>OY821748.1:13878943-15152195 GCA_963682055.1 Primula veris
TACCTAAATAGTCATTCACAATTAATCTTATAAGTTTGCTCTTTACAATAATATAACCACACTAACTATTTTATTACTTCTAAATAAGCTAATTTGCGAGATTTGATGATAATTGAGCTTGATCTCATTTCTTCTTAATTTTCTCCCTTTTGAGCTTTTTTGCTTTTCAATTGATCTTTTAAATGTTTGTAATTGAGGGAAGTTGGAGATGTATTGGTTGTGTATGTGGGAGAGATGGGTATATATGTGTATATATGTTTATTTCCATTGGTTGTGTTTTCCGAGGCAACAATTCGTAATTTCTGAAAAACAGGCTGATCGGTTGGCGTGTATTTGGCCGATCGGTCGGTGTACATTTTTCTTTGTTGTTGCCTCCTCCCTGCGGCCGACCGGTCGGCATGTATTTTGGCTGATTTTTTTGACTTTTTGAAACTTTCATAACTTGATCATTCGGACTCCGAAATTACTCTCGTTTGAACCGTTGACTTTCTTATTGAATGCTCTATCATTTTAAATACTGAAAATATACATTTATTTTTTTTGGAAAATATCAAACATTATATCATCGAATTGTAAAATCATGAAATCATAATCACACTTATAATCAAAATCAATTATTAAACACATGGTTTAGCAAAACCCAAATAAAAATATAGAATCCTAGTTTAAACTAACATAAAATTAAATACTTATAAAATAAAAAACTAAAAACTAATTTTACAACACAATAAAATCCAAATAAAAATATAGAATGTTAGTTGAAATTAACAAACATAAAATTAAAAAAAATCGTTTCTAAGAATATTTAGAATTGAAATATGGAAATAAATAAAACAAAATATTGATACATTAATTTCCTTAACAAATTATTCACTATATGATTTACATTCATTCCGTCCAAATCTTACTTCAAAAAGTATTTTCATATATAATTATAAATATTAAATAATAATTATACTAGTCGTTAATGTTTTACCTTAATTAATTTTTTTTATCCCGTACATAGGAAACACTTGTTAGCTTTACCCTTTCTTAAATTGAGAAAACACAAAGGAAAGATAATGTTTACCTCAAATAAAGGACGTTCACGTCAACATTTAGATCAGCTATTTTGACATCCGTAACCACTCAGATTAATTGTGTTTTACTGTTTTTGTATAATGTATTGTTATGTTTTACTTGTTTACTACCTTATATTATCATTTTATTTTTTACCTTGTATTTATTTTTTATTTTTTGTTTAACCTTACCATTCAATTCTTGATGAGAAACCATCACTTGAATGGAAAACCCATAACACAACTCTTTTCTATCTATAATTGAATGAAAAAGTAATAAAAAAAAAAAACCTTAATCCATGGTACTACTTCGAAAACTAATTGAGAAATAAACAGCAATACAAGGTGCAAAATTGCTAAGAACCCCGACAACTCTTTTGTGCCGCTCTCCATGGTTATATACTCAAATACCGTCAAATTTTCTTGCGAAATCAAGAAAAATATATATACATCTTTTTACATAATTACAAGTTGTTATATTTTTTCTGTCGTCGGCCTGATAAAAGTCATAAAATTAACGGATTACATGTCGAAGAACGTTTGGGGCAATTGATGTGAAAAACGATTTTAATGGTTAAATATGAATAGGAAATAGCCACGTGTTGTGGGGATCAGGTGGGGGAAATGACCCTCTTAATATTACATTATGTACACTAAAGAAGTGACATTAATATAAGTAACTAAAGGATATTAAATAAAATAAAGAGGCACCAATTACAATTAGAGTGGGCAATGCATCATCTTCAGTGGGAAGTAGAAAAGTGCGATCTGACCTTAAATTTTTTACTTTTATTGGCCTTAATTTATGACTCCCACACTCCAATTATATACATGTGTGTCAAACCTATAATTTTTAGACAATATACTTAAACAAGCTGGCTAATTAGTTAATTACCATTGTTTTATTCGGCAATAAAATTTGATATCTTATAAAACAATGGAGTTAAGACTATATCTCAGCCGGAACTCATAATTTATATTTTTATACATATATAATCGCTGAAAAAAACCTATATTTTTATTTATCATTATCAAGAAATATAAAAATATGGGGAAATCCCCTATCAAAAAACGTCACAAATTGTAATACTCAAGTGTCACACAGAAATAAACCAAAAATTTACAACTTGAAATACTGAAATGAAAGCTTATTAAAACTGCATTGTCTTCTTTATAAGAAAAAAACAGGTCCACTGTGTTCAGATATGACACGCGTTTCATTTCCTGTAAATTTGTCCTAGAAAACGAACAGACTGACGATATAGAGTGAGTGATTAACTCGTAATTCATAGATAGTCTTTGATGATATTGCCTAAATTAACTTCAAAAATGCTTTGTATAGATTTTTTATTTTTTTATTAATAGATTTTTTATTTCTTAAAAATGACACATCTAAGAGTACGATTATTTTCCCAAAATTATATCGACACAAGATTTACCAAAACCGTGTGGTAAGTATAATAAAATACTCATTTTTTCTTAAATAAAGAACAACTATCTTATATGTTCATCACCATGAACCCGTCGAATAAATGATTAATCCCAAGGAGAATGAAAGAAAAACTAGATCATCAAAATAAAAATAATACTAGACCTTTCTTCCACCTAATGTGTAAATATTTATGTCTCTTGTATAAAACTAACAAAAGTTTATTAAAAAACTTAACTCGAAATAACTAAATTATTAAATTCCTTCATGGTTAAGTTTTTTTTTTTTTAGTTTGAACAATTTATACTTTGATCACACAAGTTATTCCAAAACACAACACTATCAATATAAAACCTTCCCAAGTGACCTTCCCACAAATCCACATGCTATTCTTCCTTAGTTAATATAATATGGACCCTACCCCATTCAAAATCACCAAACTCCCCCCTATTTATACCCTTCTACCATTCCTTCATTCATCAAATCTCTCCTTACTATTTTTCTTCCCTTTCTTTCTCTTCACACCAAGCAACCAAAAAAAAACATAAAATTCCCATTTCTATATATTTCTACTATAACTCAACATAGACACAATTGCTTAAAAACCATGACTAGTACTACTTCAACTACTTTCATAACAGGGAGTTCAAATAAATGGGCTAAGGCCCAACACTCTGATCCATTAGATTTGGGCTTTATCTCAATGAAAAAGCCCAACAAGAGAGCCACAATCAGCTGTGCCGCGGCCCAAAGTACCACTCTCTTAAACTTCCCGAAAAGCCCCTCCAAGTTTCCAGTAATTACACAATCAAACCCCCCTCATTGGAATTTCTTACAAAAAGCAGCTGCGATGACACTAGACGCAGTTGAGAGCGTGTTAAACACACGTGAGAAATCCCAACCGTTGCCCAAAACAGCCGACCCACGTGTCCAAATCTCCGGAAACTTTGCCCCTGTACCGGAAAATCCTGTGAAACATAATTTACCTGTAACCGGTAAAATACCGGAATCCTTACAAGGTGTTTATGTACGTAACGGTGCTAACCCACTCTTTGAACCGGTAGCGGGTCACCACTTTTTTGACGGTGATGGAATGATACATGCCGTTAAAATAGATGGTACCGGTTCTGTTAGCTACTCGTGCCGGTTCACTGAAACAAACCGGTTGGTACAAGAGAGAAAATTGTCTCGACCGGTTTTTCCTAAGGCTATAGGCGAACTTCATGGACATTCCGGTATATTACGTTTGATGTTATTCTATGCACGTGGCGCTTTTGGGATAGTCGATAATGGGCAAGGGATAGGTGTCGCGAACGCGGGGTTAGTTTATTTTAACAACCGGTTATTAGCTATGTCCGAAGATGACTTACCATACCAGGTACGGGTCACGAAAACCGGTGACTTGGAAACAAGTTGTCGGTACAATTTTAATGACCAGTTACATGGTACGATGATCGCCCACCCTAAGGTGGACCCTGTGTCTGGAGAGATGTTTGCACTCAGTTATGATGTAATTTCAAAGCCTTATCTTAAATATTTTAAATTTTCTCCGGACGGTACGAAATCGAAGGATGTTGAGATTCAGTTGGACCAACCTACGATGATGCATGACTTTGCAATAACAGAGAATTTTGTTATCGTGCCGGACCAGCAAGTTGTTTTTAAGTTGCAAGAAATGATAGTAGGGGGGTCACCGGTAATGTACGATAAAAATAAAATGTCACGTTTTGGTGTATTACCAAAAGACGCGAAGGACTCATCGGATATGGTGTGGATTGAGTCACCCGATACGTTTTGCTTCCATTTATGGAATGCATGGGAGGAGAAGGAAACCGATGAAATTGTCGTGATTGGGTCATGCATGACTCCACCCGACTCGATTTTCAACGAATGCGATGAAAATTTAAAAAGTGTGTTAACAGAGATTCGGCTCAATTTAAAAACTGGTAAGTCTTCCCGCCGTGAAATTATCAAGAACTCCGAGCACATGAACTTAGAAGCAGGCATGGTGAATCGAAATAAATTAGGACGGAAAACAAGGTTTGCGTATCTCGCCATTGCGGAACCGTGGCCTAAAGTTTCAGGTTTTGCTAAGGTGGACCTTTTTACCGGGGAGGCAAAAAAGTTTATTTACGGAGATGAAAAGTACGGTGGCGAGCCCTTTTTTGTGCCAAATGAGAACGGTGCACAAGAAGACGAGGGTTATATCATGTCCTATATTCACAACGAAGTTAGCGGTGCATCTGAGCTTTGTATTGTGAACGGCGTTAATTTAGAACTAGAAGCTACGGTTAAACTACCTTCGAGGGTACCTTACGGTTTCCATGGGACTTTCATTAGCGCGGAAAATTTAGCGACACAAGTATAAAACATAGTGGGTGAAAATAGGTCTAAGTTATAAGTGACAAATGGTTGTTATTGTTGGAAGTTATTAGTACAAAATAAGGGTAAGCTATCTGAGGGTTAGTTATTGACCTTAGGTTCTTTTATTACTTTCACCATAACAACCAATTTTTTTGTCACTATTTTATTTAATCCTTGTTTGTTTTTCTTAGTAAGAAACCACAGCTTGTAGCTTTTAATTATGTGCATATATAATGAAGCTCAGCTGGTTTCTGTTTCAGTTCTTTGTCATGTAGTAGTGTGAATATAAGATATTAAGATCCAATATCTATCTATATGTTTGGGATATTTACTCATTTTTGGATTTGTAGGAGTATTTTGTGGCTATATTATCATATACTCTTACGTACACATTTGTATGAGGTGTTGTTCTCCATTTTTTGTATATTTAGATTGTGTTTGAGAAAGTAGATGCTTTTAATTACTTGTAGAATTAGTTTTCGTTATACATGGGAGCCAATTTTTTTTTACATAATGCTTGTGATTTGAACAAATTAACAATACAAATGCAAACCTCATCCATATATGCATATATATCGCACTACCGACTACCGTTTTGAAATAACGATCTTTCAATAGTTTGAGTCTATAAAATTGTGTCCTTATAATCATTTTGTTTATTTTAAAAATCAAAAAATATTTGTTTACGAAACCGGCCTTGACCAAATTTCATTTTCCAAACACAAGTTTCTAAGCTCAAAGTTTGTTAGCTATTAATGATGAGCTAGTATTTTCATTGTACTAGGATCTAAAACTTAAATATCAACAATTTATTGCACTAAATCGAAACAAAAAAACTTTGAAGAATTAAATGGGATCTATCATTACATTAATTTCAAGATAAAAATTTCTCTAAACAAAAAGATACTATAAAAAAGATTTCTGATCAAAATAGACTTTAATATTACTACTATACACCAAATTGTGAGAAAGTACTGTTTATAAAGGTAGTCAAGCACGCAAATTAATGAACCAAAATATTACAAACAAAACGTATATCGGAAATTATAGGGAGGCAAAAGTCTTCTCGTTTTTGGGAATTTGATTAAGTAGTTGAATTTGAACCGCATGCTATTTAATTGAAGAAAATTGTAACACGCGTGACTTGTACCGATATATAAATATAAGATAAATGCACTTTATGAAAAACTAAATTTATATAAACAAGACTGAAGTTTAAATTTTGTAACAGATACTGAAATTAGTTATTTCTCTAAATTTATTTGAAAATAAAAAAGTGGATCATAGTTAAAGGAAGAGGAAGTGCATAAAAAATGAAGCAGTGACTTCAACGAAAGTAAATACCAATTCATATTGGTGTAATTAAACTTGTGAGGGGACAAGCTTTAATAATTTGGCTTGCAAACCGCGATATTTGTTTGCTGACTGGAAACTAAAAGAAAAAAATAAAATTGTAAACGCTTTTTGACTTCTACATTGAAATGTGTTCAAAAGGGTGATGTAAAATAATAATTGAGATAGAAAGAGTGATCGCATTACTTATTTGATTCGCTCTGCCAAGTTGCTCAAATTATCACGTCCGCAAGCAAATCTACTCAAATTATCACGTCGGCAAGCAAATTTACTCAAATTATCACGTCGGCAAGCAAAGTTGTAGAGAGCACATTTAATTATGTTTGTAAAATCATTTTTTTAATATATATTTGTAAAAAAAATTCGATTTTTTTTCTTAAATAAACTTTTTATTGTAGTTCTAAAGTGTTTGTTAAAAAAAAAATCTATAAAATTTGATTTTTAAAATATTTTTTTTGTTATTTATTGTTTGTTTTGTCAATTTATAACGTAGTAATATTAATAAATACCCAAAAAATATATAAAAAATCAATTTTTTTAGATTTGTTTTAACAAACACTTTATAAATAAAATAAAATGTTAATTTAAGAAAAAAAATTACGAATATATATAAAAAAACGATAATAAGATCAAAACATAACATTACAAGCATGAACAAATATGCACTGAAAGTTATTATTGATTATATAAATATAGTTCTCTATAATGTATTGTATTTTAGTGTACTTAATTGAATTTATATATAAAGAATTGTTGGTGATAGTTCTGGAACTCTCAGGACCAAATAGAACTTTGATATTGTACTTATATGTAAAGAACTGTTGATGACAGTTCTGAAACTCTAAGGACCAAATAGAACTTTCATATTGTGTATATTAACTTCAGCTGTAAATGAGAAAAATCAAATTTATTAATAAAAGTAATATTTTCTTCTTCTTCTCTCTATTCTCTCTCTATATATACAGTCAAATTGATCATATTATGTATTTTAACTGCTGCATACTTAATCAATAAAACACTTACACCTCTTTTGGTTAATAGAAGTCCTTATCAAATGTTGTATGGTTCTAAACCTGATTATCATCATCTGAGAGTTATTGGTTTTTTATGTTACTTCAGTACTTTGAGTAGAAATAGAACTAAGTTTGATGCAAGAGGTAAGAAGTGTATTCTACTTGGATATGGTGATAGTACCAAGGGGTACATATTATTAGATTTCATTACTAATGGGGTTTTTCTTACAAGAGATGTTTTTTATGAAGATTATTTTCCTTTTCACCAGCAACCTAAATTTGATTCTTCTAATGAACCTTTAGTTTCTAATGAACCTTTAGTTTCTAATGAACCCTTGGTTTCCAACGAATCTTTAGTTTGCTCTCAAAATAATAATAAAAGTGTCTCTATACCTGTTAAACTTCTACCTAATAGGCAATCTATAAGAGTTTCTAAAGCTTCTAAATATTTACATGATTTTCATTGTTCTGCTACTAATAATGATATATTGTCTTGTACTCATGATAAACCTGTTCATGATTTGTCTTCTTATCTTACTTATGAGAATGTTTCTTCTTCATATAAGTCTTTTTGCATGTTAGTTTCTTCTGTTACTGAACCTAAGACTTATAAACAGGCTAGTAATGATCCACTTTGGATAAAGACTATGGAAACAGAAATTCAAGCTTTAGAGGTTAATAATATTTGGGTTTTAACTAAATTACCACCTGGTAAACAACCAATAGGATGTAAATGAGTTTATAAGATTAAGCATAAGGCTGATCGTTCTATAGAAAGGTATAAAGCTAGGCTAGTTGCAAAAGGTTATACTTAGTTAGAATGCATAGACTATGAAGTTACTTTTTCACCTGTAGCAAAGATGACCACAGTAAGATGTTTTTTAGCTCTTGCAGCTTCATAAAATTGGGTTTTAGCTCAAATAGACGTTAATAATGCTTTTTTGCATGGAGAGTTAGATGAGAAGGTATACATGACATCTCCACCAGGTTTTTTACAACAGGATAATACTTTGTTTGTAAATTACAAAAGTCCTTGTATGGTTTGAAACAATCTTCAAGACAGTGGTTTTCAAAATTAAGTAATACATTAATACTGTTTGGTTTTAAACAGTCTGTTGTTGACTATTCCTTGTTTACAGTCACTAAGAATGTTGTTTTTTTAGCACTTTTGGTTTATGTAGATGACATTATATTAGGTATTACATGTTCAGGTTTGATAAATGAAGTTAAAATATTTCTTAATAATCAGTTTCAATTAAAGGATTTAGGACCTTTGAGATTTTTCTTAGGTCTTGAGGTAGCTAGAAATAATACAGGTATTCATGTGTGCCAAAAAAAGTATGCACTAAAAGTTTTAGCTGATACTGGTCTTCTAGCATCTAAGCCATCTAGTTTTCCAATGGATACAAAACAGAAATTTACAAGTTTTGATGATGATTATTTTGAAGATATTACTTTGTATAGAAGGTTAATTGGTAAACTTCTATATCTAACTATTACAAGACCAGATATTTCTCATTCTGTACATGCTTTGAGCCAATTTTTAGCTAACCACAGCAAAAAGCACTATGCAACAACTTTGAAGGTTTTGAGATAAATTAAGAAATCACCAGCACAAGGTATCTTTTTCTCTTCTTCATTTTCTTTATCTTTGAAAGCTTATAGTGACTCTGACTGGGCAACATGTATTGACTCTAGAAGATCAGTGACTGGATTTAGTATTTTTTTAGGAGATACTTTTATTTCTTGGAAAAGTAAGAAGCAGAATGTTGTATCTAGAAGTAGTGCAGAAACTGAATATAGAGCACTTGCAGTGACTAGTTGTGAAATTATGTGGTTGATTCATTTACTCAAAGATTTCGGTATTAATCATGACAAACCAGTGGCTTTATTCACAGACAGCAAAAGTTCACTTGCATTAGCTTATAACCCTGTAAATCATGAGAGGAACAAGCATATAGAGGTTGATTGTCATTTTATAAGAGATTTAGTGCTTAAAAATGTTGTTCATTTATTACATGTTGGTACTAATGATAATGTAGCAGATTTGTTCACAAAGGCTTTAGGTGCGGCTCAGTTTCAGCATTTGATTGTCAAGATGGGAGTGTTATCCCTTCACTCACCATCTTGAGGAGGGCATGTTGATTATATAAATATAGTTCTCTGTAATGTACTGTATTTCAGTGTACTTAATTGAATTTATATGTAAAGAACTGTTGGTGACAGTTCTGGAAATCTCAGGACCAAATAGAACTTTGATATTATACTTATATGTAAAAGACTGTTGATGACAGTTCTGAAACTCTAAGGACCAAATAGAACTTTCATATTGTGTATATTAACTTCAGCTATAAACGAGAAAAATCAATTTCATTAATAAAAGTAATATTTTCTTCTTCTTCTTCTCTCTATTCTCTCTCTATATATACAGTCAAATTGATCATATTACGATCAACTTATTAAAATCCACCAGAACGTGGATTATGTTTGTCAACAGTTATGTCTGTACTATCATTCGCATATCGTCGATTGATAAAAGCATTTTGATATTGTGGCATTGACCGGATGAGATACTGCCGCGTCAAAAGACGATGCTTGATATATAATGGCTTCGTATTTGGATCATCTTTGAGGAGATAATTTTGTGATTAATCCAAAATACATGCCATTAATGCTCTATTTGAAAGACTAATATGTGTAAAGATTACAAAAATGAACTCGTAGAATTGAAAGAGTTATTGTGTACTTATCCAACCATAAGACGGGCCATAAAAATAAATGGTTATGGTTGATGCATCGACAATAAGGTCACCTTTTATTTTTGTCCACAGAAATGCAGCACTTCCCAAACTCTTAGCCCTATCATTAAATTGATAGCTCCTGATCTGGATTAACCTGAAAAGTCTAGTCGACTTGATAATGCCCAAAAGTAATAATCGAAATTTCGATTTGAATTACTTGAGTTTGGGAATTGAAATTGAACATTTTATTGATTATGTTCAGACCCAAATGGACTCATGGAAAGTTTGATGATGCGACTGCAAATGATTGCATGCACTTCTTGGTCTTACGCACCAAGATTTATATTTCCGTGTGGGGTTATGCTATTTTGCTGCATTGGTCCGTTATGAGGCCCATAGACACTCAAACACCATATGCGTACCAGCTGGTTACTGGTTACGAGCCAGAAGTATTGTATTAATGTGTGTTTGGAGTGCTTAATTAATGTGTGAAGGAGACATAAGTCGATTATGAATCTCATACCTATCATTTGACAGAGTAACATTGGCAAGCGATCTCTTTACCGCATGATATGCGAAAATGCTATTGCTAAGACTGTTCTCCCCATCGTTAGGGGGAGATTTGCACGTCACCATTGATAAGGAACGATGTGAAGTAACGTAGCATAACCTACCCAGTCTTAACTTGATCCCTAAAACTGCACTTAATGATAAGTAAGTGCATAGACTCCTCCAAGTCTAACTAAATACCATACGCATTTAATGATTTTATGAGATGTCACGAGATCATTTATACCTGCTGCAAATGCTTGCAAGGATAGACGTCCATGTCGGACGCCGTGTTCCTGTCGTAACACGTTGTTTGGCCGAACCCGCCAAGCAAAGGACGCTTCCGTCATCCGTCAGTTTGTCATCCTTCCCAAGATACGAGGAAGTTGACCGGTTCTTAATTCATTCAGCCTCAGAGGTGGTGAACTGAAACTCGTTTGTCGCATGAGATTATAAAGGATTAAGGAGATGTGTGATTTCCTCCTTATCATAAGAATCTCGAAATATCTGTCGATCATGATATCTTAGACAATATTGAAAACGAGACTGTTATTGATTAATTGTTTATATATTCGGTGATGACTGATAATATGAGCAAATAATGACAGGGAACCACGTACCGTTTCCTGAAGTCAACGTAAAATAGACTGGCCTAATGGAAACTTGCAATCCAAGTAGAGTTCCTTGGCGAAATGAGTGTTCGGACCAATAGCTCCAACACCGCCGAAAGTTAAAACCGTTTTGTTTATTTGGGTATTTGTAAGGAAGCATGATGAGAATAATGAGACTGAATAAGTTCTCGCCTACTAGCACAAGGCCTCTCTCGTAACTTGGAATTGATTACAAGATGGTTTACTTTCTCGTAATGGATGTTATAATGGTCCCCTACTTTACCAGTTTAGTGGTTTTCGAAAAACTGAGTGCAACTATGAATGTGGTTATGTTTTATCTCTATGTGGATTTAGACAAAAATATATAGATGAAGGTGATTTCATGTACTTGAATCAAGTAGTTCTTTACCACAGAACATGTTCTCAATTAACTGAGACATTCACTATATGGATTATAAAATCCGAGCGGAGGTGGTATCCTGCTTAAGTGATTACTTGATCGGATTGGGATATGTAGAGACACGTTTTATGCCCTTGCGTGTTTTATTAAGCAATCAACTTTTGGATTTGCCTTCGAGATGAAGGATCTTGGGAAGAGTCCCGTAAAAATTGAATCTAAGTCCATGATTCAGACTACACCTAGAAGGTGTTATGACGCTTTAGTCATTATGATGCTAAGTCGTCAGATTCTCCCATGATCGTCCGATCACTAGACATTGATATAGACCCAGTCCGTCCCAGATGAGACGACGAAGAGATATTGAATCATGATGTTCATATCTAAGTACAATAAGCGCATCATTGTACTTGGTCTAATGTACTAGGACGAACATCTCGTCTGATGTGAATGGTATAGCTCGACACAGCATCACGTTAACATGTTCCCATCGAAATGGCATAAAAGACATTTTCCCATTACCTTAAGGTAACTGTGGATGAGGGCTTGTCTTATCCCATTTTGCGTCATCGAGTGTACCTACCCCTTTCGGTACTCGAATTAATGCAACCCTTTTTCGGTTATACCGATGCCGGTTACTTAACAGACCCGCATAAGTGATATTCCTAACATGGCCTGTCTTTACCATTAGGAATAAGGCGATATCTTGGAGGTCTTGGAATGACTCCAAACGAATCACTCTGATCTACTCGTGCTATATGAGATGACTAAAGAGTGTATATGGCTTCGAGCTAGTATTAGCCATATTTGAATTACATATGCTCTGTCTCACGAACCAGATAAAACACTTGTCTTATTTGAGAACAACTTGTTGTTATCGTTCAAAAGAGACATGACTAGATTATGCTATTTAGCATATCTTGCCGAAATGAATCTTCACATATGAAGTTTAAGAGAATCCAGTTGAATGCTCGTTCTATTCCACGTTATATTTTCTTGCATCCAGTCTTCTGCAACTAAATGAAGCATCCAGTCGAATGCTCGTACTCTTTCTTGAAATATAAAATCATTGCACCCAGTCGTGTGCAAGTGAGGGGAACATACAGGTGAATGCTTATTCCACTAATTACTACTTAGTCGAAATCCTCGCACCCTATCATGTGCAAGTGAGGGGGAGCATTCAGTCTCATGCTCATGTACTCGTTTTGTCCTTAGACCAAATTTTTTTTCCCACTGGGTTTTTCTTGGCAAGCTTTTTAGCGAGACACGTTCCCATTATATCTCACTTAAGATTGCCGAAATTAGAGAGAGTATCCTGTTATATACTTCTTACCACTGTGTACTCTTTTGTCTTTCGACTAGAGGTTTTTCCCATTGAATTTACTCTGGAAAGGTTTTGATGAGGCACCTGTTTTGTGGTTGATCCCCTGCTACTACCATTGTTGTACTCTTTTTCTTTCGATCAGAGATTTTCCCTTTGTGTTTGCTCTGGCAAGGTTTTGATGAGGCACACTGTTTTGTGGTTAGTTATTTACATGGAATTTCGGCCTATATCATTCGGTTACACAGTTTCTCCTAGGTACCGGTTTTGTCCCACACTGGTTTTCCGACTCTAAGGTTATATGTGTTTAGCTCTGTGAATGAACTCGACTCACATCGACAACATGAAGACGAAGAAATCAAGACGTGCAAAGGAGGAGTGTTGTAAGATATTATTGGTCATCTTGGGCCTTAGTCTATTGGACCTATCTTGGGCTTTCCTAGCATATGTAATCCTACCATCTATTATATAAAGAGGGTTAGAGGTTTTTTAATGTATCTCTCTGTATACTCATATTAATGAATAAACAATTCGTATGCTATCTCTCTATATTCTCTCCCTATATCTATATACATATATATGTGAGCTAATATGCCACACAACAATCTAATTATAATTGTAATATTTTTTTATTTTTCTAGTAATACTTGTTTTGGTTAAAAAACCAAAAGGGAACATAAAAGTATACAAAATAGTGGGTGAGGATCCGATATTAATGCTTAGTTTTGGTATAATTATCAGAGCTGTTTCACTAGTTTTTTCTTCTTCAAAAGTCAGGAAATCTTTAAGTTCCAACTCACTGCCAATTAGAAAGCAAATAATATCACAGACTTATGTTGAGTTGTAGAGCCAAATGTGTTTTGGCCATATTCACTAAATTATCCCATATCACTAAAATTTGTAATAAGACCCACTATGGGTTCTATATATGTCTCACCTATCTTTTATTTTAATTATCACAGATTTGAGAGAGAATATTGTAAAAAGAGAGTTCTAGTTGTGAGAGAAACATAGATTTGTGATCAAACTAGATTACGTTTGTAATTCTCCTTATAATATATATAAGTGTCACGTGTAGCGGCCCGGAGACATAGCCATCGTTGGACGAATTCCGTTATCAAATTGTGTGTGCAGTTTTGCTCTTATGTTTTTCTTTAAACTCGCCTGATTTCCTAACAATTTAGTCAAAAGACCTGTAATCTGCATGCGACTTTAATTACTTGAGCAGTGTTAGGATCAAGATTATGCTTTTTTTTAATGGAACTCCCTTTACTTTTTCTTCATCTTACAAGCATTCTTGTTGTTTTTTGGAAAAAAATAGATTTGCAGGGAAAAAAACCGCGTTTTTCGGTGAAAAAACCGCTATCTGGTTTTTTATTTTTATTTTTGAAAAATCCTCTTTAGGTCATAAAAAGGCTGTTATTTTGGTAAAAACCCGCCTTTTGGTATTAAAACAAAAGACTATCTGCGAAAAAACAGCCTTTTTCATGAAAAAGTCGTATCCGGTGAAAAAATCGTTTTTTGACAGAGAATTTTTTTTTGCTTTCTTTGTTAAAAAAAATGTAAGAAAAATCAATTTTTGTAATTCGATGTGAATTTTTTTCAATTTATTACGATTTTGTGTAATGTTTTTTTTACAATATATATATATATATATATATATATATATATATATATATATATATATATATATATATATATATATATATATTAACGAAAGTCGCCCACCCAATGCGTGTGCTCGTACGTACCGATGTATAGTTAAAGCCTTAACAAAATAATATAAATTCTTACCAAAAAAAATCTAACAAAAAAAAATGATTGCAAAGAAAATAAATATTTAACAGAATATTGATAGTTGTCTCGAAGTTGTGGAGAGAGAGAGGTAAAAATGGCAATATTTTGTAACACCACTTGTAATGTAACCACCAATTTATCAGTTTACATATATTAATAATATATATATATTGGTTTCTAGTGAGAAAAATACGTATTTTGTGTTTTGGGTTAAGTAAATACATTATTGTAAATAAAAGTAACAATTGAAAATTGAGAACTACAATGATGTGAAATTTGGGAGATAACTCGAGAGAATATAATTTTGGTAGAGGTACCTGTTTGTAGATTGGTATTGGCATGAGCCAAGTGAGCTAATGTATTAGGCGCCACTCTCTGAATAAGCGTAAAAAAAAAAATCAGAAGTTTTTTTTTTTTTTTTTTTACAGAATAGAGTTGTTTTCCCCGTTATACAATATAATTAAATTTTACTTTATTTGATGTTATATTTTGTATAATGTAAAAGGCAATTCTTTATTTTATTACAAAATGGTTCATATTTAGTAATTTTTCAGGGTTATTTTTAATAAGCGTGATATGATTTTTTCAGACAAAATTCAAAAAAAGTCCGTTTTTTTTATAATTCCAGTGGAAAAAGGCACCGGACCAGCCTACCTATTAGGATTTACTACAAAACATAGAAATTCTCACGAGGGAGACCTTAAGAATATAGTAATTGTGCTATAATTAATATTAAGGTGATGACAGACACATAAATTGCACACAAATACACAAATTGCACACTCACTAGTTAATAAAATAAATATTTATTCCTCCAGATATATATAAAATAAAATCTATAATTTGATAAAACAAAATATAAATATTTAACATAATAAAAACCCAAACTACTAAAAATTCAAATAAAAATATATAATTATGCATTTTATGCAAACATTAAGTTATAACGGACGGAGTAGTTATATATAATAGTTATGCATGGTCCCGGCACTGATCTTCTTCAAGGCCTAAAACTAATATTTTATTTAATTTAATTTTAAGAATTCCAGCAGGGAAGTGGCCACTACCAGTGTGTGTGTCCCATTCATATAGTACTGTGACACTTATGGTCTCCAAAGATAAAGACTTGACTAATACTAATATTACAACTACTTTTTGTATTTCTGATTTTGCCGGCTAAACGATAATAGCCATAACTTTCTAAAAGGTTTTCTGTTTGTCTACTGTCATGATAGTTGCAGGTAGGTCGTGTGTGTGTGTGTGTGTGTGATTTTTATTTATTTTTCTTGAAACTTTAGACAACATAATTTTGCTATGAGATTATAGGAGCGGAACTAGAATAGGGGCATGTGTGAGGCTCAATTTTATAGGTAAAGTATTTTTTTTTAATTATAGGAGGTGCTAAGGTTTTATAATATTTAAATTTTTACTAAAATATATGGAATTTTTAAATGTTTTCTCAATAGGGGATGTTTTATTTCATTTTATCTCGTATCTAACTCCTTGATGCGGTTATTAGGTTGAGGAGTTGCTAGTACTTACTACTTAGAATTAAAGTAGGCATACAGATTTAATTTTTTTTAATCATTATCCGGCCTTTTATTAATATAGAAAAAATGAAAAAAAAAAAGTATTCCGTTCGTTTAAAATGGTAATAACATATAGCAAGATACACACTAGTTTCAAATAACAAATAAGCTTAAAAGAATCAGAAAAAGCAGAAAAAAGATCGTATTGTCAACGGTTCGAATTATCCGATCTCTTAAAACTGGTTTTGCTACAATATTGCTATTAAAGAAAACTAATTATTTCGAAGGAAGAAGGGACGTGATTTATATACGTTTTGGATGGACTTAATTATTCTGATTATGACTACTTTCCGTTTTAATTCTAGAAAACTAAGATATGAAGTTTCAACCCAACTCGACCACAAACTCTTTTAAAATATGATTACATGGTTAATAAATTCGTTGATGTTTTTTCAGTTGATTTCAGTAATTTTCCCACTTAACTCATCGTAAGATGGGTATTCAAAATTCTATAAGTTACATCATTGCATACGTGAAAAAAGGTGACATATTTTTTTGATTTTTCCCACTTTGTTCTCGTGCGCGCACAAACAAATTAAGTCACTTTGTCCTTTTTTTCCATCTGAAGTTGCATACACGTGATAGACCAACATCAACCAATTTTATACGTCTAGTACTATTAGTACTCTTGTACAATTTTACTCTAAAAATGACCTAACATTACATCGATCGGTCCATATATTTCATATAAAAAGAGTGAAGATGACAACGTTATAGTACAATGCTAAATTTTTTTTTTGTATTGCTTCTACAATGAGTGCATAGAGAAAGAAGTATTAGAAGTGTGAGCAAATTCTTATAATTAGGGGTGGGGTTTGGCTAAAATAACTACAAACCCGATTACTAATGCGCCTCCAAATATATATAATAGTTATAAATTTTTGTGAAAAGAAAAAAAAATTATACAAATCCTCACCAAATATATCAAATTAATGAATTAAGTACAGAAGTACTCAATTTTGTTTGATCCCCTCCCAAAACCTCCAACCCTACTATTTATACGGCCGCCACCGTCTGGAGTGGGAGAAGGTGGCGCCGATCTCCTATCCCGAACCTGTTTTCACCCTCCTATATCTCTCGTCCCCTTCAACTTTTTCACACTTACCCCATCCAACCGCTTTCCTTTCTTCTTTCCCGCCTTTCCAATCTATAACCTCCATCTCCGATGACGGTGAGTATCCGACCTCCTCTCTTTCCTCTTCTCTTCTCTCACTCCTCCCTCTCTTCTTTCCCCTACTGTGACGACCCAGATTTTCAGGAAGCAATTTCTGTGGTGCGGTGTTGTGCGTCAGTCCCAGATCGCGCAGATATGAGAGTACTCGTGTGGTATATGAGCTTAAAGATCTATTTTTTTATTAACAAGGCATTTTAAAACCGTGCGGCACAATAGTGAGGACGGAACTCCATAGTTAAGCGTGCTTAGGTTGGAGTAGTACCAGGATGGGTGACCTCACTGGGAAATTGTGCCAAAGCGGACAATATTGTTGATACGGGCATGGCGGTTCGGTCCGTGGGATCGGGTCGTTACACCTACCGCTATCGTCCCTTTTTTCTCTCCTCATCCCCACCATCTGCTGATCCCCCTTTTAACCCTCCTAATAACTATCTTAAAAAATGTTTGGGGCTCAATAGTCATGGTTGGTGTAACCTTTCATCGATCGGAGTGTAGGACCGAAATAATGTGACTACCTTACACTAGGAGTCTCGGTTAGTGATGTTGGTGTTTTGAGAATCGCGCCTCCGTAGGCCTGTTTAAATAGGGTTTAACAGTGTGATGACACCCTGGTTATTACTATTGTGCCGGACAGGGATGGATACTTTTATATCTTTCGGAACTCTCTTGACAAATGGTATGATATGTTGCTCTTTTAATCCGTGATAACTTATTGTAGATTTGGTTTATCCAAACAGGTCTTTTGATGTGTCAAACAATTTTGGATAGCTTTGTTATCCCGTTATACACTTGTTTGGCATATTATATATATTATTTTGTCCCGACGCATTATATTAGTATTGAAGGAGTTTGTGTAGATCGCAATCAGTAGGGCGTATATTGCTTTAGTCGATATATGAGTGGTTTTGGAAAAACCTTTGACGTACGAGTTTTGTTCTATTGGGTCCTTCTTTTTTATTAGTGTGATTAGATCGGGTTTTATTTGTGTGTTGGCATCCCGAAGTTTTTTCTTGGCCTAATCTGCGTCAGACCTCATTTGAACCTCACATGTTGCTTTTGGTTCGCACTACACCCTCAGACGTTTTCCAGCTTCAATGGCTCGTGGCGCGCTCGACAAGATTTCAGTACTTTTTTATTTTGATAGTTGGGACTATTCTGTTTGTATTTTATGTTTTTTCTGGTTGACCTATTTGACTACCGGGATGGAAGGATTTAGAATATGTATTATATCAGTATTTTTCGTTTTTCTTAGCCTTTTGAAGCTTGTTCCATAGGCAGTGATACTTGTATAAACTTGTTGTTTTCATTAATGATAAGCTCGTTACTTTGCTGATTAAAAAAAAATACTCAGTTTTGTTTTCGGAAATTGTGGACATCAATAGAAAAACTCATCAAATTAGAACACATTTTAAAAGGAAAACAAAGTGTCGCCTTTGTGTTTTTTCATTAAAGCCTGAACTTATAATAAGAATGAGAAAAATAAAATTAAATATTTGAAATAATCATCACATTCAATACTATAATTGAACCAATTTATAGAGAAGTAAGAAATAGACTAGAAATCGATGTCTAGATAATTAATGGCTTGGATAGGGATGGCTTTTTTGGCGCTAAGTTATTTAATGACGGTTGTTATGACGACTCTATAAAGGTCTAATCAATTTGCGATATTTTTATTTCCACCACTAAATCAACGTGATAAAAAAAAAATAAGCTCACGCTAATAATAACAAGAACGCTCCTTACATTTTCTTAAAGAAAGGGAACTTTACTATAGCTTGGTCTTTTGGGTTTTTTTTTATATATAAATAATGGGAAAAAGCTAGTTTTTATTAATTTTGGTCTTTTATAAACTATTAAACACAGTATTGTCCAGGATTTGACAGATAATGATATGTATACAAATCTTAACACTCCTGTGTGCACTCTTTGTCAAGGTGAATAAATGACCAATCCTGGATCTTATCATAGCCTTACTTTTCATGTATATCCTTCTTCGTTTGTTTCATAAGTTACAATAACATTATTTATATACGAATATATAAATATAGTATGACCTTGTTTGCTACGATGATATTAGAATGAAATTATGGTCAGCATGTATTAAAAATACTGTCGTACCCACAAATATCGTGTTTGGTACGAAAAAAGAAGCCGCTACTATTAGTAATATGAGATTAGAAAGGATGAGAAATGAGGGTATTTGGAATAATAGCGATGTGATATTGGAAAATGGGGTATTTAGGGTAGGAGGTGTGTGTTATATATATATATATATATATATATATATATATATATATTAAAATCATATGTATATTTATTTTGCAAGTTTATTTATTATAAATATAAATGTAAATTTGTAAAATAGTACAACCCTAATAAAAATCAAACGAATATTTTATTGATATTTAATGTATATACTATTAATACCACATTTATTTGTTATCCCATCATAATTCAAAAGTATTGCTACACTTGTTACTACTAATACGGCAACCTAGGTAAAGCCTACAGCTTAAGTGGATCCAAATTCCAAAATACAAACACCCCCAAAATTAGGAAACTTGTAACGAGGTTCACGTGAAACCCACGTGGCATCCCACAAAAAGGCACTAAAGAAGCACAACACTTCCAAAAGAAAAGAGGTCCCATTATTTATTTCTGTGTTGAGTAGTAATTTACTAATTTTATGTGGTCATGTATGATCGCGACAATAGCCGCCACTTGACCCAAAGCCAAGGGTTTATTTTATCACTATACTTAGTAGCACCAAATAATACTACTTATGTTAATTGTACATCTTTTCTATTTAACTTTGTGTAATTAAACAAGTTATAAGTTAATTATGCACTCATTTATTAACTGCAACGATATTTATGCGTTTATATAAGTATTTTTTAATCGGATAACTCAATTTCTTACGTGTAAATTCACTACAAAAAAAAAATACCAAGATAGTGAGCTTATTAGTTACGGTATTTGTGACGGCTTTGTGATATTATAATCAATTTGTGTCAGATTTGCGATAACTTTTTAAATTATTAAGAGAGAAATTGTTTATAGAAGTACTGGTAATCGTAGCCCACACGTTGCGTGTATGACACGTAGTTGCATAAATATGATCCGATACAAATAAATTTAACATTTTCAAAATGTTTGCAAAAATAATGGAATGAATATCGTAAAAATATAATGTTTTATTATTATAGTAATATAAAAATACATGTAATGATGATTTGTTTGAGAGATAAATTGATATGTGTGGAAAAAGAAAATATTTATTTACTTATTTATTTATTTAAATTACATTAACTTATTTGAGTAATTAGTAAATCATAATATCGGTATTTTTGAAAAAAATAGGTACAATTGGGTTTATATTAATAGTATGATATTTCTAAATTTATAGAAGTATTTTTTTAATAAGGAAGTTGTTTTTAATAGAACAACTCGATTTCTTACACGTGCAAAGAGACTGGTTTAGAGCTCACACAATCAGAACACATAAATGGGGAATTAAGTTTCTTAAGTTCGTTTATATTAATAGTATGATATTTCTAAATTTATAGAAGTATTTTTTTAATAGGAAAGTTGTTTTTAATAGAACAGCTCGATTTCTAACACGTGCAAAGAGACTGGTTTAGAGCTCGCAGAATCAGAACACAGAAATGGGAAATTAAGTTTAATTTATTTTTTATGTAAACTACATATGTACGAGTATTATTACACTACAAAAAAATACCAAAATAACGACGGGATTAGTGACGGCATTTTTTGTTACGAGCTTATTAGCGACGGTTTTTGTGACGGCGTTGTGACAGTTTAGTCAATTTGCGACAGATTTGTGACAGCTTTTTAAATTAGCGACAGGCTTGTGACAACTTTTGACTCTCACTAAATCAGACATTATTTTGTAGTGTTATGGGGTGTTATATACGCTATAATAGTATATTTTTAATTGAGGGCCAACGAGGTTTTGAAGTACATAATATATTTTTCAATGGGATTGATTTTTATAAGATATCTGACTAAGTTAGTTGCTTTGTTTTGCCGGTAGTATTGTTTTAAAGCCGTATATATAGACTATAAAGTCTGGTTATAGTCTTTGCTTGCTTGCTTGCGAATATAAAATAAAATCTCAGTTCAAACAACTCTATAGGGGTTGTTTTAAAAGTTAATTCTTGAAAATTCAATTAAAATGCATAATTTTTTTATCTCTTTGGCAAACTTTAAAATAATATAGAAATTGTGTGTTTCACAATCAAGAAAAATAACATTTAGTATCTTAGGAGATTCGCCAATTAGTACATAAAAAGAGACATAATCTCCAAAAACCCGAATTGTTAAATCTTTTTTAATATTTGATACATATGTAAATTTATAAGATAAAAATACCCTTAAATTTCATTTAAAATCATCTCAGAATTATTTATTCAAATTCTCCATAAATCATTCATTAATATTATCATTTTTCTTCTCTCTCCATAAATCACTCCACAAATTAAAAATCAATATGTACAACATGTTGAAAAAATAATTTAGCATTATTCGCAACTCTTATTTAACATTTGATAGATATAATGTAGCATCAAAATTAAAAATAAAGAGTAAAAATAAGAGTGTTATCATCCCACATCATTTGTGAATAGATCGTGACATGTTTTTAAAATGTGTTGCTCACCTTACTTGTTATGAGACTTTTTAATGGGTAATGGTATGAGATTCAATATGGTATCAAAGCTCGGTTAGTACCAACAAGTGATGTCGGGTCATCTCACCCGTCTCAGAATGGACGTATAGATCATGACATGTGTTTAAAATGTTTTGCTCACATTACTTGCTATGAGGCATTTAAGTGGCTAAGAGTATGAGATTTAGTAGCATCATGTAGCCATTTGTAGCATCATGTAGCCATTTGTAGTAATATCGTGTATCATATTTACTAACATCATTTAATATGTAGTAGGATCATGTACTATCGAATTTAATAACAAAATATAAAAATAAGTAGTATTATGTAGCATCATGTTTAATAACAATGAGTAAAAATAAGTAAAATCATGTAGTATATTTAGTAGTATCATATAACATTTCTTGGTAATCAATAATTAGCGCATAAAAACGTACTTAATTGGCCAAAAATTCAAATCATCATCTCATATAAAAGGAAGTAAGTTTGACAAGTACGTTTCTCAACTCATAAAAATAATTTAATTAATGGATAATTATGTAAGTGTTAAATCACTCATGTGGTGTAAGTTTTATTGAATACGTGATATATGCTAAGTTTTATTCAATGCATATAATATGGCAGTAACGCTATAAAGTCATACTACTTCAACCAGACTAATTGTCACACAGTTCATGTAATTTTTAGAAATTTTTTTACATCCCAAACAAAACAAAAATAAAAGCTCAAATATAATACTTATGGAACCATAGTTGAAACTATAATAAACTTAAATATTAATTAAAAAAATTAATGATTTTAATATATTTTATTTGACGATTTATCAAAATAAAAAACCAAATATAATATTATAGAATCTTATTTGAAACTATCATAAAGTTAAATATTAAATATATGGCCGAATAGCAGACTTTTAAATTTCGGGATGAAAATGAAATTCGAAATTTACATTGATAATTGGTGTGTTGAGAGTCTGGCTGGCTCTATCTGGCTCATTAGTATTATTGTATAATATGGAGAAGAGAGATATGATGATGTGTCATTTATTTTAAGAGTATAATAGAAATAAATAAAATAGTATATACCAATCTTTAATAGTGTTTTATAATTCGGGTTTTTGATAATTAAGTATCATTTATATGTGTATATTTTTATCATTTTCTCATCTCATACCCTAGAATAGTGACTGGTTGTGCTAAAAAAAATGCTCTATCAGACTTAAGGAAGGATGTCACATACTTGACTCTACTCCGCTGACATAACGGATTTTGATCTACGCAGACTAATATGATTTGTGATTTATGAAGATAGAAAACCCGAGCACAGGGTCGTGGGAAGAATTTTACTTGCTACGTCCCACCACCTTAATTATATGGCAAGTACGAGAATTGATAGGAAAGAAGATTGAGCGCATGAATAATTTTTAACTAGTTGAGTTTTTATCTCTAATCTTGAATAAATTCGTTCGTGTACCTAAGAATTCTAGGGCTTAATTTATTTTTCACAGTTAGAGACTTGGCTTTTACTTCATCATGACGTGTTTTCCTGAAAGAAAAACGGTTCAACGCATCCTTACATTTTACTAGAGAAACTTGCAAGAAGCAAGAAGTTTTGGAAAATTTATCCGATTATTTCAATCCTAGACATGGTGAAAAACATTCAACTAGACACTTTTTTTGTAAAAACGCTCCAAATCAAGATTTGGTTAATGCAAATCTTCATGGTTTCACGACGGGAACACAAATATACGTCTTGTTTTTTTTTTCTGAGATGTATAATGTCATGTTTTGAATTTTTAATTTTACCATAATTTTGAAAACATGTCATTATACATCTCGGAAAATAAAAACAAGACGCATATTTGTGTTCCCGTCGTGAAACCATGAAGATTTGCATTAACCAAATCTTGATTTGGAGCGTTTTTACGAAAAAGTGTCCATTTTGGTGTTTTTCATGGTGTCCATATAACATTTCCTATATATATATATATATATATATATTAAAAATGTGAATTAACAAAAACATATCCTACATCTATTATATTAACAAAAATATACCCCTAAAAATTAAATTATTAAAAACATATTTTTAATTAATAAAAAAAAAGAGTGTATAAAGTTGAAAAAAAATGCATGAACTCGAAAAAAAAATGTACGAAATCGGAAAAAAAATGGTATGAAATCAAATAAAAAGATGCTATAAACTCGAAAAAAATAAAGAATATGAAATCGGAAAAAGATGCTATGAAATCGAAAAAGAAGAGGGTATAAAATCAAAAAAGAGATATAAAATCGGAAAAAAGAGGGTATGAAATCAGAAAAAGAGGGTATGAAATCGGAAAAAATAAAGGGTATGAAATCAAAAAATAGGGTATGAACTTGAAATAAAAAGGTATGAATTAAATCGCAAAAAATAGAATATGAAATCGAAAAAAAAAGAGGGTATGAAATCGAAAAAAATGGTATGAACTTGAAAAACGTGTATGAATTCAAAAACAACGGAGTATGACTTTAAAAAAAATGGAGTATGACTTCAAAAATTGGGGTATGACTTTAAAAATTGGAATATGACTTTAAAAATTGGTATATGAAATTTAAAAATTGGGGTATTACATACAAAATTAAGATATAAATTTTAAAAATTGGGATATCAACTTTAAAATAAAATAAGGGTATTAACTTTAAAAATTGGGATATCAACTTGAAAAATAAGGGTATAAACTTTAACAATTGGGATATAAACTCGAAAAAAAAAAAAGTATGAAATCAAAAAAACGGGATATGAACTCGTAAAAAATGCATGAACTCAAAAAATGGGGTATGAACTCGAAAAAACAGAGTATGAAATAAATAAAACGGAGTATAAAATCATAAAAAACGGTATATGAAATCGGAAAAAAAATGATATGAACAAAATGTGAAGCACATAACCAGTGTCTTAAAACACGGAATACGTCCTGTTATATACTTAAAAGCAAAAATAAACCTGCTTCATTTAAGTTGAGAAAAAAGAGATAGTTCATTTTTACTAATAATTTACTTTTTTCTCAGGCCAAACAATAAACAAAAAAACCTTCATTTAGCTGCAGTAGAACTTAACATATACATACATAAATATCAACAAATTCAGCTTAATTACCCTCGATCGCACAACACATGTGTTCTTAATATGTGTTCTTTATATTTAGTCTCTTTTCCGTATATATTTAATTCGTTTTTCCAAACTTAAAAAACAGATTTTAAACTTGCAACCAAGCATGTCTTAAAAACTTATAACCAAACACGCCTTAAATAATATAGCAACCAAACATGGCTTTAAAACGGATGTTGGTTTCGTACGTCTATCACTCTGTATAATCAGGCGGCGACGACTGTGGTGGTATTCGATGGCGATCGAACGATTGTGGTGGTTGGTGATGATGAGGAGGTGGTCAGTGGCGGTTTTTCGTGGTAAATGAGATGAGAGAGAGTAGGATCAGAGAGAGACGAAGAAGAATGGAGGAGAGAGATTTCAGAGAGAGAGAGAGAGATACCGGAGGTGAGAGAGAGCAAATTAATAGTTTGTGGGTATGTTTTTTGACAATGAAAAGTTTTTTGTTATATTTTTTTTAATTTAGTTTTAAAAATAATATGTTATGTTATCTAAAAAAGATGTATCGCACCACTTTTAGGTAAAATAAATAAAGTATGAATCTTCGTGCAGATGTAATTGGAGGATTGGACGTACCTAACAAAATTTACCGGGTTGGAAAAGTAAAAGACAGTGAAAAATATTCAGTTTGAAATATTATTTTATGGTGGTTAGATAACTTTCTTTCTTATTTTTTCCTTATGACATTCGTATTACGCATGTGAAAATATCAGACTTAGCCGAATTCCAGCTCATAACAAGTCTTTATTCTAAAGAACTCAAAAAATACGACAATAGTGACTCGATGATATTGATAGTCTTGTTGACTAGTATTGGATTATCTATATAATAATCCCTATATAATTTATTATAAATACAACAACAACTAAAATACAATTATATACTACTTATTCTACATTCTACTTCTACCGTTTCATATTTTAAAATGATACCAAAGCCTCGCACCTTTTCTACTTCTATTTTTTACAACAATTTGTCTATTCTACTCTAATTTTTACAACTATTTCTCTATTCGTTACATCTATTTTTTCTACTTTTATTATTATGCTACCTTTACAAAAAAAAAAAAAAAAAAAAACCTATAAACGTTATTTTTATTTTTATTCTACCCCTACAATACTTTTATTTTATTTCTACAACTACTTTTATCTCTACTTCTACAGTTTTGCTACTTTTACAAAAAATTATATCAAACTATATTTTTTTCTATGCTACTTCTACATTTGTTTTACACCGCTGCTACTTCTACTGGTTTGTTACTGCTACAACTATTGTCCTCGCTATAAGCCTATAACCATTGACACTGTTACGACTACTACTATAACTACTGCTATCGCTACGACTATGGTTACAACTAATGCTACCGTTACGATTACGACTACAACTACAACTACTGCTACCGCTATAAATTTTACGCTACTACTACGTTTACTTGAGTATAAGATACTCGTTGCGGTTCTCTACTTGTTTATCTTGGAGTTTTTTTTCCAAAATGGACTAGTGGGCCCCGATAAATACCAGAACTGGCTATCTCTCTTTAAAATTGCCAAAATGATATAGCTCATTTTTCTTCGTTAATTGAATTAACAAAGTATTCATAAAAAAAAAATTAAATACTACTTCGTTAAAAAAATTAACGATGTTGTTAAATAAAAATTCATATATTCGTGAATACAATTGACGAATTCTTTATAAAAAATTAAAACCATCTTCGTTAAATTAATTGACGAAATTTTTAAAAATTTAAATGCTAATGTGGTTTAAAAATAGAATTGACATAAAATGGACCACTTATTTCGTATGGGTGCTAATGGATATATACAAATACAATGTATCATATTTTGTGATGTGTGGGCATATATATATTTCTTGTTTTTCCCTCTTTAACCCAAACATATTTAATATAGAAATAATTAGGTGGTTGAAAAGAGTATAATAAATATTGCTTACGAAAATACGTGCAAATTTGATCATCAAAATTTTTATATTAAAATTTTCAAATTTTCAAATTTAAAAATTTCATCATATAGTTCTACCCATGAACTACATGATTATATTTGTTTAGAGACAGATGGAGTAGTTAAGTGCCTATTTAACTATATTGATAGCCATGCTAGCTTCTTAGGAACAGTCACCTTATTTTCTATTTTCAAAAAATTAGAATTTGATGAATTAAAAATAAATTATACAACACACTAAAAAAATCAAATAAAAATATAGAACTCTAATGAGTCCTACCCTAAACTTAAATATTAATCAAATATTAATTTTTTTTATCCATTTGATATTTTTTTATGCAAACGAGTTATGAACCAGTCATATAGGGTGACAGTTTCTTAATAATTCCCCTTCTTAGTAGTAGTATTATATATTTTGCTGTTTAATGGTTTGGTCCCATTTATAAAAAATTAAGAACTTCGTCAATTATTTTAACGAAGTTGGGTTTAATTTTTTATAAAGAATTCGTCAATTGTATTAACGAATATATGAATTTTCATTTAATAACTTCGTTAATTCTTTTAACGAATTAGTATTCAATTAACGAACATCAATGAGATAGACCATTTTGGTAATTTTATAAAGTGTTAGCCCATTCTAGTATTTATGAGGGCCCATTAGTCTATTTTGGAAAAAAAACTCCTTATCTTGTGGGCGAGTATTAGAAGAAAGATATATTACATAATATACTTTTTGATTTGATTGAAAGATTACCATATGTAAACATTGATTATTTGTTGGCTAATCAGTAATTGCCTATATAGAAAATACGGGTATATTGTAATGTAAAATAAACAACATTAATAAACATATAGTGTCTGTCTATTTTATATTTTAACATAGTTTGAAGCTAAAAATGCAGTCCAATGATACGTGTAACACTCTTGTTACACTCATGTCATACATAACACAAAAATCTGAGTTTATACGTGTTAAGCTCCCAAGAGAGTCTGAGATAAATATTCTATAAACCGTTTTAAATTTCCAACAGGTGACCAGGTGGACAACCAATCTAAGAGATTTTCCTATCGTCATAGTCTCTTAGTCACTGAACCATAATTAAATATAAAAAAAAAAAAAAAAACAGAAGAGGCTGGAATAAATAAATAAAAAGGTGAAGATAAGTTCTTGACAGTTAAAGTATTTAAACTAAGAAAATTGCCGTCTAGTTAATAAATATCTTATAACAAATATAGCCTAATGAGTCATGACACAATAAAATACAAAATTTAAAAGTTATCAAGCTTAGAAAGGTCATTTCTGGTGTGATGACATTTCTTCACAATATAGATTTATAGTGCATGACCATGTCTTGAAATTATATAGTCAATAGATATACAAACTAAGATATCAATAAATAATCAGTAATGCTATAGAACCAGACTGACACCAACAGACTGATTATCAGACATTCATTTATGTAATTTTTAGAATTCTTTTGACACCCAACCAAAACAAAAATAAAACCTCAAATATAATATTTATGTAACCCTAGTTGAGACTATCCTAAACTTAAATATTAATTAAAAATATTTAAAATTTTAATGATTTTAATATATTTTATTTGACGATTCAACAAAATAAAAAATCAAATATAATATTATAAAACCCTATTTTAGATTATCCTAAACTTAAATATTAATTAAAAATATTTAAAATTTTAATAATTTTAATATATTTTATTTGACGATTCAACAAAATAAAAATCCAAATATAATATTATAGAACCTTATTTGAGACTATCCTAAACTTAAATATTAATTAAAAATATTAAATATATAGCCGAATAGCACTCTTAAATTTCGGGGTGAAAATGAAATTCTAAATTTATATTAAAGACTAGTGTGTTGAGAGTTTGATTGAGTCTATTTGGCTCATTAGCATTATTCATAAATAAAAGGAGTTTCCGTAAAAAGTTTGTTATTTTACTAGCTAGACGTTTACTACAAAAATAGTAAGCTATAAATGACTCGTTTTCTTTCTCACATTTTGTACATTACTAAAACTAGAAGTGGTTTTTCACTTTTCCTAAACTCTTGATTAATATCTATGTTAAGATTTACTGTAGGACACCATTAAAAACAAATTGTCATTGGTTTTTCTAATTATTTTCCCTCCAATTTATTTCGCTCAACTTGAGTAACATTGTCAATATATAATTAGGTGACATTTCCCCAGGGCCGGTCGGGAACTTTTTGATATCCGAGGCATAAATCCAAATTGTACACGGTCTTAACTAAAAAGTTTGAAATTCTTGCAAAATATAACCCAAATAACGAAATTAAATGGATCTTTCCATGTCAAAACAAATTTAACCGTGACACATTGATTGGATTAATTAGTATCTCAACATTAAGTTTCTTTGATTTTTTTTAGCACATCTCGATTTTTGTTTTCTAGGAATTATGTTTCTTCAATTTTATACATTTTCAAATTCAAATAAGAACACACAAAGATAGATGATAAAAATTCGTAGGAAATCATTTATGTAATTTACAACTATACACTATATACAAACCAAATGAAAATAATAATTTTTTGATTTAACACGTATGTGAACTCAATTCTCAACTATAACATTAAAACAATAAGATTACTAACTAAAAAACTAGGTATCAAAGACTCGAACAATGGAAATTCCCAAATCAAATTGGGAGTTTTATGGCGAGGGAATGTCAGCATCCCCTCGTCCGGGGCAATAACGCCCCCAAAGCGGGCCGTCCGGGCCTCATCAACCCTGAATGATGCGACGCCCCGGATTGGGAGGGCCGAGCCGTGCTGAGGCCGGCCCAAAGAAGCGTGTCGAGTACGCTTCCCCAATTAATGCTGCTGCTCCCTTGGGGGACCCTCCTGACGTTTCACCGACGTGGCCCAATCACAGGACACCTCCTGTGGGCCCCGGGAAAGGACAGTACTCTTGTCAGAGTCATAAATGACCTAACGCCGTTGGATCAGCATCTCACAGTACAGTGATCCAATGGTTAATACCCATCTGAACCTCACTATAAATACCCCCCCTAATCCTACTTAGAGGGGGACGCACAAAGAGAGAGAGGAGAGATAAAGCTTAAACAACCCGGACCCCCTGAACACTGTCTGTACCACTCGATACAACGACCTGTAACCGGCCCGGTCCCTCCCCCTTTTACTATATTCCTACTTTCAGTTAATACCGATACTGACTTGATCGTTGGAGAGGGAAAACCCGGCAACAACCCCGGACCCCTGTTCGTTCCTTGTGCAGGCACGTAGACGACCTGGCCGCCGGAGCATACCTGACCACCTCGGAAGATCGGAGCCAACGCGAAGTTGATTAAGTCGAGCTTGGGAAGAAAATCAAGCTCGCCAAATGGCGCCGTCTGTGGGAAACAAAACGCGTTAGCCCCGACTCCCCGTCCTTAAAAGAAACATGTCTGGAAATAACCGATTTGACACCCCATCGTCTCGACCCCCCCACGTTCTTGGGATGCCGAGAACGCTTTCTTTTGATGAGACCCCCAGGACCGCATCTACTAGGGAGCCCGTTCCCTTGACCGCAACAGCTCCCGCACCCCGATCGCGGACCGAGCTAACAGAGATGATGATCGATATCCACCAAAAAGAGCTCGTCGCTCTTGCGGCCCAGAAAGCCTTGATAGCCTCGCTGATGGAGCCGGAACTCGAGCGCGCTCAAGGCGCGAGCCAAGACAAATTGGTTCCAATACCCGTTAAAAGAGTGATGTCCAGGTTGGGACCCCTCCGACGACCCCCCCTAGAGACTCCCAGGGAGCCGGCTAGGGGTGCGGAGTCGGAGCATTCCCAAGAAGGAAATTCTCGCCGCGATAACGAGCGGAGTATACATTCTCGGCTCCGTTGGCAAGATGGTAGTCGGGACTCACGGCCGGAATCTAGTCATGCCCGAACCGATAAGCCACCTCGGACACGGAGACGTGGCCGCCGTGGACGGCACGATGCAGCTGGTGAGGCAGCGTTGAAAATTGTGGCCTCGACCCGCAGCACCCCGTTCTCGGACGAGATTGAATACAGTACTCCCCCCCGGAACTTTATCGCCCCTATCCTCCAAACCTTCAACGCGGACTCTGACCCGGAAGCTCATCTCCGACACTACCGATACCAGATGAACCATTGGTCACACCTTGACCAATTAATGTGCAGGTGCTTTCCCGCCAGCCTGGGAAGGCTCGCTAGTAAGTGGTTCCAGGCCCTGCCCGTCAACTCCATCCACTGTTGGGACGACCTAGCTTATGACTTCGCACACCGGTTCATAAACTTGAAAGAGAGAGCTGCCCAGCCGGAGCAACTCTATCAAGTGAGGGTCCAATCTAAAGAGACCCTCGAGAATTACGATAGTCGGTTTTGGTTGAAGCATGCCGAATGCGCGGACTGCCCCGACTCCACAGCCATAGCTGCCTTTAGGCAAAACATGGTAGTTGGGAGCAGGATCCGAAACGAGATGATCGCGACCCCCCCTAACTCTGTCCCTCAACTCAGGTCCCTCATAAAACAGCATATCGACATAGAGAAGGACATGAGGTCTGCTGGGGCAGCACGTTCTGTGGCCCTTATCGACCAGCCAAGTGATCGGTTCGTCGCGACGAGCCCTCGAAGAAACCGGCCTATAACGGAAAGGATGGAGCGGCCACGAACGGGAAGAAACCCTCAACCGACCCCTAAAAGAAGAAAAGAGGATCCCCGACCTGGGCATCAAACCCCTGTCGCCTCGGGGTCAGGCACTGCCTATTCCACCATCTTTCGCCTACCCCTCGTCGACCTTCTTAACAAGATTGAGAACGAGCCTTTCTTCTCTTGGCCTCTCCCACTACGGAACGAGCCGGTCCCAGGGCCTAACGACAAAATATGTGAATACCACAGGGGTCGAGGCCATCACACCAACGAGTGCCATGGCCTGAAGGCCAGGCTCGAGGGATGGGTCCGGGATGGCCTGATGGATAAATATGTCAAATCACGAAGAGAATCCGACTGAGATGGAGAAGGGGTTGATGAGAGGCAGCAGGACCTCCCCCCGCCGGTGATGATCTGTCATGTCATTCACTCTGGGCCCAAAAGGTCAATTCAGAATGGGGCAGAAAGAACCTCAGCACGGGAAGAATTGATGAAGCAGCACGTCTGCCTCGCAGAAAGCTCAAGCCCCCGGAAAAAGTATAAGCGCAATCCCAAGCCGGATGTAAGCTTTACTGACTTCGACCTGGTGGGGGTGGACGTGCCCCACACTGATGCCCTCGTTATCTCGGCACAGATAGGCCTATGCGCAGTGGGACGGATCCTCGTCGATCAAGGAGCGTCGGTCAATATACTCTTTGAAGACCTCTTTCGAAAGATGGGACTCAAAGAGGAACATTTGGAAATCGACGTCCCTCCCCTGTACGGATTCAACTCGGAGGCAGTTCGGCCCAAAGGAAACATAACCTTGCCCGTGAAAACTGGTACGAAAGTTATGGGCGTGGAGTTCACGGTGGTGAATGTCCCCTCTGTTTACAACGTGATACTGGGGCGCCCGTGGCTCCATGGAATAGATGGAATCTCCTCCACCCTACACCAAAAAGTTAAGTATCCAACTGATTCTGGTGTGGAAACCATCTCGGGAAATCAGAAAGTCTCACGCAGCTGTGCCATGGCAGTGTATTCCGGCAAAAAGATGGTGCCGGCCCAAAGTGCCATGAACATCGAGGCAGAGGACCCTAAGCTGCTGAGGGAGCTAAACAAAAAGATGGGGCCCGAGGCCGAAGACAAGGTGGAGGAGGGGCTGCTGAAAATCCAAATCCCGGGGCACGACGAGGACCACTTTTTTATGGTGGGAGCAAAGCTTACCAAACCTGAGGTCACCGACCTCGTCGAACTCCTTCTCCAGCACCTCGACAATTTTGCATGGGGTCCAAGCGAGATGCCAGGCATCAGTTCCGACCTCGCCTGCCACTGATTAAACGTCAACCCGGATGCCAAGCCCGTGATGCAAAAGGGGCGCCGTGTCAGTCCAGAGCATGCCGATGCCATAAACGAGGAAGTAGAGAAGCTTCTTCTGGCCGGGGCCATCAGGGAGGTTTATTACCCCAGATGGCTAGCCAATCCCGTAGTGGTCCCCAAAAAGAACGGGAAGCTGAGGGTGTGCATCGACTACACGAGCCTCAACCGAGCCTGTCCCAAAGATCCTTTCCCCCTGCCCAAAATCGATCAAATAGTGGACTCTACGGCCGGGGCCGCCAGAATGAGCTTCCTGGATGCCTGCTCCGGCTATCATCAGATACCCATGTCGGAGGCCGACCAAGAAAAAACTGCCTTCATCACCCCAAGGGGAAATTACTGCTACAAAGTGATGCCCTTTGGGCTCAAGAACGCCGGGGCTACCTATCAGAGGATGGTCACCAAGATATTCGCTAAGAACATAGGCCGGACCATGGAAGTCTATATTGACGACATGGTGGTAAAGAGCACCCAAGAGGGGCACCACCTATCCGACCTTAGAGAGGCGTTCGAAACGATACGAAGGCATGACCTGAAGCTGAACGCCTCTAAATGTGCCTTCGGGGTAGGTGCCGGCAAATTCCTAGGGTTCATGGTGACCCACCGCGGCATAGAGGCGAACCCGTCCCAGATCTCTGCCTTGAAGAATTTGAAAACACCTGAGAAGAGAAAGGACATACAAAAGCTAGCCGGAATGGCTGCCGCCCTCAACCGATTTATTGCCCGGTTTGGGGATCGATGCAAGCCATTCTTTACGGCCTTGAAAGCTCAGAAGAAATTCGAATGGACCGATGAATGCCGGCGTGCGTTCACCGAGCTGGCTGACTATCTCGGAAGTCCGCCTCTTCTAACTAAGTCGGATCCAGGCGATGTCCTTACCCTATACCTCGCCGTGTCCGAGATAGCCGTCAGCGCCGTCCTCATCAAGGAACTCGGCAGGGAGCAAAGACCTATCTATTACGTGAGCAAAACTCTCCTCGATGCCGAGGCTAGGTATACGCCTTTGGAAAAACTCGTCCTAGCCCTCGTCGTGGCCTCACGAAAGCTTGCTCACTATTTCTCTGCACACAGCATTGTGGTCTATACTGACCAGCCCGTGCGAGAAATACTCCAAAAGGGGGATCTCTCTCGACGAATGATGAAGTGGGCCTGCCACTTGAACGCCTACGACATCAGCTATGCGCCGCGAACATCCGTCAAAGGACAGGCCCTGGCCAACTTCGTGGCAGAATTCACTGGGACGACTCAATGCCCCGACGTCACAGGTCGTGCCCCCGAGGCCTGGACCTTGCACGCGGACGGAGCCGCCAATAAGAAAGGGTCCGGCCTTGGCGTCGTGCTCCGATCTCCCCAAGGGGATGTGATCGAGAAGTCAATCCAACTTGGCTTCCGAGCCACCAATAACGAGGCCGAATATGAGGCCGTGATCGCCGGCTTAAAAATGGCCCGAATCCTCGGAATCAAAAAGATACTGGTGCATACGGACTCCCAATTAGTCAGCAGCCAGATCAGTGGTGAATTTCAGACGAAGGACGAGAGAATGGCCAGCTACGTGGCTATCGCTTCCGGAATACTCCAAAGCTTCGAATGCCAAGAAATCGTCAACATCAATAGAAACGAGAACACCCACGCCGATGCACTAGCGACCCTAGCCTCGGTCATGAGTGATAAGAAAGAGAGAGTCATCACCATAGAATATGTCCCTTCGCCTAGCATCGAGGCTAAGGCAACAATTAACATGGTGACTGACCTCCCGCCGGAGCCAAGCTGGATGGACCCCATAATCGAATACCATCGCTCCGGTGATCTTCCCAATGACAAGAAAGAGGCCGAGAAAATAAGAAGAACGGCACTGGGATTCTGGATAGCTCCCAACGACAAGCTCTATAAAAGATCGTTCTCTGGCCCCTACTTACTATGTGTCCACCCCGACATGGTGGTAAGGGTCATGGAAGAAATTCACGAAGGAACGTGTGGGAGCCATACCGGGGGCAGATCGCTGGCCAACCGAGCCTTGACCCACGGATATTGGTGGCCCCTCATGCAGAAGGACGCCAAAGCTTTCGTACTCAGATGCGAGAAGTGTCAGAGGTACGCACCTATACCCCATGCCCCGGCGCAAAAAATGAGCAGCGTGACCTCGCCCTGGCCCTTTGCGCAGTGGGGCATGGATATCGTCGGACCATTCCCCGTGGCCCCGGGGAGGAAGAAGTTCCTCCTCATGGTCACCGATTACTTCTCAAAGTGGGTGGAGGCCGTGGCCTTAGCGAAAATCACAGAGGCCGAAGTGATACGTTTCCTCTGGAGAGACGTGATCACCAGATTCGGAATCCCCTACTCAATCATCGCGGACAATGGGGGACAGTTCACCGGGGTCAAATTAAAAGCGATGTATGCAAAGTATCACATCAAGAACTACTATTCGACCCCATCGTACCCCCAATGCAACGGACAAGCTGAGGTGTCAAATAAGACCGTGCTTGACGGAATCAAGAAGAGGCTAGACGAGTCCAAAGGACGATGGGCTGCAGAGCTGCATCACGTCCTTTGGGCCTACCGAACAACGAGAAGACGGGACACTCAACAGACACCCTATAGCCTTACTTACGGAATGGAAGCCATCATCCCGTTAGAAATCGGGCTTCCTTCTCTGAGGACGGACATGGTGGAAAACGGGCTTAATGAAAAGATGATGGGGCTAGAGCTGGACTACGCCGAAGAAAGAAGGGAGGTTGCGGCCATCCGTAACGCCGAATATAAAAATGAACTGGGGCGTTCTTATAACAAAAGAGTTAACGCCAGACGTTTCCAAGACGAAGACCTAGTGTTACGAAGAGTAAACAACAACACCAGGATACAATCCGACGGCAAGCTAGGCCCCAATTGGGAAGGCCCCTATCGAATCCTCGGTGCAGTAGGGAACGGGGCCTACCTGTTGGGTCGTCTTCCCAACGACGTCCCGGTCGACCGACCTTGGAACGTCAACAACCTGAGGAAGTACTATCAATAGGGCTCCGCTTTTAGGGCTCCGCTTTTGCGTTTTGATGTAAATAAGAAGACGATGTATTTATGCCTGTGGGCTTTATAAATGAAAACTGTTACTTATGTTTACTTGAATTTTTCAGTTCATTTAAATTTTCTCCAAGTGTTTCAGAACACGAGCCTGTACGGCACCCCGGATCATATTTACTTGAATTTTTCAGTTCATTTAAATTTTCTCCAAGTGTTTCAGAACACGAGCCTATACGGCACCCCGGATCATATTTACTTGAATTTTTCAGTTCATTTAAATTTTCTCCAAGTGTTTCAGAACACGAGCCTATACGGCACCCCGGATCATATTTACTTGAATTTTTCAGTTCATTTAAATTTTCTCCAAGTGTTTCAGAACACGAGCCTATACGGCACCCCGGATCATATTTACTTGAATTTTTCAGTTCATTTAAATTTTACAAGTGTTTCTACACGTGCCAACTCGAATTGTTATGTATATAAAATGAGTGCCCCAACACCGAGGCATAAGGGCACCCTCATTTGGGAGCATGTATACAATGAATAAACACACAGCAGAGATAAGGACAAGAACAAAAGACAAATCCAAAATTGTTTTTCATTTCATAAGGAGCTATTACAAGCTAAAGTGTAGAAAGAAGATTACATCAAAAACAAAAATAGAGAACTACAAAAGCCCTAAGATGCCCCCTCATCATCATCAGCTTCATCCTCCGAGAGGGCTCGAGGGGTTAAGGGAACCACCTCGGGAATGGGAGCAGAGGGGACGGGAACCAAGATGTTTTCTATATTCCACACCGGATGATCCGGTCCCACCCTCATGAAAGCCGCTGCCTCAGACCAGCCATCAACATAGAAGGAATTAAAGTCCTTCTGTGTTGATAGTTCCAAGGCGGCGCTCATCTCCGCCTCGGCGGCTTGAACCGCAGCCTTCACCTTAACAGCCATCCCTGCCTCAGCGGCCTCAACTGCGGCCTTCACCTTGTCGGCCAAGCTTGCTTCAACCTCCTTCAGAGCTGTAACCGCTGCTCGTTCACGCTCCTCGGCCTCAGCACCGGCCTTCGCGGCCTCAGCTCGCCGAGCTTCCAAGGATTCAACGAGGCCCGAGGCCCTCTCTGCCCTTATTTGGGCCCCCTCCGCCTTCTTTAGAGCGTCTTCGGCCTGCTTAGCACTGGCCTCGGCCTTCGAAGCCCACGACCTCACCAGTTGCCCTTGCTGGTAGACATACTGGTTAATTGTTAAATAGGCCTACAGAAGAAGAGAAATACTTAGCAAAAATTTAAGAAAGAAACAAATATCACTAAGAAATAAACGAGAAACAGCAATTTACCTGAGGGATCATGGCCATGGCCGTCTTCATGGCAGAGGCGAGGTCGCGACCGCGGTGGTCGGCCTCGACGGTTTGCTGCTGGAGCGCGGCCAGGGCAAGCAGGCCGGCAGAGGGGTGGCCCTCCATTATGCTCCGCACCCCAGTCATCGCCTTAACCTCTTCCGGGGTCTGAACAGGCATCCGTTGCGACGGCGAGCCGCAGCTTGAGCTTGAGCCCGAAACACTCGGCACTGGACCCTTTGCCTGAGCGGTTGACACCGCTCGCTCTTCACCTACAACCACGGGCTCCCTAGGCTTCGGGATTGGCCCGGTGTCCTCCTGCGGCTCAGATTCCCCGGTACGGGCCTTCTTTGCATCACGAGGGGTCTTCGCCTCCCCCCTCTTTCTCTTGGCAGCCTCGGCAATTTCGGCTTTACGAGCGGCTCGTCCGCGCCTCAATTGCTCCGCCAAGCCTCCCAACCTCTCCAAGGTCTTCGCCTTAGCATCAGCAGGGGCCACCTCCACCACTTCTTCATCCCCTGCCTCGACCGCCCCCTCTTTAACGGCTTCGTTGACCTCTTTTTCAACGACCTCGGGCTCAGGCTCCTCGACTTCATCCCCACCCTCAGCAGGAACCACCTCTTCCTCCTCCTCCTCGTCAGAACGAACCACCTACGTAAGAAAAATGAGAAAGGAGTTAGCTAGATTTTGTAATTTTTTCTAAGTGCAAAAAGAAAAATCCAAGGAAAACATATAAGCAACGTACCAGGGTCCGCGAGGTACCCAAACCCGGGCCGGTAGTTTCGGCCTCAGCAGAGCTATCTTCCAAGGGGAGGGGACTTCCCCTGGTAGGCTCCGAAGACCTCAAAGGGGGAACCTCTGTCAGAGGCTTCCCATGCTGGTCTATGTAGGCCCGGGTACCATCCGGCCCCTCCCTATAGTGGAGGACGGTACCATCCGGCCGGGTCTCCCAGAGGACTCCGGCTGATGCAGGGGCGAAAGAGACCACAGTCACGGCCTTCGCCTTGCTGCCTGACTTCAGCTTCGGCCTCGCCACCCTCTTCACCACAGGCACCGCCGCAACATCGGCTTCCTCTACCTTGGGAGGGAGGGTCGACTCCAAACCCTTCTCCTTTTCCCATCTCTCCCTGGAGTACCCCACAGGACAGAAGGTCCTGTGTGGCCAGATGAACCCGTTCCCCTTGCAGCTTGTAGGGGAGCCACAGATCAGGAGGCGCTCAGCATCGCGCGCCCCCGCGTCGGTCCCATCGGGACCCCACCAGTTAAGGGCCACTTCCAACGACCCGACGTTGGGCTCGCCTAGGCCTCCTACCTTCGAAGCCACCGTGAATTTGTTCTCCTTAGTGCTAAGGACCCTTCCCGGCCGGGGTGGAAGAACTAGGTCGTCGCGGCAGAGCCAGTGCCCTTCAACCACTATCACGTCTTGCGTGTAACCCCGATTCGAATCGGAGTTACCCGTGATTAACTGGTTATGGGACCGGCATCGCAGATAAGGTTGCCTGCTCTTGGACTGAGAGCTCGGCTCAGTCTGCAGAAACTCATAACAAGCTAACAACTCCCTCAGCCCTAAAGGTTTCGGGAGGATCGGCCCCAATAAGACGTTCAGGGCCTCCATCCCGGCGCATATGCGGTGTGCCTGCAGTGGCCACTGGCACGGGAGAGTTTGCGTCCAAGCGCACAACTCCGCCGGTAGCTCCGGGATGGGGAGGTCAGTTCCCCCGTACATGAGTGTGGAAAGGGAGAGGGTCACCATCTTTTTGGGATCAGCCACGATCCCGTTTACCTCATAACGCTCTGGCACTTCCAGAGCCTGAAGTCCTCACTGATCCCACAAAGCTGTCGGAACTCGTTGAGGTCGGGCCCATGCAGCCTCACCATAATGCTATTATCGTTCGAAGCCACGGTCAGGTTTGGATCCAGAGTCATTGCCCGGAATGGCAAGGAATTCTCCATGATGGCCAAGCGCCGAGGTTGGGGCGCAACCATTGGGCCTTGCCGGCTCCGTGTTTAATAACCATCTTTTTTTGGCTTAAGTGTTCGAAGATGAAATTTGCTAAGGGTGGAGGAGGAGAGAGAGAATGGTTTGTTGTGAAAATTTTAGAGAGAGATTGAGAAAGTGAAAAATGAATTTCACTGAGGGTATTTATAGGCCCCTAATGGAAGGTGAAAAGACATTTACCAGAAGGTGAAAAGACGCGACGGCTCATTGCGCGAACTCCCACAAATGACAGCCGCCACTCAACCCACGCCTTCCACGTGTGCGGCAAGGAGAGGTCGTCTGCCAAGTGTCGCCCTTCAGCCGTTTTAGCATTAATGACATCGAAGAGACTGAAAAGACAGGCGGCGCCTCAAAATTACAAAACTGGCATGCTCCACGTGTAAGAAATCCACGAATGGTTGGACACGTATCAAGAGACGAGTCACGCCGAGGTGCCTCTAGACAGCCAAACATGAAGACGAAATGACCGGAGCCCCCGTAACGATATGAGATCCTCGCCGACCTCATCCTTAGCAACGACTCCGGACAGGGAGCTGTTGGCGAGGGAATGTCAGCATCCCCTCGTCCGGGGCAATAACGCCCCCAAAGCGGGCCGTCCGGGCCTCATCAACCCTGAATGATGCGACGCCCCGGATTGGGAGGGCCGAGCCGTGCTGAGGCCGGCCCAAAGAAGCGTGTCGAGTACGCTTCCCCAATTAATGTTGCTGCTCCCTTGGGAGACCCTCCTGACGTTTCACCGACGTGGCCCAATCACAGGACACCTCCTGTGGGCCCCGGGAAAGGACAGTACTCTTGTCAGAGTCATAAATGACCTAACGCCGTTGGATCAGCATCTCACAGTACAGTGATCCAAGGGTTAATACCCCTCTGAACCTCACTATAAATACCCCCCTAATCCTACTTAGAGGGGGACGCACAAAGAGAGAGAGGAGAGATAAAGCTTAAACAACCCGGACCCCCTGAACACTGTCTGTACCACTCGATACAACGACCTGTAACCGGCCCGGTCCCTCCCCCTTTTACTATATTCCTACTTTCAGTTAATACCGATACTGACTTGATCGTTGGAGAGTGAAAACCCGGCAACAACCCCGGGCCCCTGTTCGTTCCTTGTGCAGGCACGTAGACGACCTGGCCGCCGGAGCATACCTGACCACCTCGGAAGATCGGAGCCAACGCGAAGTTGATTAAGTCGAGCTTGGGAAGAAAATCAAGCTCGCCATTTTACTCATTAACTCATTTTGATTTAATTTCTAATTGTGATTAATATATATGATATAAATTGAGATTATGAACAAATATTTGATCTTGGATGGCAATGTGCAAAGGCTAGGGCTTTTTTAGAGCGTGATAAAACTAAAACTTTAGAAGTTATAATTGTATTTACTTTTGTATGAATTAGAATATCTTATTATACACTTTTTTTAAATTGCTACAAAAGTAACAAAACGGTGTCTCAAGACACTCTCAACAGAATGTGCAATTGGACCCATCCATTCAACTCCATGCTTACAAAAACATATACAGTATATATATATATATATATATATATATATATATATATATATATATATATATATATTTACTGCTAATTAAAGATACATTAATATATCATACTATTATAATAATAAATCAATCCAAAGTTGTTGATTCTCTCAAATTTTACTATTTTTTTACAAAAATACTCTTACACTTTTTTATCAATTAGCACAATACCATATTCTCATAAAAAAAATAGAAAAACTAATAACTAAAAACACTTTTTATCACTATTTAATCTCTCAAAATTCTTTTAAATCTTCTCTTCTTATACTCTATCTTTTTTTTATATTCTCCAATTATTTTTATCATAACTACACTTATTTTTTAAATTTTATCACATTACGCGTCACACACGCAACGTGACACACAATTACTACTACATACATATACTAACAGACAAATTGGTAGTGCCCCATTTTGAATTTGTGTCCGGACGGTCACACCGGGGTACCCCTATCCCTGGACTTGACCGGCCCTGCATTTCCCCCATGCCTCTTTATAAGTCCATAATTATATGTATCTTCTATTATTCATTCCCTGAAAACAAAAGAAAAAGATTGCAAGTGGTACTCCTAAGGCTTGAAATTCCATGCCCTGGTTGAGAGAGAGAGCGAGAATATTTCAACTTTGTACAAGTAATCCATGACGTATAATTTCTGGTTGTACAAAAATGAAAGAATTAGCTAATTTTGTGAACATAATTTTTTGAGTAAATTAAAGATTGTACAATAAAAACAAAATTATTTAATGATTGGTCAGGTTATAAAATTTAATTAAGGTTGATCCATTATTCCTAAAACTAATTAAGTATTGGTCCATTAATCATTAAATATAAAAAGTCTCACAATTCTATTTCTTCCATTTGTTTCTCTCTCTAAAAAACAACCCACACCGTCGATTCCACCGGAGCTCCACCAGAGCACAGGCTCCGCCGCCTCCACCTCTGCCGCCAGAGCTCTGCTCCGCCTCCCTGTCTGTCCGCCTCACTTTTATCTCTCTATATATATATGTGTGTGTGTGTGTTTATATACGTATCTCTCTCTAAGCCATGCCTCGGGCTATGTCGGGGCTGGGGTCCACCGTCGCTGGTGGTGGCGGTGACGCCGATAACCTGTGATGACGGTGTGATAATTTGTATATATATATACTAATTAGGGATAGGGACCTTGTTTGTAAATTAGATTAGATCTGATGAGTTGTTTTGTAAGTTAGACAAAATTTAGTTTGTTTCATACTGGTCCTTGTAGTTTTAAATAAATTGTGATTGAACATATATTGGTAAAAACAACGAAATTTCTATCAAATTTTATTAATATGACCATGGTTTTTTTAAAAGTTTCAGACTGTTTTTTTAAAATTAACAAAATTGTTTTTTAAAGAGCTCGTAATATTTTTAAATAGTTCAGACTATTTTTAAAATAATTTAAAATGACTTAATTTGAGTTAGTCTGTTTTTAAAATGACTTAATTTGAGTCAGACTGTTTTTAAAGTAACTTAATTTGAGTCAGACTGTTTTTAAAATGATTTAAAACAAGTCAGACTGTTTTTAAAATGATTTAAAACAAGTCAGACTGTTTTTAAAATGAGTTAATTTGGGTCAGACTGTTTTTAAAATGAGTTAATTTGGGTCAGAATCTTTTTAAAATGACTGAAAATGGGTCAGACTTTTTTTTAAATGACTTAAAATGGGTCAGACTCTTTTTAAAATGACTTAAAATGGATCAGACTCTTTTTAAATTGACTTAAAATGGTCAGACTCTTTTTAAAAATGACTTAAAATGGGTCAGACTCTTTTTAAAATGATTTAAAATGGGCCAGATTCTTTTTAAAATGACTTTTAATAGGTCAGACTGTTTTTAAAATGATTTTTAAAATGACTTTAAATATGTCTAAAAATTACTCAGACTGTTTTTTTTCGTTTTTAAATTTTTTTATTTTAGATTTTTTGGGATTTTTTTCAGATTTTTATTTTATTTTTTGTTCTTAAATTTTCTGAATTTTTCTTACTTTTTCCTATTTTCATTTAATTTTTATGATTTAATGTAGGGGTAGATTAGGGTCGGGACCCGACCCGTAAACACTCAACCCGTATTCCGACCCGATTACTTTTTGAAGTGAGAAAAAAATCTTGATCCCGACCCGACAAAAGTCGGGACCCAACTTTTTCGGGACCCGACATTTTCGGGATCCCGTAGGGTCGGGATAAGTTTATCCCGAATCTCCCGACATATTTTTTTATTTTACGACAATGTCATTTTTTATTAACAATTTTCATTTAAGAAGCCTAAACATGTTATTAACACAAAGCATAATCCTATTTTAAAAATAGCATTCCTAATAAATGAAAAAAGAAATTAACATGTGGTTAAAAAAAATGTGAAACTAAAAATAATATGATAGATAAAAAAAATTGATACGTTTTTTATCAGATTTTTTTAGTATTTAGTTTTATTCACATAAATAACAATTATCATATTATATGAGATACATTATCATTATAATTTTTATAATCGGAAAATAATGATCATTTATCTTTTTTAAAGTAACAATATAACTTTTTAATTTAAGTATATTTTTTATTTTAATAGTTTCGTATATTCAAAACTACAAATCTATATTATACTTATATAATTATAACTAATATATGAAACAAAAATGATTTTAGCACATATGGTAGAGTGCTTAAATTGTATGCTAGATGTACAAGATTCAATTCTCATATCTTGCATTTGATATAAATTAATTTATATTTTAGTATTGAAATGAAAAAAAAAAACATGTTATATAATATAAAATATAAATTAATTTAAAAATCGGGTCGGGACACCCGACGAAATCAAAATTGTCACCCGATCCCGATCCTGAAATTTGTCCGGTCGGGTCGGGATTTTGGGAATTTTCCCCAGCCCTAATTTAATATATCAAAATTTTGAATTATATAGCCTTTTATAATTAGATTTAAACTAAAGGTACTGAAATGATAATATCTAAAGGTACGGTAAATTCATCAAACACTGGGCGCGATTTAGTGTTTCATGCGCATCGCTTATTTGACACGTGTCGGTTTCTGAATGGACGTCGCTAAAATGGACCAATAATTAATTAGTTTTAGTTAGATGAACAAATGTTTAATTAAATTGTATATAATGTATCAATCAAAAATTTGCCCTCATTTTTTTTTGATAGAGGCAAGTAAAATGTGGACAAGCTTCCTACATAACGGTTCAAATTAGATTTATTATGTCAGAGCATCTAAAATAGTATTGTTAACTTTTTATTGTTAAGTAGTGACACATCATCATTTAAAAATCTATTAAATGACACATAGACATATTAAGTTAAACACGCACATTAGTTTTAACTTTAACAATGTTATATATTTTAATTAAAAATTAATTATCCAAAAACGTCAAATTTCAGAAAGATATAATTTTAGAAATATGAAAATAAGTTATTCTATTTTCAACCTATATTTATTTTAAAATTCAATTGTAAACAAGGAGCCGGGTCAAACAAACTGTAGGTTCAAGTGAATACTGAATAGCAAGAAAATATACAGAGTATTATGTATAGCTGCTAGGTGAAAATAAAGAAAATAAATAGTAGTATGCGTGCATAGAAAATATATTCGTGAGATATCATGTTTTAGTAAATAGCATTTAATTGTGGAGTGGGTTTGACATTTTTGCCATGTTATCAAGTAATAACAATTAAAAAGATTGTTATATTTAACAATATTTTTACAATAATGCTAATGAGCCAGATAGACTCAACCAGACTCTCAACACACCAGTCCTTAATGTAAATTTAGAATTTCATTTTCATCCCGAAATTTAAGAGTATGCTATTCGGCTATATATTTAATATTTTTAATTAATATTTAAGTTTAGGGTAGTCTCAAATAGGGTTCTATAATATTATATTTAGGTTTTTATTTTGTTGAATCGTCAAATAAAATATATTAAAATTTTAAATATTTTTAATTAATATTTAAATTTAGGGTAGTCTCAACTAGGGTTCCATAAATATTATATTTGGGGTTTTATTTTTGTTTTGGTTAGCTGTCAAAAAAATTCTAAAAATTACATAAAGGACTGTCTAGTATTCAGTCTGATTGAGTCATCTGGCTCTATAGCGTTACTGATATTTTTAACATGCATAAAGTTAACACACAATTTAACACATGTAATACGGTGAGAAAATTGTATTATTAACTAATATTTTTAGTTAATAATAGAGATAGCAGCATTGTTGTAGACGGTATTAGTACACCTAACCAAACTAGTCATTTAGAGAGATATACCAGTGTTTTAAATAGCGTTATTGCTATCGTAGCGTTTTTTCGAGAAAAACGTTAAAAGCGCAAATAGCGTTGCTACATAGCGCTTTGCGGTATATTTTTTTTTTTTTTGTCTAAATACATATAAATATAGCATTAAATTCAAAATATCTAATAAAAATTAACTAAATATATATAAAAAATTGTAACTAATAATCACAAAATGATTATACTTGAGATGCCAGAGTATTTACTTTGTTTGCAAGAGTTTTGGGATTTGATTCTTTTTTAAACTCTAATAATTTCATTAAAATTTTGACCCAAAATAAAAATAAAATAAATTTTTTTTTTGGACTGCATCCGCTATAGCGTAAATAGCGTCCGCTATAGCGTAAATAGCGTTCCTATAGCACGAATTTAGCGTTTTTCCATCCAAATAACGTTTTAGCGTTGTGTTTTTCTTTAAAAAACTATTATATCACACAACGTTACGCAACGTTGTGCGATATAGTTATATAACTACTTCCGGTGATATATTTATGTCAAAAGGGGAAAAGGCACTGAACATATAACTACATACAGTATGAGCTCAATCCATAGTAATTAGTAGGGATGTTTCCTAGTAATTTTGTTATACATATCTTGTAAACGATTTTAAATCTTTTATTCCATTTTTCTATCCCCTTTCCTATCTTCTTGCTTATTTTATCCGAAAAAAAATTCTAAAAAACTTGAAAAAAATTGTACAAATACTATAATACATGTATCAATACATTTCAATAATTCTTTTTAAAAGAAAATCCACACAAAATTTATTTTGGAATAAATGTATAAATGAGTGTAAATTAAATATTGAATATTAAAAAAATTGTCTAAAACAATATTATGTTCAAATGTTTTAAATTTTGAATACAATATAATATAAAAATTTATAAAATTGCGGTATAACTTGTAAAAATTTAAAATTTGAATAAAAATAAACAAGGAGGCACAAAAGGGGTAGAAGATTTGAACTCCTATATCTAACTGGTCAGATGCAAATTGGTTTGTGTTTACCATTATTAGAGAATAATTTATGTTTTCCATAATTAGGAGAAATTAAGTTTATTTTTAAATTCCAAATAGTTATTTCGTAAAAAAAAAAAAAACTATAAAGAGGAAGAAAGTATTCATTGATTGATATTTTGTTCGAAATGGTACATAAGACGACAAAGAAGAAATACCGATCGAATATGTAAAATCAAAACGTACAAGACTTTCAGTTATCCAAACTGTGCGTTTCGTACCTTTCACGCTCCGGTTTGAGAGGAACTGTTAAGATATATGATCAATGATATGGCTAATCACATATAATCAGCTCACTACCAAAACTAATTATGGTAAACATCAATTATTCTCTAATAACCATCGTTCTCAATGATACTACATTCGATATGTAACAATTTTTTAACAAGACATACAATTAAATTTGGGATTTTGATTATCGAGTATGAAAGAATGTACTATTAATTAAACATTAAGTTCGTCTTGATAATTCTTGATACTCATCCCCCTTGGAAGTACTGCTTTGTTCTAATGAGAAGTTGAGTTATAAAAAATAGCTTTTGTTACCCTGAAATCACCTTAAGACATTCAAGTCCATTTCCTTAACCAAGCTATACCCTACAAAAAAAAAACTTACCCAAAATATTAAACTGTTCACATTTGGTTTAGGACCGCTCAACAATTGACAAAATAGACATAAATATTAAATACTCTATTCACATTAAAATACTATAACAGTGAGCTTACTAAAGGCTAATTTTCATTTTTTTGGTAAGTGCCACCACCAAATTCATTTAGCATGATGGTCAGAGAAAATGGTCCAACAATCATACCCACAAATAAGGTGGTCCTTCATGTATAAGATATACCCAATCCATACCCAATGAAAATAACTTACTATCTAACACATAAATTAAAATTATATAGATTCCTATATTTCCCAATTCCCATCATGCATATTGATCCCCAAACCAGATCGACCTCATCATTTGTCCAATTATATTTTGCCACAACCATTAACAAATAAAGATGGCAATAACACCCAAATATCGCAACAATAAATACATAGTAGGAAAAAGATAAGCGGCCCTTTAAAGACAGCACACATTAAATATCTTAATGTCGTTTATGTTACTAGAGTGGTTATGATTAAATTTTAACAATAAATAAATCAAAAAGTTTTATGATCCTAAACCACTTCTAAAATTTAGCTACAATCACTTTAACAACATAAATCAAAAAGTTTTATGATTCTAAATGAACATTTTCTTTTAGTGTGTGTATGAGTTTATGTGGTAAATGAATTATAATAACGATAACAATAATGGAGGGTATTGATGTAATCCATTATGTAAAACATTACAAAACTTCGCTATAAGTGGGCTACCTTAAGTTGTACTTATCTAGGGGCATCGTAAAATGTACTCATTCTCCATTATAAAAGTACTATAGTCTTTATCGCTTGTAATGTTGAGTTTATAATAAGTTTTTTTTTTCATCCAAAACACTCTAACGGAGGAGGTTAGGCAGAGCCTGACCTGTATATAAACATATAATATCAATCCGTACATAAGAGGCGGAGATAAACCAAACCTCTCAAAAAAATAACTGAATACATGATATCTAGATAAACAAAATGAAATCTATGCAACTGTGACAAATAATAAGTTGACACATGAAAATAAAAATTCAATGTTATCGTCTGATCTGAGGTATCTGTCTCGAATTCAGTGCAAGTATCCGTTTTATCCTCTGTGAAAGAGTACCAATACGAGGGTTTATAATAAGTTCTTCTTGACCTTTTTTCTTTAATATGTGTATAATTGTATTGTCATTTCTTTACATAAGGTTTGTTTAGTTTAAAAAAGGTTATAAAAACATAAAAATAAAATAAACATTATATATATTAAAGTGTTAATATCCTATACTTTGCACTTATCACGTGTATAATTATAATGATTTGAATATTTAGTCCGTGGATTTTGAAATTGGGCCACCTAACCGTTCCACCAATGCACCAAATTGTCTTGGATATTGTAGTATCCGAAGTTTACGTACGTAACACTTTTTTTGTAAAATCTAGTTACGTGACTCAAAACTTGTTCATAAAATGAGTGTTGATTTTATTCTTAGTACTTCTTCTTTTTTAAAATTATATAAACCGACCTGTTAGAATAGTTGCACTTGTATACTTGCACCCGATAGTCGAATTTGTTAGCTAGTCCACTTAATAAAAAAAAGTATAATTTTTGAAATGCCGTTTAGATTAACCAAAAAAGAGGTCTTTTAAACTATTCCGTTCAAATGTGTAAGTGCAATGTTAAGTTCGAACAGGCAGTTTTCTTGTAAAGTTATCATCTCATATCGGTATTCACAGCTTATAATACTGCTAGGAATTATGTTGATCTAACAAACAATAGAAACAAGTTTGGTTGACAAATATACCGGGCTCCTAGGCTCCTAGCTAGTCGAATCTAATCGAAAAGACTAAACTTGTGCATAAAAGAATATAAATGATGTTGGGATGCTTTTCAATATCCAAATTCTTGAAATATCATCCAAAACATATAATTATATACCTTGAGAGAAAGTATGAAATGTATTGTTAATCTAACTCGATGACAAAGTATGAAATGTCTTGTTTATCTAACTCGGATAAGAAAACATGTGATGTTCGATCGTCTCTTTTCTTTTGTGATAGAGATAGATATTCCTTCATCAGAATAATATCATTTATACTAACAGTGACATCGAACATCTTTCTAATATTCACCTTTTCATTACAATAAGTTGGACAAGTTAGAACATTATAAGAACATGTAATGTGATACGTAGGGACAGTTATTGACCACTATCAGACCAGATAATTATTCTAAAAATATCTTCCACATGGGTGAATTTGATTGCACATGTAAAATAAAAAAAATACAAATCTGTATGTAATGATGAAAATGAATTCTTCATTACAAAAAAAAAATGAAAATGAATTCTTACCTGGAAGCCGAGTCAAATAATTTTAAGAGTATATGTGCTTATAGTTAATTGATTGAGAACAAAGAGGGAAAATCATACTCTTCTAACTGAAATTTTGTAACGCAATTCATACTATTTTACTAGAAAATTCATGATTACAATGTAACTGATCTTATTCTATTTAAGCACGAGTTAAGGTAATTATGATATTAACATGTACAGCCACGTTTGTAACTTGTCGACGGTAAATTTAGAAGATAGATTCTAAATTAAATGTATCATATATAACATTTTCCTACTATTGATTTAGCAGCTGTCGTCTGATCAACTCAAAAGCTCTCCGACGTACCCAAGTACCAAGCCAACTACATTTCCCGTCAATTATAACTAAAAGTTCTATTAGCAGATTATGTTTGTGAAAAATGATTTGTCGACATATATCATTTTGATCTATAAATTTATTACTTCTGTTATGCAACTTGTGACCCTGTTAAGTCGATTCAGAAACACACAATATGCATTATGACATCAAAATATATGACAAAGTATGTATGTTATATAGTTTCCTCTGTTATATAATACCCTACCACCACCACAACCAGAAATGCCGAATGGAAAAATGATTCAGCTGGAATGGATCACTAGCTCCTTGGCTTTTGGCGAACCCAAAACCAAGCTCACGGGATAGTCCCTCATTGGTCTGTGCCTGTGTGGTACCTATGATATCGATCGGCCTAATTCGGTAGGTTGGTTGGTTGTGAGCCTGTAACTGTAAGGTTGGATTGCTTAACTTTCCATAGTATCATGTGATTTGTATGCATCGTGCTTTGAAGATATAATAGATGGTTAGATACCATGCCACCGCGACATTTGTTAAATGTATTGAAGTGTACGGATTTTGAATTTAATAATGTTGCGCATGGCATGATATATTTTCTCCTTAGCTGCTGTACATGCCAAAAAGTATTAGCAAAAGAGATTTATACTGTTATAGATCAGCATTTTGATATTCCAGCCATCACAGACTGAGAAACAGGACAAGCCATCCATTAACAGGGCAATATAAGTACCTCCTATTACTTATATAAAATCCGATGGCAAGAATCTTCTTTTAAGCAAAAGCTAAAAGAACACGGCGAAAGCTGATGCTAAACGATCCCTAAGTATTTAGTATATACGCTCTTAGCATATCTATTGATTAATTAAAACAACTAAACAATGACTTTCATTGAAAAAGACCAGAATGAACACGGTACAAAAAGAGTCTTTGAGCATGGATAAGAAACCAAAAACAAGAAAAATGGAGAGAAAATGTTATGTAATAGTATCCGTTAAGGAGTAAATAGCTGCAATTCACTCTATACCAAACAAAAGTGGCGACTAACGCCTTGAAAATAGATTATAGGACTTGGTTTTAAACACATTCATACACAAGAAAGAATAAGAAATATCCAAATGGATATTGTTAAATATTATTAACTTCATATTTCCAAACATTTGTAACAGCATAACAAGTTAACAACAAACAGCAGAAGATAAGAAAATAGTCTGAAATCTGAAGACACAAAGCTACTCAAAACACATTCTAGACCTTTTAACCAAATGACTGGAATAATAGAAAAAGTACAAATCTCAACATAAACAAAATTATGCAAGTAACCAGCATATAACCCTTTTGTTAGCTGCTGCTCCTATCGGCAGAGGTTTTCAACAGCGGTAACAATCTGAGGTGGCTGAACCACTGTCCACTCCTCCAATGTCCCAGCATAAGGTGTAGGTACATCTTGCGAAGACAAACACACAACCGGGGAGTCCAAATAATCATTAAAATTCTCATTAATTGCGGCCGTTAAACTTGCTCCAATCCCCCCTGTCCGCATACACTCCTCAACGATCAACACTCGGTGAGTCTTCTTAATCGAGTTCCCAATAGTATGAAGATCAAATGGCTTTAAGGACCTAATATCAATCACCTCGGGATCGTAACCTTTGTTCACAAGAGTTTTAGCTGCTTGCATAACATGGTACCTGATGTAGTACAGCAAACCCTTATAACATATCTGATATACATTGTTGAATTCAAACTCTAATTTGAAAAGGTAAAACAGTATACAACACCCGTTGCGGAAAGAGTACCGGTTTCTCTAACTATTACCAAGTTAAAGGACACATCTTTTGAAACCTTATAAGACACGAACATTAAAAAAGACAATCTTTGGGGGCAAAAGCTACCCCTTCAAACGACATAGAGGAGGAGCCTAACTCCCCCTTTAAAAATTCTACCTTTTTTGTAATGTCAATGATTTCTTCATTTCTTCCGTTTTACCTTTGAAAAATTTGTAAATTTTGATATTTATATTTTTTTTGTATTTAATTTTATTGGCTTTTTATAGAGAAGTAATATTAAGAATTGTAAAAGTATACGAAGGATCAGATTTATCATTAATGACAAGTAAAAATGAGGGGGTGTTATGATAACTCCTACGAAAGGGGAGTTTGGCTCCCCATGCCCTTTTAGGGCACAAATAATAGAATAAAAAGACTTACACAACAAAGCGTATTACATCTTATAAAATAAAAGAAAAAATAATAAATTGCATCAGTACCTCATTCTCGAGTAGGTCAAGATTGTCACATGCTCGCCTGGCCTGACCATCTCCGCCTCTTCGAGGTTACATATGTACTCCTCATCCGGGATCCTCTCCTTGAGATTATACAGCAAGACGTGTTCGAAAAGTATAACCGGGTTATCACTACGTATAGCAGCCTTCATTAAACCCTTTGCATTATATGGGGTTGAACATGCGACCAACTGGATCCCAGGGATCGATTGGAAATAGGATTCGAGTCGCTGGGAATGCTCGGCACCTAGCTGGCGGCCGACACCACCGGGCCCACGGATGACGATCGGGATCTTGAACTGACCGCCAGAGGTGTAATGGAGCATACCACAATTATTGGAAATTTGATTAAACGCCAATAACAGAAAACCCATATTCATGCCCTCGACTAGGGGACGGAGACCGGTCATGGCGGCACCTATGGCCATTCCTGTGAAGGAGTTTTCTGCAATGGGGGTATCAAGGACCCTTAGATCACCATATTTTGGGGCGAGTCCTTTGGTCACCTTGTAGGACCCTCCGTAGTGTCCCACATCTTCCCCCATAATACATACGCGAGAGTCTCTTTCCATTTCTTCTTCTAGACCTTCACGCAGGGCTTCGAAAAGTAGAAGTTCATGCCTGGTGAAGGAACGAAGTGAATCATGGTTTAGTTTTATTGTCTTAGAGCTAAAGCATACCAGATCTGGAAACACTTAATATCATAAATTTTGCACTGAAAGGAAATAGAAATAAGAAACTTTATTGGAAGCTGGAAAATTAACAACAGAAGATGAGATGTATACGAAAATAAAATGTATGAAAGCTGCTACGTTTTAATTTCCTAAGTTCTCACAATCCTTGACTAGCATAAACTAACAGAGTGGTAGATAATTCCACAAAATGTTTGAGGTTCTGGAATATAGATCGGAATGATCTGAACAACCTGAAAATAGTGAAGTTGCCTAGTGATGACTGAAGTAGCTGAAGTTTCAAGTGGTTAACATATTCGGCCGGTAACCATAAAAAAGAAACCTCCAATTCAAAATAAAATTAACAGAAGATTAGATGGGCGACTTGTATCTTGAGAGTAAACTATGACTAATGATGATCACACATAAATACTTTTTCTCCTATGAGCATACCAAGGTTTTCACAGACAGTTAATAGACTCCGTACAACATTCTCAAATCTCAACCTTATATTAGCCTCACATGGACAAAAAAGGATTACAGGCAAAAACAAATTTGCAGATGAAAATGAACCGCCTCGGAGATATATAAACAAATGCTTATGGTTACTTTTCAAAGTCCATATTAATACAGGAAATGTAAAAGAAGAACTTTAATAGCAGACTCTGCAAAAAGAAGTAGCGCAAAAAGACGATGAAAATGCCTCTAATAATTAAAGAGATCTTAATTGACATGAAATTATTTTCCTTAGTGACCCTATCTGTTTGACAGACCTAAGAAGGTGCACAGGCTAAATAAAAGCTTCGAGAAAATTAATATTTATTCTTAAACTATTCAAATAACAAATTTATAAGAAAGACATTCAGTTGCATATGTTATCACTAACTAAGTCAATAACCAAACACAGGAATACTTGTTTCCGCTATGATCAGGAAATGAATTCATAACAAACAGCAATTAGGCACGAAGCAGGTTACAACAACGGAGACATTTAACAGTAACATAGCCGATATAGTAACTTAAAAAACGGATGATAGACCAAGAAAATTAAAATTAACAAATGAAAAGAGTAGATACCCAGGTTTGGATGCAGTTGAAGACGTTGAACTGTCAGCTTTTGTCTGCAAAAATATTACATGATTATTGTTCAGACATACCATATACATATTAACATACTCCCTCCATCTCTAAATAATTGTCGCTTACGAAATGTGCAACTTCGACTTGTGAAATTTCCATATCTAAATTGCCGTAATGAAGATTTTCAAAAGTTAATCACATAGTTCTGTGGTTAAACTATGTTGTTAAGTTTTAAAACTTTCAATTTTGACCAAGTCTAAATTACACGTATCTTCGTAGGCGACAATAATGTAAGGACGGAGAGAGCATTAAATTTAATGTCTACGGGAGGGTGATAAAGAAATTACAGCAACTGCATTGGTCACCAACTGATCGACCCTACGGTTCGGGCTACAGGTCAACCTCCCATCAGATTTGATAACAGAAAAGGTTGTTTTCCTCTCTACAAATAAAAAATGATACAAGAAACAGTTTAATAAGAGAAGCAATAGGTATGCTTGGTATTCTGTAATTTGGATCTGAAACGCGGATTTGCCAGTTAAACCGAAAGCTAACTGAGAGGCTTTGAAGTTAACATTATTTAGCAGAATTTTTCGAACTGTAATATGCATTCTGACAGTAGAGTAAAAAACGGTTACGTTCGACCTTAACAATTGCAAAATTTAAATGATAAACTATTCAAATCCTTCCATTAACAAGTTCATGTTTTCCAGGAAGCTGATAAAAACAATTTCAGCCTGATACACTCCCAGCAAAGGTGACAAAAGTAATATCAACAAATATCCAGGCCTGATGATTCTATATCCTTATCAATTTTATTTTTTAACTGATTTTCTGTGGAAAAATCAAGATCGGTGGAAGAATAGTTCTTGTATATGTGAAGTGCCAGTGCACTCGTGTGTTTAAACCACTGGGTTAGTGCATCTTTGGTTGCATCTTTTGAGCAATTAATCATATTTCAGGGGAGAAAAGCTGACACTCTACCATAAAGATTCCATTGTATCAAGGCCATAACACAGACACAGCTACTCCTAAAGACCAGGTAGCTTATGTACAACATCTTAGAAGAAGAAGAGCAAATATTGAACACAAATTACATAAGCTTAAACTTAGATGTTAATATGAAGAAAAAAAAAATACTATGCATGTCAAGACCGATTTATGGTGGTGATAGCTCAGGTAGTGATATGAAAAACAATTGCACACTAGGAAGTACAAACACTTCAAAATGGTGCCACATCTGTGCTCTAGACTTCTAGTGTAGTATTATACTGAAGTTTGTCATTGCAATACTAAGAATCTATTTGACACTTCTTTATATAATTGTATGATAAAAAGTTAAACTGTCAAGTGTTAAGCTATTATTACAAGGCATAATGGTAAAAAAAATAGCTGCATGTGGTGAGATGCGAAGTTCGAACACAGGACTAATCATTAATGAACTACCCTGCTAGGCTACAACAACTGACGTTTAAAAAATTACATGTGAAACTATATGAATATACCGAAGGAAGGGGTGGCATTTGACCTCCTCTTCCCTACAAGGATCCGCCTATGTATACACACACACACACACACACACACACACACACACACACGAGAATCACAGGTACAAAACTAAAATAATCAGTGATATCCCCATAGTTAACTCACTCATGGAAACCGGCTTGCCAGATGATGGTGACAACACAAATAATTAATAAAATATTGATATCTAATACTAATCATGTGGAATAAAGCATTGTATACTACATTGTATTTAGGACTGTTATCTTAACAATAAGACTGTAACGTAGTTATTGGTCTTTCAATCCTTTACACTTCTCCATCAATTCCATATTCATAGTTCAGTAAAGGCTATTTTTTTAATTTTTGCATTGTGATTATATCATCATCATCGAGTTATGCCTTTATCCCAAGAATGTGGGGTCAACTATTGGATTCTGAGTATATCTATTCCTTTCCATATGATAAAAAATGTTCTAGTAATGAGTCAATGACATTTTAATGCTAATCATCGAAGGACAAGTTCCGAAGTAGTCACCTTAAGACAGTAAACGTAATAATTTCAGCTCATCATACATCAATAATAACGTGAAACTTAGCGAGTGTTATTCAATAACTTAGAAAACCATTACTATGCATAAGCTTTTTTCAAGTTATTCTGATTAAATTATGATTTTGGTGCAACAAGTGTAATATTAAACATCCAAGTATCAACAATATCATGGCTGTATCACTTCTTATAACCCGAAATATACATGTATAATATTCGTGTTTCAATAATCTAGCTCTGTCCCAATCATGTATCCACCATTTTGTTTTTGTTTTTGTTTTTGAAATTTCCTATTAAATTTTGCATTTATCCTCATATTTGGGGTCCTCTATATGAAACCACATATGGAAATTATTCTTTTTTCCGGCAATAAATTTTCCGACGTCATATGTTTATATCCAACGTTTTTTATTCATCGATTTATCTTATGGTCATGTCATTACAAATCACTCACATCCAAGCTTTTAACGGTCCGACTCTACCTTTCTTTTGTTTTTCCTACATTAACATATTCACTCTTCCTAACCGGCGCATTCATAATTCTCCTTATCACATTCACTCTTAATCGTCTCTCTCTCATTTAACCTCAATCAGACCCACACTTAACCTAGTCTTTTCAAACATCCATCCCAAGATCTCAATAACCGCCTATATCAGGCTTAGTCCCTATATCTCTCAACTAACTACAATTAAGTCCATTAATTACATACAGTAACATAAAACTTCCAAATTATATACAAACAAGTAATTCAACTCCTAAATTAACACAATGTTGCTCCCACATATTCATCATCTACTACACCTATTTTATTCTCATCTACTTTCTTAATCGCCCAACACTCAGCTACCTGTATCATAAAATTTTCGACACAAATCTTATAGTCACATTACGATCACATAAAAAATCCCGAAATGCTCCTCCACCTCATCAAAATTTGCGTCATATCCGAGCTAATATTAACTACGACAAAATTCAGTATCGAGTTACATAACCCGAGAACATTTAACCGCATTATCGAAGACAATAACGCAATTCACATCGGATTATTAAAAATTAATGATGTTTTCCTCGGATTAATTCATACAACTACCAAATCCTAACATGAAATAATCAATTAACAATACTCAGAATTCAACTATCTAAGCATACTAAAAACATAAAAATTAAACTAAAAATATCCACAAAACGAACGAATTAATAAAAATTATTGATGTTTTCATAGATTTAAATCCCCTAATTCATACAACTACTAAATCCTAACAATAAACAATCAATTAACAAGACTCAATTAAAGTCAGAATTTTACTCCTATCTAAGCATAATATAAAAACTAAACTACAAATATCCAAGAAACAAACAAATTAAACAAAAAAAATACAAAAACTAACCAAATCGAGATCTGATAGAATAAATCTGAGATCGATTCGAATCAAATGCCTTAGTCGACGAAATAGCTGCAACAGCTCCGATTCCTTGTAAAAGCCCCGCCATTAGAGCTCAATTAGCACTTATTAAAATCAATATACAAATAAATATATATATGTATATATATATATATGTTGACGTTATATATATATATATATAAGGAGGGAGAGAGAGAGAGAGAGAAAAGGGGCGGAGAGATTGAGAGAGAAATGAGTTTTGTGTATTTTTCTAAGCTTTGGGCGATTTAATTGAGAGTTTTAGAGAGAGAGAGAGAGTGTGAGTTTCTTTTTTATTTTATTTTTGGGGAAAGTGCTAATAAGCCACTTAAGAATATAGTGTTTGTGATTGAGTCACGTAAGGTAACTTATTTTTGCAATTAGTCCTGGGTGTGTTTTTAATGTGAAGAAGCTTTGTATTCATTGGTCTCTTTTGCATATTTGATGTTTCTTTGTTTGTTTGATAGAACTTAGAAGTCGTTTTTCAATGCTTTCATATATAAGAAAATATAATTAATTAACTTTATAGATTATTAATATACGTCTTAATTCACTTATATTCTTTCTTTTCTTTGTATGAAAGTGTATATCTAAACAATTTATTGGACTAAAAAGCAAAAAAAAACCTGGTTTTCGGCTTTTTGCAAAGCTTCCAAAGTTTGATCGGAACTTCTATTAGAGAGTTAGAAATCTTTAAGAGCTTGTGGTACTGAAAAGTATGGTCGAGACCTCATTTTGTAGTGTTGGAGCTCAGCTAACCGTTACGATTTGACTTTCAAAAAATTCACATCCATCAATAGATACATGAATTTGCACTTCATTGTGCACCGTTGAATTTCGAATATCTTCGATTACATCTTTATATTTAATTCGTTCTTTATCTTTTACAAGGGTCATTTAATTTTTGATCAATTAATTGATAGAACTTATATATGGACAAAGATATCATGTACTTTTTTTTTAACAACTTGTTTCTCTTTAATTTATGACGATTTGTTATGAAATTACTCAATTAAGATATTGTTATTACTTTCTAACGTTATTTAAGATTGCATTATCTTTTAATTCATTATCAAAATATATATTTTGGTTAATCGTTATGGTTCAAAAATCTCCAACGAGAGAGTGCGGATATAAATTGACTTAATGTGTAAATTAATACTAAAATTAAAGTGTGAGGTATCAGACCTATCGGGCTAAACACATTGATCGATAATAAGATATGGTTTGTAAAAAGAGATATTGTATGTAAATTACCATTGTAATGGTCAACATATTTTCCCGATCCATTTACCTTCTTTAGCTGTTTGGGTTAAGCAGATGAATTGCATAGAATGATGAACATTTTGTTTTGTATAAACCATTTATTATTTAAATTTGGACATATAACTGATTATAAAAGTAAGATAACTTTAAGGTCACAGACTCACGCATGTTGCATATTAGAATATTACCATTGTGCCGAAGACTACTTTTTTTTTAAAATAAACAATGTCAACTCGTATTTATTTGCAAAATTGTTATATATGATAAAGTACATTATAATAATAAAGTACATATTCTTATAACCATTCCAAAATGTTTAAAGTTGGATTAGGTGCTAATTGCAAACATTAGATAGTTTGTTGGGTTCAATTGATAATACTTAAGTTTTCTTAGGTTAGTTACAAATTACAGATAAAAGTTGGGGGTAATTGGCATTTTACATTTAAAAAAAAATCAAGAAACGACCATTGAGCTTAGTTATCATCGCCCGGTTCTGTACAACAGATTCTCACCATACAACAAATGTTGTAGCCATATATAGCATGACACGTGTAAATGTGAATATTATAGTCATTCATGCTTGAATTTTCTTGACTCAAAAAAATTAAAAAAACTTGAAATTTTCATATGGAATCCTCATATATTAAATTCTTATAGTTTCTGTGAAACTTATTTGGTACATATACTTTTGGTGTAATGATAATGGTCTCTATACTTTGAAAAGGTTGCAGAATTGTAGGTGGAGATTTTGAGAATCATAAAACCTTATCACATGATATGACGCAATCAACGGTAAACTGTATACTCCCTCGTCCCACTTTATAAGTCATATGCAAAATCACGTGCAAATTTAATCGGCTTTTAGCATGTAACTAAATTTCCGAAACTAAAAATTCGACAATTTAGTTATATGTTCAAAACCGGTCAAAGTTGCACGTGATTTCGTATAAAATTTATAAAATGGGAGAGAGGGAATAATAAGTTTCTATTAAGTAATATATAATTTGGAACACTACATACTTAGTAATGTATTCAATAAGTTAAACCAAACATACCAATATTATATATTTATAGAATGCGATATTTTCGTCACAGTAAACATGACACGATTCATGAACATATATTCCATACACATCCAAATATCATTCACGAAAAACTAAAAGAAAAATATCGAACGTTAACTTTGTGGGGAAAAAAATCAAAAAAATGAAGGAATGATATTGCATGCATTTCAACTTGTTAGAGGCAAATAAATAAGATGATTGCCCAAGCTTAACTATAGCTTAATTTTATATCCTGTTATATTTTCTATGAACGAAGGAAAACAAAGACTTTGATATATATGTGAGAGATGAACGGGATAATATTACGGGTGGACTTATTGTACTGATTTGTATTAGCCGATCGATTTTCGAACCGAACCAAACAAGTTGGTATCGAAAGTTCGGTATACCGACTTTTCGGTACGGTACAACCGAACCAAACTTTAAAAGTTGGTTCGGTTTTCGGTATCCATTTCATATGTTTGGTATAATACCGAACCGAACCAAATCAACCATTAAAATTATAAAATATATAGAAATTTACACATAGCCATAACTTACAAAATAAATTTTCTTATACTTTATTTTAATTTTCCTTACGACTTATTTTAATATTTACGAAGTCAAATATAATAATTTTGTGTTTCTCCATTTTCCTGTCTCATGTTTTAAAATAATTCTTATTTTATTAGTGTTTACTATTTTAATAAAGTTCACGATAAATTTAACAAATATAAGAATAGTTGTACACATTTTATTTTTTATAAACTTTTTTGCTATTTTATTGTTACCAAAAATTGTCTTTTAATAAATATAGTAATGCTTCGGTATAAGACGGAAAACCGAACCGTATCAACCAAAAAAATCGGTATACCAAACTTTCGGTATACCGACTTTTTCGGTTCGGTTATGGTATAATTTTTTTCAAACCAAACAAGTTCGGTTCAGTATTAAAATATGATTAAAAAAAAAAGTTGATAGCGTATCGAAACCACACCTAAATAATATAAAGCGGATACATTATCACAAAGACAGTGGATTGAGAGCATGAATGTTTCAAATATACTTCATACATACATCACAGGGATCATATGCGTCAGAGGAGAGGAGAGAAAGAATGTTCTATTTAGATTGGAAAAGAGGATGGGTTAATTTTACGATGCTACGGTTTGATTTGGGCCGGGCAAATAAAAGTGCGGTTATGGTTTTTCTGATGTTATTTTGGAAAGTCCTACTATTATAGGCCCTTTACATCGAGTATCAGTGTGTTGCCACCCCAATGGTGCTTCACGAGTCGGACGGGCTCGAAATGTAAGCCTTTTTATGTATCCTAACTAGTGTTATGTGCCTTTTGTCTTTTGCTTTAGATTCCAATTTAGTTTAATCCTTAATTTATGGTATTGGGTGGACAAACCAACATGTTATACGTTCTTTTATTTTACCCATTCAGCCGTATGTGTTTTTTTACCTCGATTCAATAGTGTATACTTAGACAGATGAGCCGTGCTTCAAACATTTAGACGTCTAGTCATACCTCGCCTTTCATCCGGACGAAATATTATAGAAATAAAGAAGGGTCAATGCTCAAAACATACAAACATACAATTACACATATTTAATAGAGGGGTGTGTTTTGCGAATAAAAATTTTGTTTCGTAGTTTTTGGTAATTACATTTAAAAATTTGTATGTTTTGGTCATTTTCTCAGTTAACAATACGAAAGAAATTAATGGCATGCTAAGTAAAAACGATAGTTTTTAGAGGGCCCAGACTCCTCCATTACTATGGAGTACTCACACTCCACTCATGCTAACCATTGGATTTGGTATATTTTGATCTAATGGGTAAAAAAAAAGAGTAACTCTAATATAGTAAGATTACACCAAAATTTTATCCTATGCGCATTTCCTCTAATTTAAAATCATTATATGCATATATAATGAAAAATATATATACAAATATACATATATAATGAAAAATATATATATATGTGAAAATTAAGATAATGGGAGAAAAATTGACAAATAATAGTATTCTATTTTTATTTTAATTAACGGTAGACCACATAAGAGTTTCTCAATCTTTCATTATGGTTTAATTAGTTGATATATTTTTGGCAGACTTACAAATATGTACATACTAATCAACTTAATTAAAAAAAACATGATAATCAACTTAATTACAAAAAACCACTTATGTGTGCTTCTTTACAATTAGATACATATTCTTATTTACAATTAGATACATGAGGGAGGATCTATACACACATAAAAAAACACATTATCTTTACACATCAATCACAACCCTCCATTTAATAACTTTTAATGGTCAAGATTAGTTCATCTAATAACAAGAATAAACACATAATCTTGACCATTAAAAGTTAGTAAATGGAGGGTTGTGATTGATGTGTAAAGATAATGTGTTTTTTTATGTGTGTATGGATCCTTCCCCTAGATACATATATCATAAAAAAATAACAAAATATAAATAAATAAATAAGCAAAAAATAAATGAAAAAATATTTTAAAAAATCAAAAAAATTGTTCATAGTATCAAATAGTACTCTGGAATATCATTATATTGACATTCTTATTTATTTCTCATATTTTGAGAATTGGAATTTCTATAGGAATTTGAAGCATAGCTTCCTGACGAAAAATTATTAGAAGAATTAGATCTTCGCATTTTAGAAAACATAATAAGTGATCATTAATATAAGTCTATTGCGGAAAAAGAATTTAATCTTTATACTACTGTCAACGATTTAAAAGATTCTTTACCTTCTGATGCCTCTTCTGGGCTAAGAGGTTCAATCTCAACGCGACTAAGTTGTAGTGCGATAAAGATGTGGCTCTGATACCAACAATGAAGACTTACACTTATAAATGAAAAAATATTTTAAAAAAACAAAAAAATTATTCATAGTATCAAACAGTATTAAACTTAATTAAACATGATTAGATAAGATTAAAAAATATTAGACATAGAAAATTGGACATAATTGAACAAGATTAAACATGATCAAACAGGATTAGACATAAATGGTTAGGCATGATTAGATAGGATCACGCATATTTTTTGTATGGAAATGTATTTTTTAAAATTTTGGTTTTTTTTTTAATTTTGGTTTTTAATTTTTAAATATTTTTTTGGATTTTTTAATGACATGTGTACCTATTTGTAAATAAATTCACAAAATATATAATTTTTTGTAAAAGATTTTCATCAAGTTCAAAACAACCGACTTTTTTGTAAATAAGTTTCTAAATATGTACTAAATTATCATCTTCCCTGTATTTTAATGTTATATTTGTATTTTTATTTAATGATAGACCACACAAGAGTTTCTAATCTTTTATTATGGTTAGCCATCCGATTAAAAATAATAATATCTAAAATTTAATAAAGGATAGAGATAGAAGTCTGTTACTCCCATTCCTAGTTTTCAATAATTGTGAGAAGTTATTCTTAAAAAAAACTAATTGTCCATTATCATAGCATCTTTGACAAAAAGAATAGCGAAAATATAGTGATTTACCTTCTTCGAGCATGTTAATTAATTATATTTTATTAATTCTCTCCATAAGAATAGTGACCGTAAAATAAAAGAGAAATAGTCAATTAAAAATTATAGCATGATTAACGTAAAAGTAATGTGGTTATTAAATTTAAGATTTGTATGTGTTATTTAATATTTTTTAATTGTCCAACTCCTAATGTTGACATGCATAGAGAAAATGTTTTACACGTGCTGCTAAACTAAAATATCTGTCACGTTCCATTAGTCCTTTTTCCCTTTATATGCATACAACTTTCACATGTTTATGTAAATCTATACAAGTACATATATAACTATAGTACGCGCCCATATTTTCATTTATTGTCACTCTCACCATTATGTGTACATATCGTGTTAAATATTTGTCAATTACTTTTTTATTCGAAACCGTCGGCTTTTAAATTCACATTACTCCTATATATATATATATATACTTGACCAAGCACCCACCACACAACTCTCAGATCTCTACATATAACAATTTTGTACTTAAAAAAACTTCAATATTTCTCTCTTTGTAACACGGTTGGTGTTAAATCCTGGATTGTAGAAATTTTGATTTTTAAGTCTTTAATATGGGAAGAAATTGTGGGTTAGAGCTACGACTATCGACGGTTTATGATAATAAACACTGCTCAAGATCGAAAGAAGAAAATGAAGAGCAATTAACCATTTTATACAATAGGAAGGTCGACAATTGCGAAATTACACAACTTCAGGTACGTACTTTTATATATCTTCAAGTTTTACATATGCTCCTTATTAGTATAGATTAGGTCACTAATTGTGTAAATGTTACTATTATAGGAAATTCGGAAATATTTTGGGAGACTTTTATTTATTAAATATAATCAGTATTTGCCCAGAGAAGTACTACACGTGAAGAAAAGTTTTCAATTTTTAGCAAATACTAAGTTTTTACTCATTGCCTATAATTTGTACATGTTATTGGGCAATACTAACTTTCTCCCTATGATTTTTCAGGCTAGAGCAACCGTATCGCTTGCGAGTAAAGAATTTGAGGAAAAAATGAAGAGCATTATAGGATCGGAGTCTTCGTTAGTTTCGTCGAATAGTGATTATAGGGGTCTTTCGATGAAAAGATCATTACAACGGTTTCTACAGAAGAGAAAAGATCGAATTCAGTCAGCGGCTCCTTATGATTTTTGAATCTTATGTTACACGTTTACTAATTATAGTGCACAATGATTCTTATATTTTATACGAGAGAAAGAAAGAAGTGTACAAATTTTGCTTATTTGGATAATGTTGAATTTTAATTTTTAATTGTCTCATTGACGTAAATAATTGGATTTTGGGAAGAACAATGGTTTGTTATGTGTTCTCCAAGCACTCATGCAAAACAAATACAGGACGCATGCAAAATTAAGCAAAATTTACTTTAGATAATATACATGAAGTCAAATTATGATAAGTAATACGTTCTAGCTAGAGAGATTATTTTTTACTTAATTTTGGATTTTTTCCAGATTTTGTAATAGTGATTGAGATTTTGTAAGTTTCTTGTTTTTGGTATTTACGTACGATTGTATTGACAAGAGAAGAAGAACCAAACATGACCAGTAATTTTTATTTTCTGTAAGTTAACTGACCAGTATCATACTATTAATATAAGTAAACTAATTATATTAAACTAAAAAAAAAAAGGTGAGTATGTCAAATTTTGTCTAATTTTTTCAAAAATACTCTTACTCTATTTTAATAATTATCAATGTAATTAGTCTAATTAATTAACAATTTGTACTCATTATATTTTCTTAATTACGGATATAGGCTAAATTAATTAATAATTCGTTTTAACATGCATAACTATAATAAATGATACAAAATCTGAATATTTATGTTTAAAATAAAATATATTACGAGATTTGTGTCATTACGCGTATCACACATTATTAGACACTAACTAAACATTATGTGGTAATCAAAATAAATGAATAGATTTGATTTCTTGAAGAAAAGTTGGGTTGGTATTGAGAGTAATATTTATAGATGAACAATAAATACTGTTCTACCAGTTTACAACAAGAAATCGTTACTTAAAGTTAGGCACATGGTTTCCTTTCCTCCTATAGTGGAAGGTAAGGTTTTAATGAATTTGTTATTTATTGAAAAAACTATTTCCATATTAATCGATGGCACTATTTAAACAAAACAATACCAGAACAAACTTAAAAAGTTACATTATGGTCCTTCATTTCTTTTCTGCATCAGTGGTGGTGTTCTTCTATATCTTTAAACTTCATTTTTCAACTTTTATTGACAATAGTTTTCTTTCTCAAATTTACTTATCATTAATCATTATTAGAAAAAAAACCAAAAAAACATATTTTCATGTGTTTTTCTTAAAATTACATCGTAAACCACCAAAAACATATGAATGTCTTATGATGAAATTTTGGAAAATTATCAGCCAAAATACAAACAATTCCTATGAACTATCATTGTTTTGCAAATAATTCCTAAAGACTTGATTTACTAGCAATTAACCTTCATGTTTAAGTTTTGCAATCGACCCTTGCAGTATCGAACTTTAAAATAGTTCTATACCATTACGCTCGGTGATCTGTTTTAAATATTGCAAGGACCCGAATGCGGATTAATTTACAACACTTTTTTCAAAAAAAACAAATTATACTTGTTGTTTGTTATAAAACATTTTTTTTATGTAACATGTCTTTTTTTTTAACTGCTACTTTATCCATAGAGATTGACAAAATTAAGTATCTAAACGATATATATTCACCCGAACGGGACATATAATAGGAATTATCTTGTTAAGACCTTCTGAATCAATTAAAACCTCAGATTCATACTAGAATCACAACGATTCAATAAAAACCCTAAACTAAGCCCAAGAATTCCATGAGTAAGAACTTTTGGATCGTCGCTTATTGCTTGAATAGATAGAATCACTCAAAAGAAAAACCTTTGTACAAATGTTGATTGCTAGTAATAAATACTAATCCTAGTTCATGGAGGTTATAACAGCCAAAATTCATGGAGTTTATATACAATTTCCCTTCTTTTTTTTATTCTTATAAACCTAACCAAAACATTATGGAGATTGAATTCCTATTTTCTTTTTTAGAGCCTCTTAAATTCTGAGCACTCCCCTAGTAAATTTTGCAACCTTTTAGGTAAACTTCACTTTAAATTATGTTGGATAGCCATACAATCCTTACTATAAATGTATCCACACTATGCTTGAGATGTTTATTTTTGGTAATAACTTATTTTTAACGTGCCTATTTCTTTGTATAAATGCCTACCGGAGAAATAAAATAACCCTTCCTACTATTTCCCAATCATATTTATTCACATCATAACTAACCACGCCTGAATGGAGATGTTTATTGATTGTATATTAATGGTAGCAGCATTAATGGTAGCAGCATATTTATTCACAGTTTAAGGATTTACACAACTAGGAAATTTACAAATTTGGGAATGTTTTAAAAAGGGACATGATATGCACCTTTTAAACTGTGGGAAGGTAACAAAAAAAAACTTTAGAAAAATGTATATAATGTAATCAATGCCCCGTTTAACATTTTGATATTCTCAATTTGCTCTTATTTTTTCTCGAATTGCTAAGAAAATTCTCAACTCATGTACTGTCATCTCTAAATACTTCCGCAGGATATAGCTATATCTATCAGTGACGGAACCATGAATCTGAAATGGGAAGGGACGATTTTTATATAAAAAATTTGAATCCTATATAAGTATTTTTTGGGTAATATGGGCGGGGATGAAGATTTTCATTAAAATAAGAAGAGAGAAAAATTCGTTGTTTTTTTTCAAAATGTGAGAGGTTGTGACCTCGGCTGCCCCCACCTAGTTTCTTCTCTTACTGTTGATCTCTTTCTCACTACTCCGTCTATTTATCTTTATATTCTTGATATTTATGTACTTCTCTTTTCAATTCTCGGGGTGATTTCTCTTTCGGTGACAAAGTTTCAGCAACTCTCTCTTACTCCCCTCGCTCAATCAGCTATCTCCCAATCCTTCTCTTCAAATCGCTCCTGAAAGCACTTTTTCTTGTTCCTATTTGGTTTAGATAATTGCATTTTATCAATAAAATGGACAAAGAGTACTGTTCCATTCCCAAAAAGAGTTGTTATTCTCTCTAATTTTGGTTGCTCCTATTGTTCGGTTATGATGTTGGCATAAAGAAATGGCATCAGACATGCAAAACATGCAAAATTACCAAAAACCAATCAACATTACCATAAAGACGTGTAAAATCATCGAAAAACTAAAAAAAGTCACCATCAAAACATGTTGTAAAACTAATAAAAAACAAATGCATATCAGCATCATGATACTTATTAAAATATATACTGTATAAAACAATAATTAATAAGTTAAAAACATGAGCATAACAATTATTAAACCGTCAAAAACCAAACAAAGCAGCATAAAAAACATGCACTATTATAAAAAAAATAAACTAGAAGCACAAATCATGTACCACCAAAAAAGAATAAATGAAATCAGGTTAAAAGCATGTAAGAACCACAGTGGTGGTGAGCTAATTGTATTTTAGTTTAGCTTTTTCCTTTCTCTTGTTATGATTGATTATGTAGCCTTTATGAATCTATAATTTAAGAAAAATGTTATTTAGCACAAAATTGGTCCATCTAACAGGTAGTAGTAATTTTTTTAGGTAAGTGTAAAAGGGAGAGGGGGAAAAGTTTTTCTTATTTTCCATGTTAGATTGATTTTAACATGGTGGTGTTCATGATTATTGTCTCATCTCTCAACCTCCACTAGGGACCATATGAACTTGTTGGTCACATGGATATTAACAGCATTTCCTCATTACCACTTTAATCTTTTCATTGAAGTACATGATATTAAACAAAGACACTCATAAGAACCACTACCTGCATGTTACTAAAGGTGAAATTCGGGGACCAAAAAATCAGCTAAAATTAGGTCCTGACCAGTGACCATGCTACATGATAACTACTCAAAAATATCTATCACCAAATTTAAGGAATTAGCTGAAACTGAAAATAAGCATGTTTCAAGTCTTGGTTTAATTTATTGGTTTTCAATTTTCATCCTTCTTTTTCTTCAAAACGGCCAAAAAGCCTTTAACTTTCTTCCTCCATTTGAAAATTTGATGTTTTCTACATAGACATTTGTCCTTTTTTATTGATTGCATTTGGCTTCAATGAAAAGGTTAAAAGGTGGATAACATATATAAAGTAAAAAGTAAGAATGAAAATGTGTTCTTCTCTATATATATTTTTTATTTAAATATTATCACATGCATATTTGATGTTTTAAATTTAACTGGACTAATAATATGGGATGGATCTATAGGGGAAAGTCCTTTGGAGGAAATCCTAGCTAGCTACAAGAATATAGATAATTTAAGTTTTTGGTGAATATATGTATGTACATTTATATGTGCATATATGTATGTTGAATGTCCTTAACATAGTCTAAATTGTACCGTTGTGTATATATGGGTTCGGCTTGACTAGTTGTAGAAACGAGAAAATAACTCGAAACTGTAGGGAAAGGGAACAAAAAATTGGTTTTGATTTGAATATACAGTGGGATCGACTTAAGTTTCTCCGATTTAAACATAAACTAGAGTTAGCATATTAAATTTGGATCCGACTCTAGAGTGAAATCTAATTGCATGATAAAAAAGTCTATTGTTGCTACACATATATCCGTCGAACGTTACCGTTGTTTTAAATTTCTGAGAGAATGGAGGAATAATTTTTCTTCCTTTGACTATTTCTTCTAATTACGATATGAGATAATTAGACATTATTCTTTTCACGAACAAAATTGAGGATTTAATGGCGGGTCTCGAAATTCGGACCATATATCATGAGTTGAAATCTCAAACCAGTTGAACAAAGGCACTAAAGAAACTCTTTTTGGAAATTTGTCTTGATAAAATGATTTTGACAACTTTTAAGACAGGTTTAGTTTAAACTTCATGGTTTTATTTATGGTTGATAACAATAGTCCAAAACTATTATATACTATTATGTAATGTAAAAGATATATTTTGTCTCCAAAGTGATGTCAATAAGGCAAAACCGGGAACAAATACAAGTCAGTCTCACATTGATTAGGAATCAAAAATTAATTTTGTTTCTATAGAATATTCTTGCATTGAGGGTTTGACCCCTTTGGTTCCCGAATTTTTTGTTCGAATTGACATGAGACTTTTATCTCGGTCTGTGCTTATATATGGTCACCAGAGAGAACAAAGTACAAACTAAATGGTGAGTTTCTATCTTGCTGTTAGTGTGTCTCCAATAGTCTAGTGCAAGTTTCACTTTATGGTTTGATTGTTAGAGTAATTATCCCACATCGTTTAGATAATAATCGAGCATAAAGATATATCAATCCTTACCATTTCAAGGCCTTTTAATGGTAAGGAATATGGTATACCACATCGTCTAGATAATAATCAAGCATGTTGGACTCACCTTCACCCATTTAATATGTCCGCTCGTAGGACCCTTGAAATGTCGGAGCGAGGGGGAGTGTTAGAGTAATTATCCCACATCGTCTACATAATAATCGAGCCTGTGATTGAATGGTAAGGAATATGGTATACCACATCGTCTAGATAATAATCAAGCATGTTGCACTAACCTCCACCCATTCATCTCATTATGATGTCTTTTAATGGTAAGAAATATGGATTATAATATTGATAGCCTACTGATAAATGCTTTTGGGTTGTGTTTGGTATTTCTTTAGAGTAATTTTTTTTAGTGTTTGGGCATTAAGGTACTCAAAATTTTAAGTAACCTTGTAATACAGCTCTTTTGGGTTTAAGTCTGCGTACGAATTTACAACAATTGGTCAGAGGTTCATATGGTTTTTTAAGGGTGACCGTGTTTGGTACCCTGCTTTGTGAGATTTCTCCATCTTTTTGTCGAGTTTACACGTTTTCTTTCTTGGCTATGTTATAGGCTTATAGCTGATTTGTTTTCTGTAAGATTGGGTTGGATTTGCATTTTGGTTGTTCATGGATCAATCAAAAAAAAATGCTGAAAAAAAGCTGCAGAGACTGAGAGTTACAAAAAACTCGAGCTCTCTACATTGTCTCATAGGCGATTACAGTGTCCCTATTAAGGCCCATGTAAAAGAGGAATTAGTTAGATGTTTAGGCTTTAGATATTCAAGCAATTGAAGCAACTTAAGAGTTATATTCAATTGAATAAACTATGGTCCTGAATTCGGAATTAGCTTGCGTTCAAAGGAGTGCATCGATTCCATCTTTCTCTTTCCAACTTTATCGCCTGCTTCTGAGCCCGTAGATTGCAACCGACGGTTCAGAATGCTTCCTGCAGCAATCGAAAAAGATTGTCTCGGCCTGCATCCCCCATATAACTCATCTAACATTACTTGTCTCACATCTCTATTCAAAAGAGTCCCATGTTCCAAGTCAAAAAGTCTCTCATGTATCTTCGAAGGGACTTGAGAATGATAGTGAGTGTTCCTCTGGTCACGCTCTCATCAATTTTCGACTGAGAGAGAGAATTACAACCTAGTCTAAAATGTTGACCGCTCGAGGCGAAATAGTCATATCTTTTCATACGGATCAAATTTTCCTTGTGGTTACTCCACAAAATGACACTTTCTTGAGCCAGTACAATATCAAGACCCTTTTGATTTTCTTGGGTGCAATCATCTCTTGCAATGACACGGGAGTTGAATTATATGTCGCGAGTAACCAAAAATTTAGCTATTTCATCTGCGTAAGCACGTTCTCCCATCGTGTATATATACATCTCGAACTTCTCATTTGCTTGTTCTAGAAATTTCCGTCCAAAAAGCCTCAATTTGGTCACCATACCCGTAGAATTCAACTTGAATAACTGTCCTTTAGAAGCATCTTCTAGAGAATCAATTTTGTCTAAGAGATATTCCTCATCCGACTTTATCTCTCGTAGGAAAATTGAATGAAGTAGCGTGTGATCCAAATCAAGAACGAGAACAAGTTTTCAGCGTGTTTTAACAGCTTTTCTGTTTCCTTCTCCCTTAATCGGGCGATTTCATCCTTGCCAAGCCACATGTCCTTAGTGATTTTGCTTACTATTAGATTTGTACAAAATTTGACATTCGGGTGATGAGAAAAGATTTACCTTTATTTTAATATATATTTAATTAATGGTGGGGAAAAGGAAAACAGACTTTTTATGTTTATTGATTTAAAATAAAAGTGGATGAAAAAACAATAATATAAACACCCGGTGGGACTCGAACCCACAATCGCCTGTATCCATTAGGCCACGGGTGCTTTGTTTTATTTTACTTTAAATATAATTTAAACAAAATTATAATATTTAGAATCAATAATTTTTAATCATATTATTTTTTGTTGTGACATTAAATGGAGTTTTGTGTTTTGTAGTAACTTTTATTTGCAATTCCTAAGATTTAAATTTTTGTCAAATTTAAGCTTCCTCTTGCTCATTCCCAACAAGACACAAACAATCATCACATAAGTCTCATTCACTTCATCAAACAATATTGATATATAACCAAAATATGGAGTAAGCCAAATTATGTTCTTTTCAGAGCAATGGTACTATCCTGCATCATAAACCTCCAAAATTATAAGGAGTATTCACTAATACAAAAGACAATAAATATAAAGTCAGAGTTGAGGACAGGTACGGAGACAGAATTTCGGTTGAGTCTGTACATAATAAAATGGATATATATCTTTTTTTTTTTTAGATATGATAAGCGTTTTGCAAATGATGTTCCCAATTCTTCAATATTCTTCCCTGATTGGTTAAATTGAACGATGACAATAAAAAATCTATTGCATTTTAATAAATTCAGATCATGTAATTTATTTATATTTAGTACAACTATAAAGATTTACCAGTGGTTTTAAATTTCAATATTTATAAAGATTTTGAGAAACTGTACAATGTTTATAGACTATTTATTTATTTTTGTAAAAATGAAACACAAAAAAAATGTTATTATAACAACATATAATACACATATAATAGTACAAATATAATATTTTTACAAAAAGCCAAAATATGATAATTTCTCATGTGCAGATTCGATCCAACAAGCAAGTATCACATCAAAAATTCTGATTTTAACATTGTACCGTTACGTTACATTAGACTTTGATTAACAAATACATATAAAATAATAGTTTTTCAAATTACAGCAGGAACTACAAGTCTTCACTGGGCATACATTCGCTCGCACGTGGCTGAGGACAACTGAGAGCATACTATTGAATGAAAAATTTAAGATGTTCATTGCCTAAAATAGCAAAACGTACTTCATTACTTATACATAAGTCTCTGACGAGTACTTTGTTAATAATCCATGTATCTATTTGAATTATTTAGTGTTTCAGCCATATTTATAATATGTAAAAGCACAAAAGCGATGTTAGACCTTTTCTTTATCTGATGTTATCACCTCATTTGATGGCCGTTGTTTTAGCCTAATTAATTAGTGGAAACTTACAGTAAAAAAAAGTTCTGAACTTAAAAAATTAACAGCCTAATATTGACCAATTTTAAACTTAGAAACAATTAGATTGATCATAACCTTGTATTATGATACTGATTAACAGAATTGTGATTGCAAATAATACAACTCAATGACTCATACAAATAACAAAAAAAAACAAGATAGTACCATTAGTAGCAATATAAATTACTAATATGAACTACTCTTAAAAGTAAATAAATATTTTCATGCTCCCTTTTCTAATATGAACTACCGTTTGATTGTAGGACAAATGGCTACCGACTCTCATTAGATTGAGTCTTTTTCTAAATTAAGGGGAATATCAAACCAAGTTTCTTGCATAATTGAATTTTCTAAGATCAATATACCATAATTTTGAATCCCACATCGCATATGTTCTGGAACCAAAGTTAATAATTAAACCTTGTATTGTAAGATTGATTGATATAGCATGGTAGAGTTAAATTATGGATAGCGATTCTAAAATCAAAGACTTACAATTGTGTCACCTTAGCAATATCCAAATCAACACTGGTTTGGTAGCGGAAATTAAAAACCTTTTTACAAGTTTTGAATTACTCATAAACAACTTTGATTTGAACCCCCTTTTTATATTGTTAAAAATTGACAAAAAAAAAGGCAGATTAAAGTATATCTTCTATTTACTCTAGTTATGGAGTTAAACTTAAAGTCCGTAAATTTGTCATAACTTTTTGTTATCGCTAAATCTAGTATGAGTGTTTGATTAATTATTTTTGTGAGTTTTATTTTGGTGGCTGTTTTTGCTGTTGAGTCTAACAAATTAAATACAAAAATAAAATAAAAATCATATAAACCCAACTGCATGAATTTAGAGGGTGGTTTTACTAACATTAGCAAAATACTTGAAAGCCTGCTTCTCAAAGGTTCACGATAAGTTATATACATAAGATGTAATTGAGGTCTATAAAACCTATGGCCAATATATTAAAAAAGTAGAAAACTCAATTAGGAAGGAAGAACAATCAATCAAATAATCAAGCTCACAAAATTCGAACAAATGTTGATCCCGCAAGAGCTCACATATTAGGAACCTCGGAGGATCTGTTGGGTTTAATTGCTTCTGCATTGAAAATATTCACAAAAAAGCAAGGTGGAAATTCAAAGAAAATGTCGAGTTAGGTTTACTTTTTCTTTTACGATGAAACAAACCGCCATCGGTTTGGGATATTTTGCGTCATGCATGCCTAAACCATATTGTATGTTAAGCAGACTGGCATGCGTAAGGGTTTTTCTTCAACTGAGCTCGATAAGTATATCCCGGTAAACGATTAATTGAGAAGACAAGTTCGGGAATCTATCTGGGGGGAAATTTAAAGACGGATTTTTATGAAATTGGCTAAAGCAGACTCAATACTTTTGGGGCTGTATCCCTATAAATTAACAATACCCTTTGCTAAGGACTCCAAATATATGCGCTCTTCAACAAGACAATTCTCGAGACCTCAAAGCTGTTGAAATATTTCTCTACTACGTCGATGAAGAGATTCAGATTTGAGGGTCAAGGAAAATAGTATTTAGTCGAAGATGAATAGCTCAGCTAATTCGGTATTTAGTTCATACTCAATTACTTAGAGTGCTGTTTAGTGCCTATTTCGGTTGCGGTTTACTTATGGTGTTGTGTTTTTTTATCGTGGCTTTTTATCAATATTTGTGGCATTTACTAAAATAATTCCTATGTAGAGGCTGGTGAAATTCGACTGAAAGTTTGGTGTCTTAGCTCGTATAGTGCAATGCAAATGGACTACATAGTTTGCGACTTTATGTAGCAATTTGCTTTGTCGACTAGTTTTCTTTTTTACAAAATAAAATAAAATTGTAAGGCAATATATCCATAAATCGAATTTCACATTAATTGTTATATATTACAGTAAAAAAAATAACTAATGACATAACTAAAGAAAATAAATTCTATATAATCAACGCGCATACTGTACAATTTGTGATTTGGTTTTGGTAGGAGTCAAAAGTATAATTCATTTGCCCAGTATTCTTGTTGCAAAGTAATAAAAATTACCCAATCCTTGATGGCTTGGTAACCTTTTTTTGGTCATATTTATCCATTTAATCTGAATTTTTCTCTCAAAAAGTAAATTGGTTCATGTGAATGTTATTTTCCACAATAGCAGGATGTAGGTTTGATTTTATCATAGAACAGGAAAATTTGTTTTACTACACATGGCAATTTGAAAAACCTGATAAATATGCTAGAACTAATATTCAAAAGTAATAGTAGTAGGAGTAGGAGTAAATGTAATATTTTGTTCCGTTTATATTTAATCGTTCATTACGAAACTACGTGTAATTTTTACCGGTCAAGAACTTGTATTAAAATTGTCGGAATAATTTTCTTTTAAAATTGATCATATAGTTCAAATGTTAAATTTTATAATTAGATTTAAAAAAAATTAATTTTAATAATTTTAATAAACGTTTAAAATTGCATGGATTTTTATAGTTTATAATTAATATCAAAGTAATGATTAATCTCTGTCTCTATCTGTTGTCTCTGTTGCAAATATAGACGTATATTTTTTTACTCGTCAAATGTGAAGTCTTGTTACTTAATTGTGACACTGACACTTGTCCTTTTCATTGAATAAAACACTCACCTCATTGATTGGACTCAACATATAATAATTCCGTTTCCCAAGTTGAATATCAACAAACGTACAATCACACAAACACAACTCATCAAATCATACAATAAAAACTTTATTACTTTTATAATTTTATTGATTTATATCCCCATAATTCTTCATTTATTAAGGGTCTTTAGCTTCATTGATATTTTGATCTCGTTTGGTTACGGATTACTAATTCTGATATTAACAATCTGTTAGTATTATGAATGATATTTGAAAATAATGTCGGATAAGTAATACATCCGGGATTGGACTATTCATAATACTACCATCCCTACGGTATTGAAAATGTACTTTTTTGCCATCATTGCTAGTCCGGTATTTAATGTTTTGCCAAACATGACATTTATGAGGTTCACGGGGATTAGTAGTCCAATCCCGAGATACTAATTAAACAATCAAACGAGGCATTTAGCCTTTTAACTATTTTCAATGAGTAAAAAGTGGCCAATAAGTATTATATTATATTCACATTCACAAAAGTTGGCTGTCAACTTCTTGACTATTGTTGTATTTATCTCATGTCATATAGTACAGATTAAAACCATAAAACAAGCCAAAGTACGGAATATAATAAAACTAAGAGTTATGACCGCTTTATAAGTATAGTAGATAGACTACAAACTAATCCTAGTCCTAGATAACACTTATATCAAACTTACTACTACAAAATAAACAATGATAAATATATAATCCAAACTACAAAATATTGCAAAATCAACTTCACATTTATCACAACACCCCTTGAATTTTCGTTGTCATTCCCCCAAATTGGATTCTCACTTTTATTATTCTCCCCTCTCACCCAAGTACCCAAACAAGGTGGGGTATCCAAATATGTAAAATTACTTTTATCCTTGTACACCTCTTGGTTAAGGCATAACCCATCATTTTCTCTCAAATCTAATCTTTTCCCAAGCCTGATAATAAACTCCTTTGGTAAATTTATCTCCCCACTAAGCTGATTATGGCTCAAATTAAGCTGACCCAAGTTGGAAAGTGTCCTTAAATTAAGAGGCAGTGTCCCATTAAGACTATTGCTATCAAGAGACAAAACAGTAAGATTCTTCAACAAAGATAAATCATTGGGTAATGTTCCTATAAGCCCACATCTTGACAAACTCAACACCATTAGCTTCTTTAATTTCCCTAAAAACAAGGGTACCCCAGTGTTCAAAGGATTATTGTCAAGCACTAAATACTCCAAATTTTGCAAACCAGACAAGGATTGGGAAATTGGGCCTGAAAATAAATTATGACTAATATCCAATAAAACCAAATTGTTCAGCATTCCTAAACTTGAAGGTATCTCCCCACTAAGCATATTTCTACACAAATCAAGTTTCTGAAGATAATTAAACTGGCCCATTGATCTTGGTACTAGGCCTTCAAGCTCATTAAAGCTAAGCCCCAATATTTGTAACCTCTTTAAACTCCCAATTTCTTGAGGGATAGTCCCACTAAAATTATTGTAACTGAGATCAAGCTGCTCCAGATTAACTAGTCCACCAATATCTTTCGGTATTTCGCCTTGAAAATTGTTTTGAGACAGAGAAAGAACCCGGAGGGACACAACTTGGGTCAAGCCTCGAGGGATTGACCCAGTTAAAGCTGGGTTAGACCCGAGTGTTAAATGCTCTAAAGAACTAAGCCCATTGAAGAGTGTTGGGCCGAGAGAGAACGGTGTCGATGTGAAGCAGTTGTAGAGGGAGAGAGTCTTGAGGTAGGATAGTTTTCGGAGCGAGATAGGGATTTTGGCCGCCACATGGCAAGCTGGGGTAATGACATCTGGACCGATGTGGATGGTCGTGACGTGGAATATTTGTTCCTCATTGGGCTCACATTGAACACCGGGCCATTGGGTCTCGGTACAAGGCTGTGGATGGGCTTGAGACCAGTTTGGGTCATCTAATAAGGAGCCCATTACCTCATAAAGCCCATCAAGCTCCTCTTGTTCCATATTTGTTTCATTTCCATTTAGTTCTTGAGGAAAAGTTAACAGAAAAAACAGAAGCAAAAACTTGAAAGAAGCCATACAAGTTACAAGAGTAAATGGAAAATGAAATGTTTTGGGAGTGTGAGAGGGTAAAAAGGAATATATTGAGTAAAAATGAGTAAATTTTTTTATTTTAAAATTTGTTTTTTTGGAGGGTTTAGTGTGTCAGGGTAAAGCTGGGGGATGTTGCCACATATGCAACAGTGAAGGTTAGTTTGAGAAAAAGGTGAGGTGAATATGGAAAGTGAAATATTTGCCAAAAAATTGAAAAATTTGTAAGGACGGTCAAATAGTATCATTTTTACTGCATCGAAAAATTTAAAACAGGTCCGTCAGCAATTTTTTCTGTTACATTTTTATTTTAATGTTTTGCAATCAACATCGAACGATTAACACTACCGTTAATCTAGTCCATTATTATTTAGACTGTGTCACATACTAAAAACTTAACACATACTAATAAACCCAAAAATATATACCCTAAAATTAATTCAAAATTAAAACAAAAAAATATTAAAAATCTAACGCATGTTAATGAACACAAAAATATCTACGCTAAAATTAATTTAAAATTAAAACTAAAAAATATTATTGATTGACATACACTAAATAATAGTGCATTTTGGAATGAACACCGAACAATTAACACTATCGTGAATCTAGTACACTATTATTTTGGTTGTGTCATATACTAAAACCTAACAACTATTAATGAAGTCAAAAATATACTAAATGCATTCAAACCGGATTGGTTTTTGCTGTCTTGAAAAATCAAGACAGACTGACTTGAATTTTTCAGGTCAGTCAAAACCAATCCGGTCAAATATGGTATTGAAAAAGAAAAGAGGTAAAAAAAACTTACAAGTTGAAAGGGGACTAAAAGTACTGGGCTGAAAATAAAGTAGCTGTGTTTTTCAGCATTGGTCTCTCTCACCCATGATACCGACTTACCAAGCTGGTTTTTCATATTTATTTTTACAATGATAATTGTTTATATCATCAAATTTTCTTTTGAAAGCTTAGTGTGATTAATTCTGTATCAACCTAATGTAAAGCCAATAACTAACCTTATGTTTGCTCATATTTAGTTAAAAATGTTCTAATCTAAGTGAGAATATGTACAAACAGCCCAAAGAAAGTCGGTTTGTACGAACATAAAGAAACCCTCTCGTTGTATAATTCGCACTGATTATCATTGATCGTTATTTTGCAATTTGTGGGTATTTGTAATTCTTGTACTTAATGTGAGTCATGTGACTATGCATGGTTTCGTAGATCTCGGTTTTCTTGTTTCTTACTAATTAAGCGGCCAACCCGACGATCGTTAAAAGGTTAGACAGCGGGTCATTTGACAACACTAAGCCAGTAGTAGCTAATTAGCTATATTGCCTTTGCTGCTACAATGTCATGTATATATGCAATAATAGTGCATGCTAGGGTTACGTATGATCATTATTTTATAAATTTACAAATAATTTTTCCACATAAAATAGAAAGACAGCTGGGAAATCACCGGCTCACACTTGCCCCTAAATTTTGGATCTCATAACTCATAATATAATCCGGATGTTATTAATTTTAACAATATTAATTTTGACACATCATTATTTAATTGCATGTTAAATGACACATATGTAACTTAAATTTAACATTCACATTAGTGTATTAACTTAACAAAGTTATCTAATTTTACTTGAAATTAATTATTAATTAAAATCTCATTAATTAGTCATTTTGTAAACCCCCATTAATATAGGAACTAAACTAGGAGTAGTTGAAATAAAGTTCACGTCTTAATTAATTGTATTTTGTCACATAATTCATTAACAACATTAAAAACATTGTTATATTTAACAACTTTTTTAACATCTATAAAGATAACACATGATTTAACATAACTAATGGAGACAAAAAAATACATTGTTAGCTAATTATTTTAATTAACAATAAAGATAACAATACTATTGTAAACGCTCTGATTAGCCCTTCCTCTTAATTAGTACCAGTGAAAAATCTGACTAACCCAAGAAATAAGAATTGTCAAAAGTCAAAACCCTATAAATTACCACTAGGCAGTATGTTGGCTGTATAACACTAAAAAAAAATATGACATATAAATGTTCACGGTCACTGTTTTTATAAGTTAACAATCGAATTTAGTCGAGAAAGAAAATTATTTAAAATTATATCTTCTAAAACAAAACTATTATAAACATAAAAAAGACGCAATTTATATGAAACGAGTAATAAAAATAAACAGATGGACGCCAAACAAAAGGAAAAAGGAAAAAAGAATGAAAGAAATTGTAGATATTATTGCCAAATGAATTGTCCATATCAGATACGTTGCAATATGAAAGACGGGAAATTCATTGATAAAAATATTCACATATTGTACATGTTACCTATTAGCACTATTTGAAGTATACATAATTGGTTACATGAAATAATCAAAACTATGGGTAAAATTGGATTTGATAATTTGGCCCACGGCCTCAATAAATGCATAAGATCAGGAAAGTTGCGCAGACATTTGAAATTAATCAATACTAACAACTAATATGCATTTGTCGTGAAACTTAAATAAACTACACCTTGTTGAGAAAAAGATAACAGCTAGTAGCTACGAACAACTTGAATAAACGAATAACACCAATTATAGTACTGTACAGAAAATATTTTATATATGGAGTAGTATTAGTAACAATTTCTTTAGAATTTTGAACACGATAGTGTATATAGTAACGTAACATCTTAATGTAACACCAATTATATATAGTACTGTACAGAAAAATGTTTCCATGAGTTAGATTCTCTAAGCAGATTTTCTTCTAGCTAGTACGTACTAATTAGTCGGTCCTAAATGAAAATTGTTCTATATATTTTGATTTTTGAAGATAAGTTTTGATAGAAAACAAAGGTTGTGTGGCCAGGTTAAACAAATCCTTTCTATTCTATCTTCAAGTTTCAGAAAGAAAAAGGAAAACACCATATATAATTGTACTTTGTGATGAATCCAAGATGTTGAGTAAGTGGCGAGTCGTAAGTACTTTTTTTTATTAAAACGTACCAACGTATATAAATGTGTTATGTATTATTTTTTATATTTTGTATCAATACTCATGAGTAAAACCACAAAACATCAATAAAAATATATTGTTTCTTGATAAAATTCTAAATACTTGTGTCTTAATTTTTCAAATAAAATAAATTATTGAACCATGAGAAAACATATTTAAGCAATTAGATATATTAGGTTAATCGTATGTTAATAATTATGTTGTTGTAATAAATAATATTGTAATGTAGCAATTATTATTTTGTAAAACAAAATAATAAATGCTTAATATTTTATATTAAAAACACATTATGTTAGAATTTTTTTAAGAGAAAACTAAGGTTAATAGATTTTAAAAATGTTGCAATGAAGTCTAGTAAGTTAATAGTAACGAGTGTTTTTTTATTTTTTTAATCAATTAATTGAGTGTCACACAATAATTAAACTTGCATGAGACCACTTGTTAAGTAAACATACATTTTACCACTACACCAATTAAGCGAGTTTGTTATAACTTGTATTTAGTTTTATGTATTGACTAATTGTTTCATAAATAAATGTTTAAAATTAATTAAAAAAATTGGTTTTTAATATATTTTCCTATTGAACGAACGTTGTACGCTTGCACGTCCTTGTCATACAGTGGATTCGTCCCTGTACACACATATTGTTAAACTAAGCAGGGGATATGAACACTATCCTTTACTTTATCAAAAATTCAATTTTCTCTTATCTACTCTACTTTGTTCATTTTAGGTCCATCTACGATATCAATCCACTCAATTTTGTATCTCATCCGTTATTTTTTTCACAAAATGGACGACGCATGTCTGCACGTGACTAACTTTTGCTGGTTTTATAAGTTAGGTTTATGTTTGGTAAGAGCTGGGATGAACCGAAAATAGAAAAATGTATTATTCTGTCCCTTATACTTATTTTATTTTTATTTTTATTTTTTATTTTTTTATTAGACTTATGTTACAAATGACCAAACTACCATTTTCGTTAAAATACGTTAATAGAATTTAGTCATGTCCAGACAAGTGTCGTCTATTTTGTAAAGTAATTGACGGATGAGATACAAAATTAAATTGATTGATATTATACAAGGTTTTAAAATGAACAAAGTATGATAGATGGAATAAAATTAAATTTTTGGTAAAATAAAAGGGTTCATATCCAACTAAGCAGTGCTAGGCAATTGGATGTGACAATTTTGTAATTGTTAGTGCTCAATTTTTTTTCCTGTTTGTAAGTACATTTAAATTTTTAATGCTGACCAAACCACCTATATATTCTCCTTAATCATTTACAAAATTCAGCAAGAAAAAATTCCATTTTCCCCATCTCATATAAAAAATGACAACGCCTTATCAAGAATTTCCAGAAAACTACCGAAACTTCAACAAACATGAAAAGTATCCTCAAGAGAAAAATGAAATATCCTTTTGGGCATTTCTCTTATCCTTTTTTATCTACATTTCCATATTCTACATTTTCAGCTTATCTCCTTCTTTTGTACTCAAGACTACTAAATTCTGGTTTTTCATCTCCATCACGCTTATTATGATTATTGCTGCTGATTCTGGTGTTTTCTCGCGGCCAACGAACCAAAAAGATTGTTACGATGAGTGTGTAAATATTGGTAGAAAAGAGAATCATGTCAAAATTGAATCACATTATTGGGATAGTAGAGACACGACTATTTCGGTTACAAAAATGGATGCTATGACAGATATCTTGGAAGAAATTAAAGAGGTTGTTATTGATGATTGTGAGAGAAAATGCCCAACAAATAATTCAGAAATCTTTAAAAATTATAGTCGTAAATATAATAGGAAAAAATACCAAGTCCAGAATGATGTTGAGACGCTGTGTGGTGAGAAGACAAATAAATCAAAATTTGCCCATAGCATGTCTTGTTCATCTATCCCTGTTATAAAGAAAGAAAGAAATATAGTTTTAAGTAAAACTGAGTCCCAGAAGTATGACGTAAACGAAAAAAATGAAATAGAAGAGAGTGACTATTCGTCTATGTCGAATGAAGAACTCAATCGAAGAGTTGAGGAGTTCATTCAGAAATTTAACAGGCAAGCAAGGCTTCAAGCAGTTCAAAACAGAATTCAACAGTTCTAGGGAATCGCAAGAAACTAAAAGAAATAAGAGTTTTTGTTATTCTCTTTTCTTATTTTTGACTTTGTCTTGCCTTCCATAGTTTCATTGTTCTTCTCGTTCCTCTAAGCAAAGTAAAATGTTTCGATAATGAAGTGGATTTTTATGATACTTTTCTCTTCTGAAAGAATTAGTCCCTTTCCATTTATGTTAGTAATGAAAAGAAATCTTATTGCCTGGCAACTTTAAAGTAGGTAAATGGTATTTTTATTGAAGTAATTCTCACTACATTATGACCACTACTGTTCGAGTATACGATGATGAGTGATGCTTGTAAAAAGTAAAAAAAAATGTGAAGTTCACAAATGGCAAAACTAGCTACAACCCGTTCGTTCTTGCATTTTAGTAATCCATAACTCTTGTATACTGGCCAACTATTCCTTACAGTACTCGAAACAATGTTTTATGGAACATAGGAAACCGATGCAAGTTTAATTGCAGATGATGAACTAAGTGATAAACAGTAAACAATAGTAACCGGCATGATTACAAAAGTTATACTTAGACTAAAAGTTACAATTATAACAGGTTGAGCAGGTATAAACATCTGGAACCAGTATAAGTAAATACTTTCTATATCACCTATACACCAAATTCGTTCACCAGTTAATATCTCCTATAGAAAGAACTCAATCATGATTCACCAGTTAAATCGCAGAATTAGAAAACACAGGTAATTTCATCTCTGGTTCCACAAATAAATCTTTCCTTGTTTATCCCAGCGCCGTTTCCAGAGTTTTGGGGCCTTAAGCCACCTTAAAATGGGAAAAAAATAAAAGAAGGTATTTAAATAAAAGTTATAAGATACGATTAATAAATAGTAAAATATTAAGTTATAAAATATTAGATGCAATAAGTTAGGCACATTTAACAAAAAAATTAATGATACGAAGCAATTTTTTTACAAATTTCGCATTCGAATTAAAATTATACTATGATGTTTTAAAAAGAAAATCAGGGACCAAATATGTTATCTATTCAACAAATCATGTTCTTACCTGTTTTTTTTAATATAGGAGATCACATAGAAACATACATAAAATTAAATGGTTCATTAATGTATTAAATTCTATGAAATAAAAAAATAAAACATTGTCATCTCAAACACTCGAACACGGGTTGACTAGGCTATTTAGTAAGTAAACCAACCGTTAGGCCACAAATAAATATTGATTAGATAAAATAAATAAATTATATATATATATATATATATATATATATATATATATATAATATTTTGTCAAACGCGAGCCTTAAAAATATACATTTTTTTGGAGGCTCTAGACCCGTGGCTGTTAGGCCTGGCCCAAAATCCGGCCCTGGTTTATCCATGCAACAAAATGAGCCTAGAGACTAGAGAAAAATGCCCATCATTTACTCCAACTACCATTCTTCGAAAGAGAAGTTTTTCCACATGAGGTTTGAGACCTGAGGTGTTGTAATTGTATACTTGTATTTTTGGACTTTTCACTTCATTTGAAAGTGTTTTTTTTTTGAATCATTTGAGAGCGTATCTGCTTACTGTTTTCTTTCACCATCTACTTTGGCAGGATAACCAAATTAAGTTACATAAGGCTATATTAACATACATAGGCATCAATTTCATTATTCGAGGAAAAACCAGGTTAGAAGGCTCTAATTCAAGAAGCCCATCTCGAAGTAACGACCTTGGGTGCCATTTGGATAAGTAAATTTCAAATAAGTAGGATTCCAGAATGAATACATTGAAAATGCTTCTTTATGCTTAGCTGAGGCTAAAAGGTTTATGATACCTATGGATTAATGAAGTGATTCAAGGTGCCCGCAACATCTGGGATTTAAATCCATGATGCCGAAGGCATAGGGCATATGCAGACATTATCACATAACTACTTCAGGCTATTTGCTAAAGAACAAAATAAATACTACAATCCTGAAGAGTAGAAAAGAGCGATACATTTATATGAGGGCGTGGGAAAATACGGTGGATTGCTTGGGGTTGGAAAAAAATTTCGTCTTCATTTAAGCTTCAAACTTCTTACCTTCTAAGCAGAAAAGCAAAAACTGTAAATTCTCAAGCTGGCCAGCCAACTATTATACTTTATACAACTAAGTAATCGACTAATAGTAAAGCTAAGAATTTAAACTTAAACGATGCAATCAAACAAAGCTTAACAACCCCCAAAAAAACCTTTGAGCATATAGGACTAAGACTACATAAGTGATAAGACCCATCTTCAACGAATGTATTGTAAAGTTAAGCCTTCCAAATTCCTTTACAAATCTACCTCATTTTATTCATTGTTAAAACTAAGAGATTGTTTCGATGCCTTTTCTCGCATATAGCTAATCACGAGGTCAAGATAATCTTGGGTCTAGCCAAATTCAAGCTTCTCGTATTTTTTTCCGGGAAAGAGAGCAGAAAAACTCATACTTAAAGACACCAAATATAAGCAAAACAGAAAACAAGTTAATCTGGTCAACTTTACCAGAAGCCTAAAAAAACTGAAACTCCGTAGCCATTTGAAACTTGAATGATTACAGGTCATTACAATTTGTAAAGTACCAAGTGACCAAACCAACAGCACATATACATGGTATATACAGATCAAGATAGTTGCCAGATTAGGGGCCTAATCGGTAAACACGTGAAAACCAAACCAAATATAAAACCATAGAGGCGACCATCAGAAATGCGCCAAATCAAACACAAGTCACAAACAAATGAAACAAAGAAACAATAATCTAGATTAGATGATTAAAGTGAAAGAAGCCATGAAGTACCTAGATACAAAGAAATAACATTCTGGAAAATATATTGCTGTGGTTAATTTAGCATCTGAAGAAAGTATTGTCTAATTGATAATATTAGATATTTCTTCTTTTATTATTCTTGACTGCACAACTTAGAGAAAGATTTAAGACCTTTCAACTTAAAATCTAAATTGGGATTGCTTCTGTCATAAACTATGTTTCTCAACTTAAAATGAAAATGATAAAAACAGATTAAGTCATGAAGTATTTCGTTTTTGTACTACTAGTTATTTGGTAGCTTACAACAAGTTTAAAAAACGGAAGATCTAGCATTTCAATTTTTGGATCAAGGTTTATGTTTAGGAATTTGCAGTATAGAGAGCATTGGCTACAAAATTGTAGTACCATTTCACAAAAGGTCACGTCTACCAGTGGTCTGGTCTCCATTATTTTGTGCTACTAGAAAACAAAATAATCCTCAACTTATGACCTTATTTGCAAGTTTTTAAAGCATAATACTTGACTTTCATAGATTTGTAATTTGATACACTCAAATTAGTAAATTATTTTTTAGAATCCATATTCTTTTACAATTAAAAGGACTCGTAATGGTAAAATGATGGAAACTCTTTATAAACCACATGTTTGATTGATATTACATCAATGTGGGGTAATATAACTCTAACACTCCCCTCGCTCGTGGCCCGATATTTCAAGGATCCAAGATATAATGAGCGGGTGGATGTGAGACCCAACATCGATGGCCCGCTGTGATTTCATTTTAAAATTCATATTCATTTATCATTAAAAAGTCTCGTAATAGTAAGAATGGAAACTCTTTATAAATTAGAGGTTTGATCGATATTATATCAATATGGGATAAATTTATCCAAAGTGGCTAGATAGTATTATTTGGTAACTTTAGTTCCATATTAGGCAACTTCTTTTTTGTATATCGAAAAACACTTTTTTAGAAGGTAGATTATGAACGTTCGAAAAAAGGCATCTCCACACGCTAAAATAGTAAAATTGGTTGTTTAATCTTGCACGTATAGTTAATTCCAAATGTTACTATCTCAAGATGTGCTTATTTGGAAACGTGGAATTAATAATGGTCCGTTATATCATTGTTCAATTTTCTAGATTGCTAAGTCGAACCCACTAGTTTCCCCTCCTTTGCATCATGTTTATCGGTGTGGCATGTGGTTGCCGAAGCATTATCGGAACTAACATGCTACTTTTACCATGTTGGTTGTGGTCGGTAGCATATAACGCTTCCTTGTTGTCCTTTTTAGTTCTTTTATTCGTGTTTCCCCCATTGTTTATGCCCGATTAATTAAAAAATTACTTTAAACAATATGAAAAGATTTTTCCAAATACATAAAAATGTAAACAACTTTTTCCATTTATAATACATACAGAAAAACAGATTTTAAACAATATTACATTTATAAGCAACTTTTACTCATTAAAGATATTGTTTAATTAATAAAAAATTATAATTAAAAATAAGTTGTGTTTAAGTAAACTTCATTTTCAATTAATTAATATATTAATTTTCAATTAATTAGTATATTAATAAAAAATTGAGTTTTTTTTTATACATATTTTACTTTATACCAATATACTTGATCAACTGCTCATTCATTTTAACCGCCAATTCCAAATTCACACAGTTAAACATCTAAATATTTTATATGGCACTCTAACTTTCTATAAATAGAAAGTATTTTTATTGATTTTTTTCAACTCTCATATGTTGATTCATGTGTATGTGAAGAAAATATTCTAAATGATGTAAAGAGGAAAAAAAAAACCAAATTAGGTATAAAATTAGTTTTTATATAGTAATTTATTTATAAATTGTTTATAACTTGAATATATTAAATGCATAAAATAATTTTACGATACATATGCGATAATGTTACCATATAGATAGAATGATATTAATACTAATTATAAATTGAATTACTAATATATTAATTTTATTGTAGTATATTATTGGTCATTTGGGCCTTACTCTATTGGACCTATCTTGGCTTTTCTAGGATATGTAACCCTACTCGTGAATAAACACTTATTGTCTATCTCTCTATATTTTCTCCTTGTATATATATACATATAGAGGTGCTCTCAATGTACTGCATAATTTCTGTTTTTACGCAGAGACCGTAGATTTAATCTACGGTCTGTATCATTTAATACAAACCGTAGATTAAATCTACGGTTTGGATTAAATGATACAGACCGTAGATTAAATCTACGGTCTGTGTAATTTTTTGCAAAATTACACAGTCAGTCCCTGATTTTCAGAATTACACAGTCAGTCCCTGCGTCAAAATTACACAGCAGGTCCCTGAAAAACAGAAACTTACGTTTTTTTTTAAAAAAAAACATTTTTTATACTACATTCTCTCTCTTTCTCTCAAAAACCCCCAATTTTCAACCCAAAAAATCACCCAAATCAATCAACCACATTAACTATCAAATTTATTAACAAAAAACCTCAAATCATCAATCAAACTTATCCATAATTGAAGGTATATCTTTTATTCTCTAATTTATTATTTATTTTGTGTAATTTCTATTTGTAAAATAGGAAAAAATATATAAAATATACAAATTCATAATTCACTTAGCTATATATAATTGTTTGTTGTTTGTTTATATTAATTATAGAAATTTTAATAATTGTTGATATTTGTCCCATTTTTGCATGTTTTTTTATTTTGTTTGGTTAATTTGAATTGTTGATAATGTGTTTGGTTATGATTAAAAAATTGAGTTATTATTGTTTGGTTTATGATTAAATGTGTTTGGTTATGATTAAATGTGTTTGGTTATGATTAAAAAATTGAATTATTATTGTTTGGTTTATGATTAAATGTGTGTTTGGTTATGATTAAAAAATTGAATTATTATTGTTTGGTTTATGAAAAAATGTGTGTTTGGTTATGATTAAAAAATTGAATTATTATTGTTTGGTTTATGAAAAAATGTGTGTTTGGTTATGATTAAAAAATTGAATTATTATTGTTTGGTTTATGAAAAAATGATTGTTTGGTTATGATTAAAAAATTGAATTATTATTGTTTGGTTTATGAAAAAATGTGTGTTTGGTTATGATTAAAAAATTGAATTATTATTGTTTGGTTTATGAAAAAATGATTGTTTGGTTATCATTGTTTGGTTATCATTAATTGGTTATCATTGAGTTATCATTGTTTGGTTATCATTAATTGGTTATCATTGAGTTATCATTGTTTGGTTATCATTAATTGGTTATGTTATCATTTTTTGGTTATCATTAATTGAGTTATATTTGGTTATCATAGTTAGGATGGCAGACCCAGGTCCACATATTAAAGGGAGGTTGGGTATTTTACGACAGACTGGTCACATTTCTAATCAGACTTGGGATGCTGGCAGAGAAGCAGGTAGAGGAGATGCCAATAAGATTAGGGTTTATAATTATAGTTGGCAGATACCGACGCCTGAAAGGGTAGTTCAAAATATCATTAGGGCTGGTTTTTACGGTATTTACAGTATAGGTAATTATACCGTAGACCGAGGGTTGATTACAGCCTTAGTTGATAGGTGGCGTGATGAGTCGCACACGTTCCATTTTGTCGGGGGAGAGTTGGGGATATCTTTACAGGATGTAGAGATTATGCTTGGTCTGAGGGTGGATGGTCTTGCTGTGACCCGGTCGGAGCGGAATGACACGAAGGCGAGCAGGTTGGCTATGATGGAGAGTTTGTTGGGTGTTAGGCCGGCTGACAATCAAGTCGATCAAAACTGTCTGACAGTTAGACTTGATTGGATGTTACAGACCTTCGGTGAATTACCCCCCAACCCTAGTGAGGAGCGTTTACTATATCAGTCTAGGGCTGCCATGCTATTATTACTGGCTGCACATGTGTTTTCGGATAAGAGCAGTGATCAGATTCCACTCTGGCCTCTGCCATTTCTGGAGGATTTTGACACATGTGCTGAGTATAGTTGGGGATCAGCTCTTCTGGCCTGGTTAGAGGCTAATCTATGCAGGGTGGTATGTTGTAAGACAACCGGAGTAAGCGGGGCGGTGATGTTTCTGGATATGTGGGCGATTACCAGACTACTGCCGGTTAGACCGTGTGAAGAGCTGCCGGAAGATGTCGAGCCACCGGAGGGCTTGCCTAGGTTCCCCCTCGGTTACAGGTATGATATTTATTTAGTTTTTGAATTGGATTTGTTTTTTTATATTATTGTGTCATCTATCATTTACTTAGCTGCCGGTTATATTTATTGTTTATCGGTTTTTGTTTGTATATTACAGATGGAAGATGTGGAGGCAAACTAACCTTACGCCATATGTCTACGGACATAATGTGGTCCACATACGTGACCAGTTTGACAATATGTCGCCTGAACAGGTAAATTTTAATTTTCGTATTATATGTAACTTACGTATTATATGTTGTATATGTTTGCATTTGTCTTATGTTCGCAGAATTTATTACTCGTCTATTTTTACACCATTGTTTATATATTCTAACTTGATGATTACAGATAGTGTGGCAAACTTACGGGGATCTCAATCAGTATCCGGAATACTGCACGCGGGGCCGTTATATGTGGCATTGTTCTGTGCCTCTCATTTGTAATGAGAAGATTGAGTACCACCCCGCGGACAGGTTCATGAGACAGTTCGGTTTTGTGCAGCGGGTCCCTACATATATTTGGAAACCCAGACATGGTCACGGCAAGGATAGAAGATATGGGATTGGGCAAAAACACGACTGGCCTTTACTAACTGGAGAATTTATAGCCGTGTGGAATGACCGCCACACCCGTCTTATTAACGGCGAATATGGCACGGGGACGTCACCGGATTACATGAAATGGTATAGAGAGCGGACCCGCATCTTCATAAACCCACCTGAACTTGCCCCGCCATCTCACGGTTTCCGGGAGCATACAGGGTTGTTCAGTAAAATGGTAACAACTAATTAAAGTTCATTAATATTTGATTGTTATTTTTCTGTTTGTATATTTCAATACTTATAAAATCGTTTTTGATTGGGTTTTTTTTTCAGAAAGCGGTATTGCGCCGAAATTTCAAATCGTTCAAACGGGCAAAAATGAAAACGGAAGTGGACTTACTACGAAAGGACTTCGCTGAAATGGGATTGAATCCGTACGGGTCAGCTGATGAACAGTCGGATGGGGAGGATGACGATGACGACGACGACGACGACGATGGTGATGACGACCTACGTTACGACCCAACAACTTACACTAGGTCGGCAAGTTGTCGGCGTCCCGACGAAAGAGGCAGAGGGGAAGGCGAATCTAGTAGCGGCGGTAGAAGAACCAGTGGAGGTCGACCCCCGACTACAGATCAGGGTCCGGGTCCGAGTACAAGCGGTCATGGTCGTCGTGCTTCTTTTGCTGGGTCGGGCTACGTTCATGATGATGTACCGTTCGATCATCATAGACAATCATTTGGGTCGTACGAGCATCATCCTAGTCATCAGTCAACCGACAGTTGGAGTCGAGGGTTGACAGTTACATCCCACGAGCGTGCGCCGCATCCAGAATCGCAGCAGCGACAAAGACGGCGTACGGAGCTAAACGAAATCGAAGAGTCTGCTGAGCCGTCATCCGATAGATTAACATCGGCGGGAAAGATGCTCCCTATGTCCAACTTTAAAACATTTAGTCGTTACAAAAAAAAATAAATGCACTGTTTTTGTATTTGATTTCTATGTTTGATTTGTCAGTTTTATTCTTAGCTAGGGTTGGAATATTATAAATTCGTAGGTTTAATTTGATTTCTATGTTTAATTTGTACGTTATAATTTCGTAAGTTTAATTTGATTCGTATGTTTGATTTGTATGTTTTAGGGTAAAAAATATTCTGTATTTTAATTGATATGACCAATATTGAGTTTTTACAAACCCTAAACCCTAAACCCTAAACCATAAACCCTAAATTACAAACCCTAAACCCTAAACCTTAAACACTAAACCCTAAATTACAAACCCTAAACCATAAACCCTAAACCCTAATTACAAACCCTAAACCCTAAACCCTAAACCATAAACCCTAAATTACAAACCCTAACCCCTAAACCCTAAACCCTAAATTACAAACCGTAAACCCTAAACCCTAAAACCTAAATTCTAAACCCTAAACCCTAAACCCTAATTTACAAACCCTAACCCCTAAACCCTAAATTACAAACCATAAACCCTAAACCCTAAACCCTAAAATCTAAACCCTAAACCCTAAATTACAAACCCTGACCCCTAAACCCTAAATTACAAACCCTAAACCCTAAACCCTAAACCCTAAACCCCTAAAAACTAAATATTCTGAAATATACATACAAACCGTACATTTAACCGTACATTAAATGTACGGTTTGCATGTTTTATGTGCAAACCGTAAAAGTAATGTACGGTTTGCACCCCTGATTTGAGCAGCGACGTTTTACGAATGTACTTTTTACACGGAATCACCGTTAATAACGTAAAAAAAAAATAAACTACAAACCGTAAAAGTAATATACGGTTTGTAGTGTAAATTACATTGGATACCATATATATCAAAATAATTCCGACAACACATTATCACTTTTGAATTATTATGACTTGACAACCCTATCCGAAAATGACTACTCAATGCATTATTAAAGTTTCGAAATGACTACTCCAAAAAAAACACTACAACCCGTAAAAGTAATATACGGTTTGTAGTGTAAATTACATTGGATACCATATCTATCAAAATAATTCCGACAACACCTTATCACTTTTGAATTATTATGATTTGACAACCCTATCCGAAAATGACTACTCAATGCATTATTAAAGTTTCGAAATGACTACACCAAAAATTCACTACAAACTGTAAAAGTAATCTACGGTTTGTAGTGTAAACTTATCCTATAAATATGACTCAATTTTGCCAATTCTAACAAACCATAAAATCAAACACAAACACATTTCGGAAATCTCTAAAAAAATCCTCATTTCTCCCCAATAAAATATACAAACAAACACTTTTCGAAAATGAATTACAACTATGGTTATGACAACAACCAATGGAATAACAACAACAATGCGAATTCATCCAGTGGCTCAAACGATGAGCTAACTGATTATTCGGAGCACTTTGAAGTTGATGAATTGACTTGGGAAACAAGGGATGAAATGCTTGCTGATCTTGCTGATGTGGCTGGAAATTGGGGTTTCATCCTTACGATTCGTAGGTCTGGAGGGGGTGATGGGAGCAGAACACCGTATGTTGATATTGTGTGTGATAAATCGGGGGTTTACGAAAAAAAGAAACCATCTTCCGTAAAATCAGGTACAAAGAAAAAAGACTGTCCATTTTTCATTAAAGGTTACGTAGTTAATGGTGAATGGATGTGTCACGTAGAAAATGGACAACATAACCACCCACCTCCAACTTACCTCCAAGGTCAAGCACGACGTGCTCGTTTAACCCAAGATGAAAAAGAAATTGTTAAAACTTTAAGGCAAAGTAGTTTTAAAGTTGGTGCAATATTAGAGGCCATTAAAAATCGAAATCCTGACAATGTATCAAACACTAAAACGATACATAATTTTTTGGCCGGACTGAAATTTAAAGAACGAGATGGTAGAAACCCGACACAGGAACTTTTTAATTTGTTGGATAGACATCGCTACACATTCTACTATAATATGAACCCATCAACCCATTGCCTTGAGAACTTGTTTTTTGCACACCCCGATTCTATAAGGATGTTCAAAGCTTTTCCTGATGTCTTGTTAATGGATTGTACATATAGGACAAACCGTTTTAATATGTCATTTCTAGAAGTCGTAGGAATGACATCAACGAACCAAACATATTGTTTAGGTTTTGTTTTCATGAGTGACGAGACACAAGAAAGTTATATATGGGCATTGGAAAAATTTAAAGTTACATTGGAGGGGTGTATACTACCTAGGGTGTTTGTAACCGACAGGGAAATGGCCTTATCAAATGCTTTATCCGTTGTTTTTCCCGATTCTCATCATATTTTGTGCACTTTTCATATTGCAAAAAATGTTTTGAAAAACTGCCGTAAAAAGATCCCTGACGAGGACTGGCAAACGTTTCTAGATGATTGGGGTTTATTGGTTGATTCTGAGTCGATAGAGGAGTACAATTATAACCGAACTAATTTCAATTCCTCTTACAAATCGTACCCTGCTGTGATTAAGTATGTAGACAAGCTTTTAAATGATTATGCTGAAAAGTTTATTGCATGCTATACCAGCCACACAACACATCTAGGTAACAGAACTAGCAATCGAGCCGAACAACAACATGCTAAGCTGAAAAGATCCCTTTCCACAAATACTGGCACGCTTGAAACTGTTTGGGTAGAGGTGAATAGAATTCTAGAAAAACAGTTTGAGGATATTAAGACGAAGTTGGATAAATGCAAGTCTTATTTTCCACATTCTGAAAAAACGCCTCTATTTATAAATCTTAGGTCGTATATCACACACTATGCCTTTGATTTATTATTCCAAGAACACAAAAAATGTAGTGGCCAGGCTGATGAGAATTGTTCTTGCGGTTTTAAATTGTCTCACGGTTTACCTTGTCATCATATTATGAGTGAACATATTTTATTCGGGAAGCCTCTTCCTCTAGAATATATTCATCCATTCTGGAAAAAATTAGACGTAATTGATGATAATGGGAACACCGATGATTATGGGGTAGAGGGTGATCTAGAAGAGTTTAAAAGTGTTTATGCTAGCAAAACGAATGTTGAAAAACGGCGTATGAAAACACAACTCCGAGAGATAACCGTACCAGCCAGAACATCCGTCAGTGACCCCGAAGTGAGAGCAAATAGGGAGAGACCTAGAAAAGGCGACAAATCTAGTAAGAGGGATAAGTCGGGATGGGAGTATGTGGAGGAACAGAGTGCTGGTGCTAGTAGGGACAAGGGCAAAGGCAAGGCCGATGAAACACCGGAGGTAAGGGTAAACCCAACTAGGAGGCCGCGAAACCAGAACCCTAAACCCACCCCCAATAGGCCAACCTTCCTGTACAGTGACCAAATATGGTTCATGTTACATAGTTACATCGAAACGGTTTATGATGTGCGTGGGGATGGTAACTGTGGGTTCCGGGTAGTTGCAAATGCGACGGGTAAACGGCATGGGGAAGATGATTGGTACGCGGTAAGATGTGAATTGTTTCAAGAGCTGCAGCAAATGAAAGGTGTTTATTATGAGCTGTTTGAGAATCTTGACTTTGAAGCTTACCGGTATGATTACATTTTATCAAGTTTAAATTTTTATCATGCTACAAATCCCGCACCTTCTGAGAAATGGATGAGATTTCCGTCGTATGGTTTTTTAATTGCTTCTCATTACAATATGCCAATTGTATTGTTGTCCTTATGGGAAAATCAAAATGGAGAGGTAAACGTGTGGAACTCTACTTTTTTACCTCTTTATACTGGTCCGCCTCAGGGAACGACATATTACATCCCGACTGTAATGGTGTTCGTCAACAGTTGTCACTATGCTCAGGTTATTCCTAAAGAAGGGATCTTCCCAATGCCAGGAATTATAGCACGGTGGGAACAAACACGCACTGAGGCAGCTGCGCCATGGAAGGAACTTTTTCGACCAAATTTCAAATTATATATGGCGCTGGAAAAGCAATCGGGAAAGAAAAAAGCAAATGAAGAACCTATAGACCTAAGTCCATAATCGGTTTTTTATTTTTAATTTTATGTAAATTACTATTTTTTCCAATTTGTTGTAAATTTATATGATGTAAACAAATGTTTAATAAATTTGTTTTATGAAATTTAGTTCTATGAAATTTTGTTGTAAATTTTGTTTAATTTTGTTGTAAATTTTGTTGTAAATTTTGTTTAATAAATTTGTTTTATGAAATTTATAAGTTGATATTCATGTTTGCATATTGCGTTATACAAGTGTTAAATACAAACCAAAAAAACTTCACAAAAATTGACGATTTAGTTAATGATTCAATAAATATCAACTTATACACTTAACAAAAATATAACATGAACCAAAAACATAAAATTTATCAAATCAACTTTTTTTGTGTAAATTTGTGTAAATTTTGTGTTTATTTTTACAGATTGTTAGAATATTCGTAATTTATTTTATGTAAAATTTTAAAAATAAGTCATTTTGTTTTTAAATTTGAAAAAAACAAAATGTCTTATTTGAAAAAAATATCAACTTATACACTTGAAAAAAATCAACTTATACACTTGAAAAAAATATCAAATTATACACTTGAAAAAAATATCAAATTTTAAACATAAGGCATTTTTATGTAAAAAAAAATCATGTTTAATTTGAAAAAAATATTCAGTATTTTAATTTTAATTATTAGAATTTTAATTTTAATTTTTAATTTCAACAAATGTGTGAAAACACAGAAATTATGTTTTTTTAATTCTACGGTTTCAACGTTTTTTCAGAAATTATGTAGTACAATAAATGCACCTCATACATATATAACGAGCTGAGGTGTTATTCTCTATCAAAACTCTACCATGGCATTTAATTATATGTTTTTTTAATAATATTTGCTATTTGGATAATGGATTGATGACTGTGTACATATATAGGGAAATGAAATGTATCGTGATGCTAAACACAAACAAACAAAAAGCTGAAAATAAAAACCAAAAGTGAGAGAAAAGAGTTCTACAAACTTGAAACACAATATTTGCTTTTTGGGAATTTTTTAAAAACTTTGTACAAGAAAGTTGATCACTTGAATTAACAGAAATAACCCAACTGAGATATATATATATATATTGAATTATGATGGGTTTATTAATGGGAGGGAAAAGAGGTTTACAGAGATTTTTATTACAAAAAAGGAGTTTTAGTGGAGTTGTTTCTGAGAAATCAAATATGGGTTATTCTTCTTCAAAATCTTCTCAACATCTTATTGATTTAGAGTATCAACGCAGTGCCCACAAGTAATTTTATTTTTATTTTTTTAAGATATATATTTTTTGTCATTATTTTTTGGTGTTTTTAACTGTATGTTAATTGTTAACTATGTCTGTTATGTGTTTTACACTTATGATTGTTTGCCTTTTACTGTTGAGTTTTATAGCAAAGTTAAATATACCTGTTATGTACGGTGGCGGGACTAGAAATGTTTTTTTTCGTAATTATGGGGGTGCCGAAAGGCTAAAACTGATAATAAAAAAAAAGATACATGGTAAAATATCGTTTTTTTAATCAATATGGGGGTGTTGGAGTCACTTTTAGAGTGTTACTAGTTCCTCCACTCGTTATGTATGTGGAAGCTAAATTATTGCGTTTCATGTTTAACTACTATTTGTCGATATAATGAAATGAATTTCGTAACCTGTTGATATTAGTAATCTTACGATGTTAAATATTTAATCTTTGTAGCAAAGTTAAATATTTCTGTTATGTATGTGGAAGCTAAATTATTGTCTTTCATGTTTAGTATTTTATGTTTAGCTACGATTTGTCGATAACATGAAATGAATTTCGTAACCTGTTGATATTGGTAATCTACTAATCTTACAAAGTTAAATATTTAATCTTTGTAGCGAAGTTAAATATTTCTGTTATGTATGTGGAAGCTTTTCATGTTTAGTATCTTATGTTTAGCTACTATTTGTCGATGAAATGAATCTCGTAACCTGTTGATATTAGTAATCTTACGAATTACCGAACTTGCAAAAATCAGTATCGTATTATATTATACCTCATGAAAAATTATAACAAATTCATGTACCACTGACTAAAATGTTAAAAAAATTGAGTTTTTTTTTGTTTTTTTTGGTGATTTTCTTATATGATCAAGTATTTTATCTAGTCTTAATTTTTAACTTTTTTCAAATTAATACGGATTAATTAGTATGCTAAAAGAAATGATAGAGACCTGAGAAATTAAATATATATCATAGTTTATCAATCATTATATGAAATACGGAAGGGTTGTAGGAAATCCGACAACCTTAGAGAAATATTATCCTTGCCAAAATAGTGAAGTTAATGCATAAGAACTCTTCATACTTACAAGAAAGAACTGGTAAGTGGATAAACTTTAGGTGATGATCCAAGAGTTGTGGGTGTGATTTTGGACTAATTTACAGAGGAGTGGAAACAATCAAATACGAAATTTCAGGAATTACAGAGATTTGCACATACAATGAACAAGCTCTTGTGGCCTCGGTTTCTTTTATTTTCTTACTTTGACAAGCTGATATTTATTCATTTGCTATTGAATCAAACTTCAGAATGTTCAGAAGGTTGTTCTGCTTTACAGTATATCTCTATGTTTCACTATTTTAATTAAGTAAAATAAATGATGTTAGATGATCATCAAGAGGCAAAGTGCAAAAAGATTATTCCTTTGAATAAGTTGCGGTACCTTAAAACAAACAACAGTGTGGAGCTAACAGAGTTTTCAATTTTCTTACTACTATTTATTTTTTGGAGTGCTGCTTTATTTGAAAAAGCTTTGTTAGTAATACTGAAATTTACTTCTGGTGAATATAAAAATTTAGGTGGGTTGAAGGTCGCATTGCAAATGAATCTTTTATTACTTTGTGGCAAACTGTATAATGATACTCGTTGATTTAAGTCTAGACGTATCGTTACACTGTACTCATCCTATGTTATGTGTGCTCGATGTGAGTAATATCACTTATCGTCATACTTAAACTAGTGCTTAAATGGCTGGAGATTTTAGCTCAAGTCTTTCTGCTAATTTTGCATACTACCGTCATACACATTTATGCTCGCCTACTAAGCAAATTCCCTTTTGTATTTAACGTAAGCTTGAGTCATGTAGCTTTCTTCTAAATTTAAAAAACTAGGGAATTTAACTTAGAAGTTACGATACTTGAACTATTTGTGTTTGGTGCCCGCTTATTATATAATAGCCCCTGTTTTTGTGTGCCAAATCCGTACATGAATTGCGCTTTATGAAGTCAAAATTGTTTTTAATAAGAGAAGCCAATGTCACTCTGTGTAGGTGTATCTCTCTTAAGTTGCTAAAGTTTTAAGACAGCCAACAACGTATTTGTTTTAAAAATTTCATCTCTAATTATTAAAAAAAAAAAAGGTCCGTCCCTTTTGTTCTCGTGAGTTATTTATGGTTTCTCATTTCTCAAAACGGAAAAAGGATAAGCATACACCGCTTATAAATTCATCATTTGTTAAGGTGAACTTTTTACTGGCTAACTATTTGGTCAAATAACCAGTTATCTTGCGTAATTGCAGCTACCACCCTATTCCAATTGTATTCGCTCAAGCAAAAGGGTCATCTATATGGGATCCAGAAGGCAACAAGTACCTTGATTTCCTCTCGGCTTATTCTGCAGTGAATCAGGTGCCAATAAACAGCAGATTCATTAGACTTTGGGGAAAATATAGTGTATACCTAACATATCACCGGTGTTTGATTTTGTATACTAAATAACAGAGTATTGCAGTTAGTGTTTAACATTACATTTCCGGTAGATTTTAGTAAACCATGTAAAAGCCATAAGTCGGGGAATAGTATAGAAGGAAAATAACATAAATTAGGAATTAATTAAGCATACTGTAGAAAAATTGAAAAAAATGTTGGAATAGTGTATGATATTTTTCTTCCTAACGATTTATACCCTAACCTAAAATTTCTTTTCCTTCGATTTGCTACACTATGTGGTACTACAAATGTGGAGAAATGTAATGTCCGTGTACCAATTGCTCATTTCTGTATGTTAGTATGCACAACCAGAATCTGTGGATACATTAATGAACGAAACTGTAATCAATCCTTTAACTTAGTCATGCTACAGATTTTATCTATTTGATTTTTTCAAGTTTCGATACAGAACATTTATTTTCAGATGAGCAAATGACTAAAATATATTCACTTTTTCTTAACCAAGTGTTTTTATTTATGACTGAAAGATATTTATTTTCTCCCTACAGGGGCATTGTCATCCGAAAATTCTGAAAGCATTGGTAGACCAAGCGGAAAGCTTGACCCTTAGCTCCAGAGCCTTTTATAATGACAAATTCCCGTCATTTGCGGAGCATTTAACCAGCATGTTTGGCTACGAAATGGTCTTACCTATGAACACAGGTGCTGAAGGTGTTGAGACAGCTTTAAAATTAGCTAGGAAATGGGGTTATGAGAAGAAAAAGATCTCAAAAGATGAGGTAAGTCGTTCTTAACAATTATATTATAAAAATAAGTGGAAAATTGAAATTGCTTGTCCTTCGTAACAAAATAAACACTTGCAGCTGCAGAAATCAAAACTGAATTAGGTCCTACAAAACTTTGGTATATAGGTTTGCAAATGTAATTGAAACTATCTGTCTCTTACAATTCAATTGCCCTCGGAAGTACGATTTAATTAGTTGGATAGTAGTAGTTTAAGTTTTTTTGCTATCTTCTGAGAGTTTTTTTATTTTCCAACTATGCCTTCTGCAGGCTCTGATTGTTTCATGTTGTGGCTGCTTTCATGGTCGTACTTTGGGTGTTATATCTATGAGCTGTGATAATGAAGCTACACGTGGTTTTGGGCCCTTGTTACCTGGTCACCTTAAAGTAAAATTTGGTGATGAAGTTGCTCTTGAAAAGATTTTTAGAGGTATGTGTCTTAAACATGTTTTTTTTAAGAGCATTTTTTTTAACATATGTTCCTTATCCTATTTTTATACTAGAGTACATGGTGATTACTTTTATTGTCATGATCTGGTTTGCAGAACATGGAGACCGAATAGCTGGATTTTTATTTGAGCCTATCCAAGGAGAGGCTGGGGTATGTGACTTTTGGAACCAATCAATAACTGTAGTATCTGGGTTATAGGATAGTCAATCATGAGAAAATTATATAATGTCTGAGTCGTAGAAAAGCAATACCATAAGTGCTTTTCCTTTTCCTTCTTATTTTTGGTTAACTATATCCTCATTTCGAAGCATGGTGTTTGTCTATCTATAGTGTTTTTTGAGAAATAAAGTAACAAACATTTTTTTATGTCAGAGAGGGAGACAAGGAACTAAAATGCATACAACTATACACTATAAATGGTGCTTCTTTTGAACCTTGATTCTCGTTCTTGCTGTTTGTTTATTATTTTTGTAGGTGATTATCCCTCCAGATGGCTATCTAAAGGCCGTGAGAGGTCTATGCTCGAAGTATAATATCCTTATGATTGCTGATGAGATACAGACTGGATTAGCTAGGACAGGAAGAATGCTAGCTTGTGATTGGGAAGAAGTTCGGCCTGACGTCGTTGTAAGCCTCTCTCTCTCTCACACACACACACACAAAAACAGACACACACTCCCTCCCTCTCACACGCCCACTCGCACACTCTCACTCACACACGCGCACACACACGCACTGTTGACCATGTCTGTTCTTCACTTGCACCGTATACGTAGAATTGTGAAATATTCAGTGTGGTGTAACTGGTTTTCGAAGTAATATCTTTGAAGTTTACACACATACTTTCACACATATACAGATACTAGGAAAAGCATTGGGAGGAGGAGTGATCCCAGTCAGTGCAGTACTTGCAGACAAAGATGTTATGCTTTGTATTCGACCAGGGGAGCACGGAAGGTCCTCACTTATAAATATTTTATTCCACTCTTAATTTCGAAGTTTTTGATATTTTTCTCCTTCTAGATTGTTGTGCTTTGTTTGTTATCCTTTCTTCATTCTTTTGTGTTGGCATATAATTGATTGGTTTGCTTGAGTAACATATTATTTCATTCCATTTCCAGCACTTTTGGAGGAAATCCTTTAGCAAGTGCAGTTGCAATTGCCTCATTACAGGTCCTTAGTGATGAGGGCCTTGCTGAAAGGTATCAACTTAATTCCTTCTTATTTAGAAGAAAATCGGTTCATTTTATTTTCTTTTTTGCCATGGTTTCATTCAAATTCATTTTTGCTCTCCTTTTTGCTTTCAGCTGCACATCTCTAGCTGATGTTTCAGATCTCTAATTCATAAATTAGACCGGTATCAATTATGTATCTTTTTAGTTCTAACTTTAATCTTCTGTTGTGTTCACAACAAATTTAGATCTGCTCAAATGGGAGAGGAGCTAAGGCAAAAGCTTACAAAAATTCAGCAAACATTCCCTAACATCATAAAAGAAGTGAGGGGAAGAGGATTATTCAATGCTGTGGAACTCAACAGTGAAAATTTAAACCCTGTATCTGCTTATGATCTATGCATAAAGTTGAAGGATAGAGGAGTTTTAGCAAAACCGACCCATGATACCATAATTCGACTCACTCCTCCCCTCTGTATGAGGTAACTGCAAAAAAAGAATTTTATGTTTAGTTTATGGCTTTATGCATGTCAATATAATAGAGATTTTAAATGTTCATTACACCAATCTTATACCTTTTTTCAATTTTGCATAATTATCTAACTTGTTTTTAAAATTGTCGACCAGCCTATTATCTTAATGACTATTATGTACACTTCCGTCTAAATGAACGGAACGAATTGATATCATTAAACTATTTCCTTTCAAAATCAGGGTAGAGTTGTCATATTTTACCGTGACTTTTTACGGAATCGTGCAAAACCGTCATCAAGTAAAGTAGGTTGTTGCAACAGTAAACATGTTAGATTTTACGATTTACAAAATCGAGAAAGTCTAAGATTGAAAATCCATTCAAGCATATACCAAAATGATGTCGTACCTTTATGGATGGCCAAGTTATGAATCTTAATTGGAGATGTAACTAGATTTTCTTGTAAAAGTCTCCACATTGATTAGCCTGTCGTCTTCTTGCTTGTTATTCTGATTAAAGTTGGCTAATACGTTTTGTATCAAAATCTGATTGGTTGTTTCTTAAACCCATTAATTCTGTCGACTGCATTATGATTCTACTTATGTCTAATATCTACTGATTTTAATTTTTAGTCCAACTTAATTACTCAAAAAGCCTGCAGGCACTTTTGAGTTAAGAGTATAAGTACAAAATGGGCCAAGTAGCAACACAAAAGTCTCTACACTTTATTGGTCTAGTTACAACCTTGATTCACTTTTATACATCAATTTTCTATTTCAGCCTAGATGAACTTGAAGAAGGATCAAAGGCACTTCATGAAGTTTTGGAAATTGATTTACCGAAGATGCAGAAAGAGAAACCGGAAAAGGCCTCTCCACCACCCTCTGATACGTGTGATCGATGTGGCAAGGATTTGAACTAAGACTGTACTTTTCTCAAGTTTGCATTATATAATTTGGGATTTCTTTTCCCAATGTGTTTGCATCAAGTTATAATTCCTTTGTGTCTAGCAAAATGAGCACTTTATATACCGCAATAATATATGAGAAATAAAACTGCTTCAAGGAATTTTCTTGGTTTTAATGCTTTTTTCGTGTCTTCTTAAGTTTAACTCTGTTTAAAGGCTTGGTTGGCTGCACCTTTTGATCTCTTTTTTTGTTGTATAAGTTACGCCATATTTGGTTAACCAGCTGGAAAACGTCGTTTTATCCTAGGAAAACCTACAAGGTTAGTAGTTTAAAGCTGGATGAATTTAACTTCTTCTTTTTCAGCCTTAATAAGCCAGCTTATTTGCTTAAAAAACTGAAGTCAAGCAAGCCCGAAAGTAGTAACTTTATCGGCCCTCGAATCATAAGCTTCTTAATGATAAAGGAGAAAGAGGGGATTGTTTTTCTCAGTGGTTGTTGAGTTCATTTGATGGAAAAGTGAGCCAAAAAAAAAACTTCAAAATGAAAAACTAAAAAGTTAATGAAAATGCAGTTTCATTCAGCTATATAGAATCTCGTGTTCTTTATTCTTTTGGTGGATCAAATGCTTGAGAAATATAGATTTCTATAGGATTGAAAGTGAACCTAACCTTCATCCACCAACCAAAGTATCAATAATTTCAAAACTTCAGTTAAATACTTTAATCATATTGTCGATTTTCAAATGGCGTCTTTTGTTTGGCTTGAAAGCTTAATACATAGTGATGAAAGGGATAGTTTCCTACATGTATGTTGACTGTTTATATAAAAAAAATGTTATGAAAGGGTTCATCTATTCATCATTGAATGTTTGATTAAGAATTTCATGAACTGTTATACAAGTTTACGTTTGTCCTGACAACTAAACAATTCCTATCTGTTTCTATAAGTGAATAGGGAATTCATTCGTGCCTGTTACATCATAATTATTTAAGATCAATTTGTTAGTTCCCAATTGTCTATTACAAAATTACGTGCAATTTTAATCGGTCAATAACTTGTATCAAAATTGTCGGAATGAATTTTTTTTAAAGTTAATCATATAGTTCAAACATTAAATTATATGATTTAGTTTTGAAATTTTTCATTTCGACAATTTTGATAAAAGTTATAAGTCGGTCAAAATTGCACGTAATTTCATAAAAAACAATTAATTGAGAACGGATGGAGTAGAATTACCATCGCTCCGACTTCTATTATTCTAACTTCGACGTGCCCTGTTTTCAAACGGGACCATATTCTTGAAAATGCATATATGTAGCTGCCGACATCGTTGAGAAACAAAAGTAAGCAAACCGTTTATACTTTATAGTTGTTGATTAAATATTTCTACTACTTCAAATGCTCTTTTTGTCGTGCCATTTTCATATAAAGGAAGGCTTTTCATGTTTTATATACTATCTATTTATAAGTGGCAACTTTTGTGCACGTATTTAGGGTTGCTGGCAATGTCGAAGGAGACATGGTGAAGACATTACCATACTGAGCTTTTATAATACCAAATCATACCCTACAGTTTTTTTTTAAAACAGTGACAGGAATTGTAACAGCTTTTTTTTTACGAGCTTATTAACTGCAGTTTTTGTGGCGGACTTTTGAAATAGTGACAGTTTTATGATAATATTTTGAAATAGTGACAGTAACCTTTGATACAGCTTTTAATCCTCACTAGATCAACATTATTTTGTAGTGACCATATCAACGGATCTTAATTAGTTAGGGTAATGGAGCTTCAAAGTAAAAGAGAGATGAAAGTATTTGGAACATTATTGTTAGGCACCATGAGTGGATCTAGCTGGAACTTCATTATTGCATTAACCCGTTGTTTATAGTTGAATTAATTTAAACACTAGAAAATGCTCTTTTGAGATATACTAGAAAATGCTCTTTTCTTTTGATGAATGATGTGGCTTAGTAAATTATAATTAGGCAAATTTGTCTCCAAAGGTTTGGTGCCTTATGAGGAGATAATGGATCATTAACAAATATGCTTTTGTACTCCTATAAAGCAAAATATATACTTAAATAGCTAGCTATAGGTAACAGAAAAACGAATTTTTGTAAACGTCTCTAATAGGTAAAGAGTATAAATATAAGACATACTAAAACTGATCGTCCACTTTTATCTTATCTAATTATATCACGTAAAAGTCTCATGTGTTTGGTTGGAAAATACACTTCCAGTCACATGCTTAAAATTAATTTCAACAATTATTGTTGCAATATATATATATATATATATATATATATATTAGAAGAACAGATAACGTAAATTGCTAGCAAGCACCATCTTAAAAACGTCAAATATACAAATCTACATAAGACAGAGAGAAAATCATACATCAATTTGTAACTTACCTTAAAAATAAAAGTGCATACCTTCTTAGATGATTACTAAGAATTCCTAGTTTCTCATGCTCTGTGCATTTTATTCATAATGAAATAAACAAGTTTGTTTGCATGGGTCATGCTCCCATGCTAGCATAATGGGTAAGTCCGATACAAAAAATAAAGACGATGACGACAAAAACGGACACATTTGAACCTAACATTCTCTAATTTCTCCTGCTTTGTGCCTTGATGAATAATAGTAGTTGGTTAGTTCTAAATTAATTTAAAAAAAATACCCATTTTAACGTTAGGGACCATACCAAACAAGATTTTACTGCCCATAACTTATGGTCTTTTAGTTGTCACACGCCTACCCTTTCGGATTTAAGACGGAAATGAGGATGACTAGAAGAATGGGCGAATCTAGAATTTTGAGTAAATATGTCAATGTCATATATGTAAAAATTTGTCAAATTGATGGATGTATATAAATACGTGATGTCTAAATTTATAATAATGGTCATTAATATGAGGATGCCTAGAATATATTTTAATAAATAAGTAGCGCCTAATTCACCCCCTTTAAATAAATATTTAAAATGGCAAATCATTTATTTTCCCTTTGCAGTGTAAAACAGCTATGTTTGTGTAGTAACAAAAATATCAAACGTAGCAAGCTTTCTCTGCATTTAGGGATAAAAAAGGTAAACACATACGATTAAAGAATTATAATTTTAAATTTTGAGAGGTTATAAAAGAAAATGAAAGGGGACATCATGGTGAATTTAAATTTATTTGCTAAATACCTGAACTACTAAGCTATTAGCTCAAAAAAAACAGTTGAAAAGCTTGACAATTAAAGCCAATATGATGTTGCTGTCCATAGATAAAAGCCAATACATGGAGTACCATGCATTCTACTCAAAGCAGCAACATTTGTTAGCATTACAGTTGAGTGATATTGACGATTGTGATATTGACGATCAAATACTGTCACCAAATCTGTCACTAAATAGCTCGTTATAAAACTAACCGTTTTATAGCGTATGATGTAATAGATACAACTCATGTATACCTTTTTTTAGCAATTGACGCAAATAGTTAACACAACTACCTTAAATCCGTTTCAAATTTACTTGTTTGCAATCGAAAAACATGCTTTTTAAGATGCTAATTTTTCATGACTAAATTGTCGAAATGACAAATTTGCAAAAACTTTTCATATACTCCAAGTTTTTACACCTAAAAATGTATGTATTTCGATTGCGGGGAAGTAAATTGAAACACATATATACAGTATATGGTTTTGGTTTTTAGCAATCCGGTTATAAGTCGATATAAATTAGTGTGTACAGTTAATAAGCTAGGCTAGTATTAGCATAGATTTATTGTAAAACGAAAACTTCATTGCTAAGAAAATGTTGAAAAAAATGTATGTGAGATCACCAAAGGTACAAATTCCAAAAGCATCTCTTGTTGACTAAAAGCAAACGTGAGACAATCTAATTAAGATCAGATGTTGTTGTATCCACATTTTATGTACGGATTGCACGGTCTAGTATGCTTTGCTTGACTAATAATTTAATTTATTATGTAACAAATTAAATAACTTTCACTTATGTTAACGAAACAATAACACATGGTCCATATAATCCATCGTGTGGAAAACTACTCATTGTTATGACTTATGAGTATATATATAAATTAATTATGAAATGTGTATTTCTCAGATCTAATCTAGCTTTGTTCCTATTGCACATGCCCCTTGAATGATTCCTAGGGGGACAATCACCCATTGATACATTAATATAGTAAATGTTTATAAATTAAATTGTATATTGTAGTTATTTTATTTTTCAAATGTAGTAAATAGCATATGCTCTTTTTCGAGGTGGGTTACGTATGGGTATGGCCTGGGTGACAGTCTAGACATGTGTGTTCATTTGTTTCGAAAAAAAATAAAAAATACACATCCTATGTAGTAATCATAAAAACATTCATTTCTTTCGTGTTTTTGTGAATTCGTTATTAGCTTTTCTGTAAATAAGACGGTAAGAGTTGTGATCACGGTGTTCTTTAAGTAAAGAAAACTGCCGTCAGTGATGGAAACGAAATGGGATATATTTAATATATAAATTTTTTTATACATATTTTACGAAATGAGGTGAAATTGGGACTTGAATACTAAAATTTGAAGGTTTTGATCAAAATACATACGAAAAATCTATTTTTTCTTAATTTTTTTCCAAAATGGAGATGTAGTCCATGACTGTCTCTGTCTAGTTTATTCCTTGATTGCCGTGAAATAAGTAATTTTGCATGTAATTGTATGAATTTATCAACAATTTGACAAAAGTTGTAGGAATGGGCTAGATTGGTAACTAAAATTACATTTAATAAGTTTTTTGGGTGTGAAATTATCCAGCATTTAATGATATTTACTTCTACCAATTCATCATACTGTAATAGGTCAAATTTCATGAATTTCTCATACGAAGGCATTAAATGAGTAGCTAAAGCAAGTTTTGGGATTGAAAAATGAAATTTGCCACTAAGTAATCCGTGTTGAGCCAAATGTAAGAATATCATGCTCCGAATATTTTATGCTTTTTCTTGGGTACATTTTTATGCTTTTTTTTTAACTGTTTTTTGATTGCTAACATTATAAACTTTTCTTGCTTACGTCTCTCAATTTAAGCTAGAATTAAGTTACTACTAATTTGTCTTTTCTACAGGTGTATGTATAGCTGTGACCTATATTTAATCTCAATTCATGGAGCTTGATGAGTAATACTATAAGATTTGGTTGTGGAATTAGTAATCTGGCAATTAATAACCCGATAGTAATATGAATAGGAATTGAAAATAAGTAATAAGTAATATGAATGCGAATTGTACTATTCTTAATATCACCATTCATATGGTATTGAAAATGCATATTTTTGTTATTATATCTAATCCGGACAGGATAACTAGTCTGTGATCTAATGTTTTACCAAACATAACATTTGTGGGGTCCACGATATTAGTAGTCCAATCCCGATATACTAATGATACAACCAAACGAGGCCTAACAGACTAACAGTAGTAAAAAAGTGCACAAATTAATTTACTAGTATATGTTACTCCGTTTTATGTTTAGATTTTTATGTTTAGTTTTCTTTTTAAATTGTTATTTTCAGAATATTTGATTTTGTTACCCCATTAAAAATTTAATTATCATCATAAGAGATGGTCATGATAATTTTAAATTTATTTGGTACTTGGGAAATTCAAGATGGGCATGATATATATGCCATTAACATATAATATATACCAATAAAATGGTTTTTCATATCATAAATATCACCTAAAAACTTCATTGCCAATGTGGCAATATACATCCACCAATCATGTGTTAATAATTAGTCAAATTTCATACTCATATTCTTTATCTCATTTTGTGCCTCTTTTCTTATTTTTACTCAAATTTTAAATTTTTATTCTGCAAATTTATAAGTTTTTATATTATAATGTATTAAAATTTTAAAACATTTGGAGATAATATCGTTTTAAACAATTTTTATAAGATTTAATGTTTAATTTACACTAATTTACACATTTATTCCAAAATAAATTGCGTGTGGATTTTCTTATAAAAATAATTATTGAAATGTATTGATACATGTATTATAGTAATTGTATAATTTTTTTAATGTTTTTTTTTTTAAAAAAATTAAGATAAAATAAGTAAGATTACACTAAAAATGATAAATAACATGAATATAATAAAATTTGCACTCCAAATGTATCAATTAATAAGGAAAGTCATTAAATAAGGAAAGCGGAGTAGGACGGACGAAAATCCGGAAAAATCGAACCGAAACTGAAAAGTCGAAACTTTTTCGAGTCGGTTTCGGTTTACAATAAAACCAAACCGAAAAACCAAAAATAAAACCGAAAAATAACCGAAAAAACTCAAAACCGGACCAAAAAAACCGGTCCGGTTCGATCTAAAAAATAAAAATACCGAAACCGAAAAATACAGAACCGAAAAATCTAATCGGTTTCGATTTCGATTTTGTCAAAAACCGAACCGGAGCATGACCCAGCAGGAAGTACAGGCTAATTCAACAAGTATGTGCAGTCTGCATAGTACATCAAAATAAATACCAACAGTATCTGTAAATAATTTATGGTTGAAAATATTCCAACGCAACACAAAAGTGAGAAATCCATAAACACGAAATTCACACCCACAAAATTCACAAATAAAATACCATCCATCACACCCACACTTCCCTCCATTCCCTTCCCACCTCTCTCTCTCCCTCTCTCTCTCTCTACAATCCACACACACACACACAAACACACACATAGATACACACACATAGATACATATCTCATTTCATCAGATCCATACAAAAATGTCATCTCTAACTATGACACGTGTCTCACCGGAACCAACTCCGTTACCGGACTACTTCGATTTCATCCCGGACTCGATCGTCCTCATAATCCTAAACCTAACAGCAGACGTCAAGTCCCTCGGTCGAATCTCTTCCGTCTCTCGCCGCTTCCGCTACCTAGTCCCTCAGGTCCACTCCCTCCTCCTCAAAGTCGATTGCGTTATCTCCGATGACGACGACGACACCCCTTCCCCCTCTATAAAAACCCCCCGCTCGTCAACTAACCCCCTCTCCTCCCTCTTCCGCCTCGTCGTGACTTCCCTCTTCAAACCCCTCCTCAAGCCCCTCCACCTCCTCATCCCTCGCAGGGCGGTTGGGACAGTCTCCGAGGAAACTGGTGGGGGAGTGACCCATCATTCCCCCACACAGGTCCTCAGAAACTTCAACGAGTTGAGGTTTCTGAGGATTGAGCTCCCGAGCGGGGAACTCGGGGTGGAGGACGGGGTTTTCTTACGGTGGAAGGCACGCTTCGGGTCCACTTTGGATAGTTGCGTTATCCTAGGTGCATCATCGGTTACTTATCCCATCTCCGAGAATAATAATAATAATAATAATAATAATAATAATAATAGTTCAAAAATCGTTAGTAATGGTAATAATAATGGTATTGGTATTGGTAATGGCGATAATAATGGTAATGGAAGTAGTAATGATGATAATGGGAGTATACCGGAGTCGTTTTACACAAACGGAGGATTAAAGCTCCGTGTGGTTTGGACGATTAGCTCATTAATTGCCGCCTCTGCTCGGCATTACCTGCTACAGCAGATTATTGCTGAGCATAAAACATTAAACAGCTTAGTTTTGACCGATTCGGACGGTCAAGGGGTGCTGTGTATGAACAAGGAACAGCTGGAGGAGCTTAGGGTGAAGCCTCTTTCGGCCTCGTCGGCCTCGAAGAGGACTCTTGTGCCTGCGTTGAACATGAGGCTTTGGTACGCGCCGGTATTGGAGCTTGGGGACGGGACGGTGTTGAAGGGGGCGACGCTTGTGGCGATAAGGCCGAGTGAGGTGGGGGCGGGGAAGAGGGAGGAGAGGGAGGGGGAGTGGGTCGAGGGGGCGTTCGAGGAGCCGTTTGGGATGGCGGCGAGTATGTTGGTTAAGAGAAGGACTTATTGTCTCGAGATGAACTCTTTCTGAGCCTGCTGTTGAGGTAGATTTTGGTTTCTTTTGGATTTAAAAGTTGTTTTTTGTGGTTACTAGCAGGTTATATATATTGAATTCTAGTGTACCCTTTGAATGTTGTCAATGCTCATTAATATGGGTATATATGGAAATACAATGATAACTACCGCCTCGTAAACAAAAATGTGACTATAATTTGCGAGAAGAGAAAAATGAAGTGTGACTAAATTTTGGGACGAATTGAGTATTAATTACCTTGTCAAAGTTGTATGGAGCTAGATTTTGAATTGTAATGAAAATCAGTGTAATTATGAAATTATGTGTGTACATAGTTAAGTTTGTACCTAGTTATCGACTCTTGAGAGAAAGGACATTAAGTCACTTTTAAAAAACGTGCCATTGTTATATCATCTGTACATATGTTCATTTGTATGTCTATCATTTTGAATCGTTGATTACTGTTTGTGAATTTAAACTTATTTGCGAAAAAGATGTAGTTTGAGTGATGCTATGCTTAAATGGATACTATGTTTTGTCGTTTTCCTAGGGTTGTGTTCATTCCGAGCCTGCTGCCACATAAGTTTCGACTAGTTGTTACTAAGGTAGCTTTTGAATTTGTAATGGAAACTAAGTAAAGTTAGAGTAGGGTCAGTATTACAGAATTATATAACTACGTAGTTTAATTACTGTTAACCAAAATGAAATCAGTACAACTGTTATGGAATCCACCAGTTTATATTATACAATAGTCATGGAACGTGCTTTTCGGGGGTGTAAGTTTCCCCTTCAGATGAAACAGTCAAGATGTTGGTAAAGACGAAAGTTTCCCCTTCAGATGAAGATGTTTAGAGCTGTTACCGAGGTAGCTTTATGATTGTAATGGAAGGGGGTGTAAGTTTTATTATTGCCGTTTGTAGAAAACTATTTATGTGCTTAATTTATTTGGTAATTATTCATCCGCATTTTAAAAAATTCATCGACCGCCATTTAACTTATTGGATCCGCCATTGTCTATTTTGTGATCCTATCAATTTTCTGTTGGCTTATTCCGTGAGTCTAAAATTATTTCTGTGAGATGAATACGTTCTGAGTTTGTTACCAGATATGCTCGGGTAAGCTGAAATTTGAATTGTAATAGAATTAACTTATTTGGTAGTTATTCATAGTCTCATAAAATTAGAACAGAACAACACCCTCTGAATTCGCCACTGAATCTAACGTTTTCTTTGGCTTATTGCAAGAATCTAGTTTTTGTTTGAATGAAGCTACACGGATCTAAATTTTAGACACGAGTTTTGATGATTGTATAGCTGCTCTGTTTTCAAGTTCCTTATCATTTTTTTATCCTGGAAATGGCATTTGTAGCCTCATTCCCGTGGGTTACTCTTGAGTGTTAAATCATGCTATGTTAAATTAGGATTTAGAGTTTGTATGAGGCGGAATAAAACTCATGAATATCTCCTATATAGTTGTAAATGAGTAAATTGATGATTTTCTTGGTATTCTTATATCATTCCTCTTCCACTCTAGTGTAGTTTCTCCGAGCTCCTGATTTATATGACCTATGTGATTGCTTTGTTTATGGTGATATGGAATTTGGCTATCTTTTGCTTAAGATACTGTTTGTGTGTTTGTTTATCCTGTCTACTAATGTAGTGGTTTTATGTAAATTGGTTCTAGCTCTATCAATTTTTTTTACGACTGTGAACTTTTTAATGGATGGATTAGAGTTATTCTTAGAGATAAGTAGTTATTTACTCTACCTTTCTTACTTGAACTATTTCGATCACCCTCCTTAATTTATTGAGATGTTCATTTTTTCAGGGAAATAGCATTTGACTGAGAAGATAGATTGGTTTTTTTCCTGCCATATTCAGAGTCTACGATAACGCAGTTTTTTTCCAAGGGTGCTTATGCTTTGTCTTGCGAATGCACTGTGAAATTCTTCCCTTCGAGTTGGACTGATGGAATGGATGGAATGCTTCTGCTCGTTGTCTTTGGTTCAGTTATATGCTTTAGAGGTGCAATTGATTCTGCTGTGGCATATATGTTGTAAGAGCTATGATTTCAAGTACTTTATGCCTTGTTATTTAGTTCTAAATATGTAAATATTGTAGTGAAGAATTTTGTATGCCTTCTTGTCTGTTGTATGCTTTGCGAGAGCTGTATACCCTTCAACATTTATCCTTGTTTTGTTCTAAATGTGTTCGTTTAAAAACTTGAAGCAAAGGAAATTCAGAATAAGGTTATTGTTCATCCTCCTTTGTCACGTTTAATTGCAGGTGGATGTGTAGTTATTGTGCTCCTTTCTATAGTCTTGCTTATTTTTTGTCAGTTCAATATTTAAAAAATGATCTTAAACACTGGTTTTATTTATGCCTTTGCCAATTCCCAGTTTTTTGCTGTTGGGACCAGTTTGATAGTGAGTAGTTAAGATTATTAATGCCCACATAGGAAGGAAAGATGGAAACATTTAGAAATTATGATGCTTAATGAAAGGCTCCAGTTTTTTTATTTATTCTATCATATAGCAGTAGCCTCTACATCGTTTTCATGTGTACATCTTAGTCTTGCTCCGTCTGATGTTTTCTGCCGAGTTCGATATAAACTACCATTTTGTCGATTTAAATTTTTTGAGTGTATGGTCTTGATTTTCTTTGTTCACCAAATGCTTTAAATTATTACTTACTGAAAAAGCAAAAAAAAAATTAAAGAGCTTGAGCTGGTGTGATGACTTGATGATGAGTGGGATTTTAGGTACACATAATACTTGTTTTTAAAGCATGCTGCTGGCCTTCACCCTTGTCATATTAGTGTGTCCTTTGAATGACAAGTTGGTCATTTAATCATATTATCTGTGTTATTTGATCTCTCTATTATTTCATCTGGCTTATGAGGATGGTAATGTTATATTGCAGACTTTATTGGCAATTGATCTATAACTGAGTTGTATAAAAGAACTTTAGTGTCGAAAACAGGTATCGAATAATGAATGGCAAATGCTATAGTTTCTTTCTGATATGAGACAGCCTGCTGTGACTCTTTGAGATATTATACAGTTGCTGGTATTATATTTCATTAGGAGTATTATTTAGAAGACAGCTTGTCATGGTTTCAAAGCCTCTTTGTTTGCTGAATTTAATACGTATATTTGAACAGTTGGCTTGTTAGTTAGCATATTGTTGAGGTGGTTACTGAACTTGGGTAAATTGTAGAGTAGTTCTCTTCTATAGCAAACTAGTACAATAGGATGACTGGATATACTTTTATCAAAGATGTGTATTTGATGTAGGAATTGGTAGACTTGCGAATATTAGTCGGTAAAACCGGAAATGAAAAAACTCTTGTTGATGTGAGAGCTTCTTACAGAAGCTCGATTTTTTATTTTATTTTTCTGAAAATCAATTTTTAGAAAATGTTCCATTTTTCCGTTAAGAGCATGTTGTTATAAACTCTTTTTAGCAGCTTCTGCTATAAAATCTGAATTGTTGGATTGGTAGAAGCATCTGATGTAACAAATAAAGAAGACTAATACACTAATCCGAACTATTAAATATAGTATATACCATTATATGTTGTGATGGATGGGTGTAATTATGGTTGAAAATGAAAATTCAATAGATACTGGATGAGATTTTGGGTCGATGTCGGCATTTGCCGTCCAAATCTTCTCTATCCATTCTCATTGTTTATTTTTACTCAAATTTTAAATTTTCACAACTTATTCCGTAAATTTATAAGCTTTTATATTATATTATATTCAAATTTTAAAACATTTGGACACAATATTGTTTTAGACAATTTTTCTAAGATTTAATGTTTAATTTACACTAATTTATACATTTATTTCAAAATAAATTGCGTGTGGATTTTATTTTAAAAATAATTATTTGAATGCATTGATACATGTATTATAATAATTGTAAAAAAAAAAATAAGTTTTTTAGATATATTTTTTTGATAAAATAAACAAGAAGAGACGGAAGCAGATAGATAATAGAGATATAATATTTGAACTCCGTTTTTTGGGCTAAAAAATTGGCGGGGAGAAGTCCTTTTTTTCTTAGGTAATCCGAGTTATCAGTTGTCATAGATATTGGGGATTCTCCTGCTTTTAATTTGTGGTCTAAAAACCAGAATTCAATAAATGCATGATAAATCTTATTGTGCATTCATGTCGGCAATTTAATGTTTTTGATAGAAAGAATTGGTGAGGATTTTTTTTTTTGTTTTCCAACAATCAATTCATTTGGAAATTTCTTATCTGATTTCTAAAGGGCAAAAAACTTATTGATTTAACATCAAATAATTGTGCTGCTTTAATGCTACAAGTTGTTTAAATATTGAAGCTGGTAGATTCATTAGCTATGAAATTGGCAAGAAAATTTCAAACCGACTACAATTCCGTCAGCATACGTCAAAATAGATTTCAAAATATGAGATTTGTGACTGCAGTTTTGTTGATTTATTGCTATCAGACCCTGATTGGACGAAAATTGATAGGTTGAGATTTAAATTGATAAAAATTAAATAATGGTTACTAAAATGATAAAAAGTGAATACTACAGTACACTAAACAACCTTTTTCCTGTTTTTAAATAACTGTTACAACTTATGTTACATAATTTAGGCATTTGGACGAAACTGATGTTGCCAAGGAACAAAAACCTACGTCTAGATTCCATACATCACCTGACATGTACTTCCTCTATTCCCAATTAACTGTTTTTTACGAAATTACGTGTAATTTTAACCGGTTCATAACATGTATCAAAATTGTCGAAATTCAAAATTTCAAAACTAAATCATATAATTTAATGTTTGAACTATATGATTAACTTTTAAAAAATTTCATTCCAACAATTTTGATACAAGTTATTGGCCGGTCAAAATTGCACGTAGTTTCGTAATGGACAATGAATTAGAAACGGATGGAGTCTAGTCCAAGTTTTCACCGTCCAATAAAACAAAACATCATCATTTAGTTATAACGGCTGTATTCTAATTGCTAATTGTGCAGTTTACTCCATTTGTTAAAGTAAATGCTCAAAAGAACGTTGAACCCCCTCCATTGAATTTGGTTTAACAACAATTGTTCTAAGGAGACATAGTTTACATTTATCACATAATAAGTAGATTACAAAATTTTCTAATTAAGCATCATTAGTGCAAAAGATACATGTACATATCTATACAATTTTTTGGTTTTTCTTCCATGTTATTGAAAAAAAGTGGCTATTTGAAAGAGTTGAAGAAGTTGACTGTGTCTGTTAATGCTTGGATAAAGATATCAACATCATCTTTGGTGTTGTAGAAGTGAAGGCTAGCTCTTGCACTTGCGTTTATCCCTAAACGACGATGGAGAGGCTGTGCACAGTGGTGACCCGTTCTGATAGCTACTCCGTGCTGGAAACAAAAGTATACTCGTAAATAAATTTCTCTTCATATTCTTGAATCGAATTTCCTACCAGTTTGAAGTCTCAATCTAGACAAATGACCTAAGGTGTTTTTTGTTTTTGGGACTTTTAAAATACCTGCTGGTCCAGAAAAGTTGCAATATCTGTGGGGTGAATATCCTTCACATTGAAGGAGCACAAAGCAGCACGTTTCACGGATTTTGAAGGAACTGGACCGTAAATATGGACCCCTGGAACTGAACTTAGCTCTTTATATAAATAATTTGACAGCTCCAGCTATATAAGAAATAAGACAGATATTAGACATGTGCTCAAGGAACAGGGATTAAAAAACACAGTAAAACTAATTACTAAGAAGTGCCAACTTTAAATAGAAAAATGCTGCACGAGAAAGTTAAAAACTTTGTTACTCACGAGGTAAATGTTTTGAGGCTTAATGATCATGAAGATGGGATTGGAACAACTAATGTATCTTACTACTCAAGGGGAGGATTTTTAACCCACATGATGCAGTAAAAGTAAAAGTAAAAGTAATAGCAAAAGCAAAGATCTCATATCCATCAATCTGAAAACCACGATGAAGGGACTTGATTCTAACTAGTGATCTGCAGCATACTGATTACTGACTACTTCCAACCCAGAGTGGATATTGATCTTTTATTTCCCACACTCCTTATCCAACGGACCAATATTAACAGAGTAACATTTACTCATAAACCTTGTGTAATTATGGAATGGAATAAGAGTGGGAATACACAGATAAACAGAGACAGAACAAGACAATGATATTATTTAATGAAAGTTATATCATAAGATGCTTCACATGCAGTTGTATCACTTCTCAAACACAGTAGTCAGTAATTAGAACTTAAAACCAGTGAATAATATGTCTACACCATACAATTTTGTGAGTTATTAATTAGAACTTAAAACAATAAAGTAGTCAGTAAGAATTCTTCCGAATTTCAAAAGTATTTAACTATTTCTCAATTATCGTCAACCCTCCCAGTGTAGTATACTGTGCTTAGAAAGGTTCTAGATGAGGCAATCAAAAGTTTTACTCGGTATAGCATGTGCTAAATTGCCAAACATCCATCAATACTTGCAGTCAATACCTATAAATTACTCCGACCAATTATATTCCATCCAGTTAAGTGCAAAGGGAAACTTGAACAATTTCAACCACAGCCAACTGCCAAGGCTTGCATATATTTGCCACTCGCAAAATTAAATGAAACAGAATTTGTCCAAAGTCAACCCTCATGAACTATATTCCTTGACTAGTTTATCTTAAATATCTCTACACTAGTAAATTTTATGCTTATGAAGCAACACATGAAACGAAACTGTATCACATTGGAACCGTGCTAACCTCATAATCATGAATCTTTTGCATGCCGATTCCCGACAGATAATCAATTGCTGCTCCTAAGCCAATAGCTTCACCAATAGCAGGTGTTCCTGCCTCAAATCTGATTCATTAAAAAGTTTCAGAAGTTATGATAGACACCTGAGCTGTCAATAGTACCATATAATTGATCAACAAAGTTAAAAAGAGTAGCTAACTGTTGCACATGCACAGAAAATAATTTAAAAAGATTGAGAGGACACAATAAGGCATAATCAATTTCACTGGGAAGTTTTATAAATATCTAGTTATAAGTTATGACATGGAGTTATGACATATGATCACACAAAGGAGCAGTGCACCCTCTTAATAAACATTAACTTCCTTCAATTTACGTACAAATAAAAAGATAGACAAGGATTAAAAAAAGTTGGTTCTATGTAGTACGTACACTACAGATAAAAAAGGATAACAAAAATTAAGTTGGTGCCTTACTGCCTTTGGAGGTAAATAAAATACAAACAACCTGATACCAGTTAGGCATGCCAATTACTTAAGCAAATCTGATCCCTTATTACTTATTAGTTTACTTCAGTTTCGTTATTTTGAGAACTGGTTGTTCAGAAACTATTCTACATCAATACTTATGTGAACCATAAAGATCAACTCATCCAAATTTATAATTCTAAAAGAAAAGATCTGAGATGTAGTTTATGAACTAAAGATGATATTGACACTTCATAATACCTAAAATCGCAAAGCATCGGAGGAGAGAAGATGCCACTTTTAGTTAATAAAAATCACAAAGCACCTGAAAAAAAAAAACTTTCCGAGCAAGTTTTGAGCTCCTTCACAAGATAACTTATTAACACCCGGGAGATGCCAGCTATGGAAAACCCAACTCTAAAAGACAACTTCTGTCTACAGTTTTCTGAAGTCCTAACTTGGAAGGGGGGAAAAAACAGTTGCTTTCCACTAATATTTTATTATCTGCCATGTGCTTGTAATCTAGGAACAATATTTTGATTATTTTCCGGCCAAAACATAAGTGAAGTACCTTTTGCAAATGAAAGTATTAGATTTGATATCTTTAACTGAGCAATTAAGTATCAACACAAGGTGGGAAAAGGCTTGCCGTCACTACACTGACCTGGATGGAGGCTCGGCATATGTGGAATGCTCTAAATAAACGTCCGCAATCATTTCGCCACCACCTGTAATTCATTAAAAAGACGGAAAAATAACAAAAGAACACATTAGGGAAAACACTGGGTGATAACTCAGTACTCTTGCTTTGGCTCAAATAGTACCCATGAAATGCGACTGAATGGAGAAATGATTACCTAAAAATGGAGGCATGTCCATTAACAGCTCGGTTTTACCATATAGAAATCCAACGCCTGTAGGCCCACACATCTGAAGAATGTTTATTTTGTAACTATGCACAACACATTAGTAAGATTTCACTAACACCTGGCATATCTCGAAAATAACCTAACCTTGTGAGACGAAGCAACAAGAAAATCTGCATCAAGGCTCTGAACATCAACCACCATATGGGGAACACTCTGACAAGCATCTACCAACACTTTTGCCCCAACATCATGCGCCCAACCCACAATCTCAGCCATTGGTAGAATAGAAGCTGGTAAAATTTGAACAGAAAGATTGCTGAATCAGTCAAAAAGAAACTATAACAATTTTATATACAAACTGAGCAATGTTTCCTATTTTACGTTAATATGACTACCATGTGCACAACCAACAATCTCAGTGATTGCGAAAGCATAAGCTAATAGAGTACGAAAAGTGAACTTACATTACTAGTCAACAAAATGTTTGTATTATTCTATTGACATACATACTAGCCAGTATTTGTTCTTTATTCATCAAAATGATTACCACTTACTATGACACTTAAATATCAGCCTGATTAAAGAAGTCCATGAGAGTATTTAGTTTCCAAGGACAAAACTAAGGTTTTATCATCTTGATTAAATTTGTAAGCCAAAATCCTTTAGACAGGTGAAGTCTCAAAGCAAATCAGCAACTGGCTACAGTACTCAATATTATAAGATTGAATCTAATGAGAATTGTCAGATACAATTTTGGAAGAAGAGAAAATGAGATTAGAAAGTATCTGTAGCATGGGCCTTCAAACATCAATAGGTACTGGGTCTTCTGCTGGAAAACTGGGGCATAATGGTCGTCTCATGTATATTTATTAAGACATGGTTCTCCAGTTTTTTGCTTATAAGTTATAATACAACAACCCCAGACTGACAAATTGGTATAGGAAAAAAAACTCTTACACGGGCATGAAAAGTTAAATTGTCTCACAAGTTCAGATATGAATAGATAGTAATCTACGTTGAACCTTAAGTTTCGCGACCAATTTAACGAACACGCTAAGAGTGTTATTTGTCTCAACCCAATAATAGTATTGATTTAGTGTGTTGTATATGATGTGCTTCTCTCTTATGTAGGTTGTTTCGGTGGAAAGTGGTGTGCACTTTTGCAGAACAAATCAAAGTTGATTCAAAAACTTCTGCACACCTCAGATTATATAGGAGAAAATACTTAAAACACGATAAATTTAGTCTTTACAGTATACAATAGTATAAACATACAATCATACAATCGAAGTCTGGAAGGTTACACATACCGAGCATGTTTGAGACGTGATGGGTAACCACAAGTTTTGTCTTTGTTGAGATCATATCTCTTAACATGTCTGTATCTGGAACTTCATCAGCAGTCAAATCTACAAACTTTAATATGGCACCGGTTTTCTGGGCTACAATTTGCCAAGGCACAATAGCACTGTGATGTTCAGCAACAGTGAGAATGACCTACAAAATAGAAAAAGTATGCAATTTAAAGAACCATTACAAAATAGAAATGGACATTGGCATAAGAAACATAACATTATGAAACCAACTAAAAACATGGAGATATGTTCTATTGGTGATTAAACTCGCATCAACAGGATATTCTGTTACTAACATTCACGTTTACTTATAAAAGTATAAAAATATGGGGTACAATTGTCATTTAACTGCTTTTCCAATTTCATTATTACCAAGCGAACGCAAAACTGAAAAAGAACTTTGAAAATGAAAACTGAAATGGCTTATGAATTATAATTGATTGTTACCGCTATTTTGAAAATTTCATTTCAAAACACCTTAAAATTCGCTTGTACTTCAATAAGAGAAAGATGACTTGCTGAGAAGCCTAAAAAGTTTTTTACAATTAAGGAACGCTTCTTTCCCTCCAGAACATAGAAAGCTTGCATTTTAGTAAAGTTCTTGCAGAAACGCTTTAGATTTTTTATTTTTGTTTTATATAACATTAGTTCCCACTTGCAAAACAATTTTTTGTGATGCCTTGAAGTCATTAAGAAAAACAGGTCGATTTTCCAATATACACCATCACACTTAAGACAAGTCTGGCTAAAAAAAAAAGGTTCCCAAAAGTGAACAGACCTCATCTCTAGATTTTAGATTTTTAAGGCCCCAGGAATAAGCGACTAGGTTGATAGCCTCGGTAGCATTTCTTGTGAAAACAATCTCTGTGGATCTTGCATTGATGAATGTTGCCACCTTTTGCCTTGCCAACTCATATTCATCTGTGGCCTTTGCACTAATTAAAACAAACTTGATAACGATTACAGTCACTCATCGCTCATTATTCATTAATAAAATATGCAGTATAACAAAATACCTCAAGTAATGAGTTCCACGGTGTACATTTGAGTTGTATAATTCATAATAGTTTTGTAATGCCTTCAATACAGCCGTTGGCTTTTGGGAAGTTGCAGCGTTATCTAGATAGACCAGCTTTGAACCATTGACGTCCTGGAAAATCACAGTTTCAGAATACTATCTCCAGTACTAGATGCCTAAATAACTGAAATTAATATTTTTTTACCAGTTACAACATCTGAAACTTAAAAAAAAACGTGAGGTAACAGATAGATGCTGAAAGGTAAAGAAGAATATCGATGGCACCTAAAGTATATATACCCATGAGGTGTAACACTTAACAAATGAAGCAAAAGTTACGAGAGAAAAAATAACGAGCAAAACTAAGTTGGAACTTTAACATATTTTCTTCACAGGTATGAACAAGGCACCTAAAGTATTTATACCCACGAGGTGTAACACTTAACCAATGCAAAAGTTACGAGAAAAAAAATAACGAGCAAAACCAAGTTGGAACTTCAACATATTTTCTTCACAGGTATGAATGAGGCACATATGTCATTTAAACCAACTTTGAGCACTTTAGATACAAGCGTCCTTAATAGATAATTTGCAACAACCGTTAAACCCACAAGAAATATAATAAAATAAAATCTAATAAAGTTAGCTATGATCACAATTTAGCACAGAAACGTAGCTTCGTACTTTCATATCCCACTTCAAACAATTTTTTTTTATGTTAAAACATGTCAAAACCTAAAAACACTAATTTTTTTGGTATCACTACAAAAGTGACAGCTTTTTACAGCACCTCACGTAATGTTCAAAAGAAAGGGGACATACAGATTTCAAGTATACCGATAACAGATCCCTCATTTAGTTGCCACTAACAATTAAAATTCTTCTTCCAGAGTAAAATCTCTTTCTTTTCTTTTTTTTTTGAAAAATTATAGCAAATATCTTGAATCAAATACGAAGCAAGATTTTAAGAACTCATATGTTTCACCAACATAGAGAATCTGTTCTCAGTTTTTTTTAAGTAGCAATCCTTTATTAAATATGCATCTACCAAGTGAGACTTGAACCCAGAGCCGGTCCTATGGCTAGCTAAAGCAGCAAGTCGGCTCGGTTGACAGTTTTCTTTTATTATTATTAAAAAACTATACAGAAGGGTGATTTTTTATCTGTCAAATATAAAGCTATTAAGATGAGTTTTTTTTAGTCTGGACTAAGGTTGTAGGAAACCTGTAGGCTGGCTCATTTTATATTTCCCCCCAAAAAATATTTCATGAATCTTATATCAGTCCATATGTCAATAAACAGTGCCGTCTCTGGTATATTGGAGGCCCACATCAAACATGAAAAAACCTCCTTAAAAAATAAAATTTAATTTAAACTAGTACAGATACTTTCAAAACAAATTTACATTTTCTTTTTAATTAGAAATACAATTATTATAGAACATATCCAAGATTTTCATAAATTCTAACTTACTACAAAAGGAAAATTATAAAAAATAGTCAACAACTACAATCCATACAACAAGAATAGTTGTCGTTTCAATAATAATAAGGATTTTTTTTGTCTAAGGCATAGAAAAAACTGGTCCTACTTCAGTAAAAGAAACAAAAAAATAACTAAACAAGAAACTATTTTAAACTTTAGGAGGATAAGTTGAAATTAGCCATCAACCCAAGGTCCCAAACAAGAACCTTTATGCAAAATTGATATTTTTTTATTCCTTATTAAGTTAAACATCTATTTTTCACTCATTTAACTATTTTCACAACTTAAAATAGAACTTCTGTACGTACCATTGTTTCATGTAATTTCCATCCACACAACAGAAAATATTTACACAGTTATTGATTGTTTTGGGAACAGATCACAGAAGCAGAATTCCTGGTTGTTTACTAAATTTTAAGGGGAAAAAAACCAAAAAGCATAAGCCACTATTTCTTTAAGTACCGTTTTAACTGTTGCATTTTAAAATTAAGAAATTCCTAGAAGAATTACAACAGATGATGATAAAATGGTCCTCAATACAGGAATCAACTCCAACTTGCAATCTAATGCTCTTCTCACCCTCTAGCAGCAGCCTAGCAATGCAACATTTTTGGTTATCAGTCTTATTGATGTGGTTTCATATTATTTATCCTTTCCCATTTCCAAAAGTAGCAATTCAAAAATAGTAGTAATTAAACTAAGTTTCAAGCACTTTTCAAAACTTAAATTCGTAACTAAGGTAAAATGAAAAGGAGGTTTGGCAGAACTTTGAAAAAAAAGTTATTTTCTTAATTCTGACCAATCTAATCATCATGGTAGGAAAAAGAAGATAAATTTTAACACGATAGATGACACTGGTGTTTCCAGTTTTTCATGTTTTTTGTGCGTGTCAGTTTATAGTTGTTTTAGTGCAATTAAACGGATAAGAATGAATCCAATAACTATTAATTGTACTTTTATATGCGTTATATCTCCATCTTCTTGTTTCAATCAAAATTTAGTACACAAAATGCTTCTTTTGCTACAGATTTTGGAGAAAAAAAAGGGCATGCTTCAAAATTGCAACTTTTTATAAACGTTGCATCCAGCGGGGAGAAAAATATGCATGATATCAAAAAATTCTGAGAAACAAAGCAGAATATATAACATTGTTCCCACATCCAATTAGAGACTTTTCCAACCCAAGTTTCACAACCGAAAACATATACGTAAACTGAAATACCAGAAAACCTAAGCTGTGCGATCTAAGGCCCATCGTGCAGAACCGTACACAAAAAGAATACTACAAAAATATGCTAAAATAGTCATATAGGAACATTAATTCCACGACAACTTAAATGCAAAAAAATATGTTGAAAACTTTCAGCCAAAAAAAAACTAAAGTAACACTATATTGCAATAATTGCCTGCTTGCCGATCAGGGTCAGACATTGAAATTTTATAGCACTTGTTTCGTTACAGTAACCAAACTAAGTTCATTGGATTTTGTTTTATTATACTAAACCAAGCATTTATTGGCCAGACTAAAGAAACTGAATATTCTTCTTTTCTGTCACGGAAAAAATTCGAATTTTTTTAAGCCCATACAATAAAGAGAAAATTATACTTTAGCAACTTTTGAGACTTGATTAGAAAAAAAAGGGATTAAAATCTGTTTTAGTATGACGTAAGAATGCTAAATGATGTTGCCTCTCTTTCCTTTATATGTTCACTGTTTGACGCTTGATTATGCTAAATCAGACGGTATTATAAAAACCAAATCTTAAGCGAAAAAACATAAATACTGGGTTTTCATACTTTCTCCATCCCATTATAATATTACAATTTGGTTCTGTACTCCGTATTAATAGTCAAATTTTCATTTTTACCTTTGTTATTCCTATCATACCCTCATTTACTATTTTGTCAACAATCACACTTATCGTAGTTTATGTTCCATACCATTGTCAGGGAGGAACTAGTAGTAGGCTAAAAGAACTCCAGCACCCGTCATTTTGAGAAAAAAATAATCTTTTAACATGCATCTTAGAATTTGTTTTATCGATTTCAGCCTTTCATCACCTCTCATAATTACAAAAAAATATTAAAAAAAATCAGTTAGCTACTGACCATCGTTTAATCGTCTAATGCATTTCTGGACTACTATCAGGGAAAACGTGGGATAACAATACTTTTTAAACTACATTAACTAAGTTTCTTAAACCTGAGTGGACTATTATTATGGGACGGAGTGAGTATCATAGTTGCGGTTTTAACAGGGTACCTGGTGAAGAATGGGGAAGTCTGGACGGGTGACGTGACCAAGCGATACCGACGACGACATTGATACAACTGATAACGACGCTGGCGTGGCATATGATCTTCTTCGAAGGCCTAACAAACTAAGAGGAGCTTTAGTAGTGCCAATAACTATATTTCTCCACGAAGAATAAGAAGAAAAAGGGAGCGTCTGCTTCATAACAAGCCCTTCCGTCGCTGTCACCATCATATAAGTGTGGAGTCGCTCTGTAACGGTGAATAGATATATACTCCTCCGTCCCAAAATAAGTGTCCTGCTTCGAAAACTGTGATATTTAAGGATTTAAACCAATTTCACTTAAAATTCAACAAAAAAAGTATCAAAAGATCAAAATTTTCAAACAAAAACTATTTCTAACTTAAAACATGAGATTATAAGTGTACGCTTGATATGATTTAACCACCAAAAAGAGATATTTAAAGATACCCCTTGTCTTAAACCTTATAATATAAAAGAATACAGTATAAGATAGAATTTAGATTACTAAAGAAAATGGACACTCATTTTTTAAAGTCATACATACATACATTTATCATTCATTCGCTTGCTAACTTTCTTTTTAATCAAAATTGAAAGACTCAAACTTTAAATAGAGCTTTAACAACACTCATGAAATCTGAGAATATCTTTAAATAATCTAGAGACATATAACCAAATGCAACAGAATTTTAATACTATATTTTAAAGACATGCTCCCTCCGTCGCAAAATAAGTGTCCTGCTTCGAAAACTGTGTTATTTAAGGATTTGAAACAATTTCGGTAAAAACTCAACAAAAAAACATTAAAAAATCAAAATTTTCAAACAAAAACTACTTTTTAATTAAAATGTGAGGTTTTGAGTATAATTTTGTTATGTTTAAACTAACAAAAAGTTATTTTTTTTTTAAATAAAAAGTGAAAATTTACTAAAAAAGGAAAGCGGACACTTATTTATTTTGGGACGTCCCAAAAAGGAACACAGGTCACTTATTTCGTGACGGAGGGAGTATTACATTGCTTTTGCAAAGGGGAAAAATAAGCATAAAAACTAATTTGGGCATTTATTTTCGACGGATATTGAAGAAATTCCACTCATTATGTGATAGGTGAGAAAACGTGACTACAATTCCGTCATTTTGTTGAACACTAATTACCTAATTGATGAAAATTAATAAGCGAAATAGTACAGGTGGCACTAAACAGCTTTTCCCCCTATAATATATATTAAGCCAGTTAATTAACTTTTAGTATAACTTTTAATATAAATGCAATTAAAACAATTAGAGCTTCTGGGTTCTAGGTATGTAAAATAAAATACAAACAAATCCTAATAAAAATTTATAGAAACCGAAACAAATTGATAGCTAAAAACTAAAAGGAATAACAAACCTAATAAATACTTAAACTGAAACACTAGTTAAAATTATAAAAATATATAATATTATTATATAAAATAAGGGATAAATAATAAGAAAAAAGATGTCTTGACTCAAACCTTATTAGTGGGTATTTGTTCACTGAAAGAGAGAATTTCTAGAGAGAGATAGAGAAATAATAATAAGATGAAGAATAGATATATAGATACATTATTTAACGTTATGTTATTATGTAAATAAACGTCAAAAGTTGTATTTAAGATTAAGTTTATTTTAATACTTATTAATGCGTTTTGAGCCTATAATAGTTTTGATAAACGGTTATATTTATTCATGTGTGACGGCCGTTAGAATGTATTTTATTGACTTTTATGTAACAGTAATTTAATTAGTTATAATGAAAATACAGTATTTAAGATAAAATTTATTTACACGGTGATGGGTCTTGTAGATTCATAAAATTATGGTTTGTTTTTAATACTGTAAACTTAAAAAAGCATTATCAAAAGAAGAAAAAAACTTAAAAGTGAAATTTCCAACTTGTTTAGAATTAGTAATCCTTTTGTTCTATAGATAGGTCCTAATTGATTATTATTTTTAGTTAAAGTTAGATAAATTAGTAACGGAAGCACCTAAATAAATCGTTATTATTGTGTTAAAAATTTAGCCACAACAATTATAGCGATAGAATATCAAATATGTTCTCTTTTACGATTATTAGGGACAAAACCAATCCTGATTTAGTTACATTTAGGAACCAAGTCCCCGTGTTCTCTTTTCTTTCTTTTTTTCTAGTTTCGGAACTATTAAATTATCAACTTAAGTCACAGTGACTACAAGTCTACTATAATCTCGTTTACAATATTACAATGCACTCAATTAAACACAGTTAGTGATATGAATGTGATTATACCTGACCAAAGACGACTCCATCAAGCCATGAGGTCGGCACATTACACAGACAAAAGAAGTATATTCGCCATCGACAAAATCCAGGTCCAATATGCTTTTCCACAAAATTATCATAAGCAAAATCCATCCCTAAACCACCTCTTAGACACATCAATCATGAAAGAAACTTGTTCAATTTGACACGATTCAGAGTTCTCGACTTCTAGTTGTCCTTGCTTCTCTTTTATGAATGTTCATCAATAGTTTGCACTTACATTTATGTGAGATATATATAAGTTAATCATCTGTATTGATTAATCACGGTTACATAACCCCAATGCACATTCTGGATTAATTCTATGATTTTTTTTTGGTTTTCGACTCAAGTTTCACTATTTTTCTAGCACTACGGTTTAAAGCTCTATCAGAAGAATAGTTTTGCATCTGAATATACACAACACACCCCAACTTGAGAAAATAATTTTAGAAGTCACTTACATGAAAAATTCTGGAAACTCATTCATCCTTTTCTGGATAAGTCTTGGTCATCATATTTTTATGAATAATATAGAGTTCCATCACTTGCAGATGAGGAAAATCAAATCAAATTAGCTCTGCTGGGCGCAACGCAGCTTATATGAACCAGTGTTTTACAATTGTAAATGAAAAATAATCAAGCATATTATATGGCATCAACTTTTATATATATTCATAAGGGCTTTAGAATTACTTTGGTTCTGCTTCGAACGTAGTGCAGGCAAACTTGCTTACTAAAGGAGAAGGTACCTTGTTCACAAAATCACAGCTGCTCTTTCCTTCGTAGTTGTAGACTCGTTTAAGAAGCTCCTGGAATGAAGCTTTCAACCGACAATGTTTACTAACCCAAGCCCCATTAATCGATGTAAGTTGTAACAATCGGACCCTTTTTATCCTTATTATTAACCACCTTCAAGATCTTACACGACTTCTTACGAGTAACCTGAACTCCTGCCATACTTTTAACTACGTTTGAGCAGTAATTCCAAAGTGTTTCCAGTCATGCCAACAGCTATCATGTTGAGAATTACATTAATCTATAACGAAAACATGCCTATAATAATCACCAAAAAGAGATGGTTTTAAATGTACTTTATATGTCGAGAGAATATAACCAATTGCAGCCATTTACATCCCTACCACCAGCTTGTACAGAACTTAAAAAGGTAAGCTAACAAGAAAATACAATCAAATTTATCAAAAAAAAGGTAACGACATGATAAAATAACATGAAATCTTGAGCACCAACATATCAGTTAATTAGCAACAAATCAAAGAGCTGAAGAAGGAGACGGTTTCACTCATCTAATCACAAACATTTAAATTAGAAAACTTAAATAAAAAGAGAATAGCTAATTAATAAAGAGAACACAATAAATCCATGTATTCATGATCTTTTAAGATTTAATAAAAAAGACAGAACCTCACTGAAAACTAACCGTAAATTACTTCAAATGTCATAAAGAAATATGAATAACTTCTAGCTCTAGAGCACAAAATGAATCCAAATTTAAGCTCTTTCTAGCTCCAAAGCCTCCAATTAATCAGAATCCGAGTGTTTTCTTTTTCTTTCACGAGGCAGTAGTTGCTGTGTCAACTCTGACACCGATTCTGACTCCGACTCCGAATTTGTCCCCGGATTCGCATCCAACTCCAACCCCGACCCCGGCTTTACTACTATTCCTGTAAACAAAATCAACCCCGATTTGTCCTCCTTGATTGCAAACATGAAGGGATGATCAGCAACAAGCCTCCGGTTAGGTGGCGGGCGCCCACCACAAGCACCGCGCGCAACAGTAATCGCACATGCCTCAGTGCCATACTCATCGATCTCTATAAACGCTTTCTGGAAAATATATGTTCTGAATAATGGTGGGAGATGCTCCGGAACTTGTATCATTTTTGCATAATCGAGTTGTTGCCCTCGTGTGGAATGTGTATCCCCATCTTTCCCATGAGCGCAGTAAGATCACACGAGTAAGAGAATTTGAACTTAGGAATTTGATCTACGTCCAAACTCTTTTGATCTAGCTTAATTTTTCTCATGATCTCAGAATTAAATATTTCTATGAGTTTTGGCAACCCGTCCATCTCATCCGGAAGATAGAAGTACATGGAGAAGCTCGTCTCTGGTCCATTTCTGTAAGGGACTTTGAGGACCTTATATCCATCAAAGGAGCCGAAATCATACTTTGGTACTGAAGATCTATAAGTTTTCAATCTTTGCAAGAATGGGACTTCAATTTTGGTCCCGTCAAGGAGGTGAAAAGTCTTGTGTGCGGGATCAAATGGTTTTAATCATTTTCCTTTGAAGTATAGTGCATTTGCCTGGACAAATTTTGTTGTTGGGTCAAGTTTTTCGTCAAAGAGTGTTTTGATGAGTCCTTTTGATGCAGTGGCAGCCCATGAATTGATTTCTTCTCGTACTTCGGCTTCCTACAAATAGAGCTTTGTCAAGATCTTTGAAGGCAAAGCTAAAGCTCGAAAGTAACGACAAGTTACATAAACCATTCTCGTGGATGTATCAGAAATATTTTGAACAATATTAAGTACTTCTAGACTACGTTGTTAAACTGAACTTGAATTGAATAGTTGAGCAAGCCGAGTATTTGATAATTCTGAATTTTTGTGAAGAGCTTTTTGCCATAGTGATTTCAATGATCTGGTATCAATATCTACTTAAGTGCTATTCTTTTATGAATTTTTATCAGGATTATGTACTTTGTACTGTAATCGAAATCATATTGGAGTTAATTGCTTTTACTAATAAATCATGTGTACACTACCGTAAGGAAAACAATTCGAGAAGCCACTTTGGGTAATCCACCGTAAGGAAAATATTTACTTTTTCTCATGTTGATATTGGTCTCACTCCCATATGATATTGAGCTAATTTACTTTACGACACTTGTAAAATTTTGGTTCTGCTTAAATTGGTAATGCTAGCAAAATTAAGATAAAGGAAAAAAATCACCTTTTCCACAAAATCACAGTTGTTAATTAAATCGCAGCTGTAGACTCGTTTCAATAGTTCCTCGTATGAAGCTTTCAACATACAATCTTTACTAAGCCTAAGTACCATTAATCGATATAACTAGGGGACCTTTTTCGTCTTTGCTATTAACCACCGCCAAAATCTTACATGACTGCTTATTAATATCCTTTACACTTTTCGACTTTAAGTTCTTGAGCAGTAGTTCCAAAGTGCCTCCGGTCATGCCAGCGGCCACCATATTAAGAATCACATTGATTGATAACGGAGATAATATAATATTATTTTCTTTTGACTCTTCGATCTTCTCAAGCAATACATGCTTAACCATTTGCATACAAAACACCATCTCTAGTTGTTGATTTGGTCACAGGTGTATGATTATTAATTTGGTAGTGCTAACAGTCTAAATTAGTTTTATTGTATTGTACTCCTAATTCCTATGATATATGTAGGGTTTAGTGTATCTATTTCTAAGCAAGAAAATATACGACTTAAGATACATGTAAGAGCATCAGTTTTCTTATATGATTATTTATCTTAAATATGAGTAGGCTGTTTTAAAATTATACACGTATAGTTTTCTTATCGATTACCTTAAATTTACATGAACTCGAATATTCCTCAAATATAAGAGATCAAAATGTTCACTTATAATTAAAATAATAATTTATTTCTCTTACTTTTTTTTTATTCTCTCATTTATTTGAATTTTTCACATATAAATTAATAAAATAACAAAAAGATGAGTTGTATAGTTTTATAGATAAATTGATAAAAAAACTGATAATTTGTATAAATCAAAATTTTTACTTATAAGTTATAAATGGATAATCTTTATGTTGTATGTCTTCCCCCTTTTCTAGCAATATACTATTTAGAGCTATATATATTTGCTGGTCAAATCTATTTCCTTATCAAAGTATTTACCACTTTGGCTCTGTTTGTTGGACGAAAATATTTACCCTGTAAAATATTTGTAAGAGAAATTATTTTTCTGTAAATTGTTTTCCCTTATTCGTTTATTTAGATTTTTCATGAAAATTTATTGACTAAGTGCGTGTTTGTGATCGACTTTTGTAGTAAAAAATATATTTTATAATGAGAAATTAACTTGCTTAAAATAAGCTTCTTTTGAAAAATAATGAGAAAAAAATTGCTTAAATTAAGTCTCTTATAGCTTTTTTTTACCTCTAAATGACTTCTAGCTTAATTTTGTTAATAAGTCATTTTTTACTTATTTTAACTTATTGGTGATTTGAAAATGTACAAATATTTCAATTGAAAATTTTAACTTTTGATGATTTTGATGTGTAAAAATCTCCGAATTTCAAAAACATATAACTTAGAAATTCGGAGACTTTTACACATCAAAATCACCAAACGTTAAAATTTTCAATTGAAATATTTGTACATTTTCAAATCACTAATAAGTTAAAATAAGTGAAAAATGACAAAAAAAACTGGTTTAAAATAAGTCACTTCTAGCTTTTTTAGCTTTAAATGACTTATAACTTATTTTTGTTATTAAGTCATTTTTCACTTTTAACTTATTAGTTACACGGAAATATACAAAATAATTTAATTAGAAAATTTAACTTTTTTGTGTAAACGTTAAAATAAGTCTCCGAATTCATAACTTCTCAAATTTTGAGTTTTTTCACGAAATCTAACTTTTAAAAAGTTAAAAAATATAATTTATCAAACACGCATAATTTATTTTTATTAAAAAGAAGAAAAAAAACCTTTGTAAAAAGGATAAAATATATAATTTCGTGAAAACTTTATATTTTCCCATACGAAAGAAAATGTTTTTCGTCCAATTTTGGAATTAGTCATTTTCCCTTATTTTCCTTGAGAGATGAAAAATATTTTTATTAATTTCTTATTTTCCTGTAAATTAATCATGCATAGAATCTTTTTTTTGCCTTTGAAACAAACAGAGGAATAATCGAAGATACAATAAATTCCTTGAAGACCACGGAATAAAAGAACCAAAAGCAACATATTGTATCTCTTAAAACTATTCTGGCTCTATATAATTAGGGTGATACTAGACACACAACTTGCACACAACTGCCACACTCCCTAGTTAATGAAAGACATATGTATCCCTCTAAATGTACATAAAACACAATCTATAATTTGATAAACCAAAATATAAATATTCAACATAATAAAAACTCAACCTACTAAAAACCCAAATAAAAATATAGTAGAACCCTAGTTGAGACTACCCTAAATTTAAATATTAATTAAAAATAAAAAAATTTATTAAATTTGGTATTATATATATATATAACTCACACACTCCATACATGTATATTTGGAGGGATAAAAATGTATTTTTTAACAAAAATATATTATTATACATGTAAGGGAGTGTGTAAGTGAGTGACAAAATTGTGTGAATATCTTTTTGAGAAAATAAGTAATTTGAATCAACTTTTCTATTTATATATATAGTTCGTCTAAGCAGAGACTTAGACCAACTCGTTTAAGTACTTGCAGCTAATTATTCATTAGGGTTTTAGAGTAAGCAGTAAGCTATATCTTTTGATCGGTCAAAGAAATGTCTTGCGAGAAGACTCTAACCAAATCATGGCAGAAAGTATCAATGGTTCCATTAATGAATCATCGCTAAATGTTTTATTCAATGATAATTGCAAGATTGTCGAAGATATGGATCATCTCTATAAGCACGGGTTAGAAAAACAAGAAACCTTGCTGAATGCTTTATTTCTTGATAGTTGTAAGATCGACGAAGCTACTGATATTCATCACTACGAGTTAGAAAAAGAAGATCAGTATCGTAGTTGTGAAGAAAACATGGATGAAAGCAATGACTATGATAGCAATGATAGTGTAAGTGATGAAAGTACAACCGGTATGGATTGTGGCGACGATTATAGCGATGAAGATGACGACAAGGAAGATACAGAAGAACATATGGGGCATTACAATTACTTTGAAGAAGGGGAAGATTATTGTTATACTGTCCTCACTGTTTATTATTAGCTCATGTAACTTGGATTAATCATGTAAGGGGGTGGAAAATATTAAACTTTATTTTAGAAGTAAACCATATCAATGATCCTGTGTTTAATTAGTTGATTTTATTTTGAAGAGTGATCAATTTGTTAGGAATGTTCATGTTTCGTTTGTTGCTCCTTTGTGTTTAGGATGAATTTTTAATGTGAAGCTTGCGTTTGGAACGTCTCATGCTTTCAATTTGTGTCGTTGATCAGTAGATTTATGAAAACTTTTTTGGCTTAGTAGATTTATAAAATTGGATGTATTTAGAACGATTAAATATGGAGATAAAAAAATTATGGAGACATAATAGTTGGTCTAAAGTTATGAATTATTGCAATAAGTATTGTGATGCTCATCAAATAAGTATGAATTAGATAACTGTGGCAACCCCCAAAACCATATAGTATCAATTATAGGAGTATGTAGGTTTTACATAAACGTATTACATGCAGGTAATTTAGAACGGGGCACCGATATGATTATATATAAATGTGACAGTATCGAGAGACAATCCTTCTTAACACGACAAATCTAGCTTACAAGTTTGTGTTATTTTGCATGAAAAGTATCGATCATTTAACAAACGAATTTTAACTAGCTGTTCAATGGAAAGATCTGGTTCAAGTAGATCCATCACATGTAACCAATCGACGGACTAAATTGTACATCTATGATAATGTTTTGTACGAATCGTACATCTATTTTAAACTATATGCACAATAAGTAAATAAGCTACATTGTAGAACTGCACAATGTGGAACAGACGAATAACGCCATAGCAAACTTTTTAAGAAGTCGTTTTTCATCGTAATGGACTAGAAGACCGTTAAAACTTAAACCTCGATACTGGTTCGTAACTCTTGCTTGGCCTTTATATTAACTAGTGATGAAATCTTGAAATACTAAACCCTTGTGTAAAATTGTGTTGTAACTTTTCTGTACTTTCTATGTTTTTGGAACGAAGAAACTTATATTAGTACTATTTTTTTGCCTTAGCCGGTGGAACTAAATTACTGAGAATGACTGAAATCTTCTTCTGTGATCCGAACAAAGGGACTTCTATTCGTGATTTTACCCAATGTCGTGACTCGTGAATCATGATAACCAAGTCTTTATTTTTAGATTAAATGGTATCTTTAATTAAGCCTTTAAGTGTTCCAAACAAGCCTTAAACACATCATAGCATTGATTTGTTTACAAGCAACTCTACTCGCTGCTATTTACAGTCCAATCTTCTATAGTGCTTACAGCTGCTTACGCATGGTTTTAGCATTATGTAAATCGTAATAATGGTTTTCGGACTCTGTAATTATCATGTTTTTCTAAATCATTCACATTGCTGTTTCTTCAACTTATGTGGGAGTAAAAACTTAACAAACATAACAGGTTTATATTATCATTACATTAATGCACTACAATGAAACTGCTCAGAGAGAGTACGCAATACGTAATAAATACATACTCCAGCAATGAAGAAGTTTGTCGTTTATGATTTTATTGTAGTATATTAGTAGTTGTTTACATAATAAGAGATTAAGATGAAATTAGATGTTAAATATTATTAATTCTGCGGATTTGATTTACCACTCTAGTTAATATACATATAGCTAGAGTAAAGTGATTTGTCCAAATGGTTGATACACTGTTATATCACGCTCACCATCAGAGTTCGATCATTTACGTCTGCAAATCAGGTTACCTCCAAAGAGAATGTTATTAATTATTAAAATATATATATATATATATATATATATATATATACATGTAACTATTGAACAACTTGTCTCTATGTTATTCACCAACAAAGAAACAGCATTAAAAGCAGCCGCTTTAAACAGCATAAATTTCAAACCCCTTTTTTTATAGTAGTATTCAATTGTCAATAGCAGTTTATGGATCCTCTTTTTTATTTGGCAAACATGTATCTTTCTAAAGTTTTTCAAAATCATTCATTGATTCATTCAAATATGCCTAATTTGTTATAATTTTGAAAAATCCTTTCCTCAAGTCATACAAAAAGCGCCCAATTTGAAAACCAACCCCTTTTGACCACCATTCATTCTACTAATTAGGAACAACAACATTATGATTCATAAATTGCAATTAGTCGGCATGCCAGCGCTCCAGTTATCGCACACTTGATTTGTTTTTTTTAGTAAAATCTAGAATATCAACCTACATTACATTTCATTTGAAACCTTACCTTGTAAAGGTAAATTCATCCAATTAATTTCTGAATATGTAACCGAAAGTGTAGTCTGGCCCAGACTCTACCTAGCTAGTAGAATGAAAGATTGGTTTAGAGTTTTAATATCAGTCCACCAGATGATACACACAAAATGCTTTAACTTCTGTTCAATGACGTGCAAACAACTAGGCCAGGATACGGATATCCGAAGAAAATTCGAAACCAAAGTTATGAAAATAAAGAGTTTATAGAAACAGCAATGCAATAGGATAAAAAAGATGATCTGTTCGAATGAGAAGACCTACATGAGTTTACGACAATGGTTTATCAAGAGCAACTGGCCTAGCAACTAAAGTTTCAGAGTTCGGAAACCAACTCTTAACTTAAAAAACCGGAGTTTCATTAATCATCAATTAAGAGTCGCTTCAAAGAAAGCAGCTCCGATCAGTGTGTAAGAAGCCAAATATATCACCTTTTCTCAACATTAACACAACCATTTACTTAAAATGAAATTTTGATAGTGAACACTTCAAATAACTAACAGCTTACACTGATGAACAAAGAATACCAAGAAAGGGATAAATATTATGGAGTACATCGATTTGAAATAGATAAGAAATTCAGCTCCAATAAATGACCCATGTAACTCAGAAAGCCGATGGGTCAAATATAATATTACAACCAAATTGAGTACACTTCAATAAGTAAAACATTTTTGGCGCATCCTATGAAAATACACCAATATCTAGTTACTGGATTGCGACCTGAATGACTACAAACATTCTAATGACCACACACTAAAAAATCACTAAGATAATTGAACAAAAGCATGATACATGACATTTTCAAAAAGTAAACACTCACTCACAACTTGTTGCTGCTCCATCTCATCTTCATTATCCTGTAGAAAAGGTAAACAAAGAAATTTTAGCGATATTGAGATACTAATTAGGTACATTAATTTGAAGTAAAGTCTAGAATCAGAGCTTTTTGTATGAAAAAAAAGCATGTCCTCTACATAAAGAGGAAGAAAGAAAAGCTTAATCAGGAAACCAGATATGAAAAGATGGAAGAATGGTCAGTTGTAAACAAAACTCTAATAATATGGTGCGCCCTAAGTCAAGTGATCGATTGATTAAAGGGGTGTTAGTATATAGTTCTACATAATTTAAGATATGAAGGATGCCTCTAGTGGTGATAGAGATACGTTTTGCGTGGTGATAGAGATACGTTTTGCAGATAAGAAAAGAAGTTTCAGCTAGCCCTTACAAGTGAAGGTATTAATTACACTGATTTCAAAATTTTGAATTAAGCGACATCAGTATCTAACATCTTTTTAGCATCCAACAAAAAATAGGTACTTTTTCGCAAAAAGAAATCTATTTTGCTTTACACAGAGACGTTACATGTCAAATTAATGTTGCAATGCGACCCTTGTCATGGTTCTGGTTGTCATTGTAACTTGAGTCTTAGCCTAATAGACTACCAGTTCAACTTCAAAATACTCCTGAAATTAATCTTATATAGACTAAAGGTGCCAAGTCTCTATATTGTCAAACAGTAAAAAGAAATTAACAAGCTGCAAAAGCATATGGAATTTTTCTCCAGTCACTCAGTGTAAGCAAGTTTTAGTACACCATTCACGCACTTCTACAAGTCTAGACAATTTGTTTGCATATAGTGCAAATTATATATACATAACACAAATACCTAATAACAGCTAGTTAATTAGGAACATGCAAGTGTCTTCTCTGGGTCACTTCACAAGTTATGACTTCATCAAGTTCTAGTTATCAACTTAACATACGAGTTGTAGCTTTTGTCTGTAGATTCACTAAAGAAAGGCTTAGTAGCCATATCTCAAGTATTTCCAGACCATAAATTCAATTCGATGACTGGAGACTCTAGATATTTGCAAAAAAGGTAATACAATTAAAAGAAATCCTGAATAAAACTAAAAAAATCAGTTTAGTTTCACGAACAACATAACTCTATAGAAAGGAAACTAATGCGTCAAGTTTTGTTTACTTTTTGTACTCTACATCTTAACTAATATTAGTAATAGTTTCCAGCTTCCGCAGTTGAATTGTATAACCTGTAACTCTTAACGCTTCATGATACTATGATAGGTTCTGACTTTACAAAGTTCTCCTTTATCATGTGCTTACTGCTTAGTATATATAGGAATGCAACACACAGTCTTATTTCACCCGGGATTCCTTAGCCAATAGCATATGGTATTCGATTATGAACAGCTTAGCTAGTAGGTCACTAGGTACAGTACCTTCATTTCTTAGACACGAGTATATTATGACGAGTTCACTAAAAATATTAGGAGGACGAACTCTATATACCACACATTTTCACTTACAAGGCTATGTGCTACTGAGAGTATCCAGACAATCCTCTTTTGGTTGAATTGAAGGTTTCAAAAGTAAAAAAAAAAAAAAAAGTCTCAAGAGGACGTAATTAACAAAGTTTATGCATAATGGACAAACTTATTAAGAAAATTTTCTATAATTGGACTATCTAATGTATTCAAGTGACATCTGAAATACCGTCAATAACTTCAAAGAGTATTCGTTATGTCCTGTTTCACGGGTTTCTTGTCTCATTAGCCATTGTAACCAACAAATAAGGTAGATATATCTAGTTTTCCATCTTATATGTCCTACAAACGAAAAGATACCAATTCATATATAGAAGACAATGTTCTAGCATTTGGTTTCCAAACGATCAACATTAAAAAAAAATGTCTGGTGGACTTGATAGAGATTGAAAACCTTGATATCTGAAATCTTTACTATCTTGGTGGACTCATACCAAGATAGTAAAGATTTTAGATATGAATGATCAAATCTATAACCTTGACGAACTTATTGAACTTTGGATCTTAATATCATCGACAATCACATACTATGAAAAGAAGAAAAGCATAAAGTAAGATAATTTGTCATTTTTGCTAGGATTCTGATGATAATATACGTTGCAAATCAGTTGCTTCCTCAGAACTCTGTGGAGTAATAAGTTATACTTTTTACACTGGCTTCAACATTAATGTCTGATAACAATCTTTCCTCCTTGCAACAAATTGCTTGGGAGCATTCCATCTACAGACTCTATACTTAGTAAGATATTGATATTATTTGTATAGACTTTCAATGTTGGCTTGAAATATAATTGTAGTATTTAAACTTAGGTACCTAGTTTTCTAATGAAGAGCAAGTTAAGTAAACCTGTTATTAGAATTTAGTTCATAGTTTTATCTTTTAAAAAAATGAATAAGTTTTGCTAAAAATTATAGTTACACCAAACTAAGCAATTCTTAGAGGCTATAGCAAAATATATAAATATACAGTATGTAGTTAATCTTTATGTAAGAATTGCATTTTTTTATATCTTGTTAATTTTTTGTCTATTATGCTACTACATTCATTATCAGGGGCGAAACCAGAAATAAATGTGGGGTTGCCAAAATTAATAAAAGCGTATAATATTTTCCAAAGTATAAAACCGGAAAAGCCGGATTTTTGTACATTTTTTACCCTCTTTTCTTATTTTTTTTACCTTGCATGTTTCTTGATTAAAATGTATTTGATTTCTATTTTTTTTTCTTTTTCACTCAATTTCGACTTTCTTTTCAAACTCCAAAAGAAACCCACAACAGTAATGTTACATGCAATCATGTATCGAAAGTTTCAGCATTTTAAAATTGACTAAAAAATAAATAAAATAGAAACACAAAAGATACAAAAGTTAAATTTAATAAATCAAGGTATAACAAGTAAAAAGATTAAGACACGAAGGTAAACAAATATTAAAAAAAAACCTGAAAAATCCAAACGTATATTAAATAATAGATATATACAAACAATTAAATATCTATTACACAATTTCAGTATATTCATTTCAATTAAAATACAAACCACCAAAAATTCTTTTATAAATTTTGTTTGCACTCACCACTACTCTAATTATTATTTTTGTTTAATTTTTTTAAAGATGTGTGTTACGTGTCAACATGATAAGTTGGTGTAAAATGTATTTTATAATCACTTGCATATGTTAATTTTTGAAGTATTACTTATATTATCAGCACATAAAATTATGGTATGTTATTACACTAACAATATATAATTTTGGGATGAGTTGCCAAAAAAATATTTAAGGCCTTGCCTGAATACCGTATATATAAATTATTATAAAAAAAATTAATAAAAAAAAATATTTTTCGAAATTGTGGGGTTGCTACGGCAACCCCTGGTCATATGGAGGTGCCGCCCTTGTATCCAGATGTTATGCATGTATTTTCACTATTAATAATGAAGACTTCCTAGTTGGAGGTGATGAACGCCACAAATAATACTTTGATACTATCCTGCTAATGTAAAGATGATAATATAGACAAATATTTTTACAAACAAGTTTTTACTCCACCAATTAGGGTTGATTGCACTATATAAAACACATATCAGTTGATAAGTTTCATTAATAATTACTCTATGGAAAAGGCTAACATTGTGAAAGTCATGATATAAAATACTTTAGAATGTTTTCTTTTAGTTTATATAACCCGTATTTTATTCTAAATATGGTCAGTATCACTTACATCTAATATATAGAGCAAACGTATCTTAAATTTGATTCGCAGATTCATTTGGGGAGTGTTTGGATCCATGATAATCTTGAGAAACTTTCGAAAAGAACATTTCTTTACACAACTGACAACACTCATTGGAATTTCATGAAATCCGATAGTACTAATTTTTTCGCAATACTTCTAGCTATCAACAAAATAAAGTTTCAGATTTAAGATTACAAAACCGTTAAATTTACATAATTTGTCCTTAAAAACACAGATAGCTTCTATAACAGTCTCAAAACATAGGAATTCCCTATCATTATATGATTTCTCGGACTTCATCCGTACTTTTTCCCTTTATTAAAGTTTTAAACTTTCTGTTATATTGAAGTTGCAACTTTCAAAATAATGTTTTCAAGTCTCCTCTTCTTTGCTTGTATCAACTAAACTCATTTTCTTGTGGTAGAAATGAGGAATATTTACTCAATAAGGTCGAAAGCTGCCGTTTTAAAAAAAAATGAGGAATATTTACTCAATAAGGTTGAAAGCTGCCGTTTTAAAAAAAAAAAAAAACAACAACCCAGTTTTATGTTCAAGCTTATAAGCCAACATATTTGCTTATAAACTAGTGTTTCAAAAAGCAAAATCTTAGCTAAAGTGTTGCAATAGATTATAGATATGTTAAAAGCATAACGAGCGTAACCTTATAGCGGCCTTAAAAGCGGGAAGTCGGGCTTTTTAGGCTTTGAATCAAGGTTTTATACTACGAAAAGCGCTTTTTAAAACAGTGTTATAAACAAACAAATCCTACATCAAAATAGAAAACATTTCTTTTTTATAAATGAGTAAGACAAGGTTTAGAAAGCCAATAAAAACCTAGGGTTTTAAGACAAGAGTGGGACTGGCAGACATGCCGCCGTTTGTTGCAATACGCACTGTCTGTCTACTAATAAAATTTTAATGAATTTTTTATAAATATATTTGTCTAACCTTGACTCTACCTAGGATTAAAAAAAAAATGGTTTCTTTATTAAAAAATCAAATCTATCCAATCCTGATAAAAATAAAAAGGTGCCTTAATCTCAACTAAATTACTAACACCTGTCAATTGCCCTAACTAAGGGAAACCAACCAGACAACTATAGAGACAACCAGCCGATCCCTTATGCCCCCACATATATACAAACATTTTATTTATATTTATATATACATATAATCTTATCCAATATTTAACTTAAATATTCTGATTTTTTGTCAAGACCAAGAAATTAATCAAAGCTAGATTCAGGGTGTACTATTACTACTATCTCATCACAAAATCCCAAATAAAAACATGTGTAGAAAGAATACAGTAAACATAACAGTACTAAAAACAGAAACTTTCAAGTAAATGAGTAGTACTAACCAAATAAATATCAGTTCTTTCCTTTGCCCTTATGGTCTAAATGTCTGCCATTTTCATGATCTCCATAGAACTGTTGTTGTTGTTGTTCATGAAGACTGTGATGATGATGATGGTTTTCAGCGGTGTGGGCAGCGGTCCCCACAAAGAAGGGCACGCCGGATCCGTAATGATGGTGATGTGGCAGCAACATAGCGTGTGGTAAATTGGACTGAAGGGTCCCCCTATTCATATTACCCGAAGACGAAGAGGACATAGTGAAGCCTAGGTCTGTCGCTACGTTCATATGATCCGGAAAAGGAGAGTATTGTTGCATCTCATGATGGTTCTGGTTCTGATTCTGGTTATGGTTCTGGATCTGGTAAAAATAGTCCAGCGAGGAAGCGGTTCCCCATTGCCTAACACCTTCTCCAGTAAGGAGCTCTGTGAACGAGCTCTGTTGGAGAAGGTGGTTAGGAACACTCTCCCGCTCCTTCTCCCTCTCCCGCTCGACCCTCTTCACTCTAGTCCTCTCCCTAGCCTTGACACGTTTCTCGGACCTAGAACACGAGAGGGGCCCCCCGGAACCTCTACTAGTTTCCGAGTTGCTACTAACGGGCTGAGTTGACTCTGTAGGGTCAGTGTCAATCTCAACCTCGCCAGACCCTGACCCACCCAAGGGAAGGTCATGGCTCGGGAACTCCGTGTTGATGGAGGGGAGCTCATCGATAGATCCGGCTGCTGCTTTCAGCAGCCACTCCACCGCCTTACTCGGCTGGTCATACCCTAGCCTATCTTGAAGATCATAAAACTGAATAGCGGTGTGGACAGAAAGGCGGACCCTACGGTCCCTAAGCCCTTTCGAGGTCCAAACCTTGCTATGCCGGTCCTTCCCTCCCGAGGCGCGTGACACCCTCACTATCCTAGAAGCGGGCCATCCGCAAAACCTGCCTAACGAAGTGCTGTTTATTCCCAAACTGCCCCTCTTGTTTTCGTTCTCTTCATTTTGGTCCCCGAAAGTAGCGACTCTCGGGAACTTAGATCCCTGCGTTTGAAGCTCCTCCACCTCCATACACAACTATCATTTCATGAGAAATAAATGGGTTTTAAAATATAAAAGAGAAATGGATTTTGTTTGCTATGATATGAACTAGGGTTTTGAGCTCAAGAATATAGTTTTTAGTTTTTTATTTTTTTTTGGATAAAAGATGAGAGAGATTTAGGAATGGTGGGGGGGGCTTTTGCTAGGTGTGTGTGTGGGTGTCCTTAGCTTTGATGATGATCATACAGAGTATTTTGGCTTTTGTATCATTATAAATTTATATATAATGAAAATAATATAACTATATACTAGTACTACAGTGTATAAAGTCCTTTTATTTAGGCTTTGTGAAATGTCAGAATAGCAGTGCTACAGACTGAAAAAAAAACAAAAAACAAAAAACAAAATGATTAAATGACAGTTAATAAATTTAGAATAAAAGGGGAAGAAATTTTGTGAATGTTAGGTGGAAAACAATTACTAGAACTGACTTTTAAGACCCAAATTAATAGTTCGGCTCCAATTATCTAACTATAGGAACCTAACATTACAGAGCTCTAATTATAATTTTGAAATTTGTATGAATAAAGCTTATTTATGAAGCAGTGACTTTATACAGACTACTTTTAAGCTTTGTTTGTCTTTAAAGCTCCCAACTGGCTTCTAGATTTTTGCAGTCATTAATGTACTATATAGTATGTCACTTTGTATCCATACAAAATTGATCAGTCGATACATAGTATTTGCTAAGCAGTAGGAAATTAATTTGGACCTAAAAGCAGTAGATCTGTGTTATATGAAAAAAGAAATCAATTTGGTCATGATAAGGTTCTGTCTCAAATCATCATAAAAAAAAATAAAAAATAAAATGAAGGTAGGGTTATTATAAAAAAATTAATAAATAAGCTGAAATTTTATGTAAATGTAAACTGTTTCTTAAAAAATATAAAATGTGTTAGTTTTGAGGAAATGGGTAAGGTTGCTTATGTGTTTCTCTTATAGGTTTAGAAGTTGACCATTTAAATCTTTAAAATTAAATTAATATTTAGTGATATATGGGAGACAGATTATGCATTGTTAATTAAGCTGGTTTTCTATATTTTATTAGTTTATCCGTTCCAATTTAATTGTCCACTACGAAATTACGTACAATGACCGGGAAAGAAATTGTATCAAAATTGTCGGAATGGAAATTTTCAAAAGTTGATCATATAGTTCAAATTTTAAATTTTATAATTAGATTTAAAAAAAATTATTTTGACAATTTTGATACAAGTTATAAGCCGATCAAAATTACACGTAGTTTCGTAATAGACAATTAAATGGTAACGGAGGGAGTATATAACAATAATTCGGAGGATTTAGCTACAAATTAGATATAGTAGTATTTTTATTGAAAAAATAAATATATAATAAAGAAGCTCGGAGCTCAATGCCCTAAAAAGAATTACCGTTGGGGAATTATGGGTAAAATAACAGAATTAACGGCGTTCTAATTAGTTATTACTCCCTATAATGGTTCGCATACTTGTAATAATGCAATATACAGTAATACTAATTTTTTTCACCAATGGGAATCCCTCAATTTAAAATGATATCTGATTATCTTCACTACATTTTTTATGGTAATTTTCCAAGCCATCTTCGTGATATAAAAAATATATATGGTTGTGTTTGAATAATTAGGACGTAATAAATATGATACTTTTATCGTATTACAATTTATTGTTACAACTTACAAACATGGATTTTGTAACAAGGCACTTCTTAAATCTCATGTACAGTACAAAAATATTGATGGATAGAAGAAAACACAATTTCTTATTCTACTCTCTAAATCTTAAAGCTGAGAAAGCATTGATAAAAGGGAACCTGCCTTTTAAAAATTAGGAATCTTTTACATGCCTATAAAACGGTCTATAGGACGTATATTGTCTTGAAATTATTTTTACAAAGAAACTACTTTACCAGCAGATTCTTATTCATCAAGACCCACTTAGTCCAACAGTTACTTTTATTAACAACAAATATAAACAGGACCTATCTTCTTATGTATCCACATTAATTAGATTGTAAGTTTTGGTTTATAAACAAGTGACATATTTATCTAAGAGTATGTTTATTGGTGTGTTGTTTTATAGTCTTGGTTTAACTTAATTAAATTTATTGTGTTGGTTCGTGTGAAGCAACGAGTCAATTTTATTGATGTGTTGTTTTAGAGGTGTTGGTTTAACTTAAATTTTAAAAGAATAATATAATATTAAATTTTGAATGTTATTGTAATTATTAAAGAGTTCCTAACAGTTTTCAATGTTATTGTAATAAGTTATAACATTTATCATTGTAATCAAACCTAAATAATTGACAACTAAAAAACTATAAAAATCGAAACAATATTTTCTAATACATTAATACATTAAAAACTATGTTAGATTTTATTTTAAAAAAAGTGTTCACATGGACCGCTTTTTTTAAAGTGCTCCAATAACTGATGTATTAGAACACTTTTTTTAAAAATTTAATACATTAAAACAGTTATTGGACTGCTTGTAACGTTTTGAAACTATATGGACCAGTTTATGTAATTAAATGATGGTCAGTTTTGCTAAACTTTTTATTTTCAGACTTTTTTTGTATCATCTGAATAGCATAGGGTCCAATATTATAGTTCTAAACGTTTATATATATACTTTTAATTAAAATTAAAATTTTAGGGACTGATCTGTAATTAATACAGTGACAAATCCATCTTATTTGTCTAGCGAACCAATACAGAGAACAGATGAGCAACGAATCAACATGCGAGAGGGAGAGAAGCCAGCCGCAACCTGATGCAGAACGGAAACGTACTAAAGAAATATAAAATATGTTCGTTAATCACGAACGGGATTTGCTCGAGTTATCGCTCGAACGGACGACAAACAAGAGAGTTGCCAACAAGCAAAGACTCTTTAAGGTTTTATTAATATCAGATGTGAATAATAATGAAGGTCTAATGCCTTATTTATAGAGTTTTAGACAGTCCATTCCAAAATAGGAATAAGACTTAAATATAAAATCTTAAATCAAAAAGGAAACAAATTCCTAAAAATAAATTCTAAGATAGAAAGGAAACAAACTCTTAAATAAACATACTACTAAACTGAAAAGGAAACTAATATGGAAACGTAATTTGACCCACTAAAATAGTTCTATTAATCCATCAACTGCTTATCGAACTTTGCCTCAAGCTCAAGCTCATCCGTATCATTCCCTTCTACTTTAAAACGACTCGACCCCGAGTCGTAATCAGAATAAATCGGTTTTCCATCATCAGCCACATACTCGTATAAGTCAGCCACATTAAACGTCTTTGAAATCTTCATATGAGGAGGAAGGTCGATGACATAAGCGTTATCATTTATCTTTCGTAAAATCTGAAAAGGACCATACTTTTTCGGGTCCAACTTCTTCTTTCCACCACCCCGCTCTCTTCGCAAAAATATCATGACCATATCCCCTACTTTAAACTCCTTGAACCGCCTATGCTTATCCGCATTCACCTTATATTTCGCATTTGATAATTGTAACCGTTTCTTTACCTCTTCGACAACATCGACGTGTTGTTTAGCCATATGCTCCGCGGCAACACTCTTCTTTTCAATCGTCGGTATTTTTGCCAAATCTACCGTCAATGCAGGAACCTTTCGATACACAATAGAAAAAGGAGACACACCTGTGGAGTTATTTGGCGCACTATTGTAAGCGAACTCGGCATGTGCTAAGGCCTGGTCCCACTGCTTCTGTTTTTTGACACAAATACACCGTAAAAGATTACCTAGCGACCTATTCACCACCTCCGTTTGTCCATCGGTCTGAGGGTGAGCCGTTGTGCTGAATCGAAGCTCTGTATGAAACTTTTTCCACAAAGTACCCCAAAAATGTGCTAGAAACTTTGTATCCCGGTCAGAAGTTGTTGGTTCGTAGGAGTCTAAACCTTAGAGGGGGGGGGGGGGGGGTGAATAAGGTTTTGTACGTTTTTCGCGGAATGAAATCTATGGGTTATTAACTAAGTTAATGTGTGATATTTATAACTTAAACTCTTTCGTTAACTAATTATTGCTAGATAAATCTAAGCAAGCAATAAATGTAAGCGATAAATAAATACGAAAAGTAAGAGTTAAGGAAAAGAAATAACGCAAGATTTATAGAGGTTCGGCAAACCGCGCCTACGTCCTCTCCTCGGTATTTTCACTACCGAGTGTTTCACTAAAATCTTCGTTTCAAGGTTACACCTTAACGAGCTTAATCAACCGATTACGCTCCCCCTCACTATATGAGTATCCCGAATAAATGACCTAGAGCTTTTAAGCTACACTTGCTTAAAAGCCTCTACCCAATTCACTCGCTCACAAATGAGTTTATAAAATTACTCTTTTACAAATTTGATTACTCACTAACAAATAATATCTCGAAGTTTATAGAATTACAAGAATAATACTTTCGAGAATATTTAATAATACAAGTGAGATTTTGGTAGTATAAGCTTTAAGAATTTCTTAGTAGTATTTGCTTAAAATGTTTTGGATGCTTGGATAATTTTCTTCAAAGGGATTGGGAGCCTTTTGTAGGGAGAGAAGCTTCAGTAATTAATATCAGACCGTTGCTGGTTGTTGGCAGAATTGAATGCTGGTTAATGCAGTGGTTCGCCCAATTTTCAGGAAGAGCTTAAAAGCTGGAATTTGAAATTCTACAGAAACGATCGGTCGTTTCTGTAAAACGATCGGTCGTTTTTCATCTTGGCTCACTGGAAGAATTCAGCAATGAAACGATCGGTCGTTGATTCTGGCGATCGGTCGTTTTTGTTCTTTGCTCACTGGAAGAAAACACACTTAAAACGATCGGTCGTTTTAAGCCTGCGATCGGTCGTTTTTGTGTTGAGCTCACTGGAAGAAAATTTCACTGAAATGATCGATCGTTTAAGCTTATGAATCAGTCGTTTTTGTTCTGGGCTTGTTTTTGGTTTTCTCGACAAACCTCGAAACCCCATAACTAATTCGCTTCTAATCCGATTTTAGTTCCGCTTGAACCATTGGCTTCGTAATTTCGCAATTTATCATTTTGAACCTTTAATACACTCGATGAATGATTAGTACGCAAAACGAGCTTTTAACATGTTTTACAAATATTGTTATCATCAAAATAATTGATTTGAAGAATCAACGTTCAACAATCTCTCCCTTTTTGATGATGACAAAATATTGACAATAACATACTATAAGCTCTTTTTGCTAAAAACAAGAATGACCGAGATGTGTAGATGACGCTTTACTTGGACAAAAGTTTTTAGAGAAAAGGCAAGTAAATGTCATAACATCCGATTTTAAAACAACGTTAAAACAATGCTAAACGAATAAGGATTATGAAGATCTATATGCAAGCGAAAATTTGGCCATAGTTTTGCCTAAAAATGGTTAATCGCCACAAAAGAAAAACAATATTAAATAATCCATTCAACTAGCAATTATGCGCATGAATATAACAACATCAATTAATAACCACGCATTCATCTAAAGCACAATCACGCAATGTATTCGATTTTAACAATCAATCATTATAAAACGCAACATAAAACAAAACGCATCATAGCATAAATGAAAAGAACGTTTGCTTACTTATTACAATAAAAACAACGTTGTTCAACGAAAATGGAAATAATAGAAATACAACATAAAAACAAAAGATAGAAGGTATTTCTCCCCCTTTGACATCATCAAAAAAAATAAACAACTATCCGCCTAGTCGCGGTGGGAGGTCGCATCATCCTCGTCTTCATCGTCGTTGTCGTTGAGCCCGGCTAGGTGGGGAAAGAATTCATTGAACTCGGCCCGATGCTCGGCGCTTTCACGATCAAGTCGATCGAGCTCTTCTTGACCCGGGTTCAAGAATCGAAACATTCGACGAGTCGTTCGCCCAATATGGTATTGGTTGATGTAGAGAGAATCGTAGAACTTGTCGGAGCACGGGACACGAGAAGAAGATCCCACGGGAGCTTTTCCTTGACGTCGAGAGGAGGCCGGAAGATCGGTGGGTGGGATGGAATCTGAGGAGATAGCAATGTCCTCATGAGAAGCACGCGGTGTGGCCTTGGGGCCGACATACTCTTCCTCTTCGGGGGAAAGAGGGGTATAGCCGGGGCCGGACACCCGTTTGCCGGACCAAGTTATGGACTTGTCGGCATTGTGGAATTTTATGGACATTTGGGAGAGATAGGAAGTGTCCCAAATGTGCTTATCCTTATTTTTGAACAATGTTCCACCGGGAACGAGATTAAGGTCCTTTAGAATGGCCGAAATTAGGGCACCGTAAGGTAATCCATTCTTGGATTTTGTTTTAAGAGAATCCATCTTAAAGTATATGAGAGTCGCGAAGTCAATCTTGACTTGGCGATGGATGCAACCTAGGAGAAAGATGTATTCATTTGTAACATCCGTGAAATTCGAGGCATGAGGTAGGACGATATGAGATAGGATATGGTAGGCCATTTTATATTTGAAGAGAAGGCCATGAGCCTTGGCCGAGCGATTTTGGTGGTTGGGATGAAAAATTTCGTCTTTGAGATCGTTAAAGTGATCGATCTCGAGAAATTCACAAATTTCGTCATTTGACTCATGAATGCCGTCGTTTCCTAGGCGTAATAAATTTCGTAGACGGTCTATACCGTAAACGAAGGGTTGTCCGTTAAACGATGAACGCAAGCGAAGTGCGCCATCATCCCTATCAAGAGCGAGGTTGTAATAGAATTCATAGATGTTTTCGGTGAAAAATGGCTCTTTGAGGGTTAAAATAGTTTCGAGATTTTGAAAACGTAGGCTTTGCATGACAATTGGAAAGCGTTCATTGAATAGAGGCATATCGAGAGTGAAATTAGACAAGATACCTCTTTTGGCTATAGTAGCCGGATAGAGAGGCGGAAGAGAGCCGGACAAGGCACCGGGGCCCGAAGGTGGAGCGGTGGAGGAAGAGCCGGTTCGGCGACCGCGAGGAACACGGGGGCGAGGGGACGGAGGCACGTAGGCTTCGTCATTTTCATCCACGAGGTGTGATGTGGCTTTCTTGGTACGAACCATCGTTGATTGGAAAGAAAATGGGTTTTGAAAAAAAATAGGGTTTTTAAGAAACGGATTTGATCGATAATCGATTATACGGATAATAGGAGGAATTTGGTGATATTTTTATAGAAAATAAGGGATTTTTGGAAAATTTTGATGGATTTTGAAAGAGGGAGGCGAATTTTGGAAGGGAGGGTTGATTATGTTTTGGAATGAATTAAAAATTAGGGTTTGAAAATATGTTTAAACACTGGAGAACAGAAAAACGATCGGTCGTTTTGTGTTTCGATCGATCGAACTATAACCAAATTCTTCCAGTGAGTCCACGTTAAAAACGATCGGTCGTTTTTAAGGAACGATCAGTCGACTGTATTAAAACGATCGGTCGTTTTTACAGACGATCGATCGACTGTAACTGGGTTACAGAACATGAATTTTTTGCACTGTTCGACACTGATTTGGCATAGAAAAAGTAAAAAATACTTAAATATATATAAAATCAATCAAATATATATATATATATCACACATCAAACATGCCTAACTCTCGGCGAATAAAGCAAAATTGTTCCTCATTAAGGGGTTTTGTAAAAATATCGGCTAATTGCCTATCCGTACTTATATATTCAAGTGTAATATCCCCTTTTTGGACATGATCCCGTAAAAAGTGATGACGTAAATTAATATGTTTAGTGCGAGAGTGTTGGATCGGATTTTTCGAAAGGTTTATAGCACTAGTATTATCACACAATATAGGTACACTTTCAAATGATAATTCAAAGTCGTTTAGTTGTTGACGCATCCAAAGGATTTGTGCGCAACAACTACCCGCGGCGACGTATTCCGCCTCCGCCGTGGAAAGCGCAACCGAGTTTTGTTTCTTGCTATGCCAAGAGACTAAAGCGTTTCCTAAGAAATGGCAAGTGCCACTAGTACTCTTTCTATCTAATCGACAACCGGCAAAGTCGGCGTCGGAATAGCCAAGCAATTCAAAAGAAGTATCATGAGGATAAAATAATCCTAAATTGCAAGTACCTACAAGATATCTAAATATGCGCTTAACGGCTATAACATGCGATTCTTTAGGGCAAGATTGATACCTAGCACACAAGCAAACACTAAACATGATATCGGGTCTACTTGCGGTTAAATATAAGAGGGATCCAATCATACCTCTATAGAGCTTTTGGTCCACGCTTTTACCCGATTCATCCTTGTCTAGTTTTGTTGCCGGACTCATCGGAGTTCCTAGCGGCTTTGCATCGCTCATGTTGAACCGTTTGAGCAAGTCCCTCGTGTATTTGGCTTGATTGACGAAAATTCCGTCCTTTGTTTGTTTGATTTGCAATCCAAGAAAGTATGTGAGTTCACCCATCATGCTCATCTCGAATTCACCTTGCATACACTTAGAAAACTCCTCGCACATGCGAGCATTAGTAGCACCGAAAATAATATCATCAACATAAATTTGAATTAAAAGCATATCTTTTCCATCCTTTTTAATAAAAAGAGTAGTGTCTAAAGTACCACGAGAAAAACCCTTTTTAATCAAAAATTTACTAAGTCTTTCATACCACGCCCGGGGTGCTTGTTTTAAACCATAAAGTGCTTTACGAAGTTTGTAAACATGATCGGGAAATGCGTGATTTTCAAAGCCGGGTGGTTGTTTTACATAAACTTCCTCATTTATAAAACCGTTCAAAAAGGCACTTTTAACATCCATTTGAAACAATTTAAAACGTTTAAAAGAAGCATAAGCAAGCAACATTCTAATGGCTTCTAGTCTAGCTACGGGTGCGTAAGTTTCATCGAAATCGATGCCTTCTTCTTGGTTATACCCTTGAGCTACTAGTCTAGCCTTATTTCTAATGACTACCCCGGATTCATCCATCTTATTACGAAATATCCATTTCATACCTATAATGGTTTTCTCACGCGGTCTAGGTACTAATGTCCATACGTTGCTACGCTCGAATTGATTTAATTCGTCATGCATAGCTAATACCCAACTCTTATCGAGTTCCGCTTCATGAATGTTCTTGGGCTCTAATTGAGACAAGAATGCAAAATGATTAACTATATTTCTTAATGATGAACGTGTATGCACTCTTTCTCCCGGGTTACCCAAAATTAAATCTTGCGGATGGTGATTGGCAAAACGCCATTCTTGAGGCAAATCCTCATGAATATGTACGCTAGATTCTAAGTCCTTTTGAAGTCTCTCTATAGTGACTTCTTCATCAACGGGTTCAACCTCTATGCTAGGCGTTGACTCTAAGCTAGATGTAACATGATTCGAAGAAGATGCTTTATGAAAAATATCATCATTAATATTATGAACAATTAAAGACTTATCAATCGTCGGCAAATTCTCATCAAAAGAGACATGTACCGACTCTTCCACCAATAAAGTTTTTTTTATTAAAAATACGATAAGCTTTACTCGATATAGCATATCCAACGAAAATTCCTTCGTCGGACTTAGCATCGAATTTTCCTAGATTATCCTTACCATTATTATGAACATAGCATTTACAACCAAATGCACGTAAATGAGAAATATTGGGCTTTCGCTCATTCCATAATTCGTAAGGTGTCTTTTTTAATATGGGCCTAATTAAGGCTCTATTTAAAATATAACAAGCGGAATTTACGGCTTCGGCCCAAAAATACTTTGGCAAATTATTTTCGCAAAGCATGGTCCGTGCCATTTCCTCTACGGTTCTATTCTTTCTCTCTACTACCCCATTTTGTTGGGGCGTACGAGGAGCCGAAAAATTATGATCAATACCATTTTCATCACAATAAGTTTGAAATGGAGTATTCTCAAATTCCTTACCATGGTCGGTTCAGATACTTTTGATCATATAACCCTTTCGTGTTTGGAGCTTTTTGCAAATAATAGAGAATTCTCTAAATGCTTCATGCTTATGAGTTAAAAACAACACCCAAGTAAAGCGACTAAAATCGTCAACCATGACGAAGGCATATACACGCCCGCCAAGACTAAGTGTCCGGGAGGGGCCAACTAAGTCCATATGAATGAGCTCCAAACAACGAGTAGTAGAAATAATATTTTTAGACTTAAAAGAAATCTTTGTTTGTTTGCCTAATTGGCAAGCGTGACAAAGTTTGTCCTTTATATAAGGAGCTTTTGGTAAACCTATTACCAAATCTTTACTAGAAAGTTTAGCAAGTAAATCAAGACTTGCATGACCAAGTCGTCTATGCCACAACCAACCATTGTCGTTGATAGTAACAAGACACTTAACTTCATTTTCCACCGAACTATTCAAATCAATCATATAGACATTATTTTGTCTTTGACCCATGAGAATAGTTTTATTATTTGAAATACAATGAATGATGCAATGAGATTTTTCAAAAATGACTTTGTGACCCAAATCGCAAAGTTGACTTATACTTAGCAAGTTGTGTTTAAGACCATCCACAAGCAATACATTATCGATAACAACATTAGATGGTTTAGAGATACTACCAATACCGATAATTTTGCCCTTGCTATTATCTCCGAAGGTCACAAAACCTCCGTCTTTAGGTGCAAGAGTGGTGAATTTTGTTTTGTCCCCCGTCATATGTCTTGAGCATCCACTATCCAAGAACCACTTGTCCTCGTTGATTTTTGACCTCAAGCATACCTACAAGACAAAACGATCATTGGTACCCTAATCCATTTTTGGGTCCTTGAGGGTTAGAGTCTCGACCCTTTGGAATCCAAACCAAATCATTTCTATTAACCTTATACCTATTAGGGCAATATATGTAATCTTCATAGTGATCACTACGGTTGCAAGTAATACATTTTACATGCGATATAGGTTTAACAAAACGATTATAAACTAAGTTCTTTTTATACGAGTTGTTTTTATGAGAGTGATTTGGTTGTCTACTTTCATTTTTAGCCGTTTGTTTGGTGAATAGGTTTTTATGCTTAGCCGTTAAGAGTGGGTTGTAACCTACACCGGTTTTATCATACGCGCCTTGTTGAGAAGCTAATATAGTACTTAGCATTTTACTACCTTTAGTGAACTTAGAGAGAGTAAGTTCGGCGCTATCCGCCTTAAGTTTACATGACTTAAGGTCATCAACTAACTTATCATTTTCTAGGGTGAGTTCGGCATTTTTAGTTGTGAGTGAGTCATTTTTCATAGCTAAATTTTCAAGTTCGTCTTGTAGAGTAATTAGCAATTTTCTAAAAGATTTGTTCTTACCTCTAGCTTTTTCTAAAGACTCTAACACATCATTAATATCAAGACAATCATCACTAGAAATAGAGGAGTTAGAGGAGTGATAGCTTACATCCTCGGTATCATCGTCTCTAGCCATGAGACATAGATTTGCGACTTCTTCATTGTCGCTATCGGAGCTATCATCATCGCTCCCCCATGCGGCCAAGAATGCCTTCTTGTTTTCCTTTTTCTTTACGAACTTGTCCTTTTTCTTCAAGGGACATTCGTTTTGCATATGGCCGGGTTTGTGACATTTGTAGCAAATGATTTCGTCCTTTTTGCTAGATTTTTCGGAAGTCTCTTCCTTATATTCCTTTTTCCGAAATCGTTGTCCACCCTTCTTTTTCCAACTTAGGAATTTGTTGTAGCGTTTGGCAAAGAGAGCCATCTCATCATCCTCACTAGATGAATCATTTTCGCTATCGTCATTTGTTGTGCATTTGAAGGCAATGCCTTTCTTCTTTTTCGAGTCATCCTCATGCTTTCGAGTCGTCATGTCGAGTTCATGAGTGCTTAGGGATCCAATGAGGTTGTCGAGAGAGAGAGTGTTCATGTCCTTGGCCTCTTGTATGGCCGTCACTTTCGATTCCCACTTCCTTGGAAGACTTCGAAGGATTTTTGTCACCATCTCCTTGCTAGAGTATACCTTTTCAAGTCTTTTAAGATCATTAGTAATCTTAGTAAAACGAGTGTACATAGAAGCAATAGACTCGTCATCATCGACTTTAAATAATTCATAATCATGAATAAGCATGCTAATTTTAGAGTCCTTAACTTGACTAGTTCCTTCGTGCATAATAGCTAGCTTATCCCACATTTGCTTAGCGGTGTCACAACCGGAAATCTTATCATATTCACTAGGCGAGAGCGCACAAGTGATAGAAGTCATAGCCCTACAATTTAGGGAAAATGCGAGGCGTTCATCGGTGTCTAGTTCCTCTACAAGTTTATCTTCGCCATTTCTCCTAGGCGTTCTATAGCCTTTACTAATACTTATCCATTGGTCTATTTCAAAACCACAAAGGAAATTTTTCATAAGGTCTCTCCAATAGGGATAGTTAGTACCGTCAAAGAATGGTGGCCTAGTTATGGATTTAGAGTCGGCGTATGAAGACATAGTGGATCTTTAAACTATAAAATCGTTAGATTTTTATGAATAGAATAGCTAAGCTCTGATACCAATTGTTGGTCCGTAGGAGTCTAAACCTTAGAGGGGGGGGGGGGTGAATAAGGTTTTGTACGTTTTTCGCGGAATGAAATCTATGGGTTATTAACTAAGTTAATGTGTGATATTTATAACTTAAACTCTTTCGTTAACTAATTATTGCTAGATAAATCTAAGCAAGCAATAAATGTAAGCGATAAATAAATACGAAAAGTAAGAGTTAAGGGAAAGAAATAACGCAAGATTTATAGAGGTTCGGCAAACCGCGCCTACGTCCTCTCCTCGGTATTTTCACTACCGAGTGTTTCACTAAAATCTTCGTTTCAAGGTTACACCTTAACGAGCTTAATCAACCGATTACGCTCCCCCTCACTATATGAGTATCCCGAATAAATGACCTAGAGCTTTTAAGCTACACTTGTTTAAAAGCCTCTACCCAATTCACTCGCTCACAAATGAGTTTATAAAATTACTCTTTTACAAATTTGATTACTCACTAACAAATAATATCTCGAAGTTTATAGAATTACAAGAATAATACTTTCGAGAATATTTAATAATACAAGTGAGATTTTGGTAGTATAAGCTTTAAGAATTTCTTAGTAGTATTTGCTTAAAATGTTTTGGATGCTTGGATAATTTTCTTCAAAGGGATTGGGAGCCTTTTGTAGGGAGAGAAGCTTCAGTAATTAATATCAGACCGTTGCTGGTTGTTGGCAGAATTGAATGCTGGTTAATGCAGTGGTTCGCCCAATTTTCAGGAAGAGCTTAAAAGCTGGAATTTAAAATTCTACAGAAACGATCGGTCGTTTCTGTAAAATGATCGGTCGTTTTTCATCTTGGCTCACTGGAAGAATTCAGCAATGAAACGATCGGTCGTTGATTCTGGCGATCGGTCGTTTTTGTTCTTTGCTCACTGGAAGAAAACACACTTAAAACGATCGGTCGTTTTAAGCCTGCGATCGGTCGTTTTTGTGTTGAGCTCACTGGAAGAAAATTTCACTGAAATGATCGATCGTTTAAGCTTATGAATCAGTCGTTTTTGTTCTGGGCTTGTTTTTGGTTTTCTCGACAAACCTCGAAACCCCATAACTAATTCGTTTCTAATCCGATTTTAGTTCCGCTTGAACCATTGGCTTCGTAATTTCGCAATTTATCATTTTGAACCTTTAATACACTCGATGAATGATTAGTACGCAAAACGAGCTTTTAACATGTTTTACAAATATTGTTATCATCAAAATAATTGATTTGAAGAATCAACGTTCAACAGAAGTAATTGATCGTGGAACACCATGCAGTCGAACAATCTCTGAAAAAAATAGTTTAGCCACATGTGAAGCGTCGCTAGTGCTCCGACAAGGAATAAAATGTGACATCTTGGAAAATCTGTCAACTACCACAAATATCGAGTCTAAGCCTCGCTGAGTTCGCGGTAGACCCAACACAAAGTCCATAGATAAGTCCTCCCAAGACTGATCTGGAATAGGTAAAGGCATATATAAACCTGTATTCTGCCCATGTCCTTTATATGTCTGACAAATAACACATTTTCGCACAAATTTGCTTGTATCTCGTTTTAGTTGTGGCCAATAATATCGTTCTTCCAGGAGACTAATAGTTTTGTCTCGCCCTAAATGGCCTCCTAGCCCGCCAGCATGTAATTCCCGTATTAATTTTTCTCGTAGGGATGTTCGAGGGATGCATAATCGCGTACCTTTAAACAAGTACCCGTCCTGAATAAGATATTCCCCTAGTGACTGTCCAGTTAAGTGCTTCTCCCATGTGTCCCTGAAATCCTCATCTTCTTCATACAATTCTTTTAAGAATTCGAATCCAATCACCCGGTACTTACAGTAACCAGTAATGCCGCATGTCTACTTAGTGCATCCGCAACTCGATTAGAAACCCCAGAACGGTGTTTGATAATGTAATTAAACTGCCCAAAATATCTAGCCCAACGCACATGCATCTTATTTGTCAAATCTCGATGACTTTTGAAATAAATTAGGGACTGATGGTCAGAATATAACACAAACTCTCTTGGTAGCAAATAATGTTCCCACATCTTTAATGCCCGAAAGACTGCATAAAGTTCTTGTTCGTAAGTGGACCACTTCTGCTTAACTTCGTTGAACTTTTCACTAAAATACGCCACTGGCCGCCCTTCCTGTGACAAAACCCCGCCAATACCAGTACCACAAGCTTCACATTCAACCTCAAAAACCCTCTCGAAATCAGGTCGAACTAATATTGGGGCGCAAGTCAACTTTTGCTTAATTTCCTCAAAGCTATTAGCCGCCGCTTCAGTCCATTCAAAACCCTTTCCCTTTTTTAGACAATCTGTTATAGGCGATGTAATACTACTAAAGTTTCGAATAAATCTCCTATAAAAGGTTGCTAGACCTTGAAAGCTACGTACTTCAGTAATAGAACGAGGAGTAGGCCATTCCTTAATAGCCTTTATTTTTTGCTCATCGACATGAATCCCTTCAGCACTAACCACATAACCCAAGAATAATACTCTATCCATCATAAATGTGCATTTTTTAAGATTCACAAATAATTCGTTCTTTAATAGAACTGCCAATACTTCGCGCAAGTGACTTTCATGCTCCTCTCTATTACGACTATAAATCAGAATATCATCAAAATACACAACGACAAACCGCCTCAGAAAAGGTTTCAATACCTGATTCATTAAGCGCATGAATGTGCTAGGCGCATTAGACAAACAAAAAGGCATCACTAACCATTCGTATAACCCTTCTTTCGTTTTGAAAGCCGTTTTCCACTCGTCACCATGTTTAATACGAATCTGATGATATCCACTCTTTAAATCAATCTTTGAGAATATTACTGACTCTGAGAGTTGGTCAAGCATATCATCTAATCTTGGAATAGGAAATCAATATTGAACTGTTATCTTATTGATAGCCCGACTATCCATGCACATCCTCCATGATCCATCCTTCTTAGGAACAAGCAACGCGGGAACCGCGCATGGACTCATACTCTCCTGAATATGCCCTAAGTTAAGCAACTCCTCAATCTTCTCCTGTAAAATATGCCCCTCCTTTGGATTCATTCGATAGTGCGGCAAATTCGGTAATTGGGATCTTGGAAGGAAATCAATCTGGTGTTGGATGTCACGCATAGGAGGTAGCCTGTTAGGATCATCCACGACCCCTTGGAATTCTTCTAACATTCGTCGTACCTCTTTCGGAATTTCAGATTCGTCATACTCAGGTTTATTCACCAAAGCGAGCAAACCGCCTGAATACTCTACTCCTTCAGTAAGTTCCTTAATTGATTGTGTGATAGCAAGGAAAGCCTTTCCTTCTACTTTAGTGGTCTTTTGCTCCGTTCCAGATGGAACAATCATAATACGTTTTCCTTCCCACTAAAATACATAAGTGTTCTCGCGGACGCGATGAGTCGCATCTGCATCATACTGCCATGGCCTCCCCAACAATATATGACAAGCATCCATCTCAACGACATCACATACGACATTTGTCGTATAGTACTTCCCAAGTGATATGAGAACTTTGCAGACCTTAGTTACTCGTATCGTCGGCCCCTTTTGAATCCACCCAACCTGATATGGATTGAGATGTGGCTCGGTTGATAGCTTCATATGTTCGACAAGCTTTTGGGCTATAAGATTCTCGCAACTGCAACTATCAATGATCGGATTGCAAACAGACTGATTAATTCGACATTGTGTCTGAAATATGCGTCGACGTTGACTCAATTCTTCGGTTTTGGGAGAACATAAAGTTCGTTGCACCACGTAAACAGGGGTTTCCATATCTCCACCACATACATCATCACAGTCTATTTCATCTTCGATGTACTCTTCTTCTCTATCCACCTCGTCCGTGTGAAGAACAGGTTGTCTCTCACGACACTGGTGGGATTGGTGTCCAGGCTGTCCACACTTCCAACATGTGCCGCCTCTAGGCCTTTCATACGGGTTGTTTGTTGGCGGTTTAGTAGTCGCATTAGGCTTAAGATTCGCAGCAGCACCTACTTCCTTACTTTCGATGACAACCTTTGACCCATCTGTTACCCTACGAGTATCTTCCTCATACTTTCGAAATGTCGGTCGTTGAGACAAGCGTGCCTCTGCCCTTGACGCCATATCTCTTGCATCTTTCAGAGAGTAAATTGCTTGGACACCCATCTTATCTTGGACGTCATATTTTAAACCAAGAGTGTACCTAGCAATTTGGTGGTACTCAGACTCTGCAACATTACACCGTGACTGTAGTCGCATAAATTCTTTGGTATAATCAGCAATAGTACGGGTCCCTTGTTTGCAATTCATGAAACGTCGATATAGAGTTTGTGAATAATCTCGTGGTAGAAAACGCTCTTACAGCATCTGTTTCATCATCGTCCATCCTCTAACTTGCGGTTATTGTCGTTTACCACGCTCTTTCCTGACATTCTGCCACCATGCTCCAGCACCTCCACGCAATTTATAAGTCACAATTGATACTTTGCGTTCATCTTCAACTTTCATGATTTCAAAGAACCTTTCTACTTCATTAATCCAGTCAAGAACTGGCTCAACATCTAGCCCGCCGTTAAAAACAGGAATTTCAGCTTTTACCCTATAACTATCGTAATTTCGTTGGTTATTATTATTGGGTACAAGCACTCTATTACCATCCGGTGGTGTTTGAGGTTGACGGCCCCCAGGTTGCAAATTGACCAACATCTGCCTAATCTCTTCCAAACTTGTCTCGAGAGAACCCATACGGGCCTCCATACGAGCCTCCAATTCTTGAATCTAATCGTCAGCCATTGGCTCTGATACCACCTGATGCAGAACGAAAACGTACTAAAGAAATATAAAATATGTTCGTTAATCACGAACGGGATTTGCTCGAGTTATCGCTCGAACGGACGACAAACAAGAGAGTTGCCAACAAGCAAAGACTCTTTAAGGTTTTATTAATATCAGATGTAAATAATAATGAAGGTCTAATGCCTTATTTATAGAGTTCTAGACAGTCCATTCCAAAATAGGAATAAGACTTAAATATAAAATCCTAAATCAAAAAGGAAACAAATTCCTAAAAGTAAATTTTAAGATAGAAAGGAAACAAACTCTTAAATAAACATACTCCTAAACTGAAAAGGAAACTAATATGGAAACGTAATTTGACCCACTAAAATAGTTCTATTAATCCATCAACTGCTTATCGAACTTTGCCTCAAGCTCAAACTCATCCGTATCACAACCGGACGCTACCAGCCTACCACCGATAAAGGTGGCTGCCCGGGTTCCGCCCTCGGCAACCAACAACCTATAAACATGCTCGAAAGGTCAAATCAGTGAAACTTAATAAATGTAGAACGAGCATATATAAATAAGTATATGCATATTTAATTGAACAACTAGTTCATCCGTACAACGAATAATGTGTCCCGTTGTCCCCCATCAAATTGCTTTTTCAGAACATTATATTTGATAATCAACAGTATTATAAAAAGCTGCACTACCATTAGCTCCAAACGATGTACAACTACTATTGTTTCAGGGCCCACATATATATATATATGGATCTAATAATTTTTTAACGTATTACATTTTTTATCATATTTAATATAATTAGCATTAATTTTATATTTTTAAAGTAACAGTTTAACTTTATGCATTTTTCATATTTGATATCAAATTTATTATCATAACTAAATATTACTATATTTTAATATATTTCTTTCAATTTTTTTCAATTCAAATTGATTTACTAGATCAATCACATTAAATAACTTACAAGTTTTTTCGTATTTAAAGTAAAAATTACACTTTTACAACTTATAAGGAACGTTTTAGTTTATACAAATTATTAGTTTTTTTATAAAATTTTCTATCACAACTATACAACTCATTTTTTTGTTATTTTATTAATTTATATGTGAAAAGTACAAATAAATAAAAGAAAAATAAGAGAGAGAAATTATTATTTTAATTATAAGGAAACATATTGATCAATCTCCTCATATTTAAGATCAAAGGATCTGTTTTGGCTGCCTTGAAAAAAATTAGGACAGACTGCCTTAATGTTATTTTAAACCATTAGATCAAAGTAATACAATCCAACGTTAACAAAAATAATGAAAAAAATCCTTTTTGTTCAGACACAAAAATTGTAAACATAAACAGCGAAGTAAACACGAGTATTTCATTTTTTTTTAAGTAGCCGGTACGGATACGGTACGTCATTTCAAGTACGGTAGGCATGAAAAAAAAAATTATTTGGCATGCCGAAAAAGTACCGTATATCTATACCGTTCCCAAGCCGTGCCGATATGGTCAAATACGGAAAATGTCAATGATATTTTATTTGTCATATCAGGTATTTTAAATGGTGTACCGTACGTATCCGTATATGTGGTGTCTATGTTAAAAAAAAATATTTTACCATAATTTTTGTTAATCCTTGATTATAAAAAAAAACATATTTTTTATTAACTATGAGATTGAATTATATTATGATCCAATGACTAAAAAAAAAAATACCTGACCTAATATTAATAGGGCACCAAAAGTAATTATAGTCATATTTTAATCAATTTTTCTTTTAATAATATCCGCATTCACTATGTGCAAGTACTATCAACTGGTCCAAGTACTTGATCACTTAACGAGTGGTACCACCAAACAAGGTTTTAAAAAAAGGCACAATATAATATAACATCATTTTATACGGTGTCAACTAGGGCCGAGTCCGGTTCGCTTTTGTTCGATTTTTAGCAAAATCAAAAACGAAATCGACCATATTTTTCGGTTCAATTTTTTCGGTTTCGGGTTTTTTATTTTTTGGACCGGACCGGACCGGGTTTTTTCTGTCCGGTTTCGGGGTTTTTCGGGTTTTTTCGGTTCGGTTTTATTGAAAACCGAAACCGATCCAAATTTTTTTCGGTTTTTCGGTTCGGTTATCGGTCTGGTTCGGTTTTTCCGGTATTTCGCTCAGCCCTAGCGTCAACATCCATACATTTCAACCTTTTAAAATTATTGTCCTACGTTTGCTTTCTAATTTGGTATGAACAAGTGATTTAATATAGTTGTTAATAAATGGTCAAAACGGAAATGAAAGCTTAATTAAGTCACTTGGTGTGAAACTAAAGCGCTAACCAAAATAGAAATAAAAGTTAGTACAAATTAAGATTAGATACCACAGCTGGGTTGTCATATACATTGGACCACATTTTGATGACTTGTTTGAAGTCTCTCCCATAAAAATCCTTTTCTATATTACCATACTTTGACAGTTGTTGATGTGAAGAAGACATAAATTCTTACTATACCAAATCTTTTAATTTACTACTTTTATGTCTTAGCTAGCCCATCAAATTAAATATCATTTACTAAGTCAGAATACTAAGTAGCAGTTTCCGATCTTCTGGTTCTCGGGTAGTATTTTCCGACGTTACAAACAGGATAACCAGCATACTGGAAAATTCGTTTGCTTTTTTTCGCCTTCCTTCAAACTCTAGATATTTGATGATCAAACCAACAAGTTGATCAATTGAAAGAGTACTCCAAGTGGTAAAACAAGTATATATGGTCGCGAAGAAAGTGACAATGATCAATCTTTTCTATTTAGCGTGTTTATGAAATACGTAACCACACGTAATCTGAATAAAACTATAAATACCATAACTAGCTCGAAGAACTAGTGAGCTAGAGAACTCGTATTGGGCATAAAATTCTGTTAAGAAATACGCTTAAAATACATATTATTTTTAGTGTAAAATCCCGTATTTTATTTTGTTTAACTTAATATTATTTCGGTGAATTTAACAAGTTTGCCGGTTGTTTACTAATTAGTACTAATGATCATGGGTTCCTATAATAATATTTCTATAATTAAATTTTTTGTAGTAATGACACGTCTATTTGGAAGTAGATACAAATATGAGAATTAGCTTGTTTTATCATGTGTTTAACTGCCATATTTTTATTGCTAGAAAGTTAATGTTAAGTGTATTATTAGTACTAATGTTGTAAGTTATGGAATTTTCTATAGCTAGCTAACGAGTGTTTTGATTGTTCTTATTATATGTGAATTATATTTGTATTAATGAAATTACGAAAGGATACTATCAGTAGTTAGAGGTTTAAGATGTGAAAACTTTGTACTATGAATAATTAATAGTATGAATGTCACATAACATCTAAATGGAGAGTAACCGCCCCATTATCATTTAGAAAAATATTAGAATTAAATGAATTATAAACACACTTGATAATATTGAGTAACTCATAAGTTTTATAGTAGTAAATATAAAAACGTACGCCTTATCTGAAGAATAAAAGAATAAATGGCGAGTATTAATTAGTGGGTTGCACAATAAGCTGTTAGTATTCATGCATTTAATTAGTAGTGATCCATAAAGGAGTTACGTTTGCATGAAATTAGATAGTTAGAGGTTTTGAAATGGAAGTAACAAATTATCCTATTATAAAATAATAACCTAGTCACATTATATACACGTCGAGTGTCTCTTTAGAACAGTCAACTTATTTGACTGTTTATGAAACAGTCTCTGTTATGTTTCTTCCTACCTCATTTATTTCTATGCTAATATATAGTTATACACAGATATTATGTAATACAAAAAGAGAAGTAACTATGTCCAAGAGAGAAAATTAGGAGAACACTATGATTTTTAAGGATTATGGCTTTAATGCTACGAGATTCTTGGTACTGTATGGTTTTCATGGTATACAGAGTTGGGAGTGTCTTATTTTACGGTTGTTCTGTATATTGGTGAGTTTTTTTTCTTACTTGTTATTATAAAATCTCGTTGTATTTTCTAAAGTGTTGTAAGCTCAATTTATATTTTGAAAGTATCAAAATTATATATGTATATATCATTGCAAAGTTGCAGGTTTCAAAACATAAATGTGAATTTGTGTACGTTGATCAACGTAAAGAAAGTGATGTTTATATGCGTTGATAAACGTATACCATTTTCAAGAAAATTTATTTTATTTTGGTGATCTCTATGATTTATATTTGGTATTAAGTTTATAGAATAAAAAAGATTCAGGAAATCTAAATCCAACAAATAAAAGAGATTCAGTAAGTCTGGATCCAACGAATAAAAGATGATCATGAAGTCTGAACCCACTTAGGAGATTGGGAAGGCCAATCGAGCTTAATTTCTCATTTATATTATCGTATTGATCACACCAAAAACTTGATATCTACTTTTATCGTTTTATTAATCATTTGCTTTGAAAATTTTATTTAAAAATAAACAACATTGTCTTTTTGAAAGAAAAATAAAATATGAGAAAATCTACTTTCGACCTTATATTATATTGCAAAGTTTATCAGTCACTAACCTCGTTTAACTTACCTCTCGCTTTTTAAATGTTTTCAGGTTTATAGCGTTGATATCAAGTTAGTCGGGACCAGACAGACCTGCTACAATTTTGTATCTAATTTTTCGTTGCGTTAATATGTTAATTTAAATTGTAAAAACTAGAGTGGAAAGGTGAATTTTCGAGCTTGTTATGTAAGGGTTTTTTTTAATAGAAAGTGATCATTTTTATTGTGTATTTTATTAGTATTTTAAATTAGCTTTTGTTTAACACGTGTCGCGCATGTGTTATTCAGTCATGTGACTCCCTATTGGGTCAGGGATGCTACATTTAGTTTAGTGTTTTTTTTAATATACGTTGTTTCATTTTTATGAAAATTTATATTAGCAATCTGTTATTTGTTTTAATTATTAATGCACAAATAAATGTCTAATATTATACTTCGTATATAGTCTAGTATGTAGAGTACGACTTATAAAAGAAATATTAGACTATCAGTTCTTATATGATAGTAAACTGTTTATAAATTTAGATGGAATTAGACAGACCATCGATAGAGTTGTAGTGTATGATTTCAGTAAAGTCTGTCTTGACTACATGAAATGAACTATTCCAACTTTATACGCTAATTCACTTTGAATGTATTAAACATGATCGGAATAAGTATATACAAAGTTTTGTACATTTTAACTTTGTAGTTCAGCCATGTTGGTTGAAAAGAAGCCATTTTAAAAACTGAGCAAAAACGTATAACTTTGCAGTATAAAATAAAATGTAACTAACAATGAAAAAGGTCAAAAGAAAACAGCAAAAAGTTATTGAGTGAGGCCATTGGAGAAGGGTTAAAATATATCTATTTTGTTAAAATATAGTTAGAGAAAGTGAAAAGGGGGGGCATGGGCACGTGTCGTGGTCTAAATAAGGTGTTAGGCATGTAGTGCACCAATGTGAAATATTGTGCTTAATTTTCGATAACCAGACAGGCACGTGTCACGAATTTCGTAAAGCACCACCTAGTTTAATAGGTTTTTCTCTAAATTATTTTTTGATCAAATTTAATTAAGGAACAGTTAAGTAGAAAAAAAAAATGAAGTACGGTGATCCACTCCGTTCTCATTTAATTGTACATTACGAAACTACATGTAATTTGATCGGCCGAAAACTTGTATCAAAATTGTCGAAATGAAAATTGATAATATAGTTCAAATGTTAAATTTTGTGATTAGATTTAAAAAAATAAATCATTTTGACAATTTTGATACAAGTTATAAACCGGTTAAAATTGCACGTAGTTTCGTAATGAACAGTTAAATGGGAACGGATGGAGTATCAGTTTAGCGCCGTTCCGATACATATTTGCAAACCATACTATTTATCAACCTATAAGAAAAGATTTTTTGACACAAGCTCTCACAGACTAACCGTAAACCATTAGATCATGTATTTGATGATACATCAATGATCCATATTAAGTTTGTGCGAGAGTTTGTGTCAAAAATTATCTTTTATATCACCACTCTAAATAATACAGCTAACTGTTTGCCTTTTTTTCTTAATATAAATTTACATTCCTGTAAAAATATTAATTAATCTATAAATTTAGCAAAAAATAAATTTTGAATTTCTGATAAATATAATAAATACTCCTAAGTAGCACTTTTACTATTTATAAACATTTGCGTATATGCCAGTATACTAATGCTACTAATGTTCAAAACTTGGAAGTGGAATTGATTTTGCTACTATTTGATATTCTTTAGTCTTTGGCATGTATGGTCATCCTGAACCTTTGCTTGATTGCTATTGTTCTCTCTCTTCGTTACCAAACTACATGTAATTTTAATCGGATTATAACTTATATCAAAATTATTGAAATAATATTTTTTTTAAATCTAATCATAAAATTTAACATTTGAACTATATGATCAACTTTTGAAAATTTTCATTCTGACAATTTTGATATAATTCATTGACCGATTAAAATTGCATATAGTTTCGTAATGAATAATTAAATTGAAATTGATAGGTTAATCTGTACCATATTTTTAATGTTTATTTAAGCTTGTCTCTTCTAAAATAGCCAATTGGATGGAGAGATACAAGGATAAGAGCTAAAAGTCAAAGCCAAAAAAGCTTGTAACACGTCCTATTCTCAATTATATATGCAATGTTTGTAACTTGGATCCAGCAAAGAAAAGGCTACAATAATTCCACAGTAATGCCAATTCACATTAACACATAAGACCCACCAATAAACCTTGAAGGATAACTTCCAAAAAAAAACTAAAAACCTTGAATGATTATTTTCTTCTTGAAATAAAAGATAGATACAGTCACATTAGAATTTAGAAGTAACTACTAAAAAGCGTTTTTAGATGAATAATGATGTGGGTCACTGGGTCAATGCATGCCAAAAGAACATGCTTATTCAACTATTCATCTTGAGCAATTGTTGGCATATATTGCATAGTTGTATGAGAGTTCTTCCATATCTAAGAGGAGGATTAACGAGTCCTTGAAATAAACATGCCAAAAACCATAGTTTTATTTTTTGTTTGCACGTATGCGTGATTGCCGGTTAGTAAAGAAATTAAATTTTTTATTATAACTGATAAAATTAATGTTAAAAAAAAGCAACAAAATACACGTTAAAACCAGTTACATATGAATAAATTCATATAACTTGTAAATTATCTGTTAGAACACATTAAAAAAAATTGTCAAACACAGTTGAGTCCAAACACTTGCAATGGGTTTAATTGTTTTAGCTTAATTAATCATGAGCTGAAACGAATAAAAACAATTCCATTCACATGGACCAATGGTACGTAAAAATATGTACAAGAAATTTCAAAATATATATGTAATTAAAGACACCCAATTCGGACTAGGTAAATTAGAGTATGACAACAAGAACTCACAACAATTTTTGCTTAATGATCATGAGGTGTTTTTCTAAATCGTGTAAGAAAACTATAGTTACAGAATTCAGGATCTTGTTCAATTATGGTATAAGTTATAGAGAGTTACATTATTAAAAGGAAAGATGTCAGGAAAAGTATAGACACCATATTATAGGGGCGAAGTTTCGCTGCGTAAATTGTTACAAAAACGTTAGGATCTTCCGACTCTGTAAGATAATATCACCTCTATCGTGGGAATTACTATGGAACAGTCGACCTATATGACTGGTTCACAAACCGTTAAGCATAAAAAGATGTCAAATGCATAAAAAAAAATTAAATTTTTATTAATATTTAAGTTAAGTGTAGAGCTTCTTAGGGTTCTATATTATTAAAAATAAGAGGCACTCCTCCATCGTGCTTTACATCTATATCAATATGTCCTCCCAACTTATTATCGTCCTTTATCGTTGCCAAACCTCTCATCGCTTGTTCCTTTTTAAATTTTGTCCCTAAATCAAAATGCTGGTCATATTCAGCACGAGCACCATCATCCATCATCATCGGTCATTACTGTGTTCCCAAATTCGTATATTATCATTCTCAACTCCATAAGCATCTTCCGCAAAATCTTCTTCATAAGAGTCACCAAACTTCCACACCATTACTATTAGGAACATTATCAGCTTAATTAATCAGTATATCTCGACCAAAATAAACGGGAAATCTACACTAAAATGATCAATATTGCTTAAACAACCAAGAGACGTCTACTCATCATTCATTCGGTTTATAAAACTCGGCCTTTGAGCTAATGTCAAGTTATTTTCTTTAGTTATTTCCTTATTAACTTACCTTATCATGTCGAGCCACAAAATCAACACCTTTGTGAGAGATTATTTCAAGGACTGAACCTTTGAAAACAATATTTGCCGCATATCAGTTAGCGGAGGGATTACAGAAGTAGTGAAGTTCCAAATCATCCGGATGAACAACTCCCGAGTTCACAATTTATGTTTAGATGGAGGGTCTTGGCTGACAGTTAGCAATTTCGAAAACATAATGAATTCAATTCAAGAATAAGAAATATAAAAACAGGAAAAATAAACTACGATCATTTCTCTACCTCTTCATTCTGGCAAGGTAGAAAATTCAAAGCTCATTGTTTAGAGAAACTGGGTAACATTGGATATATAGTAGAACAAGTGCAAGGGCGCAAAGCTAGGAATTCTTTGCTCGTACTATATGAATGGATGCAAAGCGGCCTCTTGGGTGGACGGAAGGTGAGGAGACGGTCAGATTATAAAAGTGGGGTAGACGGTGTGTTAGAGTAATTATCTCACATTGTCTAGATAATAATCGAGTACGTGGTTTATAAAGAGATATACATCATTACCATTACAATACATTTTAATGGTAAAATAATATGGATTTTAATATGATGTAACGTCATGAACACGACCAGATTAAAAAAAAAAAAACGCTAAAATGTGCACCTGAGGCATATGTTTAAATCCAATTTACCACCTAAAATGTTAATAAAAGTGCCCAAATCATTTTATAAAAGCTTATACCATTTTTAAAATTTGAAAATGGTGCCGTTAGCTAAGTAAGAAAAGCTTTTACTTGACAACTGTAAAACTCAAAACCATTTGGGGATTATAGTAATAAACAATAGTTAATGGGGGTTATTTGCACTTTACTAACGTTAATAAAAGTGCCCAAATTGTTTTAATAAAAGCTATACCATTTTAAAGTTGAAAATGGTGTCATTAGCAAAAGTAAGAAAGCTTTCGGTTGTCAATTGTAAAATTCAAAACCATATAGGGGCTTTTTTTAGTAACCAATAGTTCATGGGGGTTATTGCACCTTGCTAAAGTTAATAAAACTGCCCAATTCATCTAAAATGTTAATAAAATCACCCAAATCATTTTTATAAAAGATTATACTGTACCATTTTTAAAAACTGAAAATGTAGTCGTTAGCAAAACTAAGCAATCTTTTAGCAGTCAATTCTACAATTTCGTAATGACCTTAGTTAAAATTTAAAATTATCGACTCTATGGGGCTATTTGCAAAATTAAGAAAGACTGTGAAATTTAAAACTATGTAGGTATATGTGTAGTAATCCAATTTCGTGTGGGTTTATCTGCATTTCACCATAAACTTATAAAAACACACAAATCATTATCCATGGAAAAAAAAAATGTTTAGTACCCCCTCACTATTCGTTTTTGCTAATTTAGTACCTTTAATTTGTACCAATTTGGTCCCTACCTATTAATATTGGTTCAATTAATCGCTCCGACAGCATAAATCGACCAAATTACACTAACTACATCTCTCATTAGAATATCTAATTTTGATGAACAATTTCACTCATTATGTGACAGGTGATAGAACATGACTACAGTTATATCATTTTGTTGAACACGACTCCCTTGATTGGACGAAAATTGATAGATTATGACTCAAATTGGTAAAACTTAAACCCTGGATACCAAATCGGTAGAATCTAATAGTATATGATACTAAACATCATTTTCCCCATTTAAAATCACTAAAAAAGCATAATTAAACAAAAAGGCTAACAATATGATAGGTTAGGTTAGAGAACACGACACTAGGGTTGGACAAAAAACCGAAAAAATCGAACCGAACCGAACCGATAACCGAATCGAAAAAAACCGAAAAAGACCGAAACCGAAAAATTTTCGGGTCGGTTTCGGTTTTCAGTAAAACCGAACCGAAAAAGATCGAAACCGAAAAAGACCGAAAAAACCCGAAAAAACCTGAAAAAGACCGAAAAATAAAAAATAAAACCGAAAAAAACCGAAATTGGACCGAAAAAACCGGTCGGTTCGGTCCAAAAAATAAAAAGACCGAAACCGAAAAAAACCGAACCGAAAAATATGTTCGGTTTCGGTTTCGATTTTGCCAAAAACCGAACCGGACCGAACCGAACCCAACCCTACACGCCACTATAATTTTGTCTTATAGTTAAAAACCAATCCACTAATTTAACGAGAACCGATAGAGATCGAAACCCAAACCGGTAAAACTTAACGGTTGATTACTAAATTGGTAAAAATGAAATAATACATGTACTAAATAACATTTTCCCTTTCTGGAAACTCTTAAACCCTAAACCCCTACTGGTTTTAGAGAGAGAGAGAGTGATACATACACAATTATATAGATACATATATAGATACAGATAGAGAGAGAGAGAGAGAAAAAAGATGAGTATAATAGCAGGGTCATACGAGAGATTCATATGGGGATTCAAAATAAAATCACTAAAATCAACCGAAACCCTAACCCTAACCCTAACCCCAACCTTCTCCTTCCCTTCCCACACCGCTCCGATCAAATCCCTTGCCGTCTCCGGAACCGTGGCCGCTTCCGGCTCCGCAGACGACTCCATCAAGATCTACGACCTCGCCACGTCGTCCGAGATCGGCTCGTTAACCGAGAACACAGCCTCGGTTACTGCGCTATGTTTCTACTCGCTCTCTAGCCTTGTTCCGAGGAACTTGTTGTCCGGGGCGGATGATGGACACGTCAGCATATACGATGCCGACCCGTTTGTGTTTTTGAAGAGCGTCAGGGCGCATAAGAAGGTGAGGTTTCTTCTTCTTTTTTTTAGTGTGTTTTTGTGTGGGATTTTAATAGAGGATAAATGAGCTTATTTGCTTGATTGTGTTTTTAGTAGTTTTAATAGGGGAAAAATGATGTCTAGTGCCCTTTTATGTTTTTACTTCTTAGTAATTAAAAAAAGGGAAATATAAGCTGTTTTGTTCGATTATGTTTTTTGTGATTTTAATAGGGGGAAAGTGAGTTTTTTTTTTTGTCTAATTATCTTTTTTTAGTAGTTTAATAGGGGAAAAATGAGTTTTTTGTTCAATTATTTTTTTAGTGATTTTAAAAGGGGAAAAATAAGCTTTTTTGTTCAGTTATGTTTTTAGTGATTTTAAAAGAGGAAAATGAGTTTTTTTTTTCATTTATGTTTTTTTTTAGTAATTTTAATAGGGAATGAGCTTTTGTTTGTTCAATTATGTTTTTAGTAATTTTAAAAGGGGGGAAATTAGCTTTTTTGTTCAGTTATGGTTTTAAGTAATTGCAAAAGGGGGAAAATAAGGTTTAGTAAGTACCATGTACTAACCCAAATTGGTAACAGATTGGCAACAGATTTTTTCAGTTGATTTTAGGATTTTTTATTTTAAAAATCTGTGCGTGTTTGGACAGTCAAATTGTTTAGCTTCTAAAAAGCAGATTTTTAGGCTAAAAAAACTTAAAAGGCCAGAATTTTGAAATATAGATTTTCGGTGGATTTTTAAAACATTTGGGACCCAAAAATCTGGTACCAAACATAGCCTAAGTTTTACCAATCTGGTAACAAAATGACAAAATTGTAGTAATGTTCTCTCACCGATTACGTAGTGAGTGAAATTGTGTAACTATAGTGAGTGTAATTTCGTCGTTTATGAAGTAAGGCCCTTAATTAGACCAAAATTAATAGGTTGGGGGACCAAATTGGTAAAACTTAAAAGGCTGGGTACTAAATTTGTAATGGCTAATACTACATGGTATTAAATATTAAACAGATTTTTCCCATTTTAGTATGTTTTAGCATTGTTAGATTGAAGCTGTTGACTAATAGTCTATAAATGAATAGGGGGTTTCTGACGTGGCGGTGCATCCGAGCGGGAGGCTGGCGCTGAGTGTGGGGAGGGATTCCTGCCTGGCGATGGTTAACTTGGTTAGAGGGAGGAGGAGCTTCTACGGGAAGCTGGGTAGAGAGGCGTCCATTGTTAGGTATAACATGAGTGGGGATCAGTTTTTCATGTGTATGGAGGAGAAGGTGGCAGTTCATGAGGCCGAGGACGCAAGGGTGGTTTTGGAATTCGATAATAACAAGAGGGTTCTTTGTGCCGCTGTCGGAAATGTGAGTTTTCTTGTTTATATTGTAGAAAATGAATTTTTGTTTCCTACTAGTATGCCTTGGTATGTTAGTTTTAAATGTAGTAGATTTTTAAGTGAATAATATGTTTGTTCTGAGATAATCACGAATATAGGTACTTGCGTAAAAACGTAGCAAATAACGACCAGCGTTTTGGAAGAATGTTGTTATCTTTCTTTGTTTTGGTTAAAGATTCCCACTGGATGTGTTAAAAGATAGCTGTTTTGTCTACAAATGTTGTATTCCTTTACCTACTTTAGCTTAGTCGGATTAGGCAGTGCACCCTTCGGTGAGGCTGGCGTCAAGCGTGGGGAGAGATTCAAAATTGAAAAATTATGTAATGCTATTTTGTTTTGCCAATGAAGCCCATTATGTTTAAAGATATAGTTTCATTGTGTATAAATGTTGTTCGTAGTTACCCAGTTTAGCTTAGTGATGTGGGTGTGCATCCTTCAGGGAGGCTGGGAGTGTGGGAATGGATTGTGTTTGGCGAGGGTGAATTTGGTTTGAGGGAGAAGGATCTTTTATGGCAAGTTGGGTAAAGACGTATGGATTGTTAGGGTATGATAGCAGTGGGGATAGGTTTTTTATGTGTATGGAGGAGAAAGTGTTGGTACAAATGGCTGAGGACGCGAGGATGGTTTTGGAATTTGATAGTTATTAGAGAGTTATTTGTGCGGCTGTCAGGGATGTGAGTTTTTTTTATATAATATTGTATAAATTGAAATTTTATTTATTTATTTGTTTTAGCATCGATGGTTTGAAGTAGTTAAATATAGGTGAAATAATAAAATGTATCCTGGAGTCTCTAACATACTTACTTGGATATGTAGTTTGCTTACTTATTTGGAAGTTGATGATAACTAGAGGGTTCTTAGTGCGGACGTCGGCTGTGTGAGGATTCTTTTCATATTTCTTTTTTTTCTTACTATATGTATTGTTAGTTTGAAAAGTAGTTATTCATAGGCTTGGGAATATATCATTTATGAGATAAGCATGATCATGACAGCTTAAAAAAGTGTACATTTTACTTTCTTAAGGAGAATGAGGTTTGCTAAACTAACTAGCAGTAATTTATAAGTTTGAGAATATAACGATTATGAGATATGCATTATCATGACAGCTTAAAAGAGTAATATTACTTTCCCGACTCTTGTACTTGTATTCGTTCACCGTTGTTGTTACTATCTGTAAGCTGTTTTATAAGAATCCAGAAACTGAAGCAATTTTCTTAAAACTCTTAAGACGGATTTTGGGGTGCTGTTGCTTTAGATTAGTAGGCAGTGGTCACTTGATTGTTATAGAATCTATTTGTGAAAAGAAATTATTCTATAATCTAAAATTGTGTACGGGAACCAGCAGTGTTGTATACGTGAGGCTGTTTTATGCTGCTGATACGCCTGGCTGCTTTTATAATGAATTGAGTTTAGTTTCATCCATAAGAAGTACCTTTTGTTAGATTGCGTGTCATTACTTTATATCCTTGCTTGCTTATAGGAAAGCAAGGATATATAAAGTTTTTGACAATGTGCAAACCTTATTTTGCTAAGGTAAGAATATTTTGGCTATTTTCTCTAATGTTGGATGAGTACTTCTTAATTCTTATACGTTATTAGTAAAACTGGGATAATTTATGAAACAGTTTGATAGTTCTGCAATTTGGTTTTCCCTGCTGTCACAGTTTAATGCCGTTTTTTTTTTATAGTTATGCCCTAAGGGTCTCCCCAATGGGGAACTGCAGCCCTATATTTTCTCATTCTTGGTGCAATCGCACCTAATCCTTCCCCAATGTGACTCTTTCTTAGTGCAGTTTTGGCACTATAATAGTGTAAATGAACATTGTTGCATTATATTTAGTGCGCATGGCTTTTCTGTTTTAAGAACACAATCGCTATTGGTTTGTCATTGGTGGACTTTTCTGATACCTTCTTAGTTTTTTTATGGGAAAGTTTTTTTGTTTGCATAATTATTGAACTTGGGTTGGGAAAACTGGGGGATATTTATTTTGTGTGTTTCGAGGAGAAGGTGTCTGTGTAAAGGGAGGGAGGGTAGTATTGAAATATATGAGCTCATGAGGGTTCTTTATGCAGCTTTTGTTCTGGCATTGTTAGGATTCTCCTTATCGTAGAAATTGTAAAAATGATTACTACTTAGTACTATTAGATTGATAGTAGTTGATAATAGAGGGGATCAGGATAAAACTCAGTCAAAATACAGTACTTTTTTCAATATTGTCAAACAAACCAATTTTTTGTAAGATGCTTGCTGCTTGTATAATTTCGTCTGTTTATACTAGATAACCAGTTTAGCTTACTCGGACTTGCTTAGAGTACTAATTGAGTGCATGGCAAGAGTAGAAGATGAATCTTTTTAGTTTCATACGTTTTCTGGATGTTTGTATTTAGTAGAATTCCAATTCTAGTCAATATGTGATTTGTGATTGGTAGATTTTTCTAGTGTTAGTCTCCTTTTAGTTTTTGTACTTTGATGTCTGTATCAGCACACACTTTAGCTTAATGGGTATTTTCTTGCCAATGCAGAAGTTTCATGTTTAATTTTTGTGAAGGCAATCTCATAATTTCAGCTTATCCACCCCCACCCTCTTAACACACACACAAATTCATCGTCTGAATTCTGTTTGATCGTCTTCAGTACCCAAATTGTATTATTATCAGGAATTTCTTAGTGCGCTAAATAAGAAGATTTTTTTATTAATTGAAAACATTTTCTGAAATTCCAGCATTGTTATGAATTTATTCTTGGTTTTTAGGCCTAAATGAAATACATATGTATTGAATATATACGTCAGCAAAGATTGATAGTGGTTAGTTCATTTCTACTTGCTTATATTGTAGCAATCCGAAGATCGAGTTTGTATTAGATCATTATGCTTATTTGGAAATGCTTGACCGGTCTTATCTGAAGGCTGTCGTTTATATCAGTAACATACTTTGAATTTTACACGGTTTATCCAAACTTCAGAATAGATTTCCTCTTCCTAGTTAAGTGCTGGGATTCATGTTTGTTTTATACTTAAAACAGAATAGTCTGGATATGTTTTGATTGCCTACCACTAACGTCAAATAGACAACTCTTTTAAAAAGGATTTCGATTTGTGACAGAACGGACTTCTATTTACTGGTGGAGAAGATCGAGCTATAAAAGCATGGGACACGAAAACCGGAAAAGTTGCATATTCCTTAGAAGATGCACACTCGGCCCGTGTAAAAGGTATTGTAGTGCTCTCTTCAACTGATGAATCAGAGCCATACACGGTAGCATCTGCATCGTCTGATGGTGTTATACGCGTTTGGGATCTTCGTATGACCGACAAAGAGAAGCCGAAGCCATTAGCCGAGGCTCGTACAGAGTCTAGACTCACTTGTCTTGCGGGTTCATCTTTGAAATGTAAGTGTGCTTCGTTTTAATAATTTCATTGTTTTCACTTTTCATCAATTCCAATTTGCGTTAATTTTATTTTTTTGTTCCCTATTCTATGACCCATCACCCATGTTCCACTTGTGTCCACATATTCTTCAGTAATTCTAGTCCCTAAACTTTTTCATTGAAGCATTTTTCCTCTAAACTTTTTTAATAGTGCATATTCCATTCCTAATTATTTGTAAGGTGGTTTAAAAGTATCAGCTAATTTCCAATATCACAACGGAAATTACAGTTACGTTTCAGCTTTATTGTATTTATATTTTGATTGTTTCCATTAGTTCTATTAAATTTCTATAGTACTCTTGTTTTGACGAAAACTAACAGTATTAGGTTTAGAGATGAAATATGCACGTTATTTAAAGTTTAAGAACCGACCCTGCACAATACGAAAGTATAGTGATAAAAGCGAGATACATACTTTAGCTTAGGGTCTTCCAATTTCTTATATTTATAACAAACTCTTATAACCCTAAATGATAACATCTGTTCAAACTCCAAACAGAAGATTTAGATGATATAGTCGATGAGCTCATGGAGCTGTGTATTGTTTATGGAGTGGATATGGAAAACAGATTATTTAATATGATAAAAGAAACAACCAATTCGTCATGAAATATGCTTTACATTATTTTCAAATCCTCCCATTGTGGTGTGTGTGTCTTATTTTTCCATTTCATTGTCTTCACTAATCTTATGCACCTGCTGAGATTATTTTTGTTCCTATAATTATTTCAACAGTTTATTGATGTTTTTTTTTGTTGATTCTCTCAATGTCAGCTTTTCGGCGGCCAAAACTTAAAAAGAATGTTAACGATGGAGAACAGGGGGTCGAAGCTTGAAAAGTCATAAATTGTAATATCAGATATGGGAGCAGAGAGCAGGGGCAGGGGTGTTTACGCTGAAGAATTATGGAACTGTTTTTTAGGCCAAAATATTTTTGACGCTAATGGATGTACGAATATGCAAGTTGATTTGGTTCAATATTTTTTTACATTCAAGTTGAATATCTTTTTTACCTCATTATTTATGTTATTCTTACTGGGTAAAGGTCGTCAAATGTCATTTAATATGATTAAGTATATCACAACGTTTATTACCTGGTTACAAAATTTTGAGTGAATTTCATGTTATTCTTAGCCTTTGTAGGTGAGACATTAATCGTTGTGAAGCCGGACCTATGGGTCTGTACACCCAAGCCCGGTCAATTTCATCAGGAAAAATCGCCTTCTTACAAACTAACTAAATAATAGGTGAAAAAAACCTAACACAGAATACTTTAAAGATTGTATGACTGAGAAAGAAAATATCTGATCCTAGTTTGTTATGCTACTTAAATGCCATTTTTTTTACATTATCTATGTCCTCTATCACGATTTTAACTAACGTTTACAGCTGTCAGCTTGTTGTTTTCCTGTGTCAAATGATGTTAATTGTAAAGTTTTCAACAAGTATTTTCGTTTATTCAATAAAAAGGTAAATTATTAAATGTAAAATAGTTTTGCTCACGTATTTTTACTATTAAAAAATCAACTCACATTACATGGCATATCCATCACATCAAAAGTTTTGATTTTTATTCAACTAGGGTTCTGGTATATTTTTATTTGAGTTTTTAGTGGGTTGTATTTTTAGATTTAACAAATTTTTTTTAATTAATATTTAAATTTAGGGTATGCTCATTTAGGGTTCTAATATATTTTTATTTGAGTTTTAGTGTACTTGTATCTTCTAATTTTTTTTTATTCAAACGTTAATATCAAAATTTGACCACAAATTTTTAATAGGAATACAAATAAACGATATGTATATATGAAGAACCAGAAATATTAATATACTAGTTAGTGTTAAGAATAAGATGATTCTCTTTTATTAATAATAGTATTATTTTTTTAATACGTGTTAAAAAAACTGATTACGATTATTGAATGCGATCGGATACACTTTTGGGGTGATAAGTCATGTCTAGTCCACTAGTCTTGTAACATATAGCTGATGTCTCTTTCATTATCAAAGTGCAGTTGAGTGGTTTATCACGCCAAAAATTAGTGTGATTGTATATAACCCATCAACTATGGGTGTTTCAAATAGCCATCATGAGTTTGAAAACATTCAAATAACCCCCATAATTTATATACTCAATGTGTGGTGACCAAATAAAAAAAGAGTGAGGTGACCAAATAAACCCAAGAAAAATATAAGTAACCATAGTAGAACCCACCCTAAATGTTATTCTCAAAAATTGGTCGTGGTGATTAATTACAGATACATTAGAACCTCTGTAAACTAATAATCATTAAATTAATAAAGGGATAATAAACTCTCTAAAATAATAACTTTATGCCGTATCGACTTACCCAAATGTAAAAAATCGCTAATTTTGATAAATTAATAAGATAATAAAATTTTGAAAGATCCTTATATAAATATTTAGTCCCCATAAAATCATAAATTAATAATTATTCAAAATAAAAAATATTAATAGACCGATTTAATGAAATACGACTTTATAGTCATTTTATTCTTCTTAAAATTTAAATCTAGTTGGAGTTCTCTCTAATTTAATGTATCTAATGTCTATTTTTAGACTCCTAGACGGTTTACTATGTAATAAAATTTATATATTAGTAACTAAAGTAGTGTATTTAACTTTGCTAAACGAGTTTAACGAGTATTATTAAAAATGTACAATGAATTTTATGTTATTAACGAGTATATTTGTTGAATCGATTGAATCACTCTTTAAAATAACAAATTATTAATTTATCTATTAATTAATTACTCTCTAAATTAATAAATATCTTCGGTCACAACAATATTAATTTATAGAGGTTTTAGTGTAATAGCAAGTTTATGTTGCAACTTTTCCGGTCTACCAAAATGTTATTCTCAAAAATTAATCGTAAGGATTAATTACAAATAATAGCAAGAATATGTTGCAACTTTTCATAGTTTATGGTTTTATTTGAAGTTCCATTTTAATTATTCCAACCTTTTCTTTACTCATTCATCGACTCAGAATATAAGTTAGTTATGTTTCCCTCCAAGAAAGGTATATATTCTTTTATAATATTTTCCCCAAATTACAAACCCTAATAATCTAACAATCTGATCCCAAAATTCTTTCTATTCAGATCGAATTACTCAAATTAATCTCCTACCCATGATTCCTTTTCTCTCTTAGCTACTTTACCTTAATCCAATTTATTAATTGGAGTTTAATTGGATATTAATTGGTGTGACAGATTAAGGGCTAATATTTAATCAAAAAATGGATGTGGATAGTGGTATTAACGGTTCTACAGTTGTTTCTCTTCCACGATCTAAGAGTATGTTGCTAAACTTTTATTTGTTTCCAGAAATAAATTTTATTGTATTTTTATTTGTGATGAGTTTTTTTTTTTTTGTTTTTTGAATTTGATAGTTTTGTTTTGTTGTTGAAAATGTTTGAATTTCTCCGGGAATGTCTAAATCATCCTTTAACTTATGTAGAATTTTGATTTGTGTTTAAGATTAGTAATACTCTGTACTTAGAAAAAATATAGTCCGGTATTATTTTTTGATTGTCCGAGTTATAGTCCTATTTATTTCCATTTACGAGGTGATAGTTATTGTTTGTACCAGTTTATAGTACAGTATTATTGTCCAAATTGTGTTTGTTCTTTGATCTCTTATGTTCAAAGACAAAAGCCACTAGAATATGATTTGTTGAAAATGTTTGAATTTCTCCAGGAATGGCTAAATTCCCGTAAAATTATGTCGAATTTAGACCAGACAGATTAATAATACTCTCTACTTCCCAAAAATATAGCCGGTATAATTTTTTGATTGTCCTAATTATACTTCTTTTTTCCATTTAAGAGGTGATAGTTTTGGTTTAACTTCCGAACAAACCCATATTAAATGAGAATTGATAATAACCATCCATATATTCGAAGGGAATGGCATATAAAATTTTAAACATATTAAGTTGTTCTAACGAAACTTTCTTAATACTGGTGAAAAAAGCCAAGTAAGACTATCCTTTTGGGACGGAATACTAAGTTTTTTGGGATGTTATGTTTGCGGGGAGCAAACGTTTCTTTTTCAGCCATGAATTCGATTTATGGTCAAATGGTTGTGCACCTATCTTGTATCATAAGGGATTCAGTTTTACTCTTTCTTTCCGTTTATGGGATAGCTCATATCATAAGGGGAAAAGATGATTATAGAAAAGATAAGAATCTGTGTTGATTTGACGACCAGATAAGGCAGAGGTAATTTATGTTCTAAGGTTGGAGCATTTGTAGGGAAAAAAAGAATTATAATTTATTACCTTTCCTCTTATAGTGGGTCGTATTTTCTGAGCTCACGATTAAATTACTTCTTTAGATTATGTAGTACTTTAAAGTTTAAACTGTGATATTTTCACTCGCTAAAATTAGTTTTTGCGTCTTTTTCGTGTGTAAGTGAAGTTTCTTGTATTTTGAACAGCCTTATATCAGTTTACCCAACAAACTCTTCCAGCTTGTAAACCTGTGTTGACCCCAGCCTGGGTAAGTAAACGATATTTAAAACTGTATATTTGTATTTTAAGCACGCTCGCCTTATTGTCCTGACGATTTTTGTAAAATTCAACATATTTCAGGTCATTTCGATATTCTTAGTGATGGGTGTGATCTTTATCCCTCTTGGCCTTGTTGCTCTGCACGCAGCAGACAGTGTGAGTCTCTATTTGTTTTTTTTTTAGTTCTTACAAGCATGGCTGTAGCTACCACTATAGTTCATTGATATGTTTCTTGGTGACGAGCCAATAATAATGTAGTGCATTATTCTGTTTTTGTTTTTCTTTTAGGTTGTGGAAATTGTGGACAGATACGATCTTGACTGTATACGAGATCCATATAGAAGCGATAAGGTCGCTTATATTAAAGATAGTTCAGTCTCCAAAAACTGCACTCGATTTTTGAAGGTGACAGCATACGTACTTGTTTAGATTATTTTTTCATTTTTTCTTCCATAAAATATTCGCCAAAATTCTCAAGCTAATAGCAAGGTCGACAGAAAGTTTACATTTCCACGAGTTCAATAATATAGAAAAACTGGAGGAAACGGATATTCCCGTTCAAAATGATCAAAATTCGAAAATAAGATAATTCGAAATTAAGTTCAAGGAATTCAACTTTAAGAAGCAGATCCAACCATTTCCCTTCTTCCTCTGGATCTTCTTCATGTAGAACTGGAGCTCCCTGCCCTCCAATATATATCCATCACAGCAACCCGCATTGACCGGGTCTGGAAGGGATAGCAGCTAACAAACAGCTACCCCCGAACCGATCCTCGATAGCGACTCTCTTATCTTTCTCTTTGCATGGTTGCTCTTCTTCTCTTCTTCGGTTGCTGCTGCTGTTTCTCCCTCTTTCTTGGTAGCAGCAGGAGCTTTCTTCTTCCAACCAACATCAACTCGATAGAGCTGAGGATAATATTGCTTAAACGGAGCAGCATCTAACTGAATAAAAGCGCCCTTCACCAGTGAAATCTCCAGTGTTGAACCTCACAGCTCTCCACTTGACGTTACCACCAGAAACTCTTATCCTTTTAACTGTCTTGTTTGTTGTCCAACTTCGAGTTGGCAGGCTGTCTCCCGAGCTCGTACTTTCGCTTCTTCCTCCAAGCCCTCTTCTTTCCTCCAGAGGCACGTCTCTTGTGCATGGTATCCCTTGAAGTACTCATGGTTGCGGGAAATGAATTTCTTCTCCCGTAGCTGCTGCATTTATGGGTTTCCGGTTCAACTGTCTAGAATATTTTCTTCTCCATTTTAATTAATTATTTCATTAGATTTTCAAATTTTGTATTTCGCCATCTTTTGTTGTGTGAAGTCTCTGTTATTAAGTCCACTTACAAGTTTAGCTAATTCTGCATAAACTCTAGCTGCTTATGGTTTTCTTAACTTACATTGCATCACAAGTTTTACTAAATATTAGGTTAATTTCCAACAATATTTGTTAGAGCTGTTGGCAGTCATTCATTTGCATTTACAACTTGATCTTCAGGTTCCTAAATACATGAAAGCCCCTATTTACATATACTATCAACTCGACAACTACTATCAGAATCATCGCCGGTGAGAGCTTTTCTTTATTTATTTTTTCTGTTCCCTACTTTGACATTCAATTTCATTTCTTATTGGTTCTTGCTTGGCTTATAATTGAAAATTTCTTGAATTTTTATATGAATTTTGTTGCATTTGGTTTTAGGTATGTCAAAAGTCGAAATGATAAGCAGCTTTTGTATGGGTTAGACTATAATGACTCACATACATGCGACCCCGAGACTAGAAGCAACAATCTCCCAATTGTCCCGTGTGGTTTAGTCGCATGGAGTTTGTTTAATGACACGTATAGTTTCTCACGTGGAGATGATGAACTGAAAGTCAATAAAAAGAATATCTCGTGGAAAAGCGACCGAGAACATAAATTTGGAAAACAAGTTTACCCATTTAATTTCCAAAATGGAACATTGATTGGTGGTGGAAAGTTGGAACCAAATATCCCTGTAAGCATCTTTGAATTGCAACGTGCATTACTTTTCCAATCTTTGTTTGGTTGCAGATTTTAGGCTCATTTTTTTTAATTAAAATTATTAAAAAGCTGTACTGTATTTATTTGACCAGCTTCAAAGATGCAACCAAAAAAGACTTTAGTATAACACGACAAGTTGTTTGTTTGGTTGACTTAGAGCTTATTCTTTTTCAGCTTCTAATAAAATACTAACCCGTTCCAGATCCATTTAGCTGAAAACTTCTATTAAGTAGCTTATTTCAGACAAAAAATACTAAAAAGGCGGTTTTAAGCTGATAAACCAGATGCAATCCATATTTGAAGCAAAAACCTTGAGCGTAAAAGCTGCAACCAAACAAGGATGCAATATAACAGGAGAAGTTGTTTGTTTTTAAAAGCATGCCCTTAGTATTAAATCTTTCCCCAATTTGAGAAATGATCTTAATTCTCATGTTTTGCGGAAACTAAGCATTGAACAAGATAAGAAGACTAGATGCTCTTAAAATGGAAACTGCTACTTGCACCTGAACAATTACACGGACAGTACACTGGAGGCACCTCTTGTGTAGTTTAAGAATTTACACTTTAGTGACCAAGATGTACTTTCTAAAATTACAAAGATGGTCCCATCGGGGTACTTTCTGGGTAATTATCCATTGATACATCAGTGCTCTGTAAAATTATTGCTTTGGAAACATGATCTGGGCACAATCATTCTTCACATTATGTGTCGACTGTTCTTTCTTGACCCGAGAGCATACACTATCGTATCTTCAAACACCTCAAATTGACTGTTTGCTTCTCCTTTTTTTTTCCATTTTGGATTGTCTTTGGAATTCGATATGGGAATTAGCTAAGCGAGCAAGAGGATCTTATCGTATGGATGCGTACCGCTGCACTCCCTAGTTTTCGAAAATTGTATGGAAAAATTGAAGAAGATTTGCAGGCAAATCAAGTTATTGTTGTGCAACTCTCAAACAACTATAACACTTACAGTTTTGGTGGGAAGAAAAAGCTTGTTCTCTCAACATCAGGCTGGTTAGGGGGAAGGAATCATTTTCTCGGGATCGCATACCTATCTGCTGGCTCTTTATTTATTTTCATCTCTCTTCTATTCTTGTTGCTTCATGTGAGGAATCCAAGGTATAACATGTTGGATTTAGCGCTAATTCTGTTTTTTATAAAAAAATTGAATCAACTTCAATTTTATCCACCTGCCTCAGATACTGCAAACATTAATACCCAAGTACTTCAGGAGTAATTGATTTCTAATCAAAGTAGGTTTGGAGTCTTTGAACTTTGGAGAGTTACATTAACATACTGAAAAATGAAAACACTTCCATTAACGAATTCGGGTTGTTTCCGTATCTTTTTGGTGAAGCAATGTTTTAAGCATTAACTTTTGGTTATAAATGTACGCAGCGTCAACGTTGACTCGGAAGTTCCGGTAAAAAAATTAAAGTCAACCCTTAGCTAGGCTCTATTTGTTGCAAGGATTTGCTGTCAGAAAACGTGTGAGAAAATAATATGTTTTTGGATTAAGTTTTTTATGAAGAGACTTTTCCTTTGTTACATTTTCTATTAAGCATTTCTTGTACCAAAATGATCCTTATATAAGTTATATGTAGCTTATTTGTGGAGTTGAGTGATGTAATCATTTCGCATGAAAATATGTTTAATTTTGTTCTCTGTTTGTTAATCTATTTCTTATCTTTGGTCTAGGCCTTATGGAGACACAACTTACCTGTCTTGGAACTGGAAGGGCACATCTAATTAAAGGTATGTGTACTTTTACGAAATATTCACAACTTAAGCAGTGACGGATGTAAAATTAAGTTATTTATGAATTCATCTGATTATCATGTAGATTCTTGTCAACTAATATCGGATCCTTTTCGTAGGACATATCTACCAGAGTTGCTATTTATTTCTTTAAATTGAAGATCAAAGATAGAGAAAACTTTAGTCTGTGCCGATGCGGCGAAGAAACAGAGTGATGATGAAATTTATGGAAGAAATTGGGGAAGAAGTATATTTAAGGTTTGTGGTTTCTTTTTCACAAGAAGTGGGGTTTTCAATGACAGGATTTCAAGAATGTTTAGTAGAAGAATTCTGATTTGAGAGCATGTATATGAACCCTTGTTGCATTTCATTTTTCGTTTTTTTTTTCTTTCCGATGGTCTCTATGTCTGTATAAAAGATGTTCGTGTTTCGTTTGAGTAAATAGTGTTACAGTAAAGAATATGAGTACTCTCCAGTTTCTCCCCTTCTTTTTTAAGTTTATATCCGGGTTATAAATGTCATATTTTTTTTTTACAAAGATTTGTTTTGAATAGTTTGAATAAAGTCGTCCATTTTCTTTCCTTTTTTTTTCCTTTCTTACAATTGTGTCTGGGCACCGTAAGCTTTGTTTCGTTGTATTTACCCCAAAGAAATCACCTCCGTTATTATTTAATTGTCCACTACGAAACTACGTGCAATTTTGATCGGTCAAGAACTTGTATCAAAATTGTCGGAATGAAAATTTCAAATGTTAAATTTTATGATTAGATTTAAAAAAAAAATTATTTCGAACATTTTGATAGAAGTTATAAGCCGGTTAAAATTGCATGTAGTTTCGTAATGGATAATTAAATGGGAACGGAGGACGTATAAATCTGCAAGTTGAAGTGTAAATAGTAAAACATGCATTGTAGAATTTTATGGGCTTTTCTAAATTCTGATAGCTCTAAACATGGGGTTCAATAATTGACTTGTTTAGTGTGAGTATTAGCTCGAGTTACTCAAGAACTAGGTGCTAATATTGAAACTTTCTTAAGATCTTGTTGCTTATTTTCCAAAACAATATTTTTGAAATATATGAATGTCATGAAAATAAGCGGTTTGGAGTGTTGGACAAAAAGAAGAATGATTTGTCAAATTAAACAATATGTTATTTTTGCTCAAATTCTAAAATTTATTTCGTTTTTTGCAAAATCAGAAGGGGTGCGTTGTTTTTGAAATGAGGTTTTAGTTAGTATCATTTAACTTGTTTGATAAATTTGTAAGTGTATTTTTAATTATAAATTATTGTTTGTATTATGCAAATAAGTGTCTAGTTTAAGTTTATATGTATAAAACATGATGATATACCACAAAGCAAACCATTTTATTTGGGCATTAATGTTATTGCTTTGGTGTCTATTTAATTTTTGGCGTTGGTATACACTTGTTTAATCAATTACCAGTTTTTCTTATTCAGTTGATTGTTTATTAATTATTAGTGAAATACTCTCTTAACATCTCCAAGCATATATTATTTATTGAAACTTAAATAGTTAGTTAATAATTCTTAAGACCTCTAAGCATTTTAATTCTTGGTCGAGGTATCCGAAAAGACTGCTTGCGTCGACCTTAGACATCGGTTGATTTATATTGATGGCCCCGTCTTCCTTATGAATAAAAGCATTTACAAATTCCCACCGGGAATGCTAGTCAAGATAGAAGTAATCTCACCTTTATTGTATTGTATAGTTAAAGCATGTTAATTTTCTTTTTTCACAAGTTACTACCGGATATAATTTCTTTTTTCATCGGTTAAAAACCTCTTACCGTCGCCAGAGGATGAGGTGGCAGATGGCATGCATTGCCGGGAAGGGGAGCTGACTGAGAAGATGGGACATAGTAGGGTCGTCTGAGAAGGCTCGGTTGCGCCATATCGGAAGCTAGCTACCGTAAAATATTGATTTATTGAGGGTCAAAAACTATCACCAAAGTGTCACTATTTTAAAAAAAATTGTCACAAAATTGCCAACATTTCAAATCATGTACACAAGTTAGAAAACCATACACGAACATATTAAAAAACTAGTAATAATACGAGAATCAAAGTTGTGACATCTAATACTATAACGACAGAAGATTATACCACTAAAACTAGGTATAACTTGGTATAAGAGGTATACTTTTTTTTGATTTTTTTTTTTATAGAAAATCAGTCTTACATTTTACAATCATGGTTTCTCAAAAATACTTATTATGTATAGGCACAAGATTGGTCGGAACGTGATCTAATAGCGAGACATTTCAACAACGAGGAATCTATCTGATTTTGAATTTTAACAACTGACATATAACGATACTGTAATTAATCAATTGATACACCGCCGCTAATTTTGATTAAACGCAAGTCCGTCATGTGCAAAACATATGCGTTTTTTGGACCGACTTTATTGAAACTTAAATAGTTAGTTAATAATAATTAAGACCTCTAAGCATATTAATTCTTATTAATAATAAAAAAACATGTACATCACAAGTATAAAATTTGGACCCTAAGAATTAATTTTGTGTTAAAGAGGATGGAGGTAATTTAATTCGAGAGAGAATAAAGCATGATTAAATCTAAGTGGTGTGGTTTGAATGAAAACATGTGGTAACATATTAGTGAGAAGAATCAACTTTGTTTTTTTTTAAACATCATTAAATTTGAACCCTAATTCTTAATACCTCTCAACTTAAATAATAGTCAATTCATTATCACAAAACAAACTATTTGCATGCCTCTCTCTCATCTCACATACACACACAATGACATACACATTATTAATAAAATTAGCAAGAGAGAGTAAACAACTTAATTAAGAGGATTTTATTTCGGTTTCATTAAAATTAAAGATACCGAGAAGCAAAGGGAATTGGAGGAGTAAAGAAAAAACAGCAAATAACAAAAGCAAAGTAAATTTCTCACAAAACAATCACTTATCATTAAGCTACAAGAGTATGTTAGATTTCATTTACCTGTGCTTTTATCTTACGAAAGAAGAATAAATTTTATTGCCAAGATTTTCCACCATCTATTTGTATAATGTTGATATATGATCACTGAAATCTCAAACTGATCATTGGAGCAGATTTTAACAATAAACATGCGACAACGAGAGAATGACTCGTATTCGTACATATACTAGCATTAATTACAAGTTTACAACCTAATTCCGTATATCCAAGAAAATTCGATAAAGTTCATGAAATTAAAAAGAAATTTAAAATATTGCAACAATATCATATATTTTTTCAAAATAAATAATGTACATTTTGTGTTAGTTTCGTGCTCAAAATGCTGTATCTCTCATGCTCTAGAATCATTTTTTTAACCCCAGTAAAATATGATTATGATTAAGCTAATACACCCCTACTACAAATGATGACAGAAGCAAAGAAATTGAATTACCTTGTACTTGGCAGAAACTAACCCTTTTCTTTATTTATGAGAATCCAAACAATTCGAAAAATTCTCAACAAATGAGCATACAATATTAATGTATGGTATCTAGTATTGTGAGGCGAGTAGGAGTTCTACCCCCTGGCTAATCAATGGAAAACAAGTTGTCATTGTTTTAATATAGAAAATTAAATGATAAATTAACAAAAACATACTACTTTTAAAACTAAATTAACAAAAACATATCTAAAAAAATTTAATTTATAAAAACTTACCTAAAAGTTCATACCCTAATTTGTATATTTCATACATTTATTCCAAAAGTTCATACAATAATTTTAAAAGTTCATACCCTAATTTGTATATTTTCATACAATTATTCCAAAATTTTATACAATTATTTCAAAAATTCATACCCTAATTCATAGAGTTTGCCATTATTTTCAAAATTCATATCACAATTTACATAATTCATATTCTTATTTACATAATTCATATTCATAAATTTCAACTCTATACCCTTAATTCACAGAGTTCATATACTTAATTTCTAATTTTATACACGAGTTAACAAATCCAACCATTTCCCGTCCTCCGATCTCGAACTACCACGTCGTCGTCGTGGCTCTCTCTTTCGACGACCGCATCTCCGTCGGTGTCAAATTCGAGTTTTTGATCTCGCTCTACACACTTGCCGCACACTCCGACGGATGTCTCTATCTCAATGTTCATCGAAGAGAGAGATCGGAAAGAAAGAGGAAGCAGGAGAGAAAGATCGGAAAGAGAGAGTGAGGAGGAGAGAGAGGAAGGAGGAGAGATTGGAGAGAGTGAGAGCAACATGAAAGAAAGATCGGATAGAGGGAGAATGAGGAGGAGAGAGAGTGAGAGAAGGAGAGAGAGGAAAGAGATCGGAGGGATGAATGAGATTTTTTGTTTTTTTATTAATTACTAATTGAAGTATGTTTTTTGATAATGTAATTTTTGAATGTATATTTTTATTAATATAATAGGTGTAGGATATGTTTAGCTTAATTCCCCCAAAATTAAAAGGGTTAATTATGGTCTAATAATCCTAAAAAGTTTTATGAAAGTAAATTAAAAAGGTTAATTATGGTCTAATTAGTGTTTAGTGATTTATTGACATATAACAATAATTTAATTGATCAATTGGCACACCATTGTTAAATTTGATTAAACAGAAGCTCGTAATTTACAAAACATATGCGTTTTTCAGGATAGTATAGTCATTTCAAAAAAAACTGCAGTGCTATTCTTTTAAAATTGATCTTGGTTTTGAACTTTGATAAATGTATTGTCACGTACTCAATTTTGAATGAATGGACGATTACAAATCTGTCGCTAAATAACCAAATATGTCAGTAAAATAAAAATCTGTTGTCATACCGTCCCCCGATTAGGGATCCATTTTTGCTGCATTAAAAAAAATAATGCACCTGCATTAGTTGAATGCTTTTGAGCTTATTTCTAAATCTCAAGGTCTTAACCTCAGCTCTCTATTTGAAAAGCAAATGGTATATTTTCTTCTCTAGATTGACCAAACCTGTTAAAACCAGTTGATAAATACTTAATTACATATGTAGCTGAAGTTTGCTCTTATGTAAGGGCACGTTCACAGGGAAACCGATATATCTAAATGTCATGAGTCTGAAATTATCTTAAATATTGAAAAAGCTGCTGGGCCTTTGGGATTTGATGTAAAGAAAAATAATTCCAAGGTACATTACTTCCTCCCTGAGTTTTCCTGAAACAGACTCAAATTAGTTATCATTTTGAAAAGCATAAACTGCCATTATTTTCACACATTAAATTGAAAATGGGATGAATTTAGAAATTATGAGATAAATGTGATAATCAAGTGAAAATGTGTTGAAGATACAGGCGCATTGAATTTTAGGACCATAAGATTTAAATGCGCAGACTAAACTTGTCTTTAAGTTTTTTCTTCTACTTTGCAGCTTAAGCTTCAAGGTGAGAAAACTGGACGCAAAGATCACCTGTTTGTTGCGACTGGCGTACAAGCTTTCTTGTACGGCTACTTTGTTGACTGAATAACTAGTTCTTTTATTGCGGTGTTGAGCTTCGCAAGTCCGGTGGAGACACTTTAGAATTTCATACGGTATATCCTCAAATCTACTAACATGTTTGCTTGTGTTCATCGTCGTAACGGTTGTTCTCATCAATGTCAGTTCTTTTTTGTACACTTTCCAGTTCAGGGAACCCCTTCTTTTGTCCATATGTACATGTTTTCTACCTTTTGAAAATTTCAGAATATACACTCTCCTTTTGCTTTTGTCTTTTATTAGTTTTACAAGAACCTATCAACTGGTCTGAAAGAGATAATATGGAAAACAGGAGAGGAAGCAAATGAAGGTCGGTAATGGCTATTTTCCGAATGTATAATTAAATGTTGTGTTGGCTATTTTTTTGTGTTTGACAATTTTTGCCTTTTAGAGAGGCTAAAGAACACTACAAAATAATGTTTGATTTATTCAGAGTTAAAAGTTGTGACAAGTCTGTCACTAATTTAAAAAGTTGTTACAAATCTGTCGTAAATTGACTAAACTGTCACAAAGCCGTCACAAAAACCGTTGCTAATAAGCTCGTAACAAAAAATACCGTCACTAATCCCGTCGTTATTTGGGTATTTTTTTGTAGTGGAAGTTTATACTTCCTGGCCGAATTTTTTTAGTACTCTCAGAACTCGACTTATATCGTTTTGGCCGCTCTTCAGAAAATATTAATCTAAGGGGTTAAGATAGAATTATCAATCAAAAGAATCTGTTTGTTGTTGTTGTTGACATTTCACCTTCCTATTTTAACAACTACATAAAAACAAGCAAACCTACTCTAGGATTGAGAAGAGATGGTGTTGAATCTTTATTTGTTTTGAAATAGATGGTATTGGATCCACTTTCTCTAAGGAACCCAGATATTCAAAGGAAATCGTGAAAACAAACACAAGAACCAGGGACTATTTTTGGTGATTTTTTCTAATATATATGATAAACAGATGAAAAAAAACAGGATCAAAACAGAAATAGAATTGAAATAAACTGCAGAAAGTTAAAAGGCAAAAACATATACTACAAATAACGTGATAACAACAACCCGTCTGTTACTATACGGCTTGTTGCAGAAAATTCAGCAACAGTATAACAACATTTATCAACACTTAGCAATAGTTTTTGTTGCTATACTGTTGCTAAATTTCAGCAACAACCAGTATAGTATCAGACAAATTGTAACTGAACTGTTACTATTTGAATTTTTTATTGTAATGATAAATCAAAGTAATAAAATTTAGTGCATCTTTTTATGGCCTTATGTGAGCTCATAAGAAGACTACTTATACTGATGTGGCCTTTTCATTTAATTACAAAAGAGCCTCCTCAGATTTCCATAATTTGAACTAATCTCATGATATAGTTTCCAATTACTCCATAATCAATCCCTAACCTTCTTCATGTCTCTCTTTCTTCCTCAAACTAGGTTCCTTACACTTTCTAAGATATTACTGATTACTATTTTCTGCTTGGTGCTTTAATACAGGTGAAGGGGCTATTGATCGCACTCTTGATCGTAAGCTAAATTGAAGATATATACTAGCTTTTGTGAGAGAAAATTGTAATATCGAAGCCGTACAGGTACTGAGTCTACTGACCATAGCATGCAATTCCCAAAAAGTGACAGATTAATATAGAACGCTGGATAAAATATCTCCAGAATATTTGTTTTTTCTACTTAATTAGTACCCTAATTTATGGGTTTATATTTTTATAACTAAGTTTATATTTTTTTGCGGAACTATGTACTGTTAATCTGTTAACCGATAATTTTATAGCTAGGTTGAGTTACAAAGTACAGCTTTTAATATAGAAATATTATTAGTATCAGTTTAACAATAGATTTTTATTAAAGTGTTTGACACCCGGTCAGTAAATCACATTTATCACCGGTGTTCGATTCTTATGGCCTAAAAATGAGTTATTCCAAAAAAAATGTTATTAATGAAAAAAATAGGTTTCTCTGGAAAAAGTGGGAGCTAACCCCACTAAATTCTTTTATATAAATTTCAAATGGCCCGAAGTCATTATTGCCTTGAAAATTGAGTTACAAGAAAATACAGAGAAAAATAAAAGATGAAGGATGTAAAAGAAGAAAGCTAGAAACTACAAAGGCAACATAAGAAATAATGCATGCAGAATTGCATGGAAATTTTAGTAAAGACTTGCCATATCGAGAAAGCTACTCAAACTAATTTGCAAAAAAATTGCATGGAAATTAACTTCGTTTGCGATTAATTCTTTGTATTACATCTCACGTTAGCTTCATTTATGAGAGCCATAAACCCAGAGGCGGCTCCAAACACGTACAATAGATGCGATTGTGTCGGACCTTCAAAATATTGCATTTATTTGATGTAGACCTTCTTACGACATAAGATAAGATTATCGTCTTAAAATAAACAGTAATTAATACATTTTTTTAGCTTGTCGGGATATTCCAAAGGCTCTATCCCTTACTAAACCATGCATGTTTTTTTTAATATTAAACCGACCAATGTATATTAAGAAAGAAAAAGTGAAAATCATGGCCCAAGACGGGCAAACGGGACTACAAGTAATGCGAAACACATGAGATTAACCACCAACAATCTTTGGGGCTTAACCTCCAAAATTTAACAATAGACCTATCTATCGATTTATTAAATTTGTCAAATTTATTCATACAATTTACTACATAAAATTCTACCGATCAGAACACTTGCCCTCGAACAACCTTGAGTTTCTCTCTATACATATCCAATAAATTCAGGGTCGAAGCGAGAAGTATCTTTCCTAATGTAAAAAAAAAAAAAAAATCATTTAGAATCATAACTTTTTTTCGGTTATGTTGCTAAAGTGGTTGTGGCTAAATTTTAGCAACAGTTTAGCAACAAATTATGTTGTTATTTGTTGCTAAACTTTTGCTAAAATTTAGCCACAATCAATTTAATAAAAAAAAACAAAAAGTTTTATGATGTTAAATTAACTTTTTATTGGGTTAAGTGTGGGGAAGGGTTACTAAATATCATTCTGAATCGTTTGTCCAGCTGGTTGCTCTAGCAATTTTCTTTGCCCAATTATTTATTGTTGTTAGAAATGATGAGTATTTTTTTAAATCACCACTATATGATTTAAAATCCTCACAGGTTGTTTGTATCGCATGGGACTGATAGAATCACATGGGACTGCTACACCGGTACTACTATAAAATAATATTTGATTTAATGAGAGTTAAAAATTATTATAAGTCTGTCGTTAATTTAAAAAACTGTCACAAATCTGTCGCAAATTGACTAAACTGTCATAAAGCCGTCACAAAAACCGTCGCTAATAAGCTCGTAATAAAGATACCGTCACTAATCCCGTTATTTGTGTGCAGTGACTGTTTTTATTTATTTATATAATTTACTATCATAATTGCCCTTTCTTTACTATATGATCGAGAAAACTATAAAACTGAAAAGCTTCCCTCGTGATATTTGACTACATGCCAATTTTTACTAATCAAATTACCAAAGAACCAAAACCTTTCCTAGTTCCCTTTTTCTCTTTATCTAATCTATTAGATGGTAGTCTTGCTTAATTAAATACAGACCAAAAATTAAAGGTTGAAAGAAATATATTATAAACATGAGTTTAACTAAGGTGTAGTTTGACGATGATTATCATGATAAATGTGAGTTTAAATTACTATTTTGAGTGCCTATGCAAAAATGTATGCCAACAAAGTGATATCATACTTATATATATATATAAGTCAATCCATGAAAAAGTAAAACTGTCAATTTTTTTACCATTTTTTTCAAAAATGTCTCTATTTTTTTTATTACTAATTACTCATTTACATTTATTTAATTCAAAATATAAAAAAAACACACAAATCATTATATTTTCAAAACAATTATAATCTTTTACCAAACAAAATCGTTTTACGCGTATTTTGAATGAAAAAAATATTATATTACTCATCATTTCTAATTTAATTAATATATTCATTCAATCAATATATATTTTTTTAAAATTTATTTACCGGATCGTATATATATCACGCGTCCCACACGCAACGCGTGAGTTAACGATTAGCAGTGAAGCGGAATTTTTCAGAGAAACTGTAACATTTCCATCAATACCAAGGGGTTAAAACATGAATGGTAACATTTCGATACTTGGTTCTTTTCTAGTCGGCTATAAAAAAGAAGAAGCTAGTAGCTTTGTTTTGATCTTTGTTTTAAAACTCTAATATACTAAAATTTTACAGAAACCATCAAATTAAAGTGGTAAGAAATGAAAAGGCACAACAAAGAAACAACCAAAAGATACTACACAACAATGAAACAACCAAGAATAGTAAGGTCCAAATTACGTGATTTTAATAGTTTTTGTCTTAGTGAATAGTGACAATTGGTTTTAACAATTAGAAAAAAGGTTCAATTCTGCACAATTTTCTGATATAAATCTTATCTTAAGTTATTCTCAATAACTATTATTACCTAGATAAATGTTTCACTTATGTACTTTTTATTAGAAATATTTTATTTAACTTACATTTTTTTGCTTTTGGGCATTTCCAAGAAAAAAACGTCCCATGAGGAGTGTTACATGTTTCTATGCAAAACTCAAAAATAAATGTGCAAGACATATGGTCCGTTTGATATCAATTTTTTTTGACAAAAAAATTATTTTTTAAAATACAAAAATCCAGCAAAAAGATGGATTCCAGATTTTTTGATTATTTTGACTAAAAATCTGAATTTTAAGAATAAAAAAAAACTAGCAACCAAACACTATTAAAAAATATGGATTTTCAAAATCCAAAAATCACTCTAAAAAATCTGATACCAAACACACTCATAGTAACATAGTCTAATTCTAACGTGCAGTTAATTTTTAATGGAAAGTTTAACTCAATGTTTTAAAGTTATATGACTATAGCCGTTATACAAATGATTAATATTCTAAAAGGCGCGTCTAGACGCAAATTAGGCGGCGCTTAAACGGTAAGCGAAACCTAAAAACCTAAAAGATTAGCCGAATTAAAGAGATTATACATAAATTATGCGGTGCCTAGACGGTAATTAGGCGTTAACGACTAATTTTGCCTAATCCGTTATAATGATAAAATGACATGTCTAGTGTATTGTGGAGTGCTTTCAAGTTTCGAGAAAATTTGTACTTTTAAAATATATTGTTGGACTAATTGCAAAGGACTGAAAGAGTTTTTGGCACAAATTGTAAAAAAATAAAATAAAATAAAATAAATATCCGGCTATTTTGACCCATAATTAAAACTGGGTGAATTCACATTTACCATAATATTAAATTCCAATAAATTTCGCCGGAGACTAAGCTTATAGAGAGAGAGAGAGTAGCCTTAATTAATTACCTCTATTCTTCTAATTTTTCTTATAAATCTTTTCTTTGTATTTATCTAATGAAAATCTTTCATTAAATGTCATATCCAATTTTCAACGTTTATTATCTTGGGGGTTTAGTGTTATATTTGATCTGATCAAATTATAGAACTTTCCATTTTTGAGTTTAATTTTTTATTTTTATTTTTAAAAAAATGAGTATTGTCAAGTCTCAGGTCTGGCAGCCTTGTAAAAAGAAGAGGTCTTGATCCATATATACAGAAAACATATAGATACATATTTTAAACATATACCCAGATAAAAAAGATTTGATCTTTTGTGTTAATATAGCTTAATACATATACCCAGATGAAAAAAAAGTCAATCTTTTGTGTTAATATAGCTTAATAAAAATACCCAGATAAAAAAGATTCGATCTTCTGTGTTAATATAGCTTAATACATATACCCAGATAAAAAAGATTCGATCTTCTGTGTTAATATAGCTTAATACATATACCCAGATAAAAAAGATTCAATCTTTTGTGTTAATTATGCATAATACAAATAGAGGTTTAGAGTCGGGTAAGGTGGTGGCTTCGAGGCCGAGCGGGAGCGGTGTTGGTGGAGGAGGGATCGGGAAGACGAGGGTGGGGAAATACGAGCTCGGACGGACTTTAGGCGAAGGGACTTTTGCTAAGGTGAAATTTGCTAAGAATGTTGAGAATGGGGATAATGTTGCTATTAAGATTTTGGATAAAGAAAAGGTTCTCAAGCATAAGATGATTGGGCAGGTATTTTTTTCGTAGATTCTCGAGTTTTGACTATTTCTTGACTATTATATGGTAGTGGTGGGTACTCTAGATTATTGAAGTTTGCCTATAATTTGTTATTATAAGGTTGGGAATCACATATGTAGTCTTGGGTTGGGTAAGGATCGGATTCCGTATGAATAAACTTAAGACAAACTTAGCTTTAGGGTGTGTTTGGAACCCGGAAATTGTCACGGAAAAGAAAAGAAAAAGAAAGTAAAACCAAGGAAAATTAACTTGAAATCATTTTCCGGTCATGTGTTTGGAAGTTTGGGAAATCAATAGAAAAGAAAAGAAAAAAATAGGAGAGAGAGGTAGCTAGTCCCACTTTTCCCATTTGTTTTCATTTTCCTCCCACTTTTGGAAGGAAAATGGTTTATTTCAATCTACACACAAAGTTTTCCCTCACTTTCTTTTGTTTTCTTTTCCATTGGTTTTCTTATGCAACCAAACACAAAAAAATGTTTTCTCGGGAAATCATTTTCATTTTCCCATCCATTTTCCATGTTCCAAACACACCCTTAGGGAATTGGATATCGATAAATTTTGTTATAATATGACTTGGAATCACATATACAGTAGTGGGTACTCTAGATTATTGAAGTTTACCCTAGTTTAGTGTTGTTTTAGAATAGCTTTGTTATAATAAAATTGGGCATCACATATTTAGTCGTGGGTAAGAATTGGATTTTGTATGCATATACTTAGATTAGCTCAGTTTTAAGGAATTGGATATAGATTCAAATTCTGGAGGAAGAAAAGTTCAGAAGCATAAGATGATTAGCGGGGTATATCTCTGTAGATTCTTAATATTTGACCAAAGTTATGTGCTTTTTAAGGCTGTTATTATTATAATAAGATTGGGAATCACATATATGGTAGTGGGTAAGAATCGGATTCTGTCTGAATATACGTAGAAACGTTCAGCTTTATGGGTTGAAGTGGAATCAAAGTCCTGTATAGTTGAAATGGGGACTTAAGCATTTATTCGTGTGGATAAGCATATGCATATGCATATATCTATGAGTGTTACATTAGTTGGGATTTAGGATTTTAGTTCATTATGGGGGAAGTTTTTGTGTTTCGATCTTACTTTGTGTCGATATACCTATAGAATTTGTTATTTTTGGTAAATGAATGCTTAATGTCCAATTTGTTTGTTATTCTCTGATAAATGCTCTCTGGCATATATACCAGCAGGTATTGATAGGTATTAGGAAATTTGAGCTTTGTTACCTTCGCCATGTAGTCATGTACAGTTATTGTACTGTAGAAGCATCTGTATCTCCGTTTCTTTGCATGTGATCAAATCATTAATCTGTGATCTAATGTTTCCGACTTGGTGGTTATTAATATTTAAGATTCCTGAGATTGTGTTTTGTTGATCCGTGCAGATTAAACGTGAAATTTCAACAATGAAATTGGTCAAACATCCAAATGTCATTCGTATGTATGAGGTGAGAATGTACTGATGTAGAAAGATTTACTAAATATCATTCTGAATTGTTTGTCCAGCAAGTTGCTCTAGCTATTTTCTTTTCCCAAATATTCGCTGTTGTTAGAAATGGCGAGTCTTTTATAAATCACCACTTAATGATTTAAAATCCCCCGAGCTTGTTTGTTTGGCGGACCATTATCCCTAGAATTACATGTCCAGCTTGGTTTATTACAGGAAAGTGGAAACAAAAAGAAGGTCAAACTATCAATTCTCACTAATAAAATACTTAAGTGTTTGTTTGTATCGCCGCTGATATTACATGGGACTGTTTTTTAACATTAATCGTAATTGCCTTTTTTGCTATATGATCGAAAAACTAAAACTAATAGTTTCCGTCATGATGTTGACTACATGCCAATTTTTCCTATCAAATTACCACTGAACCAAAACCTTTCCTAGTCCCTTTTTTCTCTTTATCTAATCTATTAGATGGTAGTCTGCTTAATTACAGACCAGAAATTATAGGTTGAAATTAATGGATTAGAGACATAAGTTTAATTAAGGCTTATTTTGATGATGATTATGATAAACGTAAGTTTAATTACTATTTTGAGTGCATAGGTATTCTGATTAATTTGCTTACTTAAGAAATGTATACCAGCAAAGTGATACAAGTATAAATGAAGTGGATCTTTTCAGAGAAACTTGTAACATTCCATCTATACCAAGGGGTAAAAACATGAATGGTAGCTAACATTTCATTCAGATTGTTGAGCGACTGCTTATTGATTAAGGGCAGAAGTCGTATTATTCTTCTAAGTCCAACCGTGCTAATCCAAAAGTCCATCTCTAAATGCTTAAATGTTCCTCTTCTGCAGGTCATGGCCAGCAAGACTAAGGTTTACATTGTTTTGGAATTTGTGACCGGTGGAGAACTCTTTGACAAAATTGTACGTACATTACATAGTTTCTGAGTTTGCATATTAAGGAACGCGTGTTCCATGTGATGAGCAACAACAATAAATGTGCGAAATTTGTTGTATGTTCTATATATAGGCTAGTTCAGTGAGACTAAAAGAAGAAGAAGCAAGAAAATATTTTCAACAGCTCATAAATGCGGTGGATTATTGTCACAGCAGGGGTGTTTTTCATAGAGACCTAAAGGTTAGAGGACTTGCCTTTGGGAATTTACCAAACTTTGTTATTTTCTAGTCAGCTTTACAAATGAACACGCTAGTAGTTTAGTTTTGATCTTTAATTCTTTGCTTTTCTTAAGCCTGAGAACCTGCTGCTGGATGCTAACGGAGTTCTTAAAGTCTCTGATTTTGGATTAAGTGCTCTACCTCAGCAAGTTCGAGTGAGTCTAACCACTTCTATTGCATAAGAGACCCATTTACTAGTGGGACAATTCTCTTATTTTTTAATAGATTCTTTAAATTTTAATTAGTCAATCGTTTTTCACAATTTGGATCATAAATGCATTTTTATTTCCCTTCCTAATTCTTTGTTATCTAGGAGGATGGTTTACTGCATACAACATGCGGAACACCGAATTACGTTGCTCCTGAGGTACATTCAAGTATTGTGACCACTTTTTCTATTGGTTTTAAAATGCCTTTCTTTGCAAGTCTTACCTTTATCTTTTTTTTTATATAGGTCATCAACAATAAGGGCTATGACGGAGCTAAGGCAGATCTTTGGTCTTGTGGAGTGATTCTCTTTGTCCTTATGGCTGGCTATCTGCCCTTTGAAGAGTCTAACCTTATGGCTTTATACAAAAAGGTTTATACCTACAAATTTGGTTTTAGTGACGAGATGAGGTTTTTCCTCCTGCTGTCCCTTAGATTGATTAGGCCGTATTGATGCTAAAAAATGGAACTTTGGTGAATCCTTTAATTATTTTGTTTCTTTAAACCATATTTATTATGTTCACATACCAGATTGATTTTGAAAAATAAATAATTTTCTTGATTTTCGGGGAGTTTGTTTGGTAACGACTGAACTAGATGGTTATCTCCAACTCGTTTTTCTTTTGTTAGTTTGCTTGGTGCATGCTCATTTTTACTTCCTTTTTCCATTCTGAATACCTCTTCCCATTCTTTTAGCCAACCAAGATCACTTATTTCCCAATGTTCGTCATGCATTTGCATGATATCGCATTAGGAAAGCCTTGTTAAAGATTGTCCTGTTTTTATATTATATCGTCTTGTAGGGCTGAGATTCGAAAATTATTAAATCGTAAATATGTGAAGATTTCTTACAGATTGTGACTGGTTGCAGATATTCAAGGCTGACTTTACATGTCCTCCGTGGTTTTCTTCCAGTGCAAGGAAACTAATTAAAAGAATTCTGGACCCAAATCCCGTCACAGTATGATCTTTTTCCTGTTTTTTACTCCTTTACGGTGGTAAAAAAGTTCGACGTATTTCCATTAAATTTGTGTACCTAATACCTTTGTTAGATGACAATGAATGTATTCATCCTTTAGCTTATAATTTTATTTTATTTTGTGTATTCAAAACAGCGAATCACAATTGCTGAGGTTATTGAGAATGAGTGGTTTAAAAAAGGATACAAGCCTCCTAAATTCGAACAGGCAGATGTCAGTCTTGACGATGTGGATGCTATATTCAACGAATCCATGGTAATAATCTTTTTTTCATCTTCCAGTTATGACCACAATATATTTTACTTAGCACCTAAGTAACTTACAATTTGCTTTCCATCATAATTAACAGGATTCTCAAAACCTTGTTGTGGAAAGGCGAGAAGAAAGACCTCCTGTTGCTATGAATGCTTTTGAGCTTATATCTAAATCTCAGGGTCTCAACCTCAGCTCTCTATTTGAAAAACAAATGGTATTTTTTTTTTCTAAATTGACCGTACCTGTTAAAACCAATTGATAATTATTTAATTACAGTTGTAACCGAAGTTCAATCTTATGCAGGGGCTCGTTAACAGGGAAACACGATTCACATCTAAATGCCCTGCGCCTGAGATTATCGCAAATATTGAAAAAGCTGCTGGGCCTCTGGGATTCGACGTAAAGAAAAATAATTACAAGGTAAATTATTCACTCCATGAGTTTGCCGGAAACAAGTTTAAATTAGTTATCATTTTGAAAAGCACAAACTGCCATTATATTCACACATGAAATTGAAAATGAGCTGAATTTAGAAATTTACGAGATAAAGGTGATGGTCAAGTGGAAATGTGTTCAAGATACGAGCGCATTGAATTTTAGGCGCATACACTTTAGATGTGCAGACTGCATTTATCTATATATTTTTCTTTTTACTTTGCAGCTCAAGCTTCTAGGGGAGAAAACTGGGCGGAAAGGTCACCTGTCTGTTGCGACCGAGGTACAAATTTTCTCGTAGGGCTACTTTGTTGACTGAATAACTAATTTTTTTTATTATGGTTTCCCCGATTGGGTTATAATTATTTATTTATCTTTAAAGATTTTTGAGGTAGCTCCCTCACTGTACATGGTCGAGCTTCGCAAATCCGGTGGAGATACTTTAGAATTTCACAAGGTATATCCTCAAATCTCACTAACATGTTTGCTTATGTTAATTGTTTTAACAGTTGTTCTCATTAGTGTTAGTTCTATTTGTACAAATTTCCAGTTCAGGGAACCCCTTCTTTTGTCTACGTGTTCATGCTTTCTACCTTTTGAATATTTTAGATTATACATTCTCTCGTTTTGGTTGCCTTTTATTTTCAGTTTTACAAGAACCTATCAACTGGTCTGAAAGATATAGTATGGAAAACAGGAGAGGAAGCAAACGAAGGTCAGTAATTGCTATTTTCCGAATGTATAATTAATTGTTATGTTGACTCTTTTTTTGTGTGAGCGTTTTTGCCTTTTAGAGGCTAAAGAAGTTGATACTTCCTGGCTGGAAACTTTCAGTACTGTCAGAACTCAACTTTTACCTTTTTGCGCTCTCCACAGAAATTAACAATCTAAGCGGTTAAGATAGAAGTATCAAGTTTGTTTTCAAAAGAAACCCGTTCTTTGTTGACATTTCACCTTCCTATCTTAACAAATAATAACTGCGGAAAATACAAGCAAACCTACTCTAGAATTGAAAATAGATGGTTATGAATCTTTATTTGTTTTGAAAATAGATGGTATTGATTCTACTTTGAAAGATATTGCTTATTTTTTTCTGCTTGGTGCTCGAATACAGGTGAAGGCACTCCTGATCGTAAGCTTAATTGAAGATATATTCTAGCTAAAATTTGTGAGAAAGAAATGTAATACCCAAGCCAGTACTGACCATAGTTGCGGTTTTCTTATTTCTTGCTGTTGGTTGTTAGATATTGTTTGTCTTGATCAATATGATCTTCCCAAAATAAGGGATTCTTTATTAGTATATCACTCTTTGGTACCTGGTTTGTAGCTGAATTTTAGAAGCTATATTACAATGTAATTGCATATAAATTATAGGAATATATGTCAATGTTGGTTGGTTTTTGAATTTCCAGCTCTCTCGGAAAATTTAGCAAATTCTTAATTCCAGATTGGAAACCTGACATTTTTTACGAGGCTGCCTTTTGATTTAGTGAAAAAAAGCTTTAGCTTAAAGCTACCCATCATTTTTTTGCAAGCATGTTGGTTAACTTGGTTTGCACCCAATCTATGCAATCCTGCCTGGTCCAATGAAAGACAGAGAAATTGCCATGTGGCAAATCTATTGACAAATATAAAGAGCTGGATCATGTTCTCAGATGAGAATCTTAAAAAAACACACACACACACACACACAATGCATGCAGTAGCGGTAGCACCATCATCATCAAGTTTTTCTTCAATAATACAACAAACAAGCACACAATCAATATCATCAAAGCCACAAAGCCTTCTCCAAAAACACCCTTTATACCAATCAACACACTCAAATCTCTCTTTGCAATTCAAAGAAAAGATCCTGTGTCTAGAAATAATGGGAGTGGATGCAGGAAAAGCTTTATCTCTGAATCCCTCTCTTCGCACAGCCTCGCTTCACTCTATCAACTCTATCATCTCTTATCTCCAATCTAAAGGTATTCACCAAAAGGACTTGGCCAGAATTTTCGGCCTGTGTCCGAAGATTTTAACTTCTGATATAAAATCCGAACTTTCCCCAGTTTTCAATTTTCTATCTTTCGACCTAAAGGTTCCCGAGCAGAGGTTTCGTCAGGTCGTCAACAAGTGTCCGAAGCTACTAGTTTCGAGTGTGAAAGACCAGATAAAACCAGCTTTCTACTACCTACAACGGCTTGGGTTTAGGGACTTGGCCTCTTTAGCCTATGAAGAACCGGTTTTGCTAGTTTCTAGTGTCGAAAACACTCTAATTCCGAAAATGGAGTACTTGGTAAAAATGGGGTTTTCGAAAGAGGACGTGAACGGGATGGTGGTTAGGTGTCCAGGGCTGCTTACATTTAGTGTGGAAAATAACTTGAAGCCTAAATATGAGTACTTTGTGGAGGAGATTAAAGGTGAGTTAAGGGAGTTGAAAGTTTTTCCTCAGTATTTTGCTTTTAGTTTAGAAAAAAGGATAAAGCCTAGGCATATGGAGGTTGTGGAAAGTGAGATTAAGATGTCTTTGCCACTTATGCTTAAGACTACCGATGAGGAGTTTAGAAAATTGGTCGAGAATTCTGCTGGATAACTAAACTCAATTCTGTTTGTAACTATGCACATTTGTTATAATGTTTTCTGTTTACTGTTGTATATTAACCTGTTTTCGTATTTCGTGAATGAAATAATCTTATTTTGGTTAAGATTAGTGCTAGTACGGCGATCCGAATTTATTTTAGTTTTCTTTTTCGTAATATGTCACTAAACGATCCATCTGAGAAGCGCTATACCCAATTTGCAAGGGACTAATATTGATGTTTTAGTTATCTGAGCATCGGAATGTTGGGCTACTACTAGGAACAGTGTGCACATTCAAAACTAAACTAAACACGGAAAATGTAAGAAATTAGTTCAACTTTTCCTACTCCCGAATTGAATTCAGTTAACATAGGTCGAGGCGGGTGACCCCAATGAGCCCGGATCAAGGCCTATGTGCAAACCTCTACTGCCACATTTTCCCTTTTTTTTTTTGACAACAAAAATAGATGAATAACTCTTGCCGAAGAAAAGAGGATGAGTCTCAAACTTCTGTATTTCCGTCTTTATACATATCCCTCAAGTTGATCATAATTATACTTGAACGTCCAAAAGAGCTAAGTAAACGGAATAGTAACTATTACAGTCCAGTAATTTTGTTACTGAGAAGCAATATTTTGACTATAAGAATATTTTTTAGAAAAATGTTTCTTGCAATTAATATTTACACCGAATTAATGTACTCCGATAAATTTTAATTGATTCTGGGTGGGAATTTACACATTTGATTAAAAACTTGGGAACGAAAATGTAAAATTTCTTCCTTATTTGTTCATAAAATGCAGGGTAAATTGTAAATTGTAAAGTGTAAATTGCAAATATCATTTACTCTAATTTCCAGTGAACAATGTTTTGCACCAATTCCTAAAGAAACAATCATTGCGTCATTTGATTTGATATCAAACTTATGTATAGTTACCAAACTTTAGGAAGAAACTTAATATTACAATAGATTATTAAATTTTGTTTGACAATAAGACTGTTAGAGTATTTTTTAATGAATGATATTTTGCACTCTCTTTTAAATAATCAGTGTGTCATTAGGATGGGGGTGTTACATTGGACAACAATGGGTTTTGGATAGGTGTCTTTCCCATTTACATTAGACGATCATCACTAGAGTCTAGCGAACGATGGGAAATCTTATATCGGCTTCGACTAAGATGTCATCACCGAATCATATTCGAAATTAGCCTGTGAGAGTGTGGTGAACCTCGTTATCGAGCATCAAGATTATAATTTGATTGTCAATCGCCTCAAAGACCGTCGATTGAAATCCTTGTATAATGGGGAACTCGAGAAGTCAACATATATATGTCGATGCTATCACCGTCCTTAATTTCAGAGGTAGCACATAAAGGATCAAGTTTGAACATCGGCCAAGAAAAATCATTACAATTTTCACAAAGTACACCGGGGCGAGTTAAACATACGTTGTGATTTTAATTTATTTTATTGTTCTATGTAACAAAAAGTAAAAATAAAATAAAACAAACCTATGCGTGTATTCATATCAAACTTATATGTTTACAAAAACTTTAGGAAGAAAAAGAAAATACTGACTTCCCCACCAAGAACAAAATTTACACTTTTCCCACGTTACAACGAACAAAAACAAAACATATTAATCTATCCGTTCGAAAGTATAAGTTTATTAGGTAAAACTTTAACTTATTAATTAAACACAATCATTATACTCTTTTTACACTGTCTTTTCACTTTTTACCCTAATTTTTATTTATGTACATTCTCATATAAACTAAAAGTATGGGCAAATATGTAATGTTACACAAAATTATTTTCTATTTTGATAAAATGAATTTATATTATGAAACAACCCAAAATAGTATATTGTACTATACTAATGCCTCGTTTGGTTGCGTTATTAGTAGTAATAACACTAGCAATACATTCGGATTAAGACGAAATAACAAATGAAGATGATATTAATAATATATACATGAAATATCAATGAAGCGTTAGTTTGATTTTTATTGGAGTTGTACTATTTTACAAATTTACATTTATATATATAATAAATAAACTTGCAAAATACATATACATATGATTTTAATATATATATACCACACACCTGTTTACTCTAAATACCCATATTTCTCAATACCGCATCTCCCCCTATTAGTCAAAATACCTCTGTTTCTCATAATTTATAATAACATGTTACTAACAGTATCGCCCCCACTTTTTGTACCAAACGCGGTATTTGTGGTCCCGACAGTATTTCTACTACATATTACCGTAATACCACACTAATCTCATCGTACCAAAGGAGCCCGCCTTGAAACAAATATTTACAAACTAACCATATTAATTAATCAAATTAAAAAAAAATACCTAAAAAAACTTCCATTATAGCTTATTCCTTCAAATAATGCCATCATTCTCTCTCTTGTTATATGGAATTAGAAATAGTTAGAAAGAAAAAAACACAGTTAGGTTAACTAAGCAATCCAAAAACGAGGAAGTAGTACTTTTATTGAATGGCTAATATATAAACACATCTATAGATATTCACTAAAATAACAATAAATAATTTAGTTAATTACACACATCAATACACACACATATAGATACATATATACATACACACATTGACTCACCGCCTCTCTCTCTCTCTCTCTCTCTACACACACACACATATATATATATATATGTTGTCATATAGGGGAGTATCTCGTATATCGAGAACAACTTTGTACACATGTAGATGGGTTTTCTCCTTACAAAACCATTCTACTATAACATCTTCTTCAATTCTTTATTCTTCTAAACAGGTACTTTTTTTTTTATAAATTTAATCGTTTTTTTGACTATTTTATCGATCGTTACTGTTTTATGTATTAAGTGCTAGATTGGTAGATTTAAGATTATTTCCTTTTTGTTTTCTGTTTTTTTCTGTTTTTCGTGTGTGAATCGTAGTACATGTGTTTTTGAGATTCGATACAATTGTTGATCGTTTAGTCGGATATAAAGCATGCCCAGTTGTCGATGCTCGGTGCTTGCTTGAATGGTGAATGGTGAATGGTGAATGATTAAAATGATTAAAAGTTAAAAAAAATACCTTTTTAGCAGAATTAAGATTTGGAGAAGATATTAATGGAGAATGGTTCTGTAAGGAGAGAAGTCATTTGGATATATAGCATGCCCAATAGTCTTTAATCGGTACTTTACTTGAATGATGGATGATTTTATTCGTAATGGTGTAGCTACGAATATGTTTGTATATATTTTTATAGAATTGTCAATCGTTTAGTTGGATGTAAAGCATACCCAGTTGTCGATGATCGGTACTTACTTGAATGATGAATGATTTTATATGTAATGGAGAAGCTAGAAGACGTTTATGTATATATATAAGTATACAATTGTTAATCGTTTAGTTGGATATAAATCATGCCCAAAAGTCTTTAATCGGCACGCACTTGAACGATGAATGATTTGATGCGTAATGGTAGAAACTATGAAAATGTTTGTATATTTATATATGTATAGAATTATCAAGCATTTAGTTGGATATAATGCATGCACAGTTGTCGATGATATGTACTTGAATGATGAGTGATTTTATACGTAATGGAGAAACTAGAAGACGTTTATGTATATTTATGTATATACAATTGTCAATCGTTAGTTGGATATGAAACATGCCCAGTTGTAGATAGTTGGTACTTACTTGATTGGTGAATAGTTTGATGCGTACTGGTGAAGCTAGGAGACGTTTGTTTCTCTCTCTCTCTCATTATTATGGGGTGGTGAAAGGCTAGAATATGTGATTGCTTTATTTATATACATGGTGAAGATCGGGTTTTTCTTAGTATTGGAGTGATGCACTCTTCGTCAGCCTACTCCTAGTTTCCCTGTTGATATTTACGAAATTCCTACTAATCGCGGTTTTTTTTGTCTGTGTTTATCATAATTTAAAGGTTTATTTTAATGTTTTAGTTTATTTAAACTCACGAACGCGTAGCTAAGAGTAAGAGAGTGGCTATGGGACACACTAGGATAGCCCTAGTGGATTGTATCACAATTTGCAACTCAGTATTTGGTGTTGAGGTTTTGGGGTTGTAGTGGAACTAGGAAGGAATAATGTGCCGGCACAGCTTTAATTATAGTAGTTTTTTTTTTAATTATTGTGATAACAGAAGCTATTTCAAAAATGTATGATATGGAGCTACCGAAAGAAAATTTTCCTTAGGTTTTATAAAGCTTGAAAGGAGTTTTAATTGCTGAATTAGCGACAGTTCACCAGTATCAATATATCAGGGAAATTTGAGCAATCTAGTGTAAATTAATAGGAAAAATGAAAAAAATCTTTAGACTGGTCATCTTTGGCTTCACAGTTCACCAGAATCAGAGAAAATTTGAGCCAAATAGTGTAAAATAGTGGTAAGAGGGCTTTGAATTCTCAATCGAGTTCATCCTGTGCAACTGCAAACACAGCCGTTCATCTTTAAGGAGCGGTTTTGATTTAGTCGACATGTTTAAGGGTGGACACTGGACATCGACTTAGATGACTATCTTTTTGGTTCATTAAATAAAATAAACAGACGTTAATTTTCAATTGAAGTGGGTGCATGTAATGAACCTGGTTTGGGGGTCAACAGAGAGAAAAGGAGAGGGATGAGTAAAATGAGAGGTTGGGTCTAATCGTGATCTATTGAGAGTGCAAGGGGTTTAATTGCAAAAAGTGGAACCTCAAGGATGGTGTTTGCAATTTAGTTTAACTTAAAAGTAGTAAAAATAGTATTCTGATTACCTGAGGAAGGACAAGAAAAAAACTGATGAAAATTTCTTTTGTTATCTTTACTTTGTTATCTTTAATTGCACCATTTACTTTCTTGTAATTTTAGTATCTACTTGCAATTCAGTATTATAAACCAGAAAATTCCCACCAAAAAGAGTCACAATTGTTGGTTTTGTTTGACATTTGCTTAACAAACTCACGAATCCATTGGTTGTTTTGTCCGAGTTCATTACAGTGCAATAGATGGGAAATTGTAGCACTGGCTGTCTGTCTATCAATATTGTATATAATGTAGTGATGAAGTAAAAAAATTGATTAATGAATAAGGGAGTTTGCGAGCTGCTAATGAGGTGTTCGGAATTTGCTTGACTCGCTGACCCCTTTTCCTCGAGTATCAATTCTCAAATACGGAGTCCGATTTTTTATTTGAAAAAAGTTCTTTTTAGCTTGTACCTTCTCGGATATCAGTATATTGTTTATATCTAGGGCAACATTTTTTTAGTCATTAGTTATGGTTTCCCCATCTTTTTAATTTCTTATTTTGTGACTTTTGGTTTGTTTATATTGGACTTTGTTATTGTTTTTTGGTGATTAGTAGGCTTTGGGTTGCAGAGAATATTACTCATGGGATACATGTGCCTTTCATGGCATCAGTCGTCGATTTTATCATTCGAGCCGCTCTGTTGTGGAGGTTGAGATTTGGATTTTTTTTCAGCTTTGTGTTGAAAATTGTGACTATTTTCGTCATTAACGCATCCTTTTCCGGCTCTTATACTTTTGACTTTTTTTTACTTGTTCAGGAAGAACTGGACCCATTTGCTCTTGTTGAAAATGAATTATCTGTTATTGCGGAAAGATTGCGGTCAATGGTGGCTGCGCAGGTATTCACTTTGTAATTTCTCTCTTATCCTCAAACATATGTCCCTGTTGTTAAACTGTGAAGTGTGTAGCAATGAACGATAACGTCTTAAGAATTTTTGTAGGTACCAGTTCCATCCCTTGTCTCAGCTGCTCAGTACTTCTTCAAAGAGGGGGTTGAAGGAAAAAGATTTCGACCTACAGTAAGAATGAGCATTTTCTCATTTTCCTTGCTATTTTCTTTTCCTTTGACCCGGAAATCTTTAATTATCCCTGGCCTTTAAAATACTAGCTTTCTTGACGCCATATCGATGTGCATGCTTATTTTATTTTTATAATGCTACCATTCGACAATCACAATGAGGTAAAAGTTCCAATATTTCATGACGAAGTGTGATACATAAAGGGTCAGAATTTGTGAATTAGTAAATTTGCACCATTATTGGCCACCCTCAGTCTCTCTCAGGCTAAAGAAGTAATTTTGAAAATCAGAATATTTTGATATCCTAGGTTATAGTGCTTGTTTTTGTGTGTTTCATGCTAAAGGATATGTTTTATGCAGGTTTTATTATTGATGGCAAAAGCTCTGAATGTACGTCTTCCTGGATCAGCTTCTCACGAAGTTACAGATGCTATACCAGCAGAGCTACGGGAAAGACAACAAGCCATAGCTGAGATCACAGAGATGATTCATGTGAGTATTGCATACGTATATAGTTTTATTTGGCTCACTTTACTTTTTTTCTCTTTAAAGACGTCTTGGTGATTTTTGTCTTTAAAGACGTCTTGGTGATTTTTGTCCATTAAAATGAAGGGTACATACCCTTCCTCTTTTGAATGTGATGGTCAACCATAAGGCTGATATCATATAGTGGTAGCAATAGTTGGAATAGAAGAGCTGAGAACAACTAAATATCATGTCAGTAGCTCGGAAATAAAGTTTAAGGTCCAAAAGATAGAGTTTAGTGCAAGTATCTAGTAAAAGATGGTTTTTACATGTGTACATATAACCCCAACCCTTGTTGTAACTTGATATCAATATTTTTTTGTAAATTCGAAAATCTTAATAGTGCTAAGATGCTGACATACACATTTGGTTTGACATACACATTTGGTTTCTCAGGTAGCAAGCCTTCTTCACGATGATGTATTGGATGATGCAGATACAAGGCGTGGTATCGGATCATTGAACTTTATGATGGGGAACAAGGTAAAATAATTTCATAATTACGAAGAAATTGTGTTTTTATTAACTTTATTTCTTTTCATTTATCGTGGTTTCATTTTCTTCTTTATTTTTTCTATTCTGTCAATCTTTGCCTAACCTTCTTGTTTCCATATGATTGATAAAGCTTGTTACCATTTTTGCCTAACATTTCTAGTTTTTATGGGGTTTTTTCACACTTTATATTTTTCAGTGCAATTCTACTTTTGTACATTTTGTTTCTACTTACAGCATGATTAATTCTTCAATTGCATTAAAAAGTTGCAGTATTTTAACTTTGGGGCCTTTTTGTCCTCTTTCTATTCTTTGAATCAGTTAGCAGTGTTAGCTGGAGATTTCCTGCTTTCCAGAGCTTGTGTAGCCCTTGCCGCTTTAAAGAACACAGAAGTATGCTCCTTCTGCTTCTATCATTACAATTCTTATGTTTTTTAACATTTAAATTTTAATTCATAATGCATTGATACCTAGTTGGATCCGAAATTGTAACCCAGCTTATCATATATTCGATGTCATAGTTTTGTAAGTTCTTAATGCTCTGCCTGTTGGGAATGGTTCTTTTTTCTTTACTTGTCTAGATCTCATTGCTATGGATGTGTACTTGTATGCCTGGTCTATGAGCTATATTATTTCGGAAGCATGTTGATTGTTGAGTTTGAAGTCTTAGATAGTGCCATTAAATAATTGATGTTTTCAGTTCTGTCTGTATATTAGTTGATATGCTTCCTAAGAAGTTTAATAAGGTTTAATGTAATTATCTTTGCTCCAATTTCGATTTAGTATGCTCAACTCTAACTTTTCTCATTTAATGTGCTCGACTCTAATTTTTTCTCAATTTAATATAATTCACGTGACTGCATGTGACACTATCTCCTGGTTTTTTGGACGAAATTGTATTAAATTGAATAAAAAATAAACTACAATACATTAAATGGGAAAAGTTAGAATTCAGCACACTAAATCGGAATTGGAGCAAAGATAATTACGTAAACCTTAATTATCCCGCTTCCTAAGTCTAGAGTTCACCAATTTCTTATGTTCCTTATGTTTTTGTTAGCAATACTTAAAACATTAGTAGGTATATGATCAGTCAGCATGTTTCTGCAGGTTGTCTCATTACTAGCAACCGTAGTAGAACATCTTGTTATGGGCGAGACAATGCAAATGAAATCAACCTCTGATCAACGTTGTAGGTACACCGCTCACTACTTGCTAAATTATTTACTGTCGTCCTGACTAGCTTTATTCATTGGATACAATCAAGGGTGTAATGTACAACAACAGTCCCCATACTTTGAAAGTCTGAATCACATTTCAATTTTTTCATACATACTTATAAATTTATAATTACAACTGTTATTTTCCCTCAATACTCTAGGTAGAGTTCATGTTCAGTCCCCACTAGATTCATTTATAATACTATTTGTCTCCATGGTTTAAGTTACAGTAATAGTCCCTACAGTTGAATATGTTACACAAGTAGTTTCCATTAATAACAGTTCAGTATTATTGATCCTTATAGTAAGGGACCATTGGTGTAACTTCTTGACAATATTGGTGCTATAGGGACCACCGGTGTCACTTGTTCAAATATTGGAAAAAACCAGTGTTGCAACTGAAACTTTTTGAACCAAATCAAAATGTCTCCCTTAGTACGGAGAGTTCCTCTAATTCACCTTAAAATTAATTTTCGTAAGTGCAAACTTTAATCTGATAATATAGAGTTAACTTCTCCTATTAGTCCTTGTAATTCAACTTGGAACTTGGAGAAATCTGTCTGTCACTTCTCTATTCTATTTGATAAATCTTGCATGTTGAGAAAGTATTGCTTACAAATGCAGTATGGAGTACTATCTTGAGAAGACATACTACAAGACAGCATCGATGATATCAAATAGCTGCAAGGCGATTGCACTCCTTGCTGGACAAACAGCTGAAGTATCAGTGTTGGCTTTTGAATATGGAAGGAACTTGGTGTGTATTGCATCTTTTGTTAATCTATTTCATTTGCTATGTCTATTAGTGATATTCTTTCGAATTACCTTTATGCTGCCATAAATCTGTTGGCTTTCGGATATAAAAGAATTTGGCATGTACTTACACACACACACACATGCACACACATATATGGGGAAGGATATATGAACATGGTGAAAAACATCAAGTTTGACACCGCCATCTGCACCGTCTATTTTTAAGGGTCATGATTGAAAGTAGGCAATTAACCAAAAAAACTAAAACACGACAGCTAACTAGAGTTAGCATTGTACTACATATTATCGGTCGGCAAAGATACTTTCTCCTCCAGATTACGGTGTCAAACTTGATGTTTTTCACAATGTTCATATATCCTTCCCCTAAACAATGTTAACAATGTTTTTCATTGGCACCCGAGGAATTATAATAGTCTTAAAATATATATATATATATATATATATATATATTGTGTATATGTATATATATTGTGTATATGTATATATATTGTGTATATGTATGAATTTGAACATATCGACCCGGTACTTGATAATTGTTGTTTATGTCCTCACCATGGCACCTTCTATGGTTTGTAATGACTCTTTCATTCTATGGATAAACCTTCTATTTTCATCTGATTGATTTATGTATTCTTCCTATGTACCAGGGATTGGCATTCCAGTTAATAGATGACGTACTCGACTTCACTGGTACATCGACCTCTCTAGGAAAGGGGTCTCTGTCAGATATTCGTCATGTAAGCACCTTTCATTGACTTTATGTTTATCCTATGAAAATAGGACAAAGCTGGTAAATAATATTTTATTGTGATTTTCACCCTTTTTATTGTCTTGTTATTTTGACTAAAAAAATTGGGTACATCAGAATAACTGTTACTTTGACTAATAAAAAGAGTCTAGCACGGTACCACTCCTTTCAAGAAAATAAGGATGTGCGGAAATAAAAGTAATTTTCCACAAGATACTTTTCTTGTGTTTGGTTTAATAAAAAAAACTAATTAAGCAGCAAATTGCTGTATATTAATAGTAACCATTTTTCTCTATAAGTTGGCGGAAAAAGAAAATGAAACGGAAACAGCTCTTCTTCTCTTCTGCTCTGTATCTCTATCTTCCGTCCCTCTCTCTCTCTCTCGTGCACGCACACACACACACACACACACACAGACACGTATATACACCTAAGACTAAAATATTCCTTCCTAATTTCCAATCAATTTTTTATAGTCAAAGTGTCAAACAAACAAGGAAATAGAATCTCCTTCAAAATGAGATTCATTTCTTTGTAATTTTTCTTTCACACCAACAGGATAAGCAAATTACTTTCCTTTTCTATTTCTTCTAGTTTTCTTTCTTTTTACAAATTCGTTGTACCGATCATAGCCTAAATGTAGAAAAGAGAAAAATAGAGGAACAAAGGCCTCCTTCCGATGACAAACACTTTATTTATTAGTACTATTTATAAAAAGCTACATTTAGGTTTGTTCAATTTATCTCGCTTAACTTGATCAAACCTTATGTAGTTAAGTTACCAGGGTCACTACCACTAGCTTTTTTATCTTTCCAAAGTCTAAATAATTCATATGTAACCTAAACTGATATATAAGTGGCTTCTTCTTTTAGGGAATTGTGACGGCACCAATTTTATATGCGATGGAGGAGTTTCCTGAATTGCGTCCAGTTATAAATAGGGGGTTGGAAAAATCCGCAGATGTTGATCTCGTGAGTTCTACTCTATCTTTTGTGGATAATTAATAAGACCTTTATGCCATTGTTTTTGACAGTGTACATCTGGATGGAGCAGTCTTATGACTCTTATCAATGAATATACCAGCAGAAGAATTTAACCATTTTACAGAGTTAAATATATTACAAATTGTTTTTTTCATACAGGTTTATTTAAATAACGCCTTCTGCATATGAAGCAATGACCATTATCTCAAAATCTTTCATTAGCTTACTCATGTGTGTTCTATGTTGTTTATTTAGTTACAATGTTCGTTTCATGCTAATATCATGGATGTTTGGGTTTGTATGCCGCCTCTCCTTACATGTATCTTTGTCGAGTGCATGTTGTTGAAGAATCTTGTTTTTAAACTAATAAAGCGATGACGATGTTACCAATTGATTTTGTGGTTCACAAAGAAGCATAAGTTATGTCAGCATGATTGTATGAAAAAGAAGTGAAAATACTGTAGTTAATCTCCGACGCCTTTCAATAATGCTTGTAATGTTTAGATTTTTTATTTTCAAGGAAAAACAGGATTCTCATATTCAGCTTGAATTCATTGACATTGAAAAATGTGACATTTGTTTTTTATGTTATTTTCATTCTATTTACAAATTTGTGTACTTTTTTGTGACTATCAATTGATATGTTAATGCGGAAATACAGGCCCTCGACTACCTTGCCAAAAGTAAGGGAATAGAGAGAACCAAAGAACTTGCACAAAAACATGCCAGTCTTGCCGCAGCTGCCATTGATTCTCTTCCAGAAAGTGATGACGAAGATGTTTTAAGATCAAGACGGGCACTTGTAGATCTAACACACCGTGTCATTACAAGAACAAAATAAAGGAAGCTTAGAATGTTCTACCACAACGATTTTATATTTCAAAATTTTCCAATTTTGTATTGATGTTATATCAGATATGAGGGAGTGCATTCCTTATTTATTTCATCACTATTCTTTGAAATAAAACCGTTTTGATGTTTATACTGTCAGAGTAGGAAATGCCACCTGATAAGGTGCTAGTTGTAGACCTTGATAATGTTATTCTAAGCACTAGATTTTATTAGGAATTGGCATGCTGGCAAATTATATATTCAGGATTATTATTATTTTCAATCTTTTGGGTGTGTGGATTTTGGTTTAGCAGGTGATTTGTTGAAAGATAAAAGGTGGTAACAAAAGATTATTACTAAGTAATTCGGTTTATTGAGAAGTAAATGCGATCAATAATTTGGTAATTTACCCAATTCAGTGCCATGGACCATTTTATTCTTCTTTTTGAAACATTTTATCCAATGCATATCTTTTTGGTAATTTTTATGTCGTCTTTTACTTTGCAATCTATTCTTAGTTGCATGCAAATGCCACCATTGTGGTATATGCAGATCTGAGTTCAATCTCACGGTCCGAAACAGAATATTATGTGTTATGAACTTAAGATTAACCTCATTTGAGTAAAGATATTACAGCAGACAACTGATCAAACTAATTGAAATACGAGTTGAAAGAATGCATATTTTACAAGGTGATACGTGTACTTCGTTTCAACTGACATTATGATCTCCACTCTTATCTCGATAACACATGCCAGTAACTTGTTTTCTATAACCTCCAGATTTTCTTCCTTAATACACTATCTACGACGGTACTATTTCTGTAAAAAAAAACGTGCAAAACGTCTTGCTGCTTCTGTTTGTCGAAGATAACAATATAGCATATTTCAGGACTAAAGTGCAAACCTGTTTAAAAAATCCCATGACGAGGAAATGCTAGTTTCCTATTTAATTAGCTCAAAGAACATGAGAAAAGAAAAAAAAGTTATCATTCATATTTTGTTAAAACAGTTGGTGCAATGGAATTTTACACGAATGGGTCGTAACGAGTGAAACCTCACTTTGAAAGGGGAGTGAAATGAGACCTCGCTTCATAAGACAAATTGCAAGCTTATTAGCTTCGTCTGTTTTCCCCTCGATATATAACCTCTTTCTCACTCTCTCACAAAGCTTCAAATCCGTAACCAAATTTAAGCTAAGCATAACACAGACCACTTTATACGACATTAAAGGAACACCTTTACTCATACAACTCTCCATAAGCTTGTGACAAGCACTAGCATCGATCATAGCAGACCCTGAAACTTTCAGCAATACTTTATAAGCCTCGTTTACATTACCAAACGTACAAAGCTTTTCTATAACCTGGTTGAACACCGATTTACATTCTTTAATCGAAATCAGTTTCTTTAACAACTTGAGCAAATCGTCAACTCTATTATGTTGGCAAAACCTGTGTATAAGCATTCGGTACGTAACAGGGCTAGGGAATATACTCTTGTGAAGCATTTTCTTTATCAGCTCAACTGCTTCATCTATTCTACCTAATTTTCCTAATATGTTTATAATAGTCGTATACGTAACTATATCAGGGCGTCTGTTACTCAAGTACATGTCGTCAAGCAACGAGAGAGCACTGTCCACGTCATCCTTTTGACAAAACCCATGTATTACGGTAGTAAAATTTACCTCATTTACCGCACAACCTTTATGTAAACACTCCTCCATAAACCTCTTGGCTTCATTTACTTTACCCTCTTGACAAAGAGATTGGAGAAGTAAGTTGATTTCAGCTGAAGTCGGGTAAAATCCCTTTTCAACCATTTCTTTAACCAGGTCACAAGCCTCGGGCAACTTTCCCTCTCTACGGAAACCGTGTATAACAACGCTATAAGTAATTGCATTTGGAACCCACCATTCTTCCTCACTTGAATTCATCATCTCTCTCGCCTCTGACGATTTTCCCCCTCTACAAAGCCCATTTAACAATGTTGTGTGAGTTACAGTATTGGGTTTGCATCCGTGTTTATGCATATACATAATCAGCTCTTTCGCTTCATCGATATCTCCCGAGTGACAAAGCCCGTTTATAACTGCAGTGTAAGTCACCACATCAGGGGTACACCCCTGCTCGATCATTTCATTTATAACATTTTTCGCCATATCCATTTTTCCTTTTTGACAAAAAGAATGAACTATTGCACTTCGGCCAAGCTTATCGATTTTAAAACCTTTTTCTTCCGCTTCATTTAAAAACTGAACAGCTTCATCACCATGCCCATGCTTACACAACATGTGTATTATATTATTATACGTAACTTGATCCGGCAATAGATTGCTATCTTTCAACATTTTCTCCATTAACCCTTTTACTTCTTCAACCCTTTTCTCCTTGCACATAAAACCCATCACCGTATAATAACTAACTTTATCAGGCAAACAACTTTTCACTAACATCTCATCGATCAACTTCATTGCATCGTCGACTTGATTCATATCACAATACCCCTTAATCAAACAGTTATAAGTAACAACATCAGGTTCAATCCCAATAACAACCATCCGATTCAAAAAACTCAAAGCTTTATCCAACTGCTTCGATTTAACCAAAACAAGCACCGCAGTGTTACATATAGATAAATCTGGATCAAGCCCCGCCTTTTGCATCATATAAAACATACTCATAGCTTTATCTAAATCACCAGCTCGACTATACGATATCATCACATACCCAAAAGCTCTTTGATGAAGCTCAATTCGCCTCCTTATCATTAGCCTAAGGACCCTTTTAGCACCATCATACAGCTTCGTTTTACTAAGAATCTCGAGCATTACATAATAAACAATAAGGTCGTGCTTATACCGCCATTGCCGATCCGCCCAATAAAAGAAATCCAACGACACACGTTCATCTTCTAAAGAACGTAAAACCGCACAAACTTGACGAGGTTTAAGGCTTTTAAGTAAATGCCTTAGATCATTTTCGTACTTCGGGGTCCATTCGGATCTAAAATTAATTAACCTACAAATCTCTTTAACCAAAGGGTGCCTAAATTCATCTTCATCTAATTCGATAGGCCTTTTGTCGCGACCCATTTTTGACATATCAAAACTTTCGTAACATTTTTCATCATTATCATTAAAAAGATGTTTCTCTCTATACGGACTCAAATACCCGGAATTCTTTTTGTGAAATCTCTCTCTTTTATCAACTGGGGATGATTTATTAGAATGAAATAACCTATCATTAAATTGAGAGCTATTGCTAGGGCTTAAATATGAAGAGAATAAGGCACAAGACTGGGTTTTTAAACCAAAAAATGCTTCTTTTCTCAGTACCCTCAACCTAAATGCCATGAAAAAATGCTTTGAATCCTAGAAAAATAAAAGAAAATTAAAATATTGACATGGAGAGCTAATACTTGAAGGGAGTGTTTAAATATTGAAGCTTAATAGAAATTTTTTTAAAAAAAATACTAATTTAATGATATAAGTTATTTAATAAAAGGGATTACTCGGCTTAAATTGCACAGTTGAAGAACTGAATTTGATCTTATTAGCAAACGAATTTGCCAGAAAAAGTATATATAAGTTCTATTAAATAGAGAGAGAGAGTATAGTTTAGTGTTAAGGCAGCGTTTGGTTGCGGAATTACAAATCCGGCAACTATGAGTCTATCATGATAATAAAAGATGACACGATATGATTAATAATACCACCTCCCATTCCGTATTACAAATATTTTTATTTTACATCATTTATACTCCGCAACCAATGATTAGTTTTGGTTGCCTTAAAAACATTAGGATAGACTGACTTATTTTGTTTTTAAGTCATTGGATTAAAATAATACAATCCAAGGTTAATAAAAACAATGAAAAAATTCTTTTTTTTTCAAACACAAAAATTATATACATAAACACCAAGATAAGCACGAGTATTTCATATTTTTTATTTGAAATAGCCGGTACGGATACGGTACGTCATTTCAAGTACGGTGGTACGCATGAAGAAAAAAATAAAAATATTTGGTGTACCGAAAAAGTACCGTTCATGTACTTGTGTCGTTCCCAACTCGTGCCTATGTGGTCAAAGACGGAAAATGTCAACCATATTTCATTTGTCATATCATGTACTTTAAATGTTGTACCATACGTACCCGTACATGTGTGTCTATGTTGCAATCCGTCTGTTTAGATAATAAAAAACATTTTACCATAATTTTTGTTAATTCTTGATTATTAAAAAAAACATATTTTTTGTTAACCATTAGATTGAATTGTATTTTGATCAAATGGCTAAAAAATACATGGCAAGTTGCCCTAATATTAATAGGCCAGCAAAAACAGATTCCGGAGCCAATAGTAATCCCGTCCACACTTTAATTACCAAACGCGTCACTTATGCCTTGGATAGTATTACATCTCAATCCCATCTCAAACAAACATGGCCTAACTATTTAGCCTATGAAATATTCTATTTAGCCTCCCATTTTTAAAACATTACCCGAGTAGTGTATAACATAGGATTAGTAAGTTCCATTGTTACATAGCATATGTTATTAAATTTGGATCATTTGAAAAATTAGTCCGATGAGTTACTATCCTCTTATCTTACTCAGGTAACATTTTTACTGACATTACCTGGACAAATCAACATTTAATCGATTAATTTCATCTAAGTAGTCATTATTTTGAGATTCTATATGATTTAAATTGGAATCTTGGTGACCGCTTGGGGGTATCTCCATCAACCCTCACTCGTCAGAGACGGTGAAAATTAAGTTTGATAATAAAAAAATAAAAAAAATGGAGAGTTTGGAGATTTTCCCAATGGGTTTCTGTCTTACGATCATCGGAGATGGAGGTCGTCGTAGATTGATTTTGTCGGAGGTGGAGACTGTAAGAGATTGAATGAGGTCGTTGTAAATGGTGGTGATGGATATTTATTATGAATTTTGTGGGGAAGTGATGCTTTTTTAAGTAAACTATCACATATTTGAAATTAAAATTAAAGGACCTACTATTTTAAATGGGATGGTGATGATATAGGTGTTGGAAATTTTGGTTCTTATGAATTAAAATTGGTCCTATTTATTAGGAAAAATTATTGCGTAAATAACACATTATGGGCAATGGGGGTAATTTCCAAAATTTATTTTAAATATTAGAGAAATTGACCACTCGCATCAGTTTTCTTATATCACTAATTTACTTTAAATATAAGGAGATTGTTCTAAAATTATATACGCATCAGTTTTCTTATTCATTAATTTAAATATACATGTTTGATAGGAAATGTGAAAAATATATAAAATTAAATTTTACCCTAAAAATAAATAGATCAATTGATAAAGGTTTGTTGAAGGAGCAATTACTCTCGTTATCGTGGGGAATGGGCTTACAACCTACATAAATGAGACCATACTCCATGATGGCAACTCTACCTAATTGATTGCAGATACCAATACGTAGGTTCAAGTGGACAACCGAATTGTGGGGGCGTTTTAAGAAACCACTAATGGAATAACTTTTAATAAGCAGAGATTAAACTAATGATTGTAATGATCCTTATATATTGGAATGAACCAAGTGGTTAGGACAAAATACCTTTATAAGAGATTACTTATATGAGGTGTGATAGTGGTCACTTTTATGAGAACGAGAGTACTATTAAATTCTCTAGAACATCTTACTGAATTTTACCAGGGTGTCCACGGCTAAAACGGACACAACCTATCAGAGACTATATTCGATAAATATTTTTAAATTTTTTAAGTTTAATGTAACGACATATATATAATTTTACAAATTTATGTAATTTATTCCTATATTGATGCAAATTTGTTAAGGCGGAAACATAAAAAATCATAAAATATTACAATATGGAGATTATTCTTATTTTGAACTGGCACGAGTTGGGACCGAACATTTTTATTCCGGAGTTTATTTCTATATATTAGTATACTATACTTGTATATAAATATTCTCCATCTGTTACTAATTAATTGTAGTTTACGAAATTACGTGCAATTTTGACCAGCTTATAACATGTATCAAAACTGTCGAAATGAAAATTTTCAAAACTAAATCATATAATTTAATGTTTTAACTGTATGATTAAGTTTTAAAAAAATTTATTTTAATAATTTTGATATAAGTTATTGTACAATTAAAAATCGACAATTAATAATGGGGAAGTACATGTTACTATTAAATGAAAAAAACAAATAGGAAACCCGGAAACAGAACTGGATCTGTAGGACAACGTCATTTCATGATTTAACATACAAAATTCCTCAAAAACCAGAGAAACAAAATCACAAATCTCTCTCTCTCTCTCTCTCTCTATATATATATATATATACATATATACACGCACACACTTATATTTATATACATATCATAAATATAGAAATGGAGAATAATAATGGGGTGGAAAATGGATCAGCGGTGATATGTTTAGGAACAGGTTGTTCGAGTTGTGTACCAAACATTATGTGTATTTTACAACCTTCTAATCCACCTTGCCACGTCTGCCATCTCTCTCTCTCTACACCCCCTCATCGTAACCCCAACTACAGGTCCCCCCGTCTCGTCCCCCCCGATACATACGTTTATTGTCTCGTCTCGCTTTTATGTTTTTTTTTATTTGCTTATTATATTAGATTGTTCGTCTCTAATTACTAAACTCGCAGACTTAGTTATTGAAAACCCGAATCTATGTTTATTCTTAATACGCAGGCCTGACGACTTTTACAGCTGCATACATGCATGCACACATTATATAGATAAGATACATTGTCTCGGTTTGTTAGTTTTTTAAAGAGATTGTTTCTATTAATATAGGGAATAATGATAGCTTGCCACGGGTTGGATAGCCAACACAAAATAGAGATTGTTTCTATTAATATAGGGAAAGTTAGTTGATGTTTAAGTTTACTATACTCTCTGACTTAATTATCATAAACCCGGAACATACATATATACATTGTCTCGCTTTATATATACATTGTCTCGCCTTTTGTGTTTTCTAAGGTTTTTATTGAGATTGTTTCTATTAATTATAGGGAAAGGTAGTTGATGTTTAAGTTTGCTATACTCTCTGACTTAATTATCATAAACCCGGAACATACATATATACATTGTCTCGCTTTTTGTGTTTTCTAAGGTTTTTATTGAGATTGTTTCTATTAATATAGGGAAAGTTAGTTGATGTTTAAGTTTGCTATACTCTCGAACTTAATTATCATAAACCCGGAACATACATATATACATTGTCTCGCTTTATATATACATTGTCTCGCTTTTTGTGTTTTCTAAGGTTTTTATTGAGATTGTTTCTATTAATATAGGGAAAGTTAGTTGATGTTTAAGTTTGCTATACTCTCGGACTTAATTATCATAAACCCGAATTTATGTTATTGTTTAAAGACTAGGAGCATACATACATTGTCTCGGTTTATGTGTTTTCTATGCATTATAGAGATTGTTTCTATTAATATAGGGAATGTTGATGTTTAAGGAGTATACTCTTGGAGTTAATTATCATAAACCCGGAACATACTTACATACATATATACATTGTCTCGCTTTTTGTATTTTCTAAGGTTTTTATTGAGATTGTTTCTATTAATTATAGGGATAATTAGTTGATGTTAACTTTTACTATACTCTCGGACTTTTAGTTATCAAGAACCCGAATTTATGTTTCTTGTTAAATCCAAACCATGTGTCGTAGTAATATAAATATATATGTTGTCCTTACACCAAATAGACTATCAAATAAAGTTTCTTCTTCTTGTATTGTATCAAGGGTAAATGAAACGACTTCGTTCTGTGAAAAATAAAACTTTATTGCGCCTTGGGACCGGCGGGTAAGCTACCTGCTTGGCTTGGCTTATACCAGGATCGGCACTGTATGCTTTAGCGAATGCACTTATTTATAAGAAAGTTTCGAGCTCCGAGTTTTTTTAGAGATAGATAAGGTATACCTGCTTGCTATTTTCCTGATAATACATTACGTACATACGACAGCTATGTAAACACAGGCTGTCTGTTCCCATTACACCGGTCATAATCACACGCTATATATTATGTGCTTAGTGATTCCATTGTATTGCAAGTAGCTGATAAACTTATTCAGTGTGTGATGCAACCGTACAGATGATAATGTGTTACAAATGGAATTCTCACTTTACATAATTGTTTAACACAGCCTAGGAACTATCTTTGGCACTATTTTCTACCAGGACTTGCTTATTGGATATTTTTTCTACGCAGAGCAATGTCAAGACTAGTATTTAGTGAAATTAATATAAGAAGTTCCTGTCTTTCTCCCACAGGAAATAATTTCATGTTTTCTCCCCTACCTATTATTGGGGTAATTATAGAGCTTAAGTAATGGTGAAAGTCTCAACTTGCTCTAGTAGTTCAGTTACGGAAGTGTTCTATTTCTTGGGCGAGGGCATGTTTTGTATTTCTTTTTTTCCTGTGGGAGGTTATTCTTGTTGGTGCTGAAAATCCTGATTTGTCTTTTGTATACCCTGTTGACTAAGTTTCTTATATCTACAAAGTGGAGGCATTGGACTAAATACTTCACTATATATAGGTGCAATACATCTCTTCTCATTGATTATTGTCCAAGTGGCGACAAACATAGTTATATCCTGATAGATGTTGGAAAGACATTCAGGGAACAAGTTCTTCGCTGGTTTACTTTCCATAAGATACCTCAAGTAGATTCTGTGAGTTTTTTAGTCTACTTACATCTTCATTTTTAGCTACTATGATCCACATATTTTTTATGTGAAGATCTTAATTGAGCCTTTTTTTTTAATGTATCGTTCGCCTTGCATAATCTGCTTAATGTTGATATTTTGAACTTATAGTTCATATTAATTGCAGATTATTTTGACCCATGAACATGCTGATGCAGTTCTTGGTTTGGATGATGTTCGTGTGGTGCAACCTTTTAGCCCCATTAATGACATAGCACCTACTCCCATTTATCTTGCTCAAGAAGCAATGAATAGGTTATCTCAGCTATTTTTTACGGAAGTCCTTTATCACTAAATTAATATTATCGTCTTCTAAATTTGAATTGCTTTTCACTTAGATGCTTGCTGTTATGCTTTTGGGGTTATGTTCTAAATGCTTTATAGATTTTGGTATATCATGGTTCTTTTATTTTGTATTGCTGGTGAACACTTCCTTACTTCTTCGATTTTACGAGCAATATAAGAACTCACAAGCATACCACATTGAACATTTGGCATGTACAACTTATTTATCATTATTAATATCAATATGCATCCTCTGAGCAGAGGTCCTTATTCAACTTGTTTATGTCCAGCTCACTATTTATATGAAAGAATTTGCCTTAACTTCCAAGTTCTCCCATTCCCTTTCAATGGCATACATTACCTTAACTTCCAGTTTCTCCCATTTCATTTCAATGGCATAAACCGTTCCGAAAGACTATCCGACCTAATAATTTCATCAGGAACGTTTGTTCTGGATTAACATGGGATTATGTTTTTTGTTCCATGTGGTTAATGTTCTGAACTTAAAGTTAGTCATGTTCTCTGTCTTGTAATGAGCTTTTCATTTCTATTTATGAACAGTATTGTTGAGAAGTTCCCATACTTGGTTCAGAAGAAGCTTAAAGAAGGCCAAGAAGTGAGACGGGTGGCACAACTTGATTGGCAGACGATCGAGAGTGACTGTGAGAAACCATTTATTGCATCTGGGCTAGAAATTATTCCTTTGCCAGTTAAGTTTTTTTCTTTCTACTATTTGTTTAGGTTCCATGATTTTCTAGTTTTATTTGTTCCAAAGGCTTTTTCTATCATGTAAGTGGTGCATGGTGAAAATTATGTTTCTCTGTCTTGGTGAATATTGTAAACTATCATTTTAAACTACTCCCTTTTAAAAGGATTTTTATTTCATGTAGGTAATGCATGGTGAAGATTATGTTTGTTTGGGATTTCGTTTTGGTGACAATTGTAAAGTAGCATATATATCGGATGTTTCCAGAATTCTTCCAACCACTGAGAAGTGTAAGTTTTCAGTTTTATACTTCGTGTATAATGGTTTTATAAAAAAAACACTCGAGGTTAGTTATATGCATTTATTGCTAAAGAACTTCAGCAACAAGAGTTTGCTTCTATTAAGGAAATTAATCTAATGGCACATGCGTTGCAATGATAAAAATGGTTAACCAAAAGGGTCTTTGTCATCAAGCAATCTGATAAACTAATATACTCAATTCAGCTTTTTTAACAACCAGATTAATTTGCATTTTTTCTTGTTTAAATTAAAAGGTGTCTTTTGCTGTTCATGTTTGTGCAATTGATCAGCTCTCATTCTCCTCCTTACATCCAAATATAACTATATCTTGTTTTTTCTTCCCTGTTGAAGTGAACTTACAGGAGGTTTTCGTCTTGCAGATATTTCAAAAAGCAGTGGCAATCAGCTGGATCTCCTTCTCCTGGACACTCTTTACAAGGTGATCCATTAAGCTAAAGTTATTATTATATAATCTTCTTATATTTTTTTGGTACATATATAGACAACTAGTAGCTTAATTTTGTTTAGCCTATAATATGCTGGACCACATTATTGTCTTAAAACTTTTTACCACTCGCGTCTCCTTGCACGTGCGATTGCCTTTTATTCCTCTAGTTTTGCTTCATGAGAAATTTACTCACTTTTTCGTGAATTGGTGCAGAAAGGTTCCCATAACACTCATTTCTGCTTCCCTCAGGTTTGTGCTATATCTATTGCTTTGAAGAATTTTGATTACATGAACATATTTTCTCACCAAGGCTCATCATGCTGTTTCTATTTTCTCAGACACTTGAAGCTGTAAAGAAGTTATGCCCGAAACGAGCTTTTCTAATTGGGATGACACATGAGTTTGATCACCATGCGGACAATGAGTTTCTTCGAGAATGGTCGGAGAGGTATGCATTACTTGCAGATTTCATAATCACATAATATATCATATTATCAGAAACGGGATTAAGTGTTTTTTTCGTTATTAAAATCGTCTATTTGGGACTTGATCTTTCCATGATTCCCTTTTAATTTTTGTTTTACAGAGAAGGGATCCCCGTTCAACTGGCACATGATGGATTGAGAATTCCTGCTGACCTTTAATCAGGCAAGTGGCCAAGGGCGGTTCGCTGGAGAGCCAAAACAGGCATTCATCTAAGGCGGATTTGGGGCGCAAGATTATTTATTTTTTTGGGTTCTGAAATCGATTAAAAGAACCCAAAATTGATTGGTATTTAAAGAAATTTAATTGCTATATCATTCATTTTGAAGTATTTTAATGGAAAAAACATAGATTTTGACTTTGATTTAAGGGAAGTGGGTTTTGATGTTACAGAGGGGGCAGAAATATAACAGTCTTCTTTTGTAGTAATTATATTTAGTTGTTAAATTGAGGATGGGAGAAACTTTGTGAAGTTGATGCTATAGTCTTGATAGTTGAAAGCATGTTCACTTTGTTATCTTATATTTTAACATTAATAAGTAATAACATACACTCTTCGAATTAATTTTATCGGTACAAAGTTAATGGGGCGCAAATTTGTGTCTCCTGGGGTACGGGATGAGTTCGGCCGCCACTGTCTAAGAGTGAGGGGACAGACTGTCCAAGCCGGATTTGAATATGGGAAACCTAGCTAAGTTAAGAAAATAGTTCTGATCACACACTAATTCTTTTCTTTGAAAACAATGAGCTCAAGATTTCATTCCTACTTTAGTAGAGTCTAGTGAGATTCTACAAAAATGGTAGTAGAATTGTAGAACCCACAATCAAGCAACCATGTCATTATTAATTTGGACGAGTTATCAATAAATTGTGACCATAGTGGTGAAATAATTAATCGCCTTATCAATCTACAAACTACTGCCAAGCATTGTTGTACATAATTATTTTATACAAGTTCTATTTCAAGTTTCGTTGTTAAAGTGATAAACTGATAATGCATTATTCCAGTGTAGATTTATGGTTTACTAGCTAATTATTAGTTAATCTAGTCAACCTAGCTAGACCTATGAATATTATGAAAAGATAAGTTTAATACTCCTAAGATCCTTTATGGTATGCCTAAATCAGCTAGGGTTTTTTAACTTAGATCTTTTCCTCAAGTCTTTTTGAATAAATTTTTTTGTTCTATTTAGTAGTTAGATATAGCTTATTAATCTAGACAATTATGGACAATTCTCCTAGCCATTGTCATCGTCATAGAAATGGAGCTCGGTGATAATTGTTACAATAAACTTATTAATCTAGACAATTATGGACAATTCTTTAGCTTACTATGATGTAGAGCATAACTCAATTTAAGCATCTAAAAACACAAATGGTACCATTCCATTTTAGTTATTTTATTGGTTTCTCAAAGCATAGCTATCCAATATTGTTCCATTTTTTTCTCCATGGTCTTTATTTCTTCCAAAAATCCAATTCAAATACAAATGCCCCACTTTGAGAGGGATTGAGATTTTTTTTAAAATAAATATGTTGAAAACAGTCCTTATTTCTGGGTTGAAATTATTGTCCAAGTGTGAGAAAGGTTGGCTTTTACACACCTAAACTTTCAAAGTTGGTCTAATATTTTGCAAATCATGGGGCCATTGCACAAAGCTAGAATATACTAATAGGTCGCTTTCTAATAGTAAATTACAAAGTTTGAAATAATCCAACAACTTAGTTTTATCTCTACTATGGGTTATAATCGGCTAAAAAGTTACTTAGGGTAATTAATATCGACTGCATTTTGGGGATAACATAAAGTGGTTTATTTTTTAGTTTGTTACAGAAGTTGACTTACAAACTGGCAGATTTGTGTAGGATTTTATTAACTTTTATGATATTCAAAATAGTGTTCGAAAAAAAGAGTTCAAAGGTCAAATTGGTTTAATAAAGTTCATACGGTACTATGGTAGTATTATACGTCAAAAGTTCCTTTGTACTTCAAATCTTGAAATTTAGTCAAAAATTTGAATGAGTTGAAAATCTTATACCACCTTAAATCTCGGCGTACCTGGATATACAAACAGTCAACCAAATACGTGCACATTTTTCACAACAGATGGTTACTAAAAATTATATTATAACCAAATTAAATAGTTTATTGAAGAGTAGGTTGGATCAAATTAAATGCATAAACTGAAAAATAAAAAATTTGAGTCGATGTGATCCTTTAGATCAAATTTAATAAAGAAAGTGATGGTATGAGAGGAAATATATATCAATAGTCATATCACCCTTTAAAGTAGTAGATTGTTAGCTAGGGAGAAATTACAATAATAATATAAATGAAGAATCAAGGTATGTTAACAAGAGAAATTACAGTGTATCACCCTATAGAAATAAAGCTGCTTACTAAAAGTTACCACTTTTATCATGAATTATGGGGATTTTCTTTGTAAGGGGTAATTAATAGTTTTAGCTTTTAGCCTGCACTGTACATAATAGTAGTTAGCATAGTAGCATAATAAATCTTGAAGATGTATATCTGGCCAATATCTGATAGTAACGTTCGTTTGACTGAAATTAGTGAAATAGTATTCAATAACCAACGACTAATGTTTGATAAGTCATAGAGCAATAATGGCTAGGATATTCTCTCGTCCGGGACTTCATTACCAATAGGAACCCCTCGTCCAAACCCTTAAACAATTCAGTCAGTCTTGGTGTCCCGGACTTATTCAACACGGACCGACCCCGAAGAGGGACGGAGAAGCGTGCCAAGCACGCTTCCCTCAGTTAATGCCTCCCACGTACGGAAGCCCTGAAAGCATGCGCGAATCTGACCCGACATGTGGAGCCCCTTGTCTGAGACTCAACGTGACCCAATCCCAGACAACCACGTGTTAAACTCACGGATTGTCCGTACTGTTGTCAGAGTCCTAAATTTCTCTCACGTCGTTAGATCGTAAACTAACTATACAGTGATCTGAGCGCTATCATGCCTCTAGTGACGCTATAAATACCCCCATTAATGCTTCATTAAAAGGGGTCTCTCACTAGAATCAGAAAGACTAGAAGACTGATTGTACCATCCTGAACACCTGATAATTCATCTGATCCAACCCGGCACCCCGCTCACTCGCCCGATTCCTCCTCTTTTTATATTGTCTAGCTACACTTCCTCTCTAACCCGTACTGTCTTGATCGTCGGAGAGGGATAGCTTGAAATCAATCCATTCTCTCTGTTTGTTTCGTGCGCACGTTCAGCAAGGACAAGGAGCAGACGAGAAGAAACCCTGGACCAAAGTTGACACCACCGATCATCCGACCCCTCCGAGAGCCAGCGTCTTTCCTATTTCACTTAAAAGTAAGCCGGGCCTAGAAATAAAAGCAGGTTCGCCAAATAATGTTAATTACAAATTGTTATTTCAGCATTTCAGTAACGTCAAAACATGTCTCATCATAATCAATTCTCGATGGCACAAAAATGTAACATGTACACCAAATATGTGTGACTGAGTAGTCACGTAAAGATAAAAGTGCTATGCAATTTTTTGTTTTTCAAACTTTAATTACTTGCTTTTGAGAAGATATGTCCGAATAATGACCACTATGGGGGTTTATCCCACAGAGACTATTTATATAAGCTTTTGTTATGGAAAAATAAAAGAAGATATGTCCCTTTATGTAACAACTTTATGCAATTACAAACTTTAAGATGTTTTCTTCAATTAGCTTTAATTTTACGATATTAGGGGCCAACGCGCTATTTTATATTTTCACTTAACAAATAGTGCATGTAGTAAAATGATTACAAAACCATTACGGCTATATATTTCCTGGAAATATAGTATAGTCTAATGGACAAATACCAATACGTTCCATGTGTATATCGACTGTTACTCAACCTTTTGGTCATGAACAATAGTACTTTCAGATAAAACATGTTTTATAAGGCTACATACCCTGCATTTATTCTTTTGATAAAAGCTTAATTTGTAAGACTCAAAACAATGGGGATATTCATGAGGGGTGAACGTATTTAATTGTAAAAATTAGTAATGAAGTTAACGTTAACTCCCCATGGGGCCGTGTGCATTATATATATAATCCTTATGGTTTTCCCTAATTATATTTAAGAGTGAGTGGAGTGAGTGGACAAATGGTCCAAGCCCATTTTGAAATTGGGATACTTGAATAACTTACTCATCCGTTCCCAATTAATTGTCTACTATAAAACTACATGCAATTTTGATCGGACAATAACTTGTATTAAAATTGTCGGAATGAAAATTTTTAAAAGTTGATAATATGGTTCAAACATTAAAGTATATGATTTAGTTTAAAAAAAATTAATTTCGACAATTTTGATACATGTTTTAAGACGGTCAAAATTATACGTAAATTTGTAGAGAAGAATTAATTAAGAACGGAGATGGTAACAAAACAGTAGAAATTAAAATCAAGCAAAATATAGATGTATACACTTAAATGATATCAAAGCTTAAGTATATGTTATACCAAAATTGTAACACTCATTCTTTTATTTTAAAAAATGATCTCAAGATTTCACTTCTATTTTAGTCCTACATCCGTCCCATTTTATAAGTCATATACAAAACCACACGCAACTATGATCGGTAAATAACTTGTATCCAAATTGTCGGAATAATTTTTTTTTTAAAATTCTATCATATAGTTTAATATTTAAACTATAGTTTAACATTTGAACCATGTAGAAATTTTTTGAAATTTTTTATTTCAAAAATTTAGTTATTCATATAATACTTATGTACGGATGCAGTAAGATTCTAACACAAAATGATAGGAGAACAACTAAAATCAAACAATCAATGGTCATTATTAATTTGGACGAGTATCCGTAGACATAGTGGTCAAATAATCGCCTTATCAGGTTCTATGAAATACCAAGCATTTGCCGCCCGTAACTCATGATTATTTTTATTTCAAGTTTGGTTGTTAATCCCTTCGTTTTTATTTAATTGTTCATTATAAAACTATGTGTAATTTTGATCGGGCAAAGAATTGTATCAAAATTGTTGTTTAATTATTAGGTAATGCAGCCAACATAGGGGTATGAATATTTTGAAAATAGAGTTAGTTTAGTACTAAGATCCTTTTTAATAGTATGCCTAAATCTCAGCTAGCTAGGGTCCTTAATTAGATCTTTTCCTCAAAAGTTTTTTTTGAATAAAAATGGTGTCCTAATAGACTATAATTAGTTGTTTAGATATAGGTATATAAATTCTCTCCTAGCTAGCTAGCCTTGCATTGAGTTCTACGACAAGAAAAGCATAACAAAATGGCAACAATTTAGGGGAAAAGGTGCAAATATAGAACTCTACCTGATTACCCTAGCAACGTATAATTAAACTATATACAAACTTGCATTTAGTAGAGTTACTGTAGATTTATTCTACATATCGAAATCAAAACTTAGTATTATCAATTAAGTAAGAGTATATTCCATACCTCTGTTCTGATCATAATGTTGTCTAGAATTTAGGAAATGCACATTATATTAAACTAGTTCTCATCCGTGGTATTAAGTTTTACAATATTATATTATGAATAGTTACAAAGATTTTAGTTTACGAAATTAGATTGAGAATAGTGGATATAGGCTACACATTTTGATTTTTAGTGTTTCATTTCTTAATTACTTCATATGGTATTTGGCGTATTCAAATTTTTTTACAGTTCATAATGCTCACACATCCTTTAGAGTTTCATCTAGCAGTCGGATGAAATTAAAACAATTCAATTGTCTAGATTTATGCGTGAATTTTGTAATTTTATTTTTATATAATTTTAATATATAAAATAAGGTATATTAAAATCATTGATTTTTTTACTATTTAAGATAGTCTCAACCAGAATTTTATAATTTTATTTAAGTTTTTATTGTGTTGTAAACTAGGCTCTATTGGATTATTTTAATTTTATCCGTTATATAAAATTCTATAGCATATGAGTGCATTATGAACTTTAGACAATTTGAATCCGTATTTATCTGTTTGCTATGTTGGACGTAAATAATGCATGAATACGAGTAGAAAATGCTCACTCTAGATATTTTAGATTTGGGGAATGGTTTACCACATCCGGTGCTGGTTCTAAAGTTTTTGGGGCTATAGGCCAAAAAAAATGGGCCTTTTTTCCCTTCGTCTTTAGTTAATTTTCCCCCACAAACTAAGGATCAAATCTGTTATTTTTTTTAAAATCAGGCTTTTCTAATACCTGTAAATATGTGTAGGACCAGAAAATAATTTACTTGAAACTATGAGGTTTCTGAGTGAAAATTAATATGTGATTAAACCAGAAAACACAATAGGCAAGATTCAAACATATATGAATGGTAAGTACACTACTTATTATCTAACACATACTCGAACAAAGTATAATTATATTGAAAGAAAATGACTGTAATATATATATATATATATATATATATATATATATATATATATATATACTAATAGTTTATGTCTAGGGGCGTTATGCATAAGGATTTGAAACAAATATTTACATATAACCTTTTAAATTAATAAATTTACAAAAGCAAACCTGGCTTTTTAAAATTCAATTTTTTTAAAACTATTTGATAACCACCCCACGTACCTCATGTTAAAAACTTAAAAGTAATCATCATCATTCTTCATTATTCTCTCTGACACTATTTAGGAAAAAGAGTTGCCAAATATCTCAATTTTCTCTTAATCTCTTAATGTGATTTTTTCAATTATTGAATGTAATATATGTATTACTTATACTGATCCACGCAATATACACTCGTATCGTGTGTGCTCTTATGCTAGTATATATATATATACTTATAATAAGTCAATCAAAATCAGATGAGTCTGTCCAATTTAGCCAATATTTTTAAAAAATACCCCTACACCTTTATATTAATTATAATAATATCATAATCACATAAAAATATAAAAAGTAAAAACTAATAAAACTATTTATCACTCTTTAACAAACAAAAATTCTTTTAAATCGTAAACTATGTTTTTTTTTGTATTATCAACATATTTAATTATATCATAACTATACATATTTTTTTTTATATTTTTATTGCATTACGCGTCGCACACGCAACGTGTGAGCCACGATTACTAGTATATATATATATATATATATATATATATGAAGATGATATATAAACATCAACTTGCATACAATTTTAGATAATTTTATGCAAAAACAGTCAAAATAAAGATTTAATTAATGCAAATCTCAACGGTTTCACGACGGAAACACAAATATGCGTCTTATTTTCTGTCTTTTCAAGATGTATAATTGTATGTATTGAAATTTTAAATTTTATCTTAATTTCCAAAACATGCAATTATATATCTCAAAAAAACAAGGCGCATATTTGTATTTCCGTCGTGAAACTGTGGAGATTTGTATTAATCAAATATTGATTTGGACCGTTTTTGCATAAAAGTGTCCAAGTTGATGTTTAATTTGATGTGTATATATATATATTCCCCATATATATATATATATATATATATATATACCAGTAAAAGTTACCCACGCGTTGCGTGTGAGATGCGTAATGATATAAATATCGTAATATATTTTATTTTTAACATAATATTCAAATTTGATATAATTTATTATAGTTACGGAGGTTAAAACGAATTGTTAATTAATTTAGAGTATGATATATATATTTTTGTTATAAAATTGGGGCTCTAAAAACGTAAATTTTTTTTTTATGTGATTTAGGCCCGTGCTTCTTGTGCATAGCCCAAAAACCGGCTATGACCACATCGCCAATGAGCAATGATATTTTCACTTGTGCTCCTTATTTACACTTCACGAACAAATGAAAAAAAAGATTTTACCTTCTTGATTCTAATTTTTTTAATCCAATAGAAAATTGTCACAGTATTTAATGCAAATAGAAAGTTTAAAGATTAAGCGCAAAAATTGTTTCTCTTACATCATAGTTAAACAAGAAACACAAATACATAGTAAATAAGTTGTTATAAACGTTTGGTTGCCACTAGCCATTTATACATGTGGTAACTTTTTCGAGATCTCGTTAGCCTTCAAATTCTAAAGGATCGTTAGGCTTCGGTTTCATATTAAACGAGCTTTCAACTTTTCGTTCCACACGAGATTTCTGTTCTCGTTGAACTTATCTTAAGACAGCCCCGGCCAAACTTCACACTTGACAATTTAATTAAGTCACGAAGTATATTAATATTAATTTTTTCTTAATTAAGTACCGATAATATATCAAGTGTGATGACTGGATCCCCTCCATACCCTGCTCTTTGTTATGTTTCATATATATATATATATATATATATACTTACAATAAATATTCTCGATCATTATTGAAAAACAACTCAATGTTTAAGATATAAAAAAATCTTCTTTCGTTTATTGTTTTATCTTTATTGTTTTATCTTCACTGTCCTATTGCTTTTCAATGGTTAGGAGATCGCAAGAATAAAATATAAATTTAAGAGGGGAGCTAATTACCCCGTATCACCATCATATATTATATCAATGTGTAGGCGGAAACATTATATTTTTTTTGGGTCGTGGTATAAAAAATATGTCGAATAAAAGATAAAATAAATAGGGTCTAATACAAAAATAAAGATTTTTTTATATATTTAACATAATATAAAATAAATATGAAGATAAAAGGTATTGGGCAACAAAATAATTTTTTTAGTAATTTTATTTGAAAAAGTACCATGGTCATTTACGAAATTTGATAATTTAAAACAAATAATTCTTTATATTAAGAAAAAGAAGAAATATTACATGCTCGACCCAGGATAACACAACCAATATATGTAAACACGTGACTTGTGAGTATGTATATACTATCTAGTTCCGAGTATACACTACAAAAAAAAATACCCAAATAACGACGGTATTAGTGACGTTATTTTCTGTTATGAGCTTATTAGCAACGGTTTTTATGACGGTTTTGTGACAATTTAATCAATTTGTGACAGATTTGTAACATTTTTTTAAATTAGTAACAAGTTTGTAACAGTTTTTGACTCTTATTAAATCAAACATTATTTTGTACCGTATAAAAATCCGATTAGGTGATGAAAATAAGGACTAATTAATTAGCTAGGGCTTAGCTCACTTATTTTAGAGATGGGATAGAGAGCCATGTTATTAAATTCTGAACCCCTCATAGCCTCTAAGAGTTCTGACTTGTAAAATAAAAAATAAACATGGATACTGGTGCATAAATATAATATTTTTTGGTATACCATTATTATTAATATTCAAATTTTTCATATTTTATAAAACATTCAAATACTTTAAAGATCAATTTAACGGATGAAATAAACATAATACAATAGTCTAGATTTATGTGTGAGTTTTATAATTTTATTTTAATATAATTTTAATTAAAAATGATAAAAAATGTCAATGATTTTAATAACGTACATTTGATCGATTTTTTCATTTTGACCACTAAAATTTCGAAGTTGTGCATACTTTCATAATTAATGAAAAATACAAAGATTATAGAAGTACTGCTAATTATTTTTCTTCTTATTCCAAGTATATTAATAGGATCGAATCACATCATCGATACGGATCTGTTATCACCATGGTCCATTTCCATTGTGTTAATAACAAATGTTAGGTCGGGATGAATTTAAAAACATTTGAGAAGTAGGCAATATTTTTTCTATAGTTTCTATATTTTTTTTAAGATGTTCAATTCTGGTTAACGATGGTTAAAATTTAATAGTACTACAGTGTGGTAATTAATTAGTCTTCCTTAACTCCCCAAGAGTTCATATACTTAGTATTCTACTCATCATGATTAACTCCTTTAAACTATGGTGAATGATAGTAAATAGTGGACTCCTTAAAGTTTTAACAGTAAATATTTTTGGCCATTTTTCCGAAGTTCAGGGGTATGATTTTGTTATAGTTTATATCGAATAGGAAAAAAATAGGGTCTAATACAATTTTTTTTTTCTATGTTCAACATAGCATAAAATAAATATGAAATGAGAGACAAAAGATATTGGAAAGTAAAATAATTTTTTATGTAATCTTGTTTGAAAAAATACAATGGGTATTTATAAAATTTGAAATTATTTTTTATGTAATCTTATTTGGAAAAATACAATGGGTATTTAGAAAATTTGGTAATTTCAAAATAAAAAAACATAAAATTTTAGAAAAAAATAAGGATTTGAACTACTAATCTTCCACTACCTTACACTAGCAACTGTTTTGTTTAATTAGAATAGACCATCAATGTATATATATCAGAATTTTTTTTAATTAAATTCATATATATATATATATATATATATATATTTTGTTGTTATAAGCAAGGAAGTTAGTACTTGAATAATCATACAATGTACAGTAGTAGTAGGTAACTTCCAAAATATAAAAAGTACAAGACATGGCTTATTTCAGACGTTATTGCAGGTTGTACGTTTTGTAATCCTCGATTGATCCAAATTTCAATCACCAAGAATGAAAAACAAACTGATAAATGATCATTTTTCTGAAAGAAAACTAAATAGAGTACAATGAAAGTGCCGTTTTAGTAAATCTTGATGTACAAACTTAATTATCTATTTCCTATGAACCACCCAATTGTGTTACGTATGTAGGTAATGCATGCATATCTTAAAATGCTTCTTTTTTTTTTTAAATTACTAACAAAATTCAAAAAATCACAATTAAAGAAAATCTGATCAGTTGCTAGCCAACTAGACATACATGATCATATGCATACAAATTTGAGAAATCACAATCCAATAGAGCTATACGATTTTATTAGTTAGGTTCTATTATTGTGTTAGGTACTGTTGTACATATTTTCATATACTCATACAAGTTTTTTAATGTTTTATTGTAATTTCATTGATAAAAGAAATAATGTGCGGCATTGTGCGCGTGTTATATACACTAAACGAAAGTCGACACAAATGTAAAGTCATTGCTGAGAGACGCTTAATTGCATAATTTATCACTTTATTGTGCTTAATTAATTATAATGTTATGGTTACCATGTAAAAAAGGTTACTTCATCCGTTAGAATAATTTTATTATATTTATGGTAAATTTGTATAACTAAAACGATGGCATTGATAGTTAATCTAATTGAATATTTGAACACCAAGTTCAAACAACGTAGTAGTCTATTAAATAATTAAATGAAAGATTGATTGACAAGACCCTTTACTTCTTTCAGTAACTATTCAGAAATAAAATCATTTCAATCAAGACCAATTTCAGTGTCCACAGAAATAGGACAAAAGACATAATTACATATGGCAGCTAAATGTAGTTTTTTGTTTATCTACGTTTTAAAAAAAAAAAACTATGTATAGAAAATAACTAAAATGTGGAAAATTAACTTTTGGACTCACACCTAAGCCACCGACACGAGTTTATTGTTTAGTTTATTTAAGACTTAATATTGTTTTATTACTATTACGCTTGAGACCGAACCGACAAAATATTATATTTCATTATTGTTGTAATTAGTAGTAATCGTAGAAATAGCGATTACATTTCTCATTCGCAGAGTTATTTGTCATGCTAACGCCGGGGGATTCTTTTTACATATGCAATTTAGTTATAACTTCCACGTTTAAGTGGCAGCTCATGTGTTAACTATTAAATATCAAAATATTTTTCAATTTTATTTAAAAACTTCTTTAATTTTATCAACAAAAAAAAACTCTAACCATCAATCATCAAATTTATTCATATATCAAATTAATATATTTTTTTATCAAATCAACATCACTCTACCACTACAATTATTCCCAATTTTACCAAAAAAAAAAACGTATCCCAATTTACTAAAAAAAAAAAAAACTTATCCAATTTTAACAAAAAAAAAAAAAACTATAACCATCAACCATCAAACTCCTTCATATATCAAATTAATTTTTTTTTTCTCAAATCAACATCACTCTACCACTACATTTATCCCCAATTTTATATAAAAAAAAACATAGGAATGATCTTAATTTGATATAGGAATTAGTTTGGTGGTTGATGGTTAGAGTTTATTTTTTGTAAAATTGGATGAGGTTTTATTTTGGTAAATTGAGATATGATTTTTTTGGGGTAAAATTTGGGATAAATATAGTGGCAGAGTGATGTTGATTTCAGAAAAAAATATATTAATTTGATATATGAACGAGTTTGATGGTTGATGGTTATAGTTTTTTTTTTTGTAAAATTGGAGAAGTTTTTTTTTTTTGGTAAATTTGGAGAGAGTTTTTTTTTTGTAAAATTTGGGATAATTGTAGTGGTAGAGTGATGTTGATTTGATAAAAAAATATATTAATTTAATATGAGTTTGATGATCGATGGTTAGGTTTTTTTTTTGATAAAATTGGAAAAGTTTTTGGGTAAAATTGGAAAAGTTTTAATATTTGAAAACGAAATCACAGAAAAACGAAATCAAGAAAGAAAAAAAAAATTGACAACTGACACATGGACTGCCACGTAGACGTGAAATTCTCAATTCTACGTCTGTTATAAGTAAATTGCATATGTAAAAAAAATACCGTTTATGCCTTCATGGTTTTTTTTTTTTTATTGAAATCCTAATATTTAAGCTCTATACTTTCTCTTTAAATAAAAATATAAGTAATTATTTTGATAACTAATTAAAGTGAAGTTGTCTTTGGTCTCGGTTAGCACCATAATAAAGTTAACTCGGCTGGTTGAGTCCATCATAAACCATAAATTATCCGCGGCTCTAGCCTAATAAGGAAAAGTTTGAATTTTAACATGCTCATATAGTTTAGTTGTAATCTTTCCGTTAAAGTATTCTATCACAGTACCCATAAAACAAAACAAAAAATTGATCGCGTAAAGTTAAGTCCTTCCCATATTTAGACCATGATAGAATCACCGATCAATAATGTGTGATTAATTTGGTCATGGGTGACCGTCGATGTCGAAATGAAACTAGCCAACTTACAATTACACATATATAATGTTCCACTTCCACATATGCCTTCATGAAGTTATGAACAAATGTATGAAATTAAGTTTGTCAAATTGAAACTTCGAGGTTTAAAGGTGGTAGGGAAAACGGAATCAGAAAACGAAACAAGAAACGGAAATGTGAAACGTCATTAAAATGAAAATTCGGAGGGCTTACAAAACTACTTATAAAACTCGGAGGGCTTACAAGAAATTTAGCAAAAAAGTGTATAACTTTGTTGAAAACCATAAACTACAAAGAAAGCTGACAAAAGAATTATACATATAGCTAGTATAATAGAGTATAAATATTATATCTCTTAATCTGTACCTTCGGTGTTACAATTTTTTAATCCAAAATATTTATTAAAAAAAAATTACTATAATTATAATTGGCCATGTATAAATACATTTCAATAAATTTTTCTTAAAAAAAATTCAAATATGTTACATTTTAGAATTAAAATTAGAATTAGTGTAAATTAAATATAAAATCTAAAAAAAATAATATAACTCAACAATAAGTGAAATATGTTTAGAATACGTTGTAACACTTTAATAACATATAAAAAAAAGTTCTAAAAACTTAAAATTTGAACGAAAATACCTGATGGAACACGGAATGGGATAGAGATTAAGGGTATAAAATTTAGACTCGATATAGTATTCCTTCCGTCTCAAAATATTGAGGCTCTATGTATCTACGTTTAATTTTGATCGACAAATAACTCATATTCAAGTTGTCGAAATCGAATTTTTCAAAAGTTAATCACATAGTTCAAATGTTAAACACTGTATAAACAAATTTTAAAATTTTATATTTTAACAATTTAAGCACGATATATTTATCGGTAAAAGTTGAACGTAAATACATAAAACACTAATATTTTGAAACGAAACGAGTGATATTTATTTATTGAAAAAATAATAAAAAATAATAAAAATGGGAGTCAACAAATGGGTCAAACATCGCCGACTCATTAAATCTAAGTACAAAACCCCTGTCGGCTTCTTCATAACACACTCATACACTTTAACATAATATATATTTATATTTATATCTATCTTTATATAAATATAAATATAAATATAAATAGAGAGAGTGAGGAATTGAGATTAGTCTTAAACGTCCTTTACTATTTATATATATATAGATATAGAGAGAGAGAGAGAGAGGATCTAATGGAGTACGAGAGGATTCACAAAGTTGAGGTACACATTTCAATTTATTAAAAATACACTTTTTTGTTTTTGTTTTTTGTTATAATATTTTTTGTTGAGCTGTTTTTTTAATCTTTGTTATAAATTTAGAGAAGCTTAAAAACTTGTAGTCTTGAAGAAAATAGGAGATAACTAGATAAGTATAGTAGTATTAATTTGTGTATTGTCATTTTCATTTCTCACCATTTTTATTATGTGAAAAAAACTTTTGGGTCTCTCTTGTTTTCATTGTTTTTAAAAAAGAGAAATCTTAGCTAAAACGTTTTTACAAGAGCTACTCTGAAAGAGTAAAATGCATAAGATTTTAGCGGACTTAAAAGCAGAAAAAACTAGTTTTTTAAGATTTGAATGCTTTTTTAGTACAAGCATTTTCAAAAAGTGGTTGTTTTTAAGTTGATTTTTGTACTTTTGGAAACAAGTTGCCAAGCTTTCATTTGGGTTTTCAAAAGTTTCACTTTTTTTATTTTATTTTTCATTTTTAATTATTCAGTTTTTTAGAAAAAAAATTATTTTTGAAGTTTGATACTTGGGAGAAGATAATTCACGTGAATAGGACAACAAGATTTTTTTTTCTTTTTTCTGATGTGGGTTTAAGTGAAAAAAGATTCAGTGTGAATGTTAATATCGAATTTTCAGTTGTCTTTTAGTTTTAATTGGGGTTTGTGATTTTACTTTTTAGCATTATGTGACATTAAATTTAGCTTTCCAAAAAATTCCTTTTCCCCCTATTATATTATTTTTCTTACAAATCTTATTCACCTATCTTTTCAATTGTTGGGGGAAGGAAATTCCTGTGTGCTATGCCTTTTTTCTGTTTTTATCTGAATTTGATTTTTGTATAAAAGAATCACTCACTGATAAAAATGATTCTTTCTTTCTCTTTAACTTTGGATAAATTTGGCTGTGTTTGGTTTATTTTTTCAATGACAATTTTGTCCTTTTCTCTTTAGCTTTTGCCTTTTACCTTTTTACTAAACTTTTGAGTTTAAAGAATTTTTTTGGTACTTAAATGGAATCCTTCAATGATGGTTTAGTAGTATGAGTAGGTTTTCTTAATTAGGCTCCAAACTAGTTTGAAAGTAGCTCCACTTTTGTGACATATTCTAACTACAACTTTTTATTTTAGACTGGTATAATTTCTCCAAGTAAATTGAGGATGAAGTTAATAGGAGCTCAGAAGAAAAAAGATGGATTAAGTTCGAACTCTTCGAGAACATCGCCTTCTAAACTCGAGGACAATGAATTTGTCAAGAATAGTTTGTTAGCCACCAACATTGGAGATTTTGATGATGAAGGTATATTAATTATGTTAATCATAGTTAAACTTGTTTAGTCTTATACTTTATTCTGCTCAAGCCTATTTTATAAATGGTTTTATGAAATTGCTTATCGATTAAACATTCAAGCCTAGTTTAGTTGCTTTGTTGTAATGTGATGTCTATTGAAAATCTGGATACATTAGTGCCAAAAAAAATAAGACAGTAGGCTGTAACCGGTCATATGATTCCGAAAATCACACTACATAAGTTCTGATTGCCAAGAGGTTATGATATAGAACTCTTCCTGCAATTTCAGAATTATAAAAATGTTGGGTGTACTCCCTTTTCTGAAAATTGGAATGGGTCAAAGTAAAATTATGAAAACTTCCATTTTCTGGTATTTCCAGCTCTGAAAGGTGATGTAAAGTAGAACTAAACAAATATTTAAAGTTTTGAAAGCAGTCAAACTGTCCGTTACACTTGGTTTGTACTATAGCTTAACTTTTAATTACTACTAATTTCCAAACCCTTAAAAGGTGGAGTCAAAAGTTACAAGTAAAACTGATTTTTTTGTGCTTAACCATTTTTTAAATTTTGCAGTTCCAAGTTCAGAAGTTACATCTGTGAAATCATCAGGACATGTGGGCTTAACTAGCAGCAGTCAGGGGAACCAAAACCATAAAATTCATCAATTGTCAAAGAGTGAAAGTGTGAATTCAAGTTCAGTTCACCCTATGAGACAATTTGAAGATGAAACCCTCGACTACGATAGCAATGCCAGCTCATCTAGCTTTGAGTTTCACAAAGGAGAGAGATCAATCCATAGCCAAATGGTTAGATCCCTATCTAGACCTATGTCTTCGAAATGGAACGATGCTGAGAAATGGATAATGAATAAACAACATGCCCAGTTTAATTATCCGAAAAAACTCCATTTGCAAAGTCAACCAAATAGGTTGACCGCAGTGGCAAATATGTTGAGATTTGCTCCTGAGTTTGTAGCCCATGATCAAAAGTTGCCGGTTAAACGTGTCGAGTTCTGCCTACCAAATGGCGATAAACATTCTCTTCATCAAGAGAATGAGCCTAACATTGGAGTCGACTTATGCTCACAAACTGAAGATTTGAAGGAAGTGGAAAATGTGTATGCTACAAGTTCTAATGAAGATGCTTCAGGTAGTTCTTATGTATTTCTTTTTGATCATCTTACAATGAACTTAATATTCAATATTCTACATCTTTTACATAGAAAAGTTAGAGCTGTGATTAGCAGAGATATTAAACTATAGAATCCCTGTATAAGTGAAGTAAATCATTAACTTACCGAAAGTGGTTTTTATGTGTATATTATCCCAGGTAATCTTTAGCGGTTACTAAAATTGGAGATTTTATCGTACCTCCAGTGAGGATTGATGGAAAGTTCCTGTGAAAATTTCCTATCTTATAACATTGTACATTGTACATTGTACATTTATTCTAACTTCTATTAAACAAGAATTTTGAGTCTCGCACTACGTGCATGTATATGTATATGTATATGTATACCAATCCATTGTTTGGTTGCAGCATTTTAAGCTCGTCTTATTCTTTTCTGCTTAACTTAACTATTGGAATGCAATTGGTTGACCAGCTTATAAGATGAATATTTGAGAATCTTTTACCTATAAAAGCAAAAAGCTTAAACTAGATCAACCTAGCCTTTTCTGATAGTAATTAGAAACCGTGTATTTGTTTAAAAGCTCTGCCTTAGACAAGCCTAAACGTTTTTTCTGATAAATACTCACTCCTGTTTGCCAATATCCTAGATTTGAGACTGAACCATAATTTGTATATGTACGTGATATAGGTATATCAGCAATAAGATCTGTCTCAATGAGAGACATGGGAACTGAAATGACACCTATTCCAAGCCAAGAACCTTCCAGAACCGCTACCCCTGAGGGTGCCACAACACCCCTCCGAAGCCCAACTTCTTCTATACCATCCACACCTCGAACCACTCCCAATGGACATCCTATGGATTTTGATTCTCAAAACATGAACAGAAAAGAGTTGTCGGAGCAAGAGCTAAAGCTTAAAACAAAGAGGGAAATTATGGCACTCGGTGTGCAACTAGGAAAGATGAATATCGCTGCATGGGCCAGTAAAGATGAAAAGGAGAGAAGATCCGTAGCAGGTGATTGTGTCGCTGATGAGAAGCTTGAGCGAATTGAGTTTGAGAAACGGGCTGCTGTGTGGGAGGACGCCGAGAAAACTAGGCACGCCGCAAGGTTGGTTTGGGTAAAACATCGAAGGTTATACAATATTGAGAATCCAGCTTAGTGTTCAGATTTAAATGTGTTGAATATTTTGCAGATATAAACGTGAAGAGATCAAGATACAAGCATGGGAAAGTCAGCAAAAGGCAAAGCTTGAGGCAGAGATGAGGAGAATAGAGGTAATAGAGTAACTGCTATCAATTTGACCTTCACAAAAACTATTTGACAATCACAAGAACAACTATAACAAATAGTTCTAGGCTGAAGTCAACATATGAAAGGCATAAAATGTTAAGAGAGAAGCAAGTTGTTATACACAAAACAACCTGTTTTAGTTATTTCGTAAGCTGATTATGGTTTTATAGGCGGAAATTTAGCCAAATGAAGTGTTATCATAACATATTATAGAAAAGCAAATCCAAAATTTCAGAATTTGATCTTAGAAATGGTTTCAAAATGTTACCACAAGTACAAGAACAACTTGTTATGCATCTTTTATGAGCTAATTATTGTTTTTATAGGCTGAAGTTGAGCAAATGAAAGCACACGCTCAAGCAAAAATGGTGAAGAAAATTGCAATGGCGAGGCAAAAATCAGAAGAAAAACGAGCTGTAGCTGAAGCAAGAAGAAATCGACAAGAGGACAAAACCAAAGCTCGGGCAGAATACATTCGCCAAACAGGGCGGGTCCCCTCGTCCCCTTTCACTTGTTGTGGTTGGTTATCATAAATAGAAAAGAAATCGTTAAAAATCGAATTTAGAAATGGTTTCCTAGTAGTAGCCTCTTTTGGTGGTTATATTCTGTTATCATTCCTCAAATGTTATCTATCATTGCATTTATTGAGCAAACCTCAAAGGATGTGCAAGTTGTATGAAATGATCTGGTTTCAATATTTCTTAGAGTAGTTTTTTTGGGGGGCAAGTTCTTTTTGTTATGCTCCTGTAAACCATTTGGGTTGGATTGAAGCTTTGTGATACAAACCCTCATTTTAGGACACGGGCTCGCAATATATATGTAAGTTTATACGAGTGTGTTCTCTTGCTCTTGTACATTTATGACCACCTTGACTCCGTAGCAACTATTTGAAGTCACCATTGAGCTGGTGCTCGACTAACAGAGCTCCCTATAGCCCTTCACGGGAACATATAGTAAAATTCTAACATTTCAAGGGTATCCATATAGGAACAATACTTGTTTCGAAAAAGAGCAAAGTTCATATAGGAAAATGTAGTTACAAAACAATGCAAGCTTGACCAGGATAGTTCTTATACCCACTTTTAGGAGAAGCAAACTTCTCAAACTTATAATTTCACTCTTAGGCTACTGTATACAAGCAAATTAACTGGTTTATTTGAGAACAAAAGGAACAACATAAAAAAAAAACTATATTCCGTTGAAAACTAGGACGTTTTTCAGAACTAGAACGGCGGTTTTCTTTTTTTATCTGACTAACCAAATAACTGCGGCTTAAAAGCAAATAAAATAAGCTTCGCTAAAAAGGTGCAATCAAACAAGCCCTTAGGAAACAGCTTGGTGGTTCCAATCCAAGGTTTGATTGTAAGCCTATGTGGTCCCACTTGATCTTTTTCTTCAGCAGCCAATCGACTAGTAACACTACTAAACTAAAGATGAATTACTTTATTAAATGGTACAAGCACAAGTTTTGAAATCAAGATTTACTAGCATTTTGTAAAAGAAAAAACGACATGTGACAAGTGATTGTTATTTACTTTGTTAGGGCAATTAGTGACTTCTTTGTCACACATATATAAGCCACCAACCAAATGCCCCACACACAAAAATCCAAAAGTACCTTTCATTTCCGTCAATACTGATGGGAAGATATATCCCCCACATGTGAATGCAAAGAGCTATTCATCATGTTCACACATTCAACATATCAAAAATGAAGAATAGATACTTACCCAAAAGAACAATGATGGATATAAATCTGCGACTATTGAAAAAGGATACCATGTGAATAGCCTAATAAATGCAACAATCAACAAAAATTGAAATGTAAATGAGCACTAATTCATATTGGCCCCTATGTGGTACTCAAAAGCAGACTTCATTCATACTCAATTTAAACTCCCATCTTAACTCAACTCGCTACTAGATCTTATGTAGTTATGTGGTCGTAGAAATGAAACAATTTCCACAAAAGCAAAGCCAGAAGGAAAGGCTAGATGCCAAGACAATCAGTAAAACCAAAATTGGAAATTGAGAAAACAAAAACTCTCATGGGCATCTACTAGTTGGGTACTAAACGTGTCGAGAAAGAAGTGCTCAAGAGTCGGAGAGAAAGGAGAATGGTAAAACACTCCACATCAGTAAAATCACAAACACACATGCACAAAATCAATAGCAGCATAGAGAAAACACTAATAAAAGAGGTAGAAAAAGGCAGCTTCTTCGACCAACATTAGTCTCCTAGTAAGATAGGTTCTTATGTATCCATTAATTACAACAACAGAAGAAGTATTCATACAGAACAGAATATGTAATAAAATCCACGCTAGGATTAGACAGTGCTTCCAACTATATATCAGTGGAAGATAATGCTAAAATTACAAAATATAGGACAATCTACGCGATTTTCAGTAATCAAGAGAAGCTACAGATGCTAACCCTGAGCCCATATTTCTCGATTCCTGTCGGTTTGTGTAGTCGTCACAGATCCCATTGTTGGAAAGCTTCTGTGAGGGGACCGAGTTTAAAAGCTCTAGCCCTCTTTTTCCCATCTCCTGTACTTCTTGAGGAGAGAGAATCTTAATGCACCACACACTGTTGACAAATTCCCTGAAAGAGACATGAGATTAGACAATGGAATATAACGTAAAAAACTTAACTCAGAGACAAATTAAAATAGACTTTGCTCAAAAAAAACTAGAACAATCTATTAAAACTGAGCACCAAACATGAACCGTAACATCAGGCATGTAGGTGAAGTCTCATTTACTGTTAAAAGTATTTGAAGAACAAGAATGACCTACTGGAATATACAAAGTTCCATCTTCACTACTTTTACATGTTTTCAACCAATGATTGCTTTAACTTGTTTGTGAGAATAGTTTTGGAAGTTCATATGTATGAAGTGCATGTCATAAAGCTAGACTAATACTCCATATTAAAGAGACGTGCTTAAAGTGCGTAATACGTGAAAAAGGAATCTCAAGGACTTTAAAACTAGATTTTCAGAAATATAGAAAATATTGACCTGTCAATCAGAATTGAGAAGCTAAGAAGTAAACAAAATGGTAATGTTTTACATGTTAACAGTCATTTTCTAGTTACATAATTTTTTGTGAGAAACAGAGTAGAAGTTCAAAAGAAATTCCAAAGTGCAATGGGTTAGCTAACTTAAAACATCGTAAGACTATATAAAGGACTTTCTCGGGACAGCATGATGAGTTCAGGTGAATATAGTGCGAATAAATTGATAGTCCAAATTTCAAATATTGGATGCTCCATATTACTGTTAAACTCACTCTCCAAAATGAAAAAAATAAAATTATGTTTGATAGGAAACAAGATGTATTCTGACAAACATGACCATTATATACATATATATATACACACACATACATATATATGTGTGTGTGTGTGTGTGTGTGTGTGTGTGTATATGTATAAGATGTTAAGAGGATAAAAGACTCACTGCCAAGGGTCATCGCCAAGGAGGAGAACATCATTCTCACGGTCAACAAATACAAGCTGCCAGCCTGATCTCAGGGGGTCCTCTAACTGTCCTTCAAGCGCAAACATGCGACCAAGCTCACTTATAAGCTCATGGTAGCTGCTGAATTTCGACAAATCCAATGATCTGCCAAAGGACCCTGCCCTGTAAACCTACAAAAATGCCATCCATACTTGTATTAATAACTTAAAATTATGATAGGAGACGGAACTGGTAAAATTATTGAAGAAAAAGCATACAAAGGACATTAGCTGTGCATGTGAGTTCTTCTATATACTGTGCATGCTAGGAAGAAAATGAAAAATCTAGCCTGCATCATCTATATATCTGTTTGTTTGTTTCAGTTTTGTAACTACAGGATCTGAGAAGAGCCCGTTGAAGTTTCTGACATGAATAGGCAATATAGTATTTAAAATTTTGAAAATCATCTTAAAAACCTTCTAAAACACTCCTACACCAATAAGAATCAAGAATAGGAAGTAAATTCTGGAACATAAAAGGGCAGAATTTCTAAAAGTAAATGACCCCATAAAAAGTTTAAGCTCTATTCTTTTTCGAACTTAACCAAAGGACTAACCAATCGTAGGCATAATAAATAACTTGGGTGAGTTCTGAAACCTGCTCACAAAGGAAAGGACTTTCAAAAAGCTTCTCTTTAAGAATTTTAACAAAAGGACCCCATTGCTCGCAGCAAATGTAAAAAATTTAGTTATGATCACAAAAGTAATCTACCTTCACAAAATTTCCAGTCGTTGAGTTTCCTTGACCCAAATTATCAGAACACTGCAAAAAACCAGATTCGTCAACACAACTTGAAGTCGTCATAACCGGGTTCAGCGGAAAGTTGTTTCCTGCAGTGCCCCCAGAACCCATGTAGTTACTGGGTGAAGAAAAGGGTACACTTGTCGAAACATTGTCATTAACAACTCCCCTAACGCCCGCCATCCCATTCATCAAAAGAGATGTTGAATCTATATTCACGCCAAATAAAAGATTATTCTGAGAATCATGTCCCCCTTCTTGATCAATGGAACACTCTCTACCAGGAAAGGGTGGCAATGCAATGGCATTCGGGGAGGCGTTTGTATGGATATCAACTTGGGGAAGAACAGAATCAACTGCAACCCTCTTAGGTGGCCACCCAGATGGAGATAATAGAGACTCATTTCGTGGTAAATTGAGCAAGTGGGATGATTCATCGTGGGAAAAGGAGCCTACAAGGGAGTGGAGAGGAGAGAGAGAAGCCATTGTGTTGCTAGTCATCGGATTCCCATTAGTATCAGAAAAGCTCTGTTGTTGTTGTTGTTGTTGTTGTTGGCACATTGAAGAGAGAGCTTGCAGTGAAGGTGACTGGGACTGAGAGCTCGAACCAAAGTGAGGTAAAGGAGAAATGTGCTGATTTTGTTGCTGGTTATTGAACTGTTGTTGGCGCTGCAACTGTTGCTGAAGGAGGAGAGAGTGAGAATGAGGTTGAGAGAGGGACTGAGGCTGAATTTCTTTAACAGTTTGGGGGAAAACAGGTTGATGCTGAGGCTGAAATTGGAGAGGAGAGAGAAGGGACTGTTTTGTCGGGTCCACACCCCGAATTTCTTGAAGAGCAGCAGCAGCCATAGCTTGGTAGAGATCACTTGGCATATTTAGCATTGAGGCTGGCTGCATCCATGGGTTGACACCACCCATTCCCTGAAAATTTAGAGACTGCATATTGCGATCTCCGTTATCTCCACGAAGCCACATAAGGGGTGAATTCATACCCATTTCATCTGCAAAAAATATATATAACAGTTTGGATCTACCGTTAATGCCTTACAAGATCAAGTAGTTGCGGAATACATGTGCTCCAGAAGAAGTAGAAAATAAAAATGTGCCAACAGACTTGTTTGGTGTAAAACTACTTTTGCAACTTTTTTCAAGGTAACTAGTGTGTTTGGTGAAGCTATATACTTGAAGAATAACAGAATATGCTTTTTATAAAGGATACTAAGCAAAATCTTTCCAAGAAGTACGATTTCATTTCACCTCTAATAAAATCAAACTACATTTTCCTAATCCCATTTCAAAAGTACAACTTTTTCACCTTTCATCGAACACATCAGTATTACTTAACAGAATAGTTATTTTTGTACTTATAAGCTACAAATAACCGATCCCGTTATATTAGCTTCCTCTTGTCATAGTTGAACTAATATTTGATGGGGAAGTATTAAGATATCCTATTTTACCAGTTCTACATCCATTTTCAACATTGTGAATTATAGGATAGGCAAGTGAACAAAATTACCATTAAAGGAAGGTAAACCAGGGGGCCAAGGCCGCTTGAGTCTCATGGGAAATGGGGATGGATACATGGGAAATGTTGTCAATGGTTCAATTTCCCAAAGAGAAACTCTGGGTTGTCTTTCTCCAGCTGTAGACTCGTCCCAACCAACCTGCATTCACCATTTTTAGTCCCATTAGATTAAATTATATACATTTTAAAAAGATAAGGGTTATTTCAAGATAGGACGTTGGTTAGTAAGATTACAACCAGCATACAAAAAAGTAAAAGACATACATACCTTTACAGAGCGCCAATGCGAGTTTGGCCATCGAGCAGAATCCAAGTCACTTATTCCGGTTATAGTGCCCATATAGCTGAATCAGACAAGTGAAACAATTGTCAGTTAATTATATCTAAAAGCTAGTCATGCCCTGTGGGATAAACTAAATAACTGAGGGGTTTCGCTGGCATGTAATTGAAGGGGCACATAATACTTTATACTTGTAAACATTTCACCACTTGGTACTTTATCAGCTTATTGCCTCAATGAAATTAAACTAGATTTCTGATACCCTGTTTACATATTGTAATGTCTAGATAACAGAAACTGAATTTGTGACATTTCAAAAAAAAAGGCATACTTTATTAACCAAAATATAACTAGTACACAACATTATTACCCCTGAAGTTTTTCTTTAGAGATATTTTAAATAATTCACATATCCTCAACATGCAATTTTTTACAGGAAGCACAAGTACAGTATAATTATTGAAGAACTCACCGACGAACGCTTGATTCTTCTGTTTCAAACAACATCCGGAAGCGCATGCCAACAGAAACTCGAGTGTGATAAACGGCCTTGACATATTTTGCTAAAGATATGACAAACTCTGATGGGCTAGCCCTGTTACAGATGCAAAACAAATGATAAGAAGGATTAAACTCAAAGACCAAAATTCATCTGAAGAAAGTTAAAAGAAAAAACCTTGGATTATAAAATATGGTGAAACGGCTATTAGTTGCGGCGGCATGAGCTGCTGCAGCTAGAAGGCCGAAGTGCATGCTATCACTTGATAAAACCGAAGATGGCATCATTGTTTGCGGTCGACTTGCACGCCTTATACCAAGAAGTAACTGGTTTTTTTCATTCCTATTATTATTAACAAGTCCATCAATATTATGATAGGAAGCACATCTATTCGTACAAGGCATAAACACGAAGTGACACATCAACTTTTCGTTTCTTTTGACTTTTTGAGCGTAAAAATGTTGATCTGCTATATATTGCTAACCCAGATCTAAAACATCAAATGTATTTATGAAGTTATCAGAAAAGTTATATTTTTAACTTAAAGAACAAGCTGCAAGAAATCCAAACATTTAAGAGAGATTATAAGGATTTATAAGGTCAAGAAATGCTAAATTTCTGAAATGGAATTATAGTATTACATGTTTCCTATAACTTTTTTGCGGTGAAGAATTATTTATTAAGAATGGATGCTGTTTTATCGTCCTCTATGGATAATGTTGTTATTGGCTTCCCATTACCTGTCAGTTCTTTCAATTTGGTTCAACAACTTAGAACAACTTATTGCTAATTTTCATACTGCGGTTCGACATGGAAAAAGATAAAATTGATTCGAATATCTGCTAATAGTGACAGGCATACCATATGAAGAGGACTGAATCTCCAGCAACGAGTCTCTTTGCACTAACAAACACGCTCCACCCAGTTGTAAGAAGATGTCTCTTTGGCTGGCCTGCAATAAGAACAGAAGGCAATACAATCAAGAATAACACTTAGATTCTCCAATACTTGCAATGGTGTATATACCTTATGCAGCGTGAAACTGTTCATTATATATCTAACTCAACTTATTGAATAGTAGAACTATGTCACAGAACAAGCTTTTTTTTTAAAGCAAATTTACACAGAAATAAAAAATTATATCAGATCCACCACAAAAGACATTCAAAAGTTTATGGCAACATAAGTTTCATACAAGTAAATCCACGAAGGCTAAGCCCAGCGGGTAAAAGTCGTAGCTCCAGTTGCCACTCCCTAAGAAAGAAGTTTCATACAAGAAAGACGGAAAGGGTAAGAAGTCCTAGGTTTACCATACTTTTTTCTTGAGCTTAATTACTAAGCTGTTAAATCGCTCACTGATGATCAACATAATAAGAAACCAGATGATCACGGTACATGACATAAACAAGAGCAGAGAAAGAAACTCACCGCGGAAAATATGTCTGAATTTCCATTCGTTGTCATGCAGATCCCTAGCTATTAACTCTTGAGCTGGTGGTTGCTGGGAATAGTCCTGCATTTAACGGGTAAAATATATACAGATCAATATTTAAACGGCCGAAAGTCCAAAAGATTTGAGCATATTACTAGATGGCACAAGAAAAATCAAATTACCAAGGGAGGGAACACTTTTTCAGCTGCCCGTCGAGGAACTGAGAATCCTCCATGAGTACTAGTGTCGCTAGCAGTCAAGGTTTTGCAGAAATAATTCGTTGGCTGCTTGCTGGGAGCACCTAAATCAGCTGGAAGAAAAGATACATCTTTTTGCTCTTCCTGTAACACTAATAGATTCGAGTTATATAACATTTCAAGCTTTAAATTTGTTGTATATTCCTCGCTACAAAAGAAATCTTCCTTTACTCTGACAGCTGTTGTAGCATTATATAGGTAGTAACTAGATATAGCCTTGATGTGTTCAATTGATACTCCGTTAGTTATTTTACCAAAAATAATTCATAGATAACTTTAATGGAAAGCAGAAACCTCCTTAGGAAGAAAACAAAATAGTAGAATGCTAACTGAAAGGCTCATGAAGGTGAAATTAAGTTACCGTGCTCAGTGGTTGCAAGGTCATCTGAGCATAAACTTCATCTGTCTCCACATCGGCCTGAAGAGAACGTAACGAGTACATTTAATTAAATGAACTTAAACAACAGAAGGGTACAAAACAATAGACAGGCATGCCTTCCTATAAATGTCAAGAACTGTCCCCTTCAATAAAATAAAATATTATAAATTAGATATTAGTAAAAGGCTGCTTACATGCATAGTCACATTATGAAGCTGGCAAACCAGCTGCGGGGGTAAGCTGTTGTAGTTAGGTGTATGGGCATCGACTTCCTTGTTTGTTGATGCCGCAACCTGAGTACAGAAATTACGATGTTAATAATTATTCTAATCACTAACTGGCAATGGGCAAAGCTTATCCTAATGCAACTCAATAATGGAACCCTAATCATGAAATTACTAGCAGAACAACAACAACAAAAATTAAAACATGCAAGCAAAATCACCTGCTCACTATGGCCTTGAGGAAAATAGACAACTCGGCTTCCAAGAGCAGGTAGAGAAACCAGAGGGCCAGCACAAGCATGCCAAAGTTCAGAATTCAAACACCTGTCTTCCCCTGCAATTTTGATTTTGTTAAGATTACATTTACCAGAATGAGTTCAAATTCCGTCTTATAGTCGAGGATGTACATAAAAGGGCTGAGGAAATCTAAGATGCAACTTTTATGACATCAATATAGCAACAAACACTGGTGCAGAATTGATACATATGACCACACACGAAAGGATAAATTTGCTCTAACAGCGACCCTAAAAAAATGATTTTTTTGGCAACTACAAGCTATAAATACTAATGTTTGAAAAGGCAAAATAAAATTGAGTTTTTGGAAGAGCTATGCCAAATGCTTATCAATGTAAAAAGCGAGATTTTTTCAGCCAATCTAAGCTTCTAAAATAGTGAAAATATACGTAGCTTATTTCCTAGGTTGGAGGAAATAAAAGCAATACTTTCCTCATTTTCTTTTAAATCTCCTATAAAATTTCTCAATTAAGATTGCACCTAAACTCTAAAGTAAAACTAGATCTAAACAACGAGTAGCACGAGAGAGAGAGAGAGAGAGAGAGAGAGAGAGAGGGGGGGGGGGGGGGTGGCATACCCTCGGGAGATTGCTGATTAAAACCAGCAGAAGAGAGCCTCATTTCTCAAAATCACAAGATAATATCCTTAGCCAAAACCCGAACGCCCAAAAGTTACTACCACAAAGGTACCAAAATAACCACCCAGAGAAGTTGAAGTGAAGCTTATTGAACTTGTTACCACAAATAATATATACTCGTTGTCAAAACGTAGCTAAAGTGAAATACCAAGATAGATACCAATTTTCAACATCATAGTGAACAAAATACAAAAACTCCCTCCCAACCCTTTAACCAATGCCGGTTCCACCACAAAACTTGATTCTTTTCCGTCTCATTCGCATCTGACCTTCTTCACCCAACCCCAAATACCCTAATTAGTAGTAATTAAGCACCTCATAAATGTATCTCCTCACAAAAAAGCAGGCACATTTCAGCTTAATTGCACTCCAAACACTCTCATTAAACCCCACTTTCTTTCCTCAACTCGAAAATCCTCAAAAGATCCCTACTTTCCAATTTAAACCTACAAATAAAAAATTCACAGATTCAGCAACCTTTACCATTATATAACAGTACATTTCAGCTCAAATCCAAACAAAACCTCGATTTATTGTCTAAAACACAAAAAAGTAACTTAAAGATGGGTTTTTTTGCTCAATATGCTAAAAAAAAAAAAAACACAAAAACTTTCAACCTACAAAGTAAAAAATTCAGAGATTTAACTCAAAGATTAAACCTTTTTCATTATATAGCAGTATATTTCAGCTCAAACCCAAACAAGACCCTCAATTTATTGCCCAACACACAAAGAAGGAACATAAAGATAGGATTTTTGGCTTAATACTAAAGCACAACAATTTTCTACTTTCAACACACAAAATTACAGAAAAAAAGCCCAATTAAGTAGTACATTTCAGCTCAAACCCAAACCCAAACAAAACCCTCAATTTATTATCCAAAACACAAAGCAGCAACTTAAAGATAGGATCTTTGGGTCAAGAACTCACTTAATATACTGAAACACAACAATTTTGAACTTTCAAAACAAAAAGAAAATATAGAAAAAAGCCCAATTAAGTAGTACATTTCAGCTCAAATCCAAACAAAACCCTCAATTTATTTCCCAAAACACAAAAAAGGAACTTAGAGATAGGATTTTTGGCTCAATAACTAGCTTAATATACTAAAACACAACAATTTTCAACTTTCAACACACGAAAAAAATTATAGAAAACCCCCAATCAAGTAGTACATTTCAGCTCAAACCCAAACAAAACCCTCAATTTATTACCCAAAACACAGAAAAGGAACATAAAGATACGATTTTTGGCTCAACTACTAGCTTAATAGACTAAAACACAACAATTTTCAACTTTCAACCTACAAAGTAAATTTTGACAGATTCATTTCAAAGAATAAATCTTTTTCATTTTATAGGATTACATTTCAGCTCAAACCCAAACACAGCCCTCGAATTTTTTTCCAAAAACACAAAAAAGGCACTTAAAGATAGGATTTTTGGCTCAATATACTAAAACACAACAATTTTCAACTTTCAAAAAAAACAAATTATAGAAAAAAAAACCAAGTAAGTAGCAATTAAATAGTACATTTCAGCTCAAAACCAAGACAAACCCCTCAATTTATTACCCAAAACACAAAAAAGGAACCTAAAGATGGGATTTTTGGCTCAATAACTAGCTTAATAGACTAAAACACAACAAATTTCAACTTTCAACCTACAAAGTAAAATTTCACAGATTCATTTCAAAGATTAGACCTTTTTTCATTATATAGCAGTACATTTTCAGCTCAAACCCAAACAAAACCCTCAATTTTTGGCTCAATAACTAACTTACCAATATAGTAAAAACACACCAATTTTCAACTCTCAACACACTAGAAAAAATAAGAAAAAAAGCCCAATTAAGTAGTACCCTTTTTTGCTGAAACCTCAGATCCAATAAACAAAACCACAGATTCAGATAAATAACTGCAGAAATATGGTACACACCAAAAGGCCCAAAATGAGAAGAAAAAAAGAGTCAAATTAACACTACTGCACGTGTAAATGAGTGTGAAAAATTGAAGTGAAAAATCAAAAGTTTTGTTTTTGCATAAGTGTCAGTAGAATCAGAAACGTGTGAGAGGGAAATAGCATTAGTGGTATACAGATAAGACACACACTCTCTCTCTCTCTCTATATATATATATATATCTATATATCTCTCTCTATATAAATGCTATATTATTTATATATGCACTCCAATCAATCAGAGACTGGCCCTGAAATAGCTCAGTGGAAAGCTTTATACTCCCCCCATTAAATTTTATGTTATGTATATTTATTTATTTATTTGTGTATCAATTTATTAGTATTCTGTGTTTGGGTTTATTATTATCATTTGAACCCCTTTATGTTTTTGAGGTTAATCACTCAATCTAAATAATGGATCATTGTTTTATCTGAAGACGTTATTCGTAACTAAATGATATTTGATATAGTGATTCTTTTTACCCTTTTAGTAATTGGATCTTGTTATAAAAACGGTTTTCCTTTCATATCTCGAGATCGGAAAGCTCTGATGCTCCATTTTATTTTATTTTTGTGTGGGGATTTTATTGGAACTTTCGGATAGAATCATTTCACTCTCTATTAAATTCGGTATTTTACAAAATTATCAATTGAAATAGAGCGGAATTTTTCTCTTTAAGATATAGACAAATCCAACGTCAGTTACGGTAGGTTTAAGTCGCTGTTTTTTGTCTTTATGGTATATGCCTGAAGATTTTCCGGAATCGGTTGTTTGTATATTCTTGGTTTATTATGTTATGGATGAATTAGATTTATCTATTATAAGGGTTTTCGACAAGATTATAATTTGTGTGTTACCTAACAATTTTTTTTGATGTGAATTGTTTATTTAATAACAAGCTAGGTGATCATTTATGTCGTTTGATCCTTCGAAGCAGTTTGTTGGATTAACTTGTTTCTTTTTGTGCTTATTTGAATTTTCGGTCCAATCTCCCTCTTAAATATAAGTGTAACAACAAACTAATGTCTAAAAAAAATACTTTCGACACTTTTATACAAAAAAAATGATATCTAGAAGACAACTCAAGTTGGACGATCTTAAGAATCCTATAAATGAAGCCTAATAGCTGCACGCTTTTAGGATTCTTCATATTCACTTTCTTATTTTTCATTTTTAACATCAATATTAATAAAATAACCTCAATCGAATAAATTTATTACAAAATGGGTACCTAATTCATTAAAGTCAGAATATGTGGGTGTTGCACTGATAATTAAACAAAACCTCAAGGGTCTTAATTATAATAGTATGTGTATATGTATAAAGAGTGTTTTTATTTTTTAAGAGAGGGAGAGAGAGATAAAGGGAGATTTTATTACACTACTTTTTGGTGACTGTTTTGTGGCGAGTTTTTGGGGAAACAAAAATAAAACCTCACAACTTGAGCAATTTACTATTTTTGCCCACTGATGAGCTTTTTAAGAAAAAGGCAAATGGAAGGCTCTTTATTTTGGTTTTTTATTCTAAACCTAACAGTCACTGTAGTTAATTTCATTTTTCTTCTTTTGAAATTAACAGTTGGTAAAATAGAGGTCAAGTAACATACTAGTACATTTTACTATAATCTAGGGTGGGTACACAGAGCTTTGTTATAGCTAATGCACATTTGACTATTTGAGAACTTTTTTCTAATATTTTGGTTTTTTCTTTTAAACCTAGTAGTCACTAGTAGCTATTTTTTCTTCTTCTTTTGAAATTAACAGTTGGTAAAATAGAAGTCAAGTAACTTACTAGATTTTACTATAATCTAGGGTACACAGAGCTTTGTTATAGCTATATGTAACATTTGAGAGACCTTTTTTATAATATTTTGGTTTTTATTCTAAACCTAGTAGTCACTAGTAGCTATTTTTTCTTCTTCTTTTGAAATTAACAGTTGGTAAAATAGAAGTCAAGTAACTTACTAGATTTTACTATAATCTAGGGTACACAGAGCTTTGTTATAGCTATATGTAACATTTGAGAGACCTTTTTTATAATATTTTGGTTTTTATTCTAAACCTAACAGTCACTAGTAGTTTTTTTTTTTCTTCTTTTGAAATTAACAGTTGGTAAAATAGAGGTCAAGCAACTAACTAGATTTTACTATAATCTAGGGTACACAGAGCTTTGTTATAGCTATATGTAACATTTGAGAACTTTTTTCTAATATTTTGGTTTTTTATCCTAAACCTAACGGTTAGTAGTTTTTTTTCTTCTTTTGAAATTAACAGTTGGTAAAATAGAGGTCAAGTAACAAACTAGATTTTACTATAATCTAGGGTACACAGAGCTTTGTTATAGCTATATATGTAACATTTGAGAACTTTTTTCTAATATTTTGATTTTTTATCCTAAACCTAACGGTTACTAGTAGTTTTTTTTTTCTTTTGAAATTAACAGTTGGTAAAATAGAGGTCAAGTAACAAACTAGATTTTACTATAAATTAGGGTACACGGCTTTGTTATAGCTATGTAATTATTTGAGAACTTTTTTCTAATGCGACAGATACGTAGAAAGAGACTTAATATTTGCAACTACATAGAGAAATATATTTGATTATCCCTGTTCCAAACTATTGACATATAATCATATAAATAACATAAGTAATTTTAAAACTTAATTAATGAGGGAAGGTATAGAATAGAAACAGTACTTGTAATATTCAACGAATGAAGATATGGAATACAAACACGTTGTTATCGTGACGAAGACATTAATGCCATAACACGAATAGATACAAATAGAGACTCAAATTATCTTATTTAACAATTGAAATGATAATTTGAGAGGGTTTTATGAACAAATACAATAAAACACAATCACAATATTGTTTCTATATTTTTTTTACAAACAACACCGATAACTTTACATGTACAGAAAAATTAATTAGGTCTCTGCTTTGAAAGATGTTTACTTCTATTTTAACGATTTCTTAAAATGATATGGAAAATTATACAAGTACAAACAAGCGTTTGTGATAGTTTACGAGTTCACTATATATTTTGATATGTAAAATAATTTCGTTAAAATGAGTAGTCTATTACTCGGCAATGGTAGATTATTAGTCAGTTTTGCTGTAAAATGAAATATTACTATTAAGCTACAAAAGCTATAAACTATAGCAATCTGCAACTAAAATTTAAGAGAAACGAGACACTCTCATAAGTAGTGAAAAAGAAAATACTAACAAATAGGCAATGATCTATAAAATAATGTTTGATTAGTGAGAGTCAAAAGCTGTCACAAGTACGTCGTTAGTTTAAAAAGCTTTCATAAATCTGTCGCAAATTGACTAAACTGTCACAAAGTCGTCACAAAAACCGTTGCTAATAAGCTCATAATAAAAAATAATGTCAATAATTCTATCCGAGTATTTTTTTTATTTATTTTTTACATGATGTGATGTGATGAGATGATATGGCTTTTTTTAATATTCAGCAAATAATTCACAAGTTTGGCCATTAACTGAAAGGACCCATGTACACAACAAAGATGTTAAACATCATCCAAATCCAGCTGATAGCTAGCAATATTATCAAAGTCATGAATTAACTAAATGCACCAAACAACAAGTTCAATCCATGGCAACGCACATGCCAACTACATACACATATCTACTTATACACGCATTAATATTATATGTACCCACTCAAAAATTTTAATTTTAATTTTAATTTTCATAATATGTATAAATGGTTACATGTATTCATCGGGACTCATGGACTCATTTTGCCGAGACAAACATTCATATGCATAATCTCAACTATCGACCTGAGCAAAGTGTTATTTCAAAATACAAAACCAAAAAAAATAAAACGAGCAAAGTGGATGTCTAAACATGGTTTAGAATATTAGTATACCCACTGCCTATATACACAGTAAAACCTCTATAAATTAATAATATTGGAACCATCAATATTTATTAATTTAGAGAGTTATTAATTAACCGATAAATTAATAATAATTGTTTTTAAAAGGTTTTTATCGATTCAATATTTATACTCGTTCGTAACTTAAATTAACTCGTTATAAATTACTAAGAATAGTTGTAAACTCGTTAGTAAAGCCAAATACATACCTTCAATTAATAGTATATAAAATAGTACAACACATTGTTTAATCATGTATATAACTTCATAATTTTTTGGTGCAATCCGAAAACACAACATTAGAGTAGTTCGATAAGCTTCAAGTAGATTTAAATTTTAAAAAAAGTTAAACGACAATAAAGTCATATTTCACTAAATCATTCTAGTAATGTTTGTCATTTTCAATCATTATTAATTTATGATTTTGTTGTGACAAAATATTTATATAGGGATCTTTCAAAATTTTATTATTTTATTAATTTATCGGCATTGATGATTTTTTTACACTGTTTCAAGTCAAGACCGGAGAAAAATATTATTTTAGAGAGTTTATTAATTTACTGAGTATTATTTTATAGACACTACAAAAAAATACACAAATCGCGACGGGATTAGTGACAGTATTTTTTGTTACGAGCTTATTAGCGACGGTTTTTATGACGGCTTTATGACAGTTTAGTCAATTTGTGACAGATTTTTAAATTAGTGACAGGCTTATGACAGCTTTTGACTCTCACTAAATCAAACATTATTTTGTAATGAGATGTTCTACTGTATATAACTGATGATACGATTAATTATATATTATCAAGAAAGGAAAAATGATCACACATGCTTGCATCTTGATTCTTAATTTTAAAATAATCAATGCTGGAATTTATGTAATAATTAATCGGACTAACCCTCAACAGCAATACCGGATTCTGGCATTTTGAAAGTTGGCTAATTTAAATGATACTCCATAGGAAATTAATTTTCTGTTTTTGAGACATGCAGTTCATTCCCTATAATGCATACTTATTCAATTAGTTATCGTCATTCAATTTGTTGTTTGGTTCATTAGTCCGTTTAATTAGTTAATGTTGTTCTATTAGGTTTGTATAGTTTATTATATTAGTCATTTAATGTTGTCGGCTACTGTATAGTTTATGCTTTTTAAGAAAAATAATTTGACCTCCTCGTCTTGATTTGTTTCTATATACCATCTCAGTCTCTATACATATTTCTAAAGTGTACATCATTATTGTCAATTTATCTATTTGTTCTTGTTGTCTTGTTTGTTATCGATTATCAGAAATTTTGTGGAAGGTTATAATTATATTATTATGTCACGAATCTAATATTGGTATTTTTTTTTGTTTTTTTTTCAGTTTACCTGTTTGTGCCCATCACGGTTAGATCCCAATTATTTAACTTTTGAGACATCATGAGCATGGAGCCATTAAAGGATATAAATAGTTTTAATTAAGAATCCTCTCATTTATATTCTTATTTAGGAGGTAATCCACAAAATATGCTAATTCATGAGAAAAAACGTATGTGCTTTTGTTCCTCTCTACAAAAATAGTAAAATACAATTATACTAGTAACAAAGTGACCGAAGGAAAAAAAAAAGTTACAGATATAGACCATGTACGTTAATAAGTTCTTTGGAACCATAACTTAATATTTTCATTAGTATCACTTGTAACTTGTATATACATAATATCTCGCATGAATACATCTTGCAACTCAATACTGATATTGACATGCATGGTTGAAGATTATTTGCATAAACATTTTGTTTATATACTATCATCTTTTAGATTTATTTGCTTGTTACACATTCTTATATATATATATGCATTTTCTTTCTTTTATAATAATCTTAAAACTAAAAGTTTGTACAGTTCAAGTTTTGTTTATGTTATTGTTCATGGTACATATATTTATAATTTTATTTTTTAAAAATATATTTTATATATGTAACATTCACTTAAAAATAACCTTTATATAATAATAATTTTTTGTGGTTTCAACTTTCAAACGATGTGTGTAGAGGTTTTAGTGTACTAATATAATTCGTTATTTTTAAAAGGATATCAACCTTCCATATATACGCAACTCAAGGAATCCTAGATCTCAACTCAGGTTACATATTTATTTAAGTATATAATTGTTTAGGGAAAAGGAAAACCTATTTTTTCATTCATTGATATATATTTGGCCAAAATAGAAAAGCCCGGTAAATCTCCACACACACACACACAAAAAAGGTTCAAATTGTAATTTGTTCAGTGTTTTTATTATTAATTTCTGTCAAAACCTAATTAAATTTGAACCGAGGGATAAAGAAACAGCTCTTATAACCTTACTGGTACAATTTTCACACCAGAATTGTATTATTTCCACAATATCCACTATTATCTCTTTATCCAAATAATTAACACCAAATACCCTACTATACTTAATCTTTTTAGAATGTTTTCCTTTTGTTTTTTTTTTTATATAAATTTACGAATGACTAATTCCCATTATGTTTTTGAATAGATATTAATACGTAAATTGATATATATATATGATAATAACTTATAAAGTTGGGCTGTAATATTTTAAAATATAAAACTATGATTTTATTTATAAAAAAAGCTAAAATGTTTAAATTAATAATTATATCATAGTTGCATTACAAAAAATATGGTGTAGACGGATATAAATATCGTCGGTGAATATAGACGAGTTGTGTTAAGAGTTGATAATGTTAAAATGAGTACAAATATTATATCCATGTTCTCTATCTCTTTCGTGGCTCCTTACTTATTTTTACTCAAATTTTAAATTTTCACAACTTGTTCCGCAAATTTATAAGCTTTTAGATTATATTGTATTCAAATTTTAAAACATTTGGACATAATATTGTTTTAGACAATTTTTCTAAAATTTAATGTCTAATTTACACTAATTTATACATTTATTCCAAAATAAATTGCGTGTGGATTTTATTTTAAAAATAATTATTGAAATGTATTGATACATGTTTTACATTAATTGTACAGTTTTTTTCTAGTTTTTTAGAATTATTGTTTGGATAAAATAAGCAAATGAACATAAAAGAGGTAGAAAATAGGGGTATAAGATTTGAAATACGTTAAATTTGATGCAACATTATGATTTATGCATTTGCACAAAATTACACCAAAATGGTATAAACTATATTAATACATTGAAGGTGTTTTTTTGGTGGGATTCGAACTCCATTTAGTTGGATGCCGCATAATTGGAGTTGCTTATTTGCAAAACAAATATTTAGCTCGGTAATCTTTCAATAGTTTTTTTTTTTCCATTGCTTACTTATAACAGTCGTATCAGTTTGTTTATATTAATAATTTAACTTAAATATAAGAAAATTGTTCTAAAATTACACACGCATCAGTTCCCTTATCCATTATATTAAATATACATAAGCTCAAATATCGATCAAGATGTTCACTTATAATTAAAATAATAATTTTTCTCTCTTACTTTTCTCTTATTCTCTCTATTTTATTTGTACTTTTCACATATAAATTAATAAAATAACAAAAAAATGAGTTGTATAGTTATGATAGAGAAATTGATAAAAAAGATGATAATTTGTATAAAACAAAACGTTTTCTTATAAGTTGTAAAAGTGTACTTTTTACTTTAAATATGAGTAAACGTCTAAGTTATTTAATGTAGTTGCTCTAGTAAATTAATTTGGATTGAAAAAATTGATAGAAATATATTAAAATATAGTAATATTTAGTTATGAAAAGAAATTTGATAGGGAACCTGAAAAATGTATAAAGTTAAACTGGTATTCTAAAAATATAAAAGTGAACCTAATTAATTTGAATGTAAGTAAAAGTGTAAATAAAATTGATGCTAATTTTATGCACTCTATAAAATTAGGAAAAGGAAGAATCAAATATCTTATATTCCGTATATTTTAGTCTTGTATAGAGGAACTGTTGATTAAGACAAGACTAGTACAAAAGGGACGTACGTACTCCTATTAAGTACTGTTTGGTGGGGAAATTTGGTCCCTTCCGTAAGCTATTAATTTATGTGATGCATGCATATATTTTACATAGAAATGTCATCATTTTATTGGGAAAAAAAATTAACGACAACGATCCATCATTCATAAACAATCACAATACTACAAAAAAAATCACGCTTAATACCGTGAACAACGATTAATATCAGTACTATATGTCACGTATGTTATTGTCTACCAGAAAAAATAGATTTTTACTGCATATTTAATTAAAAAATTTGGAGAGGGAATATCAGTATTCCCTTCGCCGGGGCCATACACCGACATGACTCGTCCTATCGGACCCGCGAACGTAAGATTTGAATGAGCATCCCGGACCGAAACACTTAAGTCGGACCCCATAAGAGCCGGATGACCAGGATAAGTACGTGTCTCTCGGCATGGTCTTCGCACGTGTGAGCTGCCGTGATTATAGGGGAGGAGTGGCCCAACTTTCGCATGTGGAGTCGCCTTTATGTTTTCATCGCGGCACTATCCGAGATAGTCACGTGACAAACTGTATATATTATCTGTACTGCTGTCAGAGCCTTAATTCCGGTAACGTTGTTAGATCACGAAAGGACTATACAATAATCCAAGAGTTGTTATGCCTTTAATGATACTATAAATACTCACTCCCTCCTAATGTCCCATTGTAGCGGGATCTCATGAGAAAAGGCCATACCATATATCACTTACCTGATTCAGACCGTACTGTCTAGGAAATCAGACTGACTACCCAATTTCACCCGGCCCTACGTATATGTTGTTTATCTCGCTTATACTTATCGTTGAGCTACCATTTACCTCCATCCTGTACCGACTTGATCGTTGGAGAGGGTACGCTCGGAATAAACTCGGGGCCCCTGTTTGCTGCGTGTGCAGGTTTGTAGAGATTGTAGATGGACCACCAAGAAAATCGGAGCCGTAACCGACCCGTGCTTATCCGACACTCCTTGAGCAGGCGAAGATCCTATCTGAAGCGATATACATAAGCTCGGCCTAAAAATAAAATTAGACTCGCCAATTTTAACCGATTCTTAGAATGAAGAGTGTATATTTTATACTGTAAATCATGGGATCAGTGGCCCCAATTGGACTTTTCTCGAATTACTTAGACTTTATTATCTATTTAATAAATAAAGTAACCCTTATGTTATTTAAGAAACCACCAGTTATGTTTGTGAACATTAAGAGATTACTAGTTGCGGTGACCTAAAAGTCGCTAGCCAAATTTTAGATGGAAACTAGTTGTCTAACGCCTAATTCTATTTAGTCAGTTAGGGTTTTAAACTACGCCGAATAATTTCTGGCTATGCTTTTTTTAAAATATTGACTTTCTAAACTAGGAGAAAGTTGTTTCTCTAATACGAGAATGTATTCGGCATTACAAAAATTCTAAAAATTTAAGCCGTTTAGATCACTGATTACATTGCAATGTTCATGACTATTGGTGTGTGCTGATTATTTATACACATATTTAAAATGAAAAATAACAATTTAAGGTTTAATAATATATATACACTTTAAAACCAAACATGTGAATGTTATTACAGACTTTTCTTTTTTAGAATCATCGACAACGCTCGCTTTTAAGCAACCTAGCTGGCGAGCCTAATTTTCTTCCTAGGCTCGGCTTAATTAATCAATACGCATCGGCTCCGATTCTCCCTAGTGTCTAGTGTGGATCTTGTTTGCTGTGGCGACGGGGTGCTCTTCGTGCCTGCACAAGTAACGAACAGGGGCCCGGGGTTGGTACCAGGTTTTCCCTCTCCAACGATCAAGTCAGTATAGGGGAGACTGAAAATGAATAAGAAATGAAGGGTGAGGGATCAGGCCGGTTACAAATCGTGGTGTCGGATGTCAAATGTTGTATTCAGGTAGTCCGGGTTGTTTCAGCTTTATCTCTCTCCTCTCCCTTTTTTCTGTCCCCTTTTAAGTAGTGTTAGTGGGGGTATTTATAGTGTGATCCAGATGTGTATTAGCCCTTCGATCACTGTACTGTCGAGTACTAATCCAACAGCGTCAGGTCATTTATGACTCTGACAAGGGTACTGTCCTTTTCCAGGGCCCACAGGGGATGGCATGTGATTGGGCCACGTCGATGAAACACCTGAAGGGTCCCCCAAGGGAGCAGCATCATTAATTGGGGAAGCGTACTTGACACGCTTCTTTAGGCCGGCCTAAGCACAGCTCGGCCCCTCAAGGTCCGGGGTGGTGCGTCATTCGTGGTTGACGGGACCCGGATAGCCTGCTGTGGTGGTGGTATTGGCCCGGACGAGGGGGTGATGACATTCCCTCGCCAACAGCTCCCTGTCCGGAGTCGTCGTTAAGGACGAGGTCGCCAAGGATCTTCAGTCGTTACGGGGGGATCCGGTCAATCTGTTCTCATGTTTGGCGGTGCGGAGGTGCCTCAGCATGGCCTGTCTTGTGACACGTGTTCTGGTATTTATGACTTTCTTTATACGTGGAGCACGCCTGGTATGCATTTATGTGGCGCCGCCTCTGTCTCTTCGATTTCATCAATGCCATTAAAGTTAAATGGCTGCTGAATGACACTTGGCAAGTGGCCTCTATTTGCTATACACGTGGGGTGCTTCAATTGCGCAGTGGCGGTTACATGTGGAAGTTCGTGCAATGGGCCGTTGCTGTCTTTTCACCTTCTGGTAAGTGTCTATAAATACCCTCAGTGAAAACTCATTTTCACTTTCTCACTTTCTCTCTAAAATTTCACAGCAATCCACTTTCTCTCTCTTCCTTCCCACACTTAGCAAATTTAACAAACACCCAATCAAAATGGTTATCACCCACGGAGCAGGGAAAGGCCCGATGGTTGCTCCCCAACCACGGCGCCTGGCCATAATGGCCAATGCCCTACCGTTCTGGGCCATGGTTCTCGACCCGGCCCTGAGCGTGACTGTTAACGACAACAGCATCATGGTGAGGCAACATGGGTCCGATCTAGACGAGTTCCGTCAACTCTGCGGGATTGACGAAGAGTTCCGGCTTCGGACATGCCTGTCCTCGGATGAGGTGAACGGAATCGTAGCTGATCCCCAGAGCATGGTAACTCTTTCCCTCTCTACTCTCTTATATGGGGGCACCGACCTCCCCATTCCGGAGTTGCTGGCGGAGCTTTGCGCCTGGACCCAGACTCTCCCCTGCCAGTGGCCGTTGCAGGCGCACCGCGTCTGCGCCGGGATGGAGGCCCTCAACGATCTGCTGGGCCCGACCCTGCCAGAACCGTTGGGGCTAAAGGAACTCTTGGCTTGTTATGAGTTTCTTCAGAGCGAGCCAAGCTCCCAGGCCAAAAGCAGGCAACCCTATCTGCGGTGCCGGGCTTACAATCAATTGATCACGGGTAACTCCGATTCAAATCGGGGTTACACCCAAGACGTGATCATGGTGGAGGGCAACTGACTCCGCCGAGATGACATGGTTCTTCCCACCAGGCCGGGAAGGGTGCTTAGCACCAAGGAAAATAAGGCCACGGTGGCCATGAAGCTGAGGGGTCTTGGCGAGGCCAACGTCCAATCGCTGGAGGTGGCCCTGAACTGGTGGGGCCTGGATGGGACAGATGCCGGCACGCGTGATGCAGAGCGTCTGTTAACCTGTGGTTCCCTTACCACTTGCAAGGGGAACGACTTCAAATGGCCCCATAGGACCTTCTGTCCTTGGCATCCCTAAGACCGGGGTAAGTCGAGACGACGGGGTGTCGTACTGACGATTATCAGACATTGTTTCTTTGAGACGAGTCGTCGGAGCTAACGCGTTACAAGCTTCCCACAGACGGCGCCAATTGGCGAGCCTAATTTTCTTCCTAGGCTCGGCTTAATCAATCAATACGCGTCGGCTCCGATTCTCCCTAGTGTCTAGTGTGGATCTTGTTTGCTGTGGCGACGGGGTGCTCTTCGTGCCTGCACAAGTAACGAACAGGGGCCCGGGGTTGGTACCAGGTTTTCCCTCTCCAACGATCAAGTCAGTATAGGGGAGACTGAAAATGAATAAGAAATGAAGGGTGAGGGATCAGGCCGGTTACAAATCGTGGTGTCGGATGTCAGATGTTGTATTCAGGTAGTCCGGGTTGTTTCAGCTTTATCTCTCTCCTCTCCCTTTTTTCTGTCACCTTCTAAGTAGTGTTAGTGGGGGTATTTATAGTGTGATCGAGAGGTGTATTAGCCCTTGGATCACTGTACTGTCGAGTACTAATCCAACGACGTCAGGTCATTTATGACTCTGACAAGGGTACTTTCCTTTTCCGGGGCTCACAGGAAATGGCATGTGATTGGGCCACGTCGATGAAACACCTGAAGGGTCCCCCAAGGGAGCAACAACATTAATTGGGAAAGCGTACTTGACACGCTTCTTTAGGCCGGCCTAAGCACAGCTCGGCCCCTCAAGGTCCGGGGTGGTGCGTCATTCGTGGTTGACGGGGCCTGGAAAGCCTGCTGCGGTGGTGGTATTGGCCCAGACGAGGGGGTGCTGACATTCACTCGCCACTAGCTACTTTATGGGTGCTAGGATGATTCGTATCCTAGCTGGTGGTCATGACTTTATTTTTTTAATAAATAGCGGTTGTGACCTTATGTATCGGGGAGACTAATCGACATATGTGAAAGAAACTCAAGTTCAACTTAAATATTTTTTAGACTATATTTTCAAATTTCAACTTACATTTGTTATTTGTTAATGTTACTATCCTTACCTCATCAGAATTGTATTTTCTTCTACGGCTTGAGCATGATGATAACAAAGGGCCAGAATGTCATAGAAAAAATAGTGCGATCTCTTCGAGTGCCTTGCATGAAATTTAATTTTAAATATAGGTTTTCTATAAGGTAAAGTTAAGTTAAAAGCGTGTATAAAGTACGTTAATTGATTGTGAAGACACACACACACACACAAAAATAAATAAATTGAAATGCTAGTAATATAAATAATCGGCCATGCATGTCCCACCAAATACAGTAATTGTACGGTTTGACTAAAGGCCTTAGTTAGCTGTAGGGGACCCTTAATTAATGGTAACGTCCCTACACATAAATTGTAGGGAAACCCGAAACCCTATTCTATAAATTAAGAATTACTATAAATTTACCCGAGTTCACCCATAAACTGGTTATTCGATGCCTTCTTTAATGCTTAATAATAAACATTTTTACTCATCATAAATAAACATTATGTGTGCGGCACGTAATGCAATAAATATATAAAAAATATATATAGTTATGATATAAACATGTGAATAATAAAAAGAAAACATGGTTTAAGATTTAAAAGAATATTTTGTTGTTAATTAGTGATAAATAGTTTTATTAGTTTTTACTTTTTATATTTATATGAGAGTATTGTATTATTGTAATTAATATAAAGGTGTAGGCATATTTTTTTAAAAAAATAACTAAATTGTACAGTCTCATTTGATTTAATTTATCTTATTATAATAGAATGATACATGAAACATTTTTTTACCTTTCATAAATAAATAACTAATGACACATCTCCCTTATAATAATTATAGTTTTATCATATACAAACTCAGATGAGTAGAGTGTATAAATGTAATAAGGTACTAAAACGCACTACAAAAAGATACTCAAATCGCGACGGGATTAGTGACGGTATTTTTTGTTACGAACTTATTAGCGACGGTTTTTGTGACGGATTTGTGACAGTTTAGTCAATTTACGACAGATTTTTAAACTAGTGACAGACTTGTGACAGTTTTTGACTCTCATTAAATCAAACATTATTTCATAATGACGTTACGGTCATGCCCAGTTGATATAGATTGGTGGGGAAAATTCATACTTTTTTTTTTATTAATGATGGAATAAATGAAAATGTGAGAGAAAAACATCACGAAAAGTAATAAAATCCCAAAAAGAGAGACCGGAAAATATAAGTAAAATACAAACTTCAAAAAATAATTATTTTGATCCTGTATATCGTTTCATCAGGGTAAAATACAAACCAGGACACTCTTATCTTTCTTCAACCTTTTACAAACTCTATTTTTGTAACAAACTCTTAAAAACGTGTGTACACATTTTAAATTAAAATATGTATACGGTTATACATATGATCATATTAGGAGTAGGCATAAATAAAAACTTTGTGGACACCTTCCTCTTGCAAGTCAATTTTCAAGGATGATCCAAATCATATTTTTTTATTGTATGACTTAAAATTATAATCAAATAAGAATACTGTTAATAGTGATCAAGATTTCTTTCTCAAATGCAATATTCATTACAGATAAAATTTATTTAGCAATGCCTAAAAAACGTCACAGTTATGTTGCTCCATCAAAGCAGTTGTTATAAGGGCGTCTGAGAGCCGACTAAATTAAGCATGACAAAAACAACATATCGCAAATAATTGAAAAGATTTTCGTGACAATTGAGACATTGTTTTGTATATAGCATGGTAAAAAAATTGTTAATAAGTGTTTTACAAGTAATGTCGAGGATCATCGGATTACTTAATTAGTTTTAATTGCATAGAGCAGTATATAATATATTTAGGACATATGTTATTTAACAAAAACTACCTTCTTTTCATCCCCCACTATTAGTTGTATAGATAATTGTTGTGTTTATACAATATTTAACTAAACACAATATTGAGGGGGCAAATTTTTCCTTATCCTATTTTGAATTTATTAAAAATAAATATGTGTAGCAGGTCATACGTCACAACATAATAATTCAATTATATGGCCCATGGATGAAGTTGACAACTATGAACTTTGAGTCCATTCCATTGCCACCTTAAAAGATAGCAACAAGACAATATAATTTTGCCAGCTCCAATTAATTCTTCTCCTTTCTTTTATTTTAATTCTTCGAACATCTATCCTGTCATGTTGTCTAATTTTGCACCAGTCACTTGTCACCGGCATACGATTTAATTATTTAATGAGGAGTATGTGTGTATATTAGTAATACTATATAGTAGGAATATGTTACTACTACTTTTATCGGAATGATTTTTTCATGATTTTCTTTATCCCTACCATTTTTATCCCTACTGGATTTTTATTTAAATATCTCTTGTAATGCATTTGATGTGGATGTTACAAGATTTTATGTATTTGTAGATGTAGTATTTGAGAATTACAATGTATGCACATATATTTACAAGTTTCTAATCATTTTCCAATATAACTAATAAGATGTCGATGATTTCACCATTTATATGCATGAGCTAAATTCTTCTTTCTACGCTTGTCTCATGCTAATTTGGTTTACAACAATATGAAATCTCCAGAGTTAGCATTTTACTAAGTGAAGCACTCCTAGTAGGTGTAAATAGAGCCGAGTTCGGTCCGGTTATTGGTAAAACCGAAACCGAGATTAATTTCCCGTCCGGTTATTTTCGGTTTTATGAAAATATGGACCGAACCGATTTATTTTTTCTCCGGTTTTAGTTCAGAGAAGTAAAAAAATGGAATTAGAGAAGAAAAAAATCAAGTTTCTCACCTTTGGATTACAGAGAGAAAAAGTTGGGAAAAAGAGAAAACATTGGGTTGATGTAAAGAAAGAGGGGAAAATGAAATGGCCGATAAGGGCGGCCGTAGAAGAAAAAGCCCTAAAAATTATTTACTTTATTGGTCATTTATTCGTTTGTTTGTTTTTTTTATTTAATCAAAGAAATTAATTTGTATAATATATAGTATTAATCAATTAGTAGTATAGTTTTTTAGGTTTTTTCTGGTTTTTTTCAGTTTTTTTTGTTCGGTTATATAGTAAACAGAAACCAAAACGAATGATTTTCGGTCTTTTAACGGTTTTAGTTTTGTCGATTCGATATTTTCGAGTTTTTGAATTTTGGACCGGACGTTGACGTAAATAGTCTCTATTAATTGTGAGAGATAGGTGTAACATTAATTCATAGTCTACTTTAGGGTGAGAAAGGGATAGATGAGAAGAAAACAACAGGTCATGTGGTATTAGATTTGTAAGACCCACATGATACACTAATTAAATCTTCCAAATATCTTGGTTTATGCAACTGCCCACACTCAAAAACCCCAACTTTGACGTTGACCGTGGGACGATAACGTTAAACTAAATAATTTGTGTAACTACTACTATTAATAATTTTATAAATTCCACACTTCCCCAAATAAATTCTTATAATATAGACTCTGGGTCCCTTTGGTAATAGACGTTTTTACCGACTTTAGATATGTTTTTAAGACTAAAAAACTAGAAAATCTAAAAACCAAAATCTGGATATTTAATAGATTTTCAAAACAGTTTTTTTAAATATGATTAAAATTTGTTGTCAAACATAACATATATTGTCCCAAAGTCATAATGATAGTTCCACATCATTTCCATTTAATCTACTCCATTCTAATTCAGGATGAAATGAAATTAAACAAGAGGAAATGATCATTTACTATATTTCTAGACACTTAATTATCAGAAAAAACATACCTAAAATTTTATTTAAAATATGATACATAAACACCAATTTATACCAAATATACCCTTAATTTGTTAGCTAATGTTTATCTCTCCCCCTTTAATCTCTCACGGGTTAAATGATCTTGTCTAATCAAAGTTATATATTAAATATTTCGAATTAACTCAAAAAAAAATTCCGGAACCTGCCTCATCACTAAGGCACTAGGTTTATGGTTTATGAATTACTGGTAATCGTTTTTCACCCATGACGTGTGAAACGTAATAACATATATATGATTCCCACAAATAAAATTAGTATTTTAAAAAAATTAAAAAATTAAAAAAATAAATATAATAAATTAACAATCATATATAATGAGTAATATAATGTTTTTACTCTTATAAAAAATACACATGTGACAATTTTGTTTGGGATGTGAATATGTGTGAAAAATAACATTTTTTAAAGTTTTTTTTTATGTTATTTGAATTGAATTGTGACATTTAAGAGTAATTACAATATTAAAGTGAAGACATTTTTAAAAAATTTGGATAAAATTTGATATTTTTAAATTTTCTTTGGTTTGCTTACAATAATCCTATGATATCTCTGTTTATTTTGGTTTGTGATTTGGTATGTGTATGTAAATAAGTTATATGTAGATAGTTTGGTGCTCTCTAATTTTCCTTTCTTTATTAAAAAATTAAGATAGGTGCTCTATGATTCTCTCTTTCTTTATTGGTATATGATGATGAGTCATGCTATCTTTTATTTTTAAGAAGTTTTTCTATTTCTTTTTTTGTCTACTTGAGTCTTTAACAAGACTTGTGACATTTAAATTGATGGTGCTCTTACATATATTAAGTTTGATGCTCTACTTATATCATTTTATAATTTGTTAACTTTTTTCTTGTTGACGCTTTATCATGATTTTCGATGCTACTTGGATTTTTTTGATTGTCTTATACTTCATTTTTTTTCTTCAAATTTTTGTTGTTCTTGTGTTATGTATTTTGATGCTATATAGTGCTCCATATTTTTTTTGTGGTGATATGCGATGCATTTTTTTTTCATATAATTTTTTTTTTCTTGTTGATGCTTTATGTGCTTTTGGATGCTACTGGATAATTTTTTTGATTGTTAGTGTGTCTTAAACTTAGTTTTTTTTGACTATTTTTTTGTTGTTAATAGTTTTATGTATTTTGATGCTATGTGATGCTCCATATTTTTTGGGTGCTATGTGATGCATTTTTATTTTTTAGTTTAGTTTTATCCGCATACTCTATTTGTTCTTCCATTAAAAAATAATATTTGATTTAATAAGAGTCAAAAGCTGTCACAAGCCTGTCGTAAATTGACTAAACTGTCACAAAACCGTCACAAATTGACTAAACTATCACAAAGCCGTCAAAAAAACCGTCGCTAATTAACTCGTAACAAAAAATAGTGTCATTAATCCCGTCACTATTTGAATATTTTTTTATAGTGTTATTCACAGTTATCGAAATACGTAACTATAAGAGAGACTTAACTAAATAAGATTTATGGGGAGGGGGGGAGCGAAAATTAAGATTATGGGTAGTTAAGTACATCAAAAAATAAGTGTATTAAAACTTAAACAAAATTCACATATTTATGTTTTTTTTTATATTAACTCAATAGGATCTTACTAAACATAAATTTCCCCATTAAATAATACAACCATCCGGCCCGTTAAGTAGAAAATTAACATTACTTTTGGTATAGGCATAAAATGACCGGAAAAGATTTGAAGTATATAAATGAATGGTTTATTTTTACTGTAATATAAAGTATATTACGTTCAATAGAATCCTAGACATTATAAACAGGCATGCATGGTAACACACATTAGAGCATTTATTGTAATTTGTTCATATAGTTCTTAATTTGTTCCTGACTATGTTCCAAAATAATAATATTATGCTTTACTTTTTTACCTCGATTTGTTTTTCTACCCCTATTTATTAAGTTGGGAATTAACAAGGGTGTTTAAGTATTTATTTACCAATATTTATAATTAATGTTGCAAGTGACTCATGTAATTAACAGTAACGCTATAGAGTTTAAACTGCCTCAATCAGACTAATTGTCACACGATACTTTATGTAATTTTTATAATTCTTTTTACACCTCAAGCAAAACAAAAATAAAAGCTCAAATATAATACGTATGCAACCATACTTGAGACTAGGTTAAACTTAAATATTAATTAAAAATATTTTATATATTTTATTTGACGATTCAACAAAGTAAAAATTCAAATATAATATAATAGAACCATATTTGATACTACCCTAAAGTTCAATATTAATTTAAAATATTAAATATACGGTCGAATAGCAGACTCTTAGATTTCGGGATGAAAATGAAATTCTAAATTTATATTAAGTACGTGTGTGTTGAAAGTCTGACAGAGCATATTTGGCTTATTAACATTATTGTATAATTAATGTCCATCCACTTTAACAAAAATTAGATTATGAACAAAATTGGAATAACCTTATTTTGTAATTATTTTAACCAACTTTTTAAACTGCCCACAAACTCTAATTAGACTATTTTAATGGGACCATGGAATATTTGAGACGATCTTCAACACTATCTACACACTAACCATTAATTGTATATAAGATGTATAATCACTACAAGTCAAAAATTGTGGTGATGATGATTATATAATATTTAATTTAATTATAAACACAAAAGTTACGTCTCTTCACGAAAAATAGAGCATCAACTTAGTATAATAGTGGTTGTTGAACAAATGTGTTATGCAGATTATATACATCACCTGCATAAAGTGGCCACTTTGATGGAATAAGGTGCACGATTTGAGAAATTTTTTTCTTAATATTTAATACAAATAACTAATAATTACTGACAAATTGCTTAGGTGTGTGGGGGCGTTTCATAACTTCCATTATGTACCATTATTAAAGTGTTGACTAGTAAATTACGTACTAATATTAAGGACCTAAAATCAGACTAGTTTGAATTGTTAAAACTTTTAAGTTTAATTAAGGACCTCGACTGGTAAATTATTAACAATATCACTAATTTTCAACTATTTATCATTGTTTTCCTGTAAATATAAGCCACGTTTATAAATAGGAGCAGACTTTTTTCTCTTAACGTAGGTCCACATAGTGGACTGCTGTCATTCTGGTTGGTGACCTGTGGCATCGTTTGGTTAATTAGTGCTTTCACCTTTTAGCTTAAAAGCTGGAGTGTATTTTGTTTATCTGATTTAAAATTTCAAAAGTTGAGTTTGGGTTAAATGATTGATTTGGATGAACTAAGCTTTTTCCCATATATACTTCAATAAAGTCAAGCTTATTTGCTTAAAAATGCAACAAAAACAAGTCCAGCCAAAAAAAGGTGAACTCCCAAACCATAAAATATTTCAAGGCAAGTTTAGTATAATTGTACAAAATACATGAGGAAAAAGAATACCACAATATACGATCATACAATTAAAAATAAATTAATTTATGTTACTGGATTTATTCTAAGAATTTAAAAAAGATCTACTATTAGAATATATTACAACTGTGGCAGCTTTAATATAGTACTACCCCCTCCCTAGTAGTAACCGTAGTAGAGACAACCTTTTATTTAAATACAAAATCAAAACAACAATAAAAAGTTTTAACACCGAGACTCACTCGATCGTTAGTCTAACGTTAAAGTGCTCATGGTTAAAATGCTGTGAATTTGGTCACAACCACTGTCGTGTCGAAATAGCAATAGAGCGTTTGTCGGTGTTTAAACACCGACATTATGTTGATATGGATGTAATCGAAATGAGTTTCCTATGATCAAAGTATCACTTAAGCTAGTTGTAACATTTCATACAACGTATTTATTAACTGAAGACAATACATGAACCCCTAATTCATGAAATTTAATTAAAAAAACTATTATCATACATGCATAGACCTCGGTACCTAGATAATAAGTTAAGCTTTGCCTTCACATCATGATTTAATACTTGGGAATGTTTGATAAGCAAGAAATATATTAAGATAGAAATCATGATTACTAAGAATAAAATAGAGTTCACTAATGAAGATGTTGACTACTTGATTAATGGGTGATTAGAAAGATGAAGATTTAATCGTTAGTGGCAAATCTCTTCAAATTGCACTCACCAAATAAAAGCACACAACGTTGACCAATATAGTGTTTGCCATTTTGTTTTTGCTTATGTTTTTTTGGTATGTTTTTTTTTTATTTATGTACATGGTTTTTGAAAAGAGAAGTGAGGCAAGAAAGCACGAAAACATCATGGTATTCTTAAATGTTTTTCTTTTCTCACTTGATCATGTTTTGTGTGACAAAGATTCTAACAAACCCTAATCTTGGGCCAATTATTATTCTAATTGCTCTTTTTAATCTTCCCCTCCTTTACAACAATATGAAATTAACCACTATTGTTTATTTTAAAGTGTCAAACACTATTAATTGCTGACTTGGAAATAACTTGAATTCATATCTATTGAGGGGGATCACTTTCTCCATCAAATGCTGCCAATAATAGAACCTTTTCTTTTTTCATCAAACATGAAAGGATCTTTGGAGGGGCGGAACCAATTGGGGGCAAGCGGGTCACACGTCACCTCAACAATTTTTTTTTTTTATTTATATAAAAGAATTAATAAATTTAAGGTTTTATACATTAATAGTCAGTCAAAATAAACAAACATTAACTTAATTCAAATGATAAACATAAAGTTTTTATGTCATAAGTCTTTATTTCGAATCTTGTGGCTATTTTTTACCATCCATTTAATTAACATTAACTTACTTTTTGACTTATCAATTAATTAATTGCATTTTAAGATACTATTATAACGTTTTATAAATAAATGCTTTTGTGTAGTTTCATAGCCATATTAAAACAAAGTTTAAACTTATAAATTCGTATTTTTAGTCAATTTTTCTGTATTGTTTAAATTTTTTATATAAATGGACAAGTCAGCTAAGTTTTAAGCTCCAATTTTTTTTGTCTTTTATACCGTTTATTTTTATTATACTAAAAAAAACAAAATTTTAAATTTGTAGATCAATAGACAAGTCAGCTAAGTTTTAAACTCAAGTCTTGTTTTGATTTTTTATACCGTTTATTGTTATTGTACTAAAAAAAAAACGGCCCCCAAAAAATTGAATTCTTATTTCGGTACGGGATCTTTTGAGCCATAAACCGTAAAAAAAGGATTAATGTTCGTTAGTCACATATTATTACCATCATAATAATTTATTAAAAAGAAAGTAATTTCTATCCATTGAGTTTTTAATATGGTGGATCAAATGGTCAAAGATAAGAATGTAGACCATACAATAAAAGGTGATCAATTTGAATATAGATGTGCATCAAGTAATGGCTAAATAAATTTTTGTATATTACAAATAAGAATCTAAGCCCATATTGTGGCTAAGTTTAATAGCCCCACCCCACACCCTAAGAAACACATCAAATGTGATGCATGTGGAGATGCTTTGATTCACATAAATGGAGCTATTGTTATAATTACATTATCATTACGTAGAGAAGAATAATTCATCATTATATACTTTTTTTGAATTCTATATTTAGGGATATGTTATGTGATGCACTTTTGAAGAATATCTAGCAAAGTGTTAAGTTAGATAGTGTAGGGCCAAATTAAATTAATTTAGGTATCGGTGGCAAAATGGGTCCCTGATGAGACTTTATGGCAAATACACAAATCTGAATTATAAAAATTTAGAAGAAAAGCAATTTTTTTTTTTTCAAAGTATCACATTGTCTAATTTTTAGATTTTTTGTTGTTGTAAAAAGTTGCTACTTTTAGTCTTTCTTTTAAATTTGCTAGCTCTTTAATTTTCCTTTATAAATTGTGTTATACTTTCAATTTTAAATAAAGACTCAAATTTGCATCCTTCTACAAAATCCCCCGAATTAACCTTCACCACAACGATTTCCGACGAACCCCATACCATAGTCTCCATCTCCGGAAAACGCATCTCCAGCAACCTCCACAGAGGTTTATATTTTATTGCTCTTCATGATTGTGTTTTTAAAGTTTTTCTTTTCAACAAACCGTTTCCAAATTCTATATGATGTAGATTAGGTTGATTAGCAAACATTTCAGGGTAAGGTAAAATTGAGAATTTTGAATCAATTTGTGCAGGACAACATGATCCCTTCGAAAAAATCAATTAATGCAACACATATTTTGGGATAAATGCATGTCGACTAGAGTATACTATCACTGTAATTTATATTTCACTCACGGTTCTCCCTCTTTCTCCGAAACACACGTCGCAATCTCTGCCAACATCTTAATGAAGCCTTAATCTACACGAAGTTTCGTAAAACACGTCATGATCCCTGATTTTAATTGAGTTGGTAACAAATAAATTTACTCAAGACCTGGAGTGTGAAGTTCATGGTTTAATTGAATCTGTATTTGAAGTATTACTGGGTTGATTCTGTATCATGTATTTGTCCGTTCAAGCTCATACGACACTTTTTGTATCCTTTTCTCATCAAATACATTATAAATTTATACATCACATAACAGAAGGTCGGAATATATGAAACTATTGTCAGAATTCTTCAATATATCACAGAAATAAGAACCTCTCTGATTTTCATAGTTTCATGCAAGACTAGTGATATTTGTGAAAGATACATGCAGTCAGGGATGAAATTCGCAAGCTATGCTAGAAAACCAAGTTCTATTTCGAAAGTAATGTTCTTAACAAATTTTTGTGATTGAAAGAGTCCGGCCTTTTAAGCTTGGCAAGCTTGGCATTTGCTAGCTTCTTGTAGTTACTTGCAAAAATGACGTGGGATTGAAAATTACGAAATTTCTAAGCAACATGCTACTTGCATACAATCATATTTAACCAACCTACAAACGTGAAGCATCTATGGAACGTATTGTCTAGTGGAAAAAGGGAGAATTACTCACGCAGATATTACATAGCTTAAATCTTATATAAGATGAACTCCTGCTACTAACTCATTGTCCTAACATTCCGTTTTGACTCGCTAAATTTCTCTATCACGATCTTTTTCTTTCTAATGAAAGCTATGACTTCGTTGTAAACCTGATCATAACTGACTACTGCGTTACTCTTCCTCATCAAAGTCGAGAAGAAAATCTGTAAGATTCTCTGAATCGTCCACAGCTTCGTCTAAGGACAATTTATCCTTTTTAGGTTTTTCCTACACCCAGAATAAAAAATATATATATTATTTTGTCTACAGCTTAGGCAAATAATACGGAAATAGAAAGAGTGATTTTGTAGAAAATGGTAATAACTAAACAATTCACCTTTTTCTTCTGAAGATGGGGCATACTTTTCACATTACTCCAGTCTCGTGTTATTTTCTCTTCTTCATTACTATCCTCCGTCTCGCTTTCCGCTTCTTCATCCTATTAACCCAAAAACAGCAAAATCAGAATGTTAAGTTTGACTACATTACAGTACTGAGACGATAAAAGAGAAGTATAAAACTATAATATAGAAGGGAGTAAAATCATTTCCAGTTATATAAACATACATCTGTTTCACCAATATCAACTGCTCGTGCCATTGCTTCGTCAATATCTGAAACCTACAGAATGGAAAAGAAACAGATCATAGACATTAGACAATTAAAGGCTTCCTGATTAGATAATGCATCTCAAAAGAGAATTTAGGAAACAAATTTGGTTATGATACTGATTTAATACCTCAATTTGTTCAGTTTTCTCTTTGGACAAGATATTCTCGAGCTCCTCTCGTGTGATTACTTTCCGATGCTGTTTAATTATACAGGTCACACGGTTAATTATTAGTGAAATTTCAAAATACTCAAAAACAAAATCCTACGTCACATTGCGGTATAAGAATATTATTCACAAAACTGTCTTCTGATGATACCAGTAACTAAATTATAATAGTCACAACTTGTATGTACTCCACTTTACTAGTAGTAATATAGTGTCCAATTCACGAGTACTTCTTCATTCCGGATTACAATACTAAATGGATAATGATTACCCCTTCTCAAATTTGAAATCTTAACCAAAAGCCCCCTGTAAGTAGAATCTCTTTTATCCAAGATGATTTGAGATTTAAGTGATTTTCCAAGATTCACATAATATCTTACCTCTTTCAAATAATCCAACATACTGGGTGTTGGCTCGTGAAAATCTGCACCCCTGAAATCAATAACCTCGTCTGGATCTTGGATATAGTTGACTGTTGGGTAAACTGGATCTCCACCCCAAACTGAAAATGCCCACATACATTTAGGAACAGTAAATTAAAATAGACAGTTGTTCTTCTAGAAATTGAAAGGTAACAAGAACTAGAAATAAAGCAAGATATTTGAGGAGTATATGTCCATTCCTAAAATTCACTGAGCACAAAACTGGGAAAAACAAATTAGATTCCAATGTAGCAGAGGTGTTTAATGTGCCTGTTCCCTTCGAAATATTGCTAATGTTGATGTTATAATGAGATCACCCACAAGCATAGATAACGAACAGCTTAACGTTCAATGCTTTTTTAGTTAAGTAGCCTTCTGCTGTAAAAAGCTAAGACCATAAAATAAAAGATAACATGGGTCTATATACTACTCGCATAAATACAATTACGTATCGCCCAAATTATTCCCGTTTGCTAGATCAAACAAATATAAAAAAACAGACTGAAAGTGTAATGAGATGAACGTAATGGGCAGGAAATGGACTAAAAGTATAATATTATTGTTATGGAGTAAATTCAAAGTACAAAGGACGAAGGGCAAATTTGAGATGACTACTCTCCAAACGAACTCTAGAGTGAGAAGTGAGAACTTAAAAAAAAATGTATTTCTATCTCCACTACAAATTCATCAATTCATACGTATAAGCCTCGATTATTAGGCTGGAAAAATTATTGACAGAAACTTTTATAACTGATCAGTTTTAAGTGTAATCAGTTAAATTGTCACAAAACAGATTACTCACATTCGTGGTACAAAGAAAGGTTAAAACCTAATGACAAAGAAAAGTAGTACATACTTTGCTTAATTTGATCCTCGCGCATTCGCATTGCTAGAGGATCTCTTTTAATACGAACATCAGTACCCATCATTGTGCGATATTCTTTATCCGTTTGGTATGAAAACATTTCCATGAGTTGGGTGTTCTCATCTTCGCCGGTTTCTTCAAAATGTTTCTGTATAGCTTCACGTGATGTGTCTCTCTTCCAAGCCTTCACCCATTCTGAGTAATATGCCAATGGACCGATTTCTTGCAGCCTCTCCTGTTCAGCCTGTAGCCTAGAGAAAAAAAAAATTATGCAAACTTCTTAAAGGCTCAAAAAGCATATGCATTTTCCTCGGCAATATCTTAAATGATGCAATTTAGAAGACCACCGCTTGAAATTAGTATACGCAATATTTGGCTTTAGAATTGGAGGCCAATGTCAATGAAGAAATGAATGAACCAATTCGCATGTCCTATCCTAAAGTAACAGATATCAAGGATAAGGACCTGAAGAAACAAGGTCACAAGTCACAACGCAATCCCAATTTTAAACCCCAAAACAGTGACTGTATTATATAGAGGTAAATAAGGTCAAACCATCACTGGACACGGAAAAGGATCAAGATAACTAGGATAAAAATAGCAATTGAGTGTGGGTTATAACCCCTACGTTATTGCAGTCTTGCTCAGGGGCGGAGCCAGGATCAAAATGATGGGGTTGCGAAAATAGATAGACAGGAGTAAAAAAAATGCAATGATACGAACAATATACAAAAAAAAAAAACGGATCCTATGATCAAGCAACTAACCTGTAAATTTCTACTTGAACAGATGCATAAAGTAGATGTTTTGGGACTTTTAACCAAACGTGTATTGACGTATTGGAGCTTAACTTTTACTAATAGGTAATTTTTTTTCCGTTGGGGGGTTGCTATTAGTTTGGTCAACGGGGTTGCAAAAATCAAATATCCAATCAAAAAAAATCAAAACCTGTGTAAATATTTATAAAAAAATTGGTCTGGGGGTGCTTGTGCACCTTTCTGTCACACTATCCCTCCGCCCCTGGTCTTGCTAAAGGGACTAAATCTGCCCACAAGTAAATATATAATGGGTACATTCAAATGCGCTTGAGTTCGGTCTCATTCAAATTTTTGCAAAAAGAATAGTGAATATTTGTTCAGCAACACAACAAATAAAATAGCAGCAATAAAGAATAGAAGAACTTATCAAGAAGACGCCAGGTACAGATGGCAGTGACTCGATAAACAAACCACCTTAGGAATATCTAATTGGAGCAATAATATCAACTATGGACTACAGAGAAGTATCACAAATTATAAACTACATACTCCGTGAAAGATATGAGCGATGCAGCCTTAAGAGTACTTAACGAAACAATCGAGAGTAGAACTGTTAGCGAAGCAATTCACCACATGCTTAAATGTTGAATAATATAGACAGAAACTAACAGTACCTTTCTTCTTTGTAGATTTTTCGCCTAGCTCGATACAGAGCGGTCTCAGTTAATGTTGGGGTTTCACCATAAATCTTTACTTGCCCAGTTTCAGCCATAGCTTTAAGAAATACCTGAAGGGACAACACAAATGCACACCCATGGGAACACAATCTTTTGTCAAAATGCAAGATTACTTGTTTTATGTAGCATAAAGCATACTTACGAACAAGATATGAAATTTCTATGTTAATCCCTTGTTTTTCCAGCTTATAAGACAGATTCTATTGCTTTTTGTTTGAAAACTGGACTTTGGGTCTAAAATAGCTAGAAGCTTAGCTGAATGAACCTTTTTCTTCCTGAAGCTCAAAAGATTTGCTTAAAGCTGCAACCTAAACAAACCCTTAAATCTACTTTTTGTGCTGTTGTTGATAAAATATATAAGAAAATATGCAATTTACATGTCTGACCTAGAATGTCTGATGAAAATTTTGCCTATGATGCAACACAAAAAATAGCCTCCGAGAACATTAATAAGAAAAAAAACACACATTACACTGATATTGAAATGCCTATTTATATTCCCTTTAATATGTTTACACTTACCGTTTCAACATCTGGACGCCGCCTCTGCCACCTGGACCACTGTTCCTTCTCGGGCTTCCTCCAATTCCACCACAGCTCCTCACTTGAAAGCGTCTCTTTTATCGGTTTCTTCTTCTCAGGGTCAATGAAAGGATGAGGACGTCCTTCTCTCTTATCCATCTCGTACTCACTCATCTCTTCTCTCTCTTTTCCATTCTCATAAACAACATACTCATTCTCCAAAAATTCTCTCGACCCATCCGACCCATCATCAGAATTCTCAACCTCTACGTCATCAACCAAAGCCATGCTCTCCTCCGAAGAGAGTGAAGATGCAACCGATACCCTATTTTTTCCTCTCCTGCTACCAGGTTTTTTCCCAAAAGACGGAGCTCCTGTAGAGACACCACCTGGCTCGGGGGCCCTAGCGGCTTTGACCTGACTGGCAGTGCCTTCTGGCCAATATTCTTGGCTAGGAATACTTGCACGAGCACCAGAGGCGGGTTCATATTGGCCAGATGTTGAGTCCATGTAACTATAATATGGAGCTCGTTCAATTGATACCTCCTCATGAGAGCTTTCTTTTTTGTTGGATTTCTCACACCTTATCCGTGCATTTGAAGAGGATTTATTTCTATATGGACCTGTGAGGCTATGTCCAGTTTTCCCTGCAAAAGGTATCTGGAGATTTCCCAGGAGATTAAATATAACCATCAGCATGTATTTACTGAAAGAACATTCCAAATTCAAATTCTACACAGATGCAAAAAAAATCAGGATATCGGGCTGCACAACTTTGCTCTAGTCAAATATACTTAGGCCTTGCGTATTTGCAGCTTTCATGAGATTTTTGCTTAGAAGTTGGACGGCATTTTATTTGATCAGTTAAAATATGAACTTTCTAGTTTTTTGGCTGAAAAGTTAGAAGCTTTAAGCTGGATGAAGATGAAACCAACTTTGTTTCAACGTCAAAAACTTTATTATTTTTGTTTAAAAACTGGAACCAAACGAGCCTTTAGAATATGTCATAATCTTACTCAGAGTTAAAGAATAAAGGATTCTCATTCTAGGGGGGGAACATCGCTTGAGTGCTTACTACTTACTCCTAAGCTAACTGCCATTTAGTTCCTTTTAACAATTACTCTGTAGTCTATCCTTACAACGAAATGGACCAAATGAAATGTACTACGTTTTGCTATAATATTTTTTTTTATAATACTAGACCTTGGGAATATCGGGAAAGTAACCCCATTCTAAATCATTCCTAGGCGAAGAAAACGGATCCTTTAGTGCGCTAAAGCTATTTCACATTTCTCACCCTCCAAGAGCACAATGTACAATTACTGTATTAATTTTTTAAACAGTTCAGAGAGATAATTCATCAACAAAAAACGAAAGGCTCTAAGCTCTTAGAGAACTTCCCACATACAAAAGATGAAAGTGAAACATATAAATCCAAATACGATTTAAACATTATCTATCACATATAATCAAAATAAAAATCTCGAAATCGTGTATCCCACTGTAAATAAATCAATACTAACTAAAATTTCCAAAGTTCCAGAAGAAAAAAATCCCATTGTAATTTAAACCATAACTTTAATTTCCAAAATTATAAATTTGCACAAATTAAATCCATACAAACAAAAATAGCTGCAAGCAACTCCATATATCAAAAAAAATCAAAAAGTAAGCCAAATTTACCTTCATAAAGAGATTATTAGCTGACCCATTAGCATAAATGAAGCTTCTTAAACCTCTATCTGCAAAAAAGAAGAATAAATATAAAAAGTTCACCACAAAATCATATATACAAATTTTACTAAATTAATTTATTAAGAAAAAAAAAAGTCACCTGGATACAACCAATTAGGCGATACAGTCGCCATTATTAGTTCGAAATATGATTAAATGTATATATAATCTCTTTTTATATATATTTAATAATTTAGATTTTATATATATATATTTAGTTGAAGATGATAAGCTGACAGTAAAACTAATGACTAAAATTACTAAAAAGGGTATTACTTTAATAGTCCTTGTATTTTTAGTGAAAATTCTATATGATCCTTATATTTTAAATTTCAAATAAGAAAAGTCCTTTCTTTGTTAGAAAATAACGGATTTGGTTTTTTGGATATTGTTAAAGTTTTTCATCATTGTTTCAGTTTTCTAATCAAAATAGGAAAATATGTTAGTGTATGCAAAAACGCTAGAAATTTATGGAGTGATACAATATTTTTTTCTTGTCATTACTCGTTATTGCATGAAAGTTATGAACGATGATGGGACGTGTTTAACGTATGCAATTACGTAAAAAAGTTATGAAAGCCGATAAATGAAAGAGTATTAAGTATGGAAGACAATACATATCAAAATAGTATTATTTTTCAGCCTTTTGCTTTCGAAACGATTGTTCTGCATGCATAGTGAAAAGGGCTTAGATCAGATTCACAACCGATCCGGTATCCATTAGGACGAAGATTTTAATTATCAAAATAAACAATAACCCATATTCTTGTGATGCATGTTCGTATTTGTTTTTAAGATCAGTACAACTGTATAAGATATATATTTTTAATTAATGATAGGACATTCTTTATTTATTATTAATTTTTAAATAAAAGTGGATGAAAAACTCACAAGGTCTCACACAAATATTTACAACGATTTGATTAAAAAATTGAGGGTTAGATCATAACTTTTTAATAATTAATTTAATTTTTTAATTTTTATTATATATTAGACAAATTATGCTTTAATAAATTAAAAACAAATTTTACAACATAATAAAAACTCAAATAAAAATATAGAACCCTAGTGGATACTATCCTAAATTTAATTATTAATCAAAATTTGAAAAAAAATAACAATTAAATATTTATTTTTGAAAACGGTATTTTATGTCGTTCAATTGATTGACTATACAAAAGAAAAAACTCGGTAACCGGTTGTTTTAGATAAATTAAGACTTTTTTAATTTTAATTGATTTTTAAATATACAGTTACATTTACATATTCCTAAATCATTTAAAATTACTTTATTAATGTAAAATCTAAAATATTACTCTAAGTACAGTATTGTTTTTTTATAACACACATACAAAAAATGTAATTTTTATAATAAACAACACAATATTTCTCTCTTTTTTGTCTCTCCCAGTTTCCTCTTTTCATAATCTCTCAAATATACCCAAAAAGAAAAAGAAAAAGAAAAAAGGCTTTAAAAAAAAAAACTGCATCTCCTTTGAGTTAAGATTTTCACCTTTTTTCAACCTTACATTGCTTAGTATTATTATCCTAATTTATATTAATCAGTAGTTTTTTTCCATTTTCTTCCTTGATCGAATTATTTTCTATTAACCCTTCTGAAAAAACCAGTTATCAACCAAAATAGGTTATACTAATTGATCAATAAATTTTTTAATTCTATCTTCTTATTTCCATTAAACCCTTCAATCTTTTTCAATTACAAACATATTCTCAGGAATTTTGTTGGGTATTTTCTCAATTGAGAAATATCTAGATTATGCATATATTTAGGGTTTCTGGATTTTGTTATAAATTAAGGTGCTGTGATATCGGTGTTCGATAAAGATCCGATCTTTTTATCCGGGTTTTAAAAGATATGATGAAGAGAGCAAAAAATGAGCCACCTAATAATATTAGGAGGTTCAGATTGTCCCATTTATTGTTGGGTATAGCAGCATTGTACTTGATTTTTATAGCTTTTAAGTTCCCTCAATTCTTAGAAATGGCTTCGATTTTGGGTGGCGATGATAGGCACCGAGTTTTGATCGAAAACGAGGATTTAAGTAATCCTACTCTGGGTAGTGTGTATAAAGATACATTTCACAGGAGATTAGAAGATAATGAAAACCAAAAAAATGTACCTAATTCGCCACGTAACAAACTAGCTACCCCTATAAAGCCTTTACAACACCATTATGGTCGTATTACTGGTGAGATAATGAGGCGTAAGAACCGTACTATGGATTTATCGGATTTAGAAAAAATGGCGGACGAGGCTTGGACATTAGGGTCTAAGGCTTGGGAAGAAGTTAGTAACTTTGATTTAGCGGATATATCTCAAAATTCGGTTCTTGAAGGGAAACCGGAGTCTTGCCCCTCGTGGGTGCAAGTGAGAGGTGAGGATTTAGCTAAGAGAGACGATATTATGTTTTTACCATGTGGGTTAGCTGCGGGTTCTTCGATAACAGTCGTTGGGACACCTCATGCAGCTCATTTTGAGTATGTTCCTCAACTTGCTAGGATAAGAAATGGTAACGGGTCGGTTTTGGTTTCGCAATTTGTGGTTGAGTTACAAGGGCTAAAGTCTGTGGTCGGTGAGGACCCTCCAAAAATATTGCATTTAAATCCGAGGCTAACGGGAGATTGGAGCCAACGGCCTGTTATTGAGCATAATACGTGTTATAGGATGCAGTGGGCGAATGCTCAGAGATGTGATGGTTTATTATCCAGAAACGACGATGACGTGTTAGGTAACTATATACTTACCCTTGATAATTTTATAGTCTTTTAGATGAGATGGAAATTAGCAACTTTACATTGTGGACTTGTACCTCGGGCTAAATTTGCGATATTTCTTTTCTAAGTTTTTGCTCTACTCTTAGAAACTTGTTTCATAGCGCTTAAATGTCAGCTTGAAACTAAGTTTTTGCTCTACTCTTTGAACATAAAGCTGAAACTTTTTATTATGTTTTGCTGAAAACTTGAAACAGCTCGAAGTTATGACTCGAGGATTATTTTTACGGTCTAAAAAGCTTAGGAGTAGCTACATTATTCAAAGCATTAGCATAAATATACTAGATTGTTAATGGTGACGAAATCTTTATATCGTAAAGCTTTTCTGTGACTTGAATTATAGACCCTTTTTAAAGTTACTGAATATGAAATATGTAATGCCATTATATATAATTATTTTGTAGATACAGATATAATACTGTATTATGCTAAAATCATGCTTTACGCGTTAATGTTTCGCATTAAAAAACATTGATTTATTGACAGTTGATGGACACGTGAGATGTGAAAAATGGATGAGGAACGATATAGTGGATACAAAAGAGACCAAATCGACCTCATGGCTTAATCGATTTATTGGTCGTCATAAAAGGCCAGACGTAACATGGCCATTTCCATTTGTGGAGGGTAGACTATTTATTTTGACTATACGGGCCGGCGTCGATGGATATCACATTAACGTTGGTGGTCGACATGTCACTTCTTTTCCTTATAGAACGGTAAGTTCTTTGTTATATCTCTTATATGAGTTTTGAACTTATATTGGAAGTCCTTGCTCTATAGATGTGCCAGAATATTTGTTTTTATGTTTACAAAACAATTATTGTTTTCGAGAGTATCTCAGCCATCAGATTGGTGACAGTTACAGTGCTTTGAATGGTTTACCATTCACCAAACAACTATGTGATTTCAAGCAAGATGTTTTTGTCAAAGAAGAACTCCGGATTTTTTTTGGTCAAGAAGAACTCTGGACTTTAAACATAACGTTTAGGCTCTTCCATGTTAGGTCAGTAAGATATACTTTCGTCGTTACTTTTCTTTTAGTTAACGGAATGTTGTGTCCCAATGCTTGATCCTGTAACACATTATCATCGGGCATAAGTTAATATTACAAAATGTTCAGACTTCAGAAACACACACTCAGGTCTTGATTATAATTCACTAATTTAGATATGTGGAGAACTAGAATTTTAGATACGCCGATGCGTCTGTGCTGCCTCTACATCGACATATTTGGATGATGAAATTACATCAATCGTCTGTGGTAATACTTGATGATTTGTCACATAGAGTTTCCCAATCCCAAGGAAAAAGTTGGAAATATTAAATGACATTGTACTAACAAGAGTAAAAGACTTGCCGGAAAAAAAAACGAGTAAGATATTATTTATTATCGGCAGGATTATCAACGGCTATACTCTTTTTTAATTCCATAAACACGAATATGATAGTTTTTGTCAATACCTAATTATCAATAACAAGGAAAAAACAATAAATAATATCTTGCCCATTCTTGGCAAGAATAGTTATATTGAGGCCATTTTTAATCCACTTCTACTTCACTCCTTTAGTTTGTACACCTGTTTTGGCTCTAAACTCTAGAGCACCCATTTGTTCTCACAAGTTTCTTTTATGTATTACTGTTTGGATACTTGCTCTGGTGTCTTCCTCATTAACGATTTAGTTACCCTAAGATGCATATTTTGTTAATTGTCTCAGTTATTGTAGTGTGGTACTCTTAGATAAGCAGGAAAACGTATTTCTGATCGTGTTATTTCTGTTAATTTAGGGGTTCACACTTGAAGATGCAACTGGTCTGGCAATTAAAGGTAACGTGGATGTCCATTCTGTTTATGCCACGTCACTGCCAACATCTCATCCTAGCTTCTCACCACAAAGAGTACTCGAAATGAATGAAAAATGGAAAGCTAAACCTTTGCCAAAAGGACCTATTCGTCTTTTCATTGGGATACTCTCTGCGACAAATCATTTTGCAGAACGCATGGCAGTTAGGAAAACTTGGATGCGATATTCGTCAGTTAAAACCTCAGAAGTAGTCGTGCGTTTCTTTGTTGCACTGGTAAAGGCTTTCGTCTTTAAAAAAATATTAAGTGCATAGGGTTACTTACTAGTACACTAACATATTATAAAATCTAGATGCTATGAAAGTATTTCTTGTTTGCTTTTGTACAGTACATGGAATAGACCATACTTTGTGGACTAAAATAAATAAGAAAATAGTCCATCAAAGCAGATTTTTTTTTGAGTGTACCGTTTTTCTCTCTTTCTTATTAATTTGATAAAATATTATTCAAACCTATGTTTTCTTTCGTCAATTTGGTACACTAAGTGTACTAAATCGCTGAGAAATGTGAAAGTGTACTGATCGGCAATTTTGGTAGGTTGGTGCACAGAATAGATATCATGTGATACTTTAGCTGTTCAAAACTGTTATTACTTTGGTGTTTATATATACAGAACCCAAGGAAAGAGTACTAAATTTTCCTTATGGTTTCATATTTAATGAAACCAATATGTTTAGAAACGGATAAAGAGGAAAATTCACTATTGCGAAATTTCACATATGGTTTCATATAGTCGACCCCAATTTCTTGGGGAAAATGCATAGTTTGATGATGATTAAGTACAACAAGTGTACTGAATCACTGAGAAATGTGAGGCTAGTGTACTAATCGCCAATTCTGGTGTTTGTATACAGAATCCATATAATGTGATACCTTAAGTGTTCGAAACTGTTATCAACTTATAATATTACCGGTTACACTTTTATTCTATTTAGACTAACAAATACGTAGGTGTTTATACATACAGAACCCAAGGAAGGAGGTGAATGCAATTTTGAAGAAGGAAGCTGCTTACTTTGGTGATATTGTAATTTTGCCGTTTATGGACCGCTATGAACTTGTTGTTCTTAAAACTATTGCTATCTGCGAGTATGGTGTAAGTTCACTTCTACAATTTACTTTTTCCATCCACAACATTGTTATTAGCAGTACGATACAGGGAAATAGTTTTATAACTAGCTGAATAGCATTTTATACTATCCCACTTAAGGAGACAGATAATTTCATATTACAGGTTCAGAATGTTACAGCTGCTCACTTTATGAAATGTGATGTGTCGTATTACAGGTTCAGAATGTTACAGCTGCTCACATTATGAAATGTGATGATGATACATTTGTTAGAGTAGACACTGTTTTGAAAGAAATTGAAGATATTTCTCCTAAACGGTCTCTTTACATGGGCAATCTTAATCTCTTGCACCGGCCTCTGAGACATGGGAAATGGGCAGTTAGTTACGAGGTATGGCAGCCTATTAATTGAAGAACTTTATCAAATAGGGTTTTTTAAGGGTCGATTTTTCATGGATATTTGTCTGGTGTAACAGGAATGGCCAGAAGAAGTGTATCCTCCCTATGCTAATGGTCCTGGTTACATAATATCTATTGATGTTGCAAATTTTATTCTCTCTCAGCACGTCAATCGGCGATTACGGGTATGTAGCACCACCGTATATTTATATCAGATGTGCCTTTTTATTATAGGCGTCATTACGTGTACATGATAACACGAACAATGATCTGCTTTTCGATTTTATACACTAAGTCACCGACCTACTGAATTTAGCAATCAGCACACTAGCATTGTATTTTTAGTACACTTAGTCAACCAATTTGAAAAAAAAAACATAGGTTGGGTAATAATTAGTTAAGAAAACAAAGTATTTTATACACTCTCCTTTCATTTCTCTAATTCTTTTGTACTCCATTCTATTACATTGTTCCTAATTTAATTCCCAAGCTATAGTTTTTCTTATTTGTACAAGCAAAAAAATATGTTACTATTCTGTAATATTGCAAAATTTTGCAGGTGGTTATACAAATTGAAATCGGAAGATACGTTAGTGTACAAAATTGTATTTAACCTTTTAATAAAATCATTGCATTTTCCTGACCAAAGTACTAAAAAAAATTATTTTCTTCTTATTATATCAGCTATTTAAGATGGAGGATGTAAGCATGGGGATGTGGGTCGAGCAATTTAACAGTTCCACGCCAGTTCAATATTCACATAGCTGGAAGTTTTGTCAATATGGGTGTATGGTGGGTTATTATACGGCTCATTACCAATCCCCTCGACAGATGATTTGCTTATGGGACAACTTGAATAGGGGCCGAGCAAACTGCTGCAATTTCAGATGATTTTTGGAAGTGATCTGTGATTAGTTGATAAATAGTTTTGATTAATTGTGCTAATTGCTTGTTCGTCAAATAGCTCATTCGTGTCTGTATTTTAGTTACGGCCACTGTTTTGAAAACAAGAACCATGTTAATTGATGGTTCATTTTTTCGTGCCGAGTTGTACAACTAGATATGTGATACGAAGCGATTGTTTACACAAGAAATGAACGTTATTAACTGTATCTTCATTCCGTAGTCTGGTGTGTAGTAAATTTGTATTCTCAGATGAAATGGCTATGTTGAATGGATATCAACAGTGAGCTTATTTGTTTCTTACTCTTTTCCTCCAATTAAATTTATGCCTGCAGAATCTGGAAGACAACGAATAATTTCTTCTTCTTTTTTTCCTAATTTGTACTATTTAACTTTAATACGCTTGTAACAATCTCAGTTTGTAGAATCTATTATGTTTTGCTTAGCCATCTATATGCTTTGAGCATAACATTCCTGAATAATGTTTGATACTTGGTGCTGCCTGCCTGCCTATCTGTCCTATTGGCGCTGGCAAAATCGGAACTTGAGGTGATTATGGATCAAGTTAATTTGCAGTACTACTCTATCCTCAGAATTGTAAGATGAGATATCTGTGATGGAGCTGTTTGACATGTACCTATTAACGTCTAAGAAATTCTGAAGCCAAAATTTGCTAGTTTTTATGGGTCAAGTTTGTTTTGCATAAGTTGTACTAATAGGCCGGATGAATTTGTTCACATAACCATCTATGTTCGAGAGGACTTCAAAGTGGTTTGTTTTCAGTTTCAAAAGTGTAGTTAAGCTCATGGCTAGGGTGGCTAACTTGAATATCAAGTCATTTCCGGGCCTTCCGGCTTGCCTCACTGTCGGTTTTTCACCTTCTTTGTGCGAATATTGTTTTTTTGAAGTAATTCTGATGGATTGTAAATTTGACCGGTAATATTACTAGTACTTTTTTCATTAGATTTTTTGGTCTAGAGGTACTTTTATTAAAACCAGGTGTATTGAGTGTTCTAAAAAGCGAGCCTATACGAAAATTAGGATCCAACCTAAGAGCTGAGATAGTTAGGCGGCATTAAGCGGGATTAGGCGTTGGACAAGTTATTTCGGGCTAAAATCCCTCGTGTACTATTTGGCGTATTTGTACTCGTATTTAAAGCTCGTTTGCCCCTTATCAAATTGAAAAATTAGAGCTTTTTACAAAATGGGTTGGAATATGGTATAATCATTGTCAGCCGTGGGGCCAGACGGTTGGCAATCATTCTCAACCCACTGTAATGATATAATTTGTCGGCAAAGATTTAATTACCTTCTCAATCGTATAAAAATTAAAAAATACATTTAGTGTATTGTATTATCATACGTTAACGATTTAGGTACTGTATTATCAATTTTAATAATTGAAATACCGAACTATGAAATTTCATCCAATTAAGGAACTAACATCATAAATCGACGAGATTGCAATCATTATTATATCTCAGATTTGGAGATCTATATTTGACGTATGTTGATAGAATTACACTCATATTGTGGTAGTCAAGAGAATGTGAGTACAATTTCATTATTTTGTTTAACGATATGTCCTCAATTATGACAAATTCTGTAATTTGGTACCTCAATTGTTAAAATTGGTAGTACCTAAATCGTTAAATACTTATAGTACAGTACACTAAACGTATTTTTTCTACATAAAAATAGTATTACTATTACATCTGCGAACTGCAAGGTTCTCATATACTGAATTTCAGTTACCACCATTTCATATTTTAAATGAAATAGAATGAAACTCCAAATCAAGAAACTTTATGAACTGAAATTTCATATTTTAAATGAAATAGAATGAAACTCCAAATCAAGAAACTTTATGAACTGAAATTTCATATTTTAAATGAAATAGAATGAAACTCCAAATCAATAAACTTTATGAACTGAAATTCAGTATGAACCCCAACAACTGCTAAATGCTTCATATGACTCTCTCCAATTTTACAATAGTAATACTTAAACTATCGAGATTCATTTTATATCTATAATATTTGAAAATTAACATAGTTATATAACTTTTGAACGAGGATTCATACCTTTTTCATGGTGAGCAATGAGGTGAATATTTTATTTACGATTCATATGTTTAGCTTGTAAAGTGTTCATCTCATGTTTATTTCTTTTAAGCAAACGAAAAACAAAACAAAAATGTACGTACTATCGAATAGACGATGTAAATTTGAGCAATGATCTAGAGCGCTGATTTCTCGTCTCATTGGTTAAGCCATGTATAATATTTCTTACTTTTCATAAATTGAGTAAATTAAAGATATAAATTTGATAAATCAATAATGTTTTGATATAGATACAACAATTTTTGTATTATACTTTTTGTAATTTGAAAAGGTATTTAATGTCTAAACATGTTCCAGAGCACCCGTTAGCATAATTATTTAATTAGAGCATGCATTATGTTGAACGTAATTTTAGGTATTTTTGTAAACATAAGGGAGATAAAGTGAAATAAACATTTGAGCAACACGTAACGGACGCTTGTTAGAAAATGGACCTGACCACGTGACATCTTAGTAATAATATTAATAGTAACGTATTTATGGTAAATACCAAAATAAGCCTTTTGTCGACATATTTTTTTTTTTTTTTTTTTTTATGCAGACGCTTTTTGATTAATACAGACGATAATGGTATAAATCACGCCACGTAATAAAAACTCAATCTATTAAAAACCCAAATAAATATATTGGAATCCTAATTTGAGTCTACCCTAAATTTAAATATTAATTTAATTTAATTTTTATTTTTATTTTTTTATTTTTAATAGATTGAGTTTTTATTACGTGACGTGACTTATACCCCATCCTATTAATATACCCACCGTCTGCATCAAGCACACAACGTCTGTATATTTTACAGATGGATATATATGCTGCGGCGCCATGTTGTATTCAATTTGTTTTTCTTATATTAGAAACTAAAAAAATTCCACTCAGTTGAATTTGAATGGATAAGTACACTGCCAACTTTATTTTTAATTTGTTTTCCTTCAATATTGGTAACAGTTGTTTCTTGAGATTCTAATTGTGGTAGGGTTAATTTTTTTTTTGCCAAAACTAAGCTTTTTATACAGACATTACGTATAAAAAAAAATTAAAAAAAATATTTAATTAGCTACAGGAATTGTGAAGTTATTTTTTATTACGAGCTTAATAGTCATGGTTTTTGTGACGAGTTTATGACATGATAGTCAATTTGTTACAATTTTGTGACAGGATTTACAATTATTGACATTTTTGTGACAGATTTTGACTCTTATAAAATCAATATTATTTTGTAATGCTTGTTTTAACAACAACGAACGATGTAAATATGGAGTAAAGTGACTCAATTGAAGTAATGACAAAATCATGGAGTAATTACCTGGGCTAGTCCGGCTTCCCATTTTACAAAAAAATGGCGAAAAAGTAAAAAAACTATTTATTTTGATTAAAATCTCTAAAAAATGAACATTCGCCTCTTGATATCACGAAAAAAACACCAATACATGGTGTGATTTTTTTATACAGAAATCGGACCCATTTACAATTTGTGGTTCCGTCACTATATAGAATTAAGATCGATTTATACCACATTGGATAAGAATTTAAGCTTACATAAAATTAATACTAATGAATGACAAATTTTTTATAAAGGATAAAATTAATGTTAAATTTGTCATTTCAAGCTCAATTTATCAGTTACTCAGTTTCCTTTCCGTGTCCAAAACGTAGCCACGTCTCCCTATCTCAAAGAAATAAAAAAGGCAAAAAAAGGGTACCCTACAAAACCCAACAATCAATCAACCAAAGTTTCTAAATGGGGTAAATGGGGTGTACATTTGTACATATTATTCTAAAGGGTAAACTGCAAATAAACCCATGAACTACAAGTGTTTTGCAAATACTTCCATTAATTATGGAAACTTACAAAATAAACCTCATTAATTATCTACGTTTTGCAATTAACCCACATGAGTCATGACCAGTTTAAAAAGAGTGCATTTGAAACAGTCACCTTATTTGACTGTTTATGAAACAGTCATCTTAACCACCGTTAGATTAAAAAATGGATGGTTAGATAATGTTTTTCAATAACTAATTTATGTTTTCTATTTTCAACAAATTAGAATGTGATAAATTAAAAACAAATTGTACAACACACTAAAAATTCAAATAAAAATATATAACCCTAGGGAGACCTAACCTAAACCTAAATATTAATAAAAAATTAATTTTTTTTTTATGCATTTGACACCTTTTTATGCTAACGGGTTGTGAACCAGTCATATAGTCTGACTGTTCCCTAGTAATTCCCGTTTAAAAAGGTATGCCAACTTTAGTTACGGTGGTCTATTTTGGAAACCATTCTTTCGATACGTGGAAATTGTCAAATTTTAGGCACATAAAATTAGTTGAAAGCAAAAGAAGAAAACATCATAAAGTTACGACAAAAAAAAACTCATTAAAGCAAAAAATGTATCCGTTCACAAGCATTAAATGTAATTATGTTTACATGCTTTTTTCTCTTAGATCATAGATCACAATAATCTTCTAATCCACCTTTACGAGAAACCTTCTACCTCTCATACTCAATCTAGAAAAAGGAAAATAACCATTACCATCTAATACACTAGCAATCGTTGTCAACGCGTTGCGTTTGCGATATGTAGTGACATAGATATGATCCCGACAAATAAACTTAAATTTTTTTTAAAAAAAAATTAAATATCAAATGATTAAATATAATTAATTAACAATCATATATAAAGAGTAACATAATGTTTTACTCTTATAAAAAATACACAACTATTTTGTTTGGAATATAAATGTGTGAAAAATAACATCTTTTAAGTTATTTATGTATTTGAATTGAGTGATGGCATTTAAGAGTAATTACAATATTAGAGTGAGGGTATTTTTGGAAAATTTGGGTAAAATTTGGCAGTCTCAAAATGCTTGGCTTGACTTATATTAATAGTATGATATTATGCTAGTTTTTCTTAGTATTCCTACAATACTGTCATGTTACCGGCTATCGCAATATATAATCAGTATCTAAATGCTCAAAAAGCTTCATGTTAAAAAAAAAAACCGAAATTGACAAACGTAAACATAACCACACCCTGCTAAAACTAGTCAACAATCACTTATCAAAATAAACGTCTGTAGGAATAATTACCAAACTTTTACGATTCAAGAAAATTATTTGCAAAACACCCATACTTCATGTGGGTTATTTGCAATTTACTCTAGACCTAATAATCCACTAATAAATACTCTATAAATTTATAAAAAAAAATTCCCAAAATTTTAACTCCTATATATTGCGCTGGCACAGCAAAGTTGATGGGAATATTTACCAAACTTCTAAAATTCAAGAGAACTATTTGCAAAACACCCATACTTTCTATGGCTTATTTGCAATTTATCGTAAAACTTATACTAAAACATTAATATTAATATAAATAACACAAACGTAATATTCGATTACAAAAAAAGAAACACGTATAAAGTAAGATATAAATATCGTGTTACAAAGGTCATGCTCACCACCACATTTCCCTCCTTTGGTATCAAAATAAAATGAAATAAAATCCCAACGGTTGCTTTCCAAAACAGTAACACCAAACACACTCTTTTTCTCACACAAATAGATCTATATACCAATAAATCACAAAAATCAAAATCAAAATCAAAATAAAAAAAAGCACAAAAAAATGGATTTCAACGCGTTTCTAACATCATTAGGCACATCTTTGGTAATATTCATGGTTCTAATGATACTATTTGCTTGGCTATCGAAAAAACCGGGAAACGCGGTGATATACTACCCGAACCGGATACTAAGAGGGATCGATACGACCGGGTCGGGTACTCGTAACCCGTTTTCATGGATTAAAGAGGCGTTTAGTTCTACTGAAGAAGATATTATTAGTGTTTCGGGTTTGGATTCTGCTGTTTATTTTGTTTTCCTTTCTACAGGTATTTGTTTCTCTCTCTCTCTATATCTATATCTATATATTTATATCTATATTTGTATCTATATTTGTATTTGGATGCTGTTTATTTTGTGTTACCTTTTACGGGTTTGTTTGTTTGTTTCTCTCTCTATATCTATATATTTGTGTGTGTTTTGTATTAGGTCACTTGTTTTTTAGAAGCTAACTAAGCATAAGTTTAGTTTAGCTTTTTTGTTACAGGAAAATAAGCTAAAAAAGTCTTCTTTTTTTTTCTGTAGAATAAGCTAAAAAGTCATTTTTTATTAATAATAAGCTAATTTTCAGGAAAACTAGCTTTTTAAGGAGTGACTTATAAATCTTTTCAAAAAAGTTTAGTTTAGCTTTTTTGTCACAGGAAAATAAGCTAAAAAAGTCCTTTTTTTCTGTAGAATAAGCTAAAAAGTCATTTTTTATGAATAATAAGCTAATTTTCAGGAAAACTAGCTTTTTAAAGAGTGGCTTATTTTTTTTTGAAAAAATAAATCTTTTATTAGTGTATCGGGTTTAAATGCCGCTGTTTATTTCGTGTTCCTTAATCCTTTTAATGAGAGTTTATCAAACTCTTAAAATTTACGAGACTTATTTGCAAAACAACCATATATTACGTGGCTTATTTGCATTTTAATGACTTATTTTCGGGAAAAAGGGACTTTTAGGCACGTCGTTTGTATAATAGTATATATTTGTGTGTTTTGTATTAGGTCACATGTTTTTGAGAAGCTAACTAAGCATAAGTTTAGTTTAGCTTGTTTGGCACAGAAAAATAAGTCCTTTTTATCTGAAAAACAAGCTAATTTTCAAGAAAATAAGCTAAAAAAAGTCCTTTTTTCTGAAAAATAAGCTAATTTTCAGGAAAACAAGCTTTTAAGGAGTGACTTATTTTTTTGTAAAAAAAGTTTTTAGAAAAAATAAATATTTTATTAGTGTCGCTGGTCTGGATGCTGTTTATTTCGTGTTCTTTTCTACAGATTAATTTGTTTCTCTGTATATATGTATTTATATTTATATGTATATGTGTATGTGTATGTGTGTGTATTTGTTATTTGTAGATATTATTATAATACTCAATTAGTTACAAAATAAGTGTACTTATATGAAAATTGTGTTGTTTATTTAGTGTTCCTTTCTATAGGTTTGTTTTTGTTTCTCTCTCTATATTTCTATATGTATGTATATGTAATCATGTATGTATTTATTTTGTACGAATTTTTCCGTTTCTTAATACTCCCTCCGTCTACTGCTTTAAATAGTGTGATATTTAAGTAATTGGAACAATTTTTCTATAAATTCGAACAAAAAGTATTTACTGCTTTAAAATGTTAGGATATAGTGTAGTTTTGATATGATTTAAATACTACCAAAAAGAGAAATTTTAAAAAATCAAAAATAGAAAAGCTACTAAAAAGGTTAAGTCATTTTTTTATCAAAAAATAATTTTTTTTTAAGAAATTGAGTTTTTTTAAATGACTTGTTTTCAGAATTATAGGAGTAATTTTGAAAAAAGTGGCTTACTGTATGAAAAAAGTGACTGATATTAGAAAGTGACTTATTTTATGAAAAAATGTGACTTATTTTCAGGAAAAGGGACTTATTATTCATGAAACAGTGACTCCGTATCAAAAAAGTGATTTTTTCAGGAACTGTATGTATGCATACAGTTTATTACGCGGTATCTTTGTGGATTGGTGATGTAAATTTATGATTATTTATGAGGCGATTTTATTTTAGGGTCCTTATTGTTTCAGCTGTATGTATTAATGTATAATTATTTATTTTTGATTAGTAAGTTTCGCTTGTATTGCTCTGTTGAAGTATTTGATGGAAAAAAACTGGTCTAGAAGAATCACAGTTTGTCTACGGGCTTTACATTTTTACCATTTGAGTTCTTTTAACTTTGAATTTAGTCAATTTACCAATTCCGTTACGGGATGTATCGATTAGAAAGAAATGCTCATGGAATATACTATAAATTAAGGAGCGGTGTATGTTCTACATACTATATAGTTATATATGGCAATTTTTATCTTATTACTCTGCTAAAAGGTTAGATGACATAAGTCAATGATGTTTAGGATAACTTTCAGTGCTTACATCTTTCGTTACTCGAGTGCTTAACTTTTTAAATCAATCAGAAATTTGTGTTTACCTGAGGATATTTCATGTGTCAATTATACGGTTTGTGGAGTCTATTGCAAATTAACTAGGACTTGTGTTGGAATCATGATATGGGGTTGTTGTGGCAGCTTAGCTTGTGGTTTTAGGCGAGGGGTGATAAGCTATCCCAGACTGTCAGATACCATAGTTTAGGAAAAAAATAAAACGAAATGAAACTGTGTTTAGACTAATATCACGTTATTTTCTGTACTCTGTAGTATTCCATTTATTATCACAAGAATACTTGCATTCTTGATGTGATCAATTCACATCTTCACTTCTGGCCTCTATTGATCGTTCATGTCATAGTTGGGTTTATGAGTAGTTACAAGAATGGAAGAAAGAGTAATTAAGTTCGGAAAATATTGCACTTAAACTTCCTTTACTTCGCAGTTAATCTTGGTTATGCATTAAACTTAGTGGTCTATAGTTTGGAAGGTGGACTCTGCGCTTTCAAATCTCTGCTACTGGTGTATACGGTAGCTTTTTCTTTAGTTGAAGGCACAAAACCCTTGTATGATTTCAGTTTTTTACTGCTACTGATGGTCTCATCTATGTTTAAATGGGGCAGAGAATTTCTTAGAATCTGAATATTCAATAAATATGGTAAGAATAATTTTTGGGAGGGTTAATTTGACAGTTTTAACTAAGAATGCCGGGACCTGATTATTCAATTATCAGCTTCCCAAATAACGAGATGTGTTAAGAATCGCGATAAGGCGCTACATCTATTCAGAGTAAAAAGGTCAATGACATTATTCCTTTTTAACATTTTTTTTTGTAAATTTAATTCCTCTCAGGTCAGACTATGGGATATAATGTTTCTTTTACAATCCGGTTATTACCTTCCAATAGTTTTTGAGTTTTTCTTGCTATGTTGTGTGCTGGCATGATCTACTGGGACCAAAGTAGGTATAGCACAATAATCTCCATAGGTTTAGGCGTTTGGCAGTTTTACTTGTAAATTAATAATATATTTCACCTTATTTTTATTTTCATTAGGACAAATTTTTGCACCAAACATACAGTTGTGTACCAGGGCTACTGGTGATAATGGTAGACTGGTTGTTGTGTGTATGAAGAAGGTTGGTCTACAATCAATTAAAAAATCTGATGCATATTAAGGGACTATAATAAAATCTAGGCTGTCAATTATGGGTGCTTAAACCAACGGGTCAACATTAGTGATACTCCTATTATTTTAATGGGTTAACGATCTGGAAGGGTATCTTTTTATTAAACCTTCTGCTGAAATCTCTTACTTATCTTTAACTAAATTTAGCAATGTTAATGTTTCAAAATTAAGATGTGAGAACAAACTGTGCTTTTTTTAACGGTAAATGAACCGTAGACGATTTTTTTTTTTTATGTTAATAGAGTGTGTTAATATTCATGTAACAGAGTTGGCCGTCTCCGTTTAGATTTACGTGTTTACTTTTAAACTTCAAAGCTTGTTGATGGATGTTGTGGATGTTTGGCTTTACCCCAACACAAACTACTTTTGGCTGTTTAAGTATTTTATTTTTTCGGATTTACATAATAAAATCCTATTAAACTGCAGTACTGGGAATCTTGGTTATATCTGGGATGGTTCTGCTCCCTGTCCTTTTACCGGTGGCTGCCACAGATAACAATAAATCAACAACAGAGACCAGCAATGGAACATTTAGCAACCTTGATAAGCTCTCTATGGGGCACTTAGAAGTAAGCTCCATCTATTAAGTATTACCAAAGCTATCACCAAATGCTTACTCTAACTTGACACATTTTCTAAGCATGAATCTATCTTATATTTAATGATTCCAAAAACCATCGCTTAGTTCTGTTAGTTTAATTTCTTCATTTTTTTGGTTTGTTATTTTCAGGAGAAGAGTCCAAGGCTGTGGGCTTTTCTTGCAGCCACATATTGGGTCTCATTTGTTGCATACTACTTATTGTGGAAAGCGTATAATCATGTTTCCAGTTTAAGAGCCGCAGCTTTAATGTCTCCCAAAGTTAGAGCCGAACAATTTGCAGTTCTAGTGAGAGATATACCACCTCCTGAAGGTCAGACTAGAAAAGAACAAGTCGATACGTACTTCAAAACGATATATCCAGATGCCTATTACCGCTCCATGATCGTCACAGATAATGCAAAGGTATTATCTATCTCTTTGTTTGCCAACTCTTCTGGTCAATATTTTAGCTTTCTGAGTGGAGGAAAACAAACACATTTTATGTAATTTTTGTTTAACAGCAGAATTATGTTGGATTGGAATAGCTGTCCAGTACAGTCCCTTGGTGTTTCTGTAATTCATCATTCGCTGTCTGGGACTATAAATTGAATAAGTGTTTTACTGTTATAGGCTTGTTTGGCATGCTCTCATTCTTGTATTTTAAACTAGAAAAATACAATTGTGTGCTCGGCAAGAGGTAAAAAGTATACTTTTTTTAATGCCAAAAACTACAATTTTTTTGGTACATATTTTACCAAAAACATACTTTTGGACTTATATGGTGCAAGTGCGCAACAAAACTAGTTGTCCTACAACTGACACAGGACTAACTGTGTGGCCCCCAAGAATTTTGTTAGCGAATTAAGTACCATTCGCTATGAAGTGAGTCGATATATTTTCAAGGCCGTTAATCTGGACAATGGTTTTTCACTTGTATGCTCAAGTTTGTCCTTTATGTTTTACAGGTGAACAAAATTTGGGAGGAGTTGGAAGGGTACAAAAAAAAGCTTATACGATGTGAAACCATTTATGAAGAATCCAAGAAAACGAATCCTGATGGTTCGAGACCCACACACAAAACCGGTTTTCTTGGCCTTGTCGGGAAAAAAGTCGATTCCATAGAGTTTTACAATGAAAAAATAAACGAGTTGGTCCCTGAACTAGAAACTGAACAAAAAGCCACACTTAGGGAAAAACAACTAGGTGCAGCGTTGGTGTTTTTTAATAGTAGAGTAACTGCAGCCTCCGCAGCTCAGAGCTTACACCCCCGTTTGGTTGACACCTGGACGGTCACAGATGCTCCAGAACCCTGTCAACTCTTATGGCCTAATTTGTCAAAGAAATTCTGCGAGAGAATTATACGGCAGTATGCTGTTTACGCCTTTGTTGCTCTGACTGTACTTTTCTATATGATCCCCATAGCGTTTGTATCTGCATTTACAACACTAGACAATCTTCGGAAACTTCTCCCGTTTTTGAAATCTATTGTTGATATTGAAGCAATTAAGACAATTTTGGAAGCATATTTGCCTCAACTTGCTCTTCTTGTATTTTTGGCAATGCTACCCAAAATGCTTCTGTTTTTGTCAAAAGCTGAGGGAATTCCTTCTAGGAGTCATGTAGAGAGGGCGGCGTCAGGGAAATATTTTTATTTCATTGTCTTTAATGTTTTTATTGGAGTTACAGTGGGTGGAACTTTGTTCGGGTCATTGAAGGAAATTCAAAAGCAGCCAGACAAGCTCGTCGATTTATTAGCAACCAGTCTTCCAGGGAATGCAACATTTTTCCTCACCTTTGTGGCCCTCAGGTAAGATTTTAGTAAACTGTTCAAAAGTTGAGATGACTTTTGATTGACTTTTTCGAAGTTTATAAAACGAATGCATATTATAGATATTGCTTGAATTGTGGGAAAATAATATCTTTTTTATGTCCATAAATATAAATGAACGTTATGAAGATGCACATGTCTATTCACTTTTTTATTTAGTTGAGGATTTTAAAAGTTTAAACTTTACTTTAGGCGTTAATTTTCTTGTTTCAATAGTGTTTAACTCTCACAGTTGCGCCTTTATACACACTTGTTTTTAAATAGTTGGGGATCTTGGAAAGAAATATAGCTTGGACGATTATTTTTTTGTTTCGCTAGTGCGCGTTTATGCAAACTTTCATTTAAATAGCTGATGATTTTGGAAGTAGCTTTTGCTTAGACTTTATTTTTCTTGATTTGATAGTCATGAATTCACAGTTGCGGGTTTATACACACTTATATGTAAATAGATGATGGATTCTAGCAGATTTAACAATGGCTTAGACATAACTTTTTATTGCTTTGATAGTCATATACTCTCTCACTCTCACATATGGTGTTTAGAATAGTTGAAGAGTTTACATCAACTCTTCTTGTTTTGGATGACCATATTGTTCTGCTATGCAAGAGTTAATGTTACTATAATTGGGTTAATAGCAAAATACGTACGCATTAATTTAGCATTGAAAACAATCATTTTAAGTTTTTAACTGTGTTGGCATTCAATTCTTCATTACTTTATCTAAAAAGTTAGATAAAATTGGAATTGATTTATTTTATGTATTTGCTATTGCAGGTTCTTTGTTGGGTACGGATTGGAGCTATCACGACTAATCCCATTAATCATATTCCATCTTAAGAAGAAGTATCTATGCAAAACCGAGACAGATGTGAAAGAAGCATGGGCCCCGGGGGATCTAGGGTTTGCGACAAGGATACCAAGTGATATGCTTATAGTCACCATTGTATTCTGCTACTCTGTTATTGCTCCTATCATTATTCCTTTTGGTGTGCTTTACTTCGGCATTGGTTGGCTTGTTCTTCGAAACCAGGCAAGTTCCACAACCTTCTCTCCCCTTTTTTTGGAATGATTTATAGGAACGGTCCTCATACTTCGGACATAACTTCTATTTGTCCATCTAGTTTCGATTGGTACACAATATACGTCCTTACAACTTGGGCATAATTCTTATTGGTCCCCATAATTTCGATTCCAGCACTACTAGTCCTCTTAGTTTCATTAAGTTGCATCAAGAATCCACAAATAAGTTATATTAATTGTTCCCTGTATAACACTGTTGGTTTTGTTCTATGTAATATCATTTGTACCCAAGGGACCAACAATGTTATGAATGTAACCACAGGAAAGAAACTGTAACTTGTTCAGATTATGAGGACCGTTAGTGTTATAAGTAATGGATTCTACTTGATAAAAACCAATTAGAAACTTTCTTGAAGGTATGGTTTCACCCAATTATAGCCTTTTTATGAGGCTAATATGTTTTTGCTGAACAATACAGGTACTCAAAGTTTTTGTCCCAAAATACGAGAGCTATGGTAGGATGTGGCCCCACATAAACACCCGGATCGTGGCATCTTTATTGCTATACCAAGTCACAATGTTTGGTTACTTTGGAATAAAAAAATTCTACTATGCCCCCATCATCATTCCATTGCCAATACTATCTCTATTATTCGCATACGCGTGTAAGAAAAAGTATTACCATTTCTTCCAAGCCACAGCTCTTGAAGTCGCTTGTGGGGAATTAAAAGAAGCACCCGATATGGAAACTATTTTTCGTTCTTTCGTCCCACAGAGTTTGGGTGGTGAGAACAAGGGAGTTGATGAAGAACAGTTCGAAGATGCCTTGGCTCGAGCCTCTAGAACAGTAGCTTTGGCTTAGTGTGATGTTTGTGGGTTTTAATTAGCTGTTATTGTTATGGATTTGTAAGCACTTTAGGGTGTATATGTAAAGTTGTTTTATCCATTCGTTTAAAGAGTTTAGGTTAGGAGAGTGTGATTGATGGTTGTTCTGTAACATTGTAAGGGATTACGCAATATGTATTTGATATAATTCGCTTTTGAGTGTGATTTTTGAATGCCAAGTTGTGTTTTTGCTGAAAACTCAAGTATGCTGCAATGTCATTAGAGGAACTTGGAAGTGTACAGCTCAACCCATAAACATTGCCACAGGGAGTAACTTGGATTTGAAGAACCAAATGTGGAAAAAAAAGTACTTTTTGTCTAGTTGCATAATTGTTTCAAGTGTTGTTTGTTCACCCTTTTGGATCTTCACTAAGAAGAAAAAAACCAAGTATTTATGAGGAAGGCTGGAAGGCTATGAGCGTGAGATGTCGCGCTAGTCTTCTCTATGGATTTAATCGAGGCAATTATTATAATGGCTGAACGTGGATTTAATCGAGACAAAAATTGGTCGTCTAGCGGCTAATCTTGCCTAATCGCCCCCTAATTCGTCTAATCGCCCCCTAATTCGCCTAATCTAACCCAGTCTACTAGGCTTCTAGGCTCCGACTAATTCCGTAGAGGCTCACTTTTTAGAACACAATCAAGGTATGTTAAATTAGACATGGGATTAGCTTTCATAACAACAAATAAGATGATACTATAAGTACGTAATGGCTATGAATATTTGTGGAGATGCACAAAATTATAAGCAGTGTCAATAACTTATATAATGCTGTATTTACAAATGCAATGTAGGAAAATGTTACGAGCACTGTTATTTTATCGGTAACTACCACGCTACATTGTAAGCTGGAGGTGTATTAGCTTGGGACTTATTCGGCAAATACATTACATAATTTGTGTGTGAGGGAGTTTTTCTTGAGAAAGAATGCATATTTAATTTTCCCTTTTTCCACGTAGGCCATGTTTGTTTGCGATATAAGAGCGGATATAGTATACTAGTACGATAAGACCCACGTTATATCGTGTTTGTTTGCACAAATTGTATTTAGTACAATATATGGTATAGTACTGATTGTGGTAAATTTTATACTGATAAGGGGATAAAGATAATATCGATTGTATGTTGTTGTTATCTATACCACTAATAATATATAATAATTACAAATGATAGTTCCTTATACCATACTACAAACGAACATGGCCTTTTAACGTAATGCAATATGTGGCTATTATGATCCTTTAACACGCTTAAAACTTATAGCTTTACCAAGCATAAGCCAAAAAGGCAAGATAAAGAATTTGGACTTTATAACATGACTAAAGGGTAGTAACTAGGTGGAGATCCCCCATTTTGATAAAAAATGATGAAAACGTGAAAAAGAAAAAATTTGGAATTTTCTTCTACAAAGATTTAACTATATTCCGTTCACTTGATTAAGCATGGTTTCGTATAATTTCACAAGCCTTGCTCACATGGTGATACTCCGTTAAAGTTGCACCCACAGCAAACCGAATCATATATACTCCTCCGACTACTGCGTCAAATAGATTTTCCCTTATGAACTTATCGACTCGAGCAAATCACAATTAAATTTATTTGCAACCATGTTGCCACCTTTTATAACCGAAGGCAAAACCCTAAAGCAAACCATGGCAAAGTTCCTTGGCACGACTATTTCAAATCTTTTGTCCATCAAAACAAGGTTTTCAAAGTGCTTAGTCATACTCACATGGCTCCTTATAAAGCTTCTCAAGTTCACAACCCCATAGCTACGTAACACGAGCCACAACTTCATAGCACGAAAACGCCTGCTAAGAGCTATCTGCCAGTCTTTGTAGTCCACCACTTGCTTCGAATCGGTTGCCTTGTTTTTCAAGTACTCGGGGTTTGTCGAGAGGGATTTGATAAGGGCATTTGGGTCTTTCATCCAAATGCAACAACAATCCAAGGTAGTGAAGAGCCACTTGTGCGCATTGAGATTTGAGACTAAATGAGTTTACACCCTCGACACCATCAATAAAGTGACGAAATTCAGGGCATGTGCGTGCACTCCCTGCATTTGCAGCATCCACATGTACCCACATCTCATAACGCTGCGCCACTACGAAAGTGGTCCCAAAGGATCAACAGTTGTGGGTGGAGTGTTAGAGATTTAGGGTATGATAATCCTGGATAACTTCGAAGAATCGTGTTCGTACACTTTCCGAACAAAGTATTTCGACCCTATTATTGCCTGGGTTCACGAAATCTTTGTGGGGATAATTCTTGAAGAACAATCTGTTTCTGGCAAGGAGAATAGATTAGGAATGTAGAGAGAATTTTCTTATATGTTTCTGTAACCAAAACCGAGGCCAAATGACTTCTTATATAGGAGATCAATAACCGAAACTGAAAGCAAGCAACTGTTCCGGAAAGGAAGCAACTGTTCCGGAAAGGAAGCAACTGTTGGGAAAGGGTCCAACTATTCAAAATTTTTCGGAAAGGAAGCAACTGTTCCGGAAAAATTTTCGCTCGGGGCGCTGCCCCTTGGACCCCGCCAGGGGCTCTGCCCCTAGGACCCCGCCAGGGGCTCTGCCCCTTGGAACTCCGTTTCAATTATTCATATTCAATTATACGTTGGCTCGACGAGCGTGCATTCCGCACTTTCCTAACTCGTTTTCGAGTTTAACGCATTATTGCATCGGCTTATAATAAATCACATTACTACTAAAATACATTGATGATACTAAAATCACCAACATGGAGTAGTTCTGATAGTGGCACATAAATATTGTGGGATTAGTCCCTTTTTTATATCCGAAAGAATGGTCATTTCAAGAGAAGAAGGTGATAAGCCAAACTTGGTAGATTTCGTGGTAGGTATTGCATGGAAATTTTCAGGAAATATCCCAGCAATTTGTGCAGCCTTTTCATAGCGCAATGAGTTTGGTCAGAAGAATAAACAACTAACTTCCCTATGTTTTCGTGCCCAATTTTGTTTAGGGTTTGCTCTCGGGCTGCGGTGAGAGTACATAAGATGGTCTCACAAGTTGTTCCTTGTAAAACGCCTCCTCCTCCTCCAGAAAGCAAGAATGACTTGGGAAGTTGAATCATCTTCCCAATCCAGTCCATGACAATGCTCTCGAGCTCAGTGGCAGCTGGAGAGGACATCCAATTAAAACCAACAACGTTAAATCCCGTGCTCAACATTTCTCCCAAAATTCCGGCAGTGCTTGCATTACATTGAAAGTAAGCAAAAAGTTCAGGGATTTACCAATGCGTAATGACAGGCATAATATGTTTTTGCACATCTTGGAGAATAATTTCGATGGGTTCAGGGTTATAAGGAGCTGACTCCGGCAAAAGCTTAAGTAAATATCCTGGCTTCTAACAGGATATTTGTCGATATTTTTCGTAGTAATCCGCCAAAAAATCGATCATCATGTGGCCTTGCCTTCTAAATTCTTTACGGTCTAGGGGGTTTGTCACTGGGAAAGAACCATTTTGGAGGTCATTGCCATTGTTTAGGCTTCCCATTTGCGTTGAGGTTTGTTGGCTAGCTAGTTGCCTTGTTGAGAGAGTGGAAGAAATGAGGCTAAGATATGTAATGGTTAAGGCTGTGTGTGTGTGTATATATATATAGTGAATTACTGTTACAAATTGAATTATGAAGCTACGTGAGTGCATAATAATTTTGCATTTTAGCCAATAAAACCATTGCATTTTCCTGACCAAAGTACAAAGCCTTCTCCTTAAGAAGATCCGACACAAGATCGGTACTCAGATGTCTTTTTTATACTTTTTTTTTTTTTTAATTGTAATATTTTCTTGTTGTCCTTTTTGGGACACGTATATATCATAAACTACTAAAGAAAAAAAGGCAATCAATTAAAATATTGAGGAAATTTATAAACGAATGGTTTAACTCTACTCCATGATTTTTTAATGATATATAAACTCCTCCCTGACTGGCTATATAGTGATGGCACATAATTGTTCTTTGTTTCTAGTTCCACCGAAAATATCGAAGTCAATAGCTATAAAATCATTAGGCACCTTTAGAAATTTTGTGCACAACTAATAATGGAGTTATGACACTATTGAACGAATATATTTAGAGAAATATGGCCACGAACGTTTTAAGTTAAAGAAGCTTATGAACTATAACTTGCACTTGTACACCTAAGCATGGTATTGATATGATTTTTTATAAGATTTTGAGGCACAAATTAAAATGTTGCATGGTAGAAATGACATTGTTATCCAAAAATCTTATCAAAAAACCTTATCCGCTGACGTGGCGGATTATGTGTACCAATTAGTTTTGTTTTAATATTGAAATCATATTTTTATTTAAATTACAATTGGTTTACATAATTAGCCATATCAGCGGGTAAAATTTTTGGGTATGGTCGAGCAATTCAACAGTTTCACACAAGTTCAATACTCACATAAGCTGGAAGTTTTGTCATGGGTTATTAACTTATTATACAGCTCATTACCAATCCCCTCCACACAAGTATACACAAGAAATGAATATTAGCTGTATCTTCCATGTTGAATGCATATTAGTGAGTTCGATCAGCAGATTTCTGAAGAAACCGAACATTTCCTGTGTTTTTTTTCCTAGTTTATAACTTTATATTGATTTTTAATACGCGTGTAACAACCTCAATTTGAAGAATCTATTATTTTTTGCTTAACCATCTTTTTGCTTTAATTGCATATAACATTCCTGAATAACGTTACGTTCTATTGGCGCTGGCAAAATCGGAAGCTTGAGTTGATTATGTTGCAAGTTAATTCTTCGTGCCACTCAGAATTGTAAGGTGAGATATCTGCAACAGAGATATTAGACATGCAGCTAGCAACGTCTAAGAAATTCTGAAACCAGATTTTGTAAGCTTTTATGGGTCAAAATTGTTTTGCATAAGTAGTACTAATAGGTTGGATTAATTTGTTCACATGACCATCTATGTTCGAGAGGACTTCAAAGTGGTTTGTTTTCAGTTCCAAAAGCGATTTTTTTTATAAATAAACATGCTCATTATTATTAAAATAACGGACGGAAGTACATAGTTCAGTGCCCCTATAACAAGGTCTAAGAGGCTAAGTAAAATAGAATAATACAAAGATACAAATGCCACCCAGAACCCGATAACTCATAAAACCCTCTATGATAATCTACACTGCAAATTATTCAAAATACATAAAAAAAAAAATGTAATATAACAATATAAAATGTCCCAGCTGTCCAAAAGTGTAGTTAAGCTCATGGCTAGAATGGCCAACTCGAATAGCAAGCCGGTTCCCTGGCCCGGAAAATATTGTTTTGGCGGGGTTGCAAGAAAAAATCTACACTATTTTGGCCCATTAAATCTAAGATATATATGTAATCGTTTCAAAAAAAAAAAAAATCTAAGAAATGTAAAATTTAGTATAAATATTATATGGGGCAGATTTATTTACCCTTAAGTGGGCTGCCCATTTCACTTGGACAGCCCACATAACCCTTGCACCAGTTCCGGTTCCGGCTTGCCTCAACGCTTTCACGTCTTTGTGCGTACTATGATTGAATAATATATTTTTTTGAAATAAATCTCTCTTTATTGCAAAAACTGTATAATTATAAAAAGGCTTTTTTTTATCTAGAATATTGTAAGCTTTTATTAATAAAATTAGGCGTACTTGTATTTTGTACTCCGTATGGGTCCTATATGGGACTTAAATAGAGCGCATTTGCGCTTATCAAAAAATTAGAGCCCTTTGCAACATGGGTTCAGGTCTGTTGAGACAGCCTATAGAATGGTCCAGATCAGCATATAAAATTAGTGTGATGATTGTAGGTTTTAATTAGGTGTTATTGTTATGGATTTGTAAGCGCTTTAGGGTGTATATGTATGTAACATTTTCTATTTATTCGTTTAAAGAGTTTAGGTCAGGAGAGTGTGATTGATGGCTGTTCTGTACACTGTAGGGGTTATAAGTAATACGTTGTGATATAATCGCTTTTCAGTGTGATTTGTGAATGCCAATTAGTTGTGCTTCTGCTAAAAACTCAAGAATGCTGTATTGTTAGGAGAGTGTGATTGATGTTGTTCTGTAACATTTTAAGGGTTCAAGTAATGCGTATCGAATATAATTCGCTTTTCAGTGTAATTTGTGAATACCAAGTTGTGTTTCTGCTGAAAACTTAAGTATGATGCAATGTCATGAGTGAAAGTGTGATAAACATTGTCACAGTGGAAGTTCTTTTGGATTTAAAGAACTAAATGTGGGCAAAGTAGTTCTCTTTAACAAATTTGAATGCTCACCCTCAAAATAAGACAGTTTAGATAACCATCAGTAGCTAGTCTAGTTGCAGAATTGTTTCAAGTTATGTTTGTTCACCCTTATGGATCATCTTTAAGAAGAAAAAATTAAGATTTTTTGAATTATGAGGAAGGCTATAATGAATAGGTGTCATGCTATCTTCTCTTTGGAATTAATCGAGGTACTGTATATATGTTAAATCTGATCGAAAATCCCAATTTCCGAAGAAGGGGATAAATTAGATATGGGATTAGCTTACAGAACAACAAATAAGATGATAAATTAAGTAGGTAACAGCGAAGAATTTAGTCGAGATCCACAAAATCATAAGCAGGCTGTCATTAACTAATGTAATGTTGTATATACAATGTAGGAAAATGTTATGAGCACTGTAAGATGGAGGTGTGTATTAGCTTGAGTGTTCTTGCAAAACGTTTTTTTTGTTGTTGAAATAATGCAAAACGTATCTATTCCACCAAATGCATTACATAATTTATGTGGGAGAGATATGCTTGATAAATAATGAATCTTCAATTATCTCTTCCCACTCGATCATATGGCTTGTAATTGTGGTGACGGGGCTTGTTCTGTTTATGGAAACGTTTGATGATATGATTGTTGTGTTATCTATATTTGTACATTTTTCACTTTTATGATATCATAGTTTTTGTACGTATAACTCTAATTTATTGTGGAATATGTCTGATATTGAGTTGTTGATTTAGTGACTATTACGGACTGATTTGAGTGTTTCGTTAGAAATTCGAGTTTCTTCGTCTTGATAGACATGTTTAGATCGGGTTTTAGTGTGTTAACATCCCGATAATGATTATTGAGTCGCATCTGAGTAGATTACTTTGGTTTATTTGAGGCTTTTAATTGTCTGTTTGTGTCTATTGAGTGACACCATTTGGTTTAACTCTCGGTGATTCGTCAAATCGGTTGCCTTGCACGAGAATATTTCATTGCCTTGTATGGAGCATGAGTTCGGGATTTATTTATACTTACGTATATGGATAGTTTTGTTTTAGTAGTTAAGGGTGTGACATGCTAGTTAGGTAGCTTGATCGTAGAGCTATTTGTGTTATGTATCCCTATTTTTGTTAGCTTTTGGAATATGTTTCAAAAACAGTAATCTTGTATGACCGTTTGTAATTTTTAATGATAATGAGTAATTCCGAAAAAAAATAAAATTTTTAAAAATTTAATACAAAAAATGTGGCTATATTTGATCCAAAACATTCTCAAAACTTCTAGCTTTATCAAAGCATGAAACAAGAAGAATTTCGTCTTTATAACCTGGTCAACCGAATAAACTGTTCATTAAAGCAAAATAAGAAACAAATTCTATTCAATTAGGTGCAACCAATCAAGCTCTAAGCCATAACTAAGGATTAGTATAACATTTACAAAGTCACCATCAGTCACCAAGCAAATATGAGATTGTTCCATATGGAACGTATGTAAAGTGTAAACCATACAATTTAATTGTATGGTTCTGTACTTTATTTATTTCCCCTTAATTTATCATATATATTACCACTTATATGTACTTTGCATACACATTATAACACCTTGAAGGCGGTATATCAGTATATGTACTGCATTTTAATTTCAAAAATGAGATGTCTAATACGATAATCTTTTTAAAGAAACATGTAACAGTTGAATCTAAACTGACTAGGTGTTGTTCCTTTTAAAAAATATTTGGCCACCTACCCCCACTAATGCACTTGTGTATTAGTGGATTTTTTTCATGACATAGTGTCATGGTCATGTACACATTGTAATTTTGTAATAAACCTGGAAAGTTCGTAATAAAATATATTTGATTATTTGTCATCACAGTCATAGTTATGTAACTCATATTGGATATTGACTAACTATATTAAGAATGTTTTTGTAAAACATACCAACAACCAATCGATATAAAAGCAGTCAATATGCGAACATTCTATGGATTTTAGTCGGAAATGACGATTGGTGATAATCATCATTGATGCATAAAAAATGATATAAACCAGTCAATATATGCGAACATTCTATGAATTATAGTGGGAAATAACACTTTAATTGGTGATACATCATTGATTAGTACATAAGAATACACTTATATCTAAAAATCTATATCCTTAATTTTTATTTAGGATTTGGTACATATATAACATCAAAATTAAAAGAAAAAGTAAAAATAAGTAACTTCGGTGAACATTTGTAACTAAGTTTAGAAGAGATTTTAAGCATGAGTTATTGATAATGAAGTCTCAAATTATGTACTAAATTATCATTTTTTCTTACATATATAGAGTTCTGAAACCTTTTTCCAAATGATAAGTCTTTCAATCATATTTCTACAACTTCAAAGGTTGTAACTAAGGAAAACACTCCTCTCATTGAGGAATCAGCAAGAACGGAGAGAAATAGAAGGAAAAAGGAAAAGAAAAAAGAAAAGAAAAAGGAGGTTGAAACCAGCAAGATCCATGCTAGTCAATTTTATGTGCCTTTCAACAACACATTAGAGGATTTGATGGGAGGGTATAACTTAGACACTTCTTGTTTTGTTGAACATGAACATTCCTCATCAGATGGATACGGATATCTCTCGAATTATGAAGCTAAGAAAAATAAAAAAGCATTCTATAATCACTAGGGGACATAGGGTACAAACAAGATGGTAACAAATCCAGATAAGACTTGTTTGAAGATGGTTGTACAACCTGCTTGCAAGACAGAGTTTTTGTTATTTTTTAGACACATTATTTCAGCATGATTCATAGTTGCAATTTCTATTTGAGACTCCGTCTGTAATATCAGCAGTAGATTTGCTGTGTTTTCTTTGTTTGCTTTTTTACTTATGCTAGCCATGGAAGCTTGTTCCATGGTATGGATATTTGTGTTTTTCTTCAATTAAATTTGGGTCTGTTAAAAAAAAATTAAAAAAAAATAGAGTTCTGAAACCCGAGCCAATTTTTGTTTTGTTTTTGTAATGCTTAATGATTGTTAAGATATTAATTCACTAAAAAAAATGTCAGCTTACTGTCAGAGTTTCTGTTGCTAAACTGATAATAAAGTGAGTGTCGCTAAATTTAGCGACACTCAATTTACCATCAGTTTTCAAAAAATAAAATGTTATTATCTTAATTTTTTATTGTATTGATCGTTATGACTTATGAGCCAATATTTAAAGCTCCCCTATGTATATAACTTGATCTTAAAGTTTACCCAGCCTTAGAATTTTCTTTTTATATCAGGAAGAATTTAACAATGTACCACAAAATGTTATATGGTATCCTCATCAGACTTATTGGATTTTTGCCGATTTATATGATGGACAGCGCAAAAGAAAAAGTGAATACAGACATACTTATATATGAAAAAAGTTGTAACAATAATTTTTCAAGTACCTATCTAAAAATCTCTGTATTTTCATAAATACAATTGATATAAACAGTACATAACTTGTAAAGTACTAACAATTAACTTACAAGAGCTGATGCATGAATTGTTTTTGTACAAAATAGCTGCATTTACCAATCAAGGGCCATATAGAAGCTATAAGGGCATAGTTTAGAAACGGAATAATGGTAGAAAAAGTAAATACTATTGATACTGTGAAAATATAGATACAATAAATATTTTTTAAAGTTTAGTACGATGTTACTGTATATGCTTTATGATTTTATTTATTTTTACTTTTAGATTTTAACTTTGATTTTACGTGATGCTACATAATTATATGTATTAAATGTTAAACAATATTTGAAATTTCGGATTTTTAAAAATTAAGTATGTTTTTATGTACTAATGGGCAGGAGAGTAAATCTTGGTCGTTAATGCTCTTTTGACCGTAATGCACCAACTATGCAAATAACTTTATTTTGTGTTTTTCATAGTTTGGAAATGAAATTGGTTTCAGAATTAAAATGGGTCTCAAATGTATAAAATATAGCATATCTTAGTGTGAAAAACTACATATCAATTTTTCTTTACTTTTGGTTTTGAAAGAGAGCCAAATCGACGAACATAATAGCACATATCAAGTTTTTATCGACACCGGCCCGTTATTTATAATACCTCCTTATGCTCCCATGTTCCCATGGATACTCATGTATTATTTACCAAGTATCCCGATCCAATAAGTCCAAGATACGTCGCGTCATCCTTAGCATTCCATATTTTTAAAACCGCACCTTTCGTCATTCAAATCTATAATAACGGGTGGAGGTGAGGCCCAATATCGATGGCCCGCTTTGATACTATGTTAGAATCCATATCCCGTTACCATTAAAAAGTCTCGTAATGGTAAGGATGATAACTTTTTATAAACCACAGACTTGATCGATATTGCATCGATGTGGAATAATACAAACTCTAACATATATACCAATACATAATATATTTTTGAAAGAGTTCCTGACGAGTTGCCCGTAAAAAAAATGTCATAACATTTGTCCGAAATATAAGTTTTACTCGACTGGGGTTAGAACCGCAACTGTTACCAAAGTTTTCAACAACCTCAACTGATTACAATTCTTTCAAAAATACTAATCTTATAATAATTCTATATATGCGAAGTATGTTAGAGAAGTACACGGTTCCTAGTTTCCAATTTTCTTCTACAAAGTTAATATCCGTTCACTTGAATAAACCCCATTTTTTTGTATAGCCTATTAAAATATGCAAACCATGATATAACATCTCTTAACCGTACAATACGAGATCATATTGGATCTTCATGGGCTTGTATTTTCTTTTTCCAAACAGTTAAAAGTATATATGAATCATAATTCATAAACATAAGCATGCAGATACAGTTATTAAGAAATTTTATTAATTAAAAAAACGAAGTTCACTCCATATGGAGCTGTTACACTCATAATAATCCAGAAGAAGTAGTAAATAATTGTAGTCATAGTTTTACATGCACATTAGTAAGAATGAAAAATTAAAACATCTAATAGTTTCATCACATTAATTTTGTTTTCAAAACTATTGGAATTTGGAACCAAAATTACCGTTGCCATTATGACTTATTGAGCATAAAATTCGCATGGTCTCGTACGATCTCCCAAGCCGTGTTCACATGGTGATACTCCGTTAAAGTTGCACCCACAGCAAACCGAATCATATATACTCCTCCGACTACTGCATGTGTCATATAGATTTTCCCCGATGAATTTATCGACTCAAGTAAATCAGAATTAAATTTATTTGCAACCATGTTGCCACCTATTATAACTGATGGCAAAACCCTAAAGCAAACCATGGCAAAGTTCCTTGGCACGACTATTTCAAATCTTTTGTCCATTAGAACAAGACCTTCAAAGTGCTTAGCCATACTCACATGGCTCCTTATAAAGCTTCTCAAGTTCACCACACCATAACTACGTAACACGAGCCACAACTTCATAGCACGAAAACGCCTGCTAAGAGCTATCTGCCAGTCTTTGTAGTCCACCACTTGCTTCGACTCGGTTGCCTTGTTTTTCAAGTACTCGGGGTTTGTCGAGAGGGATTTGATAAGGGCATTTGGGTCTTTCACCCAAAGGCAACAACAATCCAAGGTAGTGAAGAACCACTTGTGTGCATTAAGACTGAATGAGTTTACACCCTCGACACCATCAATGAAGTGGCGAAATTCAGGGCATATGCAGGCACTCCCCGCATATGCAGCGTCAACATGCACCCACATCTCATATCGCTGTGCCACTCTAGAAAGTGGTCCCAAAGGATCAACAGCCGTCGATGAAGTAGATCCGATAGTGGCACATAAATATAGTGGGATTAGTCCTCTTTGTATATCCGAAAGAACAGTAACTTCAAGAGAAGAAGGTGATAAACCAAACTTAGTCGATTTCGTTGTTGGTATTGCACGGAAATTTTCAGGAAATATCCCAGCAATTTGTGCGGCTTTTTTCATAGCGCAATGAGTTTGGTCGGAAGAATAAACAACCAACTTCCCTATATTTTCGCGCCCAATTTTGTTTAGGGTTTGGTCCCGAGCTGCGGTGAGAGTACATAGTATTGCCTCACAAGTTGTTCCTTGTAAAACGCCTCCTCCTCCTCCAGAAAACAAGAACGACTGGGGAAGTTGAAGCATCTTCCCAAGCCAGTCCATGACAATACTCTCAAGCTCCGTGGCAGCGGGAGAGGACATCCAATTAAAACCAACCACGTTAAATCCCGTGCTCAACATTTCTCCCAAAAATCCCGCAATGCTTCCACTAGATGGAAAGTAAGCAAAATAGTTAGGGCTTTGCCAATGCGTAATGCCAGGCATAATATGCTTTTGCACATCTTGGAGAATATCTTCGATGGGTTCAGGGTTATATGGAGCTGAGTCCGGCAAAAGCTTAGGTAGATACCCTGGCTCAACCTGGCTTCGAACAGGATATTTGTCTACATTTTCGTAGTAATCCGCCAAAAAATCGATCATCATATGGCCTTGCCTCCTAAATTCGTTAGGGTCTAGGGGGTTTGTCACTAGGGGAGAACCATTTTGGAGATCATTACCATTGTTTAGGCTTCCCATTTGGGTTGAGGTTATTGAGCTGTTTGAGAGAGGAGAAGAAATGAGGGTAAGATGTGTAGTGGTTAAGGCTAATGTATGTGTATATATAGTGAATTAGTAATATTGGTGGTTGGTGAATGTAACGAGCTAGTTTCTTAGCTGGTTATGACTTTGAATAATAAAATCATGACATAAATTTTGAAACATTCAGTTTTTCCCCTTCGCAGTGTAACGATAACGTGTGTATATCATGAATACGTTATACGTGTATATACATATAGATTTACATTATATAATATATAGATATTATATGAATATAAATTAGAATTGGATTCATATGTCATGCAGCAAGAGCAAAGAAATTTAGTAACCAGGTCGAAAGTCTTAAAAGCATTTATATAATTAATAACTAAGTGACAATTATATTGGCTTTAATAAATAAATAAATATAATATATATATATATATATAGGGAGGATATATGGACACTATGAAAAACACTCAAATTGACACTTTTTCGTAAAACGCTCCAAATCAAGATTTGATTAATGCAAATCTACACGGTTTCACGACGGGAACACAAATATGCGTTTTGTTTTGTTTTTCCGAGATGTATAATGACATATTTTGAATTTTTAAATTTTACCATAATTTCAAAAACATGTCATTATACATCTCGGAAAAAAAAAAAACAATACGCATATTTGTGTTCTCGTCGTGAAACCGTGGAGATTTATATTAACCAAATCTTGATTTGGAGCGTTTTTACGAAAAGGGGAAGGATATATCGACACATAAAAAAACACACTATGTTTACATTTTAATCCTAACCATCTATCTAGTTTTTTTCAATAGCCAAGATTAACTAAAACAAAAATATCATCACAGCCCTTAAAAATATATGTAATGGATGGTTAGGATTAAAATGTAAACATAGTGTGTTTTTTTATGTGTGTATAGATACTCCCCATATATATATATATATATATATATATATATTACGACTATATGCACCATCACTTTTGTTAAGAATTATTAGTACTCCAACTATTTTTTTTAAGAGAAAATGATGAAAAAAAGTTACATATGTTGATTTTTTTTTATAAAAATAGTGCAGATGCTATTATATGATGTTATTTGAGTTCAATTTTGATGTTGCATGATATTTCGTTATATGTAACAAATCATAATTAAGATTTAAAAATTTGAGTTTTTGGAAATTAAGTACGTTTTTATCTACGGATCAATGATTCTCCTTATTTTTTATAGCGACGTCTGTTATAATGCTATCAAAATTTGCTACAGCGGGAAGATGCATTTTTTTTAAGATTAAACGAACCGGTCGATTGTTTACGAGACAGCAAGTGGCCGGAAATACATACAAGAACAAAGTATAATACTCACATGGGACGTTTTAAAATTTATGTTAAGTTTTTTCTCCATATATATATATTCAGGGCCGGTTTTAATGTAGATGCCATATGTTTTTGGAAAAAAAAAAAATGTAGAATTGGTTTATATGATAAATAAATACACTAGACACTATTTGACACATGTAATGTAATTATAAGTGTGTCGAAGATGGTAATATCATAAATAGTATATGTGAATTTGGGACGGAGAGTGAGTAGTATTTCTTTTTATTATTATTATTAAATGAAATCAAATGAAATAAAAGAGCATATGTAACTTGTTTGAGAAAGTCTCGTGGCCTTTAAACTCTGACACCGGCCTATATCTGGTCAGTAAATCAGGACGAGATTAAAAAAATACATAAATACAAAACCTACATATAATTTGTTAGCGGAGTTTACTCAATAATGGTTATGTCTCCCGACTGTTACATGTGTCACTTATATATATTATAAGGAGGATTATAAACGTAATCTACCTTGATCACAAAGTTAGGTTTCTCTCACAACTAGAACTCTCTCTTTATAATATTATATTTCAATTCTGTGATAATTAAAATACAAGATAAGTGAGACATATATAGAACTCATAGCGGATCTTATTACAATTTTTAGTGATGTAAGATAATAAGTAAATATAGTTAAAACACACTTGGCTTCACAACTCAACATATTTATCGTTTATTTTTAAGCACAACTCATATAAAAAGGAACGTGCAATATTTTACCTAAAGTGTATTTACAAAATTGTAATTCTTCAGCTTAATGTGGTTAGGTTTAGTTGGTAGGTAGTCAGATAAGATGCATGAGAAGATTGTGGATAATAAAGTCGCATGCACTTAGTATTAACACCAATATGTTAATGGGCATTCTATCTTCTAAACAAGCATGAGGAAGTTAATTACAGACTATCGGGCGGGGATAATGACGCCTCCATAATTCGAATTTTTTCAATTTTTTATTATATATTTTTATTAAAATATGTTAAAAACGATAATTTGACATAACTCATTTTTTTATTTCACTTATTTTATTAATTTATGTAAATTTTGGCACCCCGTATAAATCATGCACGTGGCTTCGCTCATATTATAAGATCATGTTTTAGGTGCCTGGGATAAGATCAAAATCATACTTTAAGATTATTTGATTAGTTTCCGGTTCACTAATTATTTGATTGTAATTTGGGTCGGTGAAATTGACACTGGTCTTGCATAGAAACGTGACTTTTCACTCCCATGTTTTTTTATATATACAGTAAATTCTGAAGAAATCATTTCTCATTTTGTCATCATATGTTTTGAAGTCAATCACCATAATCATGCCTTAATTTCCACTCAATACACATGTTTTATTTCAAAATAACTTAATTTTATATATATATATATATATCTTTTTTATTCCATAATCGTTGGATGATTTTTATTTAAAGGATGTAGAACTTTATACACCTTAAATTAATTAGTACCCTTTATGGAAAACCACAATATCAAATTGGAGTTGAAGTGATGCTTTTATTGGAAGTTTTTTTAATTTCGATTGGTCATCATTTTCATTTCTAAGGAAATCCATGGCGGCAAAGAATAAATCATTAATTTCAAAAATTGAAAGGATAGAAAATCTTTCTGGAAGACCTGATCATTTGAAAATAAACTTGTAATAATTTTAATGCTGAACAAAACAATACTTCAAGTATCTTATATAATACAAACTACAATTAAAGCATCAAACACATAAATATGCGACTTTAATTAGTTTGCATAACAAATAACACAAAGGTTGAAACTTGAAAGTGTCATATATGCATATACAAATTTGCAAATCAAGTTTATTGAATCTCTTCCCGAGCCATTAAATATACTAATTATGCATGTGTTAACTTTAAATTCAAATATTATGTTTAACCCCATTTATTAAAACGGAAAAAATTATCATATGCTTAATTTTGAAATTTTCTACAAATATTTTGTGGAAAACTTATATTTCATGTGAACTTTTCAATATCCATAAGCAAATATACTAACATTTTAATACTTAAATTACATTTTTTGAATGGAGGAAAATAAATTCTCTTCCTTGATGCAATATTTTACTAAAAAAAGATGCCACGTACGTACATCCAAGAATACAACAATTTTGTGCAATATCCCTTAATCAATCTCGAAAATGAAAGAATTGTTTTCATGCAAATTTTTGTTTTTACAAATAAGTGACTAACATTGTTTTTTTGTGTTGGGCCTGAACAAGCTGTAGATCTAAGGGAAATTCTTTATCAACCTAGAAATATAGGAAAACATTTTTTCCTTGACAATATATAGTTAAATATATATATTACATCATTCTATTATAATAAGTTAATCCAAGTTAAATGAGATTCAAAAATACCACTATACTTTTATATTAATTACAATAATACCATACTTCCATAAAAATATAAAAAATATATTAATTACAATAATATCATACTTCCATAAAAATATAAAAAGTAAAAACTAATAAAATTATTTATCACTATTTAACAACCAAACATTCTTTTAAATCTTTATGTTTTTTTTTTTATATTATCCACGTATTTATATCATAATTATACATATTTTCTATATTTTTATTGCATTACGTGTCGCATACGTAGTCCGTGGACACTATTACTAGGGTATGATAACTATTCTCATATTCAATAAAAAAAAAATTGTATGAAGTTTGATTATTTAAGTTAGCGTCAAAGTACAACCCCGGTGTGAATACCATTGTTATTATAGTCAATCTTTGTGGAATAATATTATAGGAGTCTTTGTGGAATATAGTCAGATGCGATGCGGATCCATGATTTTTATTTTGGTGGTACAATGTTATTATAAAAAAAATCTAAAGCCAAGTCTTAATAAACTTGCAAATGTTTAAAAACTTGAATAGCTTAATATAATCTCATAATCATGTATGCGAAATGAATAAAATAGATGAATACAGTAACCAGTATACTTATAATACTTTGTGGACCATAAGTAAAATGAAAATCAAAATTTTCAATTTAAGTTACAGGTTACGTGGAGTTTCATTCCCAAAAAACCAAAACAATAGTATTCGGTTACTAACATTTTATAATGCAAACTTATGACAGCTTTGTAATATATAATCTCTCTGTTCCCATTTAATTGTCCATTACGAAACTACGTGTAATTTTGACTCGTTTATGATTTGTATCAAAATTATCGAAATCAATTTTTTAAAAATATAATTATAAAATTTAACATTTAAACTATATGGTCAACTTTTGAAAATTTTAATTCCGACAATTTTAATAAAAGTTCTTGTCTGGTTAAAATTGTAAGTAATTTCATAGTGAATAATTAAACTATTAAATTATGCAAAAATAATGGGGGACATGTCATCCCATAGCTCTATATATGAGGAATAATGTAGTAGTCTTTGTCGGTTCTTACCAAAATTAACGTTTTAATCATGGAAATCGAAGGTATATAGTGTTATCACCATGTCCATGGTTGGTATTGAATGCATGGCAATTATTATGAGCCATATATAGAATATTTTTTAAAATTTAATGAATGAGCAAATGATATAAATTTATAATGACACATGGCTTGTATATATGGAGGAATTCTCCACAAACTAATTTGTAGAAAATTTGTAAGTCTCTTAAGAATTTTGAACAATTTTCCTATTGGAAAAAAACATGCCGTTAGTTTTTCTTCATATTGAAAAAGTCTACAAAATATTGAGAAAATTGAGTTCTGAGTTTTGGCATCTCCAAACTTGCCCTCTCGTTGAGAGCTACAGCCACATATAAATAATCGTTACCCAAACATTGCGTGTACGATACGTAGTGACATAAATATGACTCCGACAAATAAACTTAATATTATTTTTAAAATTTAAATATCTAATGATTAAATATAATTAATTAACAATCGTATATAAAGAGTAACATAATATTTTACTCTTTTAAAAAATACTCAACGATTTTGTTTGGAATATAAATGTGTGAAAAATAACATTTTTTTAAGTTATTTATATATTTGAATTGAGCGATGTTACTCTTAAAATATTCGAGTGATGGTATTTTTGAAAAATTTAGATAAAATTGGGCAGACTCAAAATGTTTGGGTTGTCTTATATTAATAATATATATATATATATATATATATATATATATATATATATATATATATATATATATATATATATATATAATGGTGTGATAGTGGAATATGATGCAACTCTCGACGACAAGAGAAAATATTAACACAAAAAATCTGAGGCCAACTGATTTACTTTTTATAGTTGTAATTTACCTATAATAGGAATATAATTACATCACAATAACTACTCCACCTTTTTCTTCTGATTTCTTGTTTATCCATCTATATATCTTGTTTGTACAGTTCCAATTACTCTACGAATATTACAAAGAGAAACTGTAACTAATTATATATTCTCCTAACCTTACAGAATCTCTTTGGAGTTCACTATAAAATTCTCACATTTAGAAAATGACATTATTTTTATATGTAATATTACTTAATTAATATGAGTTTGTGTGATCCCTTGTAGTTGTAGGTTTGTTGTGATGTACCGTATGTGTGCATACACCAGGCCATGCAATATAAATAATTGAAGAAAATATGCGTAATGCATGAGTGGTTGAAATATAGTAAGTTCACTGAATATATGAATGTTACAAGTTTGCAAAGTTGAAAGGTGGATTTTTTTGACTTCGGTTTTTATACATGAGTCAAAAGGTTTGAGGCCTGCTGAGTTTTAAAAGAAAAGTTAGTATATATAATGCATATGATCATTTGTGGAACGAAAAAAAAATAAGTTGTTGACCAGTGTAAAAATTTATAAATAATAACAATTACTCACCGAGTGAAGAAAATATGAATAGAAAAGTTTGGTTTAAAATTTAGTGGGTAGTTGAACAAACACTTAATAATATAAGGAAGTTGCATATACTTTTTTGTAAAATTCATGTCTTAACTAAAGGAAGTAGGTGGTAAAGTATATGGTCCTATAACGCGTATATATGAGGCCTATATGAGGATGACATTCTTGTGGTGCACGTAGATTTATATGTAAACAATTTTTGGCTTTTATTATGCATCTTTAATCTTTGATTAGTCGTATCTGATCATAGAATTTTAGAGAGGTAGTTCATCCAGATGTGTGTATATATATATATATATTATATCTAGACAATATATATTAGCATAAATAATGGTGTTATGAGAACACAAGGACATGCATGAATGGTGAAGAATTAATGTTAAAGGAATGAATGGTTTGATCATGAATATGTACAAGTACATGAGAAAACAAATTTATGGAAAATTTACTAGGTAGAAGATATTCTTGTTGATTAACAATGTGTCTTAATTTAAAATAAAATAAAATTTACGATTGTAAGATGAGGATAAAACTTAAAAGGTTTAATTTTGGAAGAGCATGGGGCTTCGAGAGTCCTTAGTTTCTGATCACTTAGGGTGATCGACGAAATCTAAGGGCCGCCATTTATGGAACTTTCATCCAGTCATATCATCCTGTTTCAACCCGTTGCTCGTTACTCGTTAAAACACCATTCCGGACTACCTTCTTTTTATCGTAGAGGTTATGACTGTTTTCGATATTCGAATTGGACAATTTGTTGGTTAGTATATAAAGTTGTTGATGCCTAATGTTTACTATGTCAAAAATGTCAAAATGAGCTACAATATTTACCAATACTGTGATTTAATTTTGACGAGTCTACCTACCTTTTACGTACTCTTAACCATAACTTAAAACGTGTAGGAAAAGGTCAACAAAACAAACGTTAGAAACAAACATATTGATCTTCACAATGTATGTAGTAGTCAAACAAAGTTACATTTATTTTTTCCTTTGTTTTTACATGGAAAACACAAACTCCGACTTCAATTTGTTTAATTTGCGTTTACTTTGTTTTATGGATTTAGTTGTATAGATATGATACTTTAGCTTTAAATGAGGAGATTTTCAACTCTTGAAAGGTAAGGGTTTTACTGAAAGAAAAAAATACCGTTTAGTGTATTACCATTCATTAATATTTTTTAGGTATTACAGTAGCTCTTTTAACAATTTAGGTATTAATCTATCAATTTTCACCTAATTAGGGACCAAACAGTATAAATCGACAAAATTGCAGTCATTATATCTTACATTTAGACATTTATTTTATACGGATGTCAACATAATTTCATTCGCTATTTGATAGGTGAGAGAGCGTGAATCCAATTCCGTCATTTTTTTAACTTCCGATACTCAATTGTGACAGAATCTATAGATCAATACCTAAATTGTTAAAAGTGATACTGTTATACCTAAATTCTTAACCATTGATAATACAGTAAAGTACACGTATTTTTTCCCGATTTCATGACATTGCTGTAAGAATCTTATTTCAATGAAACTTGTTTAATTATTCTTTACCAGGGGGATGAAGTCTGTACACTTTACTGATTTTCTTATGGATTATTTGACTACAAGTGACAGGTAGTTTGGAATTTTTTTGTTTCAAAAAGCTCGATTGATAGCTTAATAAACCCCCTTTTCCCAATTTTTTACGCCGATAAAGCTTACATCTTTTGCTCTAAAAGTGTAGCTCTTGCCAACATGTTTTAGCTAAGTTTTCGTTTCTTTAAACAATGTATAAACAAGTTATAACACATAACGCAAAGCTTGGACATTGATAAATTGACAATCTTATTGATGCCAAATATCACTACATGTAAGACACTTATCGAATACAACTCTGTTTGTTTCCCCGGAAAATAATTTCCGAAGAAAATATTTTCTGAAAAACCAATTATTTTTCATAATTTTCTTTGTGTTTGCTTGTAGGAAAAAAATTCATGAAAAATCTGAAATATAATTTATAAATTTTCTAACAAACACAATTATAGAATTTCATAATAGTTACAAAATCAACATATAAAAACTTTAAACAAACAAGTAGTGTTCAACTTATTAAAACCAATATGCAATAAGTTACTTTTATTTATTATGAGTTAGTGTGTACACGTATTTTTTTTATGTAGAAATGTTATGTAGACATTTTTTAACGATTAACAAGGCATTTAACTGTTATTACGTACGAGACCAGATATAAAACATCATTAGATATTTAATCTAATTTGTTTCTAAAATAAAATATATAAGTCAATATTTTATGTAAGATGTTATTTGGGATAATAAATTTACTTAAAATAAGTTAACTTTTTACTAGCAAAAAATTCCATTTTTTACTTATTTTTAGTCTATTTTTATTTATAATTTATTTTTTAAGTTATAAACGTCAAGTGTAGTTTACTTTTTTACTTTTAAATTACTTTTTTCTTAACTTATGAATTACTTTTAAAATTTAATTTATAAATCATTTTACGTTATTACTAATTAAATTTAACTTTGTTTATCATTTTTCACCATAAGTTATATTTTGTTATGGTTATTGTTACGTCACCCTATGGTTTCGAAAAATACTTTTTGATAATTTAAAAAAAAAAACTTAATTTTCCTCCAATTTTAGAAAATATTTTCGTATAAAACAAATTTTCCATTTAAACAAACAAAGAGAAAACTATATTTTCCAACATGTATTTTCCTTCAAAACAAACAGAGACTTCCAAAAATCATTAACCAATTTAAAGAAAGGAAATTGTAGGCATAGTTTCTCGTTTTCTCTCAATCTTTTCTTGTTGATGATGACGGGTTGACGGGGAATAGACGGAGTAAAGAGTTCAGACGAAACGAGGACGTCTGAGCCCTACTTCTTTACTTTATAAAAGCTTGTTCGCCACAACAAGAAATGTTGACAATAAATATCTTACTAGTACTACTTTTTTCAAAAAATTGTCAAACAAATAAAAATAACCTTATTGAGGTTAAGTTGTAACATCATGTCATCAGTAATCAATAAAATCAATACTGTATAGCTAAATTAATTGTGAGAGGGGTCATTAAAAAAAGGTGACCTTTCCTACTGATCTTTTCAATATCAGAAGGAATTTTAAACAGCCTCTGATTTGCTATATCACTGTTTTAAGCCTCACGAGGTACCTCGATATCGTGAAGCTCTGATACAAGTGAATCGACAGAAAATAAAAATAGAAAAGGCCAAATGATAAATGTAAAACGACCCTCGCGGGCAATAATAAGTAAAGCATGAACAGAAAAAAAAAATACAACAAGAAATAACGTCGCCAAACAAGAAATGAAGTCGAATCATTAAAACCATCATGGTTGCGAAAAGCAGGAAAGAGGGTATGTAACGAAGCAACTATATAATTCACAAATAAACAACAAAGATCATTTGGAAGTAATCAAAAAAGCAACAAAAAACAAAAAAAACAACCAAGTATCGCACATAAATCGTCAATGACCTTATTGGCTTTTTCTCCCTTGGTATTATGTACTCAAACACAAACAAAGGTTTATGACATTATACATGTAACATAACGAGAAAATATCTTACAAGTTAAAAACCATCTTCCAAACATATTACAGTATAGAGTTACTGATGAATGTCATTACTTATGTCTCATGCGAAGTACCCTTTTGTCTAAATAAAATCAGTAGGACAAGTTGCCCAACTACAACACTCCTTTTTCACAAAGTTCTGGACATTCTCGTCCATTACTGAGACAAAAAACAATGGCTCGCTTATTTGGACTCTCTACGTGACTGAAATATGTGGTTCAACTTATTTCAAATCTTAGAACTGTATTTTAGATTAGTAGTCCAGCTACATTGAGTATATAATCTCCGAATGTCAATTACATATGTCTAGAAACAGGAAAAAATAACTAGTCCAAGTTGATGGTTGATTTGTTAGTGTGTAGATAACTAGTCCAAGTCAAATTGAGAAACATCTAATACTAAATTGTGATATAAAAGTTACTAGCAAAATAGCAACATTCTTGGTTATCCTAGCTTTTAAGGAAAATATATGCAACATTTCAAACTAGGAAAAAGAATAAATCTCTAGCTCTAACTCGAATTCTGAGGAACTTTTGTTCTCTGAAAAAATAAGAGCTTTTAAGCTGAGCTAAATTTTCTTCTCATCCTCAAATAAGCAGTTTATTCCTTTAAAATATTAAACCAAACAAGGAAAAAAGCTCTACTCAAAAGAATTGTAGCTACATGCAAAGCCAGTTTAGTACAACAATGCTTACTAATTGATAAATTTAAACCTTACTTTTTGGGTAAGTACAACCTTAATGATTACAATAAGCTCCTCTCATAACTTTATTGAGCCTTGTTAAATACGTATTCACCAATAATACTACTGCCCGTTTTTTTCGGTCAAAAGGTTATTTTTAAAAAGCAATGAGAAAAAAGCTAGCTTAAATTGCACCACTATAACTTTTTTACTTATAAATTACTTATAACTTATTTATTGATAAGTCATTAATCACCTATTTTGACTTGTAAGGACATTGTAGATATAGAAACACATTCTATTATTAGGAAGTTATCATTTTTGGAAAATTTAATGTGAAAAAGCTATAAAAAAAAAATCGCAAATTCCTAACTTCTCTGATTTTGAGCTTTTTAAAACTTTTTTTTAGCTTTTATTAACTAAAAGCTAAAAAGCTGACATACCAAACACCCATAAATTCTTTTGATCAAAAAGCTAAAAAAAACTAAATAAATAAATAAAAGAGTTGCCAAACATGCACTACATAAGTACATAACACCAAAATAAAAATAAAAAATTAAAAACCAATTAACTTAATTACCCAATACCGCATATTTAAAACAATAACATCATTGGAATACTAAATAGTCTAAATTGGAGAAATGTAGTTTTACCTGAGCAATTTCGTGGCAAGGAGATATAAAATGAAGGGGATTTAATTTTTCCATTATTTTCTACTTATTTTCCTCGTCTTTAAATTATATCCGACAAATAAGAGAAAAAGGCAAAAAAATAAATAAATGATAGGGTTTATTATTTGGGCTGGGTTTATATGGGCCAAGCCCATATAAGCTTTAGTAACCCGCACTTGTATGGCCCAAATTTTAAAAGCCCAGTTGCTAGTGACTTTTAAGTTGATAATATTAGTATGACATTTTTGAAGATTTTTTAAATCGAGTGTTGGGCCGAATTTTTTTTAAATTTCAGTCGTCCGGTCCAATAACAAACAGAACAAATTGGTAAAGAATATTATTAGATTTTAGTATCACTTACAATTTTTATTAGCATAAGTTAGCTTTTTCAAACATTTTAATTTGGTTTTGGTACCATCTACTCTAAATATAAAAGGGGTCCAAATTCTATTTTTATCATTAACCAAAAAATACTCTCTCTACGGTTACAGTTTTTATCTTTCTCTCATATCTACTTCTCTCTATAAATATATATATCTACGATCTATATCTATATATATATATATATATATATATATATATATAGATCGTCGAAACTGTAGTCGTTGTCGTCGGGTCGAACAGGCGGCGACGGAGCTTAGTACTTGTCATAGGCGGCGGCGACGGCTATGGTTTCGAAGCCCTAGCTGGTTTTAATGGGCGAATGACTTGATTTTGTAAATTTGATGATAAAATGGATTAAAATGTAAAGCTTAATAAGTTTTTTTTTTTCAGGTTGGTCCTTTAATGTTTTAATGTTCATTAATGTGTCAGTTTTGTATTTAGATTGTCAAATTTAGAGAAAGCTCCAATTTGTTCACGTTTTAACATGTATCTAAATGTCCATCTCTCAGTGACTTTTCGTAAATAACTAATTATTACCCAGAAGTCCAAAACTTGAAAGACCATAAAAATGAATAAAAATAGGAATGAATGTTTTTTGTTTACAAATTTAGCCAATATGATCAAATATATGATATTAAATTGTCAATTTTTTTGTATTAGATTGTCAAAAATATTGTATTAAATTGTCTATTAGATTGTCATAAAAACTGCATTAGATTATCAAAATTTTGTATTAGATTGTCATACAAATTGTATTAGATTTTCGTAAAATTTGTATGATATTTTCTATTAGATTGCCAAACATTTGTATTAGATTGTCGAGAATTTGTATTATATTTTCAAAAATTATCAAAAAAATTGTATTAAATTATCACTTATTTTGTATTATATTATCAAAAATGTTGTTTAGATTGTCAAAAAATGCATTACATTGTCAAATTTTTTGTATTAAATTGCCAAAAAATCGAATTATATTGTTCAAAATTTTGTATTAGATTGTCAAAAAAAATTATTAGATTGTCAAAAAAAATCATATTAAATTATCAAAAAAAAGGTTATTAGATTGTCAAAAAATTGTATTAGATTGTTACAAAAATTGTATTATATTTCCTATTTATTGTCAAAAATTTATATTAGATTGTCGAGAATTTGCATTATATTTTCAAAAAAATTGTATTAGATTATCAAAAATTTTATATACGATTGTCTATTAGATTGTCAAATAAATTATATTAGATTTTCAAAAAATTGTATTAAATTGTAAAAAAAAATGTATTAGATTGTCTAAAAATGTGTATTATATTATCACAAAAATTGCATTAGGTTGTCAACAAAAATTTGTATTTGATTGTAAAAAAAATTGCTTTATTTTTATTTTTGCAAAAAAAAAAGTTTTTGGATATTTTAAGAATTTTTTGGATTTTTTCCAAAATTTAATTTTTTTTTGAAATTTTATAATTTTATGAATTTTTTTATAAATTTGTGTTAAATTTATTTTTTTTGCTTTTTTTGCTTTTTTTGCTTTTTTTTTAATGTTTTCAGATTTTTTTACATTTTCTTTTATTTAGGTCAAATGTGTTGGGTTTATGTATATATTGACAAGTGGTACTAATTTGCAATAACTATTTTGAAAGTGGTACCAACTCTTAAATTAGTAGTTTCAAAATATACCAATCAAAAATTGCATCTAAAAAACATCTGTTTTTAATCTTAAAAAATAATTTATAATCTATACATGAAATATATTAAAATATAAAAAAGAGGTTAAAAGTTGTTTTTAAACTTAAAAAAATATAATATAATCTACACGATAAATATATCAAATTGTAAAAAAACAACTTAAAAGCTATTTTTTAGTCCTTTTTTAGTCTTTTTTTTTTTAGATTTTTTAGCTTTTTTTAGTGTTTGTGTAAATTATTATGTAAAAAAAAATACCAAAAAGTTACGAAAATAATATATTTTTTTATCACTTGTAAGATGACATACACTTAAAAATATTATGAGAGTTGTGACATATGAACAAAAATATTATTGAAAGTTGGCCTCACAACACTTGACTTTTTTTGGTAATATTTGAAAAAATTGAGAATTACTTTATAGTTTAAGTCAATGTTCTCGATGACAAAAAAAAAAAATCAATGTTATAAAAGGCGCAAATCAGGTTTTAGGTGAAAGTAGGAATGTCCATTTTGTACAATCATTTTGTTGGACGGAGCATTGTTTATTCACTTTAACAACTTTTCAATAACCAATTTTTTTACTATTATTATATAGAAAGAATATTTGTTTAATAAATTAAATACTAACTTTACAACACAATAAAACTCAAAACAAAAATATAGAACCCTAACTAAGGCTATCTTAAACTTAAATTTTAATTAAAAATAATAAAAAAAATGGTTATTTTTAATATATATTTTATGTGACTAAACAATATACTATACAACAAGCTAATTGGACAAAACAAAAACATCAAAAGTAGCCCGTCGAACGTCTAATCTCACTTGATCTTAACTAGTTCTCTTTTAAAATCGTCTAATTCACTTAATTCTGATTAATTACTCAGACTCTTTTAACAGTGGTAGAACTGAAAAAAAAAAATGAAATAGTAGTACAACTGTATAAATAGCAAGCATCCTATACAACAATATACATGCCTCACATCTTAATCCCAGCAATAAAATAATGAAGTAATGAGCACTATATGGTTCTGATTGCATCTTGAACATGTAAATTATATTTGTTCTATAAGAATATGATATAGTCAACTAATGAATTATGAATCAGTTAAAAGATGTTACTTTTTAAATTAAATTAATAAAAATATAATTAAAAATTTCTAATTAATAAAAGTATACCAAAAAATTCATACCTTAATTTTTATATTTCATATCTGTAACGATCCGGTTCTCCGACCAGACAGCCACCATCTGCTTACTATCACAAATACTGTCCGTTTTGGCCCGATTTCGTCTCGCTTCTCAGACCGCACGAATTTAAAAGGTATTGATCATAGTAACTAGTATTTTATTAGTTTATATATCATATATATACTCACATATCTATGCGATTTGAGACTATATTTTTTCTTTAAACTGTCATTTTCATACGAAAATTCAGATTTTTACACTATTTGCCATTCAGGCACACGCCGTCCTTCCGGGGTGGTTCACACACCATCGAAAAGATATCGACTATGATACCAATTGTAACGAACCGGTCCTCCGACCAGACGACCATCATCTGCTTACTACCACCAATATTGTCCGTTTTGCCCCGATTTCGTCATCGCTTCTCGGGCCGCACGACTTTAAAAGGTGTTGGTGGTAGTAAGGAAGATTTACTTATCTTATATGTCGTATAGTTAATCACATATCTAAGCGATGTGGGATAATAATTTCTTTTTATACCGGCATTTTTCTACGAAAATCCGGTTTCTTATAATACTCTTATTCTAAAAGTTCATACACTTATTTCAAAAGTTTATACCTTAATTTGTATATTTTCATACTGTTATTCCAAAATTTCGTACCATTATTTCAAAAGTTATTAGCCTAATTCGTAGAGTTCACTTTTATTTTCAATGTTTATACCCCAATTTATAGAATTCATATCTTTATTTACATAATTCATATCCATAATTTCCAACTCCATACACTTAATTCACGGACTTCATACACTTATTTTTCAAGGTTATACTCTAATTAACAAATCAAACTCTAACCCGTCCTCCGATTTCAAACTATCACGTCGTCGTCGTGGGCCTCTCATTTGACGACCGTATCTCCGTCGACATCAATTTCGAGTTTTCGATCTCGCTCTAAACAATCGTCGCCCACTCCGACAGATGTCTCAATCTCAATTTCCATCGAAGAGAGAGATCGGAAAGAGCGAGGAGAAGAGAAAGATTAGAAAGAGAGATGGATGAGCAGAGAGAGATCGGAAATAGAGAAAAAAGAGAAAAGATCGAAAGGACAGAATGAGAGGAGGAGAGAGAGGAAAGAGATCGGAGGGGTCAATGAGGTTTTTCTTATTTTATTAATTACTAATTTAAGCCATATTTTTGGGATTCGGTGTGATCCTTATAAACATCGACAAAGTGTCTGTCACATTATCAACGAGTGTTAAATACACTTACAAATTAATGGCTCGGATATGTTTGACTCATAGTTAGATTAATATACACATATTTCTTGCTGTGTTGTTGTTAGTTGATGAAATATAGTAATTCTCTCTTTTTGTTACTCATTCCTTCTATCATGATTCAAATTATCTTTTATGTAACATCAAACAACAAAATTGGCGAAAGAATTAAAGTGCACTATAACCCTCTTCCATAATTTGAATCAACTCAAGAATTGAAATAAAGGTATATATATGTACATACCTATTTGTGTATTCCAGATATAGTTCAGTGTTACTAAGGGAAGAAATTCGTTTTTTTATCTACTACTTGTATGTGGAAGTTTTACCCAATTTTAAATGATGGATAGTCTGCTCAGATATTCGATTACAAAATAAAAATAAATGAATTAATGGTAGATTTTTTTAATTTGATATTAACTCGTTGTTTTGTAAAATAACAAAAACTATGCACTGCTAGCAATTCTTTTGTAAACTAAATCTACAACGTCCATTAGTATGTGACATTCTAAACCGTTGATAACAAGAGAGTCCAAATATTCTACCACATTTCTCTATCTCTTTCCGTGTCCCCTTGCTTATTTTATTCAAAAACAAAAATTTCTAAAAAACTTGAAAAAAATTGTACAATTACTGTAATATATGTATCAATACATTCTAATAATTATTTTTAAAAGAAAATTCACACAAAATTTATTTTAGAATAAATGTATAAATTAGTGTAAATTAAACATTGAATATTAAAAAAATTGTTTAAAACAATATTATGTTCAAATGTTTTAAAATTTGAATACAATATAATATAAAAGTTTATAAAGTTGCGGTATAAGCTGTGAAAATTTAAAATTTGAGTGAAAATAAGCAATGGGGCACGGAAGAAGATAGAGAATAGGAGGTAGAAGATTTGGACTCATAACAACGACATACCAATTGTCTGTTTCTATAGATGCAAATTAATGTTTTTGATAACGTAACTTTTGAATGTATATTTTTATTAATATAATAAGGGTATGCTGTTTTTTTTTAAATAATTGAAAATTTTCACTTAACAGGCGAGACAAAGTTGCATAATACTACTAACTTAGTAGCTGTACGGTATATTTATGTTAATTTCACCTTAATAATACTTGTCATCTTTTTAAATATGTAACAAAATATAGGTAAAATATAATTATTCCAATAATTATATAGTGATGTTTAACGGTGATGCAAATTAGGGATGGACAAAAAATCCGTAAATCCGTCCCGTAACCCAACCTGCATGGATTGGGGCGGGTTGGGGTGTGTTGAATGTCCCAAAAAAATCAATCCACCCCGCCCCAATCCGCTATATATTTTGCGGGTTGGGTTAGGGTTGAGGTTCACAAACCGCGGGTTAATCCGTCCCAATCCGTTTCAACCCGCAATATATATATATATATATATATATATATATATATATATATATATATATATATATATATATAATATAGGGAAATGTTATATGAACATCATGAAAAACACCCAACTAGACACTTTTTCGTAAAAACGCTCCAAATCAAGATTTGGTTAATGCAAATCTCCACGGTTTCACGACGGGAACACAAATATGCGTCTTGTTTTTTTTTTTCCGAGATGTATAATGACATGTTTTGAATTTTTAAAATTTACCATAATTTCAATAACATGTCATTATACATCTCGGAAAAAAAAACAAGACGCATATTTGTGTTCCCGTCGTGAAACCGTGGAGATTTGCATTAACCAAATCTTGATTTGAGCGTTTTTACGAAAAAAGTGTCTAGTTGGGTGTTTTTCATGATGTTTATATATTCTCCCTATATATATATATATATATATATATATATGGGAAATGTTATATGAACATCATGGAAAAACACCCAACTAGACACTTTTTCGTAAAAACGCTTCAAATCAAGATTTGGTTAATGCAAATCTCAATGGTTTCACGACGGGAACACAAATATGCGTCTTGTTTTTTTTTTCCGAGATGTATAATGACATGTTTTCGAAATTATGGTAAAATTTAAGATACCAACATTTAATTATTGTTATATTTTAGTTTTATTACTTGTTCGTGAATGTTTTAAACGTACTTTGATTGAGTTAATTTATATTTCTGTTTGAAATATTCAATTTATTTTAAAATTTGGGTTGATTATGCAAACTATGAAAAATAAAAGACCAAAAAAAATATTTAAGAATCAATCTAAACCCAACCCACCCCAACCCGCAATTTATTTTGCGGGTTGGATTGGGTTGGGTTGAGATTTAAATTTCATCCATCCGTCCCGCTATTTATTTTACGGGTTGGGTCAGGATTGAAACAAATCCGCCTCAATCCGCCTCGTGCCCACCCCTAATGCAAATTCATGTTTTTGATAATATAACATTTGAATGTATATTTTTATTAATATAATAGCTGTATTGTATGTTTATGTTAATTTCACTTTAATAATGCTTGTCATTATTTTTTTAAATATGTAACAAAATATATGTAAAATATAATTATTCTAATACTCTATATATCAGCTTTATATACAGTGATGTTTAATAGGGATGCAAATTCATGTTTTTGATAATGCAACTTTTAAATGTATATTTTTATTAATATAATAGGTATATGGTATGTTTTTGTTAATTTCACCTCAATAATACTTGTCATTAAATATATGTAACAAAATATAGGTAAAATATAATTATTCCAATACTCTGTATATACTGATGTTTAACAGTTTAAGTATCAATTATCACGAAAAGTGATAAAAGCAACAATACATGTAATTAAAGACAATAAAACACGTCCAGCTATTAAAAAATGTAATCTAGTTGCATGTGTCGGCAGAAGAAAACAGGTCCATTATTAGTTTCAGTTGCCTTCTAAGATATACATATATATATATATATTTCCATGACAATATTATTTCATCAAGAAAAAATGATCATGAAGAGGCTGAGCTTTAACCGAAACAATGGTTCGAAAACGACCCATTCGAGGGAAGAGGAGGTTGAGTGTGAGATGAGACCAGGTGGCATGTTGGTACAAAAGAGGCTCGCGAATTTGGAAGTTTCCGTTCCAAATTTGATATTGGTTCGTGTCTCGTATGGCGAGGCTAGGTACGAGGTCACGATCAGTTCTCAGACGACATTTGGTATGTACGTAATAACGAGTACCTGGCTATTGTTTGTTGAAAATAATAGTTTGAAGTCTTGTTTGTTTTATTGACATATCACATATGATAATACTCAAATCCCACTATATATTTATGCAATGAATGAATGCAGTTTTATACTGGAATCTAAATAAGTCAAACTTATTTGCTTCAAAGCTTGGAATTTTCATCTACACTGTATCTTACTATTCATTGCTAGTTCGCTCTTACTTTCAAGTTTCAACTTAATTACTTCTGAAAAAAAGTAATGTATCTCGGAAAAGTTGTAACATATTTTATTTACATCTCTTTGTTTTGCGTACACGTCACTGGAATTTCAACCAATTTTGCTTTTGTTTTAGTTTATTATTTTACTTCAGTTGATTTTCATGAGTCAAACAAGTCTTGAAGACTTTTTCCGAGAGTTCAACTAATCGAGCAAGAACGGGCCGAGTCATAGCTTCGTTAATTTCTCAATGAGCTGAGCCTGAACTTAGATTTGCAGTCTTGTTACATAATTGAAAGTCCGAGTAAGGCATCTGAATAGTGGAACGCCATAATTGCAATTAACAAAGGAAAATGTGTCATTTGGCAGGGGAACTGAAGAAGCTTCTAACAACAGAGAGCGGTTTAGAGCCAGCGGAGCAGAAGCTACTTTTTCGAGGGAAGGAGAGGCAAAGTGGAGAATATTTAGATAGGTGTGGGGTCAAACATCGTTCAAAAGTAATACTAATCGACGATCCGGATAGCAAGGTGAAAAGGCTGATAGAGATGCGCAGAAACGCAAAAATCCTGGCTGCACTTGCCAAGATCGATAGTGTGTGTGCAGAGATTAACACACTTGCAGAGCAGGTTAGTAAAACTCTGAAGTTTTTTCTTGCGAGACCAGGTAAGTAAAATCATACAAAATATAACCAAATAGCATGTAACGTATGGACACGGCCTAATCACTTACAATGAAGATTTTAATGGTGTACTAACTTATAATTAGAGTCTGGTTTTTCATGTTTGGAAACAAAATATCAATGCAATCGTATCATGATGTTTTGTCTTTACGGATGCCACTACAACATCGTTACCAAACATTCTCATTTTTACCCAGCTTGATTTGAAAACCAATTTAAATCAAAGCACAACTTTACATTTTCATGCTGAATGAAGACTTGAGCTCATGTTACTGCACATCTGGTCAACTTCTCAACTTGCAATATTTTTATAGAAGAATAAATTTTAATCCTCCACAGGTTTCAGTGATTGAGAAATCAATAGCAAGTGGGAATAAGGTAGCAGAGGTACAGATTACAACTTTGATTGAAATGTTAATGAGACAGGCTGTGAAATTAGATTACATATCCGTTGAGGGAGATTCGTGTGCTGCTCAAAAAGATTTGCAGGTATTCTCTTAATCTCTTTTAGCTTTTAAATTAGGGATTATACTAAACATACATAATTATGGACTATTAACAAAATGACATGTCAAAGATATTTGACAGTCCCGATATATAGTTCTGCAGCTTGTCTCATTTCATTCCGTTTTATATTTGATCTACGGATGATTTCTTCAATCAGATGAATATACATAATCTTTTATTGCTAATGCTATTTTTTTTTGTTTGATCATTTAATTTATTTTTAATAGAAACATCCTTAAGTTGTTCCCGTTTTCTTAACTAGCTTTATTATGTTTTGGACTTATTGAGATGTAAAGTTTAAAGTTGTCATTTCTATAAGTCTATAAGTGGTTATATAAGTTTCGTCGTAGTATAAGATGATATCGGCTTGTAGTTTCAAAGAAGGAATCAATATAAGGCATACTTTATTTGGCGAATCGGGTTAAAAATGCAGACAAAATGTTACCTTCTTATTCATGATTTCATAGGATTGAGCTCTCTTATATATACTTGCCTGGTTAGTACAACTCTGCGGCTATTGACATGTTTACATCTAATAAGGCGCTCTGTAAGCTTACTCGCTCAAAGCCTTAAACATATTAACGAGCAACATGATTAAAATATCTATTACTAAATCAGATTTGGCAAGTTCTTAGAATCCACCGCTTTGTAAGCAAAGTTTCTGGTAGATTCATATCCTTACCTGAACTAGTTAATTGTTATTTTCTGATTTTTCAGGGAATGAGAGTGCAAAAGTGTGTCGAGACGCTTGATATTCTCAAAATATCAAATAAGAAAATAGCCCCCATAGTTGTTCGTGCCAAATGGGAAACCTTCGATACTCCGCTTGCTCAAACCAGCACAGCAAAATGGGAATATTTTGATTGACAAAATGTTTAGTACCGACATTCTATATGTTCATACGTACTTGGCTTTGGAGAATATAAGCAAAGCTATTGAGCTTTTTAGTTACATCTTTTGTTCCTCCTTTGATTTTGGTTCTTGAATAGTGTTAAATTTACTAGGTATATATTTTATGCACAATATAATTAGAGTGATTGCAAAATTTTAGAAATGAAATAAATTTAGCTTGCAAAAAACAGGAGTATATCATTATCAATCTGACAATCTTGCTTTCTTTGCAACTGTTTTCCCTCATACATCGCTATAGGTATCTACTTTATACAAAGTTACAAAAAAAGAATGAAATGGACAGAATAATTAGTCTATTCCAAAGAAAAATACTAACAGACAAATAACCTTGTAAAATTGGTGTTATTCTTACAAAATGGATCCAGGTTTCTAGATTCTCATTATTTCTTGCATCGTTTAATTAGCATTTAGGGGGCGTTAATTTTTGTTAGTTAATACATTAACCATAAACGGTATAAAAAACCAAAAAAACTCGGAGTTTAAAACTTATCTGAATTGTCCACTGATCTAAAAATTTAAAACGTTTAATTTATTTTTTTTAGTACAATAACAATAAACGGTACAAAAAACAAAAAAACTTAAAACTTAATAAACGGTATAAAAAACCAAAAAAACTCGGAGTTTAAAACTTATCTGACTTGTCTATTGATCTAAAAATTTAAGATGTTGAATTTTTTTTGTTAGTACAATAACAATAAACGGTAAAAAAAAAAACATAGAGTTTCAAACTTAGGTGACTTGTTCATTGATTTAAAATTTTCAAACGATACATAAATATTGATTACAAATATGAATTTATTAGTTTAAATTTTGTTGTAATATGACTATGAAACTATACAAAAATATTTATTATAAAATTTTGTAATAGTATCTTAAAGATGTAATTAATTAATGCAGAAGTCAAAAAGTAACCTAATGTTGTTAATGAAACGAAAAGTAAAAAATAGAGACAAGATTCGAACTAGAAACTTTTATGTTTACTATTTGAACTAAGTTACTATGTGTTAATGTGTGGTCTATTAATGTATAAAATCTTAAATTTTCGAATTTTTTTATATAAAAAAATATATTTTTAAATTTTTTGTGGTGGCAGTGCCCCCCCTAATTGAGATATGGTTTTCGGATTGAAATCTCTCATCCTCTGAAATTGAAACGAAATGTGTGGCTCTACCTTACTGGATGACTACATATTTTCCAAACTATTTACATCGTTTAATTTTCCCCCATCGGTTGTCACATTGGACTTCAAAGTCATGATTGGTTGTACAATTCGCCTCAGGATTACAACTTCAAGATCACACACTTAATTCCACTCGGAAACCTTCTCATAAGAAGGCATTGTGTGGTAGTTTTCAACAAATGATGTTTGCATATGCGGTCCGATTACTTCAGTCGATCGTAGTTTATGTTTAAGTTGATAAAGTAGCAAAGTTGAAAATGAATATCTAACTAGAAAATATAGCATGTACCGGCAAAATTACACATGTTAGCCATAGCTATAATGCAAACTCCACGTGCAGTTGTTCGCAATTCGCCGGAGAAGTCTAGGGTTGTATTTCCGAGTCTTCCGCCTACAATTTGACTTAATTTGAGAAATTTTATAACCCAAATTTTAACGATTCAGTTGCCAACCTATATGTTTTTTCAATTGCATACCCAAACTTTGTAGGTTAACATCCAATCAATGCACTCGTGTCCAATTAAACATTATATAGGTTGTGTACCAAATCGGTAAAAGTTGATAAGACATGATACTAATTTGATCACGTGTATTGCAAATTGAGTACCGAATTAGTAAAATATAGTAGTTAGGATACTAAACAGTTGTTTGCTAATTAAAAAATAGAACGGGCAACAAAATTGAGTGTCTTGATTGACTGAATCTTATTAAGTTGGATATCTAATTGAAAAAACCGGTAGATTAGGTACTAAATTTTTTAAACCTTATATAATGGGGTATCGAATGACAGTTTTTTCTTATTTAAAGTTTGTCGGTATTAAAAAAAAACTCAAACTATCCCAAATAACCACAAGTATTTCAAATATGTACCAACTAAAAGACTATCACAAACTAAAATGACAAAAAGTAGGGCCGATAATGAAGCGAAACGAAACGAAACGAAACGAAAATGGTCAATTTCGTTTTCGTTTCGTTTAGTTTTTAAGTTTTTCGTTACCGTTTAGTTTTTGAGTTTTTCGTTACCGTTTCATTTCGTTTAGTATTGAACAAAAAGGAAACAAGTTTTTAGCGAAACAAATACAAAAAAATTCACCAAATTTTCGCCTAATTCAGAGCCGAACTCTAACAATAAGTATAGTGAGCTACAAGCTTTGAGAAGGCGGCTAAATTAAAATAAAACCCAAAAAGAGCGGTAATTTAAAAATATTCAAAACAAATACTATGTGTGTATATATATATATATATATATATATTCCCGCGCTAACACATCCATTTATTACATTTACATTTTATCAATCTTAAATTTAATAAATTAGATCTCTATCTCTCTCTCTCTAAATAAACAAATTAAAATGGCGGATAGTTCTCATTTAGAGAAAATGGGGAGAGAGCTAAAATGTCCTATTTGGTATTTATCTATGCTTTTAATTTTATCTAAATCGATTTGATCTATTTAGTGCCCTAATTTTAGCAAATATTATTTTTAATATTTTTTGTGTATTTATTTATTGTTAATACTGATTGGGACTTTAGATGGTGGTGATTTTAGTTTCTTATGTGGCCTAATTAAATTAAAATAAATGAACTACTGTTATTTATTTATTTATTTATTTATCTGGTTTTACAATTTGATCTATTCTATACCCTACTTTACCAAATCAATTACTTTTTTTTTTAACGATTTGAGCGCTTATCTGGTTTTATTTACTTAGGTTTTATTCTTGATTGGGACTTTAATTTTTGGTGATCTTTGCCTGAATAAGCTCAAAAAACCTAATTTTTTTTCTGTATATAAAAAATCCCGGCTTATTTGCTTAAAAGTGGAAAATTCGGAAACCAAACGTTATTATCTGTGTTCAGCTCATACAATATAGTTTTTATTTTATTTTTAATTAATTGCTGGGTATTATTTGGTTGACCAGCTTTAAAGTATAGATTTGTTAGTTTTCTTATGAACTTTAAATCCAGTTTATTAGCTAAAAAGCTGCAACCAAACATTGCCCTATGTATCGATCTTAGGCCTAGTTTTATTGAGTTAAATTATGTTTGGTAATTTTTTTGCAGCTTGAGTTTATTGAACAACTCGGTTTCGCTCTCTTGCAACCATGTCTTTTGCAAGTAAGCTCTTCTGATCTCTAGCTGTTTCGAGCATATTGCCATTTTAAGAATATAAATTTAGATTAGATGATTAATTAGTTTATTAGGATAATTTATAAAATGGTTAAGAAACTTAAAAAATATCCCTATGCGTGATTAGAAGTTAGTATAAATAACATGCATTGGGAAATTTGACAGATTAAATTAAAACTGTGAATTAACCATCTTGGGCAGTGTTCGCCTCGTAATTGTTTAAAATTATTTTTTACTAAGAGTTAATATAAGTAAAAAATTCGCAAGATTTGAGATATATTTTTCCGAATACTCAAGTTGGCAGGATTATCCTTAATCCGAGATAAACATAGACACATTGTGGTACTTTGATATATTTGGCTCTGACTAAAGTAGTAACTTAACAAATTTTTTCTTTTGCAATATTGTAGCTTATGTATCGAAAAATCTATGAAGTCAGCTTCTAGTTGTCCGGTTTGTAAAGTTCCGTATCGTCGTAGAGGTAAAATTCGACCCCCTTTAGTTTCCCCCCTAATATTTAGCTGCAATGGTTATTTATAAGAAAATAAGTTTGCATATATACGAGTATACAACCGAGGGCAATTGTTTGGTTTTTGCATTTTAAATTACAGAAAAATTCCTGACAAAAAAAGGAATGTGTCCAGTCTTTAAGTTGGCCAGCCAAATGCAATGCAAGTTCTATGCTAAGAATCACATAAGTGTATAACATGTGCTAAAGTTCTGAAACCAAACAATCCTGAAACCTTATCTCACACAACCCATATTCCAAATGAACATTTTCAAACTTGAAAAGGATCTTCGTTTTTAGCAATGAAGTTGAGCAAATCAGAATTACTGTGATATATGTTAAAGATGATATTTTTTTACTATTGTAGAGGTTCGTCCTGCTCCTCATATGGACAACCTGGTGACCATCTACAAAAATATGGAGGTTGCTTCGGGGGTCAATATGTTTGACACTCAAACCAAAATTTCAGAAGCATTGCCAGGTGCGTCGCCTTATTTATGTTATAATATCTCAGCACAATGTTTTACATGCAAAAGTAATATGTTAATACATGATGACCTCTATGGTTATATTTTACAGAGCCAGAGATTTTATCCAGTTGCTTCATCTATTATTACAATTTCTCCAACATCTTTAGTAGTTTTTGTTTGAATCTTCATATAAGCTCAATTTTGAATAATTCATAATTCATAATTCATAATTCAGTTGAAAGAAAATGTTTAGTTGCTTCATGTAGACAAATTTCTTGGTTTTGACTTTTGACCAATGACCGGAAGTTAGCCATACTTTTATATCACTGTTACAAAGTTGGGAAAAAACTTGACATTTTTCAGTTAGAACGTTTCGCCTGGATTGTCTTTCATAGGTTTATCTGTGATTCTGTGCTATTATTCTTTTTTTTTACAGGGTTTAATAGGCAGTATTCTGAGTAATAGATCAGTTCTTTTAGGAAAATTTCTTTTAATAATTTCACAGTCAAGGGAAAGCCTGTATACACTGCTAACATTTTGTTTCACCTTCAGAGTCTACAAAGGAAGCTAAGAAAATTAAAAGCTCCAAGTCTGAAAGACAGCAAAAAAGTAGACAAAAGAATAAGCGAAGCAAGCAATCAAGATCTGAGTATGAAAATGAAAATGAAGATCAGGGAAGACCCTCATTTCCCAGAAAGAAAAGGGTTCAAGTTCCAAATCCATCACAGGAAAACGGTCAACAAGCTAATTTGGGTTGTGATTTAGAGTCTATCCCACTTGAGAAAATGCCAGCTGTAAATGCAGAAAAACCAAGTTTTGCTCCCTTTTTTTGGTTGAGAGACGAAGATGATGTTGATAATTTAAGTGACCAGACGGATCCTAGTCAGAATACTTATACACCACCAAATGTCCCGTGTTTTGATGACTTAAAAGACTCGGACGATGAAATGCCTAACGAAAATTCCCCAAATGTAAGTATCTAAACATTTCCTGTCAACTGTAATTTGTTTTAAAGTTGAACATTCGATTTGAATTTCATTGGAAGTTGTATTCTGTCATATGTAAGTATGTTCTTTGTAACCACCTTTCTTAAAATATGTGCATTTGGTTATTGTAGGGGGAGAAGGACATCACATCAAACGACGCTGATTACTATGATAGTGAAATGTTTGAATGGACACAAAGACCGTGTTCTCCTGAACTTTGCACAAGTCCATTGAAAACTCAGGTAAGGCTTAAACTTGACTAGTCGCTTTCTATTTATGTTTTTGGCTACTAAAGTTACAAGTGGTAGCTCATATTACAGACCACAATCACCAAAAAATCATGTTTACATTTTCAAAAATTCTGGCCCTTTTTAGATTTCTTTTAGTAGTTAAACAGTAATGGATATTATTGTGAATCATTAATTTGGTGCTAACTTTGGTAAAAAAAAAAATTCATTTCCCTCACAATTTTGGTGCACTGCAGGTTCAGGATACAGAAGAGGAAAATGTGATTCCAGAAAAAGAGATCATAGTAGAATCAAAAGGCGCATCGAGCAGTGGAAATAAAGACAAACATACAAACAAAGTAAATGTGGTTAGTAAACAGATGGCAAATGATGCAGAAATTAGCCTAGTGAATTTGCCTACTCAAGGAGTCAGAAGTGCTTCGAAAAGGAATTGTAGAGTGAAAAAGACCAAGCAGAACAGCGAGAAAGTGGATGCAATTAAGAGGACACGAGTAAGCAAAACTAAGGTTGACTCAGAGGAGAAGGCTGGCAGTTCTATACCAAAAGATGACGAGATAAACTCTAAGTCATTAGGTTCAGATAGATCAACTCGTACGAAGATTAAAAAAGTTAATTTTGGTAATACTGCAACTAAACAGGTCCCAAATAATAGTTCTGATTTATCTACCAGAGAATTCGATATGGTTCTAGATGATCTGGTTACAGACAAGCCTGCTTCACCGCATCATGTGGCAACCAATTCCCAGAAAAAGACCCGGAAACGAAAAGATTGTTCCAATAGCTTAAAAGTTAAGACTCAAAGTGAGTCAAAATGTTCCGGTGAGCGCAAACAACGAAAGAAGCAGAAAACCTCCGCTGATCTTCTACCTAATGATAAACGGTCAGCTGTATTTGATGGTTCAAATGAGATTTCTTTGAAGGATAACATATGCAAAGTTAAAGATCAATTAGCCACATCAATTCAAGGGGTACTGCACAAATGTGATAGTGTTGCAAGTAAATTTGAATGTGCATTCTGTCATTCTACTGATGATTCTGAGGTATTATAGGATCTTTCACTTGTTCGTATTTTGCATTATTTTGTCCTTTTTTAATACTTACATATCAAAACTGTAGGCTACGGGAGTTATGGTTCATTATTTCAATGGCAAGCCTGTTCCAGCAGATTATAGTGGTGGATCAAAGCTCAAACACGTGCACAGAAACTGCACAGAATGGTAAAAATAATATACTTCATTACTAGTATACATGCTTGTTTATGGAAAGACATTTTCACGGTACTAATGTTGCAAATGCAAACTATTTTTGATAAAACCTGTTTCCTGTTGATAGTTACTTTTTTTATTATAATTTCACCACAGGGCTCCTAATGTGTACTTTGAAGATGATAATGCTATAAACCTTGAAGCTGAATTAACTAGAAGTCGAAGGATTAAATGCTGTTGTTGTGACTTAAAAGGGGCAGCTCTTGGATGCTATGAGACTAGCTGTCGAAAGAGCTTTCATGTTCCTTGTGCAAAGTTGGTTCCAGAATGCCGTTGGGATAATGTATGTGTTTCTGTTTTATAATCCGACTTTATATAAAAAAAACATTTAATAGCCTTTTATGAAGTTTTTGTTTAAAATTATTGTTGCTGCAGGAAAATTTTGTCATGTTATGCCCTATCCATGCCTCGTCAAAGCTCCCAAATGAGATGGGTGAAGCTGAGCAAAAGAGACCCATCATAAAAAAGTAAAAAAAAAATCTGCTGAAAAAAGTTGTATTTGTTCTCTTACGTGACTTTTAGGCCTGTCTTTCACAATGGAAAGTGATTTTTACATAACAGTTTTACTAATTTTTCAGGGTATCTCAAAGTCTTAAACATGAAAATGTTGATAACAATGTTGGTAGCATGCATCAGAACTGGAGTACTCATAGATCATCTGCAAATATAGTCCTTTGCTGTTCCGCTCTCACATCGGAAGAAAAGGTATACACAACAATTAACAATAACTTGCCAGCTAACTTATTTTTTAAATTAAGGCATATGCTTCGTGTCTCATTACATTTACATGTTTTCCTTGCAGGATATTGTTTCCAAGTTCAAAAAGCTATCTGGAATAACAGTACTGAAAAACTGGGATTCCAGAGTTACCCATGTCATTGCATCTACAGATGAGAATGGAGCTTGCAGAAGGACTCTGAAATTTTTGATGGGTATCTTAGAGGGAAAGTGGATACTAAGTACAGATTGTAAGTATTGGACCTTTCAATTCGAAGTAATAAATATTTTGTTCTTGTGTTCTTATTAAATAATGATTATCATGCTTTATTGAGCTTTTGAATGATTTCCTATTTAACTTTCAGGGCTCAAAGCTTGCATTTTAGCCATGGAACCTGTTGATGAGCAGCTTTATGAAGTTGGTGTTGACATTCATGGGATCAGAGAGGGTCCACGGCTCGGAAGGCTTAGAGCTTTGAACAAGGTCATTTCTTTAAAAAACTAATATGAAACACAGTTAGTTCCGGGTTATTAAGTTGACTGCAAAACTTTCAGAGAAACAAAAAATTCTTAAATCAATTTTGATTAAGGATGAAAATGAGCCAAGAGTTACGAGGCATGTTTATCACATTTATACGAGTCTCATTTCAAGAACTCTGCTCATGAACTCTAGTCGAATATCTTGCCTTAAAACTCATGAGCTGTACTGTTCATTAAGCTGACACTTTCAGAATCCGTTTGGTGAAGAGTTGTGGATGAAAATGAAACAGGAAAGAATATAGTTTCAAAAGAGAATAGGCATTTATCCAAGAATAACATTTTCTTCTTGCTCACATTTTATCATCTGATGTCCCTTCACCAAACGGAACTCAAAAAATCTTTACACAGGCATACTGTGATCTAGAATTATTTCCTGTTTGATTTTGCTTTCCTTTCTAAATGTCATAAAATTCTTGAATTTGCATTGGACTCAATGTGTTGTTTTGTTTGCAGCAACCAAAGATCTTCAATGGGTTCAAGTTCTATTTAATCGGAGATTTTCTACCTTCTTACAAGGGGTATCTACATGATCTTGTGGTTGCGGCTGGTGGGACAATGCTACAAAGAAAGCCAATATCAACTGACCAGAAATCCCCTTCCTGCAGGGACTACACATCTATATTTATAGTGTATAGCGTTGAGCTCCCCAGTAAGAGTGGTTCCAAAAATGGAAACGTGATTTTAAACCAGAGAAGACTAGAAGCAGAGGCTTTGGCAAGTTCTAGTGGGGCAACAGTGGTAGATAACACATGGGTTTTGAACTCCATTGCTGCAGGCAAGTTGCAAAACTTACGAGATAAATGAGTCACCTGGCGGCACGAGGTTGTTTGATTTAATCTGCCACATTTTGTTACTTGCACCTTTTCTAATGTTAAATTTTGATATTGGTAGTTGTTGTTTTATCTTGACTTTTAATTATATAGCTTGGTTAAGAACATCTTTGTTCAAAAGTTCATATTGGAAACTAGAGTTTGTAGCTTGTTTGGTTTTTGTAGAAATTTGTTTTGATACTTTTTTATTGATGGGTGATAATATCCAAAAAAAAAAACGTAGGACTTTCCATTTTATAGGATAAATAAATAGCAAGAGCTTATATTATTACACAATGGTGTAGAGGCAGGCACAGAGTCTAGTAGTCTATAGACTACAGAAGTCTGATCCTAACTTTTTTTTTTTGCATAATCAGAAACCTTCCTTCGGAGTTAATCTGCTTTGTAGGCGCCAGGGTTCGAACCCTGGTGGTGAGCGTGGTATACTCAGGTACCAACCATTTGGACCAACCACTTTTGCTCAGTCTGATCCTAACTTGGACACCCATAAAGAAACAAAATAGAGATTAAGGACTTGTGGTGGTATACAATCACCTTAGGCTACACTAGCACATGAAGAGACTGCCTGTTTGGTTGATTCTGTGTTTTCAATTTTTTTCCTTCTTGAAGTCTGTAAAATTTGTTTGATAAGGTTATCATTTTTCTTTGAAACTATTATAGTAAATTGTCATAAGCAAAAATATTTTGACCTCTGCCTGTTGATGTTTTCAGTTTTTGAAAACGAAAATTTCAGAAAAGTATCATTGGCAAAACTTGCTTGACGAAGTTTCGAAAACTAAGATTGAGAAAAGTATCATTAACAAAAATTTTAATGTTTTGCCAACCAATGACTGGTATTTTGACGAAGCAAATTCATTGTAGAAAAAGTTTCTGAAAACCAAAAACACAAAAACTGGAAAGTAAATCAAACAGGACTCTCAGCAGAACTAGGTAGCAGGGTATTTTACTATAATTACTCGAAAAGTAGGTGTTTTACTTGTAATCCTTTATTCAAGAAAGAACAGAAGGATTGCGAGCACTCATCCCACTTTTCGGCTTTACACACTCCCCTTTCTTTTGCTCGTATTTCGAAACCTTAATTTGAAAGCACTCAAACATGTGTTCCAGCTCAGCAGTATCTTCTTCGATGTCCACTGTTGGTTCACCCTTGATTGTCATCTTTTGTTTAAACCCTCTTATTCTCTCTAGGCTTGCCCCAATTTCACTCCCCATTTCCTCCATAGTTACTCTCATTGCTCTATTCTCCTCGTTCGCCTCTTTAAGCTTCCTCTTCATAGACTTATACCCATCTAGTGACCTCAACAATTGTTCCGATAAAGCCTTGTTCCTCTCTTGTAAAATCACATTGCTATGATTTGTTTCCATCCCATTATGTTTCTTCTCCTTTATTTTTGACAACAATTTGTCATTTTGTTCTTTTAAATCGTTAACGAGCTCTTCCATTTCGCCAATCTCGTGAACTTTCCTTGCTAATTCATTTGCCATAATTCCCTTTTCCTTTCCTAAGCTTGAACACATTGCCTCAAGGTTTTTTCGCACTGTAAAACTCGCATTCAGCTCTTTTTTTAACCTCTCCACTTCGTCTATGGGCTCAGTCAGTTTTTTGTCTCTTGGGACATGGCCGGACCTGTGTAGCTCTGTTTGGCAACGTCTCAGTTCGGCTTCTCTTTTTCCGTGTCCAAAAGATTGGCTCTTTTGAATACGAGTTTTAACATTGTCTAGAATAGTCATCATGCCAGCCACCCTCAGCATTTTACGACTGTCGTTTTGCTCTTTTACACATGCGGATTTGTGATCTTGGATTAGTTTCATTAGCAACTTGACAGTTGCAGTAACACCTGAAGTAAACCCCCCCAAAAAGATTCAAAATTAATTTTCTGTTACGGATTTTTCACGAAAGAAAAAACAAATTGCTATGTAATAGGAAATTTGTTTAAACATGAGAAATGATATGGATAAATGCAATAGATTGTTGTTTTCATTCTATCTATAGGGTTGTGATATGTTTTGAGAATTTTAATAAATTGTATAGAGGGACCCGAGATTCCGAAAATGGAAATAGTACGGAGAAAGAATTATAAGTATTTGTCATTGTTGCTACAAAAACACTACAGAAGAATTAATGGAACATTGCCAGAAAGAAAAAACGAAAAGCAAGAACGCAAATGTTTAAGCAATGCATCACCTTCTAAATTCGAGTTGTCAAGTTCTCTCTTGCGATCTGGAGAAGAAGGCATTGATGACGGGGCCGAATATGCTCGAAAACTATTCATTCTATTTTCCATTATTCTAGAGAATAATATTATTCAAGAGAAGATATGAAGCTTGCAAGAAAAATAGAGCTACAAAAAGGTTGGAAAACTTTATTTCCTAATTAATCTTAAGCCTAATATGTATTTGAGAGATCCCAAAAAGAGAGAAATGCAATTGCAGTCTCTCTTTTTCTATATCTCTTTCCCTTACAATATTGGTTTTCAGGTTCAAATATTTGTCTTTGTGATCATAATATGATTATTATTTTTGTGTTTTGTGAATGGTTGGTCCATGATAGTTAACCATGCGTGATTATAGGGGGTCTTTGAAAGTTTGTTGTTTTTGACTTATTTAAGACATCAACATAGCTGTGACTCATGTGCCCTTTAAACATTTATGTCACAATTTTTACATAATTATTTCATCATCTCTCAATTTAGCTACCTCCCCCAATCCCCATACATTGACGTGATTAATCAAGTGAACAACTGATTATGACCATCCATGTACAGAAGTACAGATCATCTATATATGATGTGCACATGATCTGGGTGGCAATAAATCATTAAGCATATATTTTTTTTGGCTTTCTTTCTTATAGCAGCAATCATAATTCATATAGCAAATTTTAATCACCCGTAATGTCGGCCTACGATCGGAATTATCACAGTCACGTTAATATCTTGTGATAACATTTCTACGACAATGATAACTATTTTTCTCAAAACAAAGATGTCCTAATAAAATGAGTATATCACCATGTGTTTTTCATATTGATGTATTTTTTAAAAGTTACCTCCGTAGTATATTAATTTTGCATAACCGGGTATAAACAAAAACAAGACGCACTTAATTCATAAAATGCGAGTATGGCGCCATTATGATTTTTGACACCGTTCTCTATGTTCGAGGGTTGTCCGAAGATAAACTAAGATGAACCGAATAACTATAGGGGCAATGCCTGATCACTACTATTGATTATCGAGCTAGTAACTCGTTTCTTTTTCAAAAACACCTCACTGCGTGGTGGATTTGCAATAGGTAACATCTTTTTACATGACTGACAATCAATCAATTAAGTCTAAAATGATGAAATTAGCAAAATATATCAATTTTTGTGATCCTTAATGACTAAATCAAACATAATAGATAAAAGATATACTGTAGTTGTTATTTCCAGCAATCATAAAATTCTGTAAGGGGTAAAATTCGAACTTAATTATGTAAACAATTGGTGTCAACATAAATATAATAAAAACGTGTTTTTACTGTTAATATTCACTAAAATTATGAAATAATTAATGAACAAAAAAAAAAGAAAATTGTTTGATATACTCTAATTGTCTAGTGGTGGACCAATTGATTTTATGAGTGTCAAATCTATCATAATAATGTAAATTGACCATTATGTTACAAAATTGTCATATATTGACGGTCCTATCACAAATTTCTCATAATTCCCGTATCTATTAAACTCATCACAAAAAAACCCGTCACAATTCTCATAGCTATCTGTACATTTTTTTATAGTGAAATATAAGTGATATTAATCAATAACCAATAATTTTTCAATGAATTTAATTGAAAAAAATAGGCCACTTGTGGGTTATTGGCCCCAATTTAGGCTTACTAAATTGGGCCCTAGGGCCGTTTCTGGTTGGACTAATATGTCATATTTCAGGACTTAAGGATCTGATTGAATAGCTTTGAATAAATAGCAGACTTAATAATAACTTTAGACTAAATTTGTCATGTTACGTATTTTTTGTACTAATTTGTAATAAAAGAAAACTTTATTTGCTAATGTATATAAGTCTTTATGGATTCAATTGTAAACAAGTTTTACCATTTCATATTAATATAAATATCTTTTTCTATTGTCTCTCTATAGTGGCGATCTCCTCATACTGATCTCATATCAATATATACGACCATTAGATTCTGGTTTCGACACAATAATGTAATGTCCTAAGAAAGAATGACAATTAAATCCACCTGATGTGGTGCTGCTTTTAGAAACGAGCCCATGAAATTGGTAAAAAAATACATGCTAGTTTACTAACGTAATCCATTCAAAGGAGCCCATGTGAGACCTTTTATTAGAGGGAAAATGCAAAATAACCCACTTTTTACCAATTTATTGTCTGCAAATATACTTTTTAAAACTCGAGTTTACCACATGTTCTCTCTCATTAATATTCACTTTATTTAAAAAAACACTCTTATCCAACCGAACACCCTAATTTTCTCTCTTTTAAACCAAAAATCATGAAAACTTTATTAAAAATTCAAAAAAATCAACAAAAATCGGAAAATTAATAATCAATAAAAAATTCAAAAAATATGAAAAAATTCCAAAAAATATAAAAACTCAAAAAAGTTCAAAAACTCAAAAAAATTGAAAAAGTTCATATAATTTTTGAAAGTTCATACGTGTCGATAAAAGTGCAAAAAAATGAATACATGTCAATAAAAATGCGTAAAGAGTGCATAAAAATTATATACGAATGCATAAAAATGCATAAAAAATGAATACTAGTCAATAAGAGTGTATATCACCATCATCATCGTTACTATAAATTCTCACTCTCTCCCCCTACCTATTAAACCCTCAAATGGCGTCTACGTCATCATCACTGGAGACACCTCCACCAAACTGGGTGGACCTCCCATCGGAAGTAACCGGTGATATTCTCCACCGACTCGGCACAGTCGAGATTCTCAACACCGCCCTAAAGGTGTGCTCCACATGGCGTAAGGTCTGTAAAGACCCGTCCATGTGGAAATCCATCGATATCGGCATCAGATATGCCGTTTATGTCGATATATACAGGATGTGCCAATACACTGTTGATCTGAGCTGTGGATTACTTGAGGAGATCAGAATCGATCACTTTTGTACTCAACAACTTTTTCACTACATCGCCGATCAGTAACCACTCTACTCATTATATTCTAGCTAATTGTTCTATTTAATTTAGATTGTTGAATAAATTGTGATTTTGTTTAGAAAATACAAAATGTTTTTATTTTGTGCGGTGATTGGTATCTAAACTGTGATTGTTCTGACTATGCTTTAACACAGGTAGTAGTAAACCTAAAATATGTTGTTTGACAATCTATTTTCATTAAAAATATGTTTAAAATGATCATTACAAAATAAGTTTAAATCGCAGATCGAAATAGCGGTAGATTTGGCTTTCAACACGTATGGTGATGTATTTCAGTTTTACTGACAGACAGTGTCATTTAATTAGTAACAGATTTAAAACAGATTTGGCTGTCCCGGATTGCAACATTGTTTTGTAGTGAATGATGGTCACCCATCGTTTTTTTATTTCACTTAACGTAATAGTATATGTAAATTTTGACACCTCTCATGTAATAAATTTATGGCTTCCCCACTGATTAGGCCGTTGTTCATCCGCATGTTTTGAATTTTATGTAGGTGATATTATGGTTTTCCTGCATGGTCTTGTATGACTTCAATACATGAAAAAACTTATGAGACTTTTTTATGTTTAGGTTACTTTTTGACATTTTTTATGTTGCTTTTTAAATTTTAAAATATTTCTCTACGTACAACAGGTTAGCTAGCAATTCCGCTCCACATGATCAATTCTTGTCCGTGAATAATTTATTTATTTATAAGTTACTTTTCTTAACACTTATCTGCTCTACCAAGACAAATGTTATTTTCCTTATTTTTTTCTCTTTCCTCCTTTCAAGCAAAATACAGATAGCCATGCGTACCAGTTACTTCACATTTTTCCTCATATTTAACTTAATTAGTATCATTTTTATATTTTTAGGACAATAGTTTAAATTTATACATTTTTCAGCTTTTCTATCAAATTTATTATCATAACTAAATATTACTATATTTTAATATACTTCTATCAATTTTTTTCAACCCAAATTAATTTACTAGAACAATCACATTAAATAATTTACAAGTTTTCTCGTATTTAAAGTAAAAAATACATTTTTATAACTCATAAGTAAATGTTTTGATTTATACAAATTATCAACTTTTTTTATCAATTTTTCTATCAAAATTATACAACTCATCTTTTTGTTATTTTATTAATTTATATGTGAAAAGTACAAATAAATGAGAGAAAATAAGAGAAAAGTAAGTGAGATAAATTATTATTTTAATTATAAGAAAACATGTTAATCATTTGTATTTGAGTAATATTTGAATTCATGTCAATTTAAGATAATGAATAGAGAAACTGATACAATTGCTCTTATGCTAATTAATGAATTATTTTTGTCTGTCAAATCTTTGAATCTTGATTCAGTCTTAATTGTTAACATGGTTAAATGGTTAAAGCTCCTCTATTCATGCAAACACGTAGATTTGTTAGTCTTCTTTGAACTTTGCGTTTGTTAACCTATATTTAAATATTCTATACAAAACAAATATTACGGCTATATTCTAGAAGGGTACATATATATCAACATCAATTATCGTAATTTCGCATAACAATTTGCATTTACATGCATGATTCTGGTATTATTCACACCTAATCACCTATACATCTCTTTGTACTCATTCATTCTTTAATTTTTTTTCTTCACATCTCAGGTCACCTCATCTCAGAAGTCTTCGAGTTGTGTATTGCTATGGTATTAGTAGAGAAGGGCTTGGCGAAGTTGCCAAAAAATTACCAGAATTGGAGGAGCTTCATCTGTTCTTCATCAAAATGCCAACTGAAGCCCTTGAAAGTTTTGGACGTTTTTGCCCTAAGCTCAAATCATTTACGTACAACCTTCACGCTTCTCGGGCTTCGTACATGAATGTGGGTGACAAGGAGGTTCAAGCCATTGCTAAGACCATGTCAGGGTTACGCCATCTCAGTCTTTTCGGAAATCAAATGACAAATGACGGGTTACAAGCTATTTTGAATGGGTGCCCACACCTTGAGTCTTTTGATATGAGGCAGTGTTTTAATGTTGATTTAAGCGGGGATTTGGGAAGGTTATGTGCTCAAAGAATCCAAAATTTGAAGCGACCTAATGATTCTACGGTTGGGTATGAGTTTGATGCAACAATTGATTTTGGGTATTTTTCAGATGAGTACCCATATTCTGATACTGATTTTGATTTTGATTTTGATTTTGATTATACATCTGATGAGGGACTATTTTGATGGGTGGACGCGCAAACAATGTATTGCGGCATTAAATTGCAGCAATTAATGGTTAATTATCTTACCGGATCTAATTTTGCTTCCCTAAAAATATTATGACAGCCTATTCTATTTTTTTTAAATCGATCATTAAATAAAAAACAATCAAATCTTAATGTTAACAAAAATTATGGAAAAATATTTATTTTGTCCCGACACACAAATTGTATACAAACACACCCTAGATACGTTTACTCTTTAGACAAAAAAATTTGTTGTGTATGTATGAGAATGAATTGTATGAAACTCGTGCATTATAATTAAGGGTGTGACAATCAATATAATTTTTTTGTTTTAATTTTTAATTAAATTTAGATTAGTTATTTTGTTGTTCATATTAATAGGCGTTGAATTTTTAGTAAATGACACACAATTTCTTAAATAAACCGGGTTCACGGTAGTGTTACTCGTGTAGATATGTAATTTGTGTGTTTGGACAAAATATATATATTTACTTTATTTTGTTTAACCATTGGATTGGATTATATTTTTATCAGTCATTAACAAAACGTGAACCAAACTGTTAATATTAACGATTGAGTTACCGAACTATATTTTTTTTGGCTTTCTTTCTTATAGCAGCAATCATAATTATATAGCGAATTTTAATCACCCGTAACGTCAGCGTACAATCGGAATTATCACCGTCGCGTTAATATCTTGTGATAACATTTCTACGACAATGATAACTACTTTTCTCAAACATAGATGTCCTAATAAAATGAGTATATCACCATGTGTTTTTCATATTGATGTATTTTTTAAAAGTTACCTCCGTCGTATATTAATTTTGCATAACCGGGTATAAACAAAAACAAGACGCACTTAATTCATAAAATGCGAGTACGGCGCCATTATGATTTTTGACACCGTTCTCTATGTTCGAGGGTTGTCCGAAGATAAACTAAGATGAACCGAATAACTATAGGGGCAATGCCTGATCACTACTATTGATTATCGAGCTAGTAACTCGTTTTTTTTTTCAAAAACACCTCACTGTGTGGTGGATTTGCAATAGGTAACATCTTTTTACATGACTGACAATCAATCAATTAAGTCTAAAATGATGAAATTAGCAAAATATATCAATTTTTGTGATCCTTAGTGACTAAATCAAACATAATAGATAAAAGATATACTGTAGTTGTTATTTCCAGCAATCATAAAATTCTGTAAGGGGTAAAATTGGAACTTAATTATGTAAACAACTGGTGCCAACATAAATATAATTAAAATTGTTAGAATTAGGATACAATTTTAAACTAGGATAATAACTTTGCATTATATTGAGATTACAGATTTGATTATATGTACATTATTGTTTATATGTTGGACTAATGTGTCATGTTTCAGGACTTAAGGACCTGATTGAATAGCTTTTGAATAAATAGCAGACTTTAGAGTAAATTTGTCATGTTATGTATTTTTTGTGCTAATTTGTAATAAAAGAAAACTTTATTTGCTACTGTATATAATAAGTCTTTATGGATTCAATTGTAAACAAGTTTTACCATTTCATATTAATATAAATATCTTTTTCTATTGTCTCTCTATAGTGGCGATCTCCTCATACTGATCTCATATCAATATATACGACCATTAGATTCTGGTTTCGACACAATAATGTAATGTCCTAAGAAAGAATGACAATTAAATCCACCTGATGTGGTGCTGCTTTTAGAAACGAGCCCATGAAATTGGTAAAAAAATACATGCTAGTTTACTAACGTAATCCATTCAAACGAGCCCATGTGAGACCTTTTATTAGAGGGAAAATGCAAAATAACCCACTTTTTACCAATTTATTGTCTGCAAATATACTTTTTAAAACTCGAGTTTACCACATGTTCTCTCTCATTAATATTCACTTTATTTAAAAAAACACTCTTATCCAACCTAACACCCTAATTTTCTCTCTTTTAAACCAAAAATCATGAAAACTTTATTAAAAATTCAAAAAAATCAACAAAAATCGGAAAATTAATAATCAATAAAAAATTCAAAAAATATGAAAAAATTCCAAAAAATATAAAAACTCAAAAAAGTTCAAAAACTCAAAAAAATTGAAAAAGTTCATATAATTTTTGAAAGTTCATACGTGTCGATAAAAGTGCAAAAAAATGAATACATGTCAATAAAAATGCGTAAAGAGTGCATAAAAATTATATACGAATGCATAAAAATGCATAAAAAATGAATACTAGTCAATAAGAGGGTATAAAAGGTGTATAAAATATATATATATGAATTAATAAAAGTGCATAAAAATACATACAAGTCAATAAAAGTGCATAAAAATATATTCGAGTCAATAAAAGTGAATAAAAAATGAATACGAGTTAATACAAGGTGTAGACGGTAGATAATAAAATTTATTTAAGCTTTATATAATAGTGAGCTATTGGGCAATGAACTCTTTTGATAGTAGTGTCCTTATGGACATTAAGTTCAAAAATGAGTATGTATTAGGCATTTTCTATTTATTATAATATGGAGATATAAGTATTTACTTATTTCGTACCTAAATAAATGTCTCATACGAAAATACGTGCAACGTTGACTATCGATTTACTGGTAACTAAATTACCGAAATGTAAAATTTCAAAATTTGTCATATAGTTTTAATGACGACTTATGTGATTAGCTTTTGAAAGAATTCTTTTCGACAATATACATACGAAAATTTTAACGGTTAAAATTGCACGTATCTCATAGCATATATTTATTTAGTTACGGATGAATCATTGTTTACTTATCATATTTTTAGGGTACAGAACGTTCGAGTTATAGGATATTGGAATACAAACAGTCGCATTAAATATTGTAGGATTACTTTATTTGGGTATTTACATAACGTTAGAATCGTAGAATATTGGAAAACCGCGGTCACATTCATTATTGTAATATTACGAAGTACTTTATATTGGGGTATACAGAACGTTCGTATTATAAAATATTGAAATGAATCCCCATAATTATTTTTCCCAAATTAAAAAAAAACTATACATTTTACTATAATAAGTATCGTTCCCATTTAATTGTCTACTAAAAAATTACATGTAATTTTGATCGGTTTACAGCCCTGTATCAAAACTGATAAAATTTAACACTTGAACTAAATGATCAGCTTTTAAAAAAAATTATTATGACAATTTTGATTGGCCAATTTTAATATAAGTTATTACCCGATCAAAATTGTATATATTTTCCCATTATAACAATATTGATACAAGTTATTAACCGATTAAAATTACACGTAATTTTGTAATGAACAATTAAATAGAAACAGAATAGTATACACGTTTCTCTTGTTTTTACCTATATATATCATCATCATCATTACTATAAATTCTCACTCTCTACTCTCTCTGTTAAACCCTCAAATGGCGCCTACGTCATCATCACCGGAGACACCTCCACCAAACTGGGTGGACCTCCCTCCGGAAGTAACCGGCGATATTCTCCATCGACTCGGCACAGTCGAGATTCTCAACACCGCCCTAAAGGTGTGCTCCACATGGCGTAAGGTCTGTAAAGACCCGTCCATGTGGATATCCATCAATATCAGCGACAGATACGCCGTTGTTGGATGGTTCGATATGCAAGCGATGTGCCGATACGCTGTTGATCTCAGCTGTGGATTACTTGAGGAGATCAGAGTCGATCACTTTTGTACTCAACAGCTTTTTCACTACATCGCCAATCGGTAACCACTCTACTCTCATTATATTCTAGCTAATTGTTCTATTTAATTTAGATTGTTGAATAAATTGTGATTTTGGTTAGGAAGTACAAAATGTTATTATTTTGTGTGGTGATGGGTATCTAAACTGTGATTGTTCTGACTATGCTTTAACACAGGTAGTAGTAAACCTAAAATATGTTTTTTCACGATCTATTTTCATTAAAAATATGTTTAAAATGATCACTACAAAAAAAGTTTAAATCACAGATGGAAATAGTGGCAGATTTGGCTTCCCAACACCTATGATGATGTATTTCAGTTTTATTGACAGATAGTGTCCTTTAGTAACAGATTTATAACAAATTTGGCCGTCCCGGATTGCAACCTTGTTTTGTAGCGGATGATGGTCACCCATCGTTTTTTTATTTCACTTAACGTAGTATTATATGTAAATTTTGACACCTCTCATATAATAAATTTATGGCTTCACCCCTGATTAGGCCGTTGTTCATCCGCATGTTTTGAATTTTATGTAGGTGATATTTTGGTTTTCCTGCATGGTCTTGTATGACTTCAATACATGAAAAAACTTATGAGTGACTTTTTTATGTTTAGGTTACTTTTTGACATTTTTTATGTTGCTTTTTAAATTTTAAAATATTTCTCTACGTACAACAGGTTAGCTAGCAATTCCGCTCCACATGATCAATTCTTGTCCGTGAATAATTTATTTATTTATAAGTTACTTTTCTTAACACTTATATGCTCGACCAAGACAAATGTTATTTTCCTTCATTTTTCTCTCTTTCCTATTTTTAAGCAAAATAAAGATAGTCATACGCATCAATTACCTCACATTTTTTTTTCATATTTAACTTAATTATCATCACTTTTATATTTTTAGGGTAACAATTTAACTTTATACATTTTTCAGTTTTGCTATCAAATTTATTATCATAACTAAATATTATTATATTTTAATATACTTCTATCAATTTTTTTCAACCCAAGTTAATTTACCAGAACAATCACATTAAATAACTTACAAGTTTTCTCGTATTTAAAGTAAAAAATAACTTATAAGTAAACGTTTTGGTTTATACAAATTATTAACTTTTTTTTATCAAAATTATACAACTCATATTTTTGTTATTTTATTAATTTATATGTGAAAAGTATAAATAAATTAGAGAAAATAAGAGAAAAGTAAGTGAGATAAAATTATTATTTTAATTATAAGAAAACATTTTGATCCTTTATATTTGAGTGATATTTGAATTTATGTAAATTTAAAATAATAGATAAGAAAACTGATACATATATAATTTTAAAATAATAATTGGATAGGAGAACCTATGTACCGTCTCTCGTGCCAAAGAATTATTTTTGTCTGTCAAATCCTTGAATCTTGATTCAGTCTTAATTGTTAACATGGTTAAATGATTAAAGCTCCTCTATTCATGCAAACACGTAGATTTGTTGGTCTTCTTTTGAACTTTGCGTTTGTTAACCTATATTTAAATATTCTATACAAAACAAATATTACGGCTATATTCTAGAAGGGTACATATATATCAACATCGGTTATCGTAATTTCACATTACAATTTGCATTTACATGCATTATTCTGGTTTTATTCACACCTATACATCTCTTTGCCCTCATTCATTTTTTAATTTTTTTTCTTCACATCTCAGGTCACCTCATCTGAGAAGTCTTCGAGTTGCGTATTGCTATGGTATTAGGAGCGAAGTTGCTAAAAAATTACCAGAATTGGAGGAGCTTCATCTGTTCTTCATCAAAATGCCAACTGAAGCTCTTGAAAGTTTTGGACGTTTTTGCCCTAAGCTCAAATCATTTACGTACAACCTTCAAGCTTCTCGGGCTTCGTACATGAATGTGGGTGATAAGGAGGCTCAAGCCATTGCTAAGACCATGTCAGGGTTACGCCACCTCAGTCTTTTCGGAAATCAAATGACAAATGACGGGTTACATGCTATTTTGAATGGGTGCCCACACCTTGAGTCTTTTGATATGAGGCAGTGTTTTAATGTTGATTTAAGCGGGGATTTGGGAAGGTTATGTGCTCAAAGAATCCAAAATTTGAAGCGACCTAATGATTCTACAGTTGGGTATGAGTTTGATGCAACAATTAATTTTGGGTATTTTTCAGATGAGCACCCATATCCTGATACTGATTTTGATTTTGATTTTGATTATACATCTGATGGGGGACTATTTTGATGGTTTTTTTTTTATTATTGAGGGGTGCTTTTTCGTATGATTCGTATGATATTCGTATTATTATCGCTTATCAGAAATCTTGTAAGACGGTTAAAGTAGAGTTCTTTTTATCCTTTTTTTGCTATGTATTTTGAACATTAACTCATTAAGCTAAGGGAAGTTGCTCTTTTTATGTGTCGACTTCTTTTTCCTTCTTTTCTTTAATCCATGTTCTTCTAATTCTTGCTATTTGATCAAAAGCATGCAAGAGCCTCGTAAGTGATTTTATCGGAATTAAATTGCAGCAATGATTAATCTCACTGGATCAAATTTTGCTACCCTACAAATATTATGGTAGGCTATTCTATTTTTTTTTAACCATTACATAAAAAACAATCCAATCTTGATGCTAACAAAAACTATATGAAAATGTTTATTTTGTCCCGACACACGGATTACATATAAATACTAGATACGTGTACTCTTTAGACAAAAAAAATTGGTGTATGTATGAGAGAATTGTATGAACCCGGTGCATTATAATTAATGATGTGTCAACTAATATAATTTTTTAATTTTCATTTTTAATTTTTAATTAAATTTAAATTTGTTATTTTGTTGTTCATATTAATAGGTGTTGTATTTTTAGTGAATGACACCCAATTTCTTAAATACACCGGGTTTACGGTAGTGTTACTCGTGTAGGTATGTAATTTGTGTGTTTGGACAAAATATATATATTTACTTTATTTTGTTTTACCATTGGATTGGATTATATTTTTATCGGAAAAAAATAAGTTTACTACCGTCAACTATCGGTCATTAACAAAATGTGAACAAAACTACTAATATTAACGATTGAGTTACCGAACTATATTTTTTTTCTAAACTGGGAACTCCGTCAATTTAATTGGATGAAAATTAAGTTTAAATTTTATTTTAGTCCTAAATTTTATAAAACATATGAATTTAACCTGAAAAATTTATAAATTTATATTTCTAACACACCGATAAACAAATATTTACATATACATAAAATACAAAAAATACACAATTTATATATCTAATATGCATACTCATACATTTTTTAACAAGTTAATTTTTTTAATTTATAAAACACTTCAAAAAGTGCATATATTTCAAAAAGGCCAATCTAATACATGAATACATCGCGCCACGACGTAAGTATAATTATGAAAAAGAGGTCCAGATTCTGCAACCAAACATTCGCGTGATTTGATATTTGTTGTTTATAAACTAGAAAGTACCAAACATCATGAAAAAACTATATCAAATGTAGAAAATCTTACGATTATACTGATGCAATATCGATAGATTTCGTTCCATCTTTTGATAGTTTTGTAGATTCCACGCTATGTGTACCAATGTGGTTCGCATTATTTTGAGAAACAATAATCACACTTAATAAGCTTTGTTATTTTGTGTATCTAATCCTTAGTATTTGGTCAAAAAGTATGCAAGAGTCGGTAACTGGTAAGGGACGGAGGAGCTTTTTTTTCCCAGTAAGTAAGGGCGAATGAGCCTTTTTCATACTGTTCGAACAAACAGTATGAAAAAAGCTCTCCAGCAGTCCAGCTCTTGTTCATGCATTTATTAATGAACTGAACAAACAATAAGGCACATGTCGAGGAGTTTTTTTTGTCAAAATGACCTGTTGGGGACTAAAAATACCATAATAGGCTATATCTGCTTAAAATTCTCAATATGGTGTACCTCTTTTATGTTCGTTAACTGAATTGACAAAGTATTCTTAAAAATTAAATACTACTTCATTAAAAGAATTAACGAAGTTCTGTAAAATGAAAATTTATCTATTCGTCAATACAATTGCCGAAGTAATATAAAAATTAAATTCCTGTTCGTTAATATAATTGACGAAATGAAGATCTTTGGAATTGTATAAAATAAAAAATTGTATATTCGTCAAAATAATTGACGATGTTTGTTAAATTGACCCCTGTCAAAACCTATAGCACCACACACATTTTATCCACTCACACACATTTTGTTAAATATGAATTTTAAAAATCTTCGTCATTTATATTAACAAACGAGAATTTAATTTTTATACTGCTTCCACTCACACACATTTTGTTAAATATGAATTCTAAAAATCTTCGTCAATTATATTAACAAACGAGAATTTAATTTTTATACTGCTTCGTCAATTGTATTGACGACAATTGACGAAGAGATAAATTTTAATTTTACAGAACTTCGTTAATTCTTTTAACGAAATAATATTTAATTTTTAAAAATACTTCGTCAATTCAATTAACGAACATAAAAGAGATAGAGTATATTGAGAATTTTAAAGAGATGTGGCCCATTTTGATATTTATTAGCCACTAGTACGCCATTTTGGGAAAAAACTCCATGTCGAGCTTCAGACTCGCCTAATTAATTTTAATATATTTATTCATATATATATATTCGTGCTTATACATATTAAAGTTATAAAATATAATATTAATTATCGATAATACTCTTCATTTTATATAATAAACTTGTTATTTTTTTAGAACTAAACCGATTACATTAAAACTAAGAATAATTATTTGTATTATTGATTACGCTAGCATATATATTTACTAAGTACAATAATTTTTTTAAGCAAAATAATGATAAACGTGTCATCAAACGTGTTTGACTGCTCATAAACATACTCCGCCCGATTTCGTCTATAAACGTTCATACTTCTTCATAGTGTGAACGAAATTAGCCTCATCATCTATTAATAAAAACAATACCAGATTTAACAAAGTTGGACTCATTGTCCCGACTCATTTGAATACGTATTTTCATAAAATCAGTACCATCTCACTCTCTCCCCCTCTCTATATCTAAACACTCCCAAATGACATCCATGTCATCAACTCCGTAACCAAACCGGTTAGACCTCCCGCTGGAAGTAATTGCCGCGATACTCCACTACCTTGGAGCTATCAAGATTCTCCTTACCGTTTGAAAGGTGTGCGTCATGTGGCGTAACGAATGCAACTAGGGCTGGGTGAAAATCCAAAAAAATCGAACCGAACCAATAACTGAACCGAAAAAGACCAAAAAATACCGAAATTGAAAAACCGAAACTTTTTCGGGTCGGTTTTGGTTTACAATAAAACCGAACCGAAAAAGACCGGAAGCGAAAAAAACAAAAAAACACCGAAAAACCAAAAATAAAACCGGAATCAGACCGAAAAAATACGGTCCGGTTCGTTCCAAAAAATAAAAAGAACGAAAGCGAAAAATATACTCGGTTTCGGTTTTACCAAAAACCGAACCGCATCGAACCCGACCGTATATGCAACGACCCCTAATTTGATGAAAATCAGTAAGTTGGACCCAAATTAATAAAAATGAAAGATTGAGTATTAAATTAGAATAATTTCTAACTTCTTTTCTCTCAAAATCACGAGATTTTTTCTAAAATGGCCCACTGCCACGCAGAAATTACTATTTTAGCATACTTTATCAATAAATTGCAATTTTGGCTTACTCTATCTCGCTTTTCCAAACAGCGAGATAGAGTCTACAGTGTAATCTATCTCGCTTTTCGGATCAGCGAGATAGAGTTTACTCTATCTCGCTTTTCCAATCAGCGAGATAGAGTCTAATATATTACCCCGTCTTGCCTTATCTCTTACCATCTTTCACCAAACAAAATTCCAGAGACCAAACAAAATTCCAGAGACTCAAAGCTCCAAACAAAATACCACAGGCTCAAAACTCATACCATTCTTCCCCAAAAAAACCCATAGACCACATACTCACAAACCACAAATTACTTAGATCATGGTAGTTCCTACATTATTTTGTTTTTGGGGTGGTGAAATGGTTCAAAATAACGAAGAAGGTTTATCATATACTATTCCTCATCGAAAAGTTTTAAAGGTATGTAGAAACATTGGATATGAACAATTATTGCAAAAATTGTTTGAAAAAATAGGGATCTCTTCAAATTCTAATCGGTTGAAATTAACTTGTCGTTTTCCATATCCGACCACATTTAATCATTTCAAATACATGCCACTTTGTATTGAAGATGATGACACTGTCACTGCGATGTTGGATTTAACCAATCAAAATGAAAGAACATTTGTTGAGCTATATGTCGAAATAGAGCAATTGCATATCCCATATCAAAATTACGAATCTTTTACACATACATCTCTTGACATTCCCACACATTCTAATGCACCCAACGAAACAACATATCCTTTTTATACACCCGTAGATGAAGCAGGTAGCTCGAGAAGGAGAAACCCCCTTCGTAAGACATCACATGTTATTTCGACAACACCTTCTTCCGAGGCAATTAGGCGATTGGCAGAAAATGATAACATTAGGGAGACAGAAAATTTTTCATATGAATATATATGGGGTGATTTAGATGAAAACGAGGACGATGATTCTGATTTTAGAGGAGATGATGAAGACGAAGAAGACGGATATGAGAGCGATGAGGGGGAAGAAGAACAACAAAATACTTTACCTACTAGGAGTTATGATACCCCATTTCAAATGCCCCTGAATATGAGTTATGAAAATGATAGAGTTGGTGGTTTTGAATGGCCGGAACACATACCAGATGAAATTCCACTACATCAACCAATGTCAAGTTACATTACTCAACCTGGCACCTTTGACATGTATAACCAGTGGGAAAAACAACGATTTGTAATTTATCCTGGAAATTGGGATCCCGAGTTTGATGAACCATTTATTGGTCTTTGTTTTAGAGACCAAGATATGATGAAAAAAGGGATGAAATTATGGTCTATCAAACGAAATCGACATTTTGTCTCACATAGGAGCAAAGGAGAATTTTGGGAAGTACGATGTAAATATTTTGCGGAATCAGAAAATAGTTGTAAATGGAGGATTCGAGGATCGTATAGGAAAAAGCACGGCTTTTATGAAGTTTCTAAATACCAGGGTCCTCATACTTGTGTCCATAGGGTTGTAACAAACGACCACCCACAAATTGATGCTAATCTTGTTGCATTAACAATTCAAAAGGCTATTGAAGAGGATCCCACGGCTAACCTCAAGGCACTTAAGAATATCGTGTAAGGGCGTTTTAACAAAGTGGTTTCCTACAAGAAATTATGGGTAGGTAAACAAAAGACGGTAGCGAACATATTTGGTAATTGGGAAAGTTCATATGGTGTATTACCGAAGTTTATGCTAGCAATTCAGAAATACAATCCAGGAACCATAGCTCATTACGCAACGAAGCCATCTTATGACACAAATGGAAAATTTCTCAACGAGGTACTGGATAAATTTTTTTTTACATTTCCACAAGTAATTCAGGCTTTCCAACATTGTAGACCTGTAATCGGGATTGATGCAACCCACTTGTATGGAAAGTACAAAGGAAAGTTGTTGTTAGCAATGACTTTTGATGCGGATAATCGTGTATTTCCTATTGCTTGTGGTTTCGTTGAAGAGGAAAGCTCAGAAGCATGGATCTATTTTCTCCAAAATCTTTTGTTTTACGTGATTAAAGACCGAAAAGACATATGTTTGGTTTCAGATCGTCATGCAGGTATTTTAATTGCAGTTAATAATGTTTGGGAAGGTCCTGGTTTTGTTCACCGATATTGTGCAAATCATTTTTATGAAAATTTTAGAAAGGCCTTTAGAGGAGAACCTGGTTTACACAAAATTGTAAAAGATGCTATTTGGGAGCTTCAAGAAAAAAAATGGGTTAAAATTATGTCCGAAATTGAAAAAATGAACCCTGCAGCGCACATATGGTTACTTAATGAACCTGTACAAAAATGGACCAATTTACATGATAGAGGTCGAAGGCATGGTGCAATGACAACAAACATGGTCGAAATATTTAATAATGTTTTAAAAGGTGCTCGTTGTTTACCGATCACAGCTGCTGTACAACTTATTTTTTATAAGTTAGTGCAACTTTTTTGCGATCGAAGAAATCTTGTGGTTGCGATGAGAAACAATGGCATAAGATTTGGTCCCAAAATTCAAGAGAAAATTGATAAACGTATGTCTCGCAGTGGACACAGCACTGTAGTTTTTGATATGCCCACTGAAAATTATTCGGTAAAAACATCTTCAAGGTTCTCTCGGGGAGGAAATACACAAGTAGTGAATGTGTTTACTTCTGAATGTGATTGTGGAAAATGGCAAAGTGATAAAATTCCATGTTCGCACGTACATGCCATATGCGCCTCTCAACATTTTGATTGGGAAACATTTGTATCTCCGTTTTACAAGATTGATCGGTACGAGTCAACTTATGCACCACAGTTTTATCCTCTACGAGATGAGGCGTGCTGGGACCAATGCGATATGATACTTCTACCTGATATTTCTCGGATACGTGGAAAAGGACGCCCTAGATCTATTCGTATTCGTAACGGAATGGATACTTCTACAAGAACCAGGCAAATAACATGTAGTAGTTGTCAAGTACAAGGACATGATACCATAACTTGTCCTAACCCATCTGCACATCGTCGACGATATTAGATAACCTTTCGAAACTTATTTTGTAATTGAAATTTATTTATGTATTTTCTATTCAGTTTGTTTATGTGTATTTCCTATCTGTGTATTTTATTATGTATCTGGAATTTCAATGTATCGCTATGTGTGTACTTTGTAATTGAAATTTCTTTATGTATTTTCTATACGTTTTGTTATATTCAAAACAATTGCGCAAATAAAATGTCGAGCGAAAAATTCGCTATAGTTTTGCTTAAAAATGGATCATCGCCACAAATAAAATTAAAACCTGTGATCAACCCAATAATTTACATCTAATACCAACAAACAACACCAACACCGCAATAATAACATTTAATATGATGAACACAACAATAATAACATGTAATATGAACAAAATAACCATTCGAACAAACCATTCAACATAAGATAAAATAATAAATAAAATTAAACATTAACATCTACTCACGAGACGACCAAATGCTCTTTTCCATTTTTGAGACATACCATTTTACAAAATAACTTAATCATCATCGTATTTAAAGTACTCCAATATCAAACGACAATTTAACATATTAGTACATAAACACTACGAAATTTTAAAATTACACCCCCTCCCTCCAACCTTTCACGTGTTCCCTCTCATCTCGACTATCTCTCATCTCGACTATGACACAATCCCGAGGAGCCACCGTGTTCATAAATATTGGCAGGCATGCTTTCAATAAGCATATTGTCAACCCACTCATTATTTGAGTCTTCTTGATTTTCTTGTGATTCCTGGTGATAGTTATGTGACTCGTGTCGATTATGTTGCTGTAGTTGTGGAATATCCATGTGCAGCTGTGAAAACACATCTTCAAGATAGGATATCATTCGTTGATTGTTAACTGCCTGAAACTCGTTATAGGAAGCCAAAAGAGCCGATTGCTGAGAAAGAAAAAAACAAAGAATTAGTAAATAAATCCGAGTTCAAGTCCCTGTTCTCATTTTATGCTGAAAAAGGTTCCAGCATGGGAAATCCTTCTTAGTTAGATTCAAATTCCAAAAGGTTCCAGCATACAGATTGATAAATAACTTGAAAAACAAATATGGGAAATCCTTCTTATTGTTACTGTAACTCTTTAAATCCAGGAATTCAAACTCAGTGAAAAACCTGTGATGATTCAAAAGCTTTTCGATTCCAAAACTTTTGTCATATATGCTTAATTCTCGATGTAAAACACGGACACAAAACCTGTCTGAAAAGGCTTTTGTAAACCCCCATGTTATGCTAAAAGTGAAAATATTAGGGAAGCATCAATTTTTTTTTCCTCTTGTACTTGCAGAAACTTGAAATAATAATCATTCTAAAATCTGAAGTTTTGCTATGTGTATTATAAAAATGGACTACAGCTAACTAATTAGGGAAGCATCAACTTCCTACAATTTACGCATTCAGCCAAAATAATGCTATGTTTAAGAGGACTACAACTAATTTAAGAGGGCTACCAGAAAATAATCTTACCATCAAGGTAATTGCCGAGGCCATGGGCTGAAAACCTTTCTCTGGCACAAAATTAACTTGGCGCATAACTAGACGTGTAATTTTCTTATACCATGCCATATATTCCATATTTACTGGCATCAAACCTTGATGGTAATCCCCCTCTACAAGTGAGTCATGTCGGTTGTCCCATTGTGCTACAAAATCTTTCCACTTCTTCGCCCATTTCGTAGCTGTATTACCTTGGCCACTATGTTCATGTAATGTATAGTTTTTCAAACATGCTTGTGGAATACCTTGCCTCATACCAAATTGTCGTAGAACTCTATCAGGATTATAGTGCTCAACAAACTCAAAACAAATAAGAGGGACTTTCGCACGCCAAATTTCTTTCCCAGCACAACAATAATTTGGCAGATCGTCTAAAATATCATCATAAGGCAACCATATCACCTATTTAGAGCAAACAAGTCATATAGGCATGTTGTCTAAACAAGTCATAATTGAATGATAAAAATCAAACTTGATATATTTAAAAAGTCCATAATTAATAGTTTATAAATGATAAAATACTAAAATATCTGATCGTCTCTCATCAAGTCAAATTGGTCTCGGAAATGTCGCAAGTTATGTCCTACTGCATCAGGATTATACGTCTTTCCAGCAAACATCCATCTGAAATATATACATATATATAATTATATATTATGACGATCGATTAGTAAAACATACATAGATTCAGGAAAAAAGAATACTATAGCGGGAAAAAATATTCACTTGTATCCGTAAGTATAGGTAGGCAATGCAGGGTCTTCTATAGCGGGAAAATCTATTAACTTATTCAATTGGACAGGCCTAATAGAAGGAAAGTGTATCCAAGCCCATAGTTGTAGCAATATTAGTGGTCCGGCAATATCACTAGTACCATTCGCTGCATCACACATCTGACGGTACAAGACTGCCAATATAGCAGATCCCCAACTATAATCCTTACATTGATCTAAATCTTCGAGAAAATAAAGGTACCTGAGTTTTACCGAGTTGCCACTTTTATCTGATAAATATTGACCCCCAAGTAATAATAAAATTGTGGCTCGAGTACGACATCGAATCTGCTCTTCGGTAGAATTCGGTTGCAATGGATTAGCTGCAATCCAATCACGTAGCCAACTCATTTTAAGTTTCGTACCAACCACATTGTCCCCAGGATCCACCCCAATCAATTGACGACAAATGCCTCTCCATTGATCTTTTTTAAATATGCAATCATCCGAAATTATCGGCTTTCCGTCAATTGGCACTCCTAATAATATTTCCACATCTTGTAATGTTACTGTGATTTCGCCTGGGGTCAAGTGAAAAGTATGTGTCTCAGGACGCCACCGTTCCACTAAGGCGGTTACTAGCGGCCTATCTATTCTAGTAAACCCTAAGTGGTACATACCGTAAAAACCAGTTGAATATAAATACCGCTCAACACGACCATCCACTTCATAAACTTTATCATTGTTTCGGGTTTGCAAAGTATGTTCTACCGCTTTCTCCCAAATATTTTCCGATCTATGTAAATCTTGTTGCCACAACACAGATGGATCAATTGGACCCGGGTTCATCACAACCTAAGTATACTATATAACAATAAAATTAAATAAGTTGACTGTAATGATAGTCGTAACTTAATGAACTCGCACTTTTATATTTTAAGTCTTTTATATATATTTTTCCTACTCCAAACATTGCAGTATCGTGGTGTTAAGCGAGCTTTTAACAAAATTAATATTGTATAGCTACAAGTCCCACTTGATTAATTAGTTAGAGCATATGTCTTTTTTTCCTTCAAAATTATAGTATGAGAAAATTACTAATCCAGATCCTCAGACACTGAAAAATTCATTGCAAAAATGAAGCTAAGATAATAATCAGAGACAGAATAAACAAGTCGTTTTATATAGAGATTAGACAGCTTATTCCCTCTCAAAAGATAAATGTTCAATATTAATCATCACATTACTCAACAACATGAAAGGAAATCACTAGAACAATCTTAAAACTGGAAGAACTGAAACAACAAAAATTAAACTCTCGCCAAGCTGCTTCTCAATAAATAGTTTCAACTTCCCACCGGATATATTGCTATTGATACCAGGTTTATGATATACTTACACCAAAAAATGATTCTGAAACAGGAAAACCCAATCACAAAACAACATTTTAAAGAGTTTGTTTGGCTTCCGTTTGAAGAAAATAAGATTAATTATATCCTGTCGAAAAAACGGCTTCTTACAGCTTTCCTAAGACTTTTTTAGTCTATAAAACCAATAAAAAATCTGAGCTTTAAGCTTACCAGCCAAACACAACTTAGATTATGAGCCAAAAACAAGAAAGTGGGCTTCAAAGCTGAATTATATGATGTTGAAAAAACGGCTTCATACAGCTTTTCTAAGGCTTTTTGAGTCTATAAAACCAATAAAAAAAACTCAGCTTTAAGCTTACCATCCAAATTAACTAAAAAACCCCCCAAACTTGTCCATAAAAAAAAAGATACATATGAAGTAAACAAAATCACTTCAGGAACCCAAACATATAAATACAGAGATCCAAAAAGAGAATAAAAAACAGATCTTTATCCCAATAAATCATCCAAACACAAAACCATAAACAAAAATAAAAAATACCCAATAAGTAGAAATCTAACCTGATTGGACAAACCCTATATTTGTTTTTCGCAAATTAACTTAATTGCGTATATAAGCCGCTGAAATAGAGGTGGGTTTTTTTTTCTTTTGAAGTCAATTACCACAACCATTATAAACAATATCTGGGAAAAAAAAACTTAATTAAAAAATGCAACAAGAATAAACCACACCAATTAGTCTATATGCCCTGAATTTTAATTTTGATCAATTATTATAATAAAATTACAAAAAAAAAAACCAGTATAAACAATACTTACGAAATTTAAGAGATGAGGAAATTACCTTGGATAATTGGACAATAAGAGATTATGTGCTGTGTGGGTAATTTAAGAGATGAGGAAATTAAAGATGAGGAAATTACCTTGGATAATTTAAGAGATGAGGAAATTAAAGAGATTATGTGCTCTGTGGGTTTGTTTGGGAAGAAGGTAGGAGGTTTGTGAATTGGTCTGTGTGTTTGGTTTGGTGCAAGATGGTAGGAAGTAAGGGTATTATATTAAACTCACTGTAGACTCTATCTCGCTGTTTGGAAAAACGAGATAGAGTAGACTCTATCTCGCTGATCCAAAAAACGAGATAAAATAGGCCAAAATTGCAATTTAGTAATAAAGTACGCTAAAATAGTAATTTGTGGGCCATTTTAGAAAAAAATCTCCAAAATCACACTTCTCTCTCTCTCTACACTCTCTCTCTCTCTCTAATGGCGTCCACGTCATCATCGCCGGAGACACTACAACCGAACTGGTTGCATCTCCCGCCGGAGATGACGGCGGCGATTCTGCACCGCCTCGGCGCATTTGAGATCCTCAACACCGCCCGGAAAGTGTGCGCCACGTGGCGTAACATATGCAGCGACCCGTTGATGTGGAAGACGATCGATATCCGGAGCCGAGACGACATCGATGAAGCGGGAGAGATCGAGTATGATTTGGAGAAGATGTGCCGATTCGCTGTCGATTTGAGTTCCGGTTTGCTTGAGGAGATTAGGCTCGATCACTTTTGTACCGAGAGGCTTCTTCAATACATTGTTGATCGGTATTTGTTTTCCTATCTCTCGTTTTTTATGCTTATATATATTTACACACACACACACACCGAAATGCTTATGTATATATGCTTATTTAACGTGTGAATTGAGATAATTAAGCCTTAGGATTGAGAGATTTCATCTATACTGATGGGGACGGCGGAGAATTTGTAGATTAAGAACCGTAAATGGAGAGATAAGTCGCAGGTGGTTACTTTGTTAGAAGTCGGAGATGTTAATAAAACTGAGCAGTTGTTTTTTCAGATTATATTTTAAGGGTGTTTTCTTAATTTATGCTGTTAGAAAGGGTGTTTTGGGAAAAATATTCTTTTCAAAGCTTCATAAGGGTAGTATATATATATGTATAATCTGCAATTGGGGAGTGGGAAGTGTGGAGGGTCTGATTTCATTATGCCAAAGAAATATGTTTTGATTTAATTATGGATGTGCTATTAGGTTTGTAACCGTTTGTTACTCAATTATGTCACAAACTGATTATAAAAAGAGCAAACCCGATGCTAAAGCTCTCAGTATCCGCGGGTACGGGGAGGGAACTAGATGAAGACAATTTGAGACTGTAGCCTTTGATTTTGATAAAAACTTTTTTTAGCCCCTCTCATGCTATCTAGGAAGCGCACATACGGATATGTAGAATGGGCCTTTTTTTCATCTTCAATCAAAAAACTGAACGATATGGGCACGACGGTTAGTTAGTGTATTTCATACAACCTCGAAAGGGAATAATAGGAGAAAGAACTCAAAACACTCTCAAAATGTCTTATACATACATTATTAGGATATCTCACTGTTATATACGAGCCTATTGAATCTATTCCTACTGATATATCCTAATTATTATTGTAAAATATGTAAGTACCATGTGTACCCTGTGTACCGGTTACGTATCCCATTTTCGAAGTATCCGTGTTTCAAAGATATATATACAATCTGTAATTGGGGAGTCAAAAGTGTGGAGGTATTGATTTCATTATGCCAAAAAAAAATGTTTTGATTTAATCATTTAATTATGGATGTGCTATTAGGTTTGTTAGTTAAAAACTTATTATACTATTTGATGTTGTTACTTGTTATGGTGTGTGTGACATGGGAGAAACTAACTATAGGCTAAAAGGGGCAATAACCCCTGCTAATTTTAGAAAGAATAGTGCCTGTCTGGCTACATCTTATTTCTTCACATTTTGTTTAAGAAAAAGCTTGGGGTGTTTTGTTTTCTAGTTTTTTTTGCTATTAAATTGCTGGTTTGAGTTCAAAGAAGCTCAAAAGAAGAAAAGCTAGAAATTTGATGTGCTACGTAGCGTTACATATGCAATGATTCGTTTTTTGTGGAAATGCATAGATATTCGCAGCTGAAGGGTATACCAACCTTTGCATATAATTCATTTATTCCCACGACTGGATAGTTTTTTTTACCCGAAGGGATTCTCCACTACAATGCAGATTAGTTTATAGTTCCGTATCTCTTTTGTCGATATGTGTAGAGATACTGAGATATACAAACCTTCAATTGGGGTATCATGACCGTGGAAATTTTAATTTCATTTTGTCAAAGTAATATAAAAAAACAAACCCGGTGCTAAAGCTCCCGCTATGCACAGGATCCGGGAGGGAACTAGGCGAAGACAGTTCGGGACTGTAGCTTTCGATTTTGATAAACATTGACGAAAAATTAATTTGCTTGTTAGATGTATAATGTCTCTGAGGAGACCTTGATAGAAATGAAGTGATGGTATTTGCTTGGTTGTGGTACATTGAGATTGTGGGATTCTCGGACGTATTTAGTAAATCTCTTTGGGTTCTTACTGCTTGTTTTAATTTTGTGCCTCTTGTGTAAGGTTCTAATGTTCTGTACATACTAGGAGCAACTATGCTGTAGGGAGTGCAGAATCTTGAATTATTTATGGATTTGCAACTTAGGTTTTTAAGTTGTGATTTTATGTCTTTTGTACAGGTCCATATAAATACCATATGTATTTATATATGTGTTTGTGTGTGTGTGTGTGTGTGTGTGTCCGTGTGGCAAGCATTACTCAAAGCATAAAGCCACTGAAGTGAATAAATGGTGGATAATTATTAGCGTACCCTTTTATTCAGAAGCACGCATGATTGGATTTGGAATTGCATGTCCTGTTCATATTTGTTACATGATTTTTTAAGTATTTGAATTCATTTGTAGATTTGAACTCTCGTTTTCTAAAAATAAGTGACTTACCTTTAGTGATTATAGGGAAGGGTTTTGATTTTTGTGAAATTGGTTCGGTAAGATTTCATTTCTTCTTCTGGATTTTTTTTTAGGGATTTGGCTATGGACTGTCGCTTTAATCTTTAAAAGAATTGAATATGTTGAGTGTTTTTCTCCAGTTCTCGTGTTTGCGTAGAGGAAAGCTGGGTTTCTATTAGAGAGAGAGAGAGAGAGAGTAAGGGGAAAGGAACAGGACATAATTGTGGGAAAAGAGACTCTCTGAACGATTGGTTCTACTTTTTCTTTTTAATGTAACTGCTGGTGCTGTTTCAGTTCACCTTTAATAGAGATATAATTAATTCAGCACACCCCCTCCCTCTTTTCCTATGCTCCCCTTGGTTAATATTTACTTGCTTTGTAGAATCGGAAAGATTTCCAAAAGCAATGTAGTAAACCTCATGAAGTTCTTGTTTGTACCTGCTTAAGATTCTACGCTTAAATCTCTGTTATCTCAGTATGCTTCCTACATTAAGTTTTAAGTTGTATTCTCATAAAGTGGTTTTGTCTTAAGTAACGAATTTGTATGCTAAGTGAAACTTTAGCTGACATTAGTATAATAGATGAAATTTTCCGAGAAGCAGCTGGGTTATGTTACTACTTATGTATAGATCAGACTTCAATAGCTGTAACAGAAAAAAGAACAACTCTTTCTTATGTGTACAGCAGTTGCTTATTTGTGTTTTCAAGCAGAAATAAGGCTTCATGTGAGAAGTTGGCTTCTTCATATTTGTAGTATGATATATTTACATGTTATCTGGTTATAGAGTTGGAGAAGATTTATAGTTGATAAATACTATTTGGTTGACAGAAATGATAATTACCCGGAAAAATACTTGGTTCAATAGTTTATTTGGTGGATTGTGTTCCACTATGAAATTCTTCTCTGAACTGTCATTATTTCTCTTAGGTCTGTTTGCTAATTATATTTAATAATTTCTTTTCCTGCAAATCGTGTTCTTATTTATAAGTGACTTTTTATGTTTAGGTGACTTTTTAACCTTTCTTATGTTGCTTTTAAAATTGAAGGTTTATATTTACGTATAACAAGTTAACGGTTCCGTCCTTATAATAAGTTCTTCTCCTTGAAAAAACTTTTTTATTTATAAGTTACTGTTTAAAAGACCGCTTAGTGGTATATCACGAAATGTTATTTTGCTCGATTGTGATAAAGTTGTTTTCCTTCATTTCTTTTCGTACTGCTATTTTCAAGCAAAATATACCAAGCCTTAGGCCAAAGAATTATTTTTGTTTGTCAAATCCTTGAATCTCGATTCAGTCTTCTTATGGTGTCACCAAATGTTATCTGCTCGGCTATGAGAAAGTTGTTTTCCTTCATTTTTTTTTCTCTCTCCTATTTTCAAGCAAAATAAACGAAGGCTTAGGCCAAAGATTTACTTTTGTCTGTTAAATCCTTGAATCATGATTTAATCTTAGTTGTATACATGGTTTAATGCTTAAAGCTCTCCATTCGTGCAAACACATAGATTCGTTAGTCTTCTGAGAACTTTAGAGTGCATATTCGTAAACTTATTTTTGAATATACTATACAAAACAAGACCTACAGCTGTATTCTAGAAGTGTACATATCAGCATCAATTATCATAATTTCGCATAACTGTTTGCATCCACATGGTTTTGGTTTATGAGTTGTCAATTAATAGCTTTACATGTCTATGCACTCATTCGTTCTTTCACCTTAGGTCCCCTCAACTAAAAATTATTCGAGTTGCGCATTGCTACTATATTAGCGAAGAAGGGCTGAGTGAAGTTGCCAAAAAACTTCCAAATTTGGAGGAGCTTCATTTGTTCTTCATCACAATGCCAACTGAAGCCCTCGAAAGTTTCGGTCGTTTTTGCCCTCAGCTCAAATCCTTAACGTACAACCTTCAAGGTTCTCGGGCTCCTTACATGGAGGACGTGGGTGACAAGGAGGCTCAAGTCATTGCTCAGACCATGTCAGGGTTACGCCACCTCAGTCTTTTCGGAAATCAAATGACAAACAACGGGTTACAAGCTATTTTAAATGGGTGCCCACACCTTGAGTCTTTGGATATGAGGCAGTGTTTTAATGTGGATTTGAGTGGGGATCTGGGAAGCTTATGTGCTCAAAGAATCAAAACGTTGAAGCGGCCTAATGATTCAATAGCTGGGTACGAGTTTGACGCATCAGTTGATGACGGTTATGGTGATTCTTCGTATGACGATGAGTACCCATCTGCTTTTTCTGATATTGACTTCTTATCTGATGTTGCGGACGATTACGAATTCTCGGATGGTTTAGGCAGTGACATGTCTGACGACTATAATGGTATTTTTGATTACTGAGAGGGCGTTTTTCAAAAGATATTCACAAGGTATGTTGTTAGTTTTGTTATCCCGCGTCTTTGGCTACTAATAAGGGAGAAAATTCTGTGGAGACGAGTTCGTATTTGTAATATTAATATTTTTCTCGCTTATTGCAAAATGCTTAAATTGGAGATCTTTTCTTATCCTTTTTTGTTATGTTGTATTATGAACCCTAGTATGACCAAGCTAAGGGAATATGCTCTTTTTTTGTGTGTTTTTTTGGGGTTAAATTTTTGTGTTCGACTTGCTTTCCTTTTTTTTCTTTAATCCCCTTTTAAAATCAGCCGTTCTAAGTTGTTTTGTAACCATATTTCAACTCTTCAAGATGACTAAAATATTCCTACTTTTTACTACTTGGGGAGGAATACATGAATTCTACAAGTTCATGGGTTGTTTGGCTTTATGAAAAAAAAAACTGGCTTAATGAAGTGGGGAAAAATATCGCTTTTATTTATTTTAATAAAGCCACAAGCAAACAAGCAAACAAGCGCTAATTTTGTTGTTTATAAACTAAGAAACACAAGAACGTTATTAGCCTGCGCAACACCCAAGAAATCTTTTTTTGACAAGCAAACAAGCGCTAATTTTGTTGTTTATAAACTAAGAAACACAAGAACGTTATTAGCCTGCGCAACACCCAAGAAATCTTTTTTTGTTTTTGTGCAGGGTGTTGTAGCATCTCCCAACCTAATTTTAGCTTTAACCCACGCAGAGCCGGTCCGATGTCTATAGCTTAACATTACATTTTTTGGGCGCCTTTTTAGCTTTTTCTGAAAAGATTGATGACTCGCGTAAAAAAAATAAGATCACATAAAATTACAAAATTTGAACATTGTCATAATCAAACAAATACTGTCTTTTATATTACACAAAATATACTATCAAATGACATGAGTTCTTCTCGAATTGTATTGTATTAGGAAGAGAGAAAACACGAGTTCTAAATAAACAGTTTTTTTTTTTTTTTTTGCGTTATTTGGAGAAGAAGGCCCAAGTAAGATGACTTGTTTTGTTTGGCTAAGAACTGGTCCTGCACTCATGTTGGTAAGCAAAGCTCATACCTCGTTCACGATTGAACCAAAATGTTGGAAGCAAGGGTTGGGGTGCGAAAAATGTATCGAGAGTTCAACACGTTTTCCTGAAAGGATTCTGAAAATATATTCTTCTTCATCCACGAAGGCAATTGGACAAGAACAATTTGACTAGCTAGTGTATGCCCCCATTAGGGTTTTATATTTTTATTTGGTTTTTTAGTGTGTTGTACAATTTGTTTTTAATTTATCAAATTCTAATCGGTTGAAAATAAGAAAAATATATTCCTAGGCCTGGCCCAACTGTGGTCGTTTATCTCGTCTTATTTAGCTTAATTCCCGTACTCTTTTGAAAATCACTTTTTCATCTCTGGTTAAAGAAGCTGAAAAGCTTAATATTTTGCCTAATACTCCTTGGCAGTTAGCACTATGGAACCATGGATTCCCTTGTAAATTAACATCTTATTTACTATTCAACATCAGATGGGAAATATGAAATCCATACTTGGTAGCACAACATTGCTTTTGTTTGGCTGGTATAAATGATCTCTATACTAAACATGTAAGCTTAAATAAAGTATCAAAATTTATTGTAAAATCACCAAGCCACAGTCCACAGACATAAGCAAAATGAATATTCAAGGGAAATGGAAACAAATACTCCTAATGTTAAAGGGAATATTTCTCATTGTTACATTTATAAATTTAGAAACCTACTTTTATCTTGGTACTAACCAATAATTGTGGTCTGTGTTACATGGTCATACCAATATTTTCAGTTTATGGAAGTGGTACCACAACTCATTGATGGCAAAATAATTATTTCAGTACCAGTGCCTTAAAATTACCGCCACCAATTCTGACCGACTACAGCTTTATATTTGACTTTTGTACTAAATTCCGATTAAATAAATGTGACATTTACATACACAAGTAAGCCGTATTGGAGTTGTAAATATTTTCCAGGCCTAGGAATACAGGTGAGGGGCATAGATATCATAATTAGACAAGATTGTGTCTTGGCAGAAAATAATACGACTACAGAGGTATAGGCTACGTAAGTCTAGTTCTAGTTGTATTGGTTTTTTTTTTTTTTTGAAATGAAGTTGTATTGGTTTGTATTCAAACCGCATGTGTGTAGATATCTTTTCAAGAAAAATAAAAACTTACTCTCTTTTTTTTGGTGGTAACTAGAAAATACAATAAGTAACTAAATAAGTATATTTGGTGTCCTCTAGCTAATTTGAACAAGTTTATAAGTTTGTACTAATTTACATTTACTTGTCATAGTAAGAGCAACCATATTGGATCATTTAGAGTGGCTTTTAATGTACTCAATAGTGTCACAAGGGTTGAAATTTCATACACCTTGGAATTTGGATGTCTTACTATATATACCCTCTAAACGAGCTCAATAGTGCCACTAGATAAGTGCATCATTAACGTAACTTGTAACTTAGCTGCCAATGTGGCATTGTTGGGAATTAATTACTAGTGTTACTTTATTTATTCTCTAAATAGGTCATTATATATGTTATAGTACCATAGTATTTTAAATTAAATAAGATAGTATAATATAGATTTTCACCGCTTAGAACTAAAAGGTCCAATGTAGACTTCAAATGCAAACTAGTTTTAATAAGTGAATATGTATGTTAAAAGATTGATTTTTTTGGTGACGTGACAACTTATGTCTAATAAAAATTAGTGTGTCTAACACGGATGCTCTTATTAGTTAGTGAAGCTATGGGTGTAAAATCTCGTATTATTTTATATATTGTTCTTAATAGTTTTACACATTGCTAGTAATTTCAACTTTAGGAGTAACCTTATAATTCATGTTCAAAATACAATACGACAACCATGCTATAATAACATTTAATGTGTAGGAACTGTCTAAATTTAGTGTAATACTCATTACTACATTAAATTAAAATGCATTACGCCACATATGATCTATACTACGTGTGAATATGTTACATATTCATTAATTAGCCACATTCACTCATAGAGAGTTACATACATATATGGTATTAGAATGAAAATGTTACGTGTGATACTATAGAGTTTTATAATCGGAAGAGTATTAGTAACATAAATTTTAATGATGCATTAACTATTGTATTAAACTTGTCCGTTCACTTTTCCGTAACCGTTTAAATGACTATATATAATACAAAACCTTTTACATATTTATATGTCTACACTATATATTATATAATTGTAGACACTAGGAATACAGACTGTACTCCATAAGTATTTCGAAACTGTTAGCAAGATTATTGTTTTAGCCGGGTCATGGTGAGAGTTTTTCGGGTTATTCGTTCCGTTTTATAAGGTGAGTGGTTTTCTTACTTGTTATTATTAAATCTAATTGCATTTTTAACAAGTATTTGCATGTTGAAATTATATTTTGAAGGTATCAAAATTATATATGTATATATTTATACATCATTGCAAAGTTGCAGGTTCAAAAGAGCAAGATTATTTGTATACGTTGATGAACGTAAAAAAAAAGTGAAATGTATATACGTATAAGATTTTGAAAGAAAGTTTATTTTATTTTTGTGATCATTATGGTATTATATTTAAGATCTAAGTTGAGAAAAGAAATGATATAAAAATATTTAAGAAGTACCGGTACAATGAATAAAAGAGACTTATAGAGTCCACGTAGGATTGGTAACTCCAATCATAGAAAAAAAAGATTCAGGAAGTGTGAATTCAATGAATAAAAGAGATCTCTAGCATCCACCTAGGGTTGGGAAGTCCAATCTAGATAGATATCTAATTTATATTATCGTATTGATCACACCACCAAAACGTTTGAAAGAGAGTTATTTGTTCGATTTTATTAAAGTATGCTTTGGGAATTTTATGTAAAATAAAGTATTGTTGTTTTTGAAGGAAAATGATAAGATGATAACCTATTTCCGACCCTATATTATATTGCAAGATTTATCACTCACTAAACTCGTTTAACTTATCCCTCGTTTTTATAACCTTTTCAGGTACTTAGAGTTGAAATCAAGGTAGTCGGGACCAGACAGACTTCATAAAAGTTTAAGTTAGTTTTCCGCTGCAATGTAATTTTGGTCTAGTTTGTAAGAGATTAAGTTTATTTGTAATGAATATAATTTTTGATGTTACAATTTGAGTTGATAAATGAGCTATTTATGTATTGTTTTATAATTATTGTTTTAGGCTTTGTTTAGCACGTAATGCCTCACGTGTTATTCGGCCGTGTGACTCTCAAATTAGGTGAGAGATGTTACAATTGGCCTGGTGTTTAACAAAACAATGTAACCCGATAGTAACAGTAATTAAAGCTTAAGCTAAGCAACTAAGCTCACTTGAAGCATTGAGGTCACAAATATTAAGAACAAACTTGAAGGCAAGTGCAGAGTCAAACATATGTGAATATGGTGCCCTACAATATGTATGTGTATTTTTACATATATTCCTTTGTGTTTTACTAAACTTCGTAGTCCAATAACTGGTTGTTCTAGTATTAACAACTAATTAAGGAAAGCTAGCATAACAATCAATTGATAAATTCTTAAGATTAATTATGAGATCTAGTACTAGTAATAACGAACAATATTCGGTAAATAGTTTTGACTTTGTTTAGTTATCATATGAAAGGACCAAGAAAGAGATTTAAAGTCGTTTTTTTTTTTTTTTTGCTATATCTAAACGATAGAGGTATACTTTGTGTAGAAATATTGTCAAGATTTGTGTTGATATAATTGGTCATTATGCATGTGGGAAAGGGCCCAAGGTGAATAATTTCATAGGATGAGAGTTGTTTTTTCACTTATAAGTGAGCTGAATGATGTGTCTTTTTGAGGCCTCAAATAACTTCTTTTAGGACCGGGATAAAAATTCAAGTACACGTCATATTTTATTTTTATTTATTTTTCTAATTCATTACACTCAATTTCATTATAAAATAAATAACTCTAACACCACTTCATTACATCTCATTACACTTCATTTATTTATAAAATAAATAAATTTACTCACTCTATCACACTATTAATTAATACATTCATCTGTTTTTTTTTTTCACTCAAACTAAATATAAAATTAAAATATTTTATAATCATAATATTATATCAAATTAGCACTTTCAATTAATTTATATTTTGCATTTTTTTATTTATTAATTTTGTTACTTCCGAGTAAATAATTAAATTGTCTCCAAAAACCATACACGTTATTATTTTCTTCCACTTTTACCTAACCACACTTCTAAAAACATTAGTCGGTTAAATTGAAAGTGGTTAAATGTGGGTAAGTAAAGGTGGAAGAAAATAATAACCTGTATGGTTTTTAGGAACAATTTAATTATTTACTCGGAAGTAACAAAATTAATAAATAAAAAATGCAAAATATAAATTACTTGAAAGTGTTAACTTGATATAATATTATGATTATAAAATATTTTAATTTTATATTTAGTTTGAGTGGAAAAAAAAACCAGATGAATGTATTAATTAATAGTGTGATCGAGTGAGTAAATTTATTTATTTTGTATATAAATGAAGTGTAATGAGATGTAATGAAATGGTGTTAGAGTTATTTATTTTGTAATGAAATTGAGTAAAATGAATTAAAAAAATAAATAAAAATAAGATGTGACTTGTATTTGAAATTTTCATACAGGTCCTAAAAAAGTTCATTTGGGGCCTTAAAAAAAACTCGGCCCTGAATGATCAAGTTTCTAGCTAAAATATTCACAAGAATAGGCCGACATTATTGACATTTTGTGTAATACCTGCCACTGATACTTTTAAGTTTTAACCATCAATATTTTCAACTGTAACTACCCACAATTCCTAGTACTTCGAGCTCTATGGTAATTTTCAAATTATTCACTTGATTACATGTAATTTTATTAATTTAATAGGTGCCTTGAACATAGAAAGTATTTCTGTCAATTTTTAATGTTTAATTATGTTTGTAAGTGAGGGCACGGAACGGATTGGGGCGGATTTGTTTCAATTCTAACTCAACTCGTAAAATAAATGGCGGAACGGATTGGGGGGATTGATGAAATTTAAATTTCAACCCAACTCAATCCAACCCGTTACAATTAAAATACCAACACAACTCAATCTAACCTGCAAAATAAATTGCGGTGCGGCTCGAGTTTAAATTGATTCTTAAATTTTTATTTTTATCATTTATTTTTCATAATTTGCATAATCAACCCAAATTTTAAAATAAATTGAATATTTCAAACAGAAATATAAATTAAACTCAATCAAATTACGTTTAGAACATTCACGAACAAGTAATAAAAGTAAAATATAACAATAATTAAATATTGGTATCTTAAAATACACACAATGTATATATATATATATATATATATATATATATATATATTGCGGGTTGAAACGGATTGAGACGGATTAACCCGCGGTTTGTGAACATCAACTCTAATCCAACCCGCAAAATATATAGCAGATTGGGACGGAACAGATTAATTTTTTTTAAACATTCAATCCATCACAACCCGCCCCAATCCATACGAATTGGGTTAGGAGATGAATTTACGGATTTTTTATCCACATTTAATTGTAAGTTTGTTAGAAGGAAGTGACATAGTCACTACCTATAGTATAATAATTAGAGTTTTTTTTTTTTTTTTTTTAGTTGGCCCCATTACTTGAAGAAAGTCTTGCCCAAATCTCATTTTCCAATGTCATTAAACATAAAAAGTTCTTCAAGACATAATAAAAAAAAACACTTATAGACTGTAATTGAATTAGTTACTCTTAATGCGTGATATGACAAGATAATCATGTGAGTGCCATATCATACAACTTTTAAATTTCCATTACGATAAAACCTAAATATATTTGGGACGGGTAATCGTATATATTTCTTTTATCCATTTTATTCATATGCAGCATCACCTTAATTAGCATTTCTCAGACTTTTGCTCGTGTGTTTCATCTAAATCATTGAAACCCAAGTAACGTGAGTACGTAACTAGCATTTTCTATGTTCTTGCATGTGTTTCATCTAAATCATTGAAACTCAAATATTTCAATAGCATTTCTCGGCAAAGCCGGAGCCAGCAACAAATCTCTGTAATTAACAAAATAGAACCACATAACTTTTTTTGCAAAGTATGAAGAACGGAAAAGCCGGAATTGTGCACCTTCGTTTTTTCATTTTGTTACCTTATGTAATGTGGTTTCTTATTAAATTTTTTTACCCTAGTTTATCTGCTTATTTTTTTTCCTTTTTAAGACTTTCTTTTTCAAAGTCTCAAACAAAAAAAAACGTAGCAATAAAGCCATGCAGTCATGTGACGAAAGCTTCAGGATCTGAAAATTGACCAAAAGTATAAAAAAAAATATAAACCAAAGTAAAAAAAGAAAAATTAAGAAACAAATGTAAAAGAAGGAAAAATGCAAAGAAACTAAGGTAAAAAATATACATATAATTAATAAAACAAGGTACAAAAAGGGAAAAAAGGAAAACAAATGTACAAAAATATATTAAAAAAAAAACCTCAAAAAATCCAAACTTATGTTAAATACTCAAATTCACATATACTCAATATGCATTAATCTACAAACAACCAAATATTTGTTACACAATTTCATTATATACTCACTTTGCCTATAAACACCCAAAAGTTATTTTCAAAATTTTATTAATCACTATATGTTATTATAATTATTTTTTAGTTTAATTTTTACATATATATGTACATGTGTCAACATATTATGTTGTGTACTTGTAATTGTTTGTCATCTTTTAACTAGTACTATTATGAGCACATAAAAATCATGATATATTATTGTAGTAACAATATATAATTTTGAAATGAGTTGCCGAAAAAAATATTTAAGTGGTTGTTAGAATAAATTATAATTAAAATATAAAAAAAATATTGAAAAAAAATTATTTTTCAAAATTATGGGGTTGTCGTGACAACCCTGGTCACATAGGTGATCCGCCCCTATTTCTCGGCTTTTTTTATGCTCTTGTGTATCATCCAAATGTTAGAACCCAACAATTGTTACAAGTAGATAGTTTGATAGGAACTGGTTACAACAATACAAGTAATACAAAATACAAGCAATGGTTACAACAATACAAGTAGTACATAATACAAGCAATAATTAACTTAAAACATGAGATTCAAATTCTCTAAAGTGTATAATGTACTCACATATTCTAAAATTCAATCTAACGGGAAAAATAATTACCATCCAATGATCTAGATTTATACGTGAGTTTTATAAAAAAAAATTTATATAATTTTAATATATAAAATAATTTATATTAAAACCATTGATCTTTTTATTTTTATTTTAATTAATACTTAACTTTAGGTTATAGTATCAACTAGAGTTTTATAGTTTTATTCGAGTTTTTATTATGTCGTAAAATAATTAGTTTTTAATTTATAAAATCATAATTTGTATTTTATATATTAAAATTATATAAAAATAAAATTGCAAAACCTACATCTAAATACAGACTATGAAATTGTGTTTATTTCATCAATTATATTTAAATCTAAAGAATATGAATGCATTATAAACTGTAGAGAATTTGAATGTTAGAACACGTGTACGGGAGAAGGAATATGATGGGCTAAACAGGACACGTGGACAACTATGATTGGACAAAGTAAGACAACTATTTGGTGTAGTTTTTTTTTTTTGGGGCTGGTGTTAGTATATAGACAGAAGAGGGACACATGACACTGATTGCCTGGTTGGAAGGTCGTTCGAAAACACATCCATGTGTTTTAAAAAACAAACAGTATAAATTTACATATTGACTAAAAAAGAGAAAATTTAATTTGAGTAAATTGCAAATTGTCTAATGTTTTAGAATTTTGTAAACCAAATTCATTTTACATTGTTTTCCGGTTACGAACGCGATCAACAACTTCCTTACTTAATGATATAGGGTTGTAGTCTGTAGAGATCCTATTTGATTCCGGTTTTGGAACGACATGATTTTTCATCTTTTTAATCGATAGTGCATTTCAATCAATTTGCAAATGTGGTATTTTCTCCTACAACCACAATCATTGACACAAGTTTGATGCGATTTTTTTTTTAATCCAGAAACCCTTTATATTGGAGTGGGGTTAGACAGACCCCTATATCTGTATATAAACATATAGTTTAATGAGATATGTTTAGCAGGAATATTGTTTTACACGAACACGCTTCGTTGCCTTCTATCGCTTGTTTTAAAAATGAACTATTTACGCATACGGAATATCCCAACAATAATTCCAATTTGAAAGTGGAGTGTTACGTTATGTCACTTCAATATTAAATATAGGTACCGTGGTCGGCTTCGAAAACCACGTAATAACCAAATTTGGATATTTAGTGTGGGGCGAGGTTTAGTTGCAAAACACGCATTGCAAAGGAGATTACTTATTAGGATTTTACGTTCTTATCATCAAGTTTTAATCAACATGTTTTTTGAATTCGCCATCTTAATTAAAAGCAATGGCTAAAACTTGATTATATATAAACTGTTTTTTAGAAAACATATTTATCTGATGGTAAAACAATATTATAGTTGTACGTGATAATTCAATGGGAAATCATCAGGAACAAGATGGAACATTATCTCATCATGACAAAAATGTTAGGTAAGTTATAGTGATCAGACCATATACTCAATTGAAGTCTTGATTTTACATTAAAAAAAATACTCAAATAACGACGGAATTAGTGACGGTATTTTTTGTTACGAGCTTATTACCGACGGTTTTTATGACGGTTTTATGACAGTTTAGTCAATTTGTGACAGTTTTTAAAATTAGTGACACACTTATGACAACTTGTGACTCTCAATAAATTAAACATTATTTTGTAGTTTTAGATTAAACATAATAACATTATAACTTACCTAACATTAGTTTCAATTTTGATACTATATGTTTTTACTTATATTCAACTGAAACATAGAAACACAAGGATTGGTTTTTGCTTGTTTAAGCTTTTGTTCTGGTAAAGTAGTAGGTAATAATTATCTTTTAAACTTGTCTGGTCCTTTAGATTTTAGGCATCAGATATGTTTTCATCAACAAACAAATAATGGAGTAATGATTTAATATCTGTCATTCGAAATTTGAAAATTTACAAAGTGACTTGAAACAATGAATTCGATATTATTCTATGTTAACTTCTACCACTATATTGCTGAGATGTTTAAGGTTTTCTCAAATTTTGATGACCTACATGGATCCTACAATTCACATGATATGTTTTGGTCCCACTTATGTCAATCACTCCGGGGTCCAATTTTTTTTAGCAACTCGAAAAGTAACAGTAAAATGATGATAAATTTAAAAATAGACAATACAAAAGGCAATCCATATCTTAAACAAAAATATATAAAGTGAAATAGGAGAATATCCACTGCCTTTTTATTTTACGGTTCCAAGCTAGCTAGTACCTTTTTTTTTTTTTTCGGTTAGAAAAGTTTCCTTCTTTATCCCAAATTTTCAGGTATGTTGGATTATTGGACACAATATCTCAACATTTACGCATGTTTATTTGAGTGTTCAATTATCCATATAAATATTCACAATGTATTTAGGGTTTCCTTGATGTATTACAAATTTACATCAACTGATTTCCCCGATTAATTACAATATGTCTATTTAAAATGTGTGTTTTTATCACCAAACTCACATGTCTTTTACCAAAAAAAAAAATCACATGTCTAGTACTCCTCTAGCTCGAACTCAATATCTGACATTTAATTTCTTTATAAGGAAATGTGAACCCCTTTCATACCGATAAATCAGTGGTTTAGTGACAAATTTCTCAATTTTGTAGTTGAACCTTCAACTTTTTTTTTTGTCACTTAATTCATATATGCCTATATATTCCTCGAGGTTGAACTCAATTTCCTGTTATTAAATTCATTTTTTATATTTCTTATTTAAACAGTTACTTCAAATATTTTTAGTTGTTAGTGGCTTTGTGCATGGTTCTGTATTCCAATATTTGAGGCACCAAAGTGAGATTTTCTTAATTGTGCAGTGGATAGTACATTTATCATCCTTAATTTTCTCCTCTGCCAAACGAAATTATTTTCCCTTGTGAAGCTAGCATTTGTTCACTCTTGTAAGTTTAAAGACTGCACTATTTTTATTGCACAGTATTTTCGCAAGAATGGTGGTTCTAAAGTAAAAACTCTGAAAGTTGTGTCGACACTTGCCCAAAGAAAGAGTCATTAATTATACTCAACAAAATAAGTTCTCCTTTTTTATCGTGTCATAGGGTCATATATGACAATTAATACATGTACAAGTACTGCAATGTACCGTCCTTTTTTCCTATAGAGTTATAAATACAACAGAGAAAAGCGTCAAGTTTTTCAAAATAACATATTAGACTCTTGCCGAAATTAAATGACGATATATATTTAACTTTAGGACGTATGGCATTAAATTAATAGTCCCAAGGAATAATAAAAGAAATAAAAGCATCACATATGTACTTCGAACTATTCATCAGTCAAATATTAAATGAGTTGCACAATGAAATACAAACTTCCAAAAATGATGATTAGTGATTATTTATAATTTAACTAGTTAAAGTCATCGGCGCCACATTAACCAACTCCACCACAACCTAAACCTACACTTATCCCAAAGCTAACCTTAATTTTCTTCATAAAACGTCACCTCCTTAATTACACTATATATTAATACTATTTCCTGATCTTCCTCACCTAACAATCACTTAAATTCCGTAACTTTACTAGTTAAAAAAAACATAACAAGACATATTAGCCCTTGAGATCAATATTCACATTTTTTGTCGCATCAATGACCGTTAAATTTTTTCTTTAAAAGAAATCGATTGATGCTAATTGCTTCAACTGCTCGCGCCCCATTGTCTCACTCGCTACAACCGGAATATTAGGTGGCGTTAGCGATCGAACAAGGGCAAAATTCAAGCTCTTGAAAAAAGTATGTGTCTTAATCTCCATTGCGCCACGTTTCGCCCCAACCCTACCCAACGGATCCTTAACCAACAACTTAGATATCAAGTCCCTCACGTGCATTTCAGAGTTACTTGAAGGAAATTCCGTAGGAAAAGTTAATTTATTCTTGACAATATTTCGTAATGTAGCTTCGTTACTATGTGACGCGAATGGTGTCCTTCCGTATACCATCTCGTAAATAAACACTCCAAAAGCCCACCAATCAACGGCGTTTCCATGAGACCTACCAGATGCCACCTCGGGGGATACATACTCGTGGGTCCCCACAAAGGAGTGTGACATGGCGGTAACTGGCTCAGCGACGAATAAATGCTTGTTTGGTAAAGTTTGTACTTTTTTAGACCGAAAAAAACACGAAAATGGGGTGAGTGTGGGGGTGGTGTTCGGTGACGAATGATCGGGGGAGGAGCTAGGGGATTCAAAGGCTGGGATTAGATCAGAGCAAAGAGAAAGGTCAAAATCGGAGAGCATAATGTGACCGTCGGATCGGACTAAAACATTTTCGGGTTTTAGATCTCTGTAAATGACTCCTAACATGTGAAGATACTCTAGTGCTACCAATACCTCAGCTGCATAAAACCTGGAGTACATACTAAATAAAGTTAAATGTTTTTTTAAAATAATAATAATTGGGAAATGGGAAAAGTGTAACTGTGCAAGTGTGATCTGATTACTTTGCAAAAATGGATAAAAATGAAATAAGTTCCTGATCTGGTATATTTGACTTGACAAGGAACCAAAAGAAGTGGGTACCAATTATAACGGCAACTTTCATTGATGAAATGTTTCACCTTAATTTAATACAATTATTTGTCCATTAACTTAATTTAATACTAAGTTTCCAATTATTCGTGTAATAAATTTTTTAAAAGTTAATTATATAATTTAAATTTTAAATTATATAATTTAGTTTTGAAAATTTTTATTTCAACAATTTTAATACATATTATAAACCGATTAAAATTACACGTAATTTCATAAAATACAATTAATTGGGAACAAATATATTATAAACTTTGCATTTCGCTTAAAAAATGTGCAAAATAATAATAGAGTGTTGCACAGGCAAAAAAAGTTATACAATACATTATTGCACAGTAAAATATATATACTACTGTGTAGGCCATACAGAACTCTTAATTTTCACTGGTCAAAAATTCCGGCTTAATTTAATACGAGTAGAAAATTTTAGCATTTCACTGAAATCAATATGAAGATGCATCTAAGATAAACAAACTAATGTTATATGTATACTTTTTGCAAGATAAATTGGGCAAAAGGTTGATAAAAGAAGTTGAACTATGTTATTCACTTAATTTACTTACAAACCAGCTTAATTAGTACCTAACAGAATAAGAAAAAAAGCATAATAAAGTTTCAAGCTAAAATGTACCTAGCGGCGCTTAACGAAAAGCGTTTATGAGGCTGCTTATGCCTTAACGAATGCAAATCACCACCCGAACAATACTCCATCACCACACACGAAAACCTCGAAGCCTCGAACTCAGCATACAAAGTCGGTAAGAAAGGATGGTCCACCATTTTTAATATCTTCCTTTCCATCTCCACCCTTTCGATCTTTTTCTTCTTCGCTGCCACCTCATTATCAACCACTTTCATCGCAAAAACCGCCTCATCTCCACCGCCATGTAGGCGGCACATGAACACCCTCCCTATGTCCCCGCTCCCCACCTGGCGTACGAGACGAAAGTCTTTGATGCCCAGGGCAGTTTTCCTCCTGCAAAACAACATGTTAGATACATATATTGATATATATATATATATTGGGGAGTCTATATAAATATATTTTCGCCCATACCTGTGGGGAGTCTAAAACACTATTTTTAAAAGATTTTAATATAAAACACACACAAAATTGTACTCTTTGGTCAAAAAAAATGTATCCCCTTGATACATAGTTTAATACTACTATCTATCTCTTGATATGATAAAAAAAAAATGTAGATTTTCCTGCCAGTTATATATTAAAAAACAACTACTATATGTTTGCATATATACTTAACCAATGTGTATATATATATAAAAACATATATACCGTTGAATCGCTTGCCAGGAGGAGTCTGATGACCGGTGTGGCTTTAAACAAAGCCGCTCCGGGGAGTGGTCAGATAAGGATAACCGACTGAAGTTTCCGCTACTTTCGTTGCTCGTCATTGAGTTGAGAGTTTCGTTATCTGAGTCTAGCATTTCCTGTTATCTGTTTAGAAATTATTTATAGAAGGTTAATCCTATGACTATTTATATATATAAGACATGAGATAGCTGGACTATTTTATATTAACTGCCTAAGTGGTTTAATTATTTATTGAAATGGAAGGTAACGCTGGGCAATTGTTTAAGAAGAGAGTTTTTTATGCAAGTTAAGGCTTAGACAACTTCAATTAATTTATACTAGTGGAAAAGTAGAGCTAAAACTATACTACTATAAATTATTGGTTTATAGTTATTAACAAAAGAAAATAGTTTTAAAATACATCAAAAAAGAATCATGATTCAATGTCTGGCCTTTATATACAAACTTTTTTTAGTAAAAAGAATAGTTTTTCTTTGTAGGCAACAAAAATAAGTTTTGCTCACAACTTACTAAAACAATTGAGGTTAAAAATGCAATAAATATACATTGATATGAATATAAGGCTTGACTAAATGTAAAGAATAACTTTTTACTACATAGACCGAATTTAAAATTTCAAACATTCTTAGAGAAAAATCAAACCTGAAGAAAAATGTTTTCCGGTAAACAGAATCAGATTCCAAGAAGAGTGTGACTATACTAAGAAGTTGTAAAGTCAAAAGTATCACTGTTGTATAATATTATAACAAGACATTAGTTGGACCGCCATTAATGAAGCTTCAAAAACTGCACAAAATAGGGGTTATTTTACTGGTGTTATTTTTAGGGAAAAAAGAGGGAGCAAAGAAGGACAATATTACCAGTTGGCTTCTTTTTTTGAGTTAAAGAAAGAGACAATATATTGAAGAGGAGGTGGTTGTGGTATTTATGCTCTCAAGTGTGTACGGATATTTATAATTAATATTTTCACCTAATGAAGTCATGAGTAATATAATCACTTGCTAAAACGGTGATTAGTAACTTATTTATTTGATAACTGCAAATAACTCAATAAAGTCGTGAGTGAGACAATGTACAAAACATATAATTGATCAAAACATATAACGCTTAAAAGTTTCTTCTCAAAACGTACAAACATACAATTACATATATTTATGTTTTTGAAATAAAAGTTTTAGTTTCTAATTTTTTATAATTATACTTTTGGTAATTTTTGTGACGGTTAATATGATCACTTGCTAAATAACCCTTTGTGAAGTTTCAACTTTTGCTATATCTTCTCTCTGAAATTTTTGATCCTTGCAAAGAACACCTGCATGGCTACATTTATTTTAAAATTGCATAACTTTCTATGTATTAGTGCATTGTTTTATTTATTTATGGGTAAAGCTAACAAGTGTCTCCCATACACTAGATAAGAAACCTGATTAAGGTAACATATTTAACAACTAATTTAATTATTGAATATTTATAATTATATATAAAAGTAATTTTTGTAAGGAGATTTGGAAAGAATGTATGTAAATCTATAGTGAATAATTTGTTAAGTAAACCAATTTATTAATATTTTATTTCATTTATTTGGGTTTTATTATTGAAAATGTAGTTTTTTATTTAATTAGTATTTAATTTTATGATAGTTTCAACTATGGTTCCATATTTTTATTTGAGTTTTATTGTGTTGGAAATGTGGTTTTAGTTTACTAATTCATAAAATATATCAACCATAAATATTATTAACATAAACTATTAATTGATTGATTAAGAAATCAATCGGATTTTTAATAGCCATAAATAACTACATGAATTTAATTTATGGACAAGGGTTAAACAATGTCTCACGAGCACCAGTTAGGAAACCCGTTTATTTATTCTTCAATATCTAACTACGTATCAAAATGTTTAATAGAACAAAATTGACCGATTGAATTTGATATAAAGAAAGTTAAACTAATAAATTCAAAAATTAATTAGGAGCCACACGCATTTTCTTTACTGAGTTGCATAACAACTGAAAATTCAGGGTAAGCTAAGTAAAATGAAAGAAAACGTAGATTCATTTATCCACTTATTATCTTATTAATGTTGATTTAGTCATGATCGAAATCTGTCACAAAAGCTGTTACAAACCTGTCAGTATTTCAAAATATTATCATAAAACGGTCACTATTTCAAAAACCTTTACAAACAGTCATAAAAATCGTAGCTAATAGGGTCGAAAAAAAAAATAGTAACATATGCATTCACTCTTCTAAAAATAAAATAAAAAAAGTAGTGATTTTGACTGGGGGTGTCACGTGAGGTGACGGTGTTTACACGTGGGACGTTTAATTAGAGTTACAGAGGTGTAGCTTAGTAGAGTAGGGGGGTAAATTTTATTTAATTTTACTTTTTATGGTTTTTGATGACGTAAGGGATTTGCACGTGCGAATTGATAGGCTGAGGGGTTGGCACGTGGCTAACTAGAAGAGTGTTGCTTGTGTTGCAAAAAGTTTTATTTTTCCAAAGTTTTTTTTGCATTGAACGTGGTTTATTATGGACTGTTAAAAGCTTGCAAGAAAGTTATTGAGATTTCATTCTAGTGTGACACAATTTGGCTTATTGGAGCAATATTGACATCAATATCTCTATTAATTTATTCAAACCTATGAAAAAGTTATTTATATTTTGTGTCAAATTTCAAACTCTATTCCAATCTTTCTATCTAACAATTACTTTATTGTCAATCTTTCTATCTAACAATTACTTTATTGTAGTATTAATAATGTAGTTTAAAGTTGAAGTGGCAATGAAAAAAGAAGAAAAGAGACAAGAATTAGTAATAAACTAATGTTACTTTATTTTAGAAAGTATGGCCGATGAAATAACTTTCTCTATATATGAGGACATTTTTTTATACAATCCTCTCTATTTTAAATATATTTTCACATTTGATGAGATTGGAAAAGAGTGATAGTTGCTCTTACTTCATGCTGTATTTAATGTTTATTTGTACATTAAAAAAGTTTTGTAAGAAGCTAGGCTACCCGTAATGAGAGATGCCATGTTGACAGAGCAATATTCATTACTATAATTACTGCTTAGTGTAATTTTACTTACTAAATCAACTTTCTTATAATGCTTGGAAGAAAATTCAGTTCGTGCATATTCATGTGGAAAACCCCTCTTAGAGATTAGTTTTATTCGAGTCCTTTCGGAATAGTACATACGCTTGGAAAGACAATCGTACGCTGTGTTCCCTCCCATTTTAATAAAAATTGATAAAAAAATTGTGTTTATGTTAAAATCTTCACAAATTGGCGGCAACCCCTCAAATATTATGAAATAAAAACTTATATGGCGCCTCCCATTTTAAATTATTGGTTGTATGCCTGCTCTCTATATTAACCTATAAAAAATTGATCAGTCAAATTAATGGTTTTGTTCAGTGAATTTAGGAAGTATTTAGCAATGTTCTCTGCTTGTGAAGTTGTTGAGACTCCAAACTTAAGGTATAATAGAGTCAATGAGATCGATACAATTAAGAAGTGATGGGGGAATAGTTTACGTATTTGGTTTATTTGACTAAACTGGCTGTTTGTTGATGCTAAAACACTGCCTGATTTGCCTAAGCAATAATTTGAATGGAATAATGAAATAGTGATTATGAAGTGTGCTCGCTCGGTTATCTTAGTGAATTCACTAATCCGAAACGAGAAGGTGATCTTAAAAAAAAAACTGTCGAATAATTCACACTCTGGACTTGGTAATACGCGGACAAGAATATTAAACGAACGTTAAACCAATTTGTTATTCTGAAAGAGCTGGACATACATCAAATGCTTATAACTCTTGATATATATATGTCATATATTAGTATGCGATACTTGCAACAATTAAAACTATTTAAATTTTGAGCAGTAATATATGCATAAACTTTACCGAATAAAATATAATCAGAAAGAACACATTTATTTTTCATAAATAAAATTTCTGTCCCTCCCGGCGCATTTTCCTTATCAGTTATCCATACTAGCTAGTACCTTGCACGTCAATGTTCAATACACACAGAACCATTTTCACGTTTTAAAAGTATCTTTAACACAGAGAACAATGGATCCTTTCAAACTTTCATCATTTTGTTCATTCTGTGACTCGTTAGTGTATATAATAGTACAGTTGAGAACTTTTCCTTTCATGTGTTTTCTAAGCATAGCTATATACTGGCAGTGAGCATATAATTCAATTTGAATTCAATCACCTTTGGGTGGTAAAGAAACATATTAGGCGTCAATGATTGAGAAATACTTGACCCCCACCATGGCTACCAATATTCAGAAGTAGTACTAACTAGTAATAATTAAGTCACATAATGCAAATTACATGTGGTGTACGTTCAATTGTTGAAAACTCATGCACTAACATACAAGACTGTACTTTTATGTATCACCGGCACTATGATAACATTTTTCATCGTTTAGTTTCTACTGTTTAACATCTTTTTTGATGGTAATTACTATTACTATTACTAATGTTAAGGTTTTTATAATCAAATTAATTAGTGATTAATCCCATCTTTTGGTTTCTTGATATAGTCCTTTCAAGCTTTGATTCAAGTCAAATATCCGCAATTATTGTCATTCTTGAGTAAGACAATGTTAGAATTCCAAGTACGTACGAGAACAATATTGACGATTGTAAGATAGTTATGTAATCAGAACCGACGGTTTTAAATGCTTATCATAGACATGATAAATTGATTCTTTTCTTTTCCCCACAGATTTTGAATGAATACTTCTCTTAAGTCTAGTTCTGTTTTTTGTTAACGATTCTTCTATATACATTAATGTTGTCGATTGTAAGTTTGTAACAACTGTAATCATTTCAAGACCATTCTTTAGTTGAGTGGAGTATGATAAAAAAGAATGTAGCTTATGAAATTGATTAATATAGCTAAGCTAGGACTGGAATTTTTCCAGCAAATGTTGCATATTCCCATAGATTTTTTGAAGAATACTTCTTTTTTTAAATAACATATTTTTTATATAAATTTCAATGTGTAACCATGCTAACACACTAGCTGGTTTACAAATGAGAACCTGTTTTATAATTCCGCATATGTGTGAGAAAAAAACCATTTATACATATGTCAACTTATAAGAAAGTCCACATCGCTGAAAATTTTGATAATACTTAGAGTTGCTGTTACCAAAATTTTGATAATCATGTAATCGATATGACTTTTCCAAAAAAGTTCTAGTGATTATAATTATAAAGAGCACAAGCTTGGACTAGTCCTTTGTAGTATGAAAAAGTTTTAGATTCATGTGCATATATATAATTTCATTTTCTTTGAAATACACTTTGTTTTTTACAAATATACTCTCTACCTAGAATAAAAGAAAATTACAAAAACAAAAACTCATACCAAAAGCCCTAAACCTAAAATTATGCACCAATAAAATTCTAAAGTTATACTAATAGCATTGTCCTTGTTCATTTTATCTCAAAATTTTGTTTTTGTGCACATTTCTTTTTTGTGGCAACCTTTCAAATATAAGTTGTTTAAATTTCGTGAAAAATTATTTCGCATTTTCACTCTTGGCCATTAAGATTTTATGATTTTCAAATACTTTCTCCTAAAAACCAGAACTTTAGATGAGATTAGTCCCAGTCTTCATAAAGTTGAGATTAATTTTCATAAAGTTGAAAATTAATTTTGATTCTTTGAAGTAAGCAAGTTCAGATAAGGAGTCTCCTTTTGATGTCAATTTCAGATGAGCTGAGTCTGCCTAAGATTTAAGAAACAAAAGAGCAAAATTGAAAGAGATTGACATTAGTAGATATTTAATTAACACCACTCGGCCGAACAGACCACATAACATGCATACATCAAATTAATGTCATATAGGGCTTATAGGAAACAATAAGGGTTTCCATGCATTTAAAGTTTGTAGTGGACGGAGCGCCCCTAGCCGGAGCTAGGGTTCGAGAAGGGGGCGGGTGTTGGTATTCCAAAGTAAATATGGGAATCTTAATTTACTATTTTTAAAAAAATTAATGTAAAATGTATACGTAAGAGTTTTTAATAAAATAGGGGTGTCTTGTATAGGAGTTTAATCCTCATTTTTCTGAAGAAAAAAAAATGCAAAACCTTCAAACCGAGTCCAAATCTTCTATCCCATTTCTCTACCTCCTTCCGTGCCCCTTTGTTTATTTTATCCAAAAAAAAATTCTAAAAAATTTGAAAAAAATTATACAATTACTATAATACATGTATCAATGCATTCAAATAATTATTTTTAAAATAAAATCCACACAAAATTTATTTTGAAATAAATATATAAATTAGTGTAAATTAAACATTGAATATTAAAAAAATTGTCTAAAACAATATTATGTTCAAATGTTTTAAAATTTGAATACAATATAATATAAAAGTTTATAAAATTGCGGTATGAGTTGTGAAAATTTAAAATTTGAGTGAAAATAAACAAGGAGATACGAAATAAGTTAGAAATAGGGGATAAAAGATTTGCACTCCGGCATTCAAACCTAAATTAATATATATGGACTCTGAAGGTAGCTAGAATTATAATCACGTTACATTTCTCATAATTTTAGGGTAACTGATAAGTAAATAGACAAAAAGGGGACCCTTGGTGGAAAATTAATACTACTGTCTTGAAAAAGGTATCCTGTGGTACAATCAAAAGTGGACTTAAATGAGAAAAATGAAGGGAGCTAATTACTTTCTCCTAAATTGGTTCCCACATTTAAGATTCTTTGTCTTTTTTCTTCTTTTTGTTGTTAAGGGAGGTAAAATGATTGGTTGTTCGATCATGAATTGTTATCAGATTTATTTATGGTTTTAATTAAAGGATATGAATAGGTGAAAATGTGTGTTATCTAAGAAAATGATAATATGAATAATGACATTAATGAAGTGAAAATCTTACTAAATTTCAAACGTCTACTAGCTAGTTTTTCAAAATTTTAAGGAATTCTCTCATTGAAAGAGTAAAAAGCAAATGTTATTATATGCTAATCGACCATTCTGCTATGGATTCTACTACGACTATATATATGGTATGGTTACATCTGGTCACTATAAAAAAATACTCAAAGACGGGATTAGTGACGGAATTTTTTGTTACGAGCTTATTAGTAACGGTTTTTGTGACGGATTTGTGATAGCTTAGTCAATTTACGACAGATTTGTGATAACTTTTTAATTTAGCGACAGGTTTATAACAACTTTTAAACTTAGTAAATCAAACATTAATTTACGGTGGGTGTTGGTTAAAATTTTCGCTTAACGATACCTTTGTACTAGTGTGACAATAATTGGACATGTGCACAACTGTCTCTAGAATGATCATACCAAACACATAGATTTCGGTTCTTAAGTTACTTCACATCTAATTAAGCATGAACTGTATTTGTAACAGATTGAATATTTTCTTTGTGGGTTTTTTTTTCCGCTTTTAATTTTTTCACTCATGTTAATAAAATAAAAAGTGGGTTTTCCCATCATTTATTAAAAAAAGCATGAACTATATATATTGTCCTTGATCCCTGCGATTATCCCGACATCTCGTGGAAGCCTCCTTTTGTACATCTTTATCTTTTTTTATTACCAAGTACCTAAATATATCTTGTTGCGCCATTGCGAGTTTGAATGAGAATGTTAGCTCATACGATATTCTAGTACCGTTTCTTTCCCCTATATACTTAGACCCCAAATGCAATAGACTTAACAATGAAAATGGCCTATTATTAGTGAAATAAGCGTTTCTAAAGGGAAAGACTTGTATATAATGAAAATGAATAATGGTCAACACTTAACAATGTAGAAATGTAGACTTATATAGCCAAAAAAAGGGCCAACTAATATTAGAATACCGTTTCTTCCAAAGTACACAGGATCAATCGATGAAATTTATTTAATCACTAATAATAGATCATATCAACATGTCCAAATTTCTAATCCTGTATACTTTGGAAGATCTTGTGGGATCTTAAACTCTTTTCAAGATCGGTATATATGTAGGTGTACTCTGGCAAAAATATTTATAGAGATTAAGTATATTATTCATGTTTTAAGATCCTATTAGTATCAAGATCTAGGCAATTTATTGGATCATGTTTGTTTAATTAAACCTCACCAGTTTTCAAAAGATGAAATCAAGTTGTCAATTTATATACTTTATTCCGTTTTCATTTAATTGTTCATTACGAAATTACGTGCAATTTTGACCGGTCAAGAACTTGTATCAAAATTGTCGGAATGAAAATTTTCAAAAGTTGATTATATAGTTCAAATGTTAAATTTTATGATTAGATTTTAAAAAAATTAATTTCGACAATTTTGATACAAGTTATAAGACGGTTAAAATTGCACGTAGTTTCGTAATGAATAATTAAATGGGAACGGAGGAAGTAGTATTTATTTATCTATTTTACTAAACTAGCTAAGAGAAAATCACCAAGCTCGCACTTGACTGTCCATGTTATCAAAGACGTGAAAATGACAATTAAGATAATACAGTAATTCATATATATGATTTGTATACGGCACTAGGTATAATTTTTATTTTATCGACTTTGATGCATTATAATCTTCAGCATCATGTTCAGTTTTACTTAATTATTAATCAATGGATATGCATTAGATTTGCTAAATCCAAACATTATGAAAGCGTCAAAAAATCAAAAGTGAGATATTCTTAAACGGTCTATATTAGAGCATCTCAATTTCCACTTCACATGAAAACAACACATAGTTTATTTGATAATTCTAGTTGAAGTCAAATGACACTTAAATAATTAAATACAGACTTACAACTTGATCAATCGATTGTATGAACGAGAATCTAACACGACAATTAGTATATGCTTGATATAGTTTTGTAAAATAAAGATGATAAAAAAACACATTCCAATATTCCCGGTGTTTTGATAGGGAGACAAAGGGACAAAATTAATACGTCAACAAACTGTAGATAATTGTGAAAACATACATATATAACCTAGATAGCAGACATTAGTTTAATTATCCAATACCAATATTTACAAAAATCATTAAAATTCTCGTAAAAGTCATTAATTAACATCTCATAAACCAACATGATAATTAATATAGAATATTGATTACGTTCAATTTATTATTAAAAATGAAGAAATGCAATATTCTTTGGAGTTTGGGCGTTAAAATAGCTAGCATGCAGACAATTATAAAATTTTACGGATTGAAATGAGTAATTCAACTACTTATCATTTTTGTCAACTTAATGAAGCTTGAAATTTTGAAAAAGAGGGGTTATAAACTGTAGCAATTTAAAAGTAAGGGATGTTCTTGGAAGTTGGAATTGGCCTATTTTGAAAACTAAGAAGAACAATTAACAAACACAATAATTAATAGTATGATCTCAAAATCTTTAACAGGCCAGAAATAGAAAAAAAAAATGTTAGTACTCATGTCAGGTATATATATATATGCAAGTTGATACTTGTTGGTGTTATATAAATAAAATTTATACATATATACATGATACACCCAAGATCTCCAACAACCTGTTCACATTGTTCCCATGTCTGCTAGAGTTTTCAAACATATAAAAATAGGGTTGCTTAATTTAATATCATGCATTCGCTTAGTTTTATCTGTACCATGTAATAAAAAATTATGCAATCTTACATCAGGACCCAGCTGTATTTGCTGTAGTTAGACTATTTTGAATCATGATTTGATCCTGTTCATTTTAAATTTACTAGATAAATGAGTAGGAAATCACGAATTAATTAGGTGTATGGTTCTTTCATTTATTAATTATGTTTATCCTACTACCAGATGGGTCATCGACACACTTCACTGTTTGTAAATAAAATAAAAACTATAGCACAACTTTTTGAAACATTATATACAAAAGAATCTTGATAAAAGAGAAATGCTTCTACATTGATCATGAACTTTTTTTGCGCAAAAAGTATAGAGGATGAAAAAAACTAAAAAGAACTTGCATTTGTAATGCCTCGTTATCAAAGTTGTCAACAAGGGATCACCCATGCTCATCGTCGTCAATCGTCATCGATACTCAACAACACTAATTGGAGTACTATTAGGAATAATTGCGAAAAAGAAATGATAAAAAAGCCCTAAAGGAGCTAACTTTTGGAATGCATAACTATTAAGTTGTCTGCCAAAAAAAACAAAAAAACTATTAAGTTGTCAACTAGAGGAACTCGTTGCCGAAAAGGGTCTCCAACAAACTTAGTCTACCTTGGTCGTATGTTTCTTGTCATTCGCCTCGTTAACCATCATAATTTCTGCTTTCATAGCAGTTATCATAGGGTTGTTTTTTGCTCCAGAAACAGCCTTGTCTTGTGATGGCTCGTTTTTGGATTTAAACGCTACCAAAATGATCAGCCAAACCATCAGACTCGTACACTTGTGTTTGCACTCACAAACGCTCGTGTTTTCTCACTCAAACGGAGCCCGTTTTCGGGTGACCTCACTGCAATTTTATGGACAGATCTAGACAAGAAAAATGTACGTTTTTTTCCCAAGCAAAATATATGTAATCGTAAGTGAATAGCAAATGAACACACACGTTTACGGCCGCAACTAACCCAATAAACTTGCGTAATTATTAGGAATGAGTTTACAGACGATTTTACAAGAGATTCTCATCCTTAAACTAAACGAAATGAGAAAACACTGCCGAATTCTTATAATTTGTACATGCGATAATTACATGGCACAAAGATAGGGTTTCAAACTTCCTTGACATAAAGTCTGCAACAACCCATGTAACCGTTCTGCACTTTAAAGTCTCCAACACTTGCAAACAGATTTGTATCTCTTGTTAGGCGCCCAAACTCAACCAACAGTTTGCCCCGTAACTAGCCAACATTACTCTTGATTATGTCTGTTGTTCGAACCGTATCAAACCAGTAAATCTTGCCACTCCTACACACCAAAAGTAAGTCGGGAAGAACCAGTTTTAACCTTTAATTTGCTTGGGAAACACCAAGCTAATTTTGTCTTGTCGGCCTGCTGTTGCACACAAGTCAATCCGTTTCACAACAACATCCGTCTCGTTGCTTTTAACTTACTAGCACAAAGTATGCTAACAACGACCCCTAAGAAAAAATGTGAAACAAACAGATAGTCTTTTGCTTGTTCGAATACTAAACGTTCTTTTATATTTTTCATGTTTGGCTCGTTAAGAAATGAACACAAATGGTCTAACACAATAACCTAATCTTAATAAGATAGTAGTAGTTCATAACTGTTCAATTCATTTGCTCGCACACAACATAAGAGTACGTACATATTATAAAGTCGTCCAACAATAATACTGGACCAATCAGAAGGGGGGAATAACTTTAATTAAGTGACACATTTGAAAGCAAAAGTGAAAGTGGGCCAAACAGACCATAGCATGTATATATTGCCATCAAGGTGACAAAAAGGGGTTACATTTAGAAATGAGTCCACTTCTGATACACGACCTGGGACCTGTTAAAGGAACAAGTCAATTAAATCCCATACTATGGGTCCAACTCCAATTGTTTTCATCATTTATCATATTATAAACGAAAAGTATACCAATCATTTCCGGAACATTATTTAATAATATGACGAACTTGTTTAAATCAATAAATATAGGAAATACATGTAAATATACTGTTTTTTGGACATGGTATCTTCTTTTTTTGGGTGTCTTCTGGCTTCTGAGTATATCATATACTTTCACATAATAATGTGTATGCACATTTTTTTACACGGTCTGTTAAAGTCTAATAAATCAGCAGATTTAGAGGCATATATAACAGCGGGTGGGAATGTTTGGTTGAAATGTATCAGTAAAAAGTATATTTTGATTAAGATTAATGATTGAACAAATGAGTATTTGTTTTTAGTAAAAGATTAAAAAATTATATTTCATTTTGAAAGTAGTGAAAGTCACTTTGCAATGTTGTACTAATTTACATGGAAAGGCGAAAGCCAACCTTCTAAAAAGGAAACTAATGAAAGCTATACTGTGTTGAAAAAGAAATTTGGTGCTTCAAAACTTTAAATACCTAAGTATATACTTACTTACTTACTTGCTCCTCTTTACAATAATTTTCGAGTATTATACAATTAGTACAGCATTAGGAATACAAGGTCTGTTTCAAGCGAGTCTACCGACCTTTTTCTTATTTATTTATTTTTTACAGAAAGTAAATTTACATTAAATGAGTATAAATATTGATAATATGGGACAATATACCCTCACATTGGCAATAAGAATTTCTCGGGCTAAATTCAGATAAAATTAGGTACAAAGGAGCAAGCACTAATACAACTATTTTGGGGCAAAAAGTGGCTAGCAAACATCAATCAAACCTCATTTTAAAAAGAAAATGAGCTCAATAACGAGTCTACTGATTTTAATTGTACCTACAATCTACAAGTAAAAAAAAATCCCGATATTTACAAAATGGCATATTGGAATGTTTAACTAGACGCATATATTATGATTTAAACCTTTCCAATCAGTGCTTATTCAATCACCAATTGTCTTACAATTGTCAAGTATAAATTTTGTCCAAAGTTCTCTTCTTTTAACTGTTGATTCACATGCCAATCAATAGCAAAAGTATTGAGATTTATGCTAGTTAAGTAGTGGGTTTTGCATCATGAATTGGTGACCTAATTTGGAAGACATTATCATTTTTAGATATGCCAGTTTGGTACCTTATGTTGGGCTAGCTCCCACCATGTTTTAACTTGGATTTGATAAATGAAGAATGTACGTAACAACTACTATACACGGTCTTAATTGTGAAAATTAAGGAAAGAGCATGGATAGAATAGCTTAATCTTTTAAGCATGGCCAAACAATCTTTTGTAAATTCGCCAAAATACGTGTCACAGTGAGATGGGAAAATAATTGGTGGCTAATGAGTTACTCCGAGTACTCGTCCACACTGATATCATAAACTATAAAAACTGTGTTTCAATTAATCGAGCAAAAGAGTTCTATTTATTATGTTGAACATTTTAGATTCGTCCTTGAGAATCGTTCTAATCTTAACTATAGAAGTTAAGATTCAATTATATTTTCACGTATCATGGGTTGCTTGCATTGTTTTCATTAAACACTTGTTAGTAGATATCCAATGTACCATTCACAGTACTCCTCATTAAGTTCAGATAAGCCTTTTTTTTTCTTTGTTAATATTAATGTTTGTGTTTTGAATTTGAACTTCACGCGACTCAGGCTAATCCATTCACGATAAAACCCAATACAAGTTGAAAATAGTCGAGTTGAAAATATGAGTCTAAGTTAATATATAAAGTACGCAAGGGTTTTGAACTTCGTAAAATTAGAAGGAATAACCTAAGTTAATAGTTGATCAGATTGCATTTGCCACTCTTTGATGTTTTATTCAGTTGAAGAGAAAGGACAGAAATCAAAGAATTAATAACCGTTACCTTCCTTGAAGATTAAACGTATCTAAAGGAAAATTTTAGTCAGTTTTTATGTTTAGACTTTAGATTGATTACAAAAAAGATTTGATCATGACTTGAGCATATATCATGTTTATACGAGTATGCATGTTTTTTTTTAGCATATACTGTATGATTTTCAATCACACTTGTTAACATTTCGTTCAATAAATCGTTTACACGTAGAAATTTTCATCATCGAGCCATTCGATGATTCAATCTATAACTAAATAATCTGAATATATACATGCTTACTGTTGATTAAATCGGTTATCTCGACTAACATAGTCACATGATTTTCTTTCCTTAAATTAAATTTAAGTGAAGTCATGAATATTAGTTTTAGTAGCACGTCATGCTACATTTTTGGAATAGGAACCCTTAAGTTCTGATTCAATTTTATTATAATGGTCCTTCGTTATGAAAGTTACAAGTTAATTATAATAGTAACATTGTAGCAGACAATTGGATTTCATATGCATAAAAGTAGAGTCGTTTGTGTCCTCATTTTTTTCAAAAGTTAGCTGTTGAATAGATTTCATTTCTAAATATCAGTTTGATATTTATACGAAAAGAAGAATCAAAACAGACATGAAATAGGGCCATACACATGTATACAAAACATCACACGAAAATGTAAAGCACTTTTGTATCGTGCTTTACTATTGTATCGAGAATAAATAAATAACAAAATTAAAACTTGAAATTAAAACAAAACCAAAAAGGACATCGATCCCATTAGTTCAAGATGCCTAAACCAACGACAAAGAAAAGGATAATATCCTCCTAAATTAAAATAAAATAAAAAGGCCTAATCAAGTACATTTTGAATATTAATAGTTTTCCCAAAAAATAACCATAACTCAAAAATACCTCTTCCAGTTCCCAGTTATATATTAAGAAGAGCTTAATTATGTCAAGTTGTATATCGAAATTGCTACATACCCTGTGTTAAAATAATATTAGAATAGAAGTTATTGTCCACCATAACATGTTTAACTTGTTCTTCATCAATGGAATCGCAGCAGATTTCACATCCCTATATAGAAAACAAATTTCCAAAAGGAAAAAAAATGACATTAGCGAATTCTAAAGTTTTTTTTTTTCTAGTTAAATTTCGAAACGACTTTAAATCTATACTTACCTAGATGCATCATAAATACATTTTCCATAACCTGCAATAAAAAGATAAGACTAAATTAGCTGAATCTATTTTGTGATAGCTTTTATCTTTTCATATGACCACTGAATCCCTTCAAATAATACCCTAGTTTTGCAAATTACTTAACAACTAAGCCCCCCCTAATCTTTTGTTTGAGTGTATAGATAAGACTTGTTATTCCTCAATTTATTCTGAGTCTTTTAACAAGAGAATTGTCTTAAATCATATGAGGAAGATTTATCTGACTTTAAACAAATGATTTTTCTAAAAAACCATTAGTTAGTAGTAACCATTCATATTCTCTGACGTGCATAAACTATTCGTGAAGGATTCAATCAAATTCATTTTTTCAACAAAGAAACACAAAATTAAATTAGAAGCAACAAATGATTAGTTCCAGTACCATTGCACAAGTATACATACTCAGACCTAAATAATGGTTTTAAACCGTTTTCTACCACAAGTTATAAACACATGATATTTCTTATCTTTGGAATAATTTAAACTTACTTGGGTCTTTTTCCTTAATAACCGCGGTTCCTCCAAAATTGCACGCAATCTCATTGTTGCCATTCTGTTGATAATAGATATTGAAAGCATAGGAAGCGTGGGACAAAATTGTTTCGGGCTCGAAACATCGACCACCTTTCTGGATTGGGCGACAATCTGCATGGCCCGATCCGCAAGCCCAATCCAGAGCACTTTGCAGATCCTCTTGTGAGGCCCCTGCACTGGCTACACACCACGTCGTCTTGCCTATGAAAGTACTGTTCCCTTCAGGGGGCAACATCGTTGCTGTCATTCCCACTTCTGATTTCACCTCTTGCACCAATGTCGGTACTCTTGCAAATACTAGTCATAAAATAAAACAAGATTGAAATCGTTGTCTTTTGGTAAAATAGAGTTGATTAATTAATTAGTTGGCTACCTCATCGGAAACCGAAATTGGATGCTTTTTAACTATTTTTGAAAAAATGATAATCAGTATTAGAAATATGAGTAATGCCCTCCAAATTTAAACATGTCGCGTATCATGAACATGTAATGAACTCCTCTTCTACATTGTATTAGCACAGTCAAGAATCACACGACGAACATAATATATTGGACCTAGCAACACTTTAGCTAGTCCATAAAAAAGGATATGGACTTATTTGAAATAGAAAGTAAACCAAAATAACGAGCCAATTTATACCGCATATAAATAAACGAAACGAAAAGAAAAGACTCATGAGCGATATAATCTGCTATCAAGCCATAAATATAGGGATCCTTATGTTGGTCGAAGAAAGTAGTGTTTAATTACATGGAACTCTTTCAGAAAAATTTCTTGGTATAGATCGAGTTCTCACAACATCAAATCATACTCTATAACAATATGAATTAAAGAAATTTCCATCTTTCTACATATGATTTTTACCAGAGAGGCGAGCACTAGCTATTAACACGAGTAGGAGATCAGTTTTTTGTAACAACAGATCACCTGGTCGAAGTCGACCCATACCCTTGAAATGGATTCATGACGGTTGGTTATAAACACACTTTTTTTTAGTATTATTAAATGTTTATTTCCAACAAAGTCTAATATTGGAAAGAGCCTTATAAGTTTATACAATTGAAGAAACGACTTCAAAATTAATCATCATCTCTATTTTTTATTACTCCATTATGATATGATCTTAATTCTTATGTGTTGAATGAATTCAGAAGAGTTGATGGATTGGTCTGGATTTGACACAGTTTGGATAGTTGGGTCCTCTGTTAATAACTGATTTTGTCTTTTTGAGTAAAAGTCCAATCCGTCGACGTACGATAGAGTCAAGACCAACCTGATCGAGACGTACGTACCTGATTCAAACTTCATAGGTACACATGAAGTAAACATCTTTTAAGTCTAAGGTAATGATGTTGAATTTAATTAAGGTAATTAAAGAGTCATATTAGTATATATTCGTGTCAGAAGAATAAGAAAAACTCGGGGAAGACGAAGAAATCTTTTTTTATTTAACCTGGTTATTTATGTTGACTATTTTTTTATCATAATTTGATCATAATAATTTTTTCTCAGAAGATTTGGATTCCATTTTATGTGCTTTACTAGGAGATTTATTAGTTTATCAAACCTCCTTTTATAATTCTCGTGACATATATAAAAAGAAAATAGTAGGGTTTGCTTGTGCAAATCAAGCTTTACACAAACATTCAAAAGAATACCAATCAAAGAAGCAATATAAGACAAAGCATGGCTTTATATACCTATCAACTAATCAAGATTAAAAAAACATCACTTGTGATAAATCAAAATTAAAGGTTTATATAAATCATATAAGAAATAATTTATAACACAAAAAATATTGTATTATTATAAAAGCAAAGAGTCAATATTTCCTGGGTCATATGTGATATGTGTGATGTGTCATAAATCAAAATAATTTTAGATGAATATGCATAATCAGACACCATAAATATCGTAATATTAGTAGGGTCATTCTTCTCCGAAAATTAACTACATGCATGTCTAAGCTTTACACAGAGAATAATCAAAACATAGAAACAAATCATATATTGTAACTAATAAGATTTTCATAAAAATCAATTAAATCAAATCAAATCAAATCTAGTTAATATTTATCAATTATATCAATTGATTCAAATGCATATATCTCCCTTATTATCTTAGTACGTAACTAAAATGTGTAAACATGTACAGATATTGGCGCCTTTCGCTGCTGCTCTTTAAACAAAATTAATAGCTAAACTGGATTCATTCCGCTAAAATTTACTAATTTACCGAAGCAGAAAACAACAAACGTAAGGTTTCCGGCACATCAACCGACAACCGAATGTCTGAACACAGAATGACAACTTTAGGAAATAAATTAAAACTTACACTCAAAAATAGCAAATAAAATAAGCCCATGACTATTACTATATACCACGACGAAGTCATCAACAAAGCGAATACCACGACGAAGTCATCAACAAAGCGAAGAGAAAGACGTACCAATATTATAAGATCCCAAGATTATCAAAATTTGCAAAATCAATAGCCTCTTTCTCATGGTTACACTTCCACCCATTGAACAACAATAACTCTTCACTTTCAACTTCTCAGTTACTAAAATTAAAATATATTTGTAACTCTCTAAAATGTCTGTCCTCTCTATCTCTCTAAGTTAGAGAGAAAGTGGTGAGTGATGATGAAGATTTTCAATGTATGAGTAAATTGAAGAATCAGCCGTTTCTTTTTTTAGAAGTTTTCATTTATTTCCTTTTATAACGCCATGTCTACTCTTTAGTCTCTTTTCATATGCTTTCGTTATTTACGTGCATAACTACATTATGACCTTATAACTACACGTTACACATCTACTCTTTTTGTATAACTTTTCATTTATAAAACTATAATTAACTACACGTTATAAATCTACTCTTTTTTTATATAAAGTGTGGGATAAAGCCCACATTTTTATTGATTAATGATCATAAAAGAAACAAATTTAGTATCACAAATGTGACACTAAAATTACAAATAATAAACTTTAACAAACGAAATTTCTGAACTTTACAACTTGATGAACTTTATTGTAAATATCTAAAGCTAAAGGGACTGGGGAAACACTGGACTGTGTAAATAAGACACAGACCAGATAAACACGTGGAAGACGATCCCCAATTCATTTCTAAAAATTGAACCGTCACTGTAGAGAGAGAAACTCTCATTCTTCCTCAGCAAAACCTCAAATAATCTTCATCAAAGAATAAGCTGAAACCTTCATCTTCTAACCATCCTCTAAGACCTCCATTTTCGCACTTTAAAACCTTAAATTTGGTAGTCCTTTATTCTCTAACTCAATTATATTCCTCAATATTAAAGATAAATCTTCCTTCTTAAAAAATTCTTTAAATCCTTCATTGCTGCCACTGTTTGCTAGGTTATCTGCTGCGCTATTAGCCTCCCTTACAACGTGCTGTATCAGGTAATCTTTGCCCTCTAATTTGACTTTGATTTCATCCATAATAGATCTTATTTGCCAAGGTGAAGCTATTTTTTGATTAATAATATTAACCAGTTGAAGTTAATCAGTCTCCAACACAAAAGACCTCAAATCCGATAATTGTAGAAATAATAGGATTGCTTTAGCTTCTGATTCTATAGCTGAGAAACTAGTTACCATGGCTTGAAAACCATATATAAAATTACCTGTAAATCCTCTTACTAAACCACCCACTCCATTAGATTTCGAAGAAGATTTATAGCACTCATCAATATTTATTTTCACATACCCTAATGGAGGTTTTAACCATTTCACTATGGAAACCTTTTTGTATTTCCCAACCTTTTCTTTAAACAGAGAATCATTTATATTCCAAGTGTTTGGGAAAATTTTATTGTTTTTGGAAATTAAATACAATAAATCAGTAACTTTGGTGCAAATACCAGTTGTTGTCATCTGTTTATTGTTGAATTTGTAATTGCACCTTGCTTTCCAAATTTTCCAAACAATGATAGAAGGTAAAACTTTTAGCAAAAAAGAGATAATACCATTTTTCTCACTTCTTGATGTAGACCACCACTTTAAGAATCTCCCTTTGATACTAGTGTTAGAATTAATAACTCCCAATAAACCATCAAAGTATAACCATACTTCTTTTGCTATTTTCCCTGAGCTGAACAGATGTTCACTATCTTCTTCTTTAGCTCCACAGCATTCACACTTTGATGCTAACTGAATACCAAATTTTCTTACTGCAGAGTCTAGAGGCAAAGATTTGTTGAAAAGCTTCCAAACAAAGCAAGTGATTTTCTTAGGTAAGTTTTTATCCCATTTATACCTGTGAAACCAACTTGTTTCATACTTGATTCTTGTATTTTCCCAAGCAGACTTATAAGAAAAATGTCCCAACTTCTCTTTGTTCCAGATTAGTTCATCTTTGCCAAACTTATTTGCTTTGAAGTCCTCTTTAAACAGGTGTCTAATATGGATAGGAATTACCTCATTAATAATTTGATTGTCCCAAATACCATTATCCAGCAGCTCTTTAACACTTAGTCCATTTGGAATATTTTCATCATTTATTTTTCCTGTACCCAACCAATTGTCCAAATTAACAGACACATTACCCTCTCCAACTAGCCATTGCATATTTTCTTCTGCTTTTTCTCTAGCTAATAGTATTCTCCTCCATATATTATTCCCTTTTCTCACTTTAGCCTCCATAGGGTGGACATTTTTACAATATTTAGTTTTCATAAAATTAGCCCACAAAGAATTTGAAGTTCTAAATTTCCACCACAGCTTCATTGAGTAAGCATCAACAATTTCTTTTATTCTTCTAATACCCAATCCATCTTCTTCCTCTGTTTTGCAAATTTTTTCCCATTTTACCCAATGATGTTTGTTTTTACCATCTTTTTCCCCCCACAGAAAATTAGCCAGTATTTTTTCTATTTCCTTTATAACCTGCCGAGGAGGATACATTGCAGCTATAGTATATAAAGGTATAGAACAAAGCACATGCTTTATAAGAATCAGCTTACCTCCCATATTTAAAAACTGTACTTTCCACCCAGATAGCTTCTTCCTGATTTTTAAAATCAATTCATGAAAATTAATGCATTTTTTCCTTCCAGAGTGTATTTTACAGCCCAAATAAGTAAAAGGAGGTTTTTTACACCTAATACCTAATAACTTGCTTACTAAATCTTTCTGAGTATGGCTCACACCTTTGGATATATAAGCAAAACTCTTGTCATAACTAATTTCTTGGCCAGAGTCTTTGTTATACAAGTCCAGCACACTTTTTACACATTTGACTGATCTTGTATTAGCTGCTGTAAAAATAATGAAATCATCTGCAAAAGCCAAGTGTGTAATAATAGGGCTTCCAATTGGAGCCTTAAAACCTTTCCATCTTTTATTGAGAGCTAATATATTTAAATTTCTGGACAGGACTTCAGAGCATATAATAAAAAGACTTGATGAAAGTGGATCTCCCTGCCTCAAACCATTTGTTGGAGAAAAGAAACCAGAAGTAGCTCCATTTACCATAACAGTAACACAATTTTCAGAGATAAGTCTCCAAACCCTATCTATCCATATTTCTGAGAAACCCATTTTCCTAAGAGTTGAAATTAAGAAATGCCAATATACTTTATCATAGGTTTTTTTCATGTCCAGCTTTAAAGCTAGACTACTTCCACTGCTTGTATTATCCAAATTTGAAATGAATTCTTGAGACAGAAGAATGTTGTCTATTATATCTCTCTTTTTTACAAAACCACTTTTATTTTCTGAGATGATAATAGGCAAAATATTTGAGAGACGAGAGCTCATAATTTTAGAGATGACTTTATTGAAAAAGGTGCACAGACTTATAGGTCTAAAATCAGCAAATGAAACGGGGACATTATTTTTGGGAATTAGGGCTATTACAGTGGTGGTCATAGCTTTTGGTAAAGTAGCTCCAGAGAAAAACTGTAAAACAGCTTGAACTATATCTTTACTAATAATATCCCAGCAAACAGTAAAAGAATGCCCATTGAATCCATCAATACCTGGAGCACTATTCTTGTTTAACTCCCATATAGCAGTTTTGATTTCTTCATAAGTTGGATCTTTAATAAGAAAATCATTATTTTCAGCAGAAATTACCCTTGGTACACACTCCAAACTTTTGTAAATATAACTCTGTGGAATATTGTTTGCAGCAAGAAGACTACCAAAATAACTAACTGCTTCATCTTGAATCTCCTTCTTTTCTGTTAAAATGACTCCTTGAGAGTTTGAAATATTAGTAATTATACTCTTTTTCCTTCTCTTCTTAACAACACTATGAAAGAATTTAGTATTGGCATCCCCTTCTTTAGCCCATCTAAGATTGGCTTTTTGAGCCCAGAAATCTTCTTCAATTTTCAATCTATAATTAAGCTTTGATCTGGCTTCCATTAATAGACTTCTATTTGCAGGACTTGGGTCATCTTCAAACAGTTTGTCCACTCTTAAAGACTCATCTTCAGCATCAATTACTTGTTGAAAAACATTCCCAAAGGTATTTTTATTCCACACTATAAGAACTCTCTTCAACTTTTTTAAATTATTAAACAGTGAATATAAGGCATTCCCTTTTGTAAACAAGGACCAGTTCAACTTGACAACTTTGAGAAACTCATGATGATTAGTCCAAAATTTTTGAAAAATAAACCTTCTTGGATTATTATCTTGCTCTGATTTTAGAGTCAGAATGAGTGGACTATGATCAGAATTTGTTTTGCTCAAATGTTCCAGAATAACATTAGTAAATAAATTAGCACCAACATTATTCATGCATACTTTACCAATTCTCTCAAAAATAGAACCATCTCCACTTCTATTATTCCACCAAGTAAACTTAGAACCACTAGCTTTAATTTCTGTAGCCCCAATTCCATCCATACAATTTAGATAATCATTTGCAGCTCTGATATTTATAGGTAAACCTCCTACTTTATCCTCCTCTTTAGAAACAGTATTAAAATCCCCTGTTACAAACCAAGGACTTAGAGTAAAATTAAGCCTCAAAAAATCCCACAATGCCATTCTCTCACCCATTGAACACTTAGCATACACCAGAGATAAGAAAATAGAACTATTCTGCCATAGAACTTCCATATGCATACACTGATTCATTTGCCTCACAATCCTCATCTCTATACCTCCATTATAAAAAATCCAAATTTTATTATACTCATGTCCCAGTGCATTATCAAACCCAACCCGAATTCTGTAACTTTCTAAATTTTCACAACCCACCATAGGTTCTATACATATAAGAAGTGTAATTTTATTCACCAAACATAATTTTTTTATTCTTCTAGAGGTAGCTCCATTACCTAACCCTCTAACATTCCAAATTAAAGATGTAATCATTTATTATACCTTTTTCTTTCCCCCACATTAGAGGAAGATCTTAAACTCATCTGATTTTCTTGCATTTTTGCCCTTTCTTTTTTATGTAACTTCTTTTTCTGACTTTTGGAAAGAGTTTGTTCCCAGTTTTCCTCTTTTTCCATTTCTTCAGATACTTTAGGAGATACAATTATGTCTTCTTCCCTCTCTTCTTCAGCCTCCATAATTTCAGTGATGACCATAATTTTGCTCTGCACTTGATTTCTAATATCATTGTTGTAAGTGACCAGTATTAACTCTTGATTATTAATAGAGCAAAGAGTCTCTTCTGCTTTTTCAGTAACTTTATTATGAAATGTATCACAAATAATTTCTTCATCTATGTCATCTTCTCTGTTTTCTTCTTCACAAATAATCCTTTCATCTATAGCAGGTGCTGTTTTGGAGATTAGAAGCTTACTGGGACCATCTTTAACTGCTTTTGGATCATCCCTGTCTTTTTGAAATGTTCTTGCTACCCAGTCTTTGGTACTTTCTTTCTTTCTGTTATTATTTCTATTCCAGTTACCACTAATTTTTATGCTCTTTTGCTCTTTCATCTCCTTTGCTTCTTCTTTTTTTCTTACTTCTTTTGCATTTTTGAATTTGCATTGGTTGATTTTGTGGCCTTGTTTGTAACAAAAACTGCAGTAGCTTGGTAGATCTTCATACTCACAATACTGCCAAAACCCCACATCATTGTCTGCACCATAGCCAATCCTTACCCTTTCAACTAGTTCCTCACTAAGATCTACTTCAACACAAATCCTTGCTAAGCTAGGTCTTGTTAGTTTTGAAGTAGGATCATCTACCCTTAAAGGTTTACCAAAAGCTCTTGCTATTGAGAAGATACTAGAATTATTATACAAATGAATAGGCAGTTTTGGTAAATTAATCCAAACAGGGGCAACAGGAGTCTCAAAATCTGGATCAAAATCATAAGTCCACTTAAAAACACGCATAGGGTAGTGCTCTATATACCAGATTTTTTTAAACCAAATTCTTGCAAAATCTTCTTCATGAAAACACCGAATCAATATATGTTTATGGTCTAATACACCAATATTATAGTTTGCTTTTAAATCAAGCTTTCCAAACACTTTCCTTATTACTTCCACTTCTGGTCTACCATGCGTGAATTTCCCTACTATTGTATACTTAAAAGGTTCCGATAATTGTTTAACGTCTTCCATAGAGAAATTGATTAGAGGTTCACCTTTATAACTACCTACTTCTTTCAACGTTATTGTAGGTTTCTTTGGCTGGGAACTTACTATTGAGGCGAAAGATTTCATTGGGGGAGGGTCTGGGGACATACACTGGGGATTGATATTTATAGAGTTGATTTTGTTTATGGCCGGAGAAGCTGAATTTGGGTCTATCATTGCTGCGGCGGCTAGGCAATCCACCAAAGCTAATTTTTACTCTAGGCAATCCACCAAAACTAATTTTTACTATCGTTATACATCTACTCTTTTTGTAGAAGTTTTCATTTATAAAAATACTACACGTTAACCCTAATATCTTAACTTGTATTGTGACAAATTCATATCCGCTACTAGTGAAGATTGATGTTTTAATAGAAGTTTTTATAATCAAGCCAGTGCTTATATTTTTAGACTGCAAAATATATTCTGACATTAATATATGGTATAAGTTACTTTCAGAAAACATTAATTTGGTTTAATATATACAAGAGACTTAAATAAGAAACCAAAAATATAAGCATTATAAATAATCCAAGTAGAGATAGACAAAAAAGTTGATTCATATTAAACCAAATAAAATTCCACACTAACTTAAACAAATTAATGTTAATTTACCCATTAAGATAACAATTAATTTTGATTAGCTAATGATCCCATTTAGACCTTATATTATTATTATACTGCTATATGTGTAGGTTTTATTCATGGTAACTAAATCATGCATGTTAGTAATATATTTTATTTACCAATTTTACACTAGTAAGATATAAATTAATATTATACAAATCTATTGCTTTTATGTGTAAGTTTTATACATGCTAACTAAATCATGCAATAAGATGAATTAAATTTATATGAAAACACATCAATTTATTCATAAATATATATATGCATGTGGGTGGATATTTACACGGGTAAAACGGGCTAACGGTGTGAATAGAAATTGACTTCTAAAAGTCCATACTTAAAAGGAGGTAACTTTCAGGTGGGAAGTGAGAATTTTTTTTATTGAATTGATCCCATAGTGAGGAGGAAGAGTCCAAATAATAGTTTATATATAATTTATACTCTTACGAGTTTAATTGATTGAATCTATTATTGGGTAATAAGTCCATACACATGCGTGTGCGAGCCGGTTCGGGTCATGGGTTTTGGTACGGCGATACAAGATATTGGTTCGGTACGTAGCGTGTGGTATGGTAAGTTTTGTATTTATTATATAAGTTAATCCTCAAAATTGTATGTAACTGATATCCATTATTGTGATATTGACGAATTTAATACGTCGGTTTCAGAATTTGATTGTGTAACCCACGTATTTATGCCGAGACTGCTCTCAGCTAGTATAAATAGGTGCGCCCAACCCCTCAACCAAACAAACCAACTCACAACACAATACACACACTCACTAGCATTCTAGAGAAAGAGTACAATATCACAAAAAACTCATAGTGTAGTGGCATCGCTTAAACCGTCACATTATCATACGTTTTACATTGATAGTAGTTTGTTCAAACAAGTCAGAAGTTAAAAGATGGTGAGCAAATAGGATTTAATGGGAAACGGTTTACCGTTGTATCGTCAGTTTTTTTATTTCATTTTCTTGTATATTTTATTTTTTTTCTATTTACGTTTTCTGTTCAATTCAGTACGTTATCTGACCGGTTCAGTTCCGTACGTTTTCTATTCAATTCTTTTTTTTTAGTCCTGCAGTTTCTGGTTTTTGTTTTTTCATTCCTACGGTTTATGTTATTTACAGTCCAGTACTTTCTGTTATTTACTTTCCAGCCCTGTACTTTCAGTTATTTACGTTTTAGTCCAGAAGTTTCAATTATTTACGTTTCAATCCAGTACTTTCGGTTATTTAGTTTTCAGTCCAGTATTTTATGTAATTTATTTTCCAGTCCAGTAGTTTATGTAATTTACATTTCTATCCATTAGTTCCTGTAATTTACTTTTCAGTGCAATAGTTTGTGTAATTTACATTTCAGTCCGGTAGTTTCTGTAATTTACATTTCAGTTCGATAGTTTCTATAATTTACATTTTGGTCCAGTAGTTTCTATAATTTACATTTCAGTCCAGTAGTTTCTGTAATTTACTTTTCAGTTTATTAGTTTTTGTAATTACATTCCAGTCCTGAAGTTTCTTGAATTTCGTTTCAGTCATGCAGTTTCTGTAAATTTCATTTTCAGTCCCTGTAATTTAAATTTCAGCAATAAAAACATTTCTATTTCCTTTTTACTCAGTTAAGTGTAGAAGTTTTAATTTATTACAAATAGACCCGTCAAGTTTATTTTACAACACTAATCTAATAGAAAAGTCCAAGTTTCTATATATATGCATGTGATTCAGTCCATCACAGAATGTCAGAGGATCCAACTCCATATACGATTCAGCGATGACTCAAGTAATATGTTTGCATTCGTTTATTTTTAATGTGTTAGTCTTATGTAATAATCAACAAATGTTTCATTTTTAGCTAGGCTAAATGGAATCCGTAAAGTTTGAACGAAATGTAGTTGAAACTTAAAAGTAATGTTTTGTGTTAAAGAGTGGTTTGTGGAGATACTTGACTTGTTTTCAAACCAAATAGTTAAACATTGTTACATTGGTACTAATGCTCAAAAGTAGTCTGCAAAATTTGAAGGCTTGTACATCATACACGTTCTATGCTCCAATATAAAAATGCTAAATTGGATAATGCATGGAATTGATTTTTAAAATGAAAATGTGAAAAGAAAAGAAAATATATAAAGTCAAAGTTAAAAGAAGAAAAAACTTACCTACATATATATGGATATACATTTCACGCAACAAAAACTTAAGAATCGGAAACAATTTTTTTTTTAAATATAATCAAATTTTGTCTAAATAAATTTTCAGAACAAAAATAATCTTTTAGACACAAAAATAATTTTTTTGTCCCCAAATCTAACTTTTAGGCACATAATTTGAAGAATAAAAAAAATTGTCTACAATAACAATCTCATACGAAAATAAAGACACAATTTAATTTCGTCTCAAATAGTATTTGGTGTGTCACTCTTATAAATATATACATGTGTTAAGTTGTTAATCAACTGTACATGAGTTATATGGAACAGTTATATATTCCACTTACAAAAATTACTCCCAATAAAACAAGTTCTCATTGGTATATAGTATATTTATTTAGTATAATCCAATATCGTATATATGCTATAGCCTTACATATGAACTCAATCGAGAGCAACCACAATTATGAAAAGTTCAAATTCGTTTCACAGCTCGAGTTAAGTACTAGGCATAAAATTCAGTTTAAGGTAATCGATACTAGATAAATATGCATAAAATTCAGTGTCATCTTTTACCTCACTTTATTTTCCATTCTATGATCATGTTCTAAGCAGGATAATACTTCACTTGATGTATCAAATATAGAAATAGCTTTTAACTTGTGAAACTCAAATCAACACACTGGCGGCCGAAAGCTACCCGACACCTTAGTCCGGACTGAAGATTTTTCCTACCTTTAGTGGGGGAAATTATAAAATTAAAATTTTATATTGTTTTTTCAAAAAAAAAAAAAAAGGTTCTTCACCGAGCTGCGTTGCTGTTTTGACTTGCCACGGAACCGCCTCTGCTGTCGACACAATATTCACAAAGTCCCCATGTGAAACCCCCATGTTCAATTTAATCTGGGGAGTGTCACATATTAAAACTTTGGGGTTTAAAGTGTAAGTACAAAAAACCTTTTTTTCCCGGGCAAAATCTTATCCAACTTTTGATTTTACCAATAAACAACTGCCACATCAACATTAAGTATCTGCTTGTATCCAAAAGCATCAATCTGAAGCCACAAACTGGTTATGTGGTTAAAATATTCAATTATTTATATACACATTGAATAAAAGCTTTGACATTTATCAAATATACAAGGTAACCTAAATTAGAAAGAAAAAAATGGCAGGTGTAATGACCACAATCCCACAGTTTTCTGGCCTCAAGGCCAATGTTTCTTCTACCACATCAGTGCAGAGCTTGGTTAGTCCAAACTTTTATTTTTCCTCAATTTTTATTTGTTATTGAAATGTGTTAGATTATAATGTAGCTAGCTTGGTAAAGAAAGACATATGAAAAGGGGTATTTTGTTCTTGTTAGTCTTTGTACAATCTTCGTTACGGAAAAAGTCTTAACGTTTAAACTTATTACGCGATGAGTAGTGCTACGTTCACTATGCTAAAAGGGGTATCTTCACTCTTACGTCTTACGCGAATAAGTCTAGTTTCATACAGAAATATAGTACAGATTTTTCTCTACCATGGAGTGTAAAATATTGAATAAGCTTTGGGAGCTATATTAGTGTTCCACTTTAAACTATGGTATATAGAACTTTGGTCCAAACGATGGGGACAACTAGTATGTGTCACTCACTTGGTTTGATAAAAAAATTTGATTATGAACTTAACTAGATTGAAAAACTCTCAGTACGTGTTAGAACTTAATACACTGGCCTTGATAACATGATCATACGATATTATGCAGGTTGCGGTGCAGCCGATGAAGCGAAGGGGAAACGGAGCTTTAGGAGCTCGCTGTGATTTCATAGGCTCATCTACTAATTTGGTCAGCAAATAATCCATCTAATTGTTAATTTATGCCAATTATAGAGCATAGTTATAGTTGCAACCAATATGCCGCATCTGGTTCCTCAAAACATATTTTTCCCTAAAATTTGATGATTATGGTATAAAAAGTGACATGCAACAGAAACCCTATAAATTCCATAAATTTAAGAAAACACAAAATTCATCTCATATACGAGTAATGCATATGATTCCCTAGATTAATACTTCATCCGTCCCTAAACAAATGTCCCCTACGAAAATACGTACAATTTTGACCGATAATTTTTTCATATTTAGATTGCCGGAAAAAGTTATTTCAAAAGTTAATCACGTAATTTATGCTTAGAACTATATGATGAAATTTTCAATTTTTTCATTTCGGTAATTTTGATATGAAAATTTTGATGGTCAAAGTTGCATGTATTTTCGTAGGGGATATTTGTTTAGGAACAGAGGGAGTATAATAGTAATAAACTATCATGTGTCCACATTTTTATGGTTGTAAATATTGTTATGATTATTAAAATATAATAAAAAAAATAAATAAAATAATGTAGGGTTATTATAAGGAAGCTGAAATTTTGTGTAAATGTAAACGGTTCCTTAAAAGGTATAAAATGTGTTAGGTTTGAGGAAATGGTTGATGTAGCTTGTGCGGATGCTCTTAGTAAAACTACAAAAGTCCCATTGCTTTGCTCAGTGGTGTCGCATTAGAAAATGGTTTTTCGGAATTTTTCTAGCAGGCAGGGGGGACTGTGACCTTGGCCTTTTTCTGTTCCTCCCTGGTTTTGCACTTTTGCTTAGACCGGTTGATGTTTAATTTATATAGTTTTGTTATCTCAGCTTTTCAGGCTTTCACGTTTACTTTATTGTTCACAGCTTAAACTAATTTGGTTTGAGCAAGAAAATGTTCATCTTTTGAATCAATGCCCACAATTTTTAAAGCCTAATAAACTCAGATTTGTGTTGTAGCCATACAAACCTAAATCTAGTTTCGTGTAATATCTTTGAAACACAATTCGCATGGCATATGTCTTAATTCTCAGCTTCTCATGAAATTTGTAAATGTGCATGAAGACCTGAATCAAAGATTATATATAAAACTGAAATTATGAATAAACAGATAATGGTGACTTCCACAAGCTTGATGCTGTTTGCTGGCCGGTTCGGCTTAGCCCCTTCAGCCAATAGGGTGGCGACAGCTGGTTTAAAGCTCGAGACAAGGGATTCCGGGCTGCAGACCGGTGACCCAGCTGGGTTCACTTTAGCAGACACGTTGGCGTGTGGCACTGTTGGCCACATCATTGGAGTTGGGGTTGTTCTTGGCCTCAAAAATATTGGTGCCATTTAAGTTTTTATGATTTCTGTACAAGACTCTTGTTTATACCACTTGTGATTTCTTTGTAATCTTATTCACATTGTTATAAAATATGAGCAGCGATGTTCTGGGATGCCATCATTCTTGGTTTCTGGAGTCGACAATCGTTTTTGTGTCTCTTCTTCATTAATTAGGAAGTTTAATTCGGCTTGCTTTTATGCATTGAATGTGCGAAGAGCCGAAGAGCTTTATTCGATTCATGTGTGCGCTATCCGACTGCTAAGCTATTTAATGGTAGCGCGAGTGAGGAGTTAAGTTTTTTTCGAGGTTAATTAGCTAACTGGTTTAGTGCTTTGGCATGATGTGTTTATGATACGTCGCCTTGAATGAACAGACAAAACCTGAAACTAAAGCAGGCATTGAGCTCGAATATGATTGTCGAAAGTGGTCTAGCTAATAGGCTTTAGTCAAACCATGGCCAAATCTGCTTTGCTTATTTACTCAACGATAAAAAGTGAAGCTATTTGAATATCAACAGCTAATGCGCTATATAATAAGACTGAATCCATAAATCTATAATATGGGCAATGATGAAAGATCAATAAATGGGAGGGACGGGTCTTCTTAAACATATTTTTAAGTATTATGAGGGCTATCATATATTGAGCTTTTTTGGCAACTCAAATACAAAGCACAAGTACAGTATTCCGAACCTACTGCAATAGTTTCGCTAAGACTCTTACTTTATATTCAGATTACAACAGATATACTAATAATATATATTATTATAGAACGGTCCAGACGACACAAACTCCCTGGCAAACCTCCTGTAACTTAGAAGCTTGCATCAACTACCAAATGAGGAAATCAAAACTCTCAGCTGCCACCAGCAAAGAAGATGACTATTCTATAGAAGAGAGAATAAAAAAGAGCACTATATTCGCTTTTCCCACATCATCGGAAATTTGAAACCATGAGAACTACTCATATCTATCGTTTACTTTTATCAATAACTATTACAGAGTACTATTGCTCTGAAGATTCATTCTCACTCGCATCTTTCCTCGCCAAGTTTAGTTCATTCACTTCTTGCAATTAAAGTCCTTCCCCTCTCCTCTTAACCCTTAGCCTTGCTTGTCCCCTCGAAACCTTTTTTTGGTGATGAATATAAAGAGGTCGATGCAGATGTACCTTTAGGTGTGGAAACTTAAAGGGTTTCGGCCGAATACTCCATCCAAACGTGTTTCTGAAAAGATGAACGAAAAATATTTCATTAAGGTAAGGACTAAGGACTATTCTACTTTTCTTACATTAAAAAACCCGGGACATCATTCGCTAAGCAAGCAACCCACATAAAGAACTATTGTCAAGGGAAAAAAATGTTTGCCTATTATGTTTATTGTAATTAACTTCTATACACCATAAATAAGCAATTCATGCCACAAAACAAAAACAATCCATGCCACAAACAATTTCATCATGTTAAACTCCGGGACCACTTTTCCTTGCATGAAAATTACATAAATTCCTAATCAACACTTACTTAAAATATGTTTCTTTCAGATTAAATCAATGTACACAGTACATGGTATATTTTCATAAGTATAACACGTATATCGAGGCATAAAGGCTTTTAAACTCTACAAGTTGCAACCACACAGCTAAGATAACCATAATGCATAAATTAGAAAAAACAATATGAGATTACCAGAGAGCTTCACCTGCAAGTCGTGAATCACATTTACCAAGTTTAACTTCGAATCACTTTTGTAAAAAAAATAATTGAATTTTAATGCAAGGAATATGTCTAGCTCTGATATAGCCATATGATGGAATCTGAAGCAAATATGATACAGCCAAAAATGTGCTTTTTATGGTATAGTATATTTTTACAGAAATGTGATATAGACATATGATGGAATCTGAAGCAAATCACCCCACCCCCCAGATCTGACATCAATTTTACTGTAATCCTTTTAGTCCTACTTATGAGCAAAAAAAAATCGTAAGAAAAAAACATGTATATAAACTGCAAAATTCCATATCCCTCTCTTGATTTTGAACTTTTGTCGCTTTCTTTTTGCTCCTCTTATGAACATTGGACATAATAAAGGTATGTATGCATCTTTGCAAAGGAAAAAAAGGTACGTAAAAAGACATTCGAATAGTTGGAATGAGAAAAGTAATGGACAAACTTGTATTGCACTGAACATTAGAGAAGGCAAGGCCTGGAAAAACACACAGGTCAAATAAAGTTAAGTATGAGTATGACAAAGTAAACATGCATTAACAAATAGTTCGAGTCCTCAAACGAATTTAAAGATGAAATTTAAGATTCAATTGCTATTATGGGAAAATATAAAACAATCTACGTCACTTGCCAACCAAAATAATTGAACATTGTCCATGAGGTCTGTACATATCAACCGTATAGTATACGGGATCATTACAATTTTATAGAATAAAACTCACTCATCATATTTCAATTTCGAACACCAATCGAATATGTTTTTTTTATTATATATTTGTATTTCTGCACAATAAAGTAATAACCATCTGCGATTGGCGTCCAAAACAGCACAATCGCTTGAAAAAGGTGACTGTACAGAATTGGAGTGATCTAGATGATCATCTAGAGAAAAGTATTCATTTGGCTTTGGGCATGAAAGGCCAACATCTTCATAGTTTCTCAGCAACTTTACAAATTACAATCAACCCATGTTCGAAAATATTGCAATTAGATTTAACTATTCTCTATGGTACTTTTCATAAGCTTGTTTGGCTGCAACTACAGACACTAAGCTGGCATATTTTTAGATGGATAAGAATGGCTTCATTAAAATTAAAACTTGTAGATTTTGCATGATACAAAAACAAAGGCAAAAGAAGTTCCCAAAATGGTCAACCAAATGCTCTGCATCTTCTAGACAGGAAAACAAAAATTGAACTTCATAGCTGTAAACAAAAAAGGCTTTAATTCTCTTTTTCTCCTCCACAAAAGTCTGTCTAATCAACCCTAATTTTACCAAACAAACAAACAAACAAATGAACCCAAATCGAAAACCAAAAGCAAAATCAAATCTAGGAATGTTCCGAAATTCTAACCTAACACGGAAAAAAACATACATGTTCAGATCAAATTACCAGACTAATGAACAATCAATTTCATTAGGATTACATACTTTAAATGTTAAATGCTTTTCGAAACAAACTAAATACTATGAGTATATATTTAGAGTTATAGATAGAGGTAAGTACCGAATCACAGCATAAACCATCCCGTTTTTTTAGATCCATAGCGAGAGCCTCCATCATATAGCTTCTCATAGAATCTCCACATTGTCTCCTCCTTATCTCACTCCCTAATTCTCTCTCCACGAATCTGTCCAACACTCAAATTAAAGGGGAAAAAGCACCAATTAATAAATATCTCAATGTTTGCAATAAAAATCTAAGTTCTACCCAATAATAAAAGAACAAATAATGAATTGAGTTTAAAAGGACTGTTAATTTAATTAATGATTTCAATGATTGAGACTGTACGTACGATAGCGTAAACTGCAAAAAATATTGTGTTAGAGGAAATACCTTGTTGGTTCGCTTCGTCAGACTATTTGATATCAGGAGAGAGAAGATGGTTAGAAAATTTGTTGCATGTAAAGAGAGAGAGAGAGAGGGGTAATTTTGAGTTTTTTTTGTCAAAATGTACGTGCCTGCCTCAAAATGCCAGAATGAGCTATCTTTCTGTAATATTCTCAAAATGGTCTACTTTCGAAAAACGACCGATCGAAATGATAAAAACGACCGGTCGTTTTTATCATGAACTCTCTGGAACAATTTGGACCAAAAACGATCGGTCGTTTTGTCCAATTCGATCGGTCGTTTTTCAGACAAAAACGATCGGTCGTTCTGTACATTTCGATCGGTCGTTTTTATTGTGAACTCACTGGAAGAAATCATACCTAAAACGATCGGTCGTTTCTGAAAAACGATCGGTCGTTTTTCTTGTGAACTCTCTGTAAGAAATTTGTATTTATTAGATCGATCGTTTATTCAGAACGATCGGTCGTCTGTGAAAAAACGATCGGTCGTTTTTCACAGTCGACCGATCGACTGTAAACAATTTACAGAACAAAGAATTTTTGGCACTTTTCGACACTGATTTGGTAAAAAATATATAAAAACATGATCCCCTTTTTGAACATGATCCCTTAAAAAATGATGTTGTAAATTAATATGTTTAGTACATCGGATTTTCCGGAAGATTTATATCACAAGTATTATCATATAAAATGATGTCGTAAATTAATATGTTTAGTACAAGATGTGTAGGTGACGTTTTACTAAACATCCGATTTAAAACAAGTAAATGTCACAACATCCGATTTAAAACGAAGTTAAACAAAGCTAAACGATTAAGGAAAACGAACGATCAAATGCAAGCGAAAAATTGGCCATAGTTTTGCCTAAAAACGGTCAATCGCCACAAATGAAAAACAACACAAATAACCCAATCAACTATAGATATATATACGTACAAGTTATAATAACATCAAAATCGCATTTCTAGAATTATAAATACGCAATCTCACAACGTCATACAATTTAACACGTAATGATAAATAGCAACATAAAAAAGATTCATAACATAAATGCAAAACGTTTGCTACTTATTACATCAAAAACAACGTAGTTCGAAAGAAAATGAAAAACAAAGGAAATACAACGCAAAATAAAAGAGGGTATTTCCCCCCTTTAACATCATTAAAAACATACTATAAGTGCACAAACTCACAACGCATAAGCAACATAATAATGATTCATAAAAATAAAGCATTTGCTACTTATTACATAAAAAACCAACGTTGTTCGAAATCGTAAGAAATGAGAAATACAACGCAAAAACAAAAGAGAGGGTATTTCTCCCCCTTTGACATCATCAAAAAAAAAAAAAAAAAACGATATCCGCCTAGTCGCGGTGGGAGGTCGCATCATCCTCTTCGTCTTTGTTGTCGTCTGGGGGCCCGGCAAGGTCGGGAAAATAGCCGTGGAATTGTGCCCTTTGCTCGGCGCTTTCGCGATCTAGTTGGTCGAGCTCTTCTTGTCCCGGTTACAAGAAACGAAACATCCGACGAGTCATTTGTGCATTCCGATATTGGTTGATGAAGAGATCATCGTAGAACTTATCGGAGCGCGGGACATGAGAGGAAGATCACACGGGAGCTTTTCCTTGACGTCGAGAGGAGGAAGGGATATTGGTGGGGGATGGAATCGGAGGAGATAGCTACGTCCTCATGAGAAGCTCGCGGTGTTGTCTTAGGGCCGACATACTCTTCCTCTTCGGGGGTAAGAGGGGTATAGTCAGGGCCGGACACCCGCTTACCGGACCAAGTTATAGACTTGTCGGTATTATGGAATTTTATGGACATTTGGGAAAGATATGAAGTGTCCCAAATATGTTTGTCCTTGTTTTTGAACAACCTTCCACCGGGAACGAGATTGAGGTCCTTTAAGATGGCCGAAATCAAGGCACCGTAAGGTAGCCCATTCTTGGATTTCGTTTTTAACGAATCCATCTTAAAGAGAATGAGTGTCGCGAAGTCAAGTTTGACTCGGCGATGGATGCACCCAAGAAGGAAGATGTACTCATTAGTAACATCCGTGAAGTTGGAGGTCTGAGGGAGGACTATGTGAGAGAGGATGTGGTAGGCTAGTTTGTTGCGAAAGAGAAGGCCATGGGCTTTGTTGGAGTGATTATTATGGTCGGGATGAAAAATTTCATCTTTGAGATCGTTGAAGTTATCGATCTCGAGAGTCTCACAAAGTTCATCACTAGACTCATGGACACCGTCGCTATCTAGCCGTAAGATATTTCGTAAACGGTCTATACCGTAGACGAAGGGTTGTCCGTTAAACGATGAACGCAAGCGAAGTGCGTCATCATGATCCCTATCAAGCACTAGGTGATGGTAGAATTCGTAAACGTTTTCTTTGTAAAATGGCTCTTTGAGAGTAAGAATAGTATCGAGTTTGTAAAAGCTTAAATCTATCATAAGAGCGGGAAATCGTTCACGGAATAGAGGCATGTCGAGTGTGAAGTTAGACAATATAACTCGTTTTTCCATCGAAGGAGGATAGAGAGGAGTAAGAGGGCCGGAAGAGGCACCGGGAGCGGAGGAGGAGCCGGTGCGCCGAGCGCGAGGAATAGCCGGACGACGAGGGGGCGGAGGAACGATCTCGTCCTCATGTTCATCGGCGAGGTTGAGTGAGGCTCTCTTTGTACGAACCATAGTTGAAAAAAGAATTAGGGTTTTGAAGAATTGGGGATTTTTAAGACAAACGGAACGAATCGATAGTGTTTATATGAATAATAAAAGGAATTGGGTAATATATTTATAGGAAATATGGATTTTTAGAAGAATTTTGAGAAGGGGACGAATTTTTTTTTGTAGAGAGGCTGTGTAAATATGAAGAGTTTTGAAAGAATTTGATTAGGGTTTCGAAGATAAATACTGAAAAACATAAAAACGATCGGTCGTTTTTTGTTTCGATCGGTCGTTTTTTGTTTCGATCGGTCGTTTTGGAACGAAAATGTTCCAGTGAGTACACCAAAAAAACGATCGGTCGTTTTTTGTTTCGATCGGTCGTTTTTTGTTTCGATCGGTCGTTTTGGAACGAAAATGTTCCAGTGAGTACACCAAAAAAACGATCGGTCGTTTAATTTGGAACGATCGGTCGTCTGTTTAAAAACGATCGGTCATTTTTACAGACTATCGGTCGACTGTAAATAGGTTACAGAATTGCTTTTGAAACAATTAAAAGGCTGAAATACAGAAAAACGATCGGTCGTTTTCGGAATCGATCGGTCGTTTTTGGACAAAAATTTTCCAATGAGGACACTTAAAAAACGATCGGTCGTTTTTGGAATTATGATCGGTCGTTTGCACTTTTCGACACTGATTTGGCAAGAAAAATATATAAAAATACTAAAATATATATTAAATCAATCAAATATATATATTTATGTTAATTGCACTTATTTATTTATGTTGTTCATTCTACTTTTTATGTTAATTGCACTTATTTATTTACTCTCATACTTAACAAACCAGTTTATCTTCTCAAAAAACAGTATGAAAAAACACTGAGAATAAATATAGTTATTTCATCTTAAAAAAGACAATTACAAGCGGAAAATTAAAATAGTACAAGATACATATTGTCTCGTTTAAGCTACAGCTAAAATCATAAGCGTCGAACACGTATTGGATACGGACACTTACGACAATCATGTCCTCGCCCTTGACAACTAGAACATCTCATAAGTGCTCGTCTCTCCGACTGATCCATACCATTATGAATACGAGTAGATCTTGGACGACCCCTTTCTCTTAAAAGAGTAACATCCGGAAGAAATAATCTATCACATGAATCCCAATAGTCTTGATGCCGAAGAGGACAAAATTGCGCCGAGTACGTACCTTCGTATGATTCAAGACTGTAATATTTTACTATGTAAGCTTCCCAATCAAGACGGTTTGCAGCGCATACGAAAAACACATGTGAGCAAGGGATTCCATCACTCTGCCACTTACCACAATCGCATTGCCAAAGTGAAAAGTCGACAACTTGAGTATTGCCTCCCCTGGAATTTCTTGAACTTGTACACACGGAATAAACCCCTCTTTCATAATCGAAAGTAACATTGGTATGACCAATGTCCGACCTACGTTTCTCTAAAATTTTGAGGATATTGGGACCATATCTTGTGCCGCTGTTTCTCATCCCGATTACTATCTTTTTCCGCTCGCAAAAATAGTGTACCAACTTATAGAAAATAAGCTGCACAGCAGCAGTGATTGGTAAATTACGAGCAGCTTTTAAAGCATTATTGAAAATTTCAGCCATGTTTGTGGTCATGTTACCATGTCGCCTCCCTTTATCATGAAAATATGACCATTTTTCCGCAGGCTCTTTTATCAACCATTGATATGCTTGAGGATTCATCACTTTTATTGCTTCCATGATTCTTTTCAATTTTCTTTCTTGTAATTCCCAGATGGCGTTCTCCACTAACTTGTGTAAGTCAGGATCTCCTTTGAAAGCTTTCTTAAAATTATCCAAAAAATGATTTGAACAATATCGATGAACAAAACCTTGACCACGCCAAACTCCTCTCACTGCACTTAGAATACCAGCATGTCTATCCGAAATTAGACAAATATTCACGCGCTCTTTAATCACATGTCGCATAATGTTACAAAGAAAATAGCTCCACGAAATTGTACTCTCCTCAGCAACAAATGCACAACCAATGGGAAAAACATGATTATCTGCATCCGATGCCATGGCCAACAAAATCTTACCTTTATACTTCCCATATAAGTGAGTAGCATCAATAGCGATAAATGGCCTACAATACTGAAATGCATCAATAACGGCTTTAAATGTGAAGAAAAATCTGTTCAATACCTCACCCACTGGATTTCCTACCACATCGTAAACTGGCGTTGTCTCATAAGAAGCTACGGTACCGGGATTATACTTTTGAAGCGCTTTCATAAATTTAGGTAAAACCTTATACGAGTCTTCCCAATTACCAAATATCTCTGCGATTGCTTTTTGTTTACCTAAATAAGCTTTTTTGTATGAAACTGACATTTCAAAGCGGGCATTCACAATCTCTTTAACTAATGAAATCTTCATCATAGGATTAGTTGTGATGGCATTTCGAATGGTTTGGGCAACAAGATTGGAATCTAACTGTGGATGATCAGTTGTAAGCTCGGCATGAATGCATGTATGAGGACCGTTGTACACCGACACTTCAAAAAATCCATGTTTCTTTCTTAGTGAATCTCGTAGTTTCCATTTGCATTTTTGAGTTTCGGCCAATTTACAACGAATTTCCCAAAATTTTGCCTTCGAACTTTTCGTGCAAAAATGGATGTTACGTTTGATTGACCAAAGTTTTATTCCCTTTTTCAACATTTCTTTATCCCTAAATAAAAGACCAATAAAAGGATCATTAACTTGAGGATCCCAAAATCCAGGATACATCATATAATTTCGTCTCTGGTTACTATAATTTTCTTGAGTGTCGAACGGTTCATTAAACAAACTTGACATTGGTTGATGCATAGGAATTTCATCGGGAATAGTATTATTCGGCAATTGTGACCCACTTGATTGGTCGTTTTCATCCTCATCCATATACAAGCCCATTTCAGATGATAATTCTTCGTAGTCAACTTCTTGTACATTTTCTTCGTCATCGTCAGACTCGTTTTCGCTAATATTGACGTCCGGATCTTCATCCTCTGGTTCATCCCCAAGTTCTATCGACCAACCAATATTATCTGCCAATCGACACACTGCATCCAAATGTGTCAAATCTGGTTCGTTGTTCTTAGAATATAACTCTGGCATTGGCTCTTGTCGAATGGGTGTTCTACTTGATGTACCGATTTCATTAGTGGAAAGAATATTATAATACAACCCGTAATCTTGATCAGAAGAGTAAACTTGCTCAATTTCAACATATAACTCTATAAACGTTCTTCCATTTTCATCTATTAACTCAAGCATGGTTTCCAACGAATCATTATCATCAACAACCAATCGCATATATTTAAACTCAGTAAATGTAGTCAGATATGGATAACGACATGTTAAACTCAAACGATTTGAAATCGATGATACATCAAGTTCCTTAAACAATTTTTCCAAAAATTTGTCGTATGTCGTATTTCTAGATACCTTAAAAAAAAATTTATAAGAAATATCATAAGATAACCCCTCACTAATAGTTTCCATTATCGTACCTCCCCAATAACACATAATTGTAGGATTTTTCATTTCGATAACCACACGGTAAAACTATCAATTTTACTCAAATAATACTCCAACAACACAAAATATTGAGCTTTTACCTGTTTTGGAAGAGATCTGAGATTTGCCCTAAAATGATTTAAGAGCTCTGTTTTTTTTATTTTTACAGTGGTCTGGGAAATGAGATGAGTTTTTTTAAATAGGAAGTATTTCACAATAAAAACGACCGATCGAAATGTACAGAACGACCGATTGTTTTTGGTCTGAAAAACGGCCGATCGAATTGGACAAAACGACCGATCGTTTTTGGTCCAAATTGTTCCAGAGAGTTCATGATAAAAACGACCGGTCGTTTTTATCATTTCGATCGGTCGTTTTTCGAAAGTAGACCATTTTGGGAATATTACAGAAAGGTAGTCCATTCTGGGATTTTGGGGCAGCCACTGTACCATTTTGGCAAAAAACTCGGTAATTTTACCAGAGAGAACACGTTTGAATGGCATGTCAATTTTTCATAAATTGGTGTTGTTTTGTTTTTGACTTTTTATGGTTGGGTATCCTATCTAAATCTAATCACTCACATAGCAGTAGGTCTTTGAAAATACACGACCAAGTAACCAAAGCAAAGGAGGCATGTAAAAGTTAGTGTTAGTATATATAGATTCGATCGAATCGAATATAAACTACGATCAAAACACAAATTCTACATAAACTACAATCAAAGAGCAATTTCTGGCAAATATAATAAACAATAAAAACACAAATGACATAGTAAATAATAACAATTAAAGAGCAATTCGATCGAATATAAACTGCGATCAAAACACAAATTACAAGATAAACGACAATTAAAGAGCAATTTGAGCAAATATAATCTACGATGAAAACATTAATAGTATCCTCATCTCATCTCATCTCATATCTTATCATATCATATCATATTGAACCCTAAATAGTAGATAGTGATCAAATAATATCAAGAGCCCATACTTTTCTTTCAAAATCAGAATCAATACATCATCGTAAATCCCTATCACCATCATACCATAATAAGCTCAAGTATCATTCTCCAAATCCACCAAAATAAGTTATACCTATACATAAAAAAAAAGGCAAGCAAACAAGCCCTATCTCATTAACAGACAATTAATAAATTAGTATCATCATTATTCACAATCACCATCTAGAATATCTCTACAAACAGCTTAAGTTGCCAAATTATATAACCTAGGACTTCACAGAAACGGAAAAAGAAAACGGCTTTTTCCCTTGGATTGCCCTCCTTTCAAAGTTATTGAAGTATCCCCATCTCATAATGTATCATATCATATGGTAGCCTAAATAGTACATAATAATCAAATAATATCAAACGAGCCAATATTTTTCTTTTAAAATCAAATCAATAGCAAATTACTATAACCATCATTACCCTAATAAGCTCAAGTATCGTTCTCCAAATCCACCATAATAAGTGATTCCTATAAAAAAAAAAAAAAAAAAAAACAAGCAAACAAGACCTATCTCATTAACGGACAATTATTAGCATCATTATTTACAATCACCATATCAAATAGCTCTATAAACAGCTCAAGTTGCTATTTAAATAACCTAGGGCGTCACAGAATCGCAAAAAAAAACGGCTTTTTTCCCAAGATTGCACTCCTTCCAAAGTTATTTAAGTATCCTCATCTCACATCGTATCATATCTATCGAACCCTAAATAGCACATAGTGATCAAATAATATCAAACAAGACCATATTTTTCTTTCAAAATCGGAATCAATATGTCTTCGCAAATCACTATCACCGTCATTACTATAATAAGCTATCCAAATACACCCAAATAAGTTATACCTATACATAAAAAACACAAACAAACAAGCCCTGTCTCATTAACAGACAATTAATAAATTAGTATCATCATTATTCACAATCACACTCTAGAATATCTCTACAAACAGCTCAAGTTGCCAAATTATATAACATAGGGCTTCATAGAAACGGAAAAAAAAAACTGGATTTTCCCCCTGGATTGCCCTCCTTCCAAAGTTATTGAAGTATCCCCATCTCATAATGTATCATATCGTATGATACCCTAAATAGTACATAGTGATCAAATAATATCAAACGAGCCAATGTTTTTCTTTTAAAATCAAATCAATAGCAAATCACTATAATCATCATTACCCTAATAAGCTCAAGTATCATTCTCCAAATCCACCATAATAAGTTATTCCTATACCAAAAAAAAACAAGCAACCAAGCCCTATTTCATTAATTTCATTAACGGACGATTATTAGCATCATTATTTACAATTATCATATCAAAGAGCTCTATAAACAGCTCAAGTTGCTATTTGAATAACCTAGGGCGTCACAGAATCGCAAAAAAATGGCTTTTTTCCCAAGATTGTACTCCTTCCAAAGTTATTTAAGTATTATCATCTCATATCGTATCATATCTATCGAACCCTAAATAGCACATAGTGATCAAATAATATCAAACGAGACCATACTTTTCTTTCAAAATCGGAATCAATATGTCTTCGCAAATCACTATCACCATCATTACTATAATAAGCTCTCCAAATCCACCAAAATAAGTTATACCTATACATAAAATACGCAAGCAAACAAACCCTATCCCCTTAACGGACAATTATTAGCATCATTATTAATTATTCACAATAACCATCTAGAATAGCTCTATAAATTGCTCAATTTGCCAAATTAAATAACCTAGGGCTTCACAGAAACACAAAAATATGCTCAAGTATAATCATAATTACTATAATAAGCTCAAGTAATAACAATTAAAGAGCAATTCGATCGAATATAAACTGCGATCAAAACACAAATTACAAGATAAACAACAATTAAAAAGCAATTTGAGAAAATATAATCTACGATGAAAACACTAATCCAGCAGATAAATTGCTTACTCGTAAGCTTAAGAATAGTAAGAGGAAGGAAACAAGAGCAGAGTTGAGCTGTTTAATTAAATAAAGAGATAAATAGAGACCATCCGCAATGTAATTTTAACTTGTATTTTTTTTTTCACTTGTATTAGACTAATTAATTTTGGTTAGCAATAATATATATTTTATTAATATATTGGTAATAGTTAATGGGATAAGTGTGACATATGATTATTAAACAATTTAAAATAGAATGAAATGATAAATTGATTATCACATCACTCATTAGTGTGATTGCTAACTTTAGCACAAAACTTAATAAGTGATTGCCAACATGACATTTAATGAGTGTGTTATCAAGTGCAATGTGACGAAAATATCATTCCTAACTAACTAACTAACTAAGTTGATTCTAACTAATGAGATATTTAATGAGATATTTAGTCTAATGTAGTTGATTCTAACTAACTAAGTTCTTAGTTAGAGACTTTTTGTTATTACTAAAAAGTGAGATATTTAGTCTAATGTGACGAAAATTGTTGGCCCGTGTGGCTAAACCTTAGAGGGGGGGTGAATAAGGTTTCTAGGCGTTTTTGGCCTAATTAGACTTTAAGTGTAACTAACCACCCAACTATCGCAAGTTTAAGCTTATTGCGTGTTAACAAGAAATAATGAAATGCTAGAATTACTAAACGCAAGCAATAAACTAAGCAATAATATATTTGCGGAAAGTAAAAGCAAGGAAAGAAAATGACACCGTGATTTTATAGAGGTTCGGCAAACGGCCTACGTCCTCTCCTCGGTACTATCGAGTATTTCACTAAAAAATCTTCTTGCGGATATTACAATCCTATCGAGCTAATCAACCGATTAAGCTCCCCCTCACTTTATGAGTGTCCCGAAATGAAAAGACCTAGAGCTTTTAAGCAACTCGCTTACAAAGCCTCTATCCGATCACTCGCTCACAAATGAGTTTATAAAATACTCGTTACAATTTTGTTACAATAATGTAACTACACTCACTATTTTATTGCTTCTAAATAAGCTAATTGGTGAGATTGATGATGTTTGAGCTTGACTCTCTTTTTCTTCAATTTTCCCTCTTTTTGAATGTATGCACCAAAATGGTGATATTTAGGGTTTTGTATGTAGGGATTGAAGGATGATAATAGGTGTATTGATTGGTGTTTATGGAAGAGAGATTGGGTTGGTTTATATAGACCAAAAGTCTGTTTTTCTGTATTCTGACCGTTAGAAGTGGTTGAGGCTGTTTTAAGCTATTTTCCAGAAAAAGCTGAAAAGCTGTTTTCGAAATCTGTAGAAAACGATCGGTCGTTTTCTACAGTCGATCGGTCGATTTTCACCAGTCGATCGGTCGTTTCTGAAAAACGATCGGTCGTTTTTCTTGTGAACTCTCTGGAAGAAATCAGAACAAAAACGATCGGTCGTTTTTGTACAGACGATCGGTCGTTCTTCAGTTTTCTCTGTTTTCTCGTTAATCTTCAAAAGCCCGTAACTTCTTCGTTATAGCTCCGATTCTGATTCCGCTTGAACCTGTGGCTTCGTTTTTCTGTGCTCTATCTTTCTGGCGTTCTAAAATTTTCATTTACTTCTTTTGGAAAAGACAAGCGTTATATCATCGAAAATAGAGAAATCGTAAAATCATTAAAAACATAATCAACGTTATAATCAAAATCAATTATTGAACCCCATGGTTCAACAAAAATATCATCCATAACTAATAAGTAACTCTAAAAAGTGAGATATTTAGTCTAATACAGTTGATTCTAACTAACTAAGTTCTTAGTTAGAGATTTTTTGTTATTGCTAAAATCTTAATTGAAGGACTAGTTATGAAGACTTAAAAAAGACCAATACTTGATTGAAAGACTTGGTGCATGTTTGACAATAATTTTTTTTCTTTGTTTCTTTAACTTTTGATTATAAAAAGATATGGGTGTTTCATGATTATAACCAAAAGCTGACATTTATAATTATGACAAACAAGAAAGTGGATCCCTTTAAAAAGGACACCAATTACAAAATGAAATTACAAGATTCACTTAATATGAAGAATTGATCTTTTACCTTATGCTTTACTATGCTCTCGTATTACCCAAGTCCAAGTCACAAACAAATTTTTGTCCACACTAATATAACGCGTGTATTTCCTTCTTTGACATATACACCTTAATTTTATACACAATTATACTATTTACATATTTTATAATCAAGTTTCAAGACCTAACTTCTCAAATTTCAACTCAATTCACCATTTTCTTCTTCATACATATAACGTTTCGAAGCTTCAAAGTTGTATTTTCATGGTTTTTTCTGTGCTACGTCATAAGGTATGTGTCTTAGAATACGATATTCAATAAGGTAGTCGAACCTTTTTTACTTATTTGCTCGACAAGTTTGTTTTTGCTTCTATATCACATATTTTTCTCACAATGGAGTTTTTTTTATGCGTATTGGACTAATTAATTTGGTTAGCAAGAATATATTTTATTAATATTGTTGAACTATGGGGTTCAATAATTGATTTTGATTATAACTTTGATTATGTTTTTAATGATTTTACGATTTCTCTATTTCGATGATATAATGCTTGTTTTTTCCAAAAAGAGAATTTGTAAATTGCAGAATGCCAGAAAGATAGAGCTCGGAAAAACGAAGCCACAGGTTCAAGCGGAACCAGAATCGGAGCTAAAACGAAGAAGTTATGGGCTTTCGAAGAAGACCGGAAAAACTGCCAGAAGAACAGTCGACCGATCGACTGTACAAAAACGACCGATCATTTTTGTACAGATTTCTTCCAGTGAGCAGGTCGAATATACGACCGATCGTTTTTCAGAAACGACCGATCGTTTTCTGGAAAACGACCGATCGACTGTAGAAAACGACCGATCGTTTTCTGCAGTTTTCGAAAACAGCTTTTCAGCTTATTCTGGAAAATAGCTGTTAAAACCCTCAACGGTCATAACCCAGAAAAACAGACTTTGCTGTTATATATACCACCTCAAATCTCTCTCCAAACTCACCAATCAACACACTAATTATCATCCTTCAATCCCTATATACAAAACCCTAAATATCACCATTTTGGTGTATATACTCAAAAGAGGGAAAATTGTAGATAAAGAGATACAAGCTCCAACAAAGATCAAACATCATCGAAACCACATATTAGCTTATTTTAGAAGCAATCGATTGTGGGTGTTGTTTCAATTTTCGATAAAATTGTAACGAGTATTTTATAAACTCATTTTTGTGAGCGAGTGATCGGGTAGAGGCTTTGTAAGCAAGTGAAGCTTAAAAGCTCTAGGTCTTTTCATTTCGGGACACTCATAAAGTGAGGGGGAGCTTAATCGGTTGATTAGCTCGATAGGATTGTAATATCCGTAAGAAGATTTTTTAGTGAAATACTCGGTAGTACCGAGGAGAGGACGTAGGCCGTTTGCCGAACCTCTATAAATCTTGGTGTCATCTTCTTTCCCTAAACTTTTACTTTCCGCAACTTTATTATTGCTTATATTCTTGCTTGCGTTTATGATTTCTAGCATTTCATTAAGTTTATTAAATGCTTAAGTTTAGAATTTGCATAAGTTGGGTGGTTAGTTGCATAGAATTTTAATTAGGCGAAAATCGCTAGAAACCTTATTCACCCCCCTCTAAGGTTTAGCCGCACACGGGCCAACAAATATATTGGTAATAGTTAATGGGATAAGTGTGACATATGATTATTAAACAATTTAAAATAGAATGAAATGATAAATTGATTGTCACATCACTCATTAGTGTGATTGCTAATTTTAGCACAAAACTTAATAAGTGATTGTCAACATGACATTTAATGAGTGTGTTATCAAGTGCAATGTGACGAAAATATCATCCCTAACTAACAAGTAACACAAAAAAGTGAGATATTTAGTCTAATGTAGTTGATTCTAACTAACTATGTTCTTAGTTAGAGAATTTTTGTTATTGCTAAAATCTTAATTGAAGGACCAGTTATGAAGACTTAAAAAAGACCAATACTTGATTGAAAGACTTGGTGCATGTTTGGCAATAATTTTTTTTCTTTGTTTCTTTAGCTTTTGATTATAAAAAGATATGGGTGTTTCATGATTGTCTTTTCATGTTTTTGTATTGGTTTTCTTTACGTGATATTAGTTTTTTCAGCTGTTGTCGTTATTGGAATTCATGGTTATTGTTTGCTAGAAATTGTGATACTAGTGTTTGTTGTCTTGTTTTTTGTTTTGTTTAAAGATTAAACTGACCAATAAATTAAAAATAAATTAAAAAGAGTACACGCCTAATACAAGCGAGCTAAAGAAAACACGACTAGTCACCCACAAATTTGAGACTTAATATCCAATTACTAACTATGAATCTGTCTTGTTTTGTGATACTTGGAAGCAATTTGCATTGGTCATGTTCGTTTCTTTTTTCGTCTTGATTTAGAATTGGTGATACTAATGCCAAATAACATGATAACCAAAAGCTGACATTTATAATTATGCCAAACAAGGAAGTGAATCCCTTTAAAAAGAACACCAGTTACAAAATGGAATTACAAGATTCACTTAATATGAAGAATTGATCTTTTACCTTATGCTTTATTATGCTCTCGTATTACCCAAGTCCAAGTCACAAACAAATTTTTGTCCACGCTAGTATAACTCGTGTATTTCCTTCTTTGACATATACACCTTAATTTTATACACAATTATACTATTTACATATTTTATAATTAAGTTTCAAGACCTAACTCCTCAAATTTCAACTCAATTCACCATTTTCTTCTTCATACATATAACGTTTCGAAGCTTCAAAGTTGTATTTTCATGGTTTTTTCTGTGCTACGTCATAAGGTATGTGTCTTAGAATACGATATTCAATAAGTATAAACAGTAGTCGAACCTTTTTTTACTTATTTGCTCCACAAGTTTGTTTTTGCTTCTATATCACATATTTTTCTCACAATAGAGTTTTTTTTTTTAAGCAAATGGACAGTACCCCAATTTTATTAACAAATTTCAGACCTTACCCAGTGTTACAAAACAAACATTACAATCGAGACAGCTTGTAATGCTGCTCATATGGAGAAAAAAGCTAGAAAAGGACTTTTAAGTACACATTTAAGCCTAATACAGACTAAATGAATCCTAACAGCCGTAAAGAAAAGCTAGTTTCCAAAGGGCTAAGAATCATAGAAAATTTAAACCTTGGTGTCGCAAATGACCATCTTTTTATCTTCTTCTGAAAGTAATTAAATCTTCACAATCTAGACAGAAAACATCATACGCTCTTTTTGGAAGTTCATTATCATAATCGAAAATCTCATTTGCTCCTTCAGCAGCTAGTTTATCCGCAACAGAATTTTGCTCTCTCCAAATATGGGAAAAACCCATTACTACCAAGTCAACTGAGCAAGAATGTCCTTCAAATATTGAGAAACATTACTGGTGCGTTTTTTTTCCAGTTTACCAGTATTTTTGAATCTACTTCAAGCATTATCTCACCCACTGTCAGTTGGTAACAGATTTGTAAACCAAGTTTGGCATGTGATTCACCTTCAATGACAAATGTTTCTTTCAAAAAATCACAAAAAGCCACTACGTATCACCATATTCATTTCTCACAATAGAATTACCGTGCATCTTATCCTCTCTTTTTTTTTCACTTACACACCCCATTCCCAATTGTTTTTTAGTCTGATTTTTGGTTATTTCCAAAGTTGACAATAGTGAACATATTCCTAAAGATTCTTGAAATACTCATCAGTTAAAGTATCTAAATAATCTACAATATTATCAAGTACCCAGAAAAAGCTCGATTACGTCAAAGTTTACAACTAGTGACAACGTAGGATAAAAATATATATCTAACTGTTAAATAGTGTTATCTAGCCGATTACGAATTCTTAGGATATAAGTATAGTTTGACGATGATGATAATGGATTTATTGATGATGGTTATGGTATAAACATTTTTTTGACATTTTCTTTTATGTTCAGTGTCCATGCAAGGAACCTGAAAAAAAAGCACCACCGACACAACCACCACCCAAACCAGCAGCACCGGAAGGAGATAAATATATTCCTCCTCCAAAAAACGATACAGCTCCAATTATACGACCGAGATATTACCATGGTGATCCCCATCCTTATATGGGTGGACCCATAATGTGTTATAATGATCCTATGATGAACATTCCTTATGATAATCGTGGATACTACGGTGGTGGTGCGCCACATAGACACATTTCTCCGTTTCCTTCACCACTACCACCGCCACCTCGTCCACATTACTGGTCTATGCCACCTCCGCCACCACCCTATTATCCCCCGCCACCACCACCACCGCCAGTGAGCTACGGTCCTCGTGGCTATGGTTATGATCCTTACGATGACTATTATAGTGACGATGAGTATTATGGTTGTGTGGTGATGTGAGGAATTGTTGCATCGTGTAACATCGCATGGAATTTAATTATTTATGTTGTATGTGGAGTCGATAATATATGAGGATAAATCCTCCTATTTGTTTCTTTCGTTTTTTCCATTATGTATTTTCATTTTAAAAAAACAAATCTTGGTGATTCCCTTTTGCGATTTTTTTTTTTAATTGATTTCCCCTTAAATTTCAAGTTCCCTTATTCTTATTTAAAACATTGATATATCATAAACTGGACGCTTGTGTTGTCATTTTTAATGAATTACTGTTCCAAGAAAAACCATGAGATGCAATTTGTCCAACTAGAAATTGTTTAGAATTTTCATTTTCACATTGATATATCTACTGCCGAACTTCATCTTAGTTTTTCTTGTTTTAAATCATTTTTTTCCAGCATGCTACCATGACCTCATCAGTAGCATTTATACTAATTTAAATTAGTATGAGGTGTAGGGGAGGACATGTGCATGCTTTATATTTTATATTTTACAAGTTATATGCTTATATTTTATAATCTGTGCATGCCTGCATTGTTTATTGCAATTTTCATATTATTCTTCATAGGGCTAGGCCGAAAGCCGAAAAAACCGAACTGGACCGAAAAAGATGAAACCGAAACTTTTTCGGGACGGTTTCGGTTTACAATAAAGCCGAACCGAAAAAAGACCGAAAAACTAAAACTAAAACCGAAAAATACTCCAAAAAATCCGAAACCGGACCGGAAAAAACCGCTCCGGTTCGGTCCAAAATATAAAGAGACCGAAACCGAAAAAAACCGAACCGAAAAATCTGCTCGGTTTCTGTTTCGGTTTCGGTTTTACCAAAAACCGAACCGAACCGGACGCCAGCCCTAATTCTTGGTATCGAGTCTATCGACAAACTTACAATTTGCTAACAAAGAACCCATTCTGCTTAGATAGTAATCCTGTATCAATGCTCTCAACAATTCTGCACAAATACTTATCAGCAGTATATCTTCTGACAGTGCTGTTGTTCAAAGGGTCGAGAAAAGGAACATACCTTAAGCTACTAAGCCATCAACAAGCCAAGGATTTGACAATTTTAACTCTTCAATCCAACACTGAGAAAGTATCTGTAATCGGAGGATTTGTAACACAGTAAATAGAAAATATGAGCCTATATACTCCATCTCTAGACTTGTCGATTGTCATACGAGAGTACCAACCACATATTTGAGGAATTCTTTGTTTTTACCATGTATTTTGCACAAATGCTTATAGGGGAATATAAGCATTTGTTTACTCATATTGTAGACCATATCAATCGGTATGTTAGCTACGGTACAAGTATACAGCTAGGAGAAATTTGTATAACAATGCCCGAACACAATACACTCTGTGAATACGAGTATTTTAATTGTAGAGCTGAGTTGGTTTTTTTACTTGGCAACAAAGTGTAGACCATATCAATCAGTATGTTAGCTACGGTACAAGTGTACAGCTAGGAGAAATTTGTATAACAATGCCCGAACACAACACACTCTGTGAATACGAGTATTTTAATTGTAGAGTTGAGTTGGTTTTTTTACTTGGCAACAAAGTGTTAATACTTCTATTCAACCTTGATAGGAAAAGACCGGACACTACGTTCTATAAACATGAAGTGTAGCAAACTGAACCCGTGCATAGCACGGGCCTCCTTGCTAGTATCATATTATAAGAAAGTAACTTGGGACTAAGCACAAAGACATCCATTAATGAAAACTTCAACTTCTGAGATTCGTAGATTCCTTCTTTTACAGGAGGAAATGGTGGATCTCTAGAACTTAATTATAAAATATAAATACAAATTTGGGTGTATTTGTGAAAGAAAGCTCATGTACATGAATAGAAGGTCGTTTGTTACCATAATTTGTAAACTAATTTTTATTCCTTGGCTAATAAATAATATGGCATAAGATAAAAGATCAATAAATAATATTCCGTGATCAAAGATTGTTTATCTGCGATCTAATATATTTTTCATAGTCATGTTAATTGGCAAAAAAAATCCGAACAATCTTTATGGATTCGGAAGGAAAAAGAAAAGAACTTCCATATCATCAAATTCCAAATCGAGAGAACAAAGAAGAAATAAAATTCACCAGAGGAAAATGACCCATTACAACTTGATTTCAAGTTACCCTCCAAAAAAAAAACTTTATTTCAAGTCTGATAAATAAAGAGCAACAATCATCTGAAATTTTGCGAGATAACACAATAAAAGACAGCAAAACATCATGACTAGTATCACAAATCTCATAGTCATAGTAAACAAAAACACTAGTACATATCACAAATTCAAGTCTGATAGATGGATAACAAAAAAATGAAACTTTCCGATACAAACACAACACAACCCGAGAAAGCAAACACCAGGATCATATATAGTAAACAAACATGATTCCACTTGACTGTAACTGCAGAAAAACCTATTATCTAAAAAGAAAATTAGACCAATACGAGAACCTGAAAAGACAAACATCATAGCCCTTCATCTCCATGATGATAACACTGCGCTTGTCGTTTCAATGCGACATCTGCATTTTTCATGAATTGATCCCAGCCACTACCTTCACTTGTATCCAAGAAATCATATGGTACAGCAGTTTTTAACCCCGGTCTTACACCACATTGATTATCCACAGTTCTAAACTCTAAAAGACTACCATTTTCCCCATTTTTCTCCTCTAACTCCTCCCAAGAAAAAAGTAACGGCAGTGTAATTTGGCACCAAGGGTTAAAATCCAAAAGCCTAACCTTACAATCCTTGCCAACATAAACATCAAAAGTATAGTTCTCCGACTCAAATTTTTCCATCAGCTCATCAGTAAAAAAATCCACAATCGCCATTTCTATCTCGTCCTTACCCTCCGAAAGAGAAGGGTAAAAGCTAGTAATCTCACGTTGTGAAATTCCAATTAGGTCCCCACCACGGACAAAGCATCGAAACTCCATATCAGGACGAAGCGAAGGGTACCATTTTCGAAGGGCTAAAAAGAAATTCAACGGCCTCGTAGAAAATTTATCGCTGCACGAATCGTATGCGTGGCACAAATCGTGTACGAGTGAATCTGACGATTTAAAAAGAAGTGCAATTTCACTAAAAGATCCACACTTTAGCGTCCCTGTGGAACTTATCCAAGCTGAGTCTTTAGGAGCACTCCAGTTAAGCTTAGGAAAAATAAAACCACCTAAATAATTTATCGAGTCTTTTATTTGGGTTTCGAGTTCTGGGAAAGATGGTGATGGAGATTGTTGTTCTGACTCATCGTCAGAACCTTCTGAGACGACAAAATCTTCTTCTTCTTCGAGATTATGGATCCTGTTTGGTAAGGCGTCTTCGTGAGAGAGAGGAAGAAGGAACGGTCCAGAGTCGTCGAGGAGATAGTGAACAAAGGGCTCTGGGAGTTTGTGGATTATGGTTTTGATAGATACAGATTTGAACTTTGGATACCATTCTTGTATCTGGCACCTATTTACTTCTTCTTCAAGCATTTCGGGCTCCAATAACTTTATTCTAGTGTCTGTATAATAATCAAAACAATGACTCGCCTTAGTTGCTAATCAAAACCAACAAAAACATTCGCACAAAATTAAATCTATGTATCAAAACAAAAAAGAAACTGTTTGACTCCTAGCCTGCACCTATATTCTAACAAAGTTAGAAACATTTGAATTAACAACTTATATACGAATCAAAATTCTTTCCATTCCCCCTATTCTATCCCACCCTCGTAATGCTGTCAAGACTTAATTAAGAAAGGGACTCCAAAAAGAGATCAGTATTCCATATATATGATTTACTTCACTCCTAAAGAGTAAAGACACAAAAAATCAGATCTTATAAACTATGTACTAGTTTTTAGAACAATAGAACACCAAATTGAGCTTATTTATTTTTAGTCTCAGCTTATTTTGGTTTAGCTTTTAAGATGACTAACAAACCAGCTTCGAACCACATGTCTTTTACGTTTGTTTACACCAAGAAACTAGAATAAACGATCAATTCAGCTTTGATTCGTCTAGGTTTTTTATATTTTGTTAAAAGCTTCGTTACTTTTTATTTCAAGACTATATGAAGAAAAAAAACTACACTGTATCCAAATAAGGTATATCCCGATGATATGCTAGATTTTCTTGCTAAGTAACTGTTTAGTGTTTACTGATAATGTGTTTTGGAAATAAAAACAGTACTAATTTTGTTACTAAAATCAATTGGATACTTTTATTGTAAAACAACGGAGTAAACTATAAATATCCCTTAATCCAGTCGAAAACTGCTCAGCATACAAAAACGACCCACATACAAATGCGGACCAGCTTACGAGACAGGGAAACGAACAAGATTGTTTTTAACTAGAGGCATTGTTTGGTATGCCACTACTTTAACTTATCTGTGAGTTTAACTAAGAAAGTAAAAAATGGAGTTTGACAAAAAGAGAAAATTATACTTTAATCCAATAATAAGCATACTTTTTAATTTTTATAAGTATGAAGTTAAGACACTTTTTCTTGAAAATTATACTCTTTTTTTCCAAGATTCAGACTAAAATTAACTCAATTTCACTACTCCCAAAACAAAATAAGTACTCCCTTTTTTTACACTCTTAAGTACCAAACACACATAGCTTTACTTATACGTGTACTTTTTAATATCCACCAAAAAAACTGTACTTCTATACTTATATTGAAACCACCAAACAAGCCTACGTATTTTATTCAAATATCCAATACACCAATCAAATCATGGTTCCACTTCCCCTGATTTTAGTATATTAAGTTTCTGGTTTTTTTCTCGCTTGAGAATTGCTTTAAAATTCGTTTTTTTATTTATTTAGTGCATGTTTGGTAACAACTTTTTTCTTAGTTGTTTAAGCTTTTTGATTTGTTTATTTTTGGTATGTCAGATTTTTTAGCTTTTGGGTGAAAAACGCAAAAAAACTCAAAAGGAAGCTAGGAATTTGCGGAATTTTTAGATTTTTCATATTAAATTTTTAAAAAATAAAAACTTTTTAATAGAATTTTGTAGCTTTTTCTAATAGTTTTTAGCTTTTTTTTAGCTTTTTCACATTAAATCCGTCCCTGTATATTTACAACTGACTTACAAGTTAAAACATGTGATCAATGACTTATCAATAAAAATAAGTTATAAGTAAAAAAGTTATAGTGGTGCCAAACACTACATTACTCTTTTCCAGCAAGTCCTTTTCTCATTGCTTATTAAAAGCAGCTTTTTGACCAAAAAATTCGATGCCAAACGGGCCCTTAATAATGCACAAAATCAGCCCTAAATCAAGTTTATCAAGAAAAGTAAAAATTAAATTAAACTTAAATAAAATGCACGTTATTCGCTACTTTTAGGTAGAAATCAATTATAATAAAACATGATACAACATTGAAAACTGAATTTTTTGATTTTTTTTTTATTCTAATGAACAAACGCAGCCCTAAATCAAGTCTATCAAAAATAAAGTAAAACTAAAATTAAACTATTTTATTCATTACTTTCAGGTAGAAATCAATTACAGTAAAGCAAGATACAAGATTGAAAAATCGAAATAATGTATTTTTTAATTCACAAAGTTGAGAAAAAATGGAAGAAAAAGTACCTCAGAGTTTCTTGCGCAAGATAAATAAATAACAGGTGAATATTTTAGTGAGAGAAACAAAAAACAGATTTTTGACAAATATATAGGCGGCCGTTTTTTTTTTTTTTTTTTAAATGATAATTTATAAACTTATTTATTTACACAGAACCAAACCAAACCCCACATCTGATACTTAATAATATTTTTTAAAAAAAATACATATTTTATAAATTTATTTACAAATAGTTGTATATGTCATTAAAAAATAAAAAAAATTCAGAAAAAATATTTTAAAATATTTTACCAAAATTAAAAAAAATCGAAATTTTAAAAAATACATTTTTTAAAAAAAAAATATGTGTCTGATCCTGTTCAATCATGGCCAATATTATATGTATAATCCTGTTTAATTCTATCTAATCATGTCCGATCTTATCTAATTTTGTTTGATACTATGTACAATTTTTTTGAATTTTTTTTTCGGTTTTTGTTTTGTTTTGTATATTTTGTTATTTTTCATGACATATGTACCTAGTTATAAATAAGTATATGCATCTAATTATAAAAAATACACATAAGTGGATTTTTTATAATTAAATTGATTTATACTTAACTATCAAGTCTCCCTTTTTTTTTTACTAAACTAAGAACATACATAATAGTTTTGATAACTTTTTTTGTTATCTCTATTATTAACTAAAATACTTAGCTAACAATGCATTTTTTTGTCTCCATTAATTATGTTAAATTATGTGTTATCTTTATAAATGTTAAAAAAATTGTTAGATATAACAATGTTTTTAATGTTGTTAATGGATGACGTGGCAAAATACAATTAATTAAAACGTGAACTATATTTCAAATACTCCTATTTTAGTTCCTATATTAGCGGGGTTTACAAAATGACTAATTAATCCGATTTCAATTAGTAATTAATTTTAATTAAAATTAGACAAATTTGTTAAGTTAATACAATAATGTGAATGTTAAATTTAAGTTACATATGTGTCATTTAACATGCAATGTCAAAGTTAATATTGTTAAAATTAACATAACTAATGTGAACTAGTGACACGTCATCATTTAAAAAACTATTAAATGACACATATGTATATTAAGTTAAACACCCACATTAGTTTTAATTTTAACAATGTTATCTATTTTAACTAAAAATTAATTATTCAAAATATAGTACTATTCATAGTACTATATTTTGAATAATTAATTTTTAGTTAAAATAGATAACATTGTTAAAGTTAAAACTAATGTGGATGTTTAACTTAATATATCTATGTGTCATTTAATAACTTTTTAAATGATGATGTGTCATTTAATAACTTTTTAAATGATGATGTGTCACTAGTTAACAATAAAAAGTTAACAAAACTATTATGGATACTCAAGTGCTTGAGAACTTTAGCTACTCCATTTCCAATCATAATAGAGAAAACCTCTAAAAATTAACATTGGGGACCATAAATAGTAATTAATTTAGTAGATATTGACTAATCGATAAATTGATAATTTATTATTTTAAAGAGTTTTTTATCAAGTCAATAAATTTACTGGTTAATAACATAAAAGTCATTATATATCACTAAGAATACTCGTTAAACTTGTTAGGAGAGTCAAATACACTAATTTACTTCCTAATATATAATTTTTGTTATATCTTAAACTTTGTAGAAAACTAAGAATATATATTACTATATAAAAATTAAACTAGTTTAGATATAAAGTTTAAGAAGAATTAAACGATTATGAAGTCATGTTATACTAATTGGTCTAGTAATGTTTGCCATTTTGAAAAATTATTAATTTATAATTTTATGTGGATCAAATATTTATATTAGTGGTTTTTTACATTAGACCAAGTCGGAACTGAAAAAAAATATTGTTTCAAATAGTTTACAAATTTAACATGTATTAATTTACAGAGGTTCCCGTCATCATTTCAGGTAGGGGTGTACATAAACCGAACTAAACCGATCAAACCGACCGAATCAAACCGAACCGATCAAAACCGAACCAAACCGATTAGTAATTGGTTTGGTTCGGTTTGAAATTTAATAAACTGATTTAATCAGTTCGGTTTGCGGTTTTAGTGATTTTCAAACCGAATAAAACCGAACCGATTATTTTTATTCATATATAATATATATATAATTATTTTTATATATACTTAAATAAGTTGATATACGATATTTTGCTTGTTATTCGTAGTTATCAATAATATATTTTGTTAAATCATTTGTAAATTTACTTGTTAGTTTAAAATTTGAAATGAAATTATAAGCGAAAATTTTACGAAACTAGTATAATTTTGAATATTGTATTTATTTATTTATTAAAGTTCGAATCAAACCGAACCAAACCAAAACGATTATAATTAGTTCGGTTTTGTTCCGATAAATTTATTTATATCAAAACCGAGCCGAATCAAAACCCATTATATTTAAATATATTTGATAGGAGTACTATTTTTACTAACCATTCATAATATTATCGTCAGCTGTGACGCCCTCTACACCACCGGTCAACTCTCTCTCTCTCTCTAAAAAAAAAAGCATGCTTAAAGATTCTCTTCCTTTATTTCCTGGAAAAACCCACATAACCCTTTTTTTCTCTTTTTATCTATCTATCTATCTATCTATATATATATATGTTCACAAAGTTAGGAAACTTTCAGTGTAAAAAACAGATTTTGTTTCATTCACATCCAAAAGGTATTTTTTGAAATTTATGTGGCTGATATTTATTCAATATATATATATATATATATATGATATATGATATATGATATATCTACATTGTGAACATATATGGGATTGTTATATGAATGTATGTTTTGTGGGCTGAATTTGTTTATTGGTGTTTAAAAATTTCATTTTCTTTCATAAAGTTGGTACATCAATATTTGGTTATTTTTATTATGCATTTCTCATTTTATGTTATTTAACATTGCTTGAGTGATTATACAGAATGATTTAGTATATATTAGGGGACCTGAATTTGTTTCTTGGTGAATATTTGAGGGTTGTTTGATTGCAGGCCTCAAGCTCATTTCTTTTTTTATAATTTATAATCTTGGTTATAAAATAAGCACTTAGTTATACAGCTTATAAGCTGGGTTTTTTTAGTTGTTTTTAGCAGGAAAAGCTGAAGTCTTTGAATTTCATACTCATTCACAAAGTTAGGATATCAAAATTTGGTTATATTTATTATGCTTATCTCATTTTATGCTATTTCTCATTGCTTGAGTGATTATATGAGTGATGTATTATTGGTTTTGAGAGTTGAATGATTAGGGGCTTGTTTCATTGTAGGCCTGGAGCTCATTTGTTTTTCATTTATAATTTTGGTTATAAAAATTGGCACTTAGTTCTCCATCTTAGAACCTGGGTTTTTAGTTGTTTTTAGCAGGAAAAGCTAAAGTCTTTGAATTTCATACTCTTTCACAAAGTTAGGATATCAAAATTTGGTTATATTTATTATGCTTATCTCATTTTATGCTATTTCTCATTGCTTGAGTGATTATATGAGTGATGTATTATTGGTTTTGAGAGACGAATGATTAGGGGCTTGCTTGATTGTAAGCTTGAAGCTCATTTTTGAAATAATTTTAGTTAAAAAAATAAGCACTCAGTTTTTCAGCTAAGAAGCTGAGTTTCTTTAGTTGTTTTTAGCTGGAAAAGCTGAGGTCTTTGAATTTCATACTTGAAATTCCTATCCGCTGTTCTAGTTGTTGTTAAGTTGTTAGGTTGCAACTATAATTGTAACCACAGTTGTAACCTAAGTATACTTGAAATTCCTAAGTATACTGATGGACCTAACAATACTCTTTCACAAAGTTGTGATTACCAAATTTGATTAATTTTACTTTTTTCTTTATCATATGCTAGTTCTCATGGCATAAGTACTTGTTGGCATGAATGGAGTATTGTCCGGTTTTGAGGGTTGAATAATATTAGGGGTCTGTTTGATTGTAGGCTTCAAGTCCAGTTTTTTTGTTGTAAAGAAAAAAAAAGCATTTAGTTCTCCAGCTTAGAAGGTGAGTTTTTTTTCTTCCTATTTTTACCACAAAAGCGTAGAATTTTTTTTTGTTGAGTTAACCTGATATTACTCTCTTTATGAGATAAGTCAACTTATTGCTTAGAAATAAGAAATCTTCAATGTAAAAACAGGATTTAGTTCATGCACCTCATTAAGGTATTGAGATTGGTGGGGTAGTGTTGTTTTATGTGACTGGTGTCGATTCTATATACTGTCTTTCTATCTACCTATATATGTGCTTATATGAGTGCATTGTGGATTTAGTTTATTGGTCTTTCAGTTTCATTTTCTTTCACCAAGTTGGGAAGATCCGAATTTGGTTACATTTATTATGCCTTCCTCACATGCTATTTCTCGTTGCATAAGTGTAAGTAGAGATGGAGTATAAGGGTGGGAGGGGCTTGTTTACTTGAAGGCTTTAGGCACATTTTTTTTTTTTTGTCAAAAAGAATTTAAGCATTTAGTTCTCCATCAGTCCATCTAAAAACCTGAATTGTTTCTTCTGTTCTTTTTAGGACGAAAAGCAAGAAGTTTTAAGTTTAATCAACCTGATATTTCTTTCTTTCTAATATCGAGGGCTTGTTTTTTAGTAGGCTTTAAGCTCGTTTTTTTTTTGTTATAAAGAAAAAAACCATTAGTTCTCCAGCTTAGGAGCTGAGTATTTTGTTTTTTTAGCACGAAAAGGTAGAATTTTAAGTTCAGATAAATCTGATATTTATCTTTTTCAGAGATAAGCCAACATATTGCTTAATAGCTGTAATGAAAGAACCTCGAAATATCTGTTGAAATATGTTTACTTGGAATGGAATAATGTTCTCTATTTGGTAGAGATGAGGTCTTGAAAGCTCTTTAATGAAGTAGGATTATAGTAAAATGACAAAAGAAAAGAGGAAGAAAGTGAAAAAAGTATGGAAATAAGTTCAAAGAGCATGTAATGAACTTTGTTTACTTATCCGATACTTTTTTTTGCCGCTCTGTATTGATGAATATTAAGGGTAAAAGGTTAACTGTTGGTTGTGGTGTTATTTGGTGTGAAAAATTCAGGGACACTCTTCACTCCTTTTATTTTTGACAATTTGATTGTTTTCTAATACAGTATGTTATTTGCTTATGTGGACATTGGTTAACTTAATTCCCTTTGCAGGCATGAATTCTTGTTGAAACTTCACATATTCTCCACCTGTAGATTAAGCTAGTGAAGAGAGATGGTGTTTAAGCCACTGGATTGGTACTGCCAACCTGCCGAAAATGGGGTATGGGCAAGAGCAGTACAAAATGCATTTGGCGCTTATACGCCATGTATAACCGAGTCTCTGGTGGTTTGCATTTCCAATGTGGTTCTTATCTCTCTCTGTGTATACCGTATATGGCTGACAAAGAGAGATTACAAAGTGAAGAGGTTTCGTCTGAGATCAAATATTTACAACTATATGTTGATCCTCATGGCTGCATATTGTACTGCCGAGCCTTTATTTAGACTGGTCATGGGATATTCAGTTTCTAATCTTGATGGGCAAATTGGCCTTGCCCCATTTGAGGTTTGTGCTTCCTTGATTATTGGATCAATTCTGTGACTATTAGTAGTCTGTGTATTATGCGATTGTTTGTCTTTAGATGGAAATATGTTATTTTTGCATGTAATGAATAAATATTGGGAAAATATTGCTTAAACACGCCAACCAATCATTCTTTGACAATTAATTCAACAAACTAATAATAATTTGATTCTACTGATATACTAAGCACCAAGCTACAGAAAAATTAACAATTTGTACGCCAACATTAAGTCAGGCCTTTAAGCCCTCGTAAGTTCTATAGGCTGGGGCTCTTATCGTATGATTTTGTATGAACTGGTATTTAAATTATGAAATTTGATAGGCTGGTGCTCCGCTAGTTTGATTCGTATAGACTGGTGTCTAAATTGTGAGTTTTATAGGTTAGTACACTACTTGTTAAAAGGTGATAGGTTAGTGTATGAAAGTGATAATAACAATTACATGGTCAGAGAATTTATTGCTTCAATCTACCTTCCTTTTTTTTTTTTTTACAAATTCATTAACTATTTTGCAGATAACTTCTCTCGTTGTTGAGGCTTTTGCTTGGTGCTCTATGCTGGTAATGCTATCTGTAGAAACGATAGTATACATACATGAATTTCGGTGGGTTGTTAGGTTTGGAGTTGTTTATTCCCTCATAGGAGATACAGTCATGCTCAGCCTCATTTTCTCAGTGAAGGACCTTTACAGTCGGTTAGTTGTTTAATATAAATTTATGACTTTTGGTTTAAAATCTTGTTTTCTATATCATAATCCACTCTTACTTAAACTGGATCTTGGAAAGAAGACATTGAACACCAGTATTGTTTAAGACCAAGTACTGAAGTGACGTGGCTTAAATTAACAGTGAAATATAGGAAGTTTCTCTGTGTAATAAACAAAGGTGGTAGGTTAACTTGTATTGTCATCTTAGATTAGGCTTACTATGTAGCGCACACTCGTACCTATTCCGCTTACCATTACCTTGATGTAACCATCTATTATGTTCTTCAATCATGCTGTTCCAGAAAAATCAATTCTGCATTCTGTTTGCTTTTTATCGAATGTGGTTGCAAATTATTTTACACTTGTCTTCTGTATACGCAGATCTCTTCTGTTCATGTACGTTAGTGAAGTCTTTGTCCAGGTTTGGTGCTCTTATTTGCGTCTCAGTATTTATAATTGCTTGTGTTAGGCTGCTTATTGTTTATTAAGTTTAGGCCAAAACCAGTTCAAATCTGTTGATAATAGCATCAATTTGAAGTTTGTCTTAACGCCATCATTAATGTGGCTTTTGCATGCCCCCGAGTTAAAAAAATCGTTGGTTTTATCGTCTCATATTTACAAATCACAGAAACAATCAAGTTTAACCTTTGAATGTTGTTGATGCATAGGTTTTGTTTGGAGTTTTACTGCTGTTCTATGTTCCGAGCTTGGATCCTTATCCAGGGTACACACCCATAAGGGATGAGTTTGTTGACGACTCTGACTATCAAGAACTTCCTGGAGGAGAGACAATCTGTCCAGAGAGGCATGCCCATCTATTTTCCCGTATGCCTCGATTCTAATTTTATATAAATATATGCAACTTATTGCTAAATTTCTACTTTAAAAAAAATTGTTGCTACACACACCGTTGATAGTGTAAATCAGGAATCTGAACTCTTCCTGTTATTCCATTTTTTATCTTGTGGTTGGCACTTTAAGGTAGCTTTTTGAATGTTATTTTTCTCATATGAGAAAGAGGATACTAGGGACTTGATGCTTACACAATGCGATGTGGAAATGAGAAAACATGTAGTTTATATCTTGAGTTTGAGAATAATCATCTTGCCAAACGCTTACCGTTGTACTTATGCATTAGACTTGAAGTGTTAGTTTGGGGATTTGATCATTTTAATATCCTTCATGTTTGTTTTGTTCTGCAGTATTTGTTTCTTGTTTGAGACATCATTCTGTATATGCTACATCTCAAATGTGTTGTTTTATTTAACCTTTTTCCCTAAAATTATGGGTAAATCATTTCCGCTTTTGAAGTGATTCTGCCAAAACTGACATGCTGATTTCTCTTTTTAACTCTCCTGTAGAAATTACTTTTGGATGGATGAATCAGATTATGCAGCTAGGCTATAAACGACCTCTGACAGATAAGGATGTTTGGAACCTGGACACTTGGGATCGAACGGAAACCCTTAATAGCAGGTGTTTTTTTTTTTTGGTTATCCTTGTTCCTTCTTTGGATTATCCTAATTACTCCTTTTTTTTGTTGAAATTTGGAACATTGTGAAATTCATGATTATTATTTTCTGACTGTAGATTTCAGCAGTGTTGGGCAGAGGAATCTCGCCGACCTAGACCGTGGCTTTTGAGAGCTTTGAATAGCAGTCTTGGCGGAAGGTATGAACTGATAGAAAAAATTGCTACTGCAAACGGATTTTTAATATATTAAGTAAAACTCTTAGTATATGTTATTGTGCAGACATGAGGTTCGTCTAGGGCCTCTAGGCAGTATAGTAGTAACGAAAATGTCTGATTCGAATTCCTTTTTTATTTTTTAGGTTTTGGTGGGGTGGCTTCTGGAAGGTAATTTATAAAGAATCTACTTTGTGCAGGCCCTTGTGATTTTGAGCGTAAAGCATAATTCTTGATATATATGGATCAGCGTACTTTTATACACTGTACAGTATATAATTCTGGGAAAGCATAGGATATTCCTGCAAACTATTACAATTATCTAGGTCAGTCGGGAAAAGTTTCTGAATGTGAAGCGTACTCAAACAAGATATGCCAATTTTATGTCAAGAAACAAGATGATCAGTCTATTGGGACCATAAATAATGCAAAATTGATATATTACTTGATTGTCTAGGTCAGACAGAAAAAAGTTCTGAATGTGACATGCACTCAAAACAAGATATATACAACTTTGTGTCAAGAAACAACATGATCAGACTATTGGGACCATAAATATTGCAGTGGGAAAAAACAAATTTTTAGCTTTTTTTGGCTCAAATCAACGACTACGTCTTGTTCTTCAATTATGTAGAGAAATGTGTTCAGTTTGCTGTTTGGTTAATGTTTGTTATAACCTTAAGATTTTGATTTGGTTAAGAATATGGGGAATTTGAAAGACTGCAACTTTGCTTGATCCTCGATTCCATAAGTGGAGTACGATTTTGGAAAGATTTTGCATAAATATCATGGGAATTGATTGAATATTTATCTGCTTGGTGCTCTCTTAAGTGTAAATATTAATCAAGGTGCCAATAGAATCTTCCGGTTTTATTTCTTTATTTCAACTGAATTGTTTTTCATTGGACTCTTGTAGATTTTTAATGATGGCTCTCAGTTTGTGGGCCCACTCATATTGAACGAACTTCTACAGGTTGGTAATTGTTGTTACATCCAGCAATTCACTGTTATATTTAATGAGAAGTGACTGTTCAATTAGTCATTTTATTCAATAAACGATGTTATTAATTTATTTATTTATTTTGTTTTTGCCTTTCTGCAGTCTATGCAACGAAGAGATCCAGCTTATATTGGATATTTTTATGCCTTTGCCATTTTCGTTGGAGTGGTATGAGTTGATTCTTTTTTATACGTATCAATCTTTTCTGGTGGGATTTGACCTTAAATTAATAGCTCAACTATATATGCTTCACCAATTCCTTTTCTATATTAGTAATTCGTTTCTTTACTTGGTTCAGGTGTTTGGTGTGCTGTGTGAAGCTCAATACTTTCAGAATGTCATGCGTGTTGGCTACCGCTTACGGACAACCTTGGTAACATTTGCTACCTTTTTGAACTTTTATTTGATGGTTCAATTGTATGGGACTTCAATTAACAATCATGCACTTGCCATGATTTACAGTTATTATTTGCTAATATTTAAACTCAACCACCATTCAACATTATTGAGTATCATTTTAACATGCAATGATGAGAAACTTTGTTTTGCATATTCTTTATGTGATTTTACCATTAATAGCTTTAATTAGCACACAAGAAATTTTGGAGCATGAACCAACAAAATTATTTGGTGGTATATGTATTTTTGATTTATGTTGCGGAGTATAATAGAAGAATTTTCTGAAAGAACTGTTCACGAATAAAGCAGCATCCTCTCTAGGTAGCTGTTGGTTCTCAGGACCACCCCCTTGGTCTGTTAAACTAATCTTACTTTTATTATCAGATCTTGTTCATACTGTTGAACTAATTTTTTTTTCTTAAGACATGCCTACTTGATCCCATTCATTCCTCATTGTGTGTTTCATTTTTTTGGTGGAATTATTTTGACCATTCTGCTCCTAATTCATTTGGTCTCTGTAGCACTGGATGCTTTTAACTTGTCTTAACAAGATAAAGGAAAATACAGCTCTTTCAGAGGAAACTGAAATATAAGCTTTTACTTATTAATTTTTTTCAATAAACAATTGAATTAAGCTACACCTCCTTTTTTTTTGTCTTGCTAATTGGTATGTTTTTTTAATCTAGTGTATTTTGCTAAGTTTTAGTTATAATCCTCAAATCCTTTCTCAATTTTCTTTCTTTCATTTCATTAATTCCTAATGCTGAACGTTAAATTTAAGTTTTTGCCAAGGGTGGCTTTATAAGTAAGTTTTCTCTTATATTGATATGTTAATTGACTTCCACGGTTTGCTTTTGCTGATGACTTACAAAAAGTGGACATCTGTAGGTTGCTGCTGTGTTCCGCAAGTCTTTAAGGTTAACTCATGAAAGCCGGAAACGATTCGCAACAGGAAAAATCACCAACCTAATGACAACTGATGCTGAATCACTCCAGGCATGTTATTAAGCATCTTTATATCTGCTTTCACACAAGCACGTAATTATGCAGATTTTATGTGTAACAGATGTATATTTTATGTGAAATATAAATTTGTAATATATGTATTCAGTAGCAACAAGTCATGATACTTTACTCAACGAAGTATTTATACACTGGTGGGTATTCTCTCTTTACAAATTTGCAAAATTATGTCATGTAGTTTGGAAAAACTAGTTACGAATACTTTTATCACTAAGACAAGTTTTGCTCGAGTAAAAGTCTCGTCACTGGTGGGAATTTTTGGAATTTCACAATGGCTTTCAAGTCTATGTTATTGGATTATCTCTTAATGCTTATGCTTTTGTTAATAATGGTTGCGTGGAAGCAATTCTCTCTTCAGAACATATTCCCTGTTTGACGTACAGTCTTAAGCATTTTCCTTGTTAGCCCTCACCTTAAAATGTCAAATAAAAATTGAATTCTTAGAAAAGGGAAGAAAATATTACCTAGAGAAAGGGTTCCTGCTCAATTTGCACACGTCAGTATGCAGCTATATATTGTTTTAACAGGCGACGTCATCTTTTTTTGTATCCATGTGTTTACTACTTTAATTAAATATGTGGTGATGGAATTTTGTTTAATATTTCGGTGAGTACAGTTTTTTTACTAAACATCCCTTTGTTGTTGTTTTACCCCAACAGCAAATATGCCAGTCACTTCACACTTTGTGGTCAGCTCCTTTTCGTATCATAGTTGCTATGGTTCTGCTTTACCAGCAGTTGGGTGTTGCTTCACTTATTGGGGCACTGCTGCTAGTCCTTTTGTTCCCTGTGCAAGTAAGTTCTCCCTCTCCTCTCTCTCTCTCTCTATCTGTGTGTATGTGCATCTGTTGTGTGTTTGCAATGCAAAGCAACTTCCCTCGCTCCTTTTCTTCTCCCACATTTTAAAGTTCAGATTATTTCAAGAGAGAATGGTTCTTATTGTTTTCTCTTCATACATTAATCTAACTATAGCCTTTGAATCCATTTTTTTCTCTCTATATCTTGGTCATTCGCTCTTTCATTGGTTGTTTTAATCTTTGTTAAAAAAAATTAGAATCAGATTAATCTACACTTTTAATTAAATAAATACTTAGAGCTGAAAGTGAGAGACCTATTTTATGTTTAGAGGTCTGCTTTACCAAACTTAACGAGAAATTCCAAATTTTAGAACAGTTAAAGGGATGTAATATGAGAATAAGGAAAGTCATTGGAATTCCAGACTTCTCCAAAACTTGCCAATTCTTATAAAAATTAGTTTTTGTTTAAAGATGTGCCGCTTGGATTTTAATTATTTCTCTTGTGGCAGACATATGTCATCAGCAAAATGCAGAAACAGTCGAAGGAAGGATTGCAGCGAACAGACAAGAGAATTGGCCTCATGAATGAAATTTTGGCTGCCATGGATACTGTGAAGTATGGTTCATTTTGATATTCCAAATGCTTGCCACTTTCATGATTTAGGTAATGTGAGTAATTTCCTAACTTGTTATTGAACATGTTGCAGATGTTATGCATGGGAGAGTAGCTTCCAAAACAAAGTTCAACAAGTTCGGAATGATGAGCTGTCATGGTTCCGCAAAGCACAAATATTGGCAGCAGTACGCATTACTCATTCTAAACTTTCATATTTATGCCAAGAGGAGCAACATATTTTGAAGTCATTTTTGCTGTTCTATATGCTTAAACATTCTTTTCTTTTTGCAGTTTAACAGTTTCATACTAAACAGCATTCCAGTATTTGTGATTGTCGTTTCTTTTGGGGTTTTCACTTTGCTGGGAGGAGAATTGACGCCTGCAAGGGCATTTACATCACTTTCATTGTTTGCGGTGTTACGATTTCCACTATATATGCTCCCAAACATAATAACTCAGGTTCTATTTTTTAATCATAACTTTCTGTCATCTCATTCTTTGACCAACATCATATTTATAATAAACAATTATGAAACCGCTGCCGAATTTGACAGGTTGTTAACGCGAATGTATCTTTAAAACGTCTTGAAGATCTTCTTTTAGCTGAAGAAAGAATTCTCTTACCGAACCCACCACTTGAACCAGGACTTCCTGCAATTTCAATTAGAAATGGTTTCTTCTCTTGGGACTCAAAGGTCAGTATTTCAGTCTATCACTTCCTACTTTAGATTATGTAACAAAGGTTATGCATATCTTTTTGTGGGAGCTGTAAATGTTTAGTTCACCGAAGTTTTACCTTGCATTTCTCATATTAAATTTAGGGGTGGACTACAAGTAACCCCCATGTACTATGAGCGTTTTCCAAATACCCCAAGGACTACGTAAATTTGCATTCCTATATCAAACTTTGAAATGGCATAACTTTGTGCTCGATTGTCCATTTTTGGATAACTGATGTTTATGTCACATGTATTTTTTTTTAAATCTACGCATTACCAACAGCGGAAAGCAAGTGACACCAATTACTTGTAAAATGTGCAGTCCTCTCCTTTAATTAACCTTTTGTTTGTATAAATTACTCTAAACTTACCTTTTTTGCTAACCTCTATCCATATATCCAAACAACAATAATTCAGAACAGACTATCGAGTACAAGGTTGTACCATGTTGGAATTGGTCAATGAGGCTTGTTTGCAAGAATAATATAGTAATTTGGGCTGTAACAGTTTGCAAAAAAGAAAAAATAGTAGGTGTGGGTTATCTGCTAGTAACTGAAGTGCATGTGTTTATCTGCTAAATACTCATCATACATGGGGTTATTTGAATTTTACCCAAAATTTAACATTGTCACTCTGATTCTCTGAATATACAAACTTCATTTCATTTTTGGATTTGATTTCGTTATTGTACGACTGCTAATGTGGTTCGATTATTTCCTTCAAAATGCTGTACTATTGTGTTTATTTTACCGACTGATTTATTTCCCTTATGAAGGCCGAGAAGCCCACATTATCTAATATTAATTTGGATATACCAACCGGTAGCTTGGTAGCAATTGTCGGCAGTACTGGAGAGGGAAAAACGTCCCTTGTCTCGGCTATGCTTGGAGAGCTTCCTCCAATAGCAGATTCAATTGCTGTTATCCGAGGATCTGTTGCTTATGTCTCTCAAGTCTCATGGATTTTTAATGCAACTGTAAGTATACACATTCTTTTCTTTGATGGTTTAAAAAATTTGAGTTAAAAGAAGACCGACTCTCACATATACTTTCAGGTGCGTGAAAATATATTGTTTGGGTCTATTCTCGATTCTACGAGATATAAGAAGTCGATAGAAGTCGCCGCATTGGAGCATGATCTTGATCTTCTTCCTGTGAGTTAACTGCACGTTTTTTTATATATATCCTAGACAGAAATTGATTTTTAATACTCCTATTAAAGCTGTTTTGGAGCTGATGTCATTGTTCCTCGCCTTTGCTCTTTTCATTAGGGAGGTGATCTTACTGAAATTGGTGAAAGAGGGGTTAATATCAGTGGTGGTCAGAAGCAAAGAGTGTCCCTAGCAAGAGCTGTTTATTCTAATTCAGATGTTTATATTTTTGATGATCCTTTAAGTGCACTGGATGCCCATGTAGGGCGACAGGTATTGTATTCCTTAATAATAAGTAGTATTTTCACGATAGTAAATTGAAATTAATAATTTGGTAATTGAACGAGCAAACACTTTCTTTTGATGTTAATGGTAAATAGGTCATATCTTTCATCATTCTGAAATAAAAATTCCATTGTATTTTTTGCAATTATATATCTGATTGTTTAATTACTTCCTTTATGTCTTCTGAGAAACTGATAATTGCATTTCAAATGCGGCAAATGCCCAGGTTTTTGAGAAATGCATAAAAGAAGAGTTGAAAGGGAAAACAAGAGTTCTGGTCACCAACCAGTTACATTTTCTTTCACAAGTCGATAAAATTCTCCTGGTCCACGAAGGCATGGTAAAGGAAGAGGGGACATTTAATTACTTATCAAGCAACGGCGTGCTATTCCAAAAGTTAATGGAAAACGCAGGGAAAATGGAAGAATATGTAGAAGAAGAAGCAGCAGTTGAAAATGGTAGTCATGAAACCTCTAAAGCTATTATTAATGGAGGAACGAACGACCTTGTTAAAGCTATAAATAGCACAGAGCCGAAAAAAGAAGGAAAGTCTATACTTATAAAGCAGGAAGAAAGAGAAACTGGGGTTGTGAGCGTGAAAGTTCTGCAGAGGTAAGATAGTGTAGCAGCCCTTTTTGTTTCTAATAGCTTATGGGCATCACCAATGTCGCATACCATCTTCCTTCTCTTGGTGTCTCTCTGAATTACTTTTATTGATCTCGATAGTTCATAGCAAAAATTTGAAATATGTGGAAAACTAAAGGGGTATGTCTGAGCGTGATGTGTTTTTTTGGAATGTATGTTCTACAAATGGTCTGTATATTCAAATCGCAATACGACATCCAGGATCCAATTGGTTTTGTGGGAAAAAAGAATTACGATAAAATGCTTTACCCATTTTACATGACTAAATAACAGAAAATAGATAGAAAAAAAAAACTTTGAAAAAGAATTTTCATTGTAATAATTTTGGTGTATAAAACACTTTCTGCACTACCATACAGAGCCTTAGTTACACTGTCCATTTGTCTTGTGATTGTTTTGTTATATTTTCTTTTATAATATGTCAATCTTAAACGTAATTTCTCTTAGGTACAAGGATGCATTGGGAGGTCTATGGGTGGTTATTATTCTCTTCATGTGCTATGTTCTTACAGAAGCTCTGAGAATAAGCAGTAGCACATGGTTAAGTGTATGGACTGATCAAAGCAGATCAGTTCGCTACTCTCCCGCATTTTACAATTTAATTTATGGTCTTCTCTCATTTGGCCAAGTATGTATTTCACAATTTCGTTTTATTTCTAATTTATTTTTTATTGTCCACTATCAGCAAATAAAGGTTTGGTTCTTTTTCGTGTAGGTTATGGTGACACTGGCAAATTCCTTTTGGTTAATCCTATCAAGTCTTTATGCAGCCAAAAGATTACATGATGCGATGCTTAACTCTATATTACGGGCACCTATGGTCTTTTTTCACACAAATCCTCTTGGCCGGATTATTAATCGATTTGCTAAGGATCTCGGTGACATTGACCGAAATGTTGCTGTGTTTGTGAATATGTTTTTGGGTCAAATATCACAGCTTGTGTCCACATTTGTGTTAATAGGAATCGTCAGCACCATGTCTTTATGGGCAATTATGCCTCTTTTGGTTTTGTTTTATGCTGCCTATCTCTATTATCAGGTATTATGGAATCTAAGCTTCTATGTTTTTCTTTTGTTTTTATACTTGTGTGATAGCATAACTACTTTTCACTCAAGTACCACTAGACAGATGCTTTTGCAAAGTCCAGTGTTGCTAAATTTTTAGATATTCCAGGAAGAAGGTAACTGATTGATTAAACCTGACTAAAAGTTTAATATTATATCTTTGTTGAGAATCTGCTGAGTGCTGAAAATAGTTCACAGAGTTTTGGGATTTACTTGGTTGCCTGTACATCTTGTAAATCTTGAGCTGAATGTAATATCTATATATTTCCTCATCAGAAAATATATGGTCCATTTTTGTAGCACCTTGACTTGAAGAAACACAAAAAATGCATTAAAAGGCACCCCTTTTATATTACTTTATATTACTCTTTGGTAACGACTGACTCCACATTGTCTGGATCTGTTTGGATGGGGGGTTGAGTTTTCAATTTGTACTTTTAGTTTTAGGCTTCTCGACTTGCTTGAAGAAAAGGGAATCTTGTAAAACCTTTTTAAGCAATTAATTCACTTTCCATCTTTTGAACTCTTAAGAAACCTGTAGGTAAAGAAGCAAGTGTATCAGTTCTAGATTCCTAAAGCTGTGGTATTTACTTAAAAATTAAAAATGAAATGAAAAAAAAGTGTTACAGTCACGTTGTACCAATGTGTTTGTGTAGTTTACTAATATGCTAGTTTTCAGAACAAATAGTTTCCAGACCTTAACTTATACTGTATCTATCAATATTTTTTTATATAGAGCACATCCCGGGAGGTAAAACGCTTAGATTCCATTTCCAGATCCCCTGTATATGCTCAGTTCGGAGAAGCATTAAACGGTCTCTCAAGTATCCGAGCATACAAAGCATATGACAGGATGGCGAACATTAATGGAAAAGCAATGGACAATAATATCAGATTCACCCTTCTTAACATGAGCGCGAATAGATGGCTAGGAATTCGTTTAGAAACACTAGGTGGACTAATGATTTGGCTCACTGCAACCTTTGCTGTCGTACAAAACGGAAGGGCCGAAAACCAAGAAGCGTTTGCTTCAGTTATGGGTCTGCTTTTAAGTTACGCTTTAAATATCACGGGATTACTGACTGGTGTATTAAGACTCGCCAGCCTGGCAGAAAACAGTTTAAATGCGGTTGAACGAATTGGTACATATGTTGATTTGCCTTCTGAGGGACCAACAGTTATAGAGAGCAATCGTCCACCACCAGCCTGGCCTTCCTCGGGAAGCATTACGTTTGAAGATGTTGTATTGCGTTATAGGCCGGAGCTGCCACCTGTTTTACATGGGTTGTCTTTTACGATATCTCCGAGTGATAAAGTGGGGATTGTTGGAAGAACTGGGGCTGGGAAATCGAGTATGTTAAATGCATTGTTTCGGATCGTGGAACTAGAGAGAGGGAGGATTTTGGTTGATGGCTATGATATTGCAAAGTTTGGGTTAACCGATCTTCGGAAGGTTCTTGGTATTATCCCACAAGCACCTGTCCTTTTCTCAGGTACAACTTTTCAGATATTCTTTGCAATCTGTTTTCCACATCTTCTTTTATATGTAGAAAAGTCACCTCACTGCCTGGGGGGTTTAGTTGGCACCCTTTACTGTTAAGTAAAGTTTATAATTTAAAGAAAATTGAAGCAGATTTCACCCCGTGTCTCCATTTGGACACATTCAGAAATTGTAAATTGTTTTTTACAGTATTATTCCTTAATGGGATCCTAGACCTATTTGAAAAGTAAAAACTAAGTTTATTTACTGATGGGTTGAGTTGGTGCTATAGATCAAGAATAACTTTGATCTTGAAGAATTATGAAGTGGATGAATCCTATTTAAACACATTGCAACTGGTTATTGTTACTTCACTGCTGAAAATAGTTTCAATTTTCTTAATGATTCAAAGAGATAAGTTCGTGAATCAAACATTTAATATCATTTTTTTTTTCTTCAGGGACTGTTCGATTTAATCTTGACCCTTTTAGCGAACACAATGATGCTGACCTTTGGGAGGCTTTAGAAAGGGCACACCTTAAGGATGTCATTAGGAGAAATTCGTTGGGACTGGATGCTGAGGTATACTATGCTTTTTTTAATTACAAATTGGTTGCTTTGGCGAGTTACAGTAATGGTCCTTATACCTAGGAAGAAATATTTTTTTGGTTAATAATAATTGTCCTCATAGTTTGGTTAAGTTACATTAGAGTGGTCCTCGGTAGTTTAAGTACAACTTTAAGGGTCCCTATAGTTTCAGTAAGTCACACAGGGAATCCCCACCTGGGAATTTATAGTGTTGTACATGTGGATTACTTTTTTAACCTGTTTAAATATTGTGATTATTAGTGTAATACTATTTTTTTAATATTATGAAGGTTTCTGAGGCGGGCGAGAATTTTAGTGTTGGACAGAGACAGTTGTTGAGTCTTTCTCGAGCATTGTTACGGAGATCAAAGATTCTTGTACTTGATGAAGCAACTGCGGCTGTTGATGTTAGGACCGATGCCCTTATTCAAAAAACCATAAGAGAAGAATTCAAGTCGTGTACAATGCTCATTATTGCACATCGTCTGAATACCATTATTGATTGTGACCGTATTCTTCTGCTTGAAGCTGGTCGGGTATGTTCTATCTTGTTTTAAAACATGTAGTTTTTTTCTAGCTGTGAAATTCTGACCATGTTAGGTTTTCTGCAAGTGAAATTGACAGAGTTGTAATTAAAAATTACAAGAAGTACTTCATATTGTTGACTGGAAATTGAAACTTTCTACAATAGTATATAATCAATTCTTAATCTTCGACACCAACATACAATAATTAAAAATAAGCAGTTTAGTACACCAAGCTTACCATTGTTTTTCATGCTTTTGCATGACATACATAAAAGTGACAGATTTGGGATCAAAATATAATTTTAAGTGATAGAGTGGTGTAGAAAAGACAATAGGCGAGGTGGACTGTTGTCTAAAATATTTGGTTTTCATTATAAATTAGCACTTCTAAGTCAAACTATGAAGTATTTCCTGTTTGGTGTACGAAGTCCGAAATTATGATTACTTAGTATATGAAACTGAAATTAGGCCAGTTTCTTGAAACTCAAAAGCGTAGCTTAAGCATTTTTGCACGATCTCCTATAAAACAAGTTTTTGACCGTAAAAAAACATAAGCTCTTTGGGCTTTCTTGCAAACAACTTTTTCTTATAAAACTTTTCTTGAACTTTGAAGTGAGCTTTTCAAAACAGATAAACGAACCATATTTGTATCTGAGATGTGAGTATTTGTCTGTCCAGGTATTAGAATACAATACCCCAGAGAATTTGCTGGAAAATGACGAAAGTTCATTCTCTAAGATGGTCCAAAGTACCGGTGCTGCAAATGCCCAGTACTTGCGAAGCTTAGTACTTAACGAGCACAATGAGAGAGAAGAGACGAGAAGATTAGACGGTCAACGAAGATGGCTTGCTTCGTCTAGGTGGGCTGCAGCTGCTCAGTATGCGCTTGCTGTTTCTCTCACTTCATCCCACAACGACCTTGTCCAGTTAGAGATAGAAGATGAACATAATATTTTGCAACGGACAAAAGATGCGGTTTTAACTCTGCAAGGAGTTCTAGAAGGGAAACATGATAAAGCCATTGAAGAAACCCTTGATCAGTATCAGGTCCCCAGTGATAGGTGGTGGTCGTCTCTTTACAAATTGGTTGAAGGTAAATAGAACTCCATCTTGACTTTTTACAAGTCTATACAGTCACGTATTTTCCGAAACCTGAACCAATCTCACATAAACGTTCACCCATGCTCATAATTAATGGTTTTAATCTTTAACAAGATAGTCCATAGAGGATCATTCTTTGCTGAAAATATAAAACTAGGGATAGAGTTAGTGTGCCATGCAGGTTGTAGATTCGAATGAACAGCTTAAAGGGGCGGTTTGTGATAAACTAATCGAGTGCTTTATTTTGTTGGAGTTTTAAAGCAGAAAGCTAGTTTCTTTTAGACATTAAAAAAATGGTTAATTGCAGCTTTCAGTTTATTGTAAGCCATTAAAGTATAAAAGCGTCGCTTCAAAGCTCGACAACCAAATGCACAACTTAAAAGCAAACAACTAGAGCTGAAAAACTGTAGCCAAACTAATCTTTACTGTTGTCATTGGTTAAATACGTCTTGTTTTATTTTTGTATCACTGATGAAGGTGCAATTTTATTTTCATCAGGTTTGGCAATGATGAGTAGATTGGCTAAAAACAGGCTTCATCAAACTGGGAATGCATATGAAGATACAACTATTGATTGGGACCATGTTAACATGTAGATCAATAGCTAGCTTACTTGATTCTTATACCAAATATCAAAACTGTGCTTATTTATTGTTGTAAGCTTTGAGTTGACTTATGTAGAACCCAATTTGTTACGTATATGTACGAGTAATTTTGTCATGAGTATTATTGAGGATGGGAATGGTTGCCATCCCATAATATCTTATCAGAAATACTAGAAAGAAGGTCGCTTAAGGCTTTGGATTGCGATATCGTAATTCTATCATATCGCTGTGAAGTTCTGATATACAAGCTCATATTATGCCATCTTATGCACAGACTCGCACAATGAGAGCGAGTTTAGAACTAAGCTTAGCTCTCTCCACCATCCTTTAAAATTCTGAGGGAACTTATTATTAAACCACATGGTTGGTCGATATATATTAGATATGAGATAATAAAAAACTCTAATATTCTCCCTTGCTCGTGGCCCGATCCAATGAATGCAAATATTAAACGGGTGAAGGTAAGCGGGACATGACTAGTCCCCTCTGATACACATTCTAACTGGCTTAATTTGAGTATATCTTAAAAATCACTGCTTACTAACAGTCTTCCGATACCGCCCTCTTTTGGTACAAAACTAAAATTTCTATTTTAGACATCAAGTCTCCATCGATCAAAAGAACCCACGTTTGACAAGAATATAAATGAACTAAAGTCAGTTTATTTCAATCATTATTTGCTAAAACTTTCCAACTAACTGGAATTTGGGACCATGTCATATTGTCATAAATTCAATATGGCCTAAATAGCAACAAATAAAAAGATTGTTTTCTTTCTATAAGCTCATTTTGAGGGGAAATCAAGTTATTTCACACTTTCTATAAAAAAAATCGGTGAGAGTACGTGTGCAAATAGGCCCTTTCTAACCTTACATGATGTAATCTAACAAAGTGTGGACTTTGTCCACTTTCAATTGTGGTATTGTCAATTTATGTAATGTAATAAATCTGTACAACCTTTTAACGTGCAATAAATGATGGCATGTTGAGAAAATAAATTTGTGCAAAGGCTAGGAATAGGCGCAATCCACACATGGCCTAGCTGGAACAAACAGATACCTGTTACTTTCATACTCTTTCATTTCCCTTTCATCATTATATATTCTTCTAAATATTTTAACAACATTTCTTCAAGGATTAGGATTAGCGCATAGTGGTCTCCATAGTTTACATAAAAATTCACTTTGGCTCTACAGTTCAGTTTTGCTTAATAGGCCCTCCATGGGACACAAATTTTATCTTATGACAGGCAAAACTTTGTTTTCGAATGATAGAGAACATACAATTTGACCCATTTAAAGTTTCCCGTAGTAAGTTAGTCTGAGATCGGTGAAAGAATCAGGATCCTAAATAAGAGAAGCACTTGGGAAATAAAGAGATGCCACTTGCAACACCATAATTTCCGATAATGTTATATTTTCAGTGAAAAAGATCGATAAAATATGAGTTTTGCAACCTCGTGTAATAACGATTTGTAGTCTGCAATCCCATATTGCCAATCATGTATCCGTCCCTCTTCATGACAAAAAAATACTCCGATTTGATATCAAGAACGGTGTTAAAAAGTTAAAACTGAAAATATCTTGTAACAATAAGCAGTACGGTGTCAACCCATTTCAACATGCTCCAACTTCCTCCCTATTTAATCTCATTTCATACTATATCGTGATAACGAATTTGAACCTATAAAAAAACAAAAAGAAGGCGACCAAACCTATCCAGAGATCCAGTCCGAACAAGTAAGGACCAAATCCATCACTTTAATAGAATTTCATAACTATTAGCATTTCAGTTGAAAAAAAACAAACAAAATAGTTTTCTTACTCAAACTATATGCACTACTAGATAAATCTCATAAGTTTCTTTATTACAACTTTTTTTTTTAATAAAAAAACACCAAACATGTATCTCTAATAAAATAAAAAAACTCTAGTTATAGAAAAGAACAACCTACCCAGTAATTTATTAGCAACGACCCATAACTAGTGGGGAGAAGCGTTATGTTTCCCAAACCACCATTAATTACCTTTTTTTGTCAGACAATAATATAATAAATAAATAAACTCTGCTAAGTAGTATTTAATAGCTGAGGACAAAAAACAAAAAACAAAAAACAAAATTTTAGAAACTTCTTTTGGGTTTTTGAGTTAGAGGAGTGGGTTTGTGTCAGTTTTTTATTTTATTTTACTTACTATTTTGTTTTTTTGTTTCTCTAAGAGGGGCTGACCTAAAGCTTGTGTCTTGTTCCTTAACTGAAGCTTTTTTTTTTATCACTCTTTTATTGCTTTTTGAGAGTATTAAAAGAGGGTTAGTTAGCTATTTGGTATATTCAGGCATTTTAGTGAAAAGGGTTTTTAAGAAATTTGAGATATTCAAAAGGGTAGCTGCATTTTCATGGATCTAAGTGAAAAATTAAAGTGATTGGGAGTGGAAATTGGGGTTTTAGAGCCACAAAGTTGTGGTTTTTGTGCTTTTGAGCTAAAAAAAAGGCATTAATTTGAGGTGATTGCAAGGGCATTGGTGTAGAAGGAGTGGGGTTTTGTTGGGTTGGATTTGAATTTAAGTAAAAAAAGAAGCTAATCTTTGTGTTTAAGATTTTGGCTTTTTGGAGGGAAAAATGGCTTGTATGAAGTTGGGATCCAAAGCTGATGCTTTCCAGAGGAAAGGCCAGGCATGGTATGTTTATGATCTCTCATGTATTGTTTTTCCTATGAAATTTAATTTTTGTATGTATTTTAGTCGGTGGCGGAACTAGAGCTGTTTTTGTTCGTAATTATGGGGGTGAAAGGCGAAAATCGATAAAAATAAATAAATTAAGATACATTGTAAAAGATCGTTTTTTTCTTCTTAATATGGAGGTGTGAGTCCATTTTAGCCTGCTATTAGTTCATTCCTTGATTTTTAGTGGAATTTTGTTGATATTCCCGTTGGTTTAACTGCTCATTTGTTCCTGTTGCTTCATCTTGTATACCAGTTTGGAAGTTTATATGCATTGAAACTGTTCATTGTTTGTCTTATGAAATTATGGATAAAACATCATGTAGTATACTCGGATAAATTCCCTCCAGCACTATGTAGTTTCCCAAGTTTTGCAACTGCCAGTTCTCTCTTTTTTTCAATTGATATAACCTTGCTTTGTTCATTTTCGATGGTTTTTTCTTATTCCGTGCGTTATCGAGATCTATACGTAAAGCCATCTCATTAGATCAGAAACAATACTACATAAGGAAAACGTAAAGTTATAGCAGAGCACAGTGTTATTACGGAACTTCGTGGCACCTGATTATCTTTGTAAGTTTAAGATGCATAGATCTTGTAGAAGTCAATGATATTATCAGGCGCACCACCTACAAAATTGGCGGAAGTGGTCGACTCTACAAGTTGGAATTATGTAATGGTTTATTGCAAATTTTAAAGTACATGGTGATGATTTGCAGAACACCTACAGTATATGATGTTTTTCAACTTTTTTTCTAGAGTTATACAAGACATGGTATTTTTTTTTTACTCAATACGGGTTTAATTGCTATGTACTCGGCGGCCATATATTTCGATATAAATACATATAGTTGGACTAAGAAACTACAAGAATTTGGCTCAATTTTTTTAAAGATGGTTTCTGAAACATTATAAGGGAGTCGTTTTTCTGTTCTTTGACGAAATTTGTTTGGTTGTTTGTTATGATTATGTATGCTTCTTCAGTTTGATAAGATAGCCTGGTGTAATTCCCATAGGTTTGTAAAATGGTATCTTTGGGCTCTTAGAGTTAGTCAAAAACTGTGTGCAACCCTTGACAAACAAGTTATTTTGATGGGAAACTCCAAGAAATTATACCTAGAGATTCGCCTAAAAAAATTCATCAAACATTCCAAGGGAGTTTCAGCCTCTCAGGCTTCTGCTTCAATTAGCAGGAGTTGTTTTTCTGTAGCCTTTCAGCTGTTTTTCTGTAGCCTTTCAGCTGATGCGTTCCATCAACACTGCTGCTCATGGTATATTCTTTTATTTGAATATTTTTCTGGTCAACGAGTATATTTTGAGTTTTGAGTCTTTTGACTAATTTGTTCGTGAAAGAAAATTTAAATGTTTTGCCCTTATTTGACCTTCCTTTTTGGTGTGTAGGTTCTGCACGACGGGGCTGCCCAGTGATATTGTTGTAGAAGTTGGGGAAATGTCTTTCCATCTGCACAAGGTATAACATTTGTACTTAATTTTTAATGACAGTTGAATATAGTTTTTGCTTCGTAATCTTCGATTATTTATTATTTTCATTGTAGTTCCCTTTGCTCTCAAGAAGTGGGATGATGGAGAAAGCGATTGCTGAAGCATCAGAGAAAGAACAAGAGGGTAGTTGCATTATTAAACTCGATGACATCCCTGGCGGATCGAAAACTTTCGAACTTGTAGCCAAATTTTGCTACGGTGTAAAACTCGAACTAACCTCGTCTAACGTGGTCTACCTACGTTGTGCTTCTGAGCATCTTGAAATGACTGAAGAATATGGCGAAGGAAATTTAATTTCAAAAACAGAAACTTTTCTCAACCAAGTCGTGCTTAATAGCTGGAAAGACTCTCTAAGGGCTCTTCAAACTTGCAACGATATTCTAACCCAAGCTGAAGAGCTTCAAATCACTAAAAAATGCATTGACTCATTATCCGTTAAGGCGTGTACCGACCCGGATCTGTTGGGATGGCCCATTAGTGGGCCTATGAGTGGGCCCATACAGAGTCCAAGAGGGAGTGTATTGTGGAACGGGATAAGTACCGGAGCTAAGCCCAAAAGCAGTAGCTCCAATTGGTGGTACGAAGACGCTTCGAATTTGAGCTTGTCTCTCTACAAGAGGCTAATTTCGGCAATGGAAGGGCGAGGAGTAAGAGAAGAGATTATCGCCGGGTCACTCGCCTTTTACGCGAAAAAATATTTACCCGGATTAATTCGCCACCCTGGCACTGCCGAGTCGAGTAATCGTTTAAATTCAACCCCTTTATCTGAAGAAGATCAAAAGAATTTACTCGAAGAAATAGATATATTACTACCTAACCATAAAGGTTTAGTCTCTACAAAAATTCTCTTTGGATTACTACGAACTGCTATGATTCTCAAAGCAAACCCAATGTGTAAATCGAGTTTAGAAAAAAGGATAGGGTTGCAGCTTAATCAGGCTATTCTTGAAGATTTATTAATGCCAAATTTCTCCTATTCGATGGAGACGCTTTACAACGTCGATTGTGTCCAAAGGATTTTAGAACATTTCCTAGCTGCTGATCAGGTGACTGGTGGGGCCTCGCCTGGTTCGGTTAACGATGGCCACTTGATGGGATCACCTTCGCTTACACCGATTACGATGGTGGCTAAGCTGATCGACGGTTACCTTGCTGAAGTGGCACCTGATGTTAATCTGAAGCTTCCGAAGTTTCTGTCTCTTGCTGGTGCCGTTCCTGAATACGCTAGGCCCTTGGATGATGGCCTATACCGCGCAATTGATATTTATCTCAAGGTAATAAGAAGTTTATTGTTGCTACTTGCTTCAGATTGTATTGTGGTTGGAAAAAGAAATTTGAGGCTTTTCATCAATTATGAGTTATGACGCTGTAAGCCCTGTTTGCTTTCAGCTTATGAGCTTTTCTTTTTTGCTTAAAAACCTAGACTCCATATCTGACCTTTATTAAAACTGGAATTTTTCTCATTTTGGCCCCGGGCTAGGTAGAAGCTATAAGCTGGATACTTGGTTTTTTCAGACGCTAAAAGAAATTAAGGTCCAACCAACCAAGCCCATAATCTATCTGTAGGGCAGTTAAGCGTTAATCGTGGTGCTCATTTCTCAGGACTATGTAGGACTTATTTGTCTAATTTTAGATTTTTTATTTTAAAAATTCATGGGTGTTTGGACAGTTAGATTATGTAGCTTTTAAAAAGCAGATTTTTAGCCTAAAAAGGCTAAGAAAATATAAAAATAAAAATTCTGGATTTTCAGTGGATTTTAAGAACAGATTTTTAAAATCTGATTTTGGACAAAAAAACCTGTTGCCAAAGGCACACTTCTTAGTCTAAATTCCACAGTTAGAACTAAAATCCTCGTATGCATATTTTTATTGAAAGGTTTTAGTCGTAGGACTACTGAACTCACAGTCTGATGCTTAGTGTCTGGAAAGTGGAAAAAAGTGCCTCCTACGAACATGCGAGGTTTCTTGGTTAATGAGTTTTCTGTTGTTAAATCATCTTTTCCGTTCAGTATAGTTCTTTACGACTGTTACAACAAATGTATCCTCAGTCTTATGTAAATCACGATTATAGATTGTAGTCATGGAACTGATAGTTTGATAATTGATAGATTTTAATAATCCAGATGAAACACTTAGGATTTGACATGACAATATTATTTGGAACAAACCTCCGCGCTATAAAATTCTTGTGCTAATTTTGTTGTATTCCTTTAGGTATTGTTTTTAAAATCTATCTTATTTTTGTTTTTGGCAGTCGCATCCGTGGTTGGGTGAAACTGACAGAGAGCAATTATGTCGCCTAATGGACTGCCAAAAACTCTCCTTAGAAGCATGCACACACGCTGCCCAAAATGAGCGTCTCCCACTCAGAGTCATCGTCCAAGTCCTCTTCTTCGAACAACTACAACTCCGTACCTCTATCGCAGGTTGTTTCCTTGTCTCTGACAACCTCGAAGGCTCGCGAAACCTAAGGAGCGGCCCCTCAGAGGGAGGTGGCTGGGCCACAGCGGCAGTGAGAGAAAATCAAGTCCTCAAGGTCGGTATGGATAGCATGAGGATGAGAGTGAATGAGCTAGAAAGAGAGTGTTCGAGTATGAAGCAAGAGATCGAAAAGTTGGTAAAGGTAAAAGGGGGTACGAATACGTGGGGGAAGAGACTTGGTATGAAGATTATTAAGCCTCAAATGTGTAGTGCACAACAAGGGGATGTAAGTAAAAGGAGCAGTAATGGGAGTGAGAAAAAGCTTGAGAAGGAGAAAAATCAAAAGCATGGGAAAAAGCATAAGAATTTTAAGCTGGCTTAAATATATCTTGTTGGTGTTCTAATTATCTTGTTTGTATGTTGAACTTATAGAACAACTGCGCAGTGTTTATTTCGTAAGTGCTTTAAAGTTTAAATGGAAGCTGTTGATTAAATCAATGTTTTGCGTACACATAGCATTTCCGTTGTACTTATTTTTGAGCCGTTTCTTTCTTAGATGCGATACCGAGTAGTAGATAGGTATTTTTTGGCTGTGCCATTCCGTAAGAGCTTGATTTTTTAAGTGCTTTACTACAACTGACAACATAATGTTTGGTCACGGACGTATTAGGCTATTAGTAAGACTTTTTACACTCTTTAAAGAAAAACTTAAAAGCAATCTCCTCATCAATTGGTTCTAGTATTTTTAGGAATTTGAATAAAGCCATCTAATAAATTCACATGTGTGCTTATATATCGAGTTCTTAAATATGATATGCTAGAGTAACTAAGGTACACAACACATTTTAAAAGGCTAGGCAGAATAATATGCATGGAATGATCACACATGCATGATAACCAGTACACCAAATTGTACTGTAGTTTTCTTTCTACCTTAGCTTATTAGAGCTAAACAACTTGGCCAACAAAATTATTGAAGATAATGTGTTGTACTTTTGGCAATAACCAATAAGAGAGAAATTTTTAGGAAGTTAACAAAGATTATTGTACTGATTAGAAAAAGAAAAAGGATAATGTTACTTCCTCTATACAAGTTTTGGTCGCATCAACAGACGATTAATTTGTTACCCCAGAACTGGAAGTTTATTTTTGATTTTTTCTATCAAGCTAGTCAGAGCTAAACAACTCATCCAAAATGATCGAGTAACAATGATTTTTGTACAAAATTTGAGGGACAATCAATGTGCATGGTACACCAAAACTGAAGTGTTCTTTCCACCTAGCTAATCATAGCTAAACTACTCATACACCAAGATTAATGAAGAATGAAGATAACGTATTGTATTTTAGCAATAAAAAATGGCTTTAAGGAAAATAAGAAAAGAAGACTGCACCTTGCAGCACTACAAAAGTTGAGGTTTTTAATATGACCAAACTTATTTTATGTGCTCACTACATGTATCTCTTTAATGACAGCTCTAATTAATATGTATCTCTTTATTTGATGTGCTACATAAATATTTTGACAGCTCTAACAAATATTAATCTAGATTTTAGTTCATGAAATATCATGAGTTGCGTTAGTAATAGTCAAAATGACAAGAATATGGACGAAAAGTTGTGTGTCCAAATGACCAATATATATTATATATGTCAACTCACCTTTGTATGAAATTTATAACTACATAGCTAGTCTTTTACAAGTCTGTGGTTATTGTTTTCCCATATTTCTGCTGCAATGGCATCAACCATTGCCTCAAGTTTTTCTGTCTGATCATTCGATATAGTATTTGGAATCTGATCCGTCCGTACTCAGAGAACGGTGCTCAGTTTGCTTCTCTTCTCTGTGGCTTGCTGCTGCAATAGCATCAACCATTGCCACGACTTGTTTATTGATATATCTTTCTTTTAACTTTCCTCAACTTTATTCATCTTGTCGGAACGATGTCTCATTTTAAGTTCTTGTATTTACTCCTCCCTTTGTTTAAGCCTATTTTCACCTAAAATCGATCTTGCGACTTTTAAAACGAGTAATGTTAAACATACAACTTGTGCAATGTGCACAACTCATACACTGCATGTGATATAAATTAAATATTTTTTTGTTAAAAAAATACTGATCCACATAATCACTCTTATGTGAAGCGTACGAGTTGTGCATAAGTTGTGTGTTAATGATATCTTGTCTTCGTATTGAAATGTTAATTAATAGCATATATATATGAATTATGTATATCGAAGATATGATTTGACAATGAATATGTATGTTATATATTTTTTTGGTAATGTTAATTGTTAAATGTTGTAATGAGTTGGTTATTATATTCATTTAACTGATGTCACAAGGGAACTCGCGTTAATCGATTTTTATTTAGGGAAAAAAAGGTTTAGTACGATACTATTACCTTAATAGAGTAAAACACGATAAACTAAATCTTGTTTAACAGAAGGTAAAATTTAAACTTGATATTAGTATAATACTCTTCTTAGTCATCAATTTAGTTCATTTAATTATTGTTTGTTTCTCTCAATTTCAAAATCTTAAAACTTATTTGAATATCTTCCAATCCATTTTTTTTTCCATAATATTTTTTTTCAAAAATACCCAAAAAGTGGAAATGAAAGGTTTCATTCATGGACCCCAGACAAATTCCGCTTGTACTCGTAATCCCGGGACTTCAAATCCTAACTCTTAATAAAAAGAAGAGGAAGCTAAATATAGCGTGCAATAGATAAAAGGTCTAAACTGAAAACAAACATCACATTATGAACTGAATCGAAATAAAAAACTCATTTCTTACCTCTATTCAAAGAAAGACAACATGTCTACCTTTCTTCCCGAATCAAAAACCTTTTTTCTCAAGATTCAAAGATAGATACATAAGAATATCAAGACTACCAACACATACACGCGTATGCATACATAACGAAATTTTCACATAATTCAAATGTTAAACTATATGATTAAATTTTAAAAATTTGCATTTTAACTAATTGAAGACGAAAATTTTTCCGTTCAAACTTTCACGTAAATTCTTATAGCCCTATAATTGGGACAAGAGAGTTCAAAATAGCATTAATCGATACCTAAAGGAACATCAGATAGCTTTTAACTCTAAAATAAATTAATAGATCGAGCTAAATGTAACGTGTTACAGATAACAGTAGTAAATTGAAAACTAATATCACATTACGACGTGAATTAAAAATAACTATTCATTTCTTCACGTTTAATTGCTCTGTTCAAAGAAAGACAAACATGTTTACCTTTCTTACGTATTTAAAAACCTTTTATCCATATTCAACGATAAATGCATATTAGGCATAATAGACACACATACAGATAAGTCATTTCTATTCGCATTTCCGCTTGATCTCGTCTAATCTGTCTGGCTCCTAGATTTTGTCTAATCTCTGTCTTAACTCGTTTTTTTAAAACACCTTCAAACTCTAAAAGAATAAGAGATCTAAATGTAAATAAAAAACAATCACAGTTTCATATTTTTTGCGTTTGATAAATTTGAGTTTTACCTAGTGAGTCTGTTGTGTTGAGCTTCTCAGAAAAATGCATAAATTTATAAACATAAATGTGTTGAATGCAAATTAGACTGAATATATTTTTAAAAAGTTAAGATTTAAAAAGTTAATATTTGATATTAAAAAATAGTAACGGCCTAATTTGTTATTCGCTATATGTAATAATTTTAGTCATTAACAATTCATTTATTCACTTTCTTTAACTATTCAAAGTTTGAAAGACAAACATGTCTTACCTTTCTTCCTGATTCAATAACCTTTTCTCCATATATTCAAAGATTGATACATAATAATAATAATAATAATAATAGTAAAATACTACTACAACACACACACACACATATAGATACACACACATAGATAGATATAGAGAGAGAAAGTGAGATGGAGAACGAAGAGATCGACGTGGAGGGTTCAGATGAAAAAACGTTCTCTTCAACAGGGAGAAAATACAGGCCAGTTGTAGCTCATGATAATGATCGAGCTGTTGTTGAAATGTCTTCTTTAGATCCTGGATCTTCTTCTTCTAAATCATCATCTTCCCCTTTTCCTAATCTCAAGTAATAATACCCCTTTTTTCTGTTTTTATTTTATTTTATTTTATTCTGATCAATACCCATGTTTTAGTTTTGCGTATAATGTAGTTGTTGGTGAAATGTTTTGATTCTTGTGGTGATTAGACTGTCAAAATTTCATAATCTTGAATATACCCTTTTTCTGTTTCTTTATTCTGATCAAACCCCATATTTTAGTTTTGCATATATTGTACTAAATTGTTTAAATTTCCTAATCTTGGGTGAACCCTTTTTCTGTTTTTTGATTCTGATCATAATCCATGATTTAGTTTTGCATTTAACGTACTTATTGGTAGGAAAGATTGATTTTTGTTGCGATTCGAGTAGACTGTGAATTTGTAAAAAATTGCTAAACTTGAGTAAACCCTCACACACACACACACACACACACACACACACATATATATATATAGATACATTCATAGATATAGAGAGAGAAAGAGAGATGGAGAAAGAGGAGATCAGCGTGGAAGGCTCGGACAAAAAAACGTTTTCGTCAACAGGGAGAAAGTGCAGGCCAGTTGTAGCTCACGATAATGATCGAGCTGTTGTTGAAATTTCTTCTTTAGATTCTGGATCTTCTTCTTCTAAATCATCATCTTCCCCTTTTCTTAATCTCAAGTAATAATACCTTTTTTCTGTTTTTTTTTTTAATTTTATTCTGATCAATACCCATGTTGTAGTTTTGCATATAATGTACTAAATTGTATGAGAAATGTACTAAATTGTATGGAAAAATGATTATTGTGGTGATTAGACTGTGAATTATAGAAATTCCCTTCCCTCAAGTAGACCCTTTTTTTATTATTCGATTCCCATGTTTTATTTTTGCATTATATGTACTTATTGGTAGAAAAAATTACCTTTTTTGTGTTTTTTTGTTCTGATCAATACCCATGTTTTAGTTTTGTATATAATGTATTAATTACTAAATTGTCAAATTTTCCTAATCTTGAGTGTGTACCCTTTTTCTGTTTCTTTATTCTGATCAAATATCCATGTTTTTTTTTGGCAAATATAAAAAAATATCATTACCAAAATAGAATATTCACAGTTACAGCTCAAAAACACAGGGGAAACCCTTTACAAGTTACAACTTATAAAATCTCAGCTAGAAAATCCCATGTTTTAGTTTTGTATGTAATATAGTTGTTTGTGTAAAGATTGATTGTTGTGGTGATTAGACTGTGAATTGTCAATTTTTTTATATTTTTATTTAATGTACTTGTTGGTATGAAAAATTGGTTCTTGTGGTGATTAGACTGTCAAAATTTCTTAATCTTGAGTAGGCCCTTTTTCTGCTTTTCTATTCTGATCGATACCCGTGCTTTAGTTTTGTATGCAATGTTCTTGTTGGTACGAAAGATTGGTTCCTATAGTATTAGCTGTCACAACTCTGATGCTCATATTATTACTAGTTCTGTAATATCTTTGTGTATGGTTCTATAATTGGTGTACATGTTTTTTGCTGTTATTGTTGTAGGAAGATCAAAGTGGGCACACAGAATAACATGGGGTCTAGAGAAGACTCGTTGCCAACCCATGTAGGACCTAACGGTCCAGAGAAAGAATCAAAGCTGGAACTTTTCGGATTCGATTCGCTTGTGAATATATTAGGTCTTAAGAGGTAAAGAGGTACCTGATTTGTTATTTATCTTTTTAGATTTATGTACGCCTTTAAGAGGTGGCATCTATTTTGCAACCGCGTTGACTTAACTATTTGTTTCAAATTGCATACTTACGATTAAATTTTTTTCTTTCAGTATGACGGGGGAGCAGATTCCAGCACCTTCCAGTCCTAGGGAGGGAGAAGATGTTTCTATAACTCTCGAGCGTCCAAAGGTGCTCATTTCTAATATGTTGCCACACAATATTATCTATAATGCCACTGCAGTATGTCACTAATTTTTCTCCACTACTTGTCTTGAAATTGTTGTCTCCGTTCCGAGTTTTCTTGTTTATGGCATTAATATTTATATTTCTTTTTGTGTTTGGCTATAAAAACGTGTTAATGGAGTTTACTTCTTCATCGATTCCCTATCATAAATGTTGTGTAATCCATTGAATTGCTTTCTTGTTTATCACAGTTTTCTGATTCTTTCTGCTGTGTTCATTCACTGGGACTTGTTTTAATTAATAAAACTGGCCTAATTCTATTTCTGGAGTACATTTATGCAATTTGATTCTAGCTTGAATAAGATGTAATGACTCTAGCTGATAATGCAGGCTACTGCCCTCAAACTAGGGACATTGATGGGGGTCTTCATTCCATGCTTGCAAAATATATTGGGAATTATCTACTACATTCGATTTTCCTGGTAAAATTTCACCTATACATTTTTTTTATCAACTGGTGCATAACGTATTATAGCTAGTGTTAGTTTTAATAAGTTGGAATTTTAATCTACCGAACAAACAGTTGTTTTCAAAATTCAAAATATGCAGGCAATGTTATTTTAGTCTACCAAGTGTTTAACCGTTTATGGTTTAGGCTAGCCAATGAAGTTATATTCTCTGTATAATCATGACAGGATTGTTGGGATGGGTGGAATTGGTGAATCACTATTGCTGGTGGCATTTTGTGGGTTGTGTACTTTTCTTACAGCAATTTCCTTGAGTGCAATTGCTACCAATGGTGCCATGAAGGTGTATATCTGAATTTTTTTTATCTTCTCCCTTTTTTGGCAATACATTCTAGTTCTCTATGCAAGAGTTGGGTTCTTCTTTCTTGTAACACAATTAGTAACTTAAGTTCTGGGCTGTGAAGGTGCTAGACAGGCTGACAGGGGTTGGCTATGTTCTTTACCTCGTAATTTCATTTAATGTATTGTTTTGGTTTTGATTACCAACCAGTATGTTAGGAAATCGGAAAAGGTCTCCCTCCCTTACCAGCCACTTGAAAACTCCAGTTAACTTTGCATGCCCTAAAGAAATTTATGGCTTAACGATTGTTGGGTCATGAGATTTTCACTTGGATCTGTCTTACTCTCTCTCTCATACACACACATAAATGCATACACACGCACTACCTCATAAGAGGAATGGCAAATGTTAGTATCTTCCTTTTCTGGGTGATTTCAAATACTCTACAAAGATTGCAGCAGCACCCCATTTTTTCAAATTGCAGCTTTCAAAAATAATTTAGATACAAAAAGTATTAAGGAGTAGTAATTAATATCCAGGGTTCTAATCATGTAGTCTAGTGTAACTGAAGTTTGTTAATAGTTTACTTCATTTATAACATGTACAGGGTGGGGGACCTTATTATCTCATAGGTCGAGCATTGGGTCCAGAAGTTGGAGTCAGCATTGGATTATGTTTTTTCTTAGGGAATGCGGTTGCTGGTGCTATGTGAGTATATCTGTGACTATATTTTTTGTTTTTCTTAAGTACTGAGACGAATATGAGCTCTGACCTGAATTTTTCTTCTTTGTACTTCGTTATGGTCAAGGTATGTATTGGGAGCTGTAGAGACTTTTTTGAAAGCTGTTCCAAGTGCTGGACTTTTTAGAGGTAATGTCTTAAGATGTGGATTTTAGAAAATCATCGGCGAATATGCTAGTTACTGCAGCCGTTTCTTTATTTGTTTTTTTCTCTAAAATTTATATTGATGCATCTGTTGCTGCAGAAACGGTGACAAAGATCAACGGGACAGAAGTTGAACCTATCACGAGTACGAGTTTGCATGATCTGCAAATTTATGGGATAATTGTGACGATCCTTTTGTGTTTTATTGTGTTTGGTGGGGTGAAAATGATCAATCGTGTTGCACCTGCGTTTCTTATACCCGTTCTGCTATCAATTTTTTGTATTTTCGTTGGGATTGTTGCTGCAAGAAATGATCATCCAGCAAGTGAGTATGTTTTAAAAAGCCCAGTTTGCCCATGTCCTCATTCTAGAGTGAGATTTGCTAACTTATGCTATCTTATTCCATGTAGCTGGAGTTACTGGTTTGAGTTTGAAAACATTCAGTGATAACTGGGGTCCAAAATATCAAAATACAAACAATGCTGGAATACCAGATCCTAATGGAACCAGAAGTTGGAATTTCAAGTAAGTTTAGCGTAAATAGAAATGTTTCTTAAAATATTTATGTATGTTAGTATTATTATCTCTTGGTTTACCTGTAAATTTCAATCGTGTTCTCGAGGGAAGTTGGTTGCTTTTCGACTAGATCTCTTTACCATTTATTGACATTCAAAATATGTGATTACTGATTACTAAATTCAAATGACAGCTTCTCTATGTTCTTATGTGAGAGAAAAAAAAGGCTAAAATTATTGTTTTTGGAGTAAACTACTATGTGGTAATGATCTCCTTTTACCTTTTGGTAGGTAGTTGGAAAGATGTTATAGTTTAATGTTCATTGTTATATTACCTTCTACAATTTGTACAGCAGACTAGCTCAAGCTGTGGTCAGATACTTATTTCTAATATGGTGATGGCGTTGGCCTAGCTTTAGTTTATGTTCGAAAGTACAATCATATTATTCAAGAAACACTACGAATTATGTCTTTTTCGTAACAGTTTATATTTAGATGGGCAGACAACTTAGCAAATTCTAACATTGTAGTGCACTCTATATATTAAGATCCAATGAAAACGTCTTAAGTTCCAGATTTTTCGTTTCCCCTCTCCATTGTCACCCAGCACAACTGGAAAGGAATGTGATGAGTACATTGTCTCTCTCTTATTTGCTAGTCTCGATCTTCCAGACCTATTATCACCACACAAGCGACAGATTCAATGACTTTTACACACTACCATAACACTGTATCTCTTACTTTTAGTTTATACATTTGCCCTTTAGAGAGTTTGATTCTTCTATAGTTCTGTATGTGAAGTGTAGCGAACTGAATCAAGTTATCAACTTCATTTAATGATTAATGTGTAAAGTTTTTCAGCATTGGTATTCTCTGATAGTGTTTCAATTTATTATTTGAAAATTCCACTTTAAATTGTTTGGTTGCTAATCTGGCTACTGACGTCTTTTCTCTTATCATTGCAGTGCCTTGGTTGGTCTTTTTTTCCCTGCGGTAACAGGAATTATGGCAGGTTCTAATAGATCTGCTTCTCTGAAAGACACCCAGCGTTCTATACCGATCGGAACACTTGCAGCAACTCTCACTACAACTGTCTTATATCTTGTATCTGTGTTGTTATTCGGTGCTCTTGCTACTAGAGAGAAGCTCTTGACAGATAGGTATATTACATTTCTCTATTGGCTATTAGATAAATGGTTTTTTGTACCGCACGAATTAAGCATTTCGAATATTGTGTGAGTAAACTTCCTTCTTTTCTCGTAGACTTGTACAGCTAGGGCATTGACTATACGAAATATGTTTCAGTATCACAATATGATATTTTAAGATTTGACATAGAAATATATATAAGTAGGCATGCTGTTTCTTTGATGGAGAGTAGAAGAATGTTAATCGAAACTAACAACTTTGCAAATGAGTCATCCTTGGGCATTTTTCGGGGGATTAAATTGGAATATTGGTACATTTTTACGTAAACTTACTGTTCTTGATACATATAACTTGAACTGTCTCCCACTCTTGCACATTAAACGATGGGACTTTGTTTTTCTTCTAAAGAAGTCCATTACCAAAAAATTCTGTGTTTTTTAAAGTGATTACTGGATTCACTTATGCAGGCTTTTAACGGCTACTGTTGCTTGGCCACTCCCAGCAGTTATCTATATTGGAATTGTCCTTTCAACATTAGGAGCAGCACTCCAAAGCATGACCGGAGCACCGCGTCTACTTGCAGCTATCGCAAATGACGATATTCTCCCTGTTCTTAACTACTTTAAAGTCGCAGATGGGCAAGAACCGTATATCGCTACGCTTTTTACTGCTTTTCTGTGTATGGCGTGTGTTGTGATAGGGAATTTGGATCTCATCACTCCTACCATAACCATGTTTTTCCTTTTATGCTATGCGGGTGTGAACTTGTCGTGTTTCCTTCTTGACCTTCTAGATGCACCTAGCTGGCGCCCTAGGTGGAAGTTTCACCATTGGAGCTTATCTCTTCTTGGAGCTACGTTTTGTATAGGTACGGAAACCTTTTTTACATTTGTTTCATGGTACCTTTTTACTTTTTTAGGATAAGTTGTAGTAAATTTTTCTACCATTGTTAGGCAAACTAACCCCATGACTAACATAAAGCTATTGTAATCTCCTCATTTGTCAGTCTTGATCCCAAGAAGCACCGTCTCTAGATGAACCTATTGCATTGCGATCTGCACACTTAAATAAACCTGAATATAGAAACACCGGATTTAAATATTTAGTCACATTATAAGCCAAAAATATGTGTAGCTGTTTTCTCCTGTCACCAGTTATTTATAACGAGACCTATAGACTTTTTAGGACTATTGCACTATGAAGCTGAATTTCGTAAATTTAACATGCTAGTTATTTCGTTCGCATTTCAATTGCCGAAGGATAGTGAAACTTACACCTATACAGAGAATCATTTAGTTTGGCCGAATATTGAGAAACGAAGTATTACCAGAAATTGTAAGATCGGTCCTTCTCGAGCGAAGTGTTAAACTCTAACAGCTTTGTGTTCCGTTCTTCCTAGTCACTAGTCAGTATTCTTTTATTAATTTATTTAACTTTTGTTTGCCTACATTGCAGTGATAATGTTCTTGATTTCTTGGTCATTCACTGTGGTCTCTTTGGCCCTGGCCAGTCTCATTTACTATTACGTAAGCCTCAAGGGGAAAGCTGGGGACTGGGGTGATGGCTTCAAGAGTGCATATTTTCAACTAGCTCTCCGGAGTCTTAGATCTTTAGGAGGTGCGTATATACATTACATATATGTATATATAGATATATAGATATTTTTTTAAGTTTGAGTGACATGATAAATTTGGTGTTCTATATCAGTAATGGTTTCCGAGTATATAAATACGTAAATTGGATTTTCACATTTTTATTACCTATTTTTTTGACCTCAAAAGTATTCCATCAATATGCATGCACAATTCAGTTATAACTTCAGTATTCAACAAGACCTGCTATTGAAGAGATTAGAAAGGGTCTGTGTAGCTCACCCTTTTAGTTATATGTAAAGCATTAAAGGTTAAAGATGAACTGGGTTTAGTTTGAATACGACGTTTCCTTTATAGTTCTCCTTATTTTTATTTTCTTATGTTTATATTATATTGGTTGATGCAGCAAGCTCGGTACATCCTAAAAATTGGTACCCAATACCCCTCATATTCTGTCGACCTTGGGGAAAGCTTCCTGAGAATGTTCCTTGCCACCCCAAACTCGCTGATTTCGCCAATTGTATGAAGAAAAAAGGACGTGGAATGTCTATCTTCGTATCTATACTAGACGGTGACTATCTAGAATGTGCCGAAGACGCCAAGACCGCTTGTAAACAGCTCAGCACTTACATAGATTACAAAAGATGTGAAGGTGTGGCAGAAATTGTTGTGGCCCCCTCTATGTCAGATGGGTTTCGAGGGATTGTGCAAACAATGGGCCTTGGGAATCTCAAGCCCAACATTGTGGTTATGCGTTATCCAGAAATTTGGCGCCGTGAAAATTTAATTGAAATTCCGGCCACTTTTGTTGGGATTATAAATGATTGTATTGTTGCGAATAAGGCGGTTGTTATAGTCAAGGGTCTCGACGAGTGGCCTAACGAGTATCAAAGGCAGTACGGAACTATAGATTTATATTGGATTGTGAGAGACGGCGGGCTGATGCTCCTTCTCTCTCAACTTCTTCTCACTAAAGAAAGTTTTGAAAGCTGTAAAATACAAGTTTTTTGTATAGCGGAGGAGGACTCTGACGCGGAAGTTCTAAAAGCCGATGTGAAAAAGTTTTTATATGATTTGAGATTACAAGCGGAGGTGATTGTAGTTTCAATGAAATCGTGGGATGTCCAGGTGGAAGGTGGGTCCCAACAAGATGAATCTGTTGAGGCTTTTACGGGTGCGCAGAGGCGGATTGCAGATTATTTAGCCGAGATGAGAGAGAGAGCTAAGAGAGAGGGAACACCGCTTATGGCCGATGGTAAAGCCGTTGTGGTTAATGAACAACAGGTTGAAAAGTTTTTATATACGACTTTGAAGTTAAATTCAACGATTTTGAGATACTCTAGAATGTCGGCTGTTGTGCTAGTTAGCTTACCACCGCCACCGTTGAACCATCCTGCTTACTTTTATATGGAATATATGGATTTGTTGGTCGAGAATGTGCCTAGGCTTTTGATAGTACGAGGCTATCGTAGAGATGTTGTTACCTTGTTTACGTAGTTACCTACGCTTGTAACTAACACAAATCTGGATTGTGGTAGAGTAGTTTTTCCTTGTACTGCTTTGGTTTACATTTTCACTGTTATTTGTGTTTAATATTGTACTTTAAGTTTGAATTCATTCTTTGACGATGAATTTTGGATATAGAGAAATTTTGTACGAGTTGATCCATAGTTTTTTAATATTTCGACATGTTAATATCCAGAAGTTCTGTTTTCTTGGGCCCTTTTTAATTCTTTATCTTTTGGCCTTAGTTGTCAAAAACAAGATGGTGAAACATTAGTACAGTAAAACCTTTATACATAAATTATTACTATAGGGAGATTATCGGTTACACATAAAAAATATATATTTTTTAAAAAAAATTGTAAGTATAATATAAGATGCATGTAACACATTAAAAGAAAAAAAATGTGAAATGTACAAAATTTTAGTTTTAAACTTTTTAAAAAACAAATACATGTATATAAGAATGTATAACCATGCAAATGTATCTGAATAGTTATAGTATAGACACAAAGTTTCATACGAAGAAAGAATGAACCATGCGTACCAATATCAATATTGAGTTGCAACATGTGTCCATATGTACGAGTTATTATAATGTGGCAATAACGAAAATTTTAATTTATTGTCACAAATAAATTAACACAAGTATTTTACATCATTTTAAACTTAATGAAACGATACACAGTACATATATTTTTTGAAAGTCAATTTATAACTAACAGAGTCTAAAAATGTACGAAATATAACAATAGAAATTTATTCATATTTATAAATGTCCCGAGTTGGGGCGGTGACTTTTTATAACTATAGAAATATTATTGTATTAGAGTATTTTATATAACTATAGAAATATTATTGTATGAGAGTATTTTATAGAGAGGTTTTACTGTACAATGTAATTTTTTTTTTTCGAGGCATGTACAAGGCATGTCTTGTACATCTATTTGTGCCAAATAAGAACGAATTTAAGATGCAAAAGACACAAGTAGGTAGGGCACATACCTCTGGAAAAATAAGTTTAACTAATTTAGATGAGTAAAAACAATAAATTTAAATAGGTGCCTAGTTTGTATTTAAATAGGTGTCTACCTCTCTGGGAAAGAAATTTAGCTAATTTAGTTTGTATTTATTAAAAAAAGTCTTGTACATCTATTTGTGCCAAATAAGAACGAATTTAAGATGCAAAAGACACAAGTAGGTAGGGCACATACCTCTGGAAAATAAGTTTAACTAATTTAGATGAGTAAAAACAATAAATTTAAATAGGTGTCTAGTTTGTATTTAAATAGGTGCGTACACTACAAAATAATTTAGTACTATCTACCTCTCTGAGACAGAAGTTTAACTAATTTAGTTTGTATTTATTAAAAAAAATGATGCATGTCTATTTGTGTTTAATAATTGACCTGTTGTTAATTAGCTTTGCAGACCCTTTAAACCACAATTTGCTGGAAATAATCCTAACAATGGTCTTTTTATTTATTATACAATGTTATTTGGTTTAATAATTCCATTTGCAGCATATTACATCCATTTTTCAGCAGAAAAAATCTTTCTTGAAATGAAAATAATTTACTCGAGTAAATCTTTCTTACCGATCCATCTATAATTATACTATGTTCGTTCATTTTTTATTAGTATGTTAGGGGAATGTTGAAATTTAAGAATGTTATGATTTGTTAAAAATTTACCCACGAAAGTACGAAAAACTATCACGTGTGAACTTTTTTGCTCGAAACGTAAAGAGTACAATGATAATTTTAAAAGGATTCATTTTCTAAAAGGGGAAATTGATCAAACTATTCATGGACGTCTCAAAATATAATAGGGTTTAATTATTTAGAGACGGAGAAGATATCTAATATTGGGATATGAAATTTATATGATTTTTAAAATGTAAAGACCATTCTAAATATTGGTTGGAACTATGAAACCAAATAGACTTCGCACAAGATATTTGGAACGATCGATCAATGCATTTTTTTACTATTTCACGTTGTAAATTCTAAACCGATTTACCTTAACTTAGCTTCTGACCAATAACTAAATAGTGTGACATGTCCAAACTTGGGACTATTATCATACATTCATACATGCAATTGGATATGGTGTATCAAACCGTACTTTTTTTTTTATAACTAATCTAACATTATCTTGTTTTCTTAATAAATGATTGTATTTTTTCCCACTTTTTTTAATAATCTCTAGTTATATTTATTTACAACTTGAACCCAATTTTTTTTTGAAAAAAAAGTAAACATTTATATTGTTTTTGAATTATCTCTCTTTAAAATGTGGAATAATGCCAAATAAACAAATTAATTGCCAAAAGGTTATAAAAACATGAAAATCAATTTTTTTTAAAAGTAACTATTAACAAAATGATGAAATCATTGACTTTATAAAAAATAATAATAATAATAATAACATTTATTAGTGAAAACAAGACATATATAGTTAGAAAATGTATAGTTAAGCAGCCCTTTATAATACGGATAGACAGGCTAATTTTACTATAGTATGCGGAATATATCTAATGTACGTGGAATATTTGCGTGTCACCATTTTAGAAAATCAAAATGTAAAGTTCTTTAATTTCGTAGCCAGACCATCAAATCATCGGTCCCAACAATATTAAACACATGAGATACACGTGTATATATTTGCAGGAAAATGCACAAACGATCTCTCATTAAATATATAATAGGAGAAAATTGCAAATAATTAACCTTCATAACTATGGGCTTTTATAAAAAAAATTACCCCCATAAACTATGAAAACTCATGCATATAATTCACATGAACTATATATATATATATATATATATATATATATATATATGTTTTTTGATGGGTAACTATATACGTGTTGCAATTAAACCCTATGGTCACTTCTAAAAGGGTATACCACTACAAAATAATGTTTGATTTAGTAAGAGTCAAAAGCTGTCACAAGTCTGTTGTTAATTTAAAAATCTAATGTTTGATTTAGTGAGAGTCAAAAGCTGTCACAAATCTGTCGCAAATTGACTAAACTGTCACAAATCCGTCACAAAAACCGTCGCTAATAAGCTCGTAACAAAAAATACCGTTACTAATTTCGTCGCTATTTTGATATTTTTTTATAGTATACGTTTGTGAAGGTTGGTCCGTATTTGAAGATTTATTTCTGATAAATGATTTTTTTTAGTGAGTAATCACGTCGTGCCGACTATAGGCAATTGGAGACACCAAACAAGTCCTAAAGAGGAGGCCCTTATATTTGTTTTATTTTTCACTACAAGATAAACGATTAAAAAAATCGCTTTATATATAAAAGTATGAACAATTTTTACTTTTTTTAGGGATACCAGTAAATATTTTCTTTTAGAGTTGCTTCAGTCTTTGCTACATTTTTAGAATATTAAAGCAGTTTGGAACATCACGAAGAACTCGAAATATGCCTATTAGTATAAGTTTTATGAAACTGTAAGCGACTTTGTTACATTGTTTCAGCAAACTTGTATGAAAAGTGCATCACAATGTGAATATAGACCCTGTTTGAGTTAAGGCTCATATATAGTGACTGTTTGCCAAATTAGACCATGCATTAATCACGTAAGATAGTGCTTAAAGAAAAATATTCATGCATAACTATTATTAGGGCTGAGTTCGGTTCACTCCGGTTCGGTTTTTGGCAAAACCGAAACCGAGCTTTCGGTTTGCTTTTTTTCGGTTTCGGTCTTTTTATTTTTTGGACCGAACCGGACCGGTTTTTTCAGTCCAGTTTCGGTTATTTTTCGGTTATATTTTTTTTCCGGTCTTTTTCGGTTTTTTTCTGTTTCGGTTTCAGTCTTTTTCGGGTTTTTTCGGCCCAGCTCTAACTATTATGCCAAAATCTCCCAGTATAAAAATAAAATGTTTTTTGTTACAGAAACTTGAGGTCAATACACATTTTGTTTCTTGTAGATTACTTATATTAACAAATTACTAAAACGAAAAATATTTAACCAAAACGTAAAACAGACTAGGTCATGTCCTTTTTAAACTGGCTATACCGTTACTTGCAATATGTAGATTGTACAAAAGGGGTTAGTTACAATATTTATTATTTTCTGGGTCCATTTATGAATCACCTAAAGTTCATAGCGGTTATTGCAATATATAAATATATATTATTATTACGTATCGGAATAAGATCCTCAGTTTTTTTCCCTACTAGGACTCTGCCTAGCTATGATATTACTTCTCCTATTATATCTATAATTAATTCTCTTGATTCACTATATAATACTGAAAAATATCCCTGGATTAATATTAATTCAAAGCACTCGAGAGAAAAGCTACTTTTCTTCCTAAAGAAAAGGTATATCTGTTATATATGTTCTGATATATCATCATATATATTCTGTTTATTTATGGTTTAAATGGATTCGGTTTTTTAATTGCAGTGTTGTTCTCTTCTTATCTTAATATGTTGTTTTTCTTTTTGTTCGTAGAATTGCTTAGTTAATTTTTGATCATGCATTCATCATTCATCTGTCTTTGATTTTGGATATGAATATATGATACAAGTTGATAAAGTAGAACATGCATAATCATTGATTGATTGATACATAAAAACATAATTATTTTCCATTCTAAGTCTTGTTTAATATTTGGTATATATATAACGTAGTATCTATCATGTAGCCTAAAATTTAAAAACAAATAGTAAAAATAAGTAGTATCATATAACATATTTGGTAACATTATTTAGCATATATACTAATCTTTAAAAGTGTTTTATGATCCGAGTTTTTGATGATTTGTGATATTTTTCATCATTTGTCATGCATGAAGTTATTTATGTGTACAGACTATTACTTACTATGAATATTCTACAGAGTCCAGACACATTGGTTTGTCGTCCCAAAAGATGTGCAAAGATTATAGTGACTAATTGAGATTTGAGTGTTAGAATATATGTACTGTTTTCAGTATTATATCCAGAGACCAGTTTCATACCCTTATTAATTATAAAGTTTAAACACTAATAGCACTGTCAAGTTACCTTAATATTGCCAGTTTCCTATTATATCTATTATTCTCTTGCTTCACTTTAAAATACTGAAAAATATCCCTGGATTAATATTAATTCGAAACACTCTAGAGAAAAGCTATTTTTCTTCCTGAAGAAAAGGTATGCCTGTTTTGTTCTTAGCCTCTGATATAGCATCATATTATGTTTAGAATTTATTTATAATTTAAATGGATTCTGTTTTTTATTGCAATGTTGTTCTCTTCCTATCTTAATATTTTGTTTTTGTTCGTAAATTTGCTTAATTTATTCTTGATCATGCATTCAACATTCATGTGTGTTTGATTTTTGATATGAATATATATTACAAGTTGATAATGTAGAACATGCATGAACTTGTTTACATCTGTGTATGTGTGCATATTTTTACTATAAATCTTATATAAACACATTGGTAAGTCCCAAAAACGTTTGCAAATACTAGTGACGAATTCAGCTTTAGAATATAAATATTTTTTATGTAGAATGGTAACCCTCAAATATGTTAAACCTAAATATACCTAACTCTTAGGAAATTATCACCAGCATAGCATATGATTCACAAGTATGATCAACTTAATTACTTACAGGAGATGTTTATGAATACAGCTGTTCACTATTAGAATAGTCCAAATCTTATACTCTTAATTTGTATATGATCATATTTCATGTCCTTTTAACTATTTTTGCTCAAATTTTGATTGTTTTAACTTTTTTTGTATGTTTATAAACTTTCATAATGTATTCTAGACGTATTTCATAATATATGGACATGTTGTTGAGTTGCATTATTTTTTTTGGATTTTATATTTTAGTTAGACTAGTTCGTATTTTAATTCCAAAATAAAACATATTTGAATTTTTCGTAATGAAAAAAATATTTGAATGTATTGATACATATCTAATTGTAATTTTAGTAATTTTTTTTGAATAATTATTTTGGGTTAAAAAATCAAGGAGACATGAAATGAAGTGTAAATTATGGGGTAAAAGATTTGAACTCCTATTACAATTAATCAGTGTCACTCGCAGATTACAATTCCCATAATTACAAAAATTCATACTTTTAATCTTCTGTTTAAGAAATAAAAAATATTACAATCAACAAATTAAAAATATTTCTTAGAGATTATTGAGAATATTATTGAGATTTTGTTGATTATTTGGTGGGATCCTACATTGTCTTAGATGAATTTGAAATCTTCCAGATTTTTTTCTTCCTTAAATGACAGGGGTTATGTGTTTGTGTATCTTTTGTCTTTCTTATCTTGTTAATTAATCTTTTGGTAACAACTTGCAAAGAATAAATTCAAAGTAGAATGAAGAAGTCAAAAAACTAGCTCAAGCCACCCTTTTGATATTAGGTAATAATGAAAAAGATTAAGGAGATAGTAATACTAAATCAGAACATATGCGAATGAGACCTTGGCTAACAAAAAGTGGTCAGCAAATCTTTATTTAAAGTAATTAGTTAGTGGACAATTGTTGTGGAATGTTTCTTTTGATAAACTATTTAATCGTTTTAGAATCAGATACAGTGATCACTATTGTGGAAAAGATGAACAACCCTTATTCATAGCCTATATCTTTAGCTCTGGGGAAATGAAGTGCATTTTAGTCTTATTATTATGGGATTACATTTGATCATGTTATCGTTTTTTTCATATGTATTCGTAAAATAAATCAACGTTTTATTTTATTTCTAAAATGTTTGTTAAAAAAAGGTAAATTTTGACTTTCTTTATATTTTTTTGGTTATTTATTGTTTTTATTGTTTGTTTTAGCAATTTATAAGTTAGTAATATTAATAAATATCCAAAAAAATATAAAAAATCAAATTTTACCATTTTTTGTAATTAAACACTTTAGAAATAAAATAAAACGTTGATTTAAGAAAAAAATCGATTTTTTTTTTACGAATACATGACCAAATGTACTCCCGTAAAATTTAGTAAAAAATTCATTGCAGAGTACTTGTGTTGTAAGTATGGCAGCACTTTTATTCTTTGAAAGTTCCAAACCTTTTCTTTGAGCTTGAAACGTTTTAAAAGGAGATGAATGAACAGCTTTTAAAGCAAGGCAGTGATAATACTAATAACCCTTGATTTTCTCAGGATTTTATACCGCACGGTTTTGGAGGTAACAATGTGTATCATTTTTTCTCTGCTGTACCGTAATGTTATCGATACTTTGCATATCCTTTTCAGCACTTGTTTATGTATTTAGTTCAGTATATATTTAAGCACCCCTTGCTTTGCACTAACCGGAGTACCTCCGGTTATATTAGCTCTTCTTGAAATTTCAAGAGGTTTTTCGTCACTATGTTTAAGCTTGAAACAACTTTGCGTTATTTTTTCACTTATTTCCTCCTACATATCTTCTTTTGTAAGATTAGAGTACGAACACATTATGCAATTTTGCAATGGCGAAATTCTTCTTCTCGATTCTAATGCCATTTTCATTCTTGTGAACCAACACTAAAGATGCTATTAATATGATAGGAAGCTTAGGTATTGAACTTTGTATTACCTTTGGAGATAAAGTACCACTTTATATGTAGTCATAAGATTTCATGGTTATCGTAATTTCAAAGTCTGAAATATTTCCGCTGATTCTTTTCTGTTGACAAACATTGATATGTGGGTTGTTTGATTATACTTGTACGCTGCTTCTTTTTTACTTTAAAATTTGGATTGTAACAGGTTGACCGGCTTAAAAGTTAAAACCAGAGCTTCCATTTTTTTGCTTGAAGATTTAAGCTGAATGAACCTAGCTTCTTTGTCAAACTCAAAAAATCCGCTTGTTATTTTAGAATCTGCAACCAAACAAGCCAATAACTTTCCCCCATCTAGGCTATATACTAAACTTGAATACTTTTTTCCCAAAGAAGACGTTCTTGGTTGCAAGATTACTTACTGCTAATAGATAAATGAATGGTTCAAATCCCAATCAAAATTTAAAAGCATAACTTGCTAGCAAACCAACTGAATATGTTGACTGTTGAGAACACTTTGCCATCTTGTTTATGTAATAAGAGAAAACAAATTATTTTTCGAACCTAATGCTCTTTTCATTTAACAGTACTCAAAATGGTAACTGGTGAAGGCAACATGGTAAAGAAACGAGGTTGCGGGTGTAGCAAGGCGGATTTCTTACCAGAAGAATCATTTCAGAGCTGGGGAAATTACTCCAAATCACTTAAGAACACTAAAAACAGGTTTATAGACCGTCTATTTGCTCGATCCCTCGACCATGAAGAGATTAACCAAATGCAAGCTCGTAGCCAAAACCAAATGAAAAAAACCCTAAATTGGTTTGACATACTTTGGTTCGGGATCGGGGCAGTAATGGGCGCTGGTGTCTTTGTCCTCACAGGCGAGGCAGCAAGGAACCATGCGGGCCCCGCTGTTATATTGTCGTATCTTATATCAGGACTCTCGGCCTTATTATCGGTTTTATGTTACGCTGAATTTTCGGTTGAATTGCCTGTAGCTGGTGGCTCGTTTTCCTACTTAAGAGTGGAGTTGGGAGATTTTGTAGCTTTTATAGCTGCAGGGAATATACTTTTCGAGTATATTGTCGCGGGTGCCAGCGTGGCGAGATCGTGGACTTCGTATTTCGCTACGCTTTGCAATAAAAAACCTGATGATTTTCGTATAAATGCCTCGTTTCTAGCTGATGATTACGGACATTTAGATCCCATTGCTATAGGGATTTCGATTGTGATTTGTATAGGTGCGTGTCTGAGTACGAAAGGTTCGTCTCGGGTTAATACCGTGATGACAATTGCTCATGTTTTGGTTATGGCGTTTGTTCTAGTCGCGGGTTTAACTCATGCTAACATCGATAATTACTCGAACTTTGCTCCTTTCGGTGTTAAAGGTGTTCTAAAAGGTACCGCTATGCTGTTTTTCGCTTATGTAGGGTTTGATGGTGTCGCAACTTTAGCCGAAGAGATAAAAAACCCTGGTCGAGATATACCTATAGGGCTCATCGGGTCGATGATAGTAGTAATTACTAGTTATTGTTTATTAGCGGGAACTTTATGCTTAATGTTACCATATTCCCAAATCGACCCCGATGCACCTTTTACTCTGGCGTTTGAGGCTGTGGGTATGAAGTGGGCAAAGTATATTGTTGCCCTTGGGGCACTGAAAGGTATGACAACTGTCTTATTAGCAAACGTAATTGGGCAAGCTCGTTATTTTACTCATATAGCGAGGACACATATGGCACCACCTATTTTAGCCGTTATTAATGAAAAAACTGGGACGCCAATTAACGCCACAGTCGTTATGACTGTTGCAAATTGCATTGTCGCGTTTTTCACAAGCTTAGATGTCTTGTCTAACCTATTATCGATTTCGACGCTATTTCTTTTCTCACTCGTGGCAATAGCTTTGATAGTGAGGAGGTACTATGTTTCTGGCGAGACAACAAATTATGATAGAAATAAGCTTCTTAGTTATTTGTTTTTAATAATAATGTCCTCAATTGGTTCCGGGATTTGTTGGGCAGTGAGCGAAACTGGGTGGTATGTGTATATAGGTACTGGTATAATCTGGTTTGCAGCCACTTTAGGGCTGCAGTTAACGGTAAAACAAGCACGAAAACCGAAGTTGTGGGGAGTGCCATTAGTTCCGTGGGTGCCGTCTGCTAGTATTGCGATAAATCTATTTATTATGGGTTCGATTGATGGGCCTTCATTTGTGAGATTTTCGATTTGGACACTGCTTTTGCTTGTTTATTATTTGCTAGTGGGATTACATTCTTCGTATGATGCGGCTAAGGAAACCGAAAAAGAAGCAAATGCAGCGGCTCGGGTTACAAATTTGGAAAATGGGGTTACAAATGCCTAATTTGGGGAGCTGATGTTAGCAGAATTTAATCATTGATATTACGAAGGGATGCTTTTTTTTTTTGTTATGTTTTATATTGTTCTTTGTTTTACTGTTCTTTTGTTAGCAAAGTTGACGCTTTTTGTTGTTTTGCGGTTCCTCTTATCAATCATTTATAGTATTGCTCCTCTTCACATGCTTTATTAAAGCACAAAACCGAAGTTTCAAACTCTCTTGGCGATACTTTAATATTTTCTCTGAATCACTAATTTGGTGTATTTGAAATGGAAATATTTTTAAGTGAAAGTGTTAAAGATATGAACTCTCATTGAGAAACAAATAAATTAATGTAATTATATAATAGTTTTTCAAAACAAATTCATACAGCAAGGAGGTTGTTAGTGAAAAAGATTAGCTCAAAACTCCTATGTGAATTGAGTCTTATCCATTCCCAGATTTTAGTTATGAATAATCAATCGTTTGGCATTTCTGGAGAACTGTACGAAGTTCACTTGGGTATGAGCAAAACTGAAGAACTTCTCCAAGTTTACTTATAAAAAAAACATAACTAAAATATACAGGTGAAAGGGTGGTCTCAAGAAAAAAAAAAGGGTTAAAGATGGAAAACGGTTGGCAAGTGCATGAAACCGTAAGAATCAAAGGAATAAAGATAACACGAGCAAAGCGAATAAAATTTCCAAGTTTCAAACCCAATGATTAAATCAAAATACCAAACTGATACATGATCACTCTATCGAAATTTTGGGTTTAACAACTAAACTACCCAATAGTCTCGGATGCAAGAATGTACATCAGTTTCAACTACACACCTCAATTACACAACAAACGTATACATACATTCAAATATGGCGCTATGCAACAGAAAACAAAAGACACTGTTGTCAAGCAATATTCACACCCAAGTTAAGTTTCTATCTTGAGGAGAGAGTTGAGAGATGTGCTGTTGAATCGTTGAGCAAGTCCACGTATCACAAGTACTATGACATCTCTCATATGACGTGTCTGCACCAGCAAGTCGGTTTCATTATCACTGTCTACAACAATCCTTATTCGATTTTGGTCATTTCGGAACAGCTCCACCTGGATGACAACATTTTCACAATCATTTCTCAAGTTAAGTGTTCATGATTAATTTCTTGTGTAGAGTATAAAAAAAAGGTCTTCGGGTAGACAAATAGGAAAAGGTGTAACACGTCCTAAAAAGGCCTTTTTAATATTTTGTTCTGAGGAGTAACACGCGGTCAGATCTATATTTTCAGCTGCAACAGTTAAAAAGTCCTAAAAGGTTTTGTATTTGTCATCATTCTGTACCATCGCGGATATTAATCCCAAATATTACCTAAGTCAATGCATAGTAATGTTCATTGTATATCATAAATTTATTATTGTGAAGTAAACATATATATTCCAGAAGTTACATAATTACGTGATAATTCAAAAAAAATAGCTGAAATTTCTGAAAATCTTATTCCAAATATGCTTTTCTGGTTTTTTCTCAATGTGACAGTTGCAACAAGGCATGTTTAAATGGTGATATTGCATATATGTCCCATGTAAAAAAGAGAAACTGATCTCAAAGTTCCTTTTGCCAGGATATATTAATTTACTCCAGGTTAGAAGTAGAGAAACAAGATGTTCAACAATTTCCTCAAAAATCAGCTATGTTCCATGTGGCCATGTGAGCAGAGATACTGATCTCAAAATGCCGGTTGTCATGAAAGGCATGATATATTGATTTAGTCCAAGTCATAAGTACAGAAACAAGATGTTCCTTAGTTTTTTCTAAAATTAATTATTGTCAAATGACCTTTTAAGAGACGGTAGTAACAGAATTTTAAGCTCTGGTACTACTTTAAACATGACTTTAGCATATGAAATTAGATGATTAAGTATACTTTAATATGAATTTTAGGGAATATTTTAAATTTAAGTAAGACTTACATGGAATGGAGGAGCATAGGTTCCACGTATTTCAGTAGTGGGAAAAGAAGTCTTGGAACCAGGCTTCACGACCTTGATTCTCTTTCTATTAACTTCCAAACTTCTCTTCTCTAGAGCTCCAATAACCGAAGTCTGGTATCATAAGAAGAAATATGATTAGTCCATTTGCTTTTTGTGATGATACCAAAGTTAAGAAACAAGCATAAAGATGCAGAAGATGATACCTTCTTTGGGGTTCTATCCTTGTCAAACAATGCCTGTCACAAGAACAGATTATGAAATTACAAAGAAAATTACGGAAAAAAACTGTGCGCTGACAAATCTCACAGCTATAACGCGACAATACCTCAAATTTCACAGATCCAAGATCCAGCTTTTGCTTCACTTCCTTAAGAATGTCGGGCTCTGCAGTTTTGCAAAATTGTGAAATCAGATAGAAAGACTAAGCATGCAAAAATTATCTTATTGCAGAGTCACATAAATCGAGAAGCAAAAGCACTGTTTTTACACGTTTCGAAGCTAAAAATCCTGATTTAAAGCTCAAAAACACTTTGCAAGAAATCTTGCGCAAGCCTGAATAAAAATCAATTTACCAACTGCAATGGGGTCTGTAGAGGCAGAAACAGGTTGTCCTTCTACTCCATCTTCCCTTAATGGAGTATAGATTGCCACGAGTCTGTATCCTACATCGTCAACATTTGCTTCATACATCCTCCCAGTCTCCCCTGAAATGCCATAAACAAGATGTTAATTAAAAAGTTGGAAAAGGGCAAGGTGCAGATTTAATACTGTGGACTAGACGAAGGGAAGTGTCATTGACATGTCTCTGTTGAAAAATCTAGACACCCTATATATACTACTATTCTTATAAGTTTCAATGGACATCAAGGAATAAACCTCGTCACCTATTACTTTATTGTAGTTAGATAAGATTACTTGCATTTCAAGAAGGTTACCTCTAAGTATCCAACAGGTTAAAGAATATATAGATATATAGGAAACAGGATATTTATGCTGTCCTATGCTGCACTTACGAGCAACAATTTTTACAGATACTGGATGTCACACGTGTTCAGGAAGAAGAAAAGCATAACTTGCCTAATGAACTCATTTGCCGCAAAAATGCAAAGAAAAAGAATAAATATGAAACTATTTCAGCACATGGATCTAAAAAATGGCAAATTCATTCTGCAGATGGATCTGAAAAATCGATAAAGGGAAAATGTACGCCACTTCCATTCACCGTTTAAATATGCAAAACGGAAAGGGGAAGAGGGGGAGGGGAGGGGGGGGGGGGGGGGTAGTATTTTGGTCGACGAGAGTGATTTGGTTGTAAAATTAGGTAATTTACAACTTATTAGTATACCTGGAATAGAAATAAGATCAGGACTTCCAACCATTGATCTAAGCCACTGGATTCTACTTTTTCCCTCTTTTCCACCGCTATAATTGCCACGAACAGCATATAGGTTTGTGTGAAAGCCTCTACCTTCTATCTCCAACTTATCTATCCGCGGAATACCTGAGCAATTTTTTTTTTGAATCATTCATTTACCACCCGGCAATTTTAAAAATACATCCCTCTAATGAAGCAACAAGGTAAAGTTGTGACTATACCAGAATAAAATAAAATAAATATACGTGACAGTTGTCAAAGTAAACATTTTGGAAAAGTATGCAATTCCTGAAGAGAAGGAAAAGAAAACCATCCCTTCATAAAAAGATGAGAAGTATAATACGAGAAACTTGAACAATTCCAACAACTGGAAATGATAGCTAGGTTTAAACAGTACATCATGATCTTACACAACGAACATTTCTTTTTGACAAAAAATTATATCAAATAGCGCTACAGATGAGTCCAGGCTTTGAGTACTATATATCATAAAAAAGTTGATTATACTACACACACATAATACATGCATATATGACTAAATTTCTATGACTCACAGTATAACGATCAAATCAAATTAAAACAAAAATAATATTACGGTTCTTTTGAATAAACCTAGGTAATCTTACCTGGCAGAACAGTTGCAGATTCGGCATATGCTGGGTTACTTGACCTACCAAAGACATCTGTGACGATGCATTCACAACGTAAACACCGTCCAATATCTTCTAATCGCAACTTATATGAGCAAGATCGCAATGAAGGCAATGGCTCAAATGCCATCTCATTTTCTAGTTCAGATGACGAAAACCTGTCACCACCTTTTATATATTCTTATTCTTCATATAAGACCTCATAATATGCAATGTAGAAATGAAAAGGAGAAAATACAAAGATGCACTCAAAGAAAAGAAACGGTTAACCTACAATTTTAATAAATTTGATTCTTAGAGAAGCTTTTATCTTCAAGATCTCCTCTCAGATGTGGGCATCATTTGGACTTATTGGAAAATAAAATACATGCAATTATTTTTTAACGTTTCATGATTTTGAATCTTAACCCTAGGATTTTCATTCAGTCTGGCACCATCTTAAAATTCCAAGTTTGCCATCTACTCATCTAGTCTAAGAACTTGGGTAATTAGAAAGAATGAACTATCACCCACAGCTCCTTGTAGTAAAAGTGAGTCATGCATCTGAATTTTGGTATATTATAATCAAACATGGCACAAGCAGAATTACTGCAATTCATACCCTAGAAAACCAGGCGTTCTAAAAATTTTTGCCATGTTTGATTTTTAGAGTAAGTAATAAAGATCCCAACATATTCAAATAACACTTTTATTTGGTCGGAACCACCCTGACTAATTGTAGTTTCACGGTCTCCGTTCTTGATACAGCAAAAACATCAGTTTGCAGTATAGAAGTATGTGTGATCCAAATTATCAGCATATTTTGAAATTTAGGCAACTAGTAATGGCCTCTGTGAATCTTTTGGTGATGGGCACAAAAAAGCTGAATGAAATGAACTATTATTAATTTAAGTCATACCACTGATACCGGACTTCTTTTTTGTACTTGCTCCAAACATGGTGTTGAGTTTCGCTCTTAGGAATTACTTCAACGGCAGTGAGTACATTTCCTTCAACAGCTTTACCAGTAAAAGCAAGCATCTCAATTTGCGGAAGCTCTAAAATAAAATAACATAAAAATAAATAAAGACAAAGTATTTATGATTTGTTATCAGGAAACATGATAGTTTCTCTGGAACTTCGATACCACAAAATAAAATGACAGACCAATCATATATATCTCTACCAGTTAGCTACTTGGAAAGCTTAGGGAATAAAGGATAACATCTCTGTCAAGAAGGAATAGTTTATGTACGCAATTAAGCATACAAGGCTATGTATTGTTTAAAGTAACATAATTCTAAAAAGTGTCGAAATACCAAACAAGAACTATAAATGATGAATATTTGAGTTAAAGCGTGGAATCCATAATGAATATACAACCATGACAAAGACTGAATTAACTGGGAATAAAGGCAGATGTAATATATACATACATATACATATATATACTGGCCCACCATCAGCATGTGCATTGAGGAAATAATCATGTTATGAATATATTATGAGTAGACTGAAAATAATTTAACCTGGCAGAATAATATCAGTTGGTTGGGATAACTTGAGCTCTCCTACAACTGAATCTGAACGAACTGGTGTATACCTGTCAGTGTTTATTAAAAAGGCTATGTAAGAATAGATCCTTTCAAAAAAACGAACAAGGCATCATTATTTAATATGAATGAAAAACTACCAGCAATTATATCAGCAATACTCAAAAGGATTAAAAAGGATATTTAAGATTATATCCTTTAAGAAACCGAACAAGGCATCATTACAGTATTTAAAATAAATTGAAAAAATACCAGCAATTACATCAGCAATACTCAAAAGGAGTACTAACTTCTAATTGTAGAAAAACTAAAGCCGTTGCAAAGCTTAGCAGTAGCAAACAACCAATTCGTATAATTTAGAGAAGACAAATTCAACCCAATTCATAAATAATATATCTAATGAAAATGTTCAAATGACATATTAACCATCAGTAAACATTCCCATTTGGTAGAAATGTGAGTGGAGAGAGAGAGGGGGAGAAGAAGGGGGGAAGAGTTACCCAAACAACAACCGACAGTTATAGTCCTCATCTGTGACTTGGTAAGACTTAGAATTTGCACCATTGATAAGAATGATAGATCCATCCGTGGTTTCTCTATACCAGCTAAAGAGGCTTTGACCTTCATATCCACCAAAATATTCTCCTTCTCCGACATAATCAGCCAAAGACATCATTTTTACGTGAACAGCAGACACTTCTGGCAATGCTGCAGTATAAAAAAGATAATAAAAAAATTTATTGCTTGCAAAGAAGTAAGAAGCCACAGTATATTAAAGGGAAGCCCTCTCCCAGCTCCATATAAGGATAACTCACGTCTGAAGATGATATGCTCCATGTTGGACAAGGGCATTGAATGTGATAAACAACATGTAGCAAGTAATAACTAAAGAAAGGGGTCCACATTTTTCATTAATGACGTTATTACTTATAAATCTATTCTGCTATGAGCAGGGTGTTATACTGTTATATAATCATTTGAGTATGCTGTTATATCATGATAAATTGAAAAACATGAGTGAAAGGAAAATAAGTAAATAGTGTTTAACGTATGTTCACATACCTGGAGAAACAGGAGAACTGGAAATTGATATCAGTGGTTTTCCATATTTTCCATCTGCACGAATTGGGAGCCAACTTAAAGCCAAATACGCTCCCACGTCTTCCACTGAGGGTGTGTAAGTTCTGCCACAATATATATGCAAATATAATTCGAAAACTACAAAACATTAAGATTCTCATGAAAAAGGAGATTATTAAAGACTAATTAGAGAACTTACTCAGAGTTCCCACATATGAAGACATCTTCACAAGCATCAGAAATTTCTAAAAGAGCACTTGCTTGCAATTTCTTTTTTGTTCTATACCATGTATATTCTCCATCACCTTCTTTCCCACCAAAGTAGGTCTTTTTAGGGATCATTATCTCGTTCTCACAACAATCAGGAACTGCAAGTTCCAAACCCTTTGGATCTCCTGTCATAAAAGCAAAATTAATATATAAATAAACAGTCAGCTGTTGAGGTAACCAAACTAAGAGTAGGTAGAAATGATACAATATGTAGCTTTTATGTGATGTAATGAAACCTCAAAATTTTCATATCAATTATCCACGAGGTATTCCTATCTTTTTACGAGCTAAGCATAGATCAAGTATTAAGGGTTTTTGTTAATGTTGATCAAACAGTTTCACTTCATAATTACTGCAGGACTGTATACACACACACACACACACACACACGTGTGTGTGTGTGTGTGTGTGTGTGTACACAACGTTTAAATCTGGACACATGAAAGAGCCTCAAAGCAACAGAAATTTTAATATTTGAATTTCATTCTCTTGTACCTCAGAAATAGGATCATCAAATATTATACCAAGTAATCTTAAAAAAAAAAATATATCAAGATTCGATTTCAAAACTCGACCAAGAATAATGATTTAAATAGACAAAATGATTTACTACATACCAGGAATAATTACATTAGATATCACCCTCTTGGCATTGCCTCTAATTCCATCTTTACGAACAGGTGTATAAACAAGTTCAACAGCTCCTCCCACTTCTTGGAAAGATAAGTCCACAAACTCTAATAACAGTAATTAGAAACATCATCACTAATCTAATAAGTCTAGACATGTAAGTTAGGAAAAACAACAAGCAAACTGACAGATATAAGCTCAAGAAAATAATCATAACAGCTTACCTCCAGCATCAAGTTTAAACTTTGTGCCATTACTTTTTATTCTAAACCACTCGTAGAAGCAAGCTCCCTTTTCCCTAAATAAAAGTTGTTGATGTGGTTATTTAAGAGGAAAAAGAAACAAAATGAAATTTTCAAGCTTACATATTTTTGTTTTGAATATCCACAGTTTGTCATACCCGCCAGTATAAGATGCAATGAAGCTCAAACGTTCTCCTTCGACAAATACTCCAACTAACTCAAGTGACTGGCAAGTAGGAGGCCCTGCAACAGCATTAAAAGAAATATAAATATAGTTGATTGCTATACTTTTATCTTTTGGAAGATGTTATACATATAGGTACCTCTCTCTGGCTAGCAAACTAGATTGAGGAGACCATTGATTTACTATAACTAAGATTACAGTGGAAATAAACACAAACATGGATAGCTCAAAGAATTATGTGATAACTGCTTTTGCAAGTTGCAACTAGAAATTTTAAACGGGTCTCAGCACATGCTATGTAGGAAGTACTTCGAAATGTTAATAAAACTAATGCAACTTTTTACAGACGAAATTCGTTCTATCAGCTATAGGAGTCGCCAGATAATTGTAAGCATTGTACTTTAAAAGAGCTAAGTAACAATATGCTTACCAGGAATTATGGGCCCAATCTGTTCAGATAGGACGATTGGGCCACGGGCCCAATCACTTCTAACGGGCTCACAGGAAACAGATATTAAAAAGGCAATGTCCTCGAGCAAAAGTGTATAAGTTGCAGTGGTAGCGCCTTTAATTTCACTGTGTGTGCCATCTGAATCAGTCTGCACGGAGTTCTTATCATTTAGCCATTTAGGTTCTTAGCAGTTAACATTAAGTTGTATACCAAAAGCTCAAAATGTGAGAATAAAGAATTTAGAGGATTAATTATCATGAAGAATGTTAAAAGAAATCAATTTACCCGGAACCAACGATAAACAGATTCTCCTTCATCACCGCCCCAATACTTTTTATCAACGGCCAATACAGATCCTTCAACAGCATTTCCAATTAACTGCAGAGATAGCAGTCTTGGGCTCCCTATAAAAAAAACAGCATTGCCCAACAAAAAAGGGTTATTTATAAATCACTACTAGTAACCCTCCAGTAATGAGAAGATGTACTAGATTAGTGAAAAAACCAAAGATATAACTGATCCTCAAAATATATTGAGATATATACTCATCAAACTTTAAAGTGAAGTTTTTTTTCCTCAGTAAAGCTTTGCTCAATAGTCAATACAGAAGGTCACGATATCCCAACAGGAAGACAACTCTCTTTACTAAATGATCACGTAGAAAGGAGAAAAGTGGTATAAAGACGTGTCCAATCAACTCTCCATGAAAACCTTTTTAACAAGATTACTTCTCAGTCCTTGTAAACACAGGTTTTTCCTTTTAATCCAAATAAGTAAATCCAAAGGTTCTTCAGGATCATTTGTTTCATTTATTTAAGAGTCTTAATTTGTTTCAGGAAGTCTATCTAAATCTGTAATGCAAGAGAGATATAATTACCAGGCCGGACACGCTCCTGACTCATGTAAGTTTTTGACTCGCCCACAAACCCATCGTCACGTATAGGTGTACAGGTAAAGGAAATAAATTTACCAATCACATCTTTTGTTACACGATACTGAAGAAGACCTGACACCTCATGTATCAAAGTTCCGGTGTCAGTTTCGGTCTGCAAATTATACAGTAAAAGCAAAATATGAATACATGGAGTAACCAAATTCTTTAAGACAAACACCATGATAAGTAGCACAAGGATTAATAGAATTTTTAGTACCTCATGAATAGACCAACTATAAGTGCTCTTTCCTTCATGACCGCCTATATATCCATATGAAGCCGTAAGTATTTCAGATTCGTAGTACTCACCAGTGATGGATAAAAAATTTAGGTTTGGGGGAAGAGCTGCAATTATGAAATTAGCAGAGTTAGTAAGAACCTCCAGAAAATAAATTAGTGGTTCCAGACTTCATAAAGAACAAGGAGCTGTTAATTAGCACCCTTTTAGAATCTTACAAACAGTCATATCATTAACAAATACTCCCACCTTTTCAAAATGTTTGCCCATCTTTCCTTTTTAGGAAGTTTCATATTGTTTGTCCATTTTACAAAAGTCAACTAAACAAATTAACAAATGTTCTCATTTTAACCTTGGTTATGCTTTTTGATTTCAAATTTTAATTTAATGCATAAGGGTATAATAGGTATTTGATCTATTAGACAAAGTGATAATTGCATGTCTATAACAAAATTCTTTTCCAATGATGGACAAACATTTCGGAACGGAGGGAGTAATAATAGATCCATGTTGATTTGAGAAAGATTTAATTCATTTAAATTGAGTATAGACTGACAAATCAATAATTTTGGCGTACTTTCAACTGCTCTGTCCGATATAGCATATGATGGTTCGCCAGATTCACCATCCGTAGTCATAGGAGTAAATTTTGCAACGATAAAAAAACCAACAGCTCCTAAGGGGATGCGAAACGCCTGCAATAGATACAAGTTTAACTTTACTTACCTACAAAAACATGACTTACTTGAAACATGCAATTCTGTAGCGCTTTACCTTTGCAATTTTTGAAGTGCTAACTGCTTCCATATTATTTTCGCCCTCAATTATATTTGAAATTGTTTTAAACCATTGAACTCTGCTAGATCCCTCAGTTCCTCCTGTTACAGTACCAGTAACAGTGACCTTACTTCCCTCCCTTATGTCGCCAATTATTTTTACATTTGTTACTTTAGGAGGAGCTGCAAGAAAGATACAAATAATGAAAACGGTGATTAGATAGAGATATGGAATCATAAAACTGGGAAGTATATGCAAGAAAATGTAGCTAAACATATCAAATATAGTATGACTTCTGCAAATACGAATAAAGATTACCTTGCTTAACAATCTGAGAGAATATTGACACTGGTTTCCCTTCTTGCCCTGTCAAGTGAACCAATAGAAGGAAATTAAGATGGGAAATTAGCAGAAATCGCAATAATCTCACAAACAAAGAAATAAGCAAACCTTCAAAATTAATTGGTATATATGAAAAAGCCAAACGACAACCAACATCTTCTTTACTTAAAGTGTAGTCAGTTGTGCCTGTAGACAACAATACCAATCCCCTGCCAAATGTTTGAGAACAAACATAAAATATCTGATAATCAATAAGTATAAAGTGCATAGAAGTCAGATATTTTTGAAATATCCATTTATGAATCTTAATCGACGTTATTTAACCTATTTGCAAGAGTCAGATGCGAAGTTAAACTAGATAAATTTTTGGTCAACGAAGGCATTGTGTTTGTACATCAAAAAAGTCAGAGAATTTGCTCATACCATTAAAGCAACAATATAAAAATGAACTATGGTTTAATTGGTAGTTTTAGTTCTTGAGCGAATTCTTGATAGTCTCAGCACAACTTTATTGAATCAGATGATACTTTGTAGTGGGTTTAACTTGTATATTGTTTCTTAACATAAAATCCCATACACTTCCACCAGAAGGACATAGTTGGTGAAGGAGAGGAACCTATTATAAACCACAATCTAGATAAATAGATATTCAGTGAAGAACAATTCAAAGATATCTAACAGTCCTCACTCATGTGCTTAAATGTGATGTACTACTACTTCCATCGTCTCTGCCAAATCGATATATTTGCTAAAGGGATTCAACGACACGGCATAAAATAACTTGGATTTGAAATATTCAATACAATCCTCACATAAAGGCTTCATTTTTTTAATGAAAATATATGTGTTCTGTGTCTGCCTTTTACTTTATCAGTCATCATTAGAGCAAAAGGAGCTTAAACCTTAATGTGTATGCCTTCATCAAATAATACTACTTTATCTAGTTTTAAATAATATTAATATACGGAATCAGCTAAAATATAATGTTGATTTTTCATTTGCAACAATAACACACTTCTGATACCAAAATCCTAGTCCAAATTTCCTACCCTGGCTAATATTAATTGGACAGAAAATTGGTTAACAGTTTAAAGCAAATACTAAGATTCTGGGAAAGACTAACCTAGAGTTCTTATCCTCAGACGACCACTCAAACTTACTAGGACCTTCTCTTCCTCCAAAATAATCTCCAACACCTTTAACGGTATTGCCTTCAACTGCTTCACCAATAATATGGACGTTGTTGACTGACGGAGGAGCTGCAAGTATATATATTAAAAATTATAATATGGCCAAAAACTGTATCATGCTTTTAGTTTGAGCACTGAAATCAAATATACTCAAGAAAGACAAAGGTAGAATACAATCGGGGTGAAAACTCGAAAAGAATCTAAATCATAGCTATTGTCTGCATAGTTTGAGTAGAAGCATCTAATATACTGATATAAAAATCGTTATACTTGATACTGTTATCATCTGATAATTCACTAAAGAAACACAAGTGGAATTCGGCAGGTATATAGTTGTTGACTTCCATGCCCAGCATCTATTCTCTCCTTACAACCATCAAATTTTGAGCTAAATTCTTACCGAGAAAAGATAAATAAAAATGAAATCTCGTAAAGCACTACCTGGTTTTATATATTCAGTTATAGCATACTGAGGTTCTCCTTTCACACCTTCCTCTGTCACTGGAGTATACATGAAAACCAAACACGAATCCACATCATCCAAACTCAGCTGGTATTCCTCATCTTCAGCTCCACCAATAACTACAGGGCTGCTATTCCATTTTCTCCTTAGCCAGCTGCATTTTATATATAAGGAAATTATAAAGATAGCCAAAAGGAGGTCAATATTAAATAAGTAATACTACTGAGAAAAATAATTACCTAGCAACACTTCGCCCTGGAGTTCCACCACACCATGCAACCTGTGCATATCCTCTGATCACATTTCCCTCCATAAGTTCTCCATTAACATCGATTTTTAGAACTTTTGGACATTTAGTTCCTGCAAAGTAATACAATACTGAATGTTTAAAAAGATTTTCTTTAGGTTGATACAGAATGTCAATTAATCATTAGCATTACATGTAAATGTGTCATACCAGGTGAAACTGGTGAAGAAATAGCAAAAATTGAAGGATATTCGATCCCTTCCAGCATAGGCGTACACTCCACTTTCAGAACTCTTCCAATGTCATCACGTTTTGGCCAATAAACCTACCAATAATATAAATTGTGTAACAACCCAGCACTTTCAGTTAAATATTAGGGAATCATCACTTTTGAACACCAAGCTACAAGGTTTTGATAATTAGTACACCATCCTATCGAAATTATGATTAAGACACAATCTACACAAAATGAACAATTAGCGCACCATTTAATTTAAAAGTCGCAACTTAGATACCATTCTACACAAAATCGACTAATTTGTATACCAACCTAACAGAAATTCGAGTGCTTAAAAGTTAACTTTTCAATATTGGTAAATAAGTGTTTGATCTACGTCGATTGCTGCTTAATACATCAGTGTAATCGGTCAATTAATACATAACCAATGCTTTTGAGTTGACACTGTAACGCCACTGAACTACCTTCTTCAAACTGTGTAGATTGATGTATAATTGTAGATTTAACACTAAAGTGTATTAATTGTTAACAATTGTTCGTTTTCTGTAAAAGTGATACTTTCCCAATATATAATAGAGAAACTCTAGAAATTATACAAGAAAGAATAATTACCTCTCCTGTAGCATCAGGAACAGCAATGAAGTTTGAGGGACTTCTCTCTCCTATGAACCATTGATACTTCAAGACCAACTCTGACTCACTGATCGGAGTTTTTTCTGTTATAAAATTGAAGTGGCAATAACAAGCATCTTCTTCAGATGGTTGGTCAATAGAAGCTTCATTGAGCGAGTATTCGGGAGGAAATTGATCTTTCCATTGATCAAATAGAAACTGGAAAGTTGAGTCTGTTCAAGGGCAATTTATAAGAAATAATAGATAAAACAGCCATAGGAATAGAAGGTAGAATCCTAGAGAATGTTTGAGTCTTCTCTGCAAATATAATGTAAGAAGAGAGAGTTTAAAATTCACCTAAGGCTTGCTCTGGACGGCAGAGCTCCCAGCCGCCTCTTATGCACACAGAAGTCTGTGTAGGATATCTTTTAGCATATGCCAATTCCTCTCTAGAAAGATCTACAAACAAATTAAAATCCGTATATTAGAGGTTGAAGAGTGAAATATGAGGAAAAGAAAGACAGAAAAGGAAAACACCCCTGCTTCAGATAATTACCAAAGGTAGGATATACTAAGCAGTTTGCATATATAAGTACCTCGATCATTGAATTTTTTCAAAGTTGGTCCAACAAGCAAAATACAAGCTGCTTGAAGATGTGGCATTTGAAGTATAGGATTCTCCTCCACGCGTAAATGCTGCAGCAAATCAAAGATACTTAATGTGCAATCTTACTCATGAAATCACATGTAAAAAAAATGACTTTCCATGATAAAATTCACTGCTACCAAAGAAAACACAGACCTACACCCACCCCCATCCCCAAATTTGTCAACTGTTATTATTATTCACAATTACGACAAGCTTTACTTCTTAATAATGTAGGAGAGTGAGGTACAACTCACAGATTATCAAAATCAAAATGTAAGAAATTTAAATATATATCTACACATTGAAGGGAGTCACTTGACTTGTCAAAATAGTATATATCAAGAATAATTAACAAAGAGAGGCAATTTCACATAAACGATTCTTGCTTTTATTCCACGGATATTTCTATGAAAAAGAAGAACACAGAAGAGAAATGGGGAACTAACTTCAAGGGACGGTAAGAGGGGAAACCCCTTCAAAGTTGCAATTTTATTTTTACTTGCTGCCAAAACCTATACAATGAAATACAAGTCAATAGAATAATTAAGCAAGAGAGTAAGCATTGGTCAGTGTTTAGGAAGAACAAACCTGCAGACGAGGTTGACTGGCCATAGAAAGAGATTTCAATTTATTTTGTGCAACAGACAGAAACTATGAAGCATTGAGAGATCACATCAGTTTACAGAATAAATTGAAGGCAAAGGAAGGTTACTAATTACTATTGATTAAAGACAAACTTAATCCATTGAAAAGAGTTAACATTTTACCTCAAGATTTGGAAGCTCGGGAAGACTAGCAAGTGATGTAATTTGATTCCCAGCAAGATAAAGTTGCTATAAAGTAGCAGAAAATAAGAGTTAGGACCTTTCCAAGTTTCACAAGATTCATCATTACTGCATGTTTATGACCAAGACAGACAGACCTGTAGGACTTTGCAGTTTTCCAGTGGTTCAAATCCAGGGCCTTTAAAATCATTAAAGCTTAAATCAAGAACCTGTGAAGAATTGGTGATCACGAGTTTAGATGAAGTTTGATACATTATGCAATAATTATAGAAGTAGTGAACACATTTGCGAAATTCAGAACATATCTAACTTTATTGTACAAACCCTCGAATAAAAGAACAGTTACATTTACTCTTCATCTTCGTAACTTCCAAATACAGAATGATTAAATTTCAAAAGGCAAGTGTGGAATGGGTGAAGAGAAAATGAAATACTCAGAAACTTACCTTCACCCTCGTCAGTATTTCAACACCTTCCAGCGTAGATAAGAGATTATCGCGGAGGTAAACAAACTGTATGAATTAAAAGAAATGAAAATTAATATAACTTGATCCATAAAAATATGAGCAGCATAAGGAAAACAATGTATGTGGTGTGTGTCCCACCTATTTGTTAATATGAGTCTTAAATCACCTTGCTCTTCAAACTAGAATCTAAAAGACTTAAGTTTATATTGGGGGGAAAAGTTGTTTAGTACCCACTACCCACCATGTACTATTGGCCTTTACCAATTTGGGTTCTCACCTTCCTATTTTCATCAAATTAGGGATCCGACAACAATAAAAAGAAGAGATGCAGTTATTATATCTCAAATTTGGGGGGGGGGGGGGGGGGGGGGGGGGGGGGTTAATTTGACGGATGTTGACGGATTACCCTCACTATTTATTAGATGAGAGCACATGGCTGCAATTCAGTCATTTTATTTAACATTAGTCCCTTAATTAGATGACAATATGTAGGTACGAACCCAAACTGGGACAACTTTAAGGTTGGGTACCAAATTGGTAAACGTCACTAGATTGGGGGTGTGTTAAATCGCATTTACCCACTTTATAATGATAATAGAATATTGGAATCTACCAGCAAACACTGATGATACGTTTTCAAGTTAAGGTCCAAATCCCTCATTTCAATAAATAACAGATTTGGCAAAGCAACAAAATAGAGGAGTCGAAAAGCATCAAAGACCTATCAAATTAACATACCTCTAAACTCGTCGAAAGGTTCAAGTTACTTGAACTGAGACTCCGTAAACGGTGACCACGAAGATCCAACCTCTGATATGATAAAGAAATGTGTATATTACATGTCATATTGTTATTGGTACAAAACGAAGAAAACATAGTCATCTATGAAAATGGTTCTAAAAACAAGATATCAAAATTTATATTGAACAAATGTTGTCCGTAAAAGTAGCAAAATTTCATCATAAATAATAATTCATTGCACAATTCATGCACAGGTGAACTCAGGATACGAAAATAAACCATTTGTAAGCATCTTCCAAATAATCTTTGAATGCCATGCAGTAAGATAGCAAACTATGGAGATATTATAACAGATGAAAGTATTTATTATATTGCACAAAAAGACTGCAATACTTACCATGTCGTCACTAGCTTTATTGTCAACTTGCGGAAGCATGATAAAACGAGAATCACGACTATCAGGTGTTGCCACTTTCCGTCGACCAGATAAAGCAGAACTTCTGTCTGCTGATGAAACCAACGAACGGCTCCTCGTACCTATTAAAAATATATTCCCATATAATGTGTTTAATCAGGGGAAATATATTATATAATTGTGTACGATATCAATGGATGTAACTAGAATATCAGGTTTTACCACTATTGATTGAAGGTGTCCGAGGTGATGAAGTAGGTATCTGTTGAACCACCTTTTTAGTTCTGCTGCTACCAGTACTGTCCACTGATGAAGAAGGAACAGTTTTTGAAGAAGAAATGGACAATGATAATTTGGCAGCTGGCTTCTTTACAGAATCTTGTTTGCTTCCATCAGAAGAAGGTGATAACCTTGAAGTTTAAACAACAGGAAACCAGAATTGTTAATGAGAGCGGAAATTCAAAATAAAATACCAAGCAAACAAATTCATGAGGGTGCCGAATCTCTAATTTAAGGAGTAATATCACTTTCGTAAGCCGATCTATCAAATTTTAACAAGTGGTACTGATAAATTCAATTAATTTCAGCACCAGTCCAAACAAAATTGAAGCAATACTACACAGGCTTATCAAATTCCACAGTGTAGACAGTAGACACCATTATCCACAAAACCGCACTAAAACTATCTTTATCAAAACCCAGGAGTGCTTAAAAGATATAAAATTAAGCAAATGTGTACTGACTATTTTTGTGTAGATCGGAGCTACGTACAGCAGCCCAATCGAAAAATTTGTACATACATAATGCTTTCGAGTTAAAATTTTGAAGCCACTGGTCCTAGAACTTTGGAATTTGCAAATCAGTGTTTAAATTATAAATTTCAATGGTGTGGTGTACTAATGGTTGAATTTTGCAAATTGGTGTTTAAAACCATAGTTCCCCTATTTATAACAATAACTACTCGAAATATATAACAAAACTAAGTTTTTATCACCTAGTTACTGCCCTGGGGCCCGCTGATTTAAGAGGAACTGAAGGCAATGAACTCTTCCGGATCTCAGGGAGAGACCTTCTCAATGGTTCAGATACCGGTGTTTTAATAATTTCCCCAAGTTCGGAGTTAATTTCAGTTTGTCGTTTCTTAGTGATAGGCAGTGATGGTTTCTTCTCAGGCAAACCTCCAGTGCTATTCCTCCTGATAGATGTAGCCGAACTCGAACTTCGCGAGGTACTAGACCCAAATGCAACTGTCTTGGATGTGCTCGAATTCGGACTGTTTTTCATTTCCATTTTCTTTTTATTCAACCCAGTCGTTGGTGAAACCTTTTCCGTAATTGGTTTTGTTATTTTTGTGGTTCTCTTCACGCTCCCTGCTGATGATTGTTTATCTAGTTCATCTTTTGCTGAAACTTCGCTACCCTGTACTGCAGGTTCCTCCATTCTGGTTCATAATTTACAAAATAAAATGGAAATACATCAGGACTTTTTGCTCTATTTTAACAATAATTTTACGCAGAGAAAACCGCAAGGGAAAAACAGAATCCCAAATCTTGATTTCTTTTTTGACCTGACAGAAGAAAACATGAAACCTGCTCCTTCATTTTCCTTTAATAATTTGAGTTCCAGTTACATGGTATATAAGTTAAGTGCACCAAAAATTATTGATCCCTACATATCAAGTAAACTATTTAAAAACTGCACCTAACTGAGCCAATACCAACAACCTATATGGTTGACCTAATTCAAATATTCCTACTCTTAGATCAACAAATCTTGCCAAATTTTGATACTATTCCAATTATACGAGTTCAATTATTTATAAACCAACTAGCTATAAAGAAAATATCTTCATTTTAATAACTTCACAAACACCCTCCTGGTTCCAGTTTTGCTAATTTAACAACTTTCTCATAAATTTACTTCAAAATTGGATTTCAAACTTCAACTCCTTCACTGCTAGTTATTGTTTTACCTTTTCTTTCACATGTAACCTAATTTTGTGGTTGGCGGAGGGACGTGGACAGTATCCTATATATGTATATATGGATATAAACATTTTTATATATGTATGGAGAAGGACGTTTCAACGTCGTGACTATTAAAAGATTGAATTTAACTTGTACATTTCAAACACACCATAAACACCCTTGTTGTATTCCAATTTTGCAAAGGTAACAGACTAACTTCCCTTAAATTTACTTCACCAATTAATTCTAAATTCAACTACTCCGTGGCGTACTTCACTTCTACTAGTAATTTCACCTTTTCAATCGCGTATAACAATTTCACCATTTTAGCAAAAATATGAAACAACAAAATCAAAATTATGAAACAACAAAATCATAAACTTCAAACAAATATCCTCAAAATGCACCCTATTAATCACTAATTAAACAGTTCTAAACCAAACTAAACATAAACGAAACCACGTTTTTTGCCTTTTCCGTCCCATGTAACCTAATCTTTTTCTAATTTCACTAATAATGCAAACATACGATCAAAAAATCATCGAAAAATTAAGCAGTCCAATTCTAATCTAATGTAGCAATAGTGAAAACAAAGACTAAAAATAAGGAAAAGCAATAAAATAGGGAGAAAGTGGGAGCTTAGTAAACAACATAATTACGAAAATTTGTATAAATATACTTAAAATAAAGCAGTTAAGTTGTAATCAAATGAAGCAATAGAGAAAACAAAGAAAAGTAAATAACGAAAAACGAATAAATAGAGAGAATGTGTGAGGTTAATACCTTTGATAAGCTATTTAGCTAAGACTAAGTAGATCTGATAATGTAGAGAGAGAAAGATATTAGCTAGGGTTTTAGTATATAATCTCGTAGTGGTTGGCAGAGTGAAATGGACTGTTACCATTATAATTATAGATACATATTATTATTATTATTATTATGTATCTATCTATATCTATATTATGTGTGTGTATTATATAGTAACGTTTACATCGTGAATAGAAAAAGTGGGTGAATTAAAAGTAGGACCTGGAGAGGAATGGGGATAAGCGTGAGAGTAACAGGTTGAGATAATAATAATTTATTCATAATAATATGCTTTTGTTTTTTTGTGGCCCCCACTTTCTGTCAGGTGCAACTTGCGATCACTTGTTTATTGCTATTCGGAAATTCAAAGCGCGGTTCTTTTAAATTTTTGGCGGAAAACTTCTAATTATTGTGATTAGGCCTGACACTATCCGGTTCGGTTCGGTTCGGTTTTTAGCAAAACGAAATCGATTATATTTTTCGGTTCGCTTTTTTTCGGTTTCGATCTTTTGATTTTTTTGACCGAACCGGACCAGTTTTTTTCGGTCCAGTTTCGGTTTTTCGGGGTTTTTCGGTTTTTTTTCTTTTTCGGTTCGGTTTCATTGAAAACCGAAACCGACCCGAAATTTTTTCGATTTCAGTCTTTTTCGGTTCGGTTATCGGTCCGGTTCGGTTTTTTCGGTTTTTCGTCCGGCCCTAATTGTGATAATGGACGAATGTTCTGAAATCTAGTAGTTAGAATTTCAATTAAAAATAAATTAGTATTAACGATAATGTTCTAAAAGACATAAGGCGTATTTTAGGTGAAATTGACCGTTTAGCGTCTTATTACCGTCTAGGTGTCACCTAATTTGAGCCTAATTCGCGTAATCTTTTGATTTTCGTCTAATTTACGCACACGTGCCTTTTAGAACACTATGTTACGAAATTGATTTGGATGGTAGCGAGCTCGGGTGTGAATTATGTAAATTTTGGATGGATTGGGTCGGGAAGGAAATGGTAGTCAGGATCGAGTTTAAGCCTTATGAACGTGAACCTTACTGGCAGGGGCGAAGCCAGGATGTGTAAATGGGGATGCTAAAATATATGTACAAGTAACATATTTTTATGGGGGTGCCAAATCTACACCTAAAAAGAAATTGTACTAAAAAAAAATTACGTCACTTGGGATTTCTAAAATTATGGGGGGTGCCGTGGCACCCGATCGTCCCTACTTAGCTTCCCCCTGCTTACTGGTATAGTTTGTTACTCTAATTAGTACTAGGGTCGGGTTTGTAATATGGATTAGCTAACTATTGATAAGATGCATTAATGGTATCTGACTTGTTTGCGATTAATACTTAGCCCGACTCTCCGTATAAAGAGAGTCCTCACACTCAGCTTTTATTAACTTGTTTTTTCATTTTAATCATATGGCTAACAAAAAAAATATAAACCGAAACAATAGATCAGATATATAACCCAATTATTTTTAAAAATTATGTAATCCCAAACTATAAAAAATAAATAAATAAAAAACAAATTCGGTGATCCCAAACAATAAAATCCTAAGAAAAGATCGGAAACTCTTGTGTGTCCTATCAGGAAATACAAATTTAAAATATAACATTAATATATATCAAGTAATAAAACATTTAGATATTTTTTCTTTTATTTCCTTTTTTTTTTCTTCAGTTAAATATTAATGTGTATCGACGCTTAAATGTTTTTTAAAAAAATCTAACGCCTATTAATGTGGATTCTTTTGTAGCGAGGAGTTTGAGTCCCCTTTCATTTAAATATCACATACAAAAGAGTGAATGATAGTTTGTATTGTGTACAACAATAATTCGAAGGAGATTCATTGATTAAAAGCGATAATTGATCAAAATTATTAAAGTGCTTTAAGAATAGCTCAAACGGTATGACCATGAGTCAATATACCGTTTCAAGTCTCAAATTTTGATAGACGTGCCCCAAAACATGGAGGGAGGATCTAAACAATCTTTATTTGAAAATCTTTAATAGTAAAAATATTTTACTTTTTTTCCTTTTTTTCCTTTTTTTTTGTTTTCTCTAGTTTCCAACACATTTTTTTCCTTAATGATCATTTAGACTGCAAAGACATCGAATGATGCCAAATTTACACAAAATATTAAATTAAGTGGGAAAGGAGAGTGTTTAATCATCCTTCTAACGTATTTTAGTTAAAAAACATGATAAAAAATTGTAAAAATTCAAAATTTTCAGAGGAGAGTATCGTCGGCCGGATGGTCTGCAATTAGCTTCGCTCTGCTTACTTAGTCCTATATATTTTATGTATATTATGATTTGTCGAGTTGCTCAAACCGTCATACAAAAGTTACAAAATGTATCAATACAATACATGCTAAATAAAAATAAAATACGGATAGAATACATGTCAACGTATAATGTTACTAAACTATGCTTTCACTGCTGTTTCTTAAACATTCAAAAGAACAAAGAGCAAAAACAAAAGAATCTGAATTTTCTCACTATAAAAATTCCAAAAAAAAAACACATAAACCGTAAATCTGATCTAGAAACCGTAGATATGATTTACGGTTTGTTTTTTCATAAAAAATTCAAAAAAAAAAGTTATATAGTCAAACGTAGATTATAGAAAAGCAGTGTGCCTGACTCTGAGTCAGAGTGACTCATGGTCCAAAATTGCTAATAAAACGCTCAATTTTATTTTAATTGTCTTTGATTTTTAAAGTCAAAATTATGTAAAAGTTACATAAACTTACAAATATGAAAATAAACAACAAGCAACATTTTGTATCTATATATTATTATATTTACATATACATATTTATAATATGTATGTATACTACATATATAATATTCAAAATTTTCAAATAATAGTTATAACTTGATTTCATTGAATTATGTAAGTTTTACAGAATTTTAACTTTAAAAATCAAAGACAATTATAATAAAATTGAGTGTTTTATTATCAATTTTGGATCCTGAGTCACCCTGACCGACTCAGAGTCAGGCACACTGCTTCCCTCTCAGATTTTACTTTGTTTGTTTTTATTTAAGAAAGGTTGAAAAATGGAGGGCTCAAAACAAAAGGTAAAGAAGAGGAAAAGCTAAAACAAAAGAAAGAGAATAAAGAAAAAACGGTTAAATCGTCGCACCGAATACAATTCCACGGGTCCCCTTCTCTCTCCTTTCCAATTTCCATAACCCACCATTTTCCAATAATCAATTTTCAATAAGTCAATTTCCCTTTTTTTTTAGAGAGATAAATTAAAATGGCGAATAACAGTTCTTCGGATCACAAGCCACTTAGGAAGATAGCGGAGGCGTTTAACGGACTCGCAACCACCGTTAACTCCTCTAACGATCTCGAACTCGCTCCGTTTTCTAACGCATGTTCGTTAGTTTCTCCGTTATTCGGGTGTCTCGGAATCGCTTTTAAGTTCGCTGAGATGGATTACGTCGCCAAGGTATTTAATCATTTAATTCAAAGTTATTCTATTGTTATTTGAATATATTTCAGTTATGGAAGTTTAAGTAATGTTGAATTCGGGAACTCTATGATTAGCTTTAATCATTAGTATTTAGTAGTAAAAGTTATACTATTGGATTATACGGTTTTAGTACTCAACCTTTGATTTTTAACAATTTGGGTCCAACCTATCGATTTAATCCAATTAGTCCGACAACAATAAATCGATGAAATTACAGTCAGTGTATCTCACAAGTGGGGATTTATTGACTCAGCTGATTACGTCGCTAAGGTAAATATTAACTTTAATAACCAATTGAAAGATAATTCTATGGAAATTTAGTTAATGTTGAATTTCAATACTACTTGAGTATTTACTATTTAAATACATGGTTTGGGAAAATCCCTATGCATGATGTGTTGTAATTTACCAGACTGATTTGCAAAATGTTAAAACTGGTTATCATTTAGTTAAAAGTTATTCTATGCTTATTTGAATATATTCAGTTATGGAAGTTTAAGTAATGTTGAATTTTAACATATTTGATTATTTAAGTTGGGGAACGCCCTGTAATTTACACTGATTAGCAAAATGTTACCCGGATCGGATTTTTTTTAGTTACCAAACAGGCTCTTAGTCACGTATACCACGGAACTAGGAGAGGGATCCGAGACGACGCATTGGTGTGTCCTCGTCGGTCTACAGGGTGGTGTATTAGTTATTGTTGATATATACGGCGAATGTGAAAGAAAGATCAAGCCTTTTGACTTATTGCTACTATTATTTATAAAGCATGACCCTTTACTTGTTTCTCTAAATTGTTTTGTAAGTTAATTCTTCACATTCGAGTCTTTAGGTTTAAATCCTAGAGTCAGCCCTGCTATACGGGTTGCTTAAGCCCAAATCATCTTAATTGCCTCTTGATCTGTGTTTAAACTATATTTTTTTACGAAACATAGAGATGGATTCTTACTATTCAAGATTACGTTATGATTTTGCTTCGAAGTTTTGTTTTGGTCGGTCATTCTAGTTTACTAAAATGTAGGAAAAAAAGTTACCTAACTATATCTAAACATTTTCTCACAAGTATCTCCAAGTGTTGTAAACAAAAAATATATAACTTTGTACCTGTACTACTTTTTTATGAATTGAAATTGAGACTTTTGTTTTGTATTGGTTATTTAAAAGCCGACCTTGCTGGTGGTGAGATGGGCTCATACAATGGGGTAACACATTAGCTTGTGTTACTAAACCTAGTTGAGAACCACCGATGTAAACAGAATACTTCTTAAATGTATAATTCGTGCTAAAAGAGAGAATGGTTTTTACTGCCTCAAAATTTCGAACTTACATAAGAGTTTGTGTAGCATTTTTCTTCCAGTATATATGGGTGCTTGCTTTGGAATGATATGATTAGAATTGAAGTGCTTGTCCCAGACCTGAATTCCATTGTTTTCTAAAATATTTATCTGGATATATAATTGTTCAAAGAGCGGAGTCTGAAATTTGAACTTGTAGTCCCATTAAGTCGTTATCAGGATTTGGAATATATGGAGATGGTTGATGCAACCATGTTGTCCAATCCTGCCAAATTTTACTTTACAAATGTTCGTTGTATATAGTTTCTTCTTGGTGTTGATTACTTTGCTGTCAATCTCGGTATGTGTTGATGGCATTTATTTATTAATATTCCTGTTGGATTTCCAATTTTTACTATTTACAATTACCTTGAAAATAAACAAATTTGCACTTGACTAGACCGTCCTCATGTTCTAGTCATTATTAAAGTTGCTTTTTTGTAGAGAGATTGATAGACCTTAGACAGAGATCGAATTAAGAAGACAAGCTGACCAAAATATGTATTTATTTGGGTGGTGTGTGGTTAAGAACTATTTAATCTGTCGAGAATGTCTCGTAATCTTAGCATATGTCTGAAATTGAGAATAATGTGTGTATAACATTTTCATATCTGTTCATATATGGACTAGTATGTTTGATAATATTCCTGGTTTGATTGATTGAACACCAGGTCCACGACCTTCTTGATGCATCAAAATCGATAGGGAATTTGCAGTCAATGATCGATAGGGATGTTGATGTAAATTGTGTGAGAAAAGCAGGGAGCCACACAAGGAACCTTTTACGAGTAAAGCGCGGCTTGGACATGGTCAGGGTACTCTTTGAGCAGATTATAGCAACAGAGTAAGTATTTGTTCTAATCATTTAACGTTTATGAAATTGATCGCACTTATTTCTGTTTTATTTCTTTTAGATCTCCCACCTTTTCTTTTTTAGCTTGTAAGGTATGACTAGTATGACATACTCGTTGGCTTTTCGTATATACATATTGAAATAATAGAGAAAATGTAAAGAAATCATTAGTTTGGAAAATATCATTTTTGTATTTTAGTTAATTATTACTTGCCATTGGCCAACCGGTCCTCCGTACTGTAATGTTCACTTTTATTTAACAATCTACAATTTACTAAATAATTACTATACCAACTTATTATTATTGACAAATTTGACATTGATTTAAGCAAATCCGAACAATTCAGTACACCAACCTATGAAAATTTATGAAAATTTAAAGGTTCAAATTCTACCCTTGGTGTATTATATGCAAATCAGTCTTAGTACACAAACATATCTGAATAGTTTGTACATATACCAATTTCATTTAACTTGAAGGTCTAATGCTTTTTCAAATTTTTGAATACTGTATAGATTGGTGATTTAATTGTGAAACTTGTTAGCTTGATGTTCTAACTGTTAAAAGCCAATATTTTGGTGCACGAAAGTGATACTTTCTCCCACTAAATTTATACCCCTGGCAGCGTCAAACATTTCACGAATATCTTTATATGCTCCTTTTACATTTTCAATGCCCAAAGGTATTAATACCAACGTCATGTTAACATATCAAATATTCAGCACCATTGAACTAATCAATAGGTTGTGAAGCAAAATAACTTATCAAATCATTTTTCCGTTTTCTACTTTATGTGCATTTTATGTCTTTTGCAGGGGAAATTCTTTGAAGAGTCCAGCTTCAACAGCTTATGCACAGGTATTTGCACCGCATCATGGGTGGGCTATAAGGAAAGCTGTTGGTGCAGGGATGTTTGCCCTTCCCACAAAGGCTCAGTTATTGTCAAAGCTCAACGAAGATGGTGAGTTTTGCAAATCTATGCGTCTCGTTCCAATTTTGTTTGTCGAATTTATCCTTGATTATAGCTTGAGGTGGCAACTAAATCTTTATGAAGAGGCAACTAAACATTTTCATATAATCACAATTGTTTCTTGTTCAATTTCATCAATTTTGGTGTTGGAAAGTGAAGCAAATTTAGAGTCGGACAAATTTTGGTTTCTTTTGGATTTGATCAAAAATATTTTTTGCTATATTGGGATCTAAAGTGGACCTTAAAAATACACAGCAAAACCCGGATAACTGGGTGCTTTTTTTTTTTTGGCTTTTCAACCTTTAGTAGAGTTTAGTAACATTTGATTTGGTATTTGGATATCACAGCCAAGGTAAACTTGTTTTAACCTCTTAGCTTGAGGCCGAGTACAAGTTTGAATCAATTTGGTTCTTAGGTTTCCATCCTGGTTGAGATGTATCTCGCGAGGCGGGGACATATATGCGTACTTTGTTTTCCAGGATAAATAGAAGGTTACAAATTTACAATAATCTATGTATGTTATTAAACTCCTAGCACTTGTAGGGTTGGATTGTGGATATTGAATACCTCTTCTTTGCCACCTCCTCTCTTTTACCATCTTATAGTAGACCAACAGTATATTAAAAGAGATCCTATACTGTTATTTAGACTGTGTTTTGTTGCACTAATTCAGCAATTACATGGCTCATTCCACGTTTTTTTACAGAGACCTCAGCGAGGATTCAGATGCAGTATTACATCGATGCATCTGCCCCTGTAATAATTTATCTTGACAAACTTTTCCTTTCAAGAGAACTGGGCTTAGACTGGTGAAGACAAATTTTGATTGTTTAAGATTTAACTGTTGTTCAACGAATAATGTGTCCTTGTTTAGATTATCGTATTGTGTGATTTGGCAGAGGAGATGTGATGTCTTTTGTATAATCAGAATAGAAATGTATAATTCTTCAGTGAATGAAATGTACCAGTTTTCTTAGTTATTTTTGACAATATATGGCCTCGTTTAATTAGTCTCCTTGCCATTTAGTTTGTTGTCAAAAAGTTACTGCTTTTATGACCTCTTTATGCGACAAATGTAAGTGACCTCTTTATTCAACCTTAGTAATGAAGAATATTTTAGAAAAGCAGTGAAGTAATTTTTAAATTTGTAAATAATCATTCCAGAGAATGAGTTATTAGTTTGTTACAATAGTGCAAAGCTTGCATTTAGATTACAATTTAATGCAACATAAAGAAAATGGAACCAGGAACATTACAGAGAATAAAGGAGGAAAGGGATCTCCACAATAATTTCCCCAACCTATTGACCATTGCATCACTTATATCTCACCTCATAATAGAGCAAGGGGAAGCTAAATGCAGGTCATCGGGGACGATGACATTCCCATAATTTCAAAAATTATGTTTTTTTTTTTTACCATGTATTTTCAATAATGAATGTTAAAAACGATAATTTGATACCCATCATTTCTATATCGTAATTTTTTGCACCCCGGTGTAATATTCATGGCTTCGCCCAAGAGTACGGCATAAGGGACAAATTACAGCAACTTCAAACCGATACAAACATAAAAACCTGCAAGTACTAAATGAGCCCATATAATTCAAAACCTTTTCCTTATACCCTGATCCTTTTGAGTTTTGACATCCTCCCAGACACGTAGAACACACTCATTTGACTTGATAAATTCGTTAACCAGGTATATAGATTTCTGACTCAAATTATTCTTGTACATACCTAAAGCCTTGTTTTTTTACATATCTAAAGCATGTTTTCTACCCTATACCAATCTTTCAATTTTCAGTCACGAGCAGAGGCGAAGTCATGATATACTGGGGGTGTCAGTTTTTTTAAAATTATGGGGGTGTCGTCGCCCCCGATGGTCTGCGTTTAGCTTTCCTTTGGCCACGAGATAAATGTGTTATACGTTCTCGTCTTTGAAGGAAAAAAAGAACTAATCGATTGCTCGACATGGTAGTTGTCATTGGCTATTACATTCACCCAACTACCGGTGATTACATAGAACACGGATCATGTAAACCAATGTCTCAAATCAACTCATTTGGACCGAAAAAAATAAGACGTTGCGACCAGAAACGGTTGGAAGACCAAATTTCTAAATTATAGGTTTTGGTCCTCGTTTTTTAAAAGGCCCTACTTTTTATAATAAAAATAAAATTATTGTAAATTTTAAAAGAGTTGCCAATTTTCCAAGATATAAGCAAACAATAGAGGGCTCTAGAAACCAAATTGAATGCATTTTTTTTTGTATCAAAACCCAGTCAATTTACTTTCATTTTCACCTATATACAAGTCATTTGATATGTGATTTTTGGCAAAAGTATTATGTAGTTTCACATAGCATGTATGTAAATTCATCACACCTGTCAAAATTCGCTTATGTACAAAATAATAAATACATAACACAACACATAAATATTGTATCGAGAAAATAATTAAACAAAATAATCCAAACAAATTATTCTTTCGTATTTGAGCACTGACTAGCGGATAACCTGAAATGATTCGCCAGTGGTGTGATTACCGGTTTCACATTATCCAAACTCAACTTTTCTAACAACTTTGTGACAACATCTCCAACATCGCCAATGATGGTATTGATTTTTTTAAAAGAAAATAAATAATTTATTTATTATCATTTTTTTATGTGACAATATATGTTCATTTTTCTTTCTCTTTTTGTCTCAGTATACTAACATTTCCTTCTTTCTATTAATTAGAAAATCAGTAATTACTTTTAGTCTTGACTTAGGAAACACGCGTCACATTTTTAGTGATTATAAAATTTGAGTATCTATACTTGGTATCAATGAATATCGAATAATTCATTATAATAAATGAAAAATCAATCAAAACGGCATCATCAAACATAAAGTTATATCATTTAAAAATTTAAAAGATGACATTGGCCATTGGTGTTAATTACAAAAGTTTAGTAGCTTATGGGGGTGTTAATTGAAAGAATTGATAGTTGTTAGGGGTTATTTGTAAATGATCCATAGTTCCTGGGGTTATTAATATCTCATCTCTCAACCCATTTGATTTCATCGTCACTCTCTCTCTCTCTCTCTCTCTCTCTATATATATATATATATATATATATATATATATATATATCTATATCTATATATACACAATATCTCGAACTAATCGACTTATAACACAAATCCCAATCACAAAATAAAAATAAATAAAAGTTTAATTTAATCAGATCTGATAAATTTCAACATGTTTTGGAGTATGTCTGGTTTATCCACTGTCTCTCCGGTTAGTTCTCAATATCTTATCATTATTTTTAAATATAAATATTTGGTGTTTATATATTGAATTGATTTGGAATTTATTTACTGAGCTTGTTTGTGTTTAAATTATGTGTGATTTGATTTATTGTTTTAAGCACGTGGTTGTATTAGTAATTTAGTAGAGTTGGAATGATTTTAATTTTATTTTCAATTTTGCCACTGAAATGGTAATTATTTTGGTCTTATGTTTTTTATAAGGTGTTATTGAGTTAGTTTACTGAAAATTAGTATATTATATCTATGTATAAACAGTTTTTCTAGTAAATATTTATATACAATATCAAGTTATGGTTTTAGGTGGTAATATTGGTAATCTTGAGAAATTATTTAGATGGTGTGTTTAAATTATGTATTACTATTTGATATTTGATTTAAGCACGTGGTTAGATTTGGTAGATTTTAGAATGATTTAGGCATAATTTTGTCACTGAGAAGGTAATTTTAATCTTGTATTTCCTCCGAGTAAAAAGGGCTAAATGCAAAGTCTGAACTTGTTTAGTGGAAACATTAGATTTATGTATCTACAGTTTTTTTTTTTTTTTGATAATATGTATATACAGTGTGTAAACTACACTTTGGCGTGATTACTAATTATATAGGGTAAATGTTTTACGGAACTGTGTTCAGAAGGTTAATAAGGTTCGGACAGTGTTAGTGAATTGAATTTCTAGCGAGTCTTGGTTCATTTCCTTCCACTATTTTTCTTTCGAAATCTTTAAGAAAAGAGTTGTTTATGAAGGAATCAACTTTGGCGTGTTGATTATGAAGTTGACTACTTAGTTCTCGAACTTTTAGAGTTTTCTAGAACTGCCCTTTTGGCTGTTGTTCTGTTACATGTGAGCTGATCATTTGTTTTCGATTGCGCAACTCCACATTATAGGAAAGGTGGATATGATATTGTTATGACACTCTGGTAGATTGTGCTCGTTGACAGTGATCAAATCGTGATCCCAAGAGACAGATTAGTTCGAAAATCAGATTATGTATCCAGGGTATTATCAGATATTGAACAAGCATCGATGCCAAATACATATGGAATGGTAGAGTTTAACTAGAGAATTGAAGAATTTAGATGAAGATAGAGCATAGTTACAAGATGAGAGAAGAGTGTAGACTATTAGAACTTAGTATTGGAAACTATTTACTCACCCAGTGAGAGACGAAGGTATAATAGAGTTGTTAGTTTATAGGCAGACATTCCATATTAAGCTTCTCCTAAGCAAACATTAGCCACATCATTTTTATATATAATTAGATTTTTATGAAAAAGAGGAGTTTTTTTGTTTCTCTCACATGCGAGGAATGCTTAATATAACTTTTGTACCACTTAGTTAACTTAGATAAAGGTACTTAAAATCCATCCCATTGTAAACTTGGTCTTCTCAAGATGTGCAAACACTGGTATATATGATCATTTACAAGTAGATTTTTTTAAATAACCAAGACACATATATAGTCCCATGGTTGTATGTTTCTTGATCAAGGCTAGATGATTTTAGAAACATTTGAATCATGAGAGCCGTCTTGTTATTGAGGCTCATGTACGCTTGTCTGGTGGTAATGCTTTACCAGGAGATATTCTTTTTGAATTTCATAGATTTTCGTAAGTTTGCTTGAGTTTATCTTTCCTTAAATGAATCTTCCATCTGGGTATGGCAGGTAGAGACAATTTTGGATAAGCAGCTACCTGCATTAGACGAATTACTCGACGAAGATGAAATCATTCAGGAATGCAAAGCTCTAAATAGCCGTCTTATCAATTTGTAAGGTTCCACATCATTTTTTGGCTTCTAGTTAACACAATTTTATCTGGTTCTTTTTTTTTTCAAGAACTTCTCTTCATACATATGCTGTTTTATCTTTATGTATTTCGATTTTCTCTATCTGCTTTGTATGGACACTGATTTAGCAGCTTTATTGTGTTAAGGAAGTAAGACAGCTGTTTTGGAACTTTCGTGTTTTCATTTCTCTTGTATTGGCTTGTTTGAGACCTAACACTTAGTGAGGAAATGGTACGATATTATCTTTCGTTGGGAAGGTAGGTGTACAGATTACATTAGGTGTATGCCTCACTTTTCTTTTTCTCCATCTATGATGTGTTTAAAAATGGGAAAATCTAAACACCAAAAGTTGTAGATGTCTGTGTTTATTACAACTTTTAAGGAACCATAAAAGTTGACTTTGCAACTTTGCGTTTCCTATGATCCCATCAAACTCTGCAATATCGTGAATATTTTCATTACGAATGCATCATATCCTTGATGTTTGTCCGAGCTTCAATCTACTAGCTGTGACATAATTGATCAGATTTTGTATTTTCTGCTATCTATGCACAGCTATTTCTTTTTGTTTCTCTCCCTTCTCTCCTTCTTAAAATTAGGTTTCCCTACATCTCCCCATGCACCGGGCTTTCTGTTTGTTATAATCAACAACATGAACGGTTGTATTTGTCCTGCATTAAATTTTCTTTTTCTTTTCAAAATGGCCTTTTGTAGTCTCCGAGAAAGAGTTCAAGTTGAGCAACTGCTTCGCTATGTTGTGGAAGAAGCTCCTGATGATGCTGAAAAAAGACGGACATTTAAGTAGGTGCACAAGTGACCATGTTTATTTTCTACACGTTTGAGCTGTCTGTACATGTAATACAGCTATTGTCATATCTTGAACAGGACATTTATATAATTATACACGGAGATGGGTGTTACTGATAATCTTATTTTGATGTGAATTATAGGTTTCCTTTTATTGCATGTGAGATCTTCACTTGTGAAGTTGATATTATACTTAAGACACTGGTAGAGGACGAAGAGGTAAGTAGTTGCAACACTTGCTTCTTTTACAGATTCTTCATTTTGATTAAAATTATAAATTATAAATTGATTGGTTCTTTGTTTTGGTCACAGTTGATGAACTGCTTGTTCTCTTTCTTAGAACCTGATCATTCTCATAGTAATCTTCTGGCTGGTTACTTTAGTAAGGTAATTAATTTTTTTGTTTTAAAATACTTCGCAGACTCAGAGATCTGTCAGTCTTTTCATGACTGACATATAAGTACAATCATTTAAGCTAATAGTATCTTGTTTTGTGCTAGGTTGTCATTTGTCTGTTGTTGCGAAAGACTGTTCCTTTTATGGAGTATATCCAAGTAAGTCGAGAACTCTTTTTTTTAGGAGGTACATGTTTTTTGTTTCAGAAAAAGATTTACATGCCTGATTTACCAGCGTTGATTTCCAAAAAGCTAGTTCTCAATATAAATATTCGATCCCAGTCTCTTATCCATATGCATGTCTCATCTTAGCGTTATGTGTACAGTGTTTCGTGTATACATTTATTAAAATTTACAAGATGGAGTATATTATAAGAATGTATTTGTCGAAAATGTGTTTTTGGTGATGTTCAAAGTTTCATAGTGGCTTAAAATAAAACTATAAAAACAAGAATATCAGTGTTTGATGTGTATTGCGTTCTTAAATTTTGGTTTTGATGATTGCCAATCCTTTTGCTTCTCTTTGCGATCTTTCCAAGTTGTGGACATAATGTAATCTGCATCAGATTTCTCTTATCTTTCTTAATATGTGGATGTCTTTGTTCCAATAATTCCGTTACCTAATTTACAGGCTCATACAGATATTGTTCGGAAGCTGGTTGACCTTATTGGGATTACATCCATAATGGAGGTTTGGTATTTATAACTCGTCCCAATTTCCCCCCTTAAACCTAATTCGTGTGCTTATAGAATTTATTGAACAGGTTTTGATTCGTCTAATTGGTGCTGATGAGAATATCTATGGAAATCAAACAGACACGATGCAATGGTTAGAAAGTACAGATGTATTGGAGATCATCGTGGATAAGTTTAGTTCTTCAGTGAGTTGCATCACTAAACTCTTATACTAAATGTTATAGTCTTTGTATTCTTCTTGGAGTTGCGAAAAACCCCTAGAGAGAACCAGTAAAAAAAGCTCTATTATATTTTGTGTGGGATCTTTTGTAGGCCTTGTTTGGATGCAGCTTTTAAGCTCAGCTTTGCCTTTTGATTAAATCTGGACTGTACTTCTCAAGCTCTTTTGGCCTGAAAAGTCCAGAGGCAATAAGCCGGATAAACCTGTTTTTTTTCTAACTCAAAGACATTTGCTTAAATGCTGCAACCAAACAAGGCAGTACTGTATTATCGGGGACACAATTTGATTATAGTATACCATTGAGAATCTGAGATACTCTACAGAGTTGCTAATAAAAGAATTAATTTAGTTGAACTTAAGGGGTTGTCTAAAGGTTGGCAAAACTTTATCACAGGGTATTTATCTTGGTTTATATTTATTGTAGGATTGTCCGGAAGTGCATGCCAATGCTGCAGAAGCACTATGTGCTGTAAGTCGCCATGCTCCCCCAAGCTTGGCTGCTAAAATCTCCAGCCCAAGGTAGCATCAGTTGAGCAATTCTATCATCTATGCTAATGTAAATGTTGAGTATAAGAAATGGCTGAATTCTGCTTTTCATTTCACAGTTTTGTTGGAAGCTTATTTTATCATGCTTTAGAAGAATCTCGGCCAAAGTCTGTTCTGGTTAACACATTGTCTGTGTGCATATCCTTGTTGGACCCTAAACGGCTCCCTTTAGGAAGTTACCAAATCTATAGCCGCCAATACAATCAGGGATCTGCAATTAGTGCCAATCCACAGATAGTAGAAGGAATGCTCGACTGTATAGGTAATAGCAAGCTGTTTATATTCTTTTTTCATATTTAATGGACAAAGAAATAGTGTACGTTTCGAAAAAAAGTAAAACCACTTTTTACTTCCGTGTTTACATATATCCATAAATTGGTTACATTGTAATGTTTGGGCGAGGTAGCTTTCTTCTTCATAGGAAGTAATCTCTTTGTCTAAGGTGTGTTCGTATTGTGGAAATTGCTTACCGCTAATATCTCATCAACTTTTGAAGTTGGGCTTCAACTTATAAAAAATAGCTTTTAGACTTTTAGTACACTAACACTTCAGTTTTCGATGAATCAACATCGGAAACAACTTTAATGGGAACTAACTTAGAAAAAGACCTTAACTTAGGGACTAAATAGGAGGAAAACATGATAGAATAGTGTATCAAAAATAGAATTTTGCTTAACTTTTTTTTGTTTTTATATCTATTTGGTGTACCAACTTATGTTATTAATCCGATTTGTTACACGAAGTAGATATTAGCATCGTCGAAAATTGTACTAGCTAAGTTGTGTAGGTTTGGTGTAGGAAGTCGAAATTCTTTGATAAGTTTGTGTATAGAACTGTTATTAACCCTCATATTAAATTTTTATGTTGACTTCTTCGGTCAAGTTATTTGCTTCCATGTGGCAATCATTGGCAAGGACGTCAGGTCTGATCGGCGTTATTAAGTTATAGGTACATGGTATATTTGTATTTGGTTTAATAGCAATCCCATGAATTTTAGCAGGAAATCAGATTTAATGTGGCCGGTAGTTAAGTAAGTATATTCCATTCTAAATAAGTATAACGAAGTGAAACCGGCTGTTCCCATTACCAAGCTTGTGCCTACTGATAGAACTCTTCCTCATTGTTGATCTGGTATTTAGTTTCTAGTGTGAAATATGAAATTTTGACCATTTTAGATGGGAGTTCTGATAGTTGAGGTTTTTTTTTCTTTCTCCAATGATAGTCTCGTTTGGTGGATGCACTATATTTAGGGCACGTAATGATGCATTTTAATGTCAATGCATCTAATTAAGCTTAACTTCATTCACTTAATTCGGATGCTAATGAGATGATAAATGAGTAATTTTACTCATTTTTTATTTTTATTTTTGGAAAAAGGATTATAGTATTTAGGTATTTCTAGAGACAGGGAGTATGAAAAATAAGTTTTACATGATTGGTGTTGAACCACCTTTATTTTGATACCTTATTTTCTCCACGTGAGTCAGTATAATGTCGACTGTTGGTGTAAAGGACCCTTCTTTGATTATTTATATTCCATCGATATTGTGGAATTGTAATAATTTAATACTGCCTTATTGATTCATTCTTTTGCTGTTCTCTTGGTACCTATGTTATAGAGTTTTCATTAACTACTGGGGAAAGTTATTCATATACTATTTGGTATATTTGTTTCAGATGGTATAGCTGAAGAATTCTCCTTTTCTGTTATCAAATGAAATATTAAATTTGACCTTATTTAATCCTGAAGGTGATCTGTTGAAACTTTTGGATTTTAAATCGGAGCAAAACGTGTTGTTGACAACATATGGAAAATTGCAGCCGCCGCTTGGAAAACAGCGTCTCAAGGTATTCTATGCCTTCAAAAGAACTCATTAACTCTCTACGGCAGAAACAAATAAGTCAAAAGTCATCTGTATGTAGTAGGTTAGCCAGCTTTTAGACTGTTATTTGGCGTACTTACTATTTTATGATGTACCCCTTTCAGATCATTGAGTTCATCTCAGTATTGGTGAATGTTAGTAGTGAAGCTGTTGAGAAAGAATTGATCCGCCTTGGTGCTGTAAATCGTATTTTAGACTTGTTTTTTGAGTAAGTGTCAGTTGATTGTACTATTTATTATCTTCTTCTTCTCTTTTTGTTCCCTCTATTGAGATTGTAATCCGTTCAATAATGCAACTAATTTTTGTCTCCATTGTGGTTAAATTTGCATATAGGTACCCGTTTAATAATTTCTTGCATCACCATGTAGAGCACATACTCGTGTCTTGCTTTGAGAGCAAAAACGCTTCTTTTGTTCATCATCTTCTACGTGACTGTGGCCTTGTCGAGAAAATTCTTAAAGCAGAAAGCGAATCCACACTGGATGCTGATGCATATGCGGTAATACTTCTACTTTATATTGATAAACGGTAAATATATATGGATTTGGTGTTTCTAGCCTGTTTTTTTAAACTTGGATCATGCCCTTATGTCTGGTTTTCATGTCATTTTCATAGAATGATGTATGTTTTGTTCAATGTCAACTTCCAGCCAACTGTCTATGCTGAGGGTAAATCGCCGCCAAGGATAGGGAATATTGGACACCTGACTCGTATATCTAACAAACTTGTGCATGTAGGAAATACCAGCAGTGATGTACATGCATATTTGCAGGTTATTCCTAGATTCTTAATTTTCTAATTGTCATTATGGCCTTTTCATTATCACTTTGTATGATATCCAATTGTAGCCAAAGGGGATAATCACCAAGTTTTCTCGAGTATTTACCATTTTCCCTCTTAACCATTGTATTTCAATACTTGTTGCTGCAGGAAAATAGTGAATGGGTGGAGTGGCATACAACTATCTTAGCCATGCGCAACACTGTGGAAGATGTCCACCAATGGGCATGTGGGTAAGTTTTTCACTTTGATTTTTAATAAGTAACTTCTTATATTGCATAGGGCAGCTGATACTTTCCATTCTTCATGGATGCAAGAAGTGAAACTATGATACAAGTTTTATTTGCATTCATGTAGCTTTAAAATATTAATCACTAAGTTGCAAATATGTACCCCAATCTGTCGTCGTCATATTAATAATTTGGTTCTTTGCTTTTCCTTGAAACCCATAGTTTTTTTGTCATGTTAGGAAGATCTTATCTCCTGTCTACGCTTTTGCTAGTAAACGAATTATGTAGGCGAAGTATCGAGTTTTTTAGCGCAAGAGGTCTTTGTTCTTGGGCAATATGCTGTGGTATGTTGATGATCGAATTGTAGATTCTAACTTGGTCTAAGGTGATAGTTAACCTGTTTTTTTTCATGGTTGGAAGTTTTGTAATCAAAAGGTCTTAGGATAGATTATCCTCTTAAATCTTTATTTTCTTTGACAATTTTCTTTTGTTAGACTATACTGGGCCAAATTTAATTATCTAATTTCTCTTATAATAGGAGGCCGACTTCCTTGCATGATCGAAGGGATAACGATGATGATGATTACCCAGATAGGGATTACGATGTTGCTGCCCTTGCAAATAATTTAAGTCAGGCCTTTCAGTATGGAATGTATAATAACAAGGATACTGAAGAGGTACTTGCCAAATTCTTTAGCATTTTTTTCGAGTATTTATCATCTTATGTGCTGATTTTTTTCGTGTTACGGTGCCACTTTAACTTCATTCACCTGGCTCAGTTGTTAAATTAGCATGTAACAATTCTCGAATATTATCCCTGGTAAATTTCCCAATAGAGGACATGGATGTCTGAAGCTTTCCTTAGTAGTGACTTCTAATGCCCTCATTTTCACCTTTATTTTGGGAAAAATTGTTTTCAAGTGATTGAACTAACTTAGACCCGCCCAAAAGCTACAGTTTGCCAAACGCTGATTTTCATTGTCTCTACATATCGCCAAGTTACCATTCTGTTACCAGAATGGCCAACCAGAAAAAAGGAAACTTAACATAAACAATTATTTCCATCTAAAAAAGAGAGGCCACGGAACTAAATTAATACTAAATTGATTAATTGGTAGTTAAGTGTTCGAAATTGGAATTGGAATCCTTAAGGTTACCTGTTATATTATACACTTCTTGCATTCTTTCTCATGCTTCATACAAATAGTCAAGTACACTAAACACTAGTAAAGCCTAACAATTAGCAATCAGTTTACCTGTTATTTTCTGGACCTTAAATTTCGTGTATTGTCTGGATTTTTTTCTTTTTCGTGCATTTTCTGGCTGATTTGTTTCAAGTTCCCTGCAAGTTCTTTGTCAAAATTTCGGCCTTATTCAGGTCGAACAGCATTTTTAATTTCATTCGACTTCTTTTTTGTGTGTATGGCAATGATACCTTAGGTATGCCTAAATCTAGATTTTATCTGATGTAATTTGAATCTAATCTTTGCACCTTTTTATGATTTATTACAGGGACATGGTTCACTTGAAAGAGATGATGAGGTATGTTAAGTTTTGCCCTTTAACTAGTTCTTGCTAGATTATGAGTTATGGATAAGCTGTAATTGTTGGTGGGACAATTAATGAGTTGGCTCCTTCATTACTAGCGGTTTATGAAAGTAACTTTATGAATTAGGCTAGGTTCAACAATGGCATGGATTTTCATGGCCAGTGCACAAATAAGAGAACCATTTGATCCCTTTACAAGGGAGACCTAGGATTTTATTTTACGGATGTGTAAAGAAAGATATATAGGTTTTTGGTTTGCAGGATGCCTATTTTGATGATGAATCTGCTGAGGTTGTCATATCTTCTCTTCGTCTTGGAGATGATCAAGAAAGGTAGAACAGTGATAATAGTTTTATTTACTGCTTCATGCATATATATTCTCCTTTTGATATCAATTATTGTTGCAAATATTTTTACCAGTGGCTCTGTTTTCACAAACTCTAACTGGTTTGCCTTTGAGGACGAACGAATTGTAAGCGAATGTTCAACCGACTCAATTTCACCTGATACGGAAGTTCCTACCGGCGTCAAGAGTATTGGGGAAGTTGATAATATTGTTGATGAAAATGAGAAAATAAAAGTACCAGATCCAAAAGCTGAGTCAGAAGATGCCACGTCAGATACCGTATTACAGGAATTGACTAATGCTGAAACCTCTGAAAGCAATAAACCTCCTGAATGGGTTGAATGGAGAGAAACAGTCGATTCAGTTGAACTGGTTGAGTCATCTGATACTAAAACGTCTGCTGTACCTAATGGTGAGCTCAAACCTGAAGCAACTCCAGTGGATATAGTAGAAAACATAAATATACCAGATATTTCTCCATCTCTGTCTCCATCGCCTATTGATACACCCGTAGTTGAGATTAAAATTGGTGCTAAAGAAGCGCACGAGTTGACCAAAGAACCTGTTGAGGTTTTAGAATCAGGAGATGAGGATGATAAGATTGACAGAAGCGTCCTCACTGATGTGGATAAACATGAGGTGGCAGAACAAGAGAAAAATGACGAATTTGGGAATTAATTGGGGGCGGAAATTTTTTCTTACTGGCTGGGGTGCTTTTGTTTAGTCATTTTTTTCGCACCAGTCGTTCAGAACATTCATGTTGTACCACTGTGGATATGATAAAAGAGAGTTTTAGACTTCATATTGAACAAATATTGGTTTAGAAGATAAGTTCAGGTTGGAAGTTAATAGTTGTATAATTGTATTCACTTTACTTTTAGCTTCTGCTGATGTCTGATAACAAGCACACTTCTGATGATAGAGTGACATTGTTAGTATGAATAATTCTGTTCTCTAACTGGTGCACATCTAGATTTCTCCTGACGGTTATATTTTGAAAATGACGATGGATTTTCCTGTAAGAATCTGGACAATGAAAGTTTTTGCTGTCTTTTAACAAGACTTGCTATCTAGGCCTTTGATTACCCTCTTTATTCGACTTCAGCTTGACTGAATATCAATGTTTATTAACATTAAAGCAAATGTAAGATTCGCCACTAGAAGATTAAATTTTACTGAAAAAATGTAAATTTATATATGTACATGCTCAAGAACTTAAAAATAGGTGAACATAAAAGTTGAAAACCTTGTGATAATTATTCACATGGTTGCATATAACCCGTTGTGAAATTAAAAAAAGGAATCCATCTTCTGAGATATATTTCGGTACTCTTGGAGAACCAAATGTCTCCTCTCCCTCTCTTTCTCGGAGTCTATTGTGACCTAAAAGATAAGTAAACTTTTACTAGTAGACTTGTATCATTGTATGTGACCAAAAATTATGCCCATCTGATGCGATGAATATTAACATGCAGTTCGCTTGATCAATAATTTTCAAAGAGTTAGCTATTTAGCACGTGCAGTGTGAGCTCTAAACATGAGAACTTTTGGCCTGTTCTTGATTGGTGTGATTTTACTAGCTGTGCAATAGTACAATGGAACACCCTTTTGTTATTGGAAAAAAAATGGTGTCAATATAAAAAGTAAACGTCTATTGGATCAGTAACCAGATTGTTTTTGAAGTAAATACAGAACTCAAGACGTGGAGGAAAGGATATGCCATACGCCCCTGACTCAGAGTCTGGGTGACTCTGAGTCAGAAATTGTGTTAAAAACGCTCAATTTTATTTTAATTGTTTTTTATTTTTAAAATCAAAATTATGTAAAACTTACAAATATGAAAATAAACAAGTAACACTTTGTATCTATATATTATTATATTTACATATACATATTTATAATATGTAGTATACTACATATATAAATATTCAAAATTTTCAAATAATAGTTATAACTTGATTTCATAGAATTGAAAGAAAAAACAACTCATATAATATTAATTTTAAAAATTAAAGACAATTAAAATATAAAATTGAGCGTTTTTAGCGACTCAGAGTCACCCTGACTCTGAGTCAGGGGCTCTGCTTCCATCTTTTTGTCTGTCTTGTTCATATTTGTAGGTTATAGTTGTTAAATGTTGTTGCAGTTTTTCTGTAGCAGTGTTTCTCTTAAAAACACTGCTACAGAAAAACTGCAACAACATTTGGGGAAGGCTCCTTTGGTAGGTTTAATATTTCCGACTTTCCCAAATAAAAACTTAGACTAGACAAATTAGCAATAATATCATCATACCAAACTAAAGCCGAAAAATTCATTTCAATTAGTAAATATTCTATAACAAACAGATTAAAAGTTTCCCATTACTTTACTACATAAGACCACGTTGTAGTTTCAGCCGTTGAAAAACTGGAACAAAGGTTCATTCATATTCTTATAAAAAAATACAAATGGTAAATATTAAAGAATCAAAATTCCACGTAAAACCTTCTATTTCCCTCAAAAGCTTGCAAAAGAAGGGACAATAAGACAGAAGAAGACTGATAGAGGTTACACACAACCGGCGAGTTACTCTTCTCGCATCTCGCATGTAGCCTTGGTTCGATCAAAACTGTTATAATTTCACTCAATTTTACAAGAGTTTCAAAGGTTGCACAAAAACCCCATTTCGAGCACCAGTAATGCGTCCCCACCTTCCTAGGCGGGGTTCCTGTATACAAGAACATGAGTACCAGTTAGAAAGAAAATTAATTCCTAACAAATAAGTTGCATAACCGAATATTAGGAATTTCTGCCTTTAAACATTTTCCCTACAGAGAGCTTAGGCCTTTATTGGGATATGTTGGTTGCCCTCTGCAATAACATACTGATGTTTTGTTAACATATTCGTAGACATACATACTGTTCTCCAGTTTGCATGTAATTGTTTGCACATGATTAGAAATTCTCCCCTTGTATATTTATCAGAGATCTTTGGCCTTTCCTTTTAATATTCGTAGGGGTTCAAAGTAATTGCAACGAGAATTTAATAAAAACCTATATTAGTATAGGTCCATACTGTTTTCTAACTACAACATTTTTACGCATATCTATGGTACTTTCCACAAGACAAGTGAATGAGTGCTTTAGACGAATTATACATTCTAATTATATCCCAGCCATAGACTTTAATGAAACAACTACTGATGATAACAGAATCAGGAAAGTTTACCTGCCCAACTCCAGCAACAAGGAATTGTCCCGATTTTGCAAAAGCTAATGAATTTACAAATCCAACCTGTGTTGCAAAATATACAAATACATTTTAGCAAAAACATGAGGAACATGGCTAATACCTGTGAGGGTAAGGATTAAACTAAATTCAACTAATATCAAATCAATTGGGCACACGAGGAAGAAATAATAAACAAGCAAAAAAAGTACATACCAATGGCAGCTCAAATAATGGCCGCATGCCTTTGGAATCAGTTTCTATAGCCCACAGGCGAACAATACCATTTCCAGCACCTGAAGCGGCAAGATCACTGCTTCTACATAAAGAGACAGAACTGACCCATGATTGGGCCAAAGGAGATATTTTTTCAGAACTTTGCTTCCCATTTTCTGCAAAAGAAGTCCAAAAAGTTATATATAGAAACGGTAAGCTTTTTTATTGTTCTGCAGACTAACTAGTCATGAAATATAAATTGTGTACATTTTATCTGTGATTTTTTATATTTAACACACTTCCAACTTTTTATCACTTTTTTAGGTTTAATACACTAACATAAGATAAAATAAATAAAAAATTAAAGTACCTCTGTCTAAATTAACGTAGAATCACACAATTTTATAACCACTTTTCCACTATAGCTCTTTGGCAATCATCAATTATATACACTAACCATATGGTATTTACTATTTCCGTACACTAACTTATTATGCTACAAATAAAAAGGAGTGCACTGATTGAGCAATAAATGGTCAGTTAGTGTACTAGTTACAAACATTGTCGATCGTACACAATAGTAAAGAGAAAGGTGATAGGATGGTGTACAAAAATAACATTGCAGATAAACCAGAGTAGTGAATTTACCATTTAACCCATTTGGCAATCCTTCATGTGCTTCTTCCACCAAACGTGGAGTAACCAAGGCATGTGCATTCTTCACGATATGAATAGGTTTCTTTCTCAAGACAGTCCATTGTTCAATACTCCCATCATCCGAACCAGATAAAAATTCGTCATTATTAATAAAGCAACAGCACTCCAGAGATGATGCTGGAGCACGAAATACTAATCTGGACTCTTCTGGGACCTATTAAAGATGGAAAATAATAAAACTACAGTGCGACTTCATCGAGATAAGAATTGAAGTGGCAATCAACGGTTATATACAATTTTATACACAAGCATATCACCAGGTTCCTATTTTTGTATGCTGACCTACAAAATTTAGCAATATGTACAGCAATGTAGTACTTCTCAAATATTTTAGTACACAGTTTACAAAATAAAAAAGATATCACAAGTTGGAGTACTAAATAGTTTAATAAATACAGATTATAAGTAATTTTGTCATTTTCTGAAAATTTTGTATACAATTTTATACACAAACATATCACACAACTGTATCCCAATTTTTCTAATGTGGTCCCTGATGCATGTACTTTTTTCTAGTTACGTCCCCGACCTATGGATGATTTCCTGTTTATCGTACTAAATCGCCGAGAAATGTAAAGTTAGTGTAGTAGTTGCTACTTGCTAGATTAGAGTACAAACTTGTTCCATTGTTGAAACGTTAGTGACCAAAACTCTAAAATCTCCGATAAGAAATTGCATAATAAGAACTTTTAGTAAGGACTATTGAAGATGTTGGTTGACCTTAAACAAGTGCATTGTGCGATCACGTCCAACAGTTAAAACCCGTTCTTTCCTCAACGAATCAACTGTCAAGACTTCACTCTGATGACCGAATAGAGTGCTTATGTAAGCTCTATCTTCAACATTCCAGATTTTTACTGTTCGGTCAAACGATCCTGAAAAAAGTTCTGAAGTCCCTTGTCTAAAAGTCAAACATGACACAAGGCCCCGGTGGCCCGAAAAAGCCTGCAAATATTAATTGTGTGAACTTACATTTTACGGAGATAAAAGGAGCAGAAAAATAAAGTTTTAAACTAACATGCCTATTGTTTAAAAAAAAAATAGATAATGGAATTTGCACTAAACTGACATGCCCCGGTCTATGAACAACCTTACGTGCTGTAACATTATTAAAACCATTGCACAACAAGTAACTTAAATCTATTTCTACATTTTAGGGGACTACATTTTAGCAGACTTGTTAGCTGCTGTCAAAAAAGGTGAACGCGCGACTAAGCATATGAATCTTCCATTCTAGCATAAGGTCAGTGTTTCAGTGTTTCATAACTAATAATGAGGGTCACCAATATATGATTCCTGTACTTTAGAGTGATGAATACATTCCCCGCCATTTTACAATGCTCAACAGATAACACTGAAACATTAAATACACTATTTAGGGTCACCCAGAGTGTTTTATTTTTTAACAATGAGGGTCGTAAATATCTGATTATTGTATTACGTCGAATGACTAGCATTCTCCGCCATGTTACTATGCTCAACAAATGAAGACTGATATTTTGTTGGGGAATAACTGTTACATAACATTAAATACACTATTTAGAGCAACGTTCGCAGCGTAAGAGTAAAAATTTGAAGACGGCGTAATATAAAGTGTAAAAGTGGTGGGGTCAAAAGCATTTTCCTTTAATTTGACATAAAGATGGCTTTAAAACAGTTCATCTATAGGACCTCTTTGGATACATATTTTATCTTAAGGACTCTTAACAACTATTAAATACTTTTTCATATAACCACTTTATACACCTTTGCAAAAAATTAAGAAGTGAAACAAAAAAGAAAGGTTTTTTAGGGCTTGCACCTGAATATGCTCTCGAGAACGAGTATCCCATACATGGACATGACGATCTACACCTCCACTTGCCAAGTAACGACCATCTGAACTGGTCGCCAATGCTAAAACACTTTTACTATGCTTACTAGCTTTGCCTTGTGGATCCTTTGCACCATGAGCCTTTAGTACATCATTACTGGGCCAGCTATACTTCTCAACTTTACCAGTTTCTACGTCCCAGTGAACTATACTGCCATCTTTGGAAGCTGAAAATCCTCGACGATCATCATCCGAGAGAGAAACAGCTGTTACAGCCTGACGGTGCTTCACTAAAACCCTAAACCCGCCGGTAATTTCTGGCCTCTGAACCCTGATATAAGCAATAATGATGAAATCAACAACACATGAATAAGAGGAAGTTAAAAGTTACTGGTAATATATTGAAAGTTATGTATGTCTAGTTTAACAATTATGCACTCTTTGGGACAGTCAAAATGATAATACCTACTCCAGTAAAAACTGCCCCTAAAACAGAGTTTTTGACTCAAATGCCTGTAAAATGTTTACCACATATATAAACGGGGTTGCTTATGGTCTTGTACACTAAGGAATCACCATTTTGATTTTCTTTGCCAACCAACAGAAATTAGTAGCTAGTACACTAACCTAAGTTTCTCAGCTATTTCAGTTCATAGGTTGGGGGAACTATATAATTACAAAAAACGAATCCTGTTCTATTCCCTTATTATATATTGTATACCAATCAATCTTGATTTTCTTACATGTCATAGACTTTGAAACATAGACTATAAAGAATTAGCACAATTAGGCAATATATTAAAGCTCAGATAATCCCAAAACGTTTTAGTCTTTTATTCGTAAAGTTTAGTCCTTTACCTGGACGCAATCGCCTTTCTAACACGGCCACTCTCTTCGAGATGCTCCTGTGCCAGAATCTGCGCTACGAGCGAGTCTCTCTGTCCTTCTCTCTCTCCCTCCTCTTCACTCTCCTCGTCTTCTTTGTGTTGGTCAGCTATCTTCCTAATCTTATCCACGTAAGCTGTAGCTACCCTCAACTTTTTCTGTTGAGCAGTTTCCTCCTCCTCGGCAGCCTCCACTTTCTCTTTCTTTTCGCCAACTCCCTCATCAGACTCCTCGTCGCTGCTCTGTATCTCGTAATCATCGTCTAAATTCTTTGTACGCTTCTCTGACTCGAAAAAAGAGTCACTTTTGATCGAACGGCCTTTGTTGCTTCTTTTGGGTCCCTTTTCGGCAGAAGCTTTCTTTCTCTTAAGATTTTTGTCTCTCATGGTTTGGTGTACAGAGCTCAACACAATCTAAGACAAATAAAGAAAAACTTTTACGGCTAAATCTCTACAAGGCAAAATCGTACGAACAAAGAATGTAACTTTTTATATAATTAGGGCTTCACAGGGGCAAATCCAAGATTCAAACAAAGAAGGGGCAGAATTATAAACTCTGTCAAATCTAAAAATTAGATAACTTCTTTTTTTCTAATTTGGTTGCCGCTTTTTAATATTCATAATAGGTGAACTTTTTTGATCGAGCCCAACAAAGCTAAATTTAGGTTGATGAACCCATATATTTTAGAAGCCAAAAAATTAGCTTATTTGCTTATAAAGCTGAAACCAATTAAGCCAAAAAATAATACATATACTAGCACTTGATCTGTACAAGCTTCTAACATAATTACTATGAGGGGATTGAACTTAACAACCTAAATTTAACAATTAATTGGACTATCTCAATCAAAGTTAACTAGGTTTTATAGGATAAATTCACAAACAACCTATTTTTCATAAGCTCTAAGATTGGTTGGTTGTTTTCCCAAGAGAATCGCTAAACTAGATACAACATGTCAACAACAAAAAAAGTTCAAGCATAGAACAATGTAACCTCTAAATGAACCATGGTATTTTTCATGCTAACCAAAGTACAAAATTGTTACGTGTTGTAAGTGAATCGAAGAACAGATTCGATTTTCGCAGGGGGGGAGAGAAAACAATCAATAAGGCTGTAATAGTGAAGGTGAACCTAGGTTAAAATTAACCTATATCTATTGGGGATATTATAGTTTTAAAAAAAAAACTTACGGGTATTGTCATAGCAGCCACCAGTTTATAGGGTTCATTCGGCTGTAACTTTTATGCTCAAAGCTGGAATCTTTCGAATTTGGTATAAAAAATAGCTGTTTAAATCTAGAGCTGTATAATACAAATGTGGTAGCCAACTAAATAAACAGATGGTTGCAGATTTTAAGCTAAAAGCTGGAATCTTTGGAAAATTGGTAGAAGAATGAGATGTTTTAAATTCAAAGCTGCATTATACAAATATGGTAAGCCAACAAAATAAGCTGATTGTTCTATCTTTTACGCTAAAAGCTGTAATCTTTATAAAATTGGTAGAAGAATTAGTTGTTCTAAAATTCAAAGCTGCATACTACAAATATGGTAAACCAACAAAATAAGCTGGTTGTAGCTTTTAAGCTAAAGATGGAATCTTTAGAAAATTGGTAAAAGACTTGGCTGTTTTTAATTCAAATATGGCAAGCCAACAAAATACGCCGATGTTGCAGCTCTTAAGCTAAAAGTTGGAATTTTAAAGAATTGGTAAAAAAGATAGCTGTTTTAAATTCAAAGATGTTTAATAGAAATATTGTAGCCGACAAATAAGCTGATTATTGTAGCTTTTAAGCTAAAAGTTGGAATTTTAGAAAATTGGTAAAAAAAAATAGCTGTTTTAAATTCAAAGATACTTAATAGAAATATTGTAGCCAACAAATTAAGCTGATTATTGTAGCTTTTAAACTAAAAGTTGGAATTTTAAAAAAATGATAAAAAATATAGCTGTTTTAAATTCAAAGATGCTTAATAGAAATATTGTAGCCAACAAATTAAGCTGCTTTTTTTAAGCTTTTAAGCTAGAAGCTGAAATTTTTAAATGGTGATAGAAGAGTTAGCTGTTATATATTCAAAGCTGCATAATAAAAATATAATTAGCCATCAAATATAATAAATTGAAAGATAAAATCTAAACTTGACTGTGCCCTATTTTCAATACTACCCAATTAAACTGTACCCTGTTTTTTAATCTCCTTTTTTTTTTACTTGCCCAAAAAAAAAACTCCTATTTTTTAAGATGGGTTACTAGATAGATAAATTAAGATATTCAAAAAAAACAAACCTGAATGTATTAATAGAGAGAGAAACAAAGATGGATTGAGCTAACACTTGCTGCTATATCATGTATATATATATATATATAGAGAGAGAGAGAGAGAGAGACCAAAAAATGTAGTGTTATAAGACATAAACCCTAGGAATTATAAACCCTATAAATATATTAAGTAGAAAATGACAAGTTTAAATTTTATATTTTATTACTTAACTGCAAGCAGTAATAATATTTTTAACTCTTTTTGATAATTTTTGAGATAAAACTAGTATTAACATTGAAAGTTTAGTTTATGTTTGTTCTATGTATTTTGTTTATTGTGTTCGTAAATTGATCTGACATGACATGAGATGTTAAATGAGTGCTCGTTTACTTGACTCGTCGATAAGGTAACGACACAGTAATTTTAATGTACATTAAAACGATATTGGTCTGATGTGTCCGAGACTAATACATATTTTTTATATGGTGTATTAACGTATTGTACATAGGTTAAAATATATTTCTTAAGAGAAAATAAAACCATTAAGTGCTAATGATTTTACGATTATAATACCCACCAATTAAAACTTATAAATTTTGGGTCCACACCTATTTATTTTCATGCAATTAGATATTCAACAATTTGTAGTAACTATATCTCAAATTAGTTTAATACAGTAACTATGATAGAACATAAAAATCAGACCCGAATATTTTATTCGGGTCATAATCAACCCACTTTATAAATGGGTATCCAACGCTTAAATGGGTCATCTCATATTGGTTATAGGAATTGAGGTGCTACTACCCAAAGCCCAAGCCCAATCAAATGGGGACCCTTGTCTGAGAAATCCCTGGGATGAAGACATTTGTCAATATCCTAGAAGGCGCAGTTGCCTATAAATAGCCCACTACCCCTCCTAGAAAAGGACCAGAAAATCTATCCAAAAAATATAGAGAGAAGTTAAGAAAAGAGAGAAACTAACCAAAGCATATCACTTCGAGAAACAAACCGAGAAAAGACAGCCGAGCACCGAATAAAAGAGGAGAAAGATCAAGACGAGAGATTAAATAGTTATATCGAGCATAATTGTAAAATCGGAATACGAATCCGAACAAGTGTAGTAGTCCGAATAAGGACAATAATCCGAGTAATAATAAAGATCAGGAAGCATCATTTATTCACGTCGATTTGTCATTTTATCTTCGTTGAAAAGCCTAACGCTACCGACCAAAGTTATGGCTTTATCAAATGGCGCCGTCTCCGGGAATCATCTAGTTCCCAACTAGTTTAGAATTCGAATACCAATACTCTGCCAGACGAGCGACAATGGTTACCAATGTAGAGGAAACCCATCCCGAGATAGTAGAAACCAATAACCAAAACACGCAAATTAGCCAACAAGACCTCGACGATCTACTCGCTATCCGCGACAGATATGAAGCTATCCAATCCGGAAACCAACCAACAACCTCCTACGCAAACCAAGAACAACCGGTCGAACCACCCCGACATTTCATCGAAGGGATTGTCGACGAACACCTTTCGTCCTCGGAGGACGAACAAGACGTGCCCGTATTAAGGCGTGCACGAAGACGCTTAACCGGGTCCCAAGCAGGGCCAAGCTCAAGAGTCCCTTTGCCTACGACCTCGGTCAACTCTGGTGCCCGCTTACAAACGGACGAGGCTCATCAGTTTGGCATGCCCGAGGATCGTGTACTCGGACAGTCGCCACGACTGCCGACTAATTCTCCGAGGGTGATTACACCACCCACGGTGGAGGTACAACATGTCGTTCCATTAGCCGATGAAAGGAACTACACACAGCTACAAGCTCAGCTGGCGGCATGCATGACGGCCATGACAGCGGCCGGCATCGCATTGCCAGTTATCCAACCCAACAAAGACCCACGCCATGAAGGGGAAGATTCTGCCTACAGGGCCGCCTTGGAGGCAGCGGGTCGGCGAACCGATACAAGAGTCCCCCACCAAGGGGGCAATGTCCCAATAACTATCGTCCATCCGAACACACATATGGAACGTGTCCACACAAACACGAAGGACGATAGATATCCCGAATACAGGATCGGGGAGGGATATGGCCCACCACCACATCAGGAAGGATACCCTCCCCCCTACCAAGTCACGGATGACGCGTTCCAACAGGCTTGGAACGTATGCCAAGAAACCCCGTGTGCTGAACAGATCACACGGTACCGCAATCCTATGGGATTCGTCATCCCCGAGTTCAGGCTCTATGACGGGAAGAGTTGCCCTATCGACCATCTGAGGCACTACAAGACGAAGATGGAACTGTGGAGTGATGACCATGCACTGATGTGCAAATTTTTCAAAAACAGCTTGGGTCAAGAGGCTTCGTCATGGTATCATAACTTACCACGGGGCTCCATTAGAAACTGGGCAGAACTGCTAAGAGCGTACTCCACCCGGTACGCTGCTCATCGAAAAAAGAAGGTTAGTATCGAAACCCTTCTTAAAATGACGATGATGCCAAATGAAAGGCTCAACGATTACTGCATACGTTTCATCGACGTGGCAAACCAGATTCCACGATACGCCAATAATATAGCCATCCAAAACTTTATCAATTCCATCCCTAATGGCTATTGGGCGAGAAGGAAGTTCATAGGCAAAAACTTCCCGACCACTGATTCCCTGCTAGCCTATTGTACCCACCTCACCGATAAAAACGACGAACTGCGTTTCCTAAACCGAACTCTACCAAGAAGAGAGTCGGTCCGTGAGGCACAGGTGGGTCGCAAAAGAGTTAGAAATAACCAGGGAGAAGCATTCCAACCGACCAGAAAGGGCAAAGAGCCCGAGGTCCATAGCAGGGGAGAGCGACCACGAGCACTAGAGCCTAAACCGCTCCAGATCGCATACCCAACACCGACCAACGAACATAAACCGCTCCAGCTCGCCTACCCGATGCCACCCAAGCCATTTCAACAGGTACGGCCCCAAGAGAGGGAACACCGAGGCACTGTCGGACCGGTCGAGCTGCGATACACTTTCAACCTGTCTGCTGAAGATATCCTCAAGGATATATGCAGGGAAAGTTGGTATTCCCGACCACAACCGATCATCTCTCCCCCCAATCAGAGAGATTCCAAGCTCTTCTGCGCGTATCACGAGGATCACGGCCATCTCACTGAGCATTGCCGTAACCTACGATGGAGAATGAACCAGTGGGGCGATGCAGGATACCTAGCCAAGTTCATCAAAGGAGCTGGGAATAAAGGCAAACAACTGGCCATCGAGGGATCTGACAACCGGCAAGGCAAAACGATCAATGTCGTTCATATGTCACGACCCAAGGGCCCAGGCGGGGAACGATCACGACAACGGCAGCTGGCCCACTTTAGCCAAGTAGCCAAGACATCACAGGCGTCGACCTCAAAACGACAATGCACACCACGACGACATCCGCCCATTTCTTTTTCGGATCTTGACGAAGAAGGGGTGATATACCCCCACGGAGACGCCATAAACCTCCGTGTTCAAATCGGCCTAGACACAGTCAGCAGGGTACTTGTCGACCAAGGAGCCTCTTGTGATATCATGTACAAAGAGCTCTTCGACAAGATGGAACTCAAGCTGCAAGATCTTCAGCCTACCGATGTCACACTGATCGGATTCATCTCCAAAACGACCAAACCTTTGGGTAAGATCGTCCTCAGTGTCACAACAGGGTCCATGTCGGTTCCCGTGGAGTTCTTAGTGGTCGACGACCACTCCGGGCACAACGCAATATTGGGTCGACCTTGGCTACATGCCATGAAGGCCATACCCTCGACCTATCACCAAAAGGTCAAATACCCGAATGATAGGGGGGCGATCGAGATAGCCAGAGGATGTCAAGAAGATTCAAGACGCTGCGAGGACATCACTGCGACTCTCCAACAACAACGAAGCCCTGTGGAACAACCCACCAGCACAAAGAAGCTGATCAGCCAAATATCCAAAGCCGAAAGGGTTGTCGAAGAACAAGTAGGAGAGACACTTAGGAAGGTGTATATCACGGATATGGACGAGGAGCACTATTTCCTCCTCGGCGATAACCTTTCAAAACAGGAATCCGAGGAGTTAGAAGCGTTCCTTTTCAGCAACATTGATAAATTCGCCTGGAGTCCTAAAGACATGCCGGGCCTAGACCCCACTACAGCATGCCACCACCTAAGTGTAAACGCCGAGTACAAGCCAATAGCACAGAGAAGCAGAAAAGTCTCTGTACAGCACAGAGCAGCTATAGTCGCTGAAGTACAAAAGCTATTGGAGGCTGGAGCCATAAGGGAGGTTTACTATCCCAAATGGTTGTCCAACCCGGTCGTCGTCCCTAAGAAGAACGGGAAGGAAAGAGTCTGTATAGACTTCACCAACCTCAATAAAGCCTGCCCGAGGGACCACTTTCCCCTTCCAAGGATCGATCAACTGGTGGACGCAACAGCGGGAGCGGAACGGATGACCTTCCTTGATGCGTACTCAGGATACCATCAAATTCCCCTCGCCCGCGAAGATCAAGAAAAGACTTCATTTATATCGCCTTTGGGAAATTATTTCTACACGGTAATGCCGTTCGGCCTACGCAATGCGGGGGCAACATACCAAAGGATGATAACACGGGTATGTCGAGATCATATAGGGAAAACAATGGAGGTATACATAGACGATATGGTCGTCAAAAGCGAAAGAGCCACGTCCCACCTTCAAGATATCAGGGACGTTTTCCGAACGCTGGACGAGCACAAACTGAAACTCAATGCGAGCAAGTGTGCATTTGGCGTCAGCAAAGGGAAATTCTTGGGGCATATGGTTAGCCGACGAGGAATAGAGGCTAATCCCGATCAAATAACGGCTCTACGAAACCTAGCAGCGCCCAAGAATAAGAAACAGGTACAAGAGCTCACGGGAATGATGGCCGCGCTGAGCAGGTTCATTAGCCGATCCGCAGATAAGGGACGGCCATTTTTCGAATCACTCAAGAAGGATAAAAAATTCGTCTGGGATCCGGAATGTGAAGCTTCATTCAACAATCTCAAAGAGTACTTGAGGACATTGCCACTGCTAGTAAGGCCGAACAGAGGAGACATTCTGGCATGCTACCTAGCAGTCTCCGCCACAGCTGTGAGCGCGGTCATCCTAAGAGAAGAAGGTCGCGAACAATTTCTGATCTACTTCGTCAGCAAGACTCTGGTCGAAGCCGAAACACGTTATCTACCCTTGGAAAAGCTGTGCCTGGCATTGGTCGTCGCAACCAGGAAGTTGCCACACTATTTCATAGCTCATCAGGTCCGGGTATATACAAAGTTTCATATTAAAGAGTCACTTCGACGGACGGACATTAGCGGCCGAGTTGCCGCCTGGGGGGTCGAGCTATCCCAATTTCATATTGAATTCGCGCCACGCCATGCCATAAAGGGACAAGTCCTGGCCGATTTCGTCGCAGAATTCACCGAAGGCTATGACGAGCCTTTGGCACTCTCTCCCCAATCACACTGGCAGATACATGTCGACGGATCAGCCACCAAGGACGGATCAGGAGCAGGGATCGTCCTAAAATCTGGAGAGGGAACAATCATCGAAAAAAGCATAAAACTGGGCTTCCGAGCTACCAACAATGAGGCAGAATACGAGGCCATGATAAATGGCATGCTTATTGCCCGGTCCCTCGGATGCTCCCACTTAATTGCAAGCTCAGACTCCATGCTCATCGTCAATCAAGCCATCGGCGAGTACCAAGCGAAAGATGATAGAATGATCCTCTACCAAGAAAAAGTCCAAAGCTTGATGGCCACCTTCGAACAGTGTGAGTTAGTAAGAATCAATCGGGCCGAGAATTCACATGCTGATGCATTGGCCACCCTAGCCTCGACATTAACTTTGACCGACTCCCGGTCGATCAGAGTGGAACTACTGCCGACCCCGAGCATAATGAAAAGGGTAAACCGGGTGACATCGATACAGTACGAACTAGGTTGGATGGAGGACATGACCCATTATCTGCGAAGTGGAACGCTTCCGGTCGATAAGATAAAAGCGCTGAAGATTACAAGAAAATCTCCTCGATTCTGGCTATCCGAGGATGATAAACTATACAAATCCAGTTACAGGGGACCACATCTACTGTGCGTCCCGACCAAGCTACAACTGCCGGTCTTGGAGGAAATCCACGAAGGATCCTGCGGAGCACACATCAAAGGGCGATCCCTTGCAAACAAAGCAGTGACCCAAGGATATTGGTGGCCCTATATCAAGCGAGACGCCGATGCATACGTCCAACGATGCGACAAATGCCAATGATTCGCCAAGATACCACGGCTCCCATCATCTATGATGACCCCGGTATCAGCACCATGGCCGTTCGCTCAATGGGCAATCGACTTGGTCGGTAAACTCCCAAGAGCACCTGGGAATGTGGAATATCTGATCGTTGCGACTGATTATTTCACCAAATGGGTCGAAGCAAAACCCCTCCGAGAAATCAAAGCCAGCAACGTCAAACAATTCATTTGGGAATACATCATAACCAGGTTCGGTATACCGTACGCAATAGTCGCCGACAACGGAACCCAGTTCAAAGATGCCAATTTACAGCTGTGGTACGAGGAACTCGGTATCCGAAAATTCTATTCGACGCCGACATACCCGCAAGGAAACGGTCAAGCCGAAGTGTCAAACCGAACAATATTAGACGGCATCAAGACCACCCTTGAACAAGCAAAGGGGAGGTGGCCCGAGCGGCTACTCAACGTTTTATGGTCATGCCGAACTACACCCAAGACGGGCACCAAGGAAACCCCGTTTAGCTTAGCATACGGTGTTGAGGCCATCATACCGACAGAGATCGGGCTACCTACGCTCCGAACAACGTTGGTCGAGCAGGGAAATAATGAACAAAGAATGAGAGAGGAGCTCGACATGATAGACGAGAAACGAGAGATAGCGGCCCTTACCTTAGCTAAATACCAACAAAGCGTAAAGCAAACCTATGACAAGAGAGTAAAAGGATCTAAAGAATTCATGGTAGGAGAACTGGTGCTGCGACGAGTGACGGTCTATACCCGCAACGAAATACATGGCAAACTGAGCCCTACCTGGGAAGGCCCATACGAAATCGTCAAGCGAACAAGTCCAGTCTCTTACAAAATCAAAAGCGTCCTGTTCGCCAACAGCCGCGGGGAAAAGAATTCTTGGAACGTGGCTAACCTAAAGAAATACTACGTATAGGCAATGCTCCGAATACAAGTACAGGTGCTACCTTACCTTTCTTGCTTAATGGCATTATCTTTCTTCTTTTGAATGAATAAAATATATTATTATGCTGTCTACTAATACTATGAGATTCTCAAACATGGCCGAAGTGCCTAAGAAATACTATGAAATCCCGTAAATGGCGTGTTACCAAAGGAACGTCTAGGGATACTATGAGATTCTCAACATGGCCGAAGTGCCTAAGAAATACTATGAAATCCCGTAAATGGCGTGTTACCAAAGGAACGTCTAGGGATACTATGAAATTCCCAACATGGCCGAAGTGCCTAGGAATACAATGAAAGTCCGTAAATGGCGTGTTACCAAATGAACGTCTAGGCATACTATGAAATTCCCAACATGGCCGAAGTGCCTAGGAATACTATGAAATCCCGTAAATGGCGTGTTACCGAAGGAACGTCTAGGGATACTATGAAATTCCCAACATGGCCGAAGTGCCTAGGAATACAATGAAAGTCCGTAAATGGCGTGTTACCAAATGAACGTCTAGGCATACTATGAAATTCCCAACATGGCCGAAGTGCCTAGGAATACTATGAAATCCCGTAAATGGCGTGTTACCGAAGGAACGTCTAGGGATACTATGAAATTCCCAACATGGCCGAAGTGCCTAGGAATACAATGAAAGTCCGTAAATGGCGTGTTACCAAATGAACGTCTAGGCATATTATGAAATTCCCAACATGGCCGAAGTGCCTAGGAATACAATGAAAGTCCGTAAATGGCGTGTTACCAAATGAACGTCTAGGCATATTATGAAATTCCCAACATGGCCGAAGTGCCTAGGAATACAATGAAAGTCCGTAAATGGCGTGTTACCAAATGAACGTCTAGGCATACTATGAAATTCCCAACATGGCCGAAGTGCCTAGGAATACTATGAAATTCCCAACATGGCGTGTTACCGAAGGAACGCCTAGGAATACTATGAAATTTATATGCAGGTACAATGCAAGGAATTATTCAGGTCCACTTTACGACGGCGATGCAATATAAATTGGCTAAAACAATGAAGGAGAATCAATCTAAACAACAAAATATCAACAAAAAGCATCTCCAAAACAGGAATAACGAAATAACAAATGATTTGGCAAGGAAAAATCGATCCGATCAATTAAATAGCAATACGGCAATGGAAAGGTACAAAACAGGAATCAAGAAATCACATATATAATCCTCGCCCGCATTACGGAGGCAACAAGAAGATCAACGACACTAAAGAGATTCATTTAAGAAGAACTACTGCAGGAGGAGCACGACGGTAATTGACCGAGCTCAATCTCTTCGTCATCCGTCGTTGTGTACCCATCAGACTCATCACCATCAAAACGCTCCTCAGAAATGAGGGCATCAAAATTGGTCGTATGAGCCCCAACACAGGTCAGCGTCTGAAGCCGCGCGTTGAACTCGGCTTCTTTGGCGGACTCGTGAGCATCCGAGGCCGCTTTACGGCGATCATCGTCAAAGGAAAGGTCACGGCGAGCTTCAATCACAGCTGCGGAAGCATCGTATCTGGCGCGGGACAAACGGAAATACTTCACCAAAACGTTGGCCTTGGTCACAAGCAACTTTAATTTGCCGAAGTACTCGCCCTTTGCACGCCAGTATCGATCCAAACGACGCTCCTGAACCTCAACAGCATGCTCGGCACGGCGAACGTATTCCCGAAAAGAGGCCGCCTGGGTTTTCAGCTTGGTCCGCAGTCGAGCACATTGGTCAGTCAATTTGACATTTTTGCTCATCAAAACAATGTAGGGCCACCTGTCAGGCACCTCACTAGCCGCACCAGATGAGACCTCGTCCCGGGCAGCACCAGTAGGTCCTAACCCCGGGTTAACTAGGCATGGAGAACCAGCCTGGTGCGACGTAGTAGCATGTGCCTATAAAAAAAAAGAGGGGGGGAGAAGAACGAGAAGAGATGAATATAAAAAAAAAAAAAAAAAAAAAAAGAAGCTACAAAAACAAAAAAAAAAGGGGGGGGAGAGAATTTTTTATATATACAAGATACAAAGAAAACGACAAAACAAGCTATTTTATTAATCCGACAACCCCTCAACAGACGCCGAAGTCTCTACTACATCGGCAAAATGAATATCTCGCAATGAATTAATTTGCGTCCCCAAACGCTCACGAATGACCGCCTCGATTCGGTTCAAGGCAACAGTGGTTTCAGTCACCCCGGCCTTCGCATCCACCATGCGCTCCGCCCGGGACACACCACTCATTCCTTTTATATGCTCCAGCACCTCTAAGGCGCGAGCTCGGGCCCAATACGCTTTGGCAAAGGATAGCAGCAGATCCGCGTCCTCGAAAACGGCCCCAAGGACCAAGCTCAAGCTCGTCACACGACCTCGGAGATGTTGGTGGGGGAACAACAGTAGAATCCGGTCGAGGAGTGGACGCGGTCGACATAGAGTGAGGACGCAGCGCTGTCGAAATTGTCTGCCCCGGTAGCCGCGGAAGCTCTTCTTCACGAAGATTCGCCCAGTCCAAGGGTTTCGGCGGTGCACCATGCGGACACGGATACACCAACTCCGACCACGCCCTATCCGATAGAGGAACATTCGCGAAATTGAGCGCCCGCACATGAGCGCAGTATACAGAAAAGTTGGCCATCATCGCTAACTTTTTCCGCTCCTCCGCCTGTGCCGTTTTCAGGGCAGACACCTTAGCCTTCTCGGCTTCCACGTCCTCAGCCAGGAGCAAGTTCTCCTCCTCTACTTCGCCGTACTTAGCGGCCATGCTCTCTTTTTCCACCCTCAATTTCTCGACCTCCTCGGTCAGGTGCAGGAAGTCCACCGACAGTTTGTCATAATTCTCGCCCAGGGTTTTCTTCTCGGCGACCAATTTCTCCTTCTCAGCCACAAGATTATCCTTCTCGGCCACCAACTTCTCTTTCTCAGCCCCTAGAGCCCCCAGCTGATCCCGTAGCGCCACGGCACTCACAGCAATCTGCACTTCAACACATTAGTTTCCAAATAAAATACAAGTACCAAACCTATATAGTGCAATACGAGCCCCACGTACCCTCAGCGCATCCGCGTGGGCCTGCTCTATAACTGACATAGTAGGTTGGGCAGATAGCTTTTCTGCATTCTTAAACACAAGGGGTTTCAGAGCCGTATACCCCATCTTCAGCGTTCTCGGTTGATCCAGCAGTTCACCCCTACATCGGTCAATGTACCGGGTCATTGCAACCCCGTCCACCAACCCCTTCTCGGATCCGTCGAGAGCCTCACCCTCGACACCCATCACATCATCCCCGGCATTCTCTTCGCCGCCTTCCATCTCCACCCCCACGTCCTCCTCCAACTGCTCAATCTCAGGGGCCCTATGCCCGATCTCTTCCTCATTACGGAGGGGCGAGCACACGGACAACTCTATCGGACCCTCGGTGGGGATAGGCGAGATGACTGGCAAAGTCATCGTACCCTCTCCCATATTCGTCAAGAGGTTCATATATCCGAATACATCGTCGACCGACCCCTGAAACACAATAATACCCATAGACCGGGCAAGAGCGATGGTAACCAATTGAGAAGTCAGTAGCTGAAACAAGACGACTAATAAAGCAAAGCACTAGCGAACCAAATGACAAACAACCAAACGACAAGAAAATCATACTACATATACACATACCTCGCCCGGAGCAGAGGCATCCTCGGCGGTATCCCCTTGCGCAACGGCAAACACCCCCTCGCCCGAGCCAACGTTAGCATCTTCCTCGGTAACCGACGTATCAGTTCCCCTAGCCCTCTTCGTTGCTTCAACAACAGGGTCAGCTGCGCGACGCTTAGAACGAACGGCTCTTTTCCCAAGCCGCGTAGCACATCGAGCCTGAACCACCTTTAAAAATTCCTCCTCGGGCTCTTTCGGGATCTCGGGTGCAGGATTCCCCTTGGTCACCGACCCCATAGGGTACCCGAGCAACATGGGAGCCGTACGACTCGCAGGATCCGGCGTAGGTCCAGGCCCCCACCATTTCCAAAGAGCTAACAAAGCCTCTACATTGGGAGCGCCGAGATCTGGCATAGTGGGAGCATTGGTAGCCGGTCCAGGAATCTGGTGTCCCGGACAAGCCCATTCACCAGACGCAATAACAATGCCGAGATTGCGCTCTTTGTTGGTATCCGGCAAACCGATAACGAGCCGGCAAAAGGCACGCAGAGTCTTCAAATACGAGCTGCGACGCTCAAAGCTTAAACTATAGACTCCAAAGACGTCCTTCAGTTCAATCGGTATTCCGGACAACTCCGATAGCCTTTGGATACCATTCAGAGTACGGTAACCATTTAGGGCTAGTTGGGCCGGAGCAATTTGGACAGCCTCAAAGAACGAGGCCACCCAATTTGTAAAAGGCAGTCGAAGACCCCCAGTAAAGAATGCCGACGAACGCACAGCTACCTCGCCGGCAGGAACAAATCCCAGCACCTCCTCGTCCGAAATAGGAAGCCGAATATGTACGTTGTCGGGTATTCCGACGAGTTCTTTAAAATCCTTCTCCACGAATGTGCCAACTTGGGCCACGCTTTGGGTCAAAATTTCCTATACAAAGATCATCAACAGTCCATCAATATACTAACCAAATACACAACCCAGAACCACATCAATAGAACGAGAGCCACCCCCCCCCCCCCATGCACATTATATCAGAATCATCAGACATATAAAGCTAACCTGAACCATATACCAACGACACACCTATGACCGCAACGACAAATCAAATACAACTCTTAAAAGAGGGAAAGGGGGAGAACGGAAAATCACTTACAGTTATCATTATGAGCAAGCAAGCGCGAACAGCAGCAAGTCTTCCAACAAAACCACGAAACCCTAGATCAAGCGGCCGAACTCTTTTCCTTTTTGGCGGGAAGAATATGCTTTAGAGAGAGAGATATTTTCTTCAGCGAATTTTGTGATAACAATAAACAGGACTACTTGGCACAATAAAAAGGAGTGGAGTCACAAAAGGAATAAAATAATAACCGTCCTTTCGTGTAACAGAGGCTTCCCTTTTTTTCCAACCATACAAAAGTCAACAACCGCTGCTCTTTTTAACATTTCAACGCTCCAGATTTCGCCACGTCAGCGCATATCCCACTACCCAAGGTAGTTCACATCATTACACCTAAATAAACGGCCAGTGGACCCTACCACGAAAAGCTTCCCAAATACGCTACCAATATTATCACACCAAGAATGTCCCCCGATAAAGTTCCTCGACTCCCAACCATTCCTTACCCAAATGGCATGCCGAACAAGGTGAACGAAGACCGTTTCTAGCTTGATGGCAGGGAGCATCAAGTCTAACAACGCTCTCCGGGGGGATAACCGGGCATATTGTTCGATGTATGCTCAGAAACAAAAAAAAAAAAAAAAGAGAGAAGCAAGCAGGAAATAAAATAGGACAGAATCAAATGCAAGACAAGTTTTATTCATCCACAAAGGGGGAAACACAAACAATACAACAGAAAAAGAAAATACACACATCCTACTTTTTCGAACTATCCCCCATAGCAACATCCCTCTTCGCCAAAAGTTCCTCCAGACGCTCCTTCTCCCTAACCAAACGAGAAATCGCCATCTCAGCCTGTTTCAAGGCGTAAGACTGAGACTCGCATTTTTGCTCGGCCTTGAAACGAGCAGTGCCCTCCTCGTCCCAATATTGTTTAAACCTCCTCGCTTCAGTCCGAGCACACATGAGATCATGTTTCAGCCATGACATCTCAATTTCTTTTAGTTGAAGAGGAGTCAAATCCTCCTCCCCAAAGCCAGGGGGACGAGGTAGCAAAAAAGTAGGCTCCTCTTCCATAAGGGCTTTCTTTTTGGAGGCAGACCTAGTGATGGGAGCCATCTCACGCAAAAGCAAATTATAAAACAAGAAGAGGTAGAAATTGATAATGAGATACACGCAATAGGGAGCATTTATAGAGAATCAGAAGGCACAAAATACGAAGCGTTACAATGGTTCACAAGACAGGCACGAGATACGAAAAGATACAACTGATTCATCAAATACAGAAGGTAAAACACAAATGGTAAAAGGGGAAATACATAAGAAAACCAGCCCAATCTAAGGATCAATGGGTGGAAAAACCGAACTGCCAGACCGAGAGAAGGCAATACGAGCAGAACAATTCAACCTAGCTTGATAGGAATCGTTCATGGCGACCAAATCGTCATTCTCCGAGGAGAGCCTATTGTTTTCCGTAGTAAGAACCCTGACGCGTTCCACGAGCCGAGCATTCTTTACCATTATGTTAGCAAGGCCTTGAGGAGAGTTGTCAAACTCATCTTGAGAATGGTCCCAAATTTCCTCGGCATCATACCAGGAGTTGGCCAGATGGTTTCTCTGCAGCAACAAGTGATCGAGCTGGCGACTCAGTGCCGAGATCTCGGTCCACTTCACTGTCTCTTCGGGATAAGAGCCGAACAAGCTCAATGCCAAAGCGCCATACTCTTTCTCAAGCCTTGCCATCCGACTGCGGACCCGAGATACCTCAGTATCCAAGCCCTTCATCTGAGCATGATATCTCACCACAGGTCCAGACATTCTGGGAAATTGTTTAGTATGGAAGAAAATAAAGGGCTAAGGAAGAGAGAAGCAGAAATAAAAAAAAAAAGAAATGATAAACTACCCAAGAAAAGAGGGTACTTATAGAACGAAGAGTATGATATTTTATGACCTTGCTTGGGAAATTGCATATTTCCTGACATGCTGGTGGGGGCATGTGCATTTCCTGACCTACTAGGGAGCCTGCACATAAGTTTGACGGTGACAGGGACAGCTATTGACATCTGAGACTACAGTGCAGAAGAAATAAAGACGAGATATTCAAAGATTTAGATCCCAGACCAACAACAAACCACAGGTACAATATAAAAAGAAAGACAAAAAGAAAAGGGCAAAAATACTTTTCATTAATAAAGATGGGATACATCATTGTTCATTACATCAAAAGACAATATTACATCGTGGTCAATTACATCCGAGATAAAAACCTATTACATCCGAAAAAATCTATTACATCCAAGAAGAGCTAGTACAGAAGATCAGGCAAAGGATCAACTATATCAGCTGACCAAGTGAACAGGAGACGCCAAAAAGAAAAAGTAAGAAGAAAGAGAAAGGAAAAGCAAGAAGAGGAAAAGAAGAAGAGTGCAAGAAACGAAGGAAAGAAGCATAAAAAGAAAACAAAAAAGGGAAGAAAGAAGCGAAGAGGAGGAACATAAAGAAGAAGGGATAAGAAAGAAGAGTCAAAAAGAAAAATGACAAAAACCCTAGATGTAACACTAAACCCTTAGGATCACAGGGCTGATTGTTACATCATAGTGGTGTATAAAAAAAAAAGAGAAAGGAGTGATGGGAGAGAAGATGAAGAAAAAGAAAGAGGAGGCACATAAGAAAAACAGATGAGAAGAAGATAAAGAGACGAAGGGGACCGACAACTAAAAAGGAAGTCAATGAAACAAAAAAGAAACGGAAAAAGAAAAGAATAAAAAGTACGAGAAAACAGAGTATAAAAAGAAAACACAAAAGAGGAAGAGGAAAAAAATGATGGAAACGGAGAAAACACAAAAGAAGAAAAAGGAAGAGATAGGAAAAGAAGGGGAAAGAGCAGGGAAAAAGAAAAAAAAGAAGGGGGAAGGTTAGGGGGAAGTCGATCGGTATCGATGAGAGGGCCCGGCAGAGACATCCCTGTCCCTCATTGTCGGGTTCCCCCTTAGCATCTCATTCTCTTCGACTAAAGCCTGACGAGCACGTCGGCAGTAAGCCAGTTCGGATCTTAGCCAAGTTAATTCCCGAACCATCTCGGTATGGTGATAACGCATCACCTTCAATTCCTCCTCGGCATCCCTCAACAGCCTTTGTACATGGTTATAGGAGGCCTCGAAGGCCTCCACTTGCAAAGCTAATGCTGATTGGGTGAAAGGACCAGACATCTTAGGGAAATTATAAGATGAGGGTCTATATATGGGGGAAAATAATATAATGAGAAGTGTGGATGTAACCATGCTGTAAGCAGGTATTTATAGATCAATCGTATGAGGGCTGGGATTGAGAGTCGCAACCATTCGCCAATGGGTATTCAGAAGCGATGGCACTCAAAAGAAGTGACTGTTCAAGAAAAACGTTTGGATTCCCAAAAAACTCTAAAGAGCGTGAGTAATTAAAAGCCACACCTGTTTAAGAAACGTTTGGATTCTTACCAATATTTAAAGGGGGTAAGTAATAATGGCAACAAAACACGCGTCATTTTTGGGAAGGACGGCGGATCGAATAAATATCCCAGATCTTTTGCGCAAGGCTCAAGAAAACTCTGGTGATTGGGATTTTCTATGCACAAGGCTCAAGAAATCCTATTAGTCCCTAGATATAAAGAGTAAGGAGGTCCAATGGATAAGATCAAACGCAAGGCCCAAGAAAAGCATTAATGAGGCCACAAGCGTGCGCAGTCAAAATAAATTGCATTGGGAAAGTAATTCAGATATAAACAAGAAAAAGAAATCTTTATTGATTGGTTGATACTTCGTTACAGAAGAAGCACAAAGAGGAAATACAATGAAAACAATAAAATCATTTCATAGAAGGGCCCGCTTCGTCATTCGGCTTCTTTTTCAACCGAGCATACACTTCCTTAAGGGCCAATTTGTAAGCCCTCTTGGAAGCGAGCTGCCTATCCCTGGAGGCCTCGAGCTCTTTGATCCGGGCACGAGCACGGATACTGTCGAGCAAAGACCTCTGGTGCTCCTTCTCTAGGGCATCCAATCGCTCGTCTAGTTCGGCGGCCCGACGAGCTTCCACTGACAGCCGGGCAACCCTCTTCTCGAGATAACGCACCCTCTGAACTTCCTCTTCCAGACGGGTAACGTATTCAGGAAGGTTGTCACCATACTTTTCAAGAGGAGAAGCCATTTGCTCGTTAATAAAGAATGAACTGCATAAAAGATACTGGGACAGTCCCCTTTTATAAGAAGAAACAAGGAGTAGGTCAAAGGTCATCTCGAATAAATACAGCCTCTTGAACTTCCCAAGAGCATTAAAGGCGAATTAACCACAGTTCCAAATCCAGTTAAAGTCATCCAAAAAGACATCAAGAAGATAAACAGACAAGAACAAGGAAAGGGAAATATTTTATTAATTCCAAAAACTTCGATTACAACTGAGGAGAAGACTCCCCATTCAAGAGAAATTACGACAGAAATTACAAAAGACTAATTATTTCGAGGAAGAGCCTTCTTCATCGTCATCCGAACTCGGTTTGAACCGAGCATGCAACTCCTTGAAGGCAAGCTTATAGGCCTTTTTAGCCGCCTTCTGCTTAGCCAGATTAGCCTCGAGCTTCTTTATATGCTCGTAGGCCCAATCCCGATCGGCCATCGTCACATGATGATCAGAATCCATGTCAGACAACCTTTTCTTGTAGTTTGAAACCTTGGCCACGAGTTTCTTATTCGCGGTACGAGATTTCTTGATTTCCGTTTCTAAATATGAAATATAATTAAAGGAGCTCTCACCAGTAGAACCAGAAGAAGCCATTATGTCAAGGGCAAATTAGTAGTAAAATGCTTAATTATGGAGGGAGCACACCCCTTTATAGGAGTTTTCCTCGAAAAAAGATATTAGGATAGGAAACATTAAATGTGCCCCCCTGGGAACCGTCACGAGTCTATTGCATTTCTCGATGAAGTATTGGGAAAAACAAGACCGAAGTAACGTTCTCGACAAACCGAACATGACTCCCCCGACATGGAAACCACGCCGAGGAAGTCAGGGAGCACTTGATAGAACATAAAAATCAGACCCGAATATTTTATTCGGGTCATAATCAACCCACTTTATAAATGGGTATCCAACGCTTAAATGGGTCATCTCATATTGGTTATAGGAATTGAGGTGCTACTACCCAAAGCCCAAGCCCAATCAAATGGGGACCCTTGTCTGAGAAATCCCTGGGATGAAGACATTTGTCAATATCCTAGAAGGCGCAGTTGCCTATAAATAGCCCACTACCCCTCCTAGAAAAGGACCAGAAAATCTATCCAAAAAATATAGAGAGAAGTTAAGAAAAGAGAGAAACTAACCAAAGCATATCACTTCGAGAAACAAACCGAGAAAAGACAGCCGAGCACCGAATAAAAGAGGAGAAAGATCAAGACGAGAGATTAAATAGTTATATCGAGCATAATTGTAAAATCGGAATACGAATCCGAACAAGTGTAGTAGTCCGAACAAGGACAATAATCCGAGTAATAATAAAGATCAGGAAGCATCATTTATTCACGTCGATTTGTCATTTTATCTTCGTTGAAAAGCCTAACGCTACCGACCAAAGTTATGGCTTTATCAAACTATTTGTCAGGTGAAAGCAATATAATTATGTCATTTTTTTTTAACAACATCATATAATTAGTTAATAGGCAGACAAAGACCGAACCTAACATAACTTAAATGATCAATGGTTAAAATTTCATTGTATACTAAAACCGGTTTGGCACATGTTCACCATTATTTACTATAATAGAAAAACTCTTTACTACTATGTACCATTTTGTTACCTAACCATTTTCTTTTCGTAATTTTGACTATCGTCAATCTGATTTCATCCGATCACAATGTGAAACAAAATAACGAAATTGAAACTCATGTGCTACCTATTATCTATTATATAGTGAGTGCAAATCCGTCGACATACAACAAATAAGATTCTCACTTGTGAAATATAGTATTTCGTGTCGATCGATAATCATGGGACCTATATTTGGTTAGTCAAAAATGTCGTTATTGCCTTTATTTGGACAAGAAATGTTAACTCCCGACCCAAATTGATAAAAACTAAAGTTTTGAATACCAAATATGATAAAAATATATTAGTATCATACGCGTCAGTAAAAAAAAACTAAAAATAAACCCAGCAAAAAAAGCCCTAACAAAAACAAAGAAAAAATAAAAAACCCAGGGGAATTGAATAAAAATCGGGAGATTGAAAATGTTGGGGGGATTATACGGGGACCTTCCACCGCCGTCCTCCGCCGCGGAAGATGAATCATCCGGCGGAAATAACCACCATAGCAACGTATGGTCTACGACGGCGAAGATGGCGCCACCTACGTTACGTAATAAATCTCTATATATACCCACTCAATCGCTTAACCCTAAACCACACTCTAAACCCAAACCCATTATTAGAGTTTCCGATCCCGTTCCTATTCGAGACGGTAACCCTCTCTCTCTCTCTCTCTCTCTCTACCTTCCTTTTTTTAAACTGTTTTACTGTTTGGTGTATTGGCTGTCATTTTGGGTCTTATTTTTTTTAGTGAATTGGAGTTTTAATACCTGCTTGTTATTTCCGGTGAAATTTAGGTGAATTTAGTTTTGTAGGGAATTAGAGAATTAACTGTATTGGATTAGTTGGGAGATATTTTGGGTCTATTTTTTTGGCTAGGGTATTAGGCGTGATTAAGCGATTAGGGGGAGATTAAGCGAAGTTAGACGGGACTAACATTGGCTGTGAGAAAATTAGGGGAATTAACTATTAAGGGTGATATGGTATACCCTTTTTTTGTTTTGTTTCTGCTACTGGTTTTTATCTTTCTCTAATTCCCTCAAATTCTCAAATCACACACCATTCACCGGGAAAAAAAACTAACAAAAAGAAAAAAAACCCAGTAAATTGAATAAAACCGTGACCGGATAAGATGTTGGGGGGACCTGCCTCTGCCGTCCTCCGCTGCGGAAAAGGAGTCCTCCAGCGGCAATCACCACATAGCAACACATAATTGACCACCGCTAAAATGGCACCACCTACCCTTCGTAGTAAATTTCTATGTATACCCACCCAATCGATCAACCCTAAACCTCACTCTAAGCCCAAACTCATTATTAGAGTCACCGATCCTGTTCGGCTGTTCCTATCAGAGACGGTTACTCTCTCTCTCTCTCTCTCTAGCTTCCTTCTTTTTTTTTACTGTTTTATTGTTTTACTGATTCTTCTTGTTGGGTATGGAGATTAGGGGAATTAACTTATATTGATTGTGTTTTAGTAAAAACTATATATATATATATACACACACCTCCACAATCTAAGCTAAAACCGACCAAATTCACCAATCTCGTTCCGACTAGAGACAGCAACTATATCTCTCTAGCTTATTTTTTACTGTTTTACTGTTTGTTGGGTCTTGATATTTTGGCGAATTAAAGTTTTAATACCTGTTTGTTATTGCCTGTGAAATTTAGGGGAATTATGGGTGATTTAGTATATGAGATATTTTGTTCTGATGAAGATTATAGTTTTTTTTTACCCAAACCCATCAAAATCACTGATTCCATTCCCATCAGAAACGGTAACTTTCCCTCTCTCTGTCCTTTTATTTTACTGTTTTACTGCTTCTTGTTGTTGTTGGCTGTGAACCTTGTTCTAAAAGGAGTATGTGTGTGTGTAATATTGGAGTCATGTTTGTTGTTGTTGCCTGCAGTTTTTTTTATTTACACATTGGAGCTATTTATTGATTTTTTCTAGTTGGTTTATAGGTGTTACCTGTAAAAAACGGGGAGTTCATTGATTTGCCATTTTGGTTGTGAAAAGATTGGAGTTATTCATTGATTTGCTAGTGTTTTTTTTAGTGTTTGTTGTTGTTGCCTGTAAAATTTATGGGAATTATTAATGATTTATATTACGAGATATTTCTCCCCTATTTTTTTGGGGTGAAGATTGGAGTTTATTTATTGAGTTTTACTTTTTTTGACCAGAAATTGGAGGGATCCGTACTAAGTCCCTCCATCCCGCCCTTGTCGGCGTCTCCTCCACCGTCGTAGAGGAATACGACCCCGCCCGCCCCAACGACTACGAAGAATACAAACGTGAAAAAAAGAGGCGCGAAAGGGAAATAGAATTGGAAAAAAGACGGCAGCAAGATGAGGAGGACCGCGAGAGGAGAGAGAAGGAGCGTGAAGCGGCCTCCGCACGTAAGAGAGAGAAAGACACCAAGGATCTGAACATCTCCGGTGAGGAAGCATGGCGGCGGCGGCAGGCGATGGCGGCAGCAGCTCCAGTGCCAAGGTCGCCATCTCCACCGCCAGCTGGCGGAGACGGGTTTAGCATCGGGAGCTCAGAGAGTGGGGGACTGGGGATAGGGGCGGGAGGGCAGATGAGTGCGGCACAGAGGATGATGGCGAAGATGGGGTGGAAACATGGGCAAGGGTTGGGGAAACAGGAGCAGGGGATTACTACGCCGCTGGTGCATAAGAAGACCGATCGCCGTGCTGGGGTTATAGTTAATGCCAGCGAGGCGAAGCCGGAGAAGAAGGTCAAAAGTGTCAATCTTAAAGGAGTACCCACACGTGTTTTGTTGCTCAAGAATATGGTAATTGTTTATTTCCATGTTAGAGGCTTGCATTAAAATTCAGTGCCCTTTCTACTTTAGGAAAGATTAATGTATCAAGATTAATCAGTGGTTTTGGTCATTTTTATCTTGATGTGCAAAAATTAGAGATGTAGAATTAAGCGTGTTTGGTTTCAAAGATGCCTTCTCTTTTGATACGGTGATGCTCCTTTTGCTCCTTTTATGTTATATGCTGTTATTAAAGTATGGGATTGTCTAGCTGCAGCTTTTGAGTATAAAAGCTGGCTATTAAGTTAAAAGTTTCAGGTTTTCAGGATATATTTACTGCAATTGGTTATTCTGTTTAACTTCTTTAAGTTGCTTCATCGGTCCTATATGTTTTTTTTTTTTTATCATTATTATTAATTAGTGTTCCCCAGAGGTATAGCCTTACAGGTTACCTGAAACCTTTCGAGTGTGGAAGAAACATTTTTTCAAGCCTGTGATAAATCATGGGAAAGAGCGACTAGGTGCAGATGCAACTAATATGGCCGAATTACAAAAACTATATATATCCCCCCTTTTATTCTCTTTAACCTCAAATAGCTTCTTCTGCAGTATCTGGTCTAAAGTCTTCCATAGAGATTCAGCTCAATCCGTGCTGATTAGTGTGACAGAGTCCCTTAATTTTGTGACAAGCATGAATAATTAGATCCAAGTGTAGCTGCTAATGTTATAGTATGATTTTTGTCTTTCTTCCTTTTTCTTAATGAATAAAGAATGCTAGAGCTTCTTTGAAGTGGACTGCGGTTTCTAAACTCTTCGAAGGATGGGGTTTTCCTTTCAAGAGATACAAATATGACACTCTGGTTTGGACGATGATGTATAATTGAAAATTGGCATTCGTTCCAAGTACAGTACATGCTGAGTAGGTGCTTTTGTTGGCCAGTCTATATAGTTTTATCTTTTGAGTCTAAGGAATGTTCTTTTTTATACTTTTGGTTGTTTTCCCCTAATGTCGTTTGTAACAACCTGTTAAAGACCTTTTTATGATGCCCTACTTAGAAGTTCTCAAGCACATGTAGTCTCTGATAGCCATTTTGTAAGAGTTCTCTACTCTATATCAGTGGTCAGCCTACTACAGGACTATAGAAAACAATTTACTGAACAATAGTCCTTGATTGTCAAGCTTGGCGAGAAGCAATGCCATCTTTTTAATTTTTAAATAAACTATGTAGTAGAAACAGCTTGGATAAGCTTTCTGTATTTTATGATCAGTCATGAGAAGAAGGGGGATACAGTTTTTGCCACCTGGTATACATTCAAGCAGGATACCTTGTGTTTTTGGTGCAATCAGTTCTCGTTTTTCTTTTTTTGGTAAATCGGAATAACTGAAATCGGCTGTTTGTGTGCTATTGCCGAGATGGCTGCCAATATCTTATTACTGTATTGACTATAGAGAGATTTTGTATCGGCTTACTTGCAGGAAAAAGAATTTGAAGAGAATTAGTGAACTAAAATCATTTGTTGGTTTCCAGAACTCCAAGATTGATGTCTTGTGCTGTATCTATCAGTTTGATTTTTGTAGTTGTTAAGTCTTTTATTTGTTGACCTGTTCTCGCAATGCATGCATATGGTAGCATACAAGTGAGATTTACCTAGCTTGATTTACGCTAACTTAAAGTAATAGCGTAACATGGATGTGTTTCCAGACAATTTGAGTTTTAACTTTTAACGATAGTTTGTTATCTTGGTTCAAAATTCAAGTCTTGTTTGTTCTTTACTTTCTTAAGCGTGGATAGATTATAAATCCTTTGGTAAACAATTTATTAATTCAAAATTATTCCTTAAATTTTATGTTAACTGGTTTGGTGACTAATGGCCAAGCGTGTTTCCTCTTTTTAAAGGTGGGCCCTGGAGAGGTAGATGATGAGCTGGAAGTGGAAGTGGCTGAGGAATGTGCGAAATACGGCAAGGTAACACGGGTCCTAATATTTGAGATAACAGAGCAGAATTTCCCATCTGATGAGGCCGTCAGAATATTCGTGCAGTTCGAAAGATCTGAACAAACCACCAAAGCACTTATCGACCTCGATGGTCGTTTCTTTGGAGGAAGGGTGGTTAAAGCTGGTTTTTACGAGGAAGAGAAATTTAATAAAAACGAGTTGGCTCCAGTGTCTGGAGAAATCCCCGGTTTCTAAAGCGATAGTCATGACATTCCAGATCTTGTTTCATATAATATTTCGATTTTAAAATCAGGCTAGTTAAGCTGGCTGTGTATTTTTGATAATCAGAAATGTAGAACTGTGTGAAGCTGTCAAAACAGTATTTGATCAGTTTAGCCTCTTATTTCAGCAAGCAAAGATGAAAAGCTGGTTTCATTCTCCTGATTTTGTTCCAAACTTGTTTATCTTTTTTCTTCTTCTTGAAACCAGGCTAGTAAAACTGGCTCAGTAATTTTATTACTCAGGATGTAGTTATGTGAAGTTCTGAATGGCTCAATTGTTTTGGCCTTCATTTGGAGTATCAAACAAAGAAAAATATCGTTGAGAACTTGAAATGGTGTTCTGATTAATACAGGTCTTGGCATTCTACAATAATAGTGTACTTGGGTATTCTGAGAATAATAAAAGCACTAGAATTTCGCCTGATGCAAATGCTAGATAAGTGGAGGGTCAGGTATCACTCTTGCAAGTTACTCTTTCCAAATTATCAAAGCTCGGAAATAAAATATAGATAAAATACGCATATAAATAGTGTAAGCATATCCGTTACTATTTAATTGTTCATTACGAAACTACGTATAATTTTGACCAGCCAATAACTTTTATTAAAATTGTCGGAATGAAAATTTTCAAAAGTTGATCATATAGTTCAAATGTTAAATTTTATGATTAGATTTAAAAAAAATTCATTTCGACAATTTTGATATAAGTTATAACCCGGTTAAAATTATACGTAATTTCGTAATGGACAATTAAATGAGAACGGAGGGTGTAGTAAACTATAGAGCTTTGACAAAGTGAACATAAATTTGTCAACGAAGTTGGGCTGAGGATAATAAAACATTAACATGAAATCACCATGGGAAGAGACAAAAAGAACATAATTGAGCAATTTTAGTACCAGTTACGTAAATGATGATCCTATGTTGAGAAAATATTATCAAAAGAATGATGCAATTGCTTATTACAATTTACATACAGAGCCTTAAATAATGATCTTCGTAATTCAGAACTCATTCCTCTTTAAGCAACAAGGTCGTCTCCCACTTGCATCATTGGTAAAATTACTTCGAATTTACTCTTCATTGAGGTGTTTCAAGGTCAGGTCTCCTATCAAGTGCTTCTATAGCTGCTTCATCTGGAAATGCATCTGGGTAGGTGGCTAAAATCTTACTTTTCATGCTTCTGGCAATTAGGAAAAATAAAAATAAATTATTTCAAACCGTCGTATAACTCAATTACAATTTATAAACATAATTAACATATGAGTTCAGTTTAAGTAAAATCAAAATCTGACCGACTCCTAATTATACTAACTATGTCAAATACTCACAGTCGAGCATACCTCAATTTCAGAAAAATATAGTCAAGATCTGCCTTCATCGACTTCAAAAGGCGTGTATTTTTTGCAAAATCGCTGGAAACCTCAGCAAAGCAATTCTCAGAGTACTCGTTATAATGTGAAAGGACTGCATTGCTGTCTTGTAACCTTCCCAATCTGCAAAAACAGGCAAGTTACCGACTTAGAAGAGACATCTTAGCAAACCACACGAGTTGAAAACCGTATAAAGACTAAATCATGTCACAAAATGTAAGGCCTTTATGGAGTTAAGGAACTTAAAGCTTGCTACCGACTTAGAAAACTAACATACATAGATACAGAAAATAAATTGTATTCTACATGCATCTTATATTCAAGTTGCTTTTAATTCTCTCTATCCTTTCCTTTATTCAAGGAAACCACGTTTGCCTACTTACATGAATCAAAACAAGCATCAACGGTAATAATTGTCAGAACTCAATGAAGTAGCGATAGAAAAGGAAAAGAAACCAGACAGAGAAACGGCTAAATAGCTTAATAATTAAACAGAACTACATATATTCACAGGGAATGTAGTACAATACAACCCACATTTTTTTATTTGATCATATAATATATCAAGGGAAAAAACAATGTAACATCAACAAAAGCTGTTTCTCTTAAAGGCTATAAAACTAATACCTAGTCCTTAATAAGAATTACTATATTATCTCATGCTAATACGGAACTATATCTACTCAGATAAGGGTTTGTTCGGCTGCAGACTTTACGCTAACAAGATGGATTTCCACCTAGAAAGTTCTACCCTTTTCATACAAGATTAAAAATTCAGCTTATAACCTGACCAACCATATGAAATGCAACTTAAAAGAAACATATGAACTGAGCCCAAGAGATGCAACCAAACAACCTCAATGTATCATTTCCTTCTACCTGTAGTGGAATAGGGATCAGAGATGGAACCAAGAGGTTCAAATGGAAGGGGCTGATATTCTATATGTTTTTTTTTCTTCATATTATGGGAGGGGCTGAAACGCTAATATTGAAGATTCTAATGAAAACGGGAAAGGCTGCAGTACAGCCCCGACTGTCTCTACCTAGTTCACTCCCTGCAGCGCCTAATTAAAAGTATTTCACGGAGGAGTTAAAATTCATGCATACACTGATAATAATGTGACACAATTCTAAAGTAGACAAATTTATGCTTCAAATTCAAGATGTTAAGTACATTTTATACTCACAAGATGTTGTGTTCCTCTAAGATGACTACCTAATCACTCAGACTGATGATATGCGACGCATATACACAGCCAAAGCAGCATAGCCCAGGGTGTTGTTTTACAAATATATAAATATTCATTCAAGATTGATGAGCTATGTCTTAACTCAAAACCTAATTGCTGTAACAAGTCAAAGATTATGTAGCACAATGTAAGCATATATAAACAATTAAACATCATGCTATATAGAACGAGAGAGTGGTTACATGAGGTGCTGCAACTGTTTAAGGGAATCCACGTCATCGGCGTTAGTTAAAGTTTTGAATTCACGAGATATTTCTCTTGAGGCTGCTTCTATCACTTCTTTCTCTGCTTGCTCCATCTGTCCGACTGAGAACGCTCCTAAATGTTTGGTATTATGATTATTAAGGAGCTGAACTGTAAAAGGAAACTGAAAACAAGTAAAACCAGCCCTAACGGTACCTGCTCGACTCAAAAAATTTAATTTTTACTATTAATGATTTAGTTTCGGACCTAAACGCGCAACCTATTTTTTCCCAGTGTTTCAAAAAGCGAAATTTTAGCTAAAGCGTTTTTTGCAAAAGCTACGCTAAAAGCGTAAAAAGGGTAAGCTTTCAGCGACCTAAAAACGGAAAAGCGAGCTTTTTAAGCTTTTGTTAAGCTCTGAATCGAGCTTTTATCGATCTTTGAAAAAGCTTTTTTACTACGAAGCGCGCTTTGAAAAACACTGTTTTTTTCTGAACAAAATTTACTTTTTCTAAAACTGGACTGGACCGATTCAAATTGTTCAAAAATCGACCAAACCGTCCTGAAATTGAACCAGATTACAAATAATTAGTAAAAATTAATTACTCTCCCACTTTCCATCAGCTTTTGGGTCAAAAAACTGCTTAAAAAGTTAGTGAGAAAAAACTTGCTTTTGGCTAGCTTTTTATCAGAATTAGTATTTAACATGAAGCTAATATATTTTTTTTAAATCTAAAATAGAACCTCATTAGTAAAATGATTAATTAATCACATAAAGTGATCACAACAACCTGCTTTGGCTGATTTGACAGAACCTCATAAAATGATTAATACGTACCTGTCATGCAAAAAAAAAAGGCAAAATTTAACCTTAAATTCAACTTATTTGCTATGAAATGAAATGGGTATGAATTAAAGTGGATAATGATAAAAGGGTTTGATTCTAAATTGATTAAAAGTGACTAATAGAAAGATAGAATGGAGTAGAAGCCGAAAATATTACCTTAAATTTTAGACAATTAATATGTTTTAATTCCAATTATTTTTTGCTATATCACGCTCAGATGAGAGAGAGATATGAAACATGAGTGGTGACCGATTAATTACATTTATATCATACTTTTAAATATGATTTATTTTTGAAATTTATCAATTCGACAATTTTAATAAATGTTATAACCCGGTCAAAATTACACATAATTTCGTAAAGTACAATTAATTGAAAACGGAAAGACTAAATACATTATTACAACTAATGGGGTATATTTGTTGACACACTAAAAAAAAATTGAGTTTTTATTTTATTTTACATATTTTGACCAAAATATTTTTAAAAAAAAAAAACAGTGTTTGGCTGTCATATTAAAAATCTCATATAGGGCACGGAAAAATCATTTAAAATTGTTCATTCCGTTGTTGACCCCTTTTAGGCCTCGTTTGCTTGTGAGATTACTAATCATGTTATTAACAATACAATACTATTACGAGCATGATTAAAAAGAAGTCCGAACAAGTAATACAGCTGTCATTCTACTATTCTTAATACCATCCCTGTATGATATTGAGGGCACGTTTGTTTGCCATTATAGGAAAGTGGGATTGGATTGTGATTAATGTGGAGCCCAAAATAAAACATAGCATGCCTACATATTATTAAGTATAAAATAAAACATATATACGTACATACACCGTCAATTACCCAAAATAGAAATCTATTAATTCAATCTCAAAACTAATACTTCATTACATACTCTGTATCCGACCAAAAAGAAGGTAAATTGCTAGTTTACATATTATGGGTAAAAATGTAAATGTATCCGACCAAAAAGAAGGTAAATTGCTAGTTTACATATTATGGGTAAAAATGTAAATGTGCAAAATAGTTCAACCTCAATAAAAAACAAACAAACACTTCATTGATATTTCATATAGGTACTATCAATACCGTATTCATTTGTTATCCCGTCATAATCTCAATGTATTAATAATCCCGGTACTACTAATACTGCAACCAAACGAAACCTGAAAATACACAATTTTAACATCATTTCATGTGCAGGCCGGATAACTAGTCTGGAGTTAATTACGTTGCCTACCATAGCATTTGTGCGTCTATCGGACTAATAGCCCAATCCCAAGGTCCAAATGACGCAACTAAACAAGAGCGGTAAATGCATAATCCCACAAATTATGGAAGCTTTGCAAATAGCCTCGTAAAATTCTAACCGTAGTAGTAATTGACCTCCAAAAGATTTCTATCTTCTGCTTTTGCAAACTAACAAAACAACAATATTGCTTCAAATGAATACTACTTTGCTTGTTCTTGTAAATATAATTTGGGGCTGCCAGGTTTTGGATTTTGCACATTTTGAAGGAAGTTGTACAAACAGTGGAACATAATATGTTACTGTAGTGCAAAAACGTTACTCTATTTGAAGTGTAATAGAAAAATTGTTGACTGGCCAAGAATAATTCAAATCTCATTTGTGAGGTTACACTTGAATATCATCTCGTATTTATCCATGAACAAGAGAACATGAACAGTCTGATTGAAAAGGTAACAAAGATTAAGGATATAAACAACTTTGATCATGAATTTGTCAGTGAGTACTCCTGTTGAACATAACTTACAAAACAAAAGAATACGAAATCGTTTACAATAATTTGTTTATACATCAATCTCACAGCCTTTTCTGTGGTCGGCTCTTCCGTCTTTGTCTAACTAAGTAAATGCGGCCATGAACCCACCGTCTCCCCGAGCTTGCATTAGATTCCTATAAATCAACAAAAAGTTAAAAAAAAAAAAAGATGAATAGTTGAGGTATAACAAAAGTGGCAATTATGTACAAATGTTAAATCTTATTTCTCTCTCAGGATGAACAAATAGGAACTAGATAATTTTTCTTCATTTCGTGTTTGCAAGAGTTTGAAACAAAAGGTATTATCATTCCTTCTACTTCTCTACGACAGTACAGAGTACTGCCATTCCTCCCCATAATATTTAATAAAGTAAAGAACAAACTGGCTAGGGAAATATAAAAACAAAATTACCTCAACTTTGGGTCTAAATTCCAGTGAACTCTCGCATACATGACAATCTGCTCTATGAGGCGATTTATTAGATGAATCTAATCTCACAAATGCAAACACCTGCAAATTATGGTTTTTGAATAGTGAAAATAAAACTCAACAGCAAAGACCATAGAATCTGTCACTAGTTAAACCAAGGTTCATAAACTACGAAATTAGAAGGTTTAGCTCATGTACCTCCTCCCCACAATTTGGGCAAGCTCCTTTTAATGCTACCAAGTCATTTTCCCAAAGGCCTCGAAGGGCTCCAACTACAAATATAAAAAATAAATTAATATCATAAAGAATTAAAAGAATGATATTTTTTGTTTTATACTACTCCTAGTCCTATTATGATATACAATGTATTCTGGAAACATTACCAGAAGCTGACGCAATTGGATAGCCAATTGCAGAGCCCAATGCCATAAAGAGAAAGCCATTTAACATAGCGAGAAACTCAACTGCATAAGGGTGACTGTTATAGGAAAATCCTAGATCGAACGTATCTTGATAAGCTTGACCGAATGTGTAAATTATAGGCACAAGAAGGGCAGAACCACCAATCCCAAGAAAGAGAAGCCATACACTAGCTAACGCAACGACCTGAGAAGGATCTTCCTGCCCTACATCCACGTCAATCAATCTTTAATGTAGAAAAACAAAAAGGGAAAGACAATTTTCTTTGACCAACGTGTACAAGTTACCAGATTGTCTGACGATTAGCGGTAAACAACCGTTTAATCATGTATGTTAAACAAGTTTTGGCCTTGTTTGACTCATCTTATAAGTATAAATGTGTACTTATTTATAAGAGGTGGAAAAATATACTGTACTTCTTAGTATTACCAGGAGTGTTTGATAGAAAAATAAAATTATACATTTTGTGTTGGGAATTTTCAAAATAAGAGGAAACTATTGGGTTCAAACACATTTATACTTCTGTACTTATAAGTAAAATAGTACCGAGGTAATGAACATACCAAACAAGACCTACAAGATTTCACTAAACATTCCACGGAAAGCATAGTGAATGACAGTACCGCCATTTTCAGTGGCTACTAGGAATTGAGTATTATCAATAATGATAATTACCAAACAAATTGGTACTGCGTTTTCTCAAAACCAAGTGTTCTGATAGAGTTACCTGAGTGTCTGCATAAGTTGATTGTCTCTTCAAACTGCAGCGGGGATACTTAACAACGTATTTTGAACCATACCATCGTAATTTCAACTGTTTCAGATGTGACATAAAATCAGGACGATGTATAACTATTTTCATCTAAATTAAAGATAGCTGTAAGTACTTAGAGTTCACCTCTACTCTATCAAACATGTCGTCAACTATTAAAGGATTCCCACTGTAATATGAATCTTGTGCCTGGAACCAAAAATATCCACAGTAAGAAATATATTAACTGAAAAAGATCTGTATCACTTCACCGAGAGCATCCATATACAGCAGTTCACGTTTCAAGAGATGGGGGCACACAAAAAGTCAATTTACTTGGTTTATATTTTAATAATTTTGGAAAAACAAATTATAATATATGCTTGATATGTAAACATATTATTTTATATAAGATGTTTCATTAAGCTTCAGCAAGCTGCAGTTTCTAACTCCATTGATGAGCACCTTTAATTTCAATTATCACTTAATTTTGGTGCAATTATCACTTGTTTCTGTACTATTAATGAAAAATAAAACCCAAGTCCCTTCCAAGTTTGCGAAGAGGCAGGGATGGGACCGGAACTTTAAAGGGAGGGCAGAAACGCTGATTTTGGTGTGTGTGGGTGGGCGGGCAGGTGGGGTGTTAATTTTTGAAGAATTTCATCAGAATAATTGGGGAAAAAATCACTTTTTGATTAATTTTTTTTATCAAAATGGGGGGAGCTGCACCCCGACTGTCTCCACCTAGTTCCTTACCAGCCAAGAGGTCACCCAAATTTACCTCACTTCTCTTTATTTGTGATACCATTTATCGGTAAGTGTTTTATCAAAGGTAATATCCATCCATTTCATCTCAAAGGTCTGTATCTGAGAACCGTGGATGCAGAATAATTAGAAAAAGGCTTCTCTATACCGAGAAAGAAAAGATAACTTTTCTAGTCTTTTAGTGCATGAAAGGCACACAACGCTACAAGCTTAAAGTTGACCAACCAACTAATATTGGGCACAAAAAAGCTAAACCGCAAATAAGCGGAGCTTATAAGCTCCACCGCACAAGCCAATTTATAACAGAGAACTAAAATGAAAACTCTAATGACTTCTTCACATTTTTGATTTACTAGAAGAACTCAGATGAGTAAGGCAACCATCAGTTCCAGTCACAAAAACCACCAGCAGCAAAATAGCTGGGCAGTTAGTCGAGCTCAAGATCTGTTGCACTTTATTTCTTCATGGTTCATCATTCAAGAAATATATTTAACTAGTATGGCTAATACTGTAGAAGTGAACCTAAGCGAGAAAGAAGAAATTGGAATACAAAAATAATGTAACCATGTACAAATCTTTTATACTGATATACATCCAAATTACTAGCTGAACATAGGTTTTGAAAATCAGTATCTTCTGAAACAATTTAATCCCAAAACAATTGATATTTCATGGAATATAACAAACCAAACTTGCTTGCATACTTGCATCTTATTAATATAAAACATAGTTTATCGATGAAGTCAAAATATACAATATCAGTGCAGAATTGTGGATGTCTTGTTCAAATGGGAAAAAGGGTATCTTAAATCTATAATTAAAAATCATTCAAGTTGATTAAATTTAAATAAACTGATGCATAACAAAATTAAGAACAATAATTTCCATGTGTAAAAGCTAAAAAAGTCCATAAAGTACTAGCTTTCTGATGTTGAGCCTATTCAGTTTCTTTGATTAAAAAACTAGCTATTTAAAAGCTAAAACAGCTAATAAACCAAATAAACATCGCTTCTTTTAAGCAAAAAGCCTAAAAATAAACAGTTGCCAAACAGGCACATACATACTGTATAATAGTATATGAGAAAATACTTAACGAGCAAATTAAAATAAACTGATGCATAACAAAATTCAGAACAATAATTATCAATTCAAATATGAAGTTTCACATTTTGTGCATGTTTGACAGCAGTTTTTTCTTAGCCTTTTTAAATTTTTGATAATTTTTTTTTCTCACTTAAAAAGTTAGCTTTTAGGTCAAAACGCTAAAAAGCAGATAAACTAGGAATTTACGGATTTTTTAAAGCCTTTTCACATTAAATTTTCCAAAAATAAAAAGATTCTAATAGAAATAGAATGCGTTTGCATATCTACAACTCACTTATAAGTTAAAATAGGTGACCAATGATTTATCAATAAAAAATAAGTTCTAAGCCACCAATAAGTAAAAAAAGCTACACTGAGCCAGACACTACACACACTATTCTGCAGCTTTTCAAGCTTTTTTTCTCATTTCTTTTTTAGAACCAGCTTTTTGACCAAAAACACTTATGCCAAACAGGCCTATATAAGAACAATAATTATCAATTCAAATAATAAAATCCATATTATACACTCCCTCCATCCCAAATTATAGAAACTAACTCTTTAAGAAAAGCGAGTGTAATTATCAATTTATTTTGTTCTTGCACAAAATCCGGCTTTTTCAGTTTCTATTTTATTAAGGGCCCGTTTGGTATCAGCTTTTTCAGTCAAAAAGTTGCTTTCAGAAAGCAGTAGGAAAAAAACTCGCTTTCCAAAATATACCTGAGTTGTTTGGCAAAAACTTAAAAAATCTAATTTTCAACATATTGGTTTTTGACATTAGATAATAACCTTTTGCTTTTTCAATCAAAATAACTTTATAAGACATTTTTTTTGATAAATTTTCAAAATATCATATTTAAACGATCAAATAACACGTTAAGTATACGAATAAAATTTTAGTTGAGATAAGATCAATATTCATTAAAAATTTTAAAATAGTGGCGAGAAAGCTACCAAAATCTCCAAAATGTGTGGCCTTTTTGCCTTTCTAATTATATTCCTCCAAAATTTAGATTTTTAAAAGCTAAAAAAAACAGTGATACAAAACGCATGTGACTTTTTACACTGCAAAATAATATTGATTTTCTGAGAGTAAAATAATGTCACAAAATGACAAACCTTGTCACAGATTCACTTTTATGTCACAAATCCGTCACAAAACTCGTACCTAATAGGATCATCACAAAAAAGGCGTCACAATTCTCGTAGCTATTTATACATTTTTTTTGTAGTGTTAAAATCAAAAAGCTAAAAAAGATAACAAAAAAAGTTGATGCCAAACACACAATAAATCTCCATTTAAAAACGGAATAGCTATCGATACTAAATTGGAGTACGAAAATTAAAAACACCTGACGGTAGAGTGCTTCTAGTGTTTCTTTGCTAGCGGTATCAATCGGTCCGACAAACAAACACGACTGACCTTCCGAAAACAACGGCGGCGTACTCAAATCACCTCCACCGCTTCTCCTGGCGGAGATACGGACCGAGAAGAGGCGCTTTCCACGTGACGGTTCGCCGGAGTTCGTTCCGATTATATGACGTGTCACCGTAGCGTTCGTAGCGGCCGCCATACACCGCGCTGATTGCTGTGTATATATATGTATATTTATATTATATTTATGTATGGATATTATATGTATGTATATATATATATATATGTATATATATATATATATATAGAGAGAGAGAGAGAGAGAGAGAGAGAGAGAGAGAGTGGCGTGTGGATGAGGTGGAGCTTTTTAAGTCAGCAAATCAAGGCTCGATGTTTAACTTATTAGCGAAATATTCCATATGTTTTAATTATTTCTGATACACTTCCTTGATTTGGAATAGTCAGTATGAGTTCTGAAACTGTTATAACTTATAGCGAAATAAATAATATGAAATAGAGCATTTAATAATGAAAAGTTAGTATCACAGTTATTTAGATAGTTACAATTTATAATAATTTTTTTTTTCATACCGTACGTATGAGTTCTGAAACTGTTATAACTTATAATTATGCAAACATTAGTTTCAAATGTTAATTGCAAAAATGTTAATTACTAGATTTTTTAGTTATTAAAAGTTAATAAAATTACAAATTATGATTAAATTAAATGTTAATTAATTAAAATATACATAACAAAATATAATAATTGGCTATGTGTAAATCAAATTTTCAGCCCTCAATTGATTTTTTCGGGGTTTTTTTTCGGTTTTTCGAGTTTTTTCGGTTTGGTTTTATAGTAAACCAAAACCGAACCGAGATGTGTTCGTTTTTTTCGGTTCGATTTTTGGCTCGATCCAATTTTTTGAGGTTTTTGTCCCTAAGATTAGTTATAGGTTAAAAATGTTATTTCATCCTTATAACAAAGAATTCAACGCTAGGATACGAGCAATGTAAGTATTTTAAAAACTTGGAGGGTGTATTTAATTATATTTGATTATGTTTGGTATTTTTTTATTTTTTTTTCCAATAGAACTTGACGGGGGTATTTTTGATGGTTACTCTTCTTGAGTTCTTGTGGTGTGAGTACAGTGAGTTAAATATGGGATTATTTACGATGAAAATGACCTTTAAGGTGAGTGAGCACTACTAGCCACTTAATTTTGCAAGTCTTCTCAGTTCCCATTCTTTCAATACTAAAGTGGTTAAGTTTTTTACTTGAACAAAAAGGGGATTTTTGCTGTTTTCATTTTAAGTTCCGTTTTTCGCTGTGAAATATATGAGTCGTGCCACAAAACTCGTTTGCATTTTAAAAACTCTTGTTGCCCGTCTCATTTCTATCAAGTACTCATAAATTTTAGTTTTTTTTTCCACATGCTTACATTTACCATTTCGCTTCGGTTCCCCCAACAATTATGATTGATTTACAACTATATTTGTTTTGATATTTTTTTTATAATATGCAAAACAAATATACTATTGAACTGATTGAGAAATAAAAAAAATGTTACTTAAAAGTAAAATTGCCTCTGCCAGGAGTCGAACCACGGTTTATTGCTCTTATATTGAAAGTTTAAATTGAACCTATTTTTGTAATATTTTTGTAACCTTGAATATTGATGATTTAGACGTCGTCATCTCTTGTTGGACACTTGATAGTTAAAAGTGTAAAGTTATGTAATTTTTCAGATTTAGATTTTCATTTTTCGACATTGACCGAATACGATTTTCTATGAGTAAGTAGAAGAAATGCAAAATCGAATAGCTACATATTCCTTTAAATATTGTTCGCTTAACAATACGAGACCTTAGTTTATAAACGAGATACGGTTGTATAATTCTATTAATTCACTTTGTCTTAAGTTATTTATTAGACACATGTTAATTGTCATGCATTATGTTGAGCCATTACCTTTGGTCCATATCACCATTTTTAGTTTTTTACCACATTGGCTATTTGGTATTTACTATATAAAGCCTTTGGCAATTTTAATAACCTTCCGTTCAAAATTAGCTACTACGTACGTTTTCTTTTCTTTCTTTCCCATAATCCCATTAAACACGATACAACGCCCGTAAATAAAAATGCAAACTGTGTTATATTTCCTAAATTAGACACAAATCCCGGCCTTTCACCGCCATGGGGATGGCCTCTCCCCCGTCCTTGGCGGAGGAGCAAGAGAGGAAGGTTAACGAGAAGGTTCAAGTCCATATCACCGTTCACAACCATCGTGTTTCAGCGGATAAATCAATGCCTTCTCCTCCGCCTATTTCTCCGTTCAAGAAACACAAGCCCCTGGCCGTTCCTGCGTTCGTGGGGGTCAACTTCTTCCTTTTTCTTGTGGCGATGGGGATCAATGATTGCCCTAACAACTCCGAGAGTTGCTTCGGTGAAAGTTTTCTTGGTCCTTTTGCGTTTCAGAGCCTCAAGGAGAACCCCCTCCTTGGCCCCTCCGGTGTCACGTATGCGTTCTTTTTTCTTCCATTATACAAATATGCAACCGGGGTAGGAGTTAGGCGGAGGCTCACATGGGCTACAATCTCCCATATTTTTTGAAACCTTATCGTGACAGTATGAATTTTGCATTTATATAATGAAAATAATTAGATTCTCACCTTTTTGTTAAAATCCAGCCCTCCATACATTTATCCTAGCTCCGCCACTGTATGCAACTTCTATTTATCAACATTAGTGGCTTATATAAGCACCGAAAGAGGATGAAGTTTATGTGGGACCTATGGGGGTAGAACAATTATTTTTGAAATAAATACTTTTTTTGTCTCTGTCACCAACTAACTCTCCCTGCTAGAAACATTGTTTAAGAAAGTAATGTTGCGATTTTACTGTTCTTATGTTCTGGCCGCGGAATAATTTAAATGGTTTTGGATAAACCTAAACCGGTAACTTTCTCTTAGGTCGTGTAGATCTTGTGCTTTTAAGTTGAAATCCAAACGAGACCGGTTCAGATTGAGTTAGGTTTGTTCATGTATTTGATCCAGCAGCTTAAACTAATGTTAACATAAGCATTCAATGCCTTTGGGCTACCGATGTTCTTAGCTAGCCTGCATTTGAAACTGCAATCTACTGAATTATAGAGGTTGGGTTTTGTTGGAAACTCGAAACATTTTAGGCACTCCAGCTATATCAGGCTAGAGAATAGTACTAGATCAACATTATTGTATGATTCAATGTGTTATCAGCTAGTATTGAAAGTTGAAACCGAAATCAAACAGACACCACCTTACTCTCATTTCCAACAGTTCATGCATACAGATATAACTTGCCAACTTATAGTTTTAAATAACAATGTTGATTCCTACTGACTCGATTTCAAGGGTGCTAAAAGGTTTTGCCAGTTACTTTACAAAATTTAAATCCTGTCTAGCGAAGAGATTCGGGATCTTTGGTTTGGCTGCATTATGTAACCGAAAAAGTTATCTTTTTTCGAATATTGACTTACAAAGCCAAGTCTGTCAATCTATCTAAGTTAAACATAGTATATGTAGAAAGCTGCAATAAAACAAGCTCTAGTGTTATTAATCTTGATTAGTTGAATCCTAGCTTATTGTACTTTGTTGCTATTGCATTTAGACTACAACATATGGGGGCTTTGGAAGTGAAAAAATTGGTCGAAGATCATCAAGTATGGCGCTTGTTCACATGTACCTGGTTACATGCTGGAGTTTTTCACATTCTCGCCAATATGTTGAGTCTCGTACTTGTTGGCCTTCGTCTTGAAGAGGAGTTTGGCCCTGGTATGTTTGTCACCACCCTCTCTCCATATACTGTATAATCATGCAAGTCAAAGCCTTATTTACAAATAAACATTCCGATTTGGAGCAATACTATACGAACATTTGCTAATAGCTCGTATAGACAGGGCAGTATATTGCTATCTGTAGAATCTAATATGGAAACTTAAATTGATCAAAATTTGAAAATTTGAGCAACAAATTTACTCAACGAGGACGAAAGCTTTCTCAATTTGGCTAGGCTACGTATACAATTGATCTCTTGATTAATGCAATGATTGTCTCATAAGTGGGAAAGGAATGAACCTTTAGAATATAAAAGATCAACATGAATGCACCACGATATAGTGTTTAGTGCCTTAGGGAAAAGATAGCACTCTGGCCTTGTTTGGTCGCAGCATTTGATTCTCAAGTTTTCTTTTTCTTGCTTAAAATTTGGAGTGCATTCAGATAAGCCTACAGCTTGAAAATGCTAGAAATTTTAAACCGGACGAGTCCAGCTTTCCTTTCAACCTCAAAATGTCCAACTTATTTGTTGAGAAATTGCAGTGAAACATTCCCAATATGACTTAATCCGCGCAAGACTGCCTTCTGCTTTGTAAATAGAGTTAACTTTTGTTTTAAACCCTGCATCATTCTTAGTTTTAAGACAGGTTTTAATCTAAAGATTTTTTTAATAATTATTTTCTCTATACAGTGAAGATTGGGTTTCTTTACGCTGTATCTGGAGTAGGTGGAAGCTTATTGTCATCACTTTTCATCCGAAGCACGATCTCAGTTGGTGCCTCTGGTGCTCTATTTGGTCTACTTGGAGGCATGCTTTCGGAACTCCTTACAAATTGGACAATTTATACCAATAAAGTATTAAATCAAAATCCTGTTTTATGCATAGTGGTTATGTTCTTAAATTAACTTATGAAATTGTCTGACATTTTCCGGTTCAATTTGATAGGTAGCTGCACTTTCGATTCTCGTGCTTATAATTGCGATCAATTTAGCAATGGGGATATTACCCCATGTGGACAACTTTGCACATGTCGGGGGATTTATGACTGGATTTCTCCTTGGTTTCGTCATTCTGGTTCGTCCACAATATGCTTGGGTGAAGCAAAAACATTTCCCTTCCGGTGACTATGGGAAAGCAATTATAACCGCTCCTAAATATAAAAGATACCAGTTTGTATTGTTGGGAATCTCTCTTGTAATTCTCATTTTCGGGTTAATTCTCTTTACACTAACACCTTGTTACTTATTTATCAAACATCCATATTCTTGTTGAAATGCAAATACATCTGTTACTGCTATATCGATTGTTTCTTTATTTGACAGATTAGTAAATGAGTTGCCCCTTTTACTGTGTTATTTTGGCAGATTTGTTGCTGGCTTGGTGTTACTTCTTCGAGGAGTTGATGGTAATGATCATTGCTCTTGGTGTAATTTCTTGAGCTGTGTTCCTACCCCATTATGGAAATGCAAATCAGCGCAAATATATTGCGAGGTAATTTCATCCTGCCAATTCTTTACGTTTTTTTCCCTTTTATTCTGAACCCCTTTCGGTAGTGCAATGAAAAATGAATTGTGTTGAGAGTTTCTTACATTGAATAAAACTTAATTCTTCAAGTGTTTCTCAATTTGGGATCGCTTAAACTATTGGTCTATTATCTTGTGAAAATTTTGCCCTCTCTTTAACATAGATGGATTTTTACGGAGCTTATTTGCTAAAATAGTCACCTCCAGTTGAAAATACTTGAATCAGTTGGTGACTTTTTAATATTGAACTCGTGTTAAAAACAGATGAAAAGCCGTCGACTTTATTAAGTGTTAAATTCGAGTCTGGTGCGGATATTTTTATTTATGTGCTTATGTATGTATCTAATATTGACATTGCAGTCTGAGATAACCGGAAATAGGCTGAATTTGAAATGTCTGAGCAATGGGAAAAGCAAAACATATGCGTGGAATGATGGCAACAAAACTTCTCTATTAGAGCAGCTTTGCACTAAGCTTTGCAGTTAATGTACAAACCATTTCACAAAGGAACATATACAGGGAGAATTTTTATAAGATTTTCTTATAAAAAAAAAGCAAAGATTTGTTGTATGTTCAGAATTTAGTTAATTTACCGACAACGCTACAAAAAATTCCCAAAAACGTCGACAAAGATTTGTTGTATGTGTAATGTGTCTGACCAAATATTCCGTGAATGGAAAATTAAGGTTCAATTGTATTGTATATTCATTATGCTTCCACTTTGCTTTATTTGTTAATTGTAGAAATTAGTTTTGCATTATTCGTGTTTATCTAAATTGTTGATTAAGACAGAAAATAGTTATATGTTGTTTCGCAAATTTAAAAGTTTTTTCCCAAGATCTTAAACCGATGGGAAATTATTGAACACGTTTGAGCAACTAGTGACATGCTAAAATGGAATTGAACACCCTTCGTAATAAGAAGAAAAAAAATCTTTTACCATGCATATTGATTTTTTTTTCTTATCAATTTAAGACTTTTCAACTTATAATTACGAAATTGACATTTCTAGTTTCTCCACTGATTAAACAGTCTTGTAGGTAAATCGGAGTAATTTTTTAGAATTTAGAAGAGGAAGGATCCAGGCCACATAAATAGTGGGAGTATATTATCAATTGAAAATAAATAGCTCTGGAATAAATAACTTGTTACTATCAAGACCATGATACTATAAGTCTATAATTATAAGATTTAGTTGAATGAGGGTTATTGTTCACATGTGCACTTAATAATGCCTAATCATTTTAAGCATAACATTCTACAAATGGGATAAAGTACAAGTGTACTAGTGTACTCCTATGCTCGTGCAAAAAAGATTGAAATATAAGCCTAAAAGTTAAAAATAATTGTTTATCCCTCACAAAACGTTATAGGAAACTGAAAAAACAATTAGCATATGTTATTTTTAATCTTTAAACAAATAATATACTACTAAAAATAATAAGTGTGTTTGGAATATGAAAAATGGAAAGTAAAATGAAAATGATTTCTCAATGAAACATTTTGTTTTTGTTTTTGGTTGAATAAGAAAATTAATTGAAAATAAAATGAAATAAAATATGGAAAAATTTTGTGTGTAAAATAAGAGAAATCATTTTAATTTCAACTGTGAAAGTAAAATGAAAACAAATAAGAAAAATGAGCCTAGGTTTCTCTCTCCCATTTCTGTAACTTTCATTATTTTTTTCCTAACCTTTCGAACATACGACACCGTAAAATGATTTGATGTTAATTTTTATTTTATTTTTATTTTTTCGTGATATTTTTAGGATTAGAAACGGCAGATAGTTACCGCTTGGACACGGGACCGACAATATCTTATCTGCATAGACATATTAAAAATATTTTAGACTAATGTCAATAGTAGGCTCGTAATTTCATTCAATACCTCACATAGTAAGCTTTATCTTCAGTTGAACAAAAAACCACCAAATTTTTAATAGATCCTCGATTTAGTCCCTGCTTTTGAGTCAATTTAGTATTTTTGGAATTATTTTCATTTCTTAGTCATACGTTTTAGCATTATCTTTTAAATGATATTTGCAAATTTTTAAATTACCAAAATTTGAAACCACGATAAGGACTATACCATAACTTATTATTGTTGTATTTGCTCTCTACATTTTGAGGAACTAATAAAAAAATCAATTTTAAAGAGCTATATTTAATTTCTAATTATATCTGAAAACGGATGAGTGAATGGAAGAAAGTGTAAAAGAAATTCATTTTACTCTAAAATTCATTTGTCCACATCGATTATTATAAAACAATCAATCTATCATATTTTACAATTTGGCAATATGGAAAACATAATAGATACGGTTAATTATCAACACTCTCTTAAATGTTAAGAGCATCCGCATCATGTTAAGGGGAAACCATGCTAACAGTTTGAAAATATACTATGTTTATATAAATAACTATCTTGTTGATCAATTCTTAGATAAGTAATTTGGTCATGATAAATTATCTATTTATGTATTTAGTGTGATATATGGAATCTATGACAAACGTAACTGGAAAAACAGTTATTCTCAAGCACTTTTCCAACTAGTTTTAATACAATGTCAATTTAGTTTCAACTGTGAGCTCAACATTTATATAAAAAAACAATCAAAAGTTACCATTTACACCACATTCGTATAATATAGTAATATGTAGCTTCAAATATAGTAATTAAAAAATTAGAATTTGGTGAATCAAAAGAAACAAATTTGGCAGTATTTGACTTAATAGAAAAAAAGATTCGGTACATATAATTCTCTTAATAAGTTTTCCTTATATCCATTTACTCTTCTAAAAACATAAGTAGCGAAAATCAGGCGGTAGCAGACATAGAATATAATCCTTACATATTAGACAGAATCAATATTTTAAAAGGCGTGCCTAGACGGAGTTTAAAAGCCTCATAGATTAGGCGGGATTAAGCAGATTACATGGTAATTACGCTGAATTCGGCGGGATTAGGCGACTGACAGCCGATTTAGCCTAAAACCCATGTGACGACCCAGATTTCCAGGAAGGAATTTATGTGGTGCGGTGGTGTGCGTCAGTCCCACATATCTCACCTTACATTGTTGATACGGACGTGACGGTTCGGTCTGTGGGGCTCGATCGTTACAACCCACCTTACATTTTTTAGAAAATTGGACAAAATAAAACAGTGATTAACATTTAACCGGATTAGACGAAACAAAATTATATGGAATCAGACGTCAGACGACCAATTTACTCCAACAACCACCCCGCCTACGCCTTTTTCGACATACAATATCTCAAAATTCCTTATTATATTATTTCAACCCAAAAACTAAATTCATAATAAAACTAGGAGGACTGCAATTTTAATTACCACTTTATATTATATATAAATAAACCAAATCCTGCAAAAAAATATGCTTTTCTTCATCTCATTAGGTCACAAATTCCAATATCCGCCGATTAAACAATTTTCCAATCAAATTTTAATTTACAGGTACGTCACCTTCTCTTCTCAATCTCTATATCTTTTTTTTTGTATCTATACTTATATTTAAAAGTTGTTTGTATTTGTATTTATATTCAATTCTCTACAGATCATATGCATATACCGTGTATTGATTTACTGTGACAATTATTGCATTAATTTGTTTATTTTTGTGCGATTTGATCTTATTGGATCTATTGATGTTTGATACTTTGGATTTTATTTATTTATTTAGGCTGTGTTTATTGGTACAATTATTTGCCGATTTTTATCTCGATTAGTTGATGATAGTGGAAATTGAATCTGTAGTTTTTAAGCCAACTGGGCACTGAATTAATTTGAATTGAATTGGGTATCCAATTAACAGGTTTTGTTTTTTGGTACAATATTTCGATGATCTTTATCTCGATTAGTTGATGATAGTGAAAGTTGAATTTGTAGTTTAAGTCAATCGGGCACTGAATTGAATTGTGTATCAAATTAACCTGGAAAAAAAGTCAATGCTCATTTAGTGGATTTATGATCAATCGGAGAAACTTTTAATTAAACCCGAAAAAAAGTAGTGGACCGAACCAATAGAAATTTAGTGTTTTAATTTAATTTGAAAGTGGTTCCACGTTTCTATTGTGGGCTTCCATTGGTTTGGCACACTAATTTTTAGGGTCTGTTTGGCAACAGATTTTTTGGTTGATTTTTAGATTCTTAATTTTAAAAATCTGTGAATGTTTGAACATTCAGATTATTTAGCTTTTAAAAAGCACAATTTTAAGCTAAAAAGCTAAAAATTTGGAAATACTAGACTCTGGATTTTCGATGGATTTTTAAAACAAATCTTTTAAAGCTGATGTTGGACCAGAAAATCTGTTTCCAAACAATAGCTTAGTGGATTTATGAGAGATCGGAGAAACTTTTGGATAAACCCTGTATACCTTAAAAAGTAGTGGACCGAATTAATAAAAAATTAGTGTTTTATTATAATTTAATTTATGCTTAGTGTTTTTTTCTAATTCGGACTTCTGAACTATTGACTTCTCAGAATGTGAGTTGCTGAGTGTTTGTTTGATTGGTTATATATGCTTAATTTTCAAAAAAAAAAAAAACTACAAGTTAATTTAAAAGTGGTTCCACGAGGGTCCTCGTTTCTATTGTTGGTTTTCATTGGTTTAGTGTACTTGGTCTAATTAAAAGTTACTCGAGAAAACGTGTTTGGCTGTTTTATTAGTGATGTATGTCCTGAGCTTTGTTTTTTATTTTTTATAACTATGGCCTTGTTTGGTTGCAGTTTAAGCCCAGTTTCTTCTCATTATAAGCTATTTTGTGTTTGGTTGGCCGACTAAGAAACTGATTTATTACGGATTCTTTGAAAAGCTTGAAGTTGTAGCTTTTTTTTCCGTCTTAGATAAACCAACTTTTTTGCTTAAGTTTGCACCCGAACAAACTTTATATGTGTCTTTGTGTACATTTGAAGTAGATTCGAGGCGATACTTATTGCTTCTCTTATCTAATAAGTATAAGAATTTGGTGATATTTTTTAATGTTATGTATTGAATCCAACTACCCGAGTGGACATTTTTTTCTTCTATTTTGTTCTCCATTTGTGCTGTTAGTGGGTATGCGATCCGCCACTTGAGCTGCTTTTATAGTAGGTAGCACGCAAACTGTTTGACTAATGACGTACTCACATGAATTACGTGACGTTTTGTTCTACCTCATATCATTCTAAAACAAGTTAATGAACGAAAAAAGGATACATCACTAAAACATTTTCAATTTATTGTTTTCGAGTACAATACAATTTTGAATTGAACCTGCCTTAATTTGATTTGGTTTTTCGATTTCAAGGCCCGGTGTTGCTCTTCTTATAAACAAATGACGTACTTACATGATTGTTACTTTCAAAAAAATTACATGATTGTTAAATTTTGACTCAACAGTTTGACAGTCTTATGAGTTAAAGAAGCAAAAATGATTGATTTTGATCTTTACATACTATTCCGTTTAGTAAATCTCATTTTAATTACAAAATTCTAGAAGCTCATACCGCTTTCTGCTATTGCGAGTTTAATTTATGAGTTATTTAATTTATCTTGGCACACAAGTTTTGTTTAACGGTTGTACTATAATTAAGTTTAAGACAAGGAGATGCAAAAGTGGTACACTTAACTTAAAAAATCAGCACCTTAAAATTAAAATTCATCAGAGTTTTCAACTTGATACACGCCGGGGCAAGTTCTTAGCTGTTGCATGTTGACATCTATCTGGAAGAAAGATGGTTACTTGATATATTTCTTATCTTCGTATATGAAGGGATTTATAAAGTTCCGGAATTGCATTAGTTTGCTGCACTCTATATGTTTATATAGAGTTTATTGCTTCCTTTGGTGGTTGTAGAGAAAGAAAATGGCCAAAAGGAGGTTGAGGAAAGCTGTTACCACCACCACCACTCCAGTTTCTAGTATTGTTGCCGCTACTAACCCCTTGCAAGAAGAGATAACCGCTCCCAGCCCAACAATAGTGAACAGTGGGGGTGCAGAAGTTACACCTGATATTAATAATACAAGCGAAGAAGGAAATAAAGAAGAAATTCCTGCGCTTGTGAATAATGGAGAAGTTGCTAACCAAGAAGGGGGGAATGGTGGCACCATTATCCAAGAAGGAACTGAAGTTGAGACTGTGATTCAGAATGAGGAAAAGCATTCCAGCCAAGAAGAAATTAGTGAAGAAATTGCAATGGTTATGAAAAATGGCGACTTTCCTATGAAAGAAGAGGAAAATGAAAAAGCTGTCGCTGACGAAGAGAAGCTTAAAATGGATGGAATCGAAGTAGAAGTTGAGAATAAGGGTTTTGATGAACCAAATTTAGATGAAGAAAAAGAAGATGAGCAACTGCAGGGCGGAGAAGAAGACTATTTGGAAGAGGATGATGATGTTGATGAAGAAGAAGGAGATGAAGAAGATGAGGATGAAGGTGAAGGAGAAGAGGAAGGTGAAGGAGAAGAGGATGATGAAGAAGAACCAATAGAGATGGGGGATGAGGAGGTAGAGAGGGAGGAAGATAATGTTGAAGGAAAACTGCTGGTTGAGAAAACTGAAGAGAAAGAAGACACAATAGTTGAAGAAACACTTCAGGTTGTGAAGACAAAAAAAACGATGGAGAAAGAGAAAAAGGAAAAAAATGTTGAAGAAGCAGTTCTTGCAGTAAAACCAGAAGATAAAATGGAAGCAAATTCTGGGGTAGAAAAAAAAAGGGTAAGAAACAGATCGAAAAAGGTTGTTACCAACGCTGAAGACAATAAAATGGTGGCCACTATAGAGGAAAATAATCCTAAAACATTAAGCAAGAAAAATGTAGGGGCAAAACCAGAAGATAAGCCTGAAACGTCATGCAAGAAAAAAGAACCAAAGAAGGTTAAGAGCATGGGTTTAATTTTCATGTGTAACTCGAAAACTAAACAAGATTGCTACAAATACAAGATTCTTGGTCTTCCTGAAAGCAAGAAAGATCTTGTGCAAAAAATATATAAAGGAATGAGGTTGTTCTTGTTTGACATTGATCTGAGATTAATGTATGGCATTTACAAAGCTGCTGGACCAGGAGGGTATAATATTCAACCCAAGGCATTTGATTCAGCATTTCCGTCTCAGGTTAATTTCTTATTTCTGTGCAGAGTTTTCCTCCTAATATTTTATCTGGAATCTTATTAAGTACTCGCAACCTAGCTAGTTACATCTTATAACCTAGCTAGTTAGGGTGTAAGAATGAGATTATGTGTGCGACTGTGTGTTCTGTTTGGAGTGTATTGTTGTTACCAGGATTGTCAGAAGGAGATTTAAGACTAATTTTAGAAAAAATAATTGTAAAGGGAGAGATTGCATCTTAGTGAAGTCTCATCCCAAAAGAAAATGATGACCAATTTGATACTTTGGTGTTTTATGCTTGGATCTAAGAAGTGCTTTGTCGGATAAGGCCTTCTGAATTTTCGGGAAGATAGGCTCGTCAATCATGCGGTGGTTAATCTGTGTTGTAGGCTTGGAACACTTCTCCCTCTCTTGCAAAAAAAAAAAAACTCAAAAAACACCTTAGCAGGGAAACTGCTTTTTATTGTCTGGGATGTGGTGATTCTAAGGTGGTGTTTTCATCCAGTAAACACGCGTTATCCTCTGTTTTAACCGTTTTCTTGCTGTAATCATTTTACAGCCACTGACAACGCAGTTTTATTAGCTTCAGCAGAGGAGAATAGGATTCTTTTTATATCAATTGGCATTTGCTATTTACCGAGTCTGGTTGGGGAAGAAACTGGAACATATGCTTTAATGAGCATTTTTTATTTGAAAAAATTATAACTGGAAAAATTACCACACTAAATTCTATGGAATTAAATACTTCGTCCCTTTTGGACCATAAAAATTTGCAAACAAGATATACACATGATTTTATTCTCATACAGAATTCAGATTTATCATGGTGTAGCAGTGTATCATGGTTATAGAACCTTCAGTGAGAAAGTTCGTTTTTTCTTGAAATGTGTCCGACTTAATTAAGGAAAGGTTATCTCAATTCTGTCTACAGGGAAGATCATCATCCATGACTAGAACTCTCTTAATAACTATTGCTATTGAAATGCTTTACTTATCAAGTATAGAAATGTTTTTATACTTGGTGGTTCTCTCTATGCTTCATATTTGATTAACTGTAAACTTGTGTATATTTCGTTGCAGGTTCGGTTTACTGTGATTGATGATTGTTTGCCGTTGGCAGAGGAGAAGTTTAAATCGATTCTCAAGGACAATTATTATGCAAAGAAGAAGTTCGATTGCCAACTTAACCCGGAACAGGTTGGTTGCTAAAATTGTGTTTGTTTGGTTAGTATTTTCACAATATGTTTTTCTTGAAACTTAATTAGTGGGGGGTATGAATTGATCGTTCCACTATAATGCATTGCCGGTAACATGGTATTGGAATCTTGTGTTCATTGACCTGAACTTTGAATGTGTTTCCTGTTTTAGACTTGGGCTTCAACTTCCCTCTTGCTTATTGTTGTTCCTCCCGGTATTTAAACATTATCTTTTTATTAGGTGAGGAGCTTGTGCAAGCTTTTTAATGCTGGCAAACTCCCAACTAGATCTAAGAAGCCTAAAAATGTTGCTGGAGCAGAAACTTATCCGGTTGCTGAGCGGGCAAGGGTTGTCCGACCGAGGACAGATGGAAAAAGTTTAAGCCGAGGCAAAATCCGAAGGAAGAGAGTGGAACCAGACAGTTATGATCTGAGGCCGAAGTTAGAGAGAGCGAGGTTAGTCCGTGGCAGAGCTAAAAGAAGTAGAGTGGATGAAGAGAGTATACAACGAGAGAGAATTAGGCGACAGATAGAAGACGAGGAAAGGTTGGACAGAGAGAGAATCCGGAGACAGAGAGAAGATGAAGAGAGATTAGATCGAGGTAGAATCAGGAGACAAAGATTGGACGAAGAGAGTTGGGCCCCACGTTACCATGAACGTCCAGTTGTCTATGAGAGAGAAAGATATGCATCACCTCCCCCTCTCCTCTCTCGGGCATACAATTCTTCTTCTCGGGGGTATGATCCATATAATGCGGTTGCGCAGACGGCTGTGTATATGCGTGACCCAGTTGTGGATCGTCGTGAGCGAGTGTTAGCCGTGGATCGTCATGAGCGAGTGCCGGCTGTAGATCGTCGCGAGCGAGTGCCACCTGTGGATCATTATGACCGTCGGATCTTGGATTTGGGTGCAAGGCGTATGGATGAGGTTGGGATCCGTGACCCCTATGCATCATACAGGGAATATAACCCTCCTCCTAGGGTGCAAGCTGCCGCTACATATCTGCCTCTTGCCAGCTCAGCACCTGAGTATCATCGTCGTGAAGAAGCGCCTGTATATGATTACGGGTCTTCTCTTCGACCCTTGTACCGGTATTAGATCTGCGAAGAGGTCTGAATAATAAACTTTGTTCTGGTTTCAAGTCTCCCAACTTTGGAGTAGTTAATTGGAATATTCTCGTTTTACTTTGGCGTTTGAGCATGGCCAAAAAACCTGTAAACTATATTTGAGTATTTGTACTTTGTTTCAGTGTGTTGTGATCCTATTTCTAATTTACATTAAGTTTTACATTATAAGTTATTGATGCTTTGTTTAAGATTTTTCTGATTATGTTTCACTCTCTAGTCTCCAGGCATTTCCGTTTAGAGTAGTTCCGCTGTTTTAATAATCCCTAAATTGTCAAATGGTTCTTTATCAAAACTTTTTTTTTAAATCCTATCCTACCCTTAAAATAAAGATGTTCACCTGTTCATCAATATATCATCCCATATCATCCAGCCTTTATCATCACTAATTAATACCTACTACTGTGCATCTTCAAGTTACCTTAGTTGTGTGTGTACTCAATACAGAAGAACAAACGACCAGCAAATATGGACTAGAGGCAGATACTCGTTCGGATATTTGAACAAATACAGTCACAAAGAAACCACTTGGCTTATTTATCATAATCATGTTTCCAACAATTAAACATAACCTCGGGGGGGAATATAATGACAGCAAAGAATTTCTCACGGTCCTCAAATAAACGATTAGAGTAAATATTATTACAAGACAAAGTGTTACCATTACAAGCACAAAAGTAAGGCCTTAATTTCAAATTCGAATTTGATCCATCAACGTAATGTATGGTTACAAAGGGAAGCAAAATGTAGAGGACAGCGAAAATGAAGATTCGAAGTCTCCTTTTTCTTATTTATGTGGTTTGCTCGATGTTTTACTTAAAGTAACTGATGAACTCAGCAGCAGTTGCAACTGCCCCTCCGGCAATAGCGTCCATCACAATCTTGTCTCTATTACTGTTGGTGACTGCTGACACCAGAGCCCCTGTTAACGCTCCTCCGATCATTGCATTTTTCTGCAACAAAAAACAGAATTATCAACAAGTACTATTCCACAGGAAATCCTAAACCATTAACTTATTGAATATTACTACATCAACATGCAGCCCAGCAATTAAACTAATAGATTCGAACTCGTTAACTATCTTAGAACAGCCTCTTGTTCACAAACATGACCTAGAGACGTATCCAATACTCTAATTCTTTTTAAAGTTATAAACCTAAATAATAGAGCACCAAGCGATACAGCCACGTCTATTACTAGATTAGGCTTTTAAGTATAATAAAATGCCTGCAGGCTGCAACTAGACGACTATAGAAGTAGATGTATCACGAAATGGAGTTTCAACTTTCAAGTACAGTCTGAATCTAGAAGCGACATGCTAATAAGGGGAAAACAAGACCAGTAGTGAATTTTATTGAAGGATTGATTTCGTGAATATTTTCTGAAACATACAGGATAAAGAAATTACCCAATCTCTAGTGCCACGTACTTTTGCCACACCATACTCCATTCCGACGTATACACCAGCTATAGTTCCTGGCAATGCAATATTTTCAAAGGCAGTGAAAACTACTCACCAAAGTGTAATAATTGAAAATTAATAATAATAAAAATATTGTTTATAATGCTGAAGATTTAAAATACTAAATCTAAGTATCGGCCGCAAAGTCGCAAGGAAACCGGATTGTTACCCCAATAAGCACCCTCCTTGCACATCTTTTTCAACTGCAAAACAAAGATCATGCAATGAAATTGTTGCAAACCAAACCTGCCTTAAATGTGTAAGTGCCATAACAAAACCTATATATATATGATGCAGCGGCAAGGACTTAAGAGTTTCCTGACCGACCTTCAAATAGTTATAACTTTTCATCAGCATAAGAAGATCAGGGGGTACTAACTAATATCTCACAACCGTATTTACACTCAACATGGTAAAATTGACCAGGAATGGGTCTATATATGTCAATTTGCCAAGTTTCATTATAAGACGTCTTTTATAGAATCTCATCATTTCAGAAGGAACTACTCAGGAAATATATCAAACTTAAGAGTAAAACATTCAACCTCCATTTTTAACCCCATCAAAAACATTTGCAGATTGTTCTTCTAACTAATGAATCCCTTCTACAATGAGTGAACTTCTAAGGAAGATAAGAAGGGAGTGGCAGACACAATATTTGCAAAATCTAACAACAAATTGGAAAAAGCGGAATAGAATCAAGAGCGCTCACCGACTTCTCAACCGCGTGGCTCGAAAGACTCCCTGCAGAAGCATGTAAAAATCATATAAGAGGGCTTTTTGATATAAAAAAAAAGTTAATCGAATGATATAAGCACTAGTTTCCCTTCCGATTAAGCAGAGCTTAAATCACATGATTGCCGTGACTGATTATTGCAGCTTTTAAGCTTCAAAAATTGAATTTTATGCCAAATAATCAACAAAAAAATCCCACGAGTTCAAAATTTTAAAGAAAACTCAATAAAAATGGTAATAAAATGACAGATCTAAAAAACCTTTCTTGACAATGTCATAAGTTTCTTCTGCTGCTGTTTTGGCAACTGCAACCTGTAGGATTGTTAGACAAATAAAAGATGAAATCAAAATCCTCTAAAAAACTGTTTCAAAAATGTAATCAGTAAGTAAATCTCACTCACCTCAAAGTTTATAGTCTCAAGTAGAATAGTAGATTAGATCTTTGATGATATTTTTACAACATGTTCCTCAAGGTAAGATACTTTTTCTAAGCCAAACAAGGTGTGAGTCAATGATTATATAGTAGTTGCTAGACTTGAAAAAACAATAACTACTCTATTGTAAATTGTGATTATCACATAAATTTAAACTGCAGTGGCAGAACTAGACCTTTTGTTTTTTCTGCGGGTACTCAAAATCCTAAAATCGATAAATAAAGAAATAAATCAAGATACATTGTAAAGGATCAGTTTTTTTTCTTCTCAATATGGGGTGTTGGAGTCCATTTTAGCATGCTAATAGTTATTCTTCTAACTGTAATTCAAACTGTCCATATGAGATACATTAACTACTTATTAAACATTATCAAAACAGGTTTTTTGCATTTTTATAACCTAAACTATAGTCATTCTGCGATTTTGTAACCCAAACTACGAGTTTCTCTTTTTAAGTACCCAAACTAAGTGTTTTTCTCTAAATCAGTACATTCCGTTAATTTTTTTGATGGAAAGTTGTGTTTTACAGAAATACCCTCGTTTAAAATCTTTTATTACATGGGATACACATATCTTTTAAACCCGCACCACACATCGTCACACATTTCGATCGGCCAAAATAACACCACCATTGAATCATTAACATCTGAGAACCCAAACCCTGTAATGGAATCAAGTCGATTCCTTAATAATCAAAGTCCCCAATTTCCCTTGGTTATATATTTATAATTGTATGTAATATGTATATATTTATATATGTAAATATAATGATGATGGTATTCATATATCTATATGTATATATGTTTTTTTTTCTTAGTCATTGCATTAAATACAACGGGTTTAGATCGAAAAAGGAGTAAAATGACCATTTTGCCCCTGAATCTGGATGAAAAATGTTTGATAACATCAGCTTTTTCCGTTAATTTGGACGGAAGGTATTGGTTTAGAGGGAAACACTTAGTTTGGGTACTTAAAAAAGAAAAACTCATAGTTTGGGTTAGAAAATCACAGAATGACTATAGTTTAGGTTACAAAACTGCAAAAAACCCTTATCAAAACATTATCAAGACTTGAAGAGTATCATTTATTATCAGAAATGCAAAAGAAATAACAAAAGCTAATGAAAGAACGTTAGAATAACTATTGTGAATTGTGATGATCAGGTTAAACTGTCACTATAAGATGCATTATACTACTAGACACTATCAAGACTTGAAGACTATCATTCATAACCAGAAATGTAAAAGAAATAACAAAAAACTTGTAAAAGAATGTTACAGTGCCAATCTTGAAGAAACCATCAAGAGTGTGGTCGAGTAAAGGATTGCCAGTTTGCAAAACAAGTTCAAGTCTAGGACTTCTCCATGACCCTCCAAACTCTGTCCTTGCCATCTTTCTTTCTTAATTCTTTTCTTTCACTAATTAATAGCCACCCACACTCTCTCTCACTATATCTCTATCTTTTTCTATCCTTCACTCTCACTCTAACACCTGGACGCTTATTTCTTGATGAATGTGTCAGTTAATATGTTTATACTTTATAGGGATTTTAAAAAAAAAAAAAAAACCCCAAGTTGGTAAGTCCCCCAAAACATTTTTTAATTTTTATTAATACACATTGTACTAATCATATTTCATTCGTTCTTATTTAATTGTTTTTTATTTAATTATTTATTATAAAATTACGTACAATTTTGACCGGTTCAGAATTTGTATTAAAATTGTCGGAATGAATTTTTTTTAAAGTTGATCATATAGTTCAATTGTTAATTTTTATGATTAGATTTTAAAAAAAATTCCATTTCTACAATTTTAATACAAGTTATAAGCCGGTTAAAATTGCATGTAGTTTCGTATTAGACTATTAAATAGGAACGGATGGAGTAATATTTTGACACATTGCCCATCTAGGATCACTAACTATGATAATATGAAGGCCTAAATCGTTATTTTTGTAAAATAAATAAATAAGATTAAAATTTGTTCATCGGGGCAATTTTATCATCCACAAAGATGTGGGCGATGAAGGAATAGTGAATATAAATTCACGATACTGCTTATGGAATACAATTTTCATGCTAGTATTTTGATGAATTATTGCTCCAATATGTCAATTTTAGACTTTTGTTCACCATCGACGTCATCACATTTTAAATGTGACAGCGGAATAACATAATACATTAGCTTTCATCTCGCGAGTAACAACAAACTCGTGTTTTACTCATCAAAGATGACATGCAAAAAAATTTTGGGCATCACATACTCACACATCAGGATGACTAACATGTGGTGACGGAATAACATCATTGTCTAAACAGTTATTTCACAAGTATGTTTTGCGATTTTTCTCATCATAGATTGTATCCAACATATGTTGATAGTTATGGATTAATTATCATATAAAACAACTGGTTTATATGTTTATGGTTTGCACAGGCACAAACTTTGTTTCGAATCGACATGTTCAAAAATACTAGTTTTGATTCTCATGTGAATTGGTACTCATTGATCGATCGACAGGTCCGAGACACCAATTCGGCGAAAAATACATCATTATGTTAACACACTCAGAGAAATTATTATTTAGTCAAACCCTTTCTGTAGCTCTATTTGAACATGACCAGGTAAGACGGTGAGAGTGGTGGGCACGAATGTCACTTATACACCGACCTCATTAGGATAGCAACTATCCGCCTATATCTTTGCTAAACATCGTATCCAAAGAGGTTAGGTTATTTAGGGAAGGTTTGTAATTTTTTCAACTTAAATGTAAAAATATATGATTTCGCAAATTATCATGTTATACACATATGTACATGACAGTAAATAAATATTAAATGATAATGATCATATATGTTATCTTTAATATATGTATTTCTCATACACAAAACACAGGCAATATAATAATTAGGTGTCATGGTATCCTATAAATTCACGTAATAGTGACAATCGTCCGTACGGTTGTTTAATAGTTTCTAACATATGATGCTATATTAGGTTTATCACGATCAACATGCATCGTAATATTACAGGTCTATAACATGGCAGTAGTTTACGATGGTAATTTTTATACATAATTTTGAGAAATTTATGTACTTTTATCACGTGTGTTGTTGAAGGTCGATAGAATAATAACCTAAAAAAAAAATCCGTATAAAACTCAAGGTTTATACTTTTACCTAATATCTGAGCAAGAAAATCCTAATCTTCGAACTTGTACGCCAATCTCTGTGAGTACATTGTTGATAACGTGTTGTGTAATATATTAAGTAGGGGTATATAGATATAGGAGTAGACAGAGAAAGAAAACAGTAAGTTTTTATTAATCAGAATCAATACCGGTCCGGTATGTCCGAATGTCTAAGGCTCGATTTTTTTTCTTCTCGATAAATAGAAAGCAAAATAAAACAAAATTAAATTGTAACTTGAAAGTTTCGAACACATAATCTATTAGGTTAAATAACAAACTACCCTGTCATTTGAGCTATTGCAACACATTGCAAACAAATTGGTGTTTAATATTTTTATTTTAACTATCAAGTATATTAAAAATATAGTCGGGTGTTGCTCGTAATTTTTTTTCCGGATCAATTGGCTTTGACCCAAGGCTTACTCGACTTGGGCCCGGACCGTTCCTGATCAGAATGAATGAATACAATGGGACCATAACACTATTTATCTACTTAGATGTTAGAGTTACACAAATTAGCAAAACTAACTTAGGCGCAACATAAATAAGGTTCAATAATCCAATAATAGAGAAATTTTATAATGCCATATAATAAACTTAACAAGAACATTACAATAAATTAAACTTTTACTATAGCAGACTACTAACATGTCAGATAAAACAACATGATGCTCTAAGTAAACAACAAAAAAATATTTGTTGGCTAATCCATTTTGTTTCCTTTATTTAACCCGCAATGAAAGTGAGCGTTGGGACTTGAAGACACGCTACGTGTACGGTTGTTGACTCCCGTTAATTTTAAGCGGTCCATTTGCACGTACTATCAATTATTTAAGATGGTGACCATTCACACGCTACTTCACGATGAAATTTAGCTAATTATTTTAGTACAAAACTACGTAGTGTGTCAGTTCATGAAATTTTAGTACAAAACTACTTAGTGTGTCGGTTCATGAAATTTTAGTACAAAACTACAAATCCTTCTTTTCAGCCTCTTTTAGAAAAGAAAAAGATACCTGATTGTAAAATATTACTTTGAATTTATGGTTTTGCATACGATGATATGCTAATTATTGTAGTCCAGTGTAGAGTTCAGTTTTTACTATTTCATACTTTTAATATGATATACCAATTCACAATTATAAGTTTTTCAAAGTAAATTTAAAAAAGATGAGTAAATCAGTATTCAACAGGCCAACTAATATTTCGAAAGTGAGCCGTAATAGTTTGAGAGCAATTATTTTTGTTATTATGGGGTTCTCCTCAATTGATGTTGAACACATGAGATTACTTCATAACCAAGTTGTTCATTAGAAGACGTCTGAACAGCAATTACTGAAGATATATTTACATTTTTAAACTTAATCCCATCCTTAAATAAACTGAAGTTAACTGTGTTGCCATGTAAGAAAAATTATATGAAACACATTACAAGTGTAACATAACATCTATATCCCATTTTAGTTGATTTTCGGCGTGTACTCGAGAAGAGAAAGAAATCATACCAGATGTCCTAGACTCTTAAAAGACTCCACAACTGTACATTAAACAAGGAAACTTATCTTTGATTGAATGGATAGTATTACCTTACATTTTACCTGTATCTTTTTCCCCCTCATCTAAATGAATCAATCAAAATCTTGAAATACAAAATTGTGTTTATTTATCCTTTGGAAAATTGCAGTTTCACTTCGAGAAAATCAATAATTTTTGCTGCTCAGAAAGTAATCCCCAACTGTCAAGAAGACGTGTTCACCCAATGCCACAACAACAGGAGGCAGATTCTCGATGCAATCAACAGTAATCTGCAAGATGGTAATTGTAATTAGAAAGCATGAAATGAGTAACGACAAATCCGACAATTATGCAACTATTAGCTTCATAAAATGTAGAAATAGAAGTAATAAAAAACCTTTCCGTTCTTGTGTAGAAATTCTGATTTCAAGTTATGATGATCCCGTGCTTGCAGGTATGTCCGTAAAGCATTCGCAGACTTTGTGTTTCCTGCAATAAAAGAAAAAATAGAAATTTGGAATCGATCGGGAGATGCAGAAAATTGTGCACACATTCAATTCAAGGAAAATATGTATCAAAATAACATAAGAGTTGTTACCTTCGTATAATTTTAGAACAGCATCTAAATTGAATACCAGTGTTGGTCTCGCCAAAATGATGACAAACCCCATCTTTGAAATGCCATGAAAGTTCTCCTCATGGAAGCTCTCCTCGGCAATTGTCACCTGCAATTATGCAAGTACCAATGAAAATGAATATACTTGGACTAGTTTCATATGAGGTTAATAGTTATAGAAAATTAAAACGGGATAACAAGTAATATAACGGGTAGCATCTCTAGAAAAAAAATCATATCAAAGCCAAATCATTTGTGGCTAGTGAATTAGGAAACGGGTGAACCTTATTGTTTTCTTAAAATTAACAATCACCATCTAGAGCGGCAGAAAATATGCTTACAATAACTTACAGGGTGTAAAATTCAGAAAACAAATTATAAATGTACGCAATTTTCTGCTGTAGGAATGGTAGTTTGTAAAAATTAGGAGAGAACTCATTTGTGTAGGAAGTTAATAAGTTAACCAGGCAATTCAACAAATTACTATCACAATTTAATAGTGTAATGGATTTCCAGTAAGTAATGCTTATTAAAAACTTCCATAATAATATTCAAAGAAGAGAATACCATGTCTGGTTGAATCATAGCTGAAGGCAGCAGATGGGAACCAAGTGCATCCCTGATATATGATTCCTGCATTTAAACACAAACAAAAAGAAGATATAACTCAACTATGTGAAGCGCGATTGGTTTCAAAAGAAACCTACAAAAAGAAAGAAAAAATCTTAATTTTCACTCTATTGTTAACAAACGAGAATGGCTTTCAGTATATGCTTAAGGCGACTTAAAGGAACTAGACATTATTTTAGACATAATTTAACATATCATTATTCACCCTCACGGGCCCTACACCCTAACCAAAAAAAAATAATGAAAACTTCTTTGTCATTCAATTGTGAAGAAGACATATTCCATCCAATTTAATCGACAAGCTGTAATCTGAGATCATACAAGAAAAGATGAACTTAAAGAATTTATCATAATACAACCATTGTAAATATAGCATTACCTGTGCATCCAAAATATGTTTAGCGGTCGATTCATCTTCGTCAAGTGATTTAAAATAAACCTCAACCATATCAGTGGGTTCAAGGGCAGCCTTCTTCCTTAACTTCTGGATCCTATTAACCACCTGAAATAATCAAAATTCTATGATCAGAAAAAGTGCACGGACATCCCACATTGTTCTCTCTAAACAATAAGAAAATAGATTTTAAGTTACTTCACGCGCAACGCCAGCCTCAAGCAAAGATTCATCAGGACGCAAATCCAATATCACCAAAACGTCCCCTTTCAGAAGATCATAGAGGTTAGTAAAGAAAGGAAAAGAAGAACCGGAATCTGGTAATAGTAATACAAATATAATTTGATTTGACTCTAATAATTAAATACCATCTCCTGCAGCATCAATCTCTTTCTCTGTCATATTATTAGGACGCTTGAAATCTCGGAGGACCTAAATGACGTCGAAGTTAGTCATATATATTGTTGAACTTCATTCTCAATGATATTTCTAAAGTATTGTAAAAAAATATTGAATAAAACAGTTGAAGCCGTGTTTCGTACAAGGTTTCAAAGGCGCTAGGCAGTGAGGGGGAGTCTGGCGCCTAGGCGGCAAGACCATTTTTTCATAGTTGTTTACAATTTTCTTAGACATTCATACAATTAAAATCCATTTTTTAAAGTATTGCTGAAAACAAAATGATAAAAAAATATATAAAAATCATAAACTTTTATTATTTCTTTTGTCATTTCTAGGTGAGGGTAAAGTTAGTCTAATTGAGGGTTTTGAGCATTTAAAAAATAATTTTTTGATTTTTTTTATACTTTATACATACGTTGAACAAAGTTGACCAGCTTGAAAACGAATTGAATTAGGCCCGGCGGCAAGCTGGCAACTAGCGCCTAGGCCGATTTTTAAAACACTGGTTTCGTGTGAGCAATGGTAGACTGGTAAACTGTCTCATTTATTAGTACAAGCAGGCAGGTCTTCAACCAGGCATGTCAAACCCTCTCTTTTTATATAGTAGAGAGTAGAGATAATAATATTCTTTTCAACAAGGACGTCTCACCCCTTAAATAGTACACTACCAGATAATCAAAGTTCAGTTAACCACATAATCAGTAATAAGGTTCCAAACCTCCTTATCATTACCCTTTGCCAGTCTTAAAATCACTAACTTTTCAAATTTTACCAAATATCCACCTTAGGCTAGCCTTCTTGCCCAACTGTTTTTGTCTAAATTTACCGTGTTTGCTAGAATTGTAAATGAAAAACTTCAGAGAGAGAAGGAAAGTAACATCACATTCTAGGTTCTACCAAATAAACCAAAAGAAATGAAGTAAAATTTGAATAAGACTTTAACTTCACAAACCGGCATTTACAATCTAAGAACTAAACTAATAAATATTGGTTATAGACTTATAGTTGAACGAAAAAACAGTGGTAAACAACACACCTTAATATCGCTCAACTTTAAACTGTGTGTAGCAACTGTAATTTCTCCAGCTTTCTCGAAAGCTAGAATGTCTTCCTGGGACATTCTTTTGACTTCCTTAGAAACAACACCCATTGCTTTACCAAGACGTTTGCCTAATACACTAAAGTAAAACATTCCAGAGAAAAGAGTGTTAAGCTTGAAGAGAGAGAGAGAGAGTGAAAAAGATATTTATCGAGAGAAAGAGGCATAGAAGTAGATCGACACCTGAAATCAGGTTCCGCACGAAGAGAGGCATACTTCAAAGCATCATTACAAGGAACAATGGATCTTACATTGAGTTCCTCCAACACGTACTTCAAAAAGGGAACAAAAAAAAGGGAAGCATGAACATTGAGCACTGAAAAGTTATAATTAAATAAAACGTCAATTTCACAAGTTCCACAGGTGTTTTCATCTGATAAAGAGAAATTACAAATTTATGGTGTATACTACCTTTGACCTATCACAAACAAGGATAGACCATGGATACATAAATGGAAATATTTTTAAAAGGAATACCGTATGCTGTAGTGTTTATACCTCTTTCAGTCTACCAGCAATGTCATCCAAGAACTCTGCATCAGGATGAACTACAACCATCTCCCTGCAGTGCAAAGTTAAATAAAATAAAGATGCCCCAAAAAAGTTGCGAGAAAATTAAGCGTTATAAATAGACAAAAAACAAGAAACCAGTACAATAAAAACTAAATAATTACTTAAGTGGAGCCTTTAGAGGCTGTTTGTGACGTTCACGAATGTTTCTGGCAAGATCAATGATGGTCATCATTCGACTAACACTCTGTTCAATACGTTCTTCTCCCTAAAAAAACATAACACTTGATTAGTAAACCTTACCCACCACATAATTAATAAAGCTGACATAGACAATTTCGCAATACCTTCCCCTTTACTTCAGGGAAACTGCAATAGTGGATGCTCTCCTCGGATCCATCAGAAACTTTACGCAAATTTTGATAAAGAACTTCAGTGAAAAATGGTGTGAATGGAGCCATTACTTTACATGAAGTTAAAAGCACCTAGAAATCAGAACACAAAGGTTTATTTCTCACAAACGTAAATGTGTTAAAACTGGCCGGAGTTATTTAACTACATCCTCAACTCTCTTTTTCCGAATATAACAGTTGGAAAATATGCATTGATGTTCCTGTCCATGGGTATTCATTGTTCAATGCTAATCCAAATATTCAGAATTCTACATCCGAGTGATTCAGATATGGCGATGGTGTTACCAGATAAATTATTTTTCTAAAATGAAAATTTTAAAGAAAAATGGAACTTAAAACAAAGTCTGGTCACGGATCGATGCAGAACTATTTTAGCAAAGTCTTAACTAAAACAGTATAAATTTTGAAACAAAAGGAAGCAAAGTCTTGTTAGAAGAAAGTGCATTAAATTTTAGCTAGTCAAGAAATTAAACAAACATCACATGAAAAGGCATGCATACATGGTATAGTGTCGAAAGTGCAATCCTGCAGTCTTCTTCTCCGGTACGACCTTTGAGTCTCTTACGGTTGAATCTCACATATATATTAGTGAGACTGTCAAGGAATTTAAGAAGATAAGGAACCACCTGTCGATACAACGTACATATTTAGGACTTCATAAGGATGTAAAATGAGTTACAAGAGATAGAACTGTGCTACTACATAGCAGGGATTCAGAACTTAAAACTAGATGTTTATGTTTTTACGTTTTACTGATGAAATCAAATGAAATTGTAAACCTAGGACTGGTATTTAGACCAGTTCAAAATGGACGTGACCTGCTGATGCAGGAACATAATTTAATTGTTATCTTTCATATTTGAAGTGTTTCCTTTTTAATAAGTTCGGCATATTCAGAATTGTTTCCTTCTAGGATTAGGATTTTATGGTTTCAGGGTTTCCTTAGACTATTATAAATTGTCCTTATGCTGTGTTTAGAGACAGACTTGACTATTTGATATTTCTCATAAAATACAGAGTTTTATTTATCTCTTAAGCTTAATTCCCTATTATCACTCTTATCGTTTTTTTTCTCTCTTTATACTTTGTTTGTGCTTAAATATTCCCAGTCCTACATCACCTGCTGTTTCAGATTTAGTTACAAATCCCATTTGTCAAAACTAGAGTTGAAAGTACCCAGACACACACAACCCATCTCATTATATTACAACTGTATAACAAAGTTTGGACCCCTGTTAACTTATTATGTTTTTTTCTTGATGCAACTTAATAATTAGAGATCTCAGATGTCCATAATTATAAGACATTAGTTCTAGACTTCCTCACACTGTATCCTACGGTTTAATGAGTCATCAACTGAAACTCCTCCAGACTGTCATGATGTATAGAGGTAATAATTTTCAGATAAATATGTTTTATAATTACATATGCAACCATTTTGACAATTAAACAACTTACAGTATATAGTCGATATCCATCCATCTCTTGTCTGACAAAATGGACAAGACTCTGTGTGGCTGAGTTAATCCACTGGTCAAGAACATTGGTCGACTTTTGAAGAGTCGAATGATCAATAGGAACAAATGAATCAAGCCCCTCAATTTCGAGTCTCTTTGCATTTTGAACAAGGAATCTGTATGCATTGTACCATGGCAGAAATACATCTTTGACCTGCATATACATCAGTACACAAAGTAAGGACAGGCTATTGAGATTACTTGATATATAAGAAGACGATATACGTGAGAAGATCTGACATGACTCTTAACAAAATAAATATTAAAGAAGTCCAAGAAGCCTTTTGAGGGTGTAATTAGAAGAAATTGATAACTCAGTGGAGCTTCTAGAAAATTATAGAAACTTTGGAGATTGTTTTGGCAATTTAAAGAAACAGTTTTTGAGAGCAACACTAAAAAAAGGAGGATGAAGATTAGTTAATACTAGCAGCAGCAGCAGTAGTTAAATCTTGCCGATTCGTAAGTTTCATTTCAGTATTATACATTTAGTTTCAATTTAAACCAAAAAAACAAATGAATTACAAAGCAGAAAATTGTGCAAGAACTCTTCTCAGTGCTCCTTTTTCTCTCAAGTCAAGCATATTTACACAAAAAAACAATCCAAATTCTTCAATACATTACATAGAGCTGAAGCATAAAGAGTTGTAAATATATACAATCACTTCTTACGAGTCCCATTTTACTGAGAAACTTTTCTTCAAACATGTAAAAAGAATTAGTCCAAAATACTTACAACACCATAAACTCCCTCCTTCTTGAAGCGTAAAGGTTCAGCACGGACAACAGGCGAATTGATAATGTATAACCGTAAAGCATCCTAAAAGACAGAATTGAATATCAGAAAGAATAAATCTAGCACCGGAAGTAATTTTAACATGTAAAATATGGTCACATACGGCCCCATATTCATCAATAACTTTCATAGGTGAAGGATAGTTTTGAAGTCTTTTACTCATCTTCTTCCCATCCTCAGCCAGGACAAGCCCATTGCAAATGAGATTTCTAAAAGCTGGTTTGTCAAATAGTGCGGTTGACAAAACCATAAGAGTATAGAACCTGAAAAGGGGAGAATAAAGCATTTTATGTGAAAAATTGCATAACAAAATATTAACAATCTGATAAGATAAAAAAGGAACTAAAGCAAGGATAAACTAGTTCCAACACAATTTATTGTCTATCCGCCACAAACAAAATTTGAATAAAAAAAAACATGGGGAAAAAGGAAAAAGAAAGAATCAGAGAGAGTAAGCAAAGAAGAAAAGAACTGACCAGCCGCGAGTTTGGTCCAATCCCTCAGCCACGAAATGCCCAGGGAAATTTTTCTCAAACAACTCCACATTCTCAAATGGATAATGTATATATGCATACGGCATCGACCCACTCTCAAACCAACAATCAAAAACCTGCAAATATAGACAACAAAATCTTAATATCAATGGCAGAAGCTATTTTGGCATACAAACAGTGGGTGACGAGGCAAGAAAAGAAAACTTGTTGTTATAACTACATTTACCCAATATTTGTTCATGCGGGTAATGGTGTTACGGGCAAAAAAAATAAATGTGGAGAACACCTTATGTGCAAAATAATAATAATGGAGAACTATATCCAATCCCTTACATCTTCAACACGTCGAAGAACACCAAAAGAAGGGCCTCTACTTGATGGAATAGTGATGTGGTCGATCTTATGTCTATGCAAATCAGTAACCTGCAATTAAAAGAGAGGTGTCTAGAAGATCATTAAAACTGCTTTATACATGGATACACAGAAACCACGAGTGGTACATAATAGACTAGTAATCAGGCACGAATTTTCCAATATGCATCTATGGCGGAAGAAATTTTGAAATAAAAATCTGTCCACTAATAGATGACAATATGAAGGATTTGGAAAAACCAACAACTCATATTGCACGAATTATCTCACATCTTCAATTATTGCCCTTAAAAAATGAGGGAGGGACAGTAGTTACTTAAACCCAGAAGCTAAGTAATGTTTTTTTCCACAATACATTAGCAGTATAAAAAGGAATAGAGGATTAAAATAGTACAGACCTCAACACCAGAGAGCTTTCTCAATTTTTCAGCTGAATCCATGACAACAATTTCCTCAGAATCGTCACTGATCCATACAGGAAGAGGCGTACCCCAAAATCTACTTCGACTGACAGCCCAGTCTCTAGCATTTTCCAGCCAATTATGAAACCGCTTTTCCTATAACATGGCATGACCAATAAAAAATAGTCAAATAAATGGAATACAGAAATTATATACGAATCTAATGGACATCCAACCACTAAAAATTCCACCATCTTTTGCAATGTAAAATTCTAGCTTTAATAACCATTATCTCTTGCGATTACAGGTTATTATCAGCCTCTTTTAGACAAGTACTATATTCTATAATTAGTTACAGGGCGTCATATTCCATCACATAACCAGAACCAGACATCTCATAAAATCAAAAAGACCAAAAAATAAAGCATTATGAAAAATAGAGACACAACTAAACAATCACTAACCTTCACAAAATCAGGAACCCAATATGTTTGTTTGTTGTTCTCCAGCAATTTATCCTTTAATTTCTCCACAGCAACAAACCTAAAAATACAAGACTGAGATTCAGTTTCTAGAAAATGGGAGTGCATGGTTATACAAGCAAAGAAAATGACAAAATATAGAGTGACATTAATAATGATGTTTATTTTCCAATTTCATGATGACAAGAAAAGGAACAATCTGCTTCGAAATTATTAGGCCGCGGTTAAGTTACATGTTCACGTTATACGTGCAAATAAAAGAACCAAGAAAAAAGTGTACATCTTATCTTACGAGATGCATTATGAAATACGAATACATTTCCTCGATGAGAAACAATAGTACTTTTTTAAACCGCTATCTATTACAACATGAACCATCAAATTTTGTTTTAAAACTTTTTTATATCAAGTTAATATTTTAAAACAATACAAGAAACACAAACAGATGGATATGCCAGACAGCCAAAAGCCCGATAACCAAATTAAGAAACCGAAGAAGCACAAAATTAGAATTTCTAAAGAAAAACTACCAGCTTGGAACCGCTCTATATATAAGAGGAGTATCTGAGCGCCAACAAAATGGATAAGGATGCATAAAGTTTCCCTTCTTTACAAGCCTACCTCTGGCCTGTTCAATAACATAAAACAGTTATTCAACAAAAAGATGTTAACAGGAAAAATCAACCCAAAAATATGAAGGCATGCTTAGCATGTCAGGACAAATCATCAGTTAAAATAAAAAGTAATACTAAAAAGTTAATAATAAGAATTAACATCCACTGACTGAGAGAGAGAGATTTTACAAATTGTAAACGTAATTTGCATATCCTGAAACTTTCTCTTACAAAAAAATTGCATATACAGAGTAGGAGGGAGTTTCTTGGTGTTGTGTTGAAGAACATATCTGATTTAAAAATTAAATAGTATATTTAGAGTAAAACATATAAGAGTAAAGATTCTTATCACGTATCAAAATTCAGTAGTGGAAATATTCAGCTAAATGTTAATGCCTCGTGAAATAATAAATTATTAATGACTCCAAGTGAGGACAGAGATGCACAACAAAAATTTATAAATTATTAGGGTATCTAGGATGCAACGTAGTATGGACATATAACTCCCACCATTTCTAAGAACTCGGGAAACCGAGTTATAAAAGAAATAATAAGAGCACTCACATCAGTTCCCCTTGTATCACCAATTTACCTTAAATATGAGAAGATTGTTCTAAAATTGTATACGCATCAGTTTCCTTATCCATTACCTTAAATATACATGAACTCAAATATCCCTCAAATATAAGGGATTAAGATGTTCCCTTATAATTAAAATAATAATTTCTCTTTCTTACTTTTCTCTTATTCTCTCTCATTTATTTGTACTTTTCATATATAAATTAATAAAATAACAAAAAGATGAGTTGTATAGTTGTGATAGAGAAATTTATAAAAAAGCTGATAATTTGTATAAATCAAAATGTTTTCTTATAAGTTGTAAAAGTGTACTTTTTACTTTAAATACGAGAAAACTTGTAACTTATTTAATGTGGTTGTTCTAGTAAATTAATTTGAGTTGAAAAAAATTGATAGAAGTATATTAAAATATAGTAATATTTAGTTATGATAATAAATTTGATAGGAAAGGTGAAAAAAATGTATAAAGTTAAACTGTTACCCTAAAAATATAAAAGATATACTAATTACCTTGAATATGAGGAAAAGTGTAAGGAAACTGGTGCGTTTGCTCTAGAAGTATGTTAACAATGAAAAGCAGTTAAAGTTACCACTTGATATGTAAACGTTGACTGTAAAAAACGTTTTTGCAACTATTAACTTCATATTTGTTGTGATACATTTTATGTATCTAATGGTGGATTGTCCACATCCTCCATGTTAATGGTGCTTAATGTTGAGACCTTAGGCTTTCTAGCTTTCTCACATACATGTAACTTGTTCCACCCCTCCACTATATAAAGGGGTTGGAGTCTTCATACTTTGATACAACACACATTGATATGAATACAAGCTATACTTTGCTATCTCTCTATATTTCTTGCTATGTCAATACCTAGCTAATAGTTGTCACACAACAATATTCGATATCTAAACACAGGTAGGAAGTTAATTATAAGAATATTCTTACCTTCACTTCGTTCATAATATCATTGTCGGCTTCCTTAATGTAGCGACCGCTAAAGTCCGTAATTTTTTCAGTGAAGCAGCCATCTTCATCAACTGCTACAATTAAGTTCTCGCCCTAAAACGCGAATAAACAAGCCAGTTACGAGCAGAAAATGACTAGAATCTATAAAAGGCAAGAAATCGAACAAACATGAGTTGAGAAATTCATAAATAACTCACTAAAGAGTAAAATGATATTCACGGACCTTGCTAATTACTTGGTTTCCAAGACAAACACGATAATCATCTTCCCCAAAAGCAGGAGCCATGTGAACCACCCCGGTTCCACTATCAGAAGTTACATAGTCATCTGCGAAAACTCTAAATGCCACATCGGAGAATTCTTTGAAATAATCGAACAACGGAACATATCTGCAACCAAATGAGCACAACAATTTAAAACATGAATTATACATTGGTAAGTAGACAAAAATAGAACAGACATTTATGATGCTCTCAACAAAGAGAATACTCCTAAAGAATGTGCCATCAAAGTATACAAACAAATGAAATAATCAGTAGCTGCAGAACTCAGTTATTTCACCCAAATTTTGCTGGTCTTGATCCCAATATCCTGTATAGTGCACTCATTGATATGGATCAAACATAACTTTGCTAATTTTGAATAAAAATTTGTATTTCATTTTCTAAACATTTTTTTTCATTCTGAAAATGATAATGGCCTTACATACTTCAAAAGAGATAGGTGTGATTCCACAAGGGCAGTTGTTAATTAATTAGCTTATGACATAAGTACATAAGCAGTAACTAACTGGAAGAACACAAGGAATGGAAATGAAGAAGATTCGGGAATGAGAATAGCTGTGCTGTACAATCTATAAATAAAATATTTTGATATCCTGTTTGTAACAAATACACAATAAATTATACTCACTTTGTTCCAACAAGTGAAGCCCCAGAAAATTTACCCAACTCTATGTAAGTATCATCCACTGCGTTCTTACTTTTTCCACCAGAGGGTTTTTTGGTATTAGGACTTGAATTTACTAAATCACCTCCGTTAGGCACACTCTTCTTTGCTTTCTCAACAGGAAGCTCTGATACTCTAGACTCAGCGACCACGTATACTTTGCCAGTGAACTTGTTGCGAACCTGATAATTAGTCAATTCAGCTAATTCAAGACAAAGAAGCAACTAGTAACACATACTTCCCAACCCACGGCATATATTCAAGACAAAGAAGCAACTAGTAACACATTAGTAGCAACTCAACCTGACGCTAGTATCTGCATATACATCTGAAAATAACTTTACATGTTTGTCTCATTATTTTGTGGCAAAATTCACCTCTACCTGTCTGTTTTTTTTAACAAATATTTTATGCAGCAAACACAATAGTAACAAGCAGAGGTTTCAGTTCACTCTTCGTCTGGGTAAGTAAGTAGAGGGAACATCTGACTTCATTTTTCTGGGGATTTTCTTATGACTCCATAGCGTTTAAAAATTTGGAATTTTTTTTAAAAGTATGGAATGTTAGACACTAATTAGTAATTACTCTCTAGTCTCTACCCTTGTTAAACTTAGTAAATTTGATATTTTTCTTGTTTATATGCTGTATTTAGATTTTAGAGTAACAAAATACCAAAAATTTGGAAAGTCGCAACATTACAAAGTTCAACAAAAATGAAGAATAACTAAAAGGACATTGATATTCAAAACATATTACATAAGCTTTAAAGTAAGATCCATGGAATTTTAGGAAACTCACCCTAAAGGGAGTAAGACACTAACTAGACTGATAAATAACCAGAATAGTGTACCAGATTATCCAAAGTTACAATCTACCACGCATGCAAAATTGAAAAATTTTATTGGAAAGCAAAAAAGGTGTATCAGCTGCATCTGACCTTGACATAGGTAAAATTTGCATTCACACAAAGAGCAAGATTACTAGGTAGAGTCCATGGTGTTGTCGTCCATGCTACAAAAGCTGCTTCATCTTCATCGCCAATTATTGGGAAAGCCACCATGATTTCAGGGTCTGAAACGTCCTGTTTGGTGAACATAAAATTAAAAAATGTACAAAGTATAAAAAGAAATGAACAGGCACGCTGCTGATCTGATCAGGGTTCGGGATATGACAGAAAGAACGATTAATACTGGCCAATGACAGCAAAATTAATTCTCTCACTTACGCTAAAAATATAACAACTAATCAGGGGAGCAAAACATGAAAAAGAAAATGGAATATGGAAAACAAATGTTAGTTACACTTCATGAAATCTTTCTCTTGTCAAGAAAATTGATCATGCTTCTAGAAAATGGTGAGACAATTTAAGGGACAGTGTAACAGGGTCATTATACATGGAACTACGTGAAATGCTATAAGTACCGTAAGAAAAATATAAACGCAAAATAAATATTCAAACAATAATTGTGTAAGAACATTCAAAAGAGTGGTTTGATACCTTGTAGTTGTTATTAGCTTCAAAATTGGACAGTGGAGTTTTGCAACCTGTGCTGTATGGCATGACCTGCAAAATGCAAAATTAAACAAATCCCGCTAGTATCAAATCCTTGCAGGTAATGCGTGAACTGAGGTGATGCCCCATTTAGTAAAAGTAAGATTAATTGCTAGAAAGGCTAATTGTTAAAGTTCTATATTATCTGCAAATTACGTCCAATTAATGAGCTTTCTTTGGTACTGTATGCAATAAAGTTTTAAGGGTATAATGCAATATTCCTTCCTGCTCATAATTCAAAATACCAATATTTAATGCTGCATACACGCTTACAAAAGTACGCATATATCAATCAATAAAAGGTTCTAGATAGCACACATAATAAAAGTGGACCTTGCTACACTAGATTTTCTTAGAGTTCACGTAATTGGTTAAACACTGAGCAAACTATTTACAACAACTTATCTACAGCATAATCACGATCAACCAAAAACTTAAACCTTTAATCGACTAACCAATAAAGTTCGTAAATTTTGTATTCCCTTATTTATAATTCCGATGAGGCCATAATATGAAAGCAATGGGTAAAATGCAACATGGTCCAATTAAACTACAGTGCTGACTAAAAGCATGAAAGACTAATCAGTACGCATGCGATGGATAACCTCAAGAAAACTGAACCCTGCATTCTCATTGGACAGAGAATTTGACCTGGTTTTGGTTACAATTTACAAATGCTTTATTTTCTCAGTCACCCTGCAATCTACGTACTATAAGGAAAATTATTATCAAACAGTACTATAAATGTCAGCAACATTTATGAAATTTTATGACATCATGGGTGGTCTGTCTTCTTTCGAAGTTGGTGGATATTTGAATTTCCAATTATATACTGTATCAATACATGGTATGAAATAATGGCAACAAACCTTAAACCCTCTATATACGAGTCCCTTAGCGAAGAGTTGCGAGAACACCCACCAAACAGATTCCATATATTTCAGGTCCATAGTCTTATAATCATTTTTAAAATCAATCCACCTCCCGGTCCTGGTCACAACCTTCTCCCACTCCTCCACGTACATTGTAACTATCCCTCTACACTCCTCGTTATAAGCACCAATTCCCATCTTCAAAACGTCCTCTCTTGTCTTTATCCCAAGCTTCTTATCGATCTCAAACTCGATTGGCAACCCGTGGCAATCCCATCCGAATCGGCGGGTGACGTGGAAGCCACGTGCAGATTGGTACCTATTGGGTGGAATGGCAGAGCAAACACAAAATAAATATCAAAAATGAAAAACTACATTGGGTCCAACCAAATTGCCCTATTAAGATTCATTCCGCAGAAGAAAGAATAAACTACAACTCAAACCATATCAATCCCCCAAACAAGAAACAAAACCAAATAATCAAAATGCAAATTCTCAATCTAACAATGAAACTGAACCCCAAAAAATCAAGACATATGCCACCCATAATCAAACCTTTTGTAGGTGTTGATAATTGCAACTGCAGCCCCAAAATTTACATAAAGTTCCTATTTTACATATGCTTTTCAGAAATATTTCAGAATTATGAATTTCAGGGAAGTGGGAACCATTTCAAATTTACTTACATCATCTTTTTGGCAACTTCAAAGTATTACTGTAGGCTACTGGCTACACCGTATCAATCCACATCTATTAGAAACCAAGCTTAACATGATGACTGATGGAACTGGTATTTGATTTTGGAAGGGGATGGATTTCATAAACTTACAGCTACTTATCTTGAGTGGTAGCATCCGTCATATTTCAAAAGGTGCGCTAAGATCACCTACAACTGTATGGTATCAGTACTATGTGATTTCATCAGCACATGCCACCAGCTAGTTCTTATCTTGAAGTAACACGGATATACTCCTATATAAACCAATCTGTTGTAGTTTAAACTAAACTTTCCACCAAAATGACCAACAATTATGCTTCTTTTATAATGGATTTTCCATGATTCCATCCTGGATATCAGCACCTTATTCCTCCCGTAATACAATTGAAAACATACTTCTAAAACCAACTAGAAATTTTTACCACCAATAACAAATATCAAAAGTGACAAACACGAATCAATGTAACCAAATTATCCTTCTTAACCCACAGAAAAACAACCCATAATAAATTAATAATTCTTCAAAATGACAAACTAATATAGGGCGATTTAGTGAATTATGACTCGTTAGTTGTTTTCTTATTCTTAAATTTTAAATCTAGTTGGAGCTCCTCCCTAGTTTAATGTATATAATGTCTATTCTTAGTTTGCTTGACGGTTTAAAGTGTAACAAAAATCATATAATAGTAATTGAAGTAGTGTATTTGACTTTACTAACGAGTTTAACAAGTATTATTAGTAATATGTAATGAGTTTTTTTTTGTTATTAACGAGTATATTTATTGATTCGATAAAAAACTTATTTAAAATAATAAATTATTAATTTATCTATTAATCAATACCTGTCTAAATTAATAAATATCTCTGGTCCCAACAATATTAATTTATAGAGGTTTTACTGTGGAAGCCCTAATACCAAATCCAAATATTCCAAAATAATAATACCGAGTAACAACATCCTTGATAGCTCTGGCAATGATATGTCCGTAACGAGGAAGGCACACACACACACACACAAATACATATATACAGATACTTAGATAGATCTGTATGTGTGTATATACTATAAAAAGGCATATATTAAAAAGCAAATCAGAAATGTTAAGGCAACAACAATAATACCACAACTCACCAATCACACGCGTATATATACGCAATAAGAAGCCCTAACGTCAAATCCTAATAATAAACTAATAATAAAACAAACCAGAAGACAATAACAAAAGTACCGTAATTCACACACACCACACACACACATGTAAACGCAATAAAAATCCGTAACTATAAAACCAAATCAGAAGTGCTAAGCCGATAAAAAAAAAACTATACTGTAATTCACCACACACACACACATATATATATATACTCAGTAAGAAGTCTTGATTCCAAAATTAATACCGAGTAACGACGTCTTTAATAGCTCCGGCGAGGATATGACCGTAATGCGGAAGACCGGTGGCGAAAGGCGGACCATCGTAAAACACATACTCAGGATTATCTTTAGTGAGCTCTAATTGGGTTTTAAAAGCGTCGATTTCGGTCCAGAATTTGAGAATATTCTCCTCTTGGATCGGGAACGAGAAATCTTTCCCCTCGCACACGTCATCCATTTTGTTATAGTCAATTTATATTTTTATAATTTGTGTGTATATATGTAGAGAGAGAGAGAAATGAGGGGGGCTAGGGTTTTGAGTGGTGGTACGAAAAGAGTGACAGAATTTTGAGTCTATTGTATTTATAGTGTAATTATTTTGACTCAGTTTTCATTTCTTTTGAATTACAGTAATGGTTTCCGTTTATTCAGACGTTTTCCATATGGTCCCTTTATTTCCAATTGCAGGATACAAAATTTGATAAAAGGAAATATGAGAATAATGTATTAGGACTTTTTTTTTTATTTTTTTTCATAGGCTCTGTTTTCTTTTTGATGTAAATATGTTTTATGTGGAAGAAATTCTATATAGAAATTCTTTACCTGTTTTTTTTTTCTGTTTCCCTTGCTTTCTGAGTATTTGGCAGCATTTGACTCCCGACGCATATTTTCTTTCGAGGGTGAGTTTTGGAACAACGGTAAAGTTGTTGTTGTCATGTGATCTAGAAGTCACGGGTTCGAGTCGTGAAAGCATGCTCTTGCATTCATGCAAGTGCATACATGGAAGTGCATAAATGCAAGGGAAGACATTCGACATTAGGTCCAAAGTAGCCCGACCCCTTCGTGGACCCCGCACATAGCGGGAGCTTTAACACCGGGTTTGGTCTTTTGGCAGCACTCAGATTTTTTTCGGAAAAGCTTCTTTAACCTGTATATTTATTTGTAAATTAATTTCGTATACATTACTTTCTATTTCCAAGTTACTTAATGGTATTTACTTTAACTATTTACCTATATTTAAGTTTTTTCAACTTATAAGTTGCAATTACAACTTCTAGATTTTCAATAAGTTTGTTTATTTTATAACTTTCCTTTAATATCCTTATATATATATATATTTATTTTAACTTCTTTACTTACAAGCCGCGTCACTTTTCTCATTACTAACGGCAACACCAAACAAACACATGAGAATCAAATATCCGTTGGCTGTGCAAGTTCTTGAAACCGGTAATGTAAAGAAGCGGTTAAAACTTTAGAACGCACATGCAGTTCATAAACACCAACTATTTTTTATCAGAAGAAGTGAATAACTAAGTTAAGGTAGTGTTGATACAAATCCAAAACAACGGCACCCAAAAACTAATCTTAACACATTAGTCGTCTTTTATTGCAGTACGCCTCAGCCGTTAGATCTTCGAGCCAATGATTGACATTAATACTTTCGGCCTCTCCAGTTCTTAAGAATTACAAAAGAACTTATTCGAATTTACGTGCCTCCGTCTCTAGATAAATTTATCACTTCTTGTTAGTTATTTATTTTTCTCCAGAAGTACACGCAACAAAGTGAACATCTTTCTCCTTTTTATTATCTTTTTTTGGAGTTGTGATGTAGAAGTCTCAAAAGAAAGACTTTACAAGACCTATATAATGGCCCAAAAATGAAGTTTGTCATATAAAAATATCACAAATTTATGTTTTATATTGCTCAAGAAGTTTCAGCATGGCATAAGTTTCAGAATCGGGCCTAGCTCCTCCTAGAATCATTCTCTTCAAAAAATCCGGATCAAACATCTTAGCTTTTACGTAAGCTTTGATCAAGGTATTATACACAAAAGTATACTTGGTATAATTTGCTTTCTTCAATTCTTCAAATAAACTTTCAACATTCTCCACGTCACCCTGCTCAGCAAAAACTTCAACTATCGACAGGGTAGTTTCTAGCCATGGAGTCGATGTCTTTATCCTCGTATTTACCAAAAAGCCCTTACCCAAATCTAAAGTTTTCAGAGCTTCCTTTGTTAATCCAGCTTTAAGGCAACCAAGAGCAAGGTGTCGAAACGTTATGGCATTCGCTTTGCAACCAATTTCTTCCATTTCTTTATATAGCTTAGTTGCTTTTGTAATAAACCCGTGTTTGCAATAAACTGATATCATAGAATTGAACTGCTCAGTAGATTTTAACCCTTTTTGGCTTTTCATTTCCAGCCATAGCTCTTCGGCATTATCTAGCAAACCGATCCTTCCAAAAGCTTCAATAGCTATGATGTAACTCTTAGACCTAACATTTGGAAGTTCGTGTATTACACCCCAAGTTCGTCTTAGCTTTTTCTCTTTCCCCAAGTAGCCAAATAATATAATAAGGATATCATATGTTGACCAGTTATTCCCAGTCATTGATTTTTCTATTGCTTCGACATACTCCTCACAGACAGTGTACAGCCTCGCCACAGCATAAGCAGTTGCTAATATGCAAAACGAAATCTCATTTGGTTCAACTTCTGTTTTCTTCAACTCGTCAAATACCCTTGTTAGTCCTTCAATATTATGTTCATTAGCCTCGATCTTCATCCGAATATTGTAAGTGGAAACATGTGGGTCAACCTTATCGGCCCTCATTTGTCTGAGAATTTTTGTTATCGCTTTTCTTCGTTTAGGAGAAGAATGGAGGATAATAAGGCGGTTGAAGATTAAATAAGAGATTGGATGACCTAATTCCCTCATTTTCTTCATGTATGCTAATGAGATACGAATTAAACCTTTGTCTAAACTGGCAATGACAAGATTATTGTACAACAACTCGTTTTGGAATTCGGTTGGTACATTGGAAAATAGTTTTTCCCCCTGCGATATCCCGTGGAGCTTAGTTGTGAATTCTAAGAGATATGAGTAATCCAATTCCTTTGGCTTGTAGGGCTTCTCCCTTATCACCCATTCCATCACCTGTTAAATTAGTTGTTATTTGTTATAACTCAACTGCCATAAAAACCGACATCCTCATAAACCATTCTACTAATTAATACATTCAAATAGGTAAGAAAAGAAAGCCGCTAGTAAATTCATCAGCAAGAATGTCGATAGAAAACTATGCTTAATCTACAACCAGTTCAAATGGAAAAGTGACGATGGTGAATCTTCATAATGGTGTGTTCACCAAGTTTAGGTACGAACCTTGTGTTTGGAATGAAATATACTTAAATTTATGAGGTAGAACTGTACTGATAGAGAAGAAATGAATATTTTCATGTAGAACAGCTACAAGTTGTGCTAAATGAGTAACTAGTGTACTACTGCATCTTGGACTCGGTTAAAAAAACAAGTTGAAGTACTACAAAACAACTAGTGAGTAATCACAGTTTCTTTTACAATTCTGGCTCCATTTAAAATACATATATATGAAATTCATTCAAATTTAGATCAAATGTTGAAGATGATGTAGCTTTCGGTTGTAGTGATGCAAAAAAATTATACTAACAATGAAGCCATGGAGTAACTGGAGATGGCCCCGTGTGGATATCAAATTTATTGTAAAAAACAATCACTAGATGCAATGCAAATGTGGATTAGAAACCCACAATTTATGTTTGAACTCAACACATTCAGAGAGACCCTTTAGAAAAAATGGACTTTCAAAACTCAATGAAGGGCAATTCCCATGACTTAGGCAGTTTTGGCTGTTCTGTGAAAACTGAAAGCTGCTACCCTCCTTACTTTTCCACCATAGTCAATAAATTATCAAATACTCCATATACCATCTTTAGAGATGCACATGTTAATGTAAGTCAAGAATTAGCTGAGATTGAACCTAATTTTCGTTTGTTCAGACTTTAGATGCTATTTTTAATTCATAATTGAAGTCGGTTTTGGACTGAATATGCAAACACAAATTATGTGTAGCTTACCTATATACACAAGTGGTGCAACTGGTAGTTGCACGAGAAGATACTGATATACACATAAGAGGTATTTACGCATCGTGGCCAACCTATTTTATTCACAATAAAATCTCACCCGAAATTACATGGGGGTAAAAACTTTTCAGTGGCCAACTTATCTATCTTCATTGTTGCTAGATAGTAGATACATTCCCACTTATTACTACCTAGTTACTCCTAGTTGTTAAGTTGCATAGCCTCCTCAATATCACACCCAGGTTCAACCCATATGAAGGTTCCTTTGTTCCTGTTTTTTGCTCTCATTTGGTATTAGTTGTTTTAGCATATTCAATACAGATCAGCCTAACTGGTTTGTTTGCAATCCATTAAGTCATTATTAACACAAGCTCAAAACTCACATATTTTCAATTTTTGTACTGTATGATTTATGCATTCTGTACTTCCAAAAACTAGAACTATTTTCTATTTAATTTCTTATGAGAACGAATATATACACTTAACATTTACACAGGAGTTACCCCGGAGACATTGTTTGTGTAATTTCAGAAAATTACATTTTGGTCCTTCCATATGAAGAAAGGCCGGAATGTAATCTATGAAATTACACAAACAGTTCCTCCACGGTAACTCCGGTGCAAACTTTATGTGTAAGAATCATTTTTCATTTAATATTTCCATTACGGAGTACAATAAGATTTCAATCATCTTATAAAAACATAGTAATTTCAAAATTAGTGACTTTGACAAACACTGGTTATAAATGTTTTTGTAAAAAACGTGGCCTGGACAGGAATCCTAAATAACCACCGAAAACGTAAATTCTCCAGGGTAAAGTTATATGGGGCATTAGCCTAACTGGTTCATTTGTAATGCAAAAAAAAAAACTCAGCTCACAAATTACTTGTGAAAATTAATGTACTATCCCCCTAAAAACTAGTACTATGAAGTAATCAATTTCTCATCTCCATGACAAAGAATAAAAAAGTTTTAACCATTTTATAAAAAAACAGTAATTTCAAAATTTAAAGACTTTGTCCAATTTCTCAAAATACGACTTTGCAGACTATATTGGGTAGGTCTAATTGGGTCGTTGTATCATGTATTACAGTATTGTTGTGTTTTTCTTATTTATTACCTTTTATTATCAGTATTCCTGTTTTGTACCTTGTAAGTATTAAACTTTGTTTATTTTTTTAAACGTTTCCATCAAAATTGGATGGAAAACCACGGATGTTTTCCATTCATAATTGGATGGAAAAGTTAAGAAGAACACGAATCCAGGTTACTAATTGGAAAAACTAATGTACGGCACTAATCGAGAAACAAGCAACAATACAACGTACAAATTTGCTAAAAACCATGGGTATAAATCTTTTCCTACATAATGTACTATATATTCATATACTGAATAAGATTATAAGAAAATGTCAATTCTCACTCTCTTCGGGCATTTCATCGAACACTTAACGAGCAAACTAGATACGGAGCAATTTCATGTAGATTTAAAAAACTCTATGAACATAAAAAAGTTGTTTGTGTGCACAAATATACATTATCCCCTGTCAAAAGTTCAGTGGGGCATTTTAACAAACACTTAACAAGCAACATTTTTCTAATTACCTATAAAACACGTTTACTAAACCGGAGCTTTCTCCACTGTCAAAAGTTGAATGCAACATTTAATAATTACCTCTAACGCACGTTTATTAAACCGGAGTTTTCTCAATCGATTAATAGCATGAAAAACATCGCCTCTATTAATAGCAAACCCGTCTCCCATCCAGTTTTTAAAAGCCGACCCAATCGGTTCGTCTTTGGGGACATTCTCGATTCGCCAGCTCAGGCTTGTATTATTTTCCTTTAATGGGGTTTGGGTTTTATTTAAAAAATGGTGGTCATTTGAAAGAGTACAATAGTGATGTGGGAAATGGGATTTTATTTTAGAGACCGTTGGATGGATTGAGTGGGTGATGAATCGACGGCCAGGATGTGATAGGATGTGGAGGAGTATTGCTATCATTTTAGTGTTAGATACATATATAGATACACTTTTGAGCTATGAAGGTTGAGTTGAGCGGTTTCAAGTTTGAACTTATTTTCAGGTGCTTGCGTGATAGTTTATGGGAAATTTAAGCCAAAATTACAATTTACTGCATATTTAAAAAATTGTTTATAAAAAATACTATTGTTTTGAAATTGACGACTCTTTTATAAAAAAAAAATATATATTTTTTGTGAACTTATTTATAAATAGCTATATATGTCATTAAAAAATCCAAAAAAAATTAAAAAAATATTTAAAAATTAAAAACCAAAATTTTAAAAATTACATTTTTTATACAAAAAATATGTGTGATCATGTTCAATCATGTATGTCTAATACTGTTTAATCATATCTAATCATGTTCAATCATGTCTAATCCTATTTGATAATATGTACGGTTTTTTTGATTTTTTTAAATATTTTTTTCAAAAAAATTCAAAATTTTTGATTTTTTTATATATACATATATATATATATATATATATATATATATATATATATATATATTTGAACATTTTTTTTGTATGTTTTGTTATTTTTTATGACATATGCACCTAATTATAAATAAGTATATGTATATAATTATAAATAAGTATATATAGATGAGTTGATTGATATTTATTTATTTGTAATTCTCCCAAAATTTAATTATAGTGTGTTGGTAATTGGTTGGTTACTCTGATTTCTGAATTATACTATTCTGATTTATATTTAACAGAAGTATAATTACTCATGAAACTATTATGAAATTGTTTGTTACTACTTAAGTTTTAACTTTTAAACATTTGGTCACGGTATATTTCACAAACACATTTTTTTTAAATATAGGAGTACATTTTATCATGTATTGTAGTTTAATTTTTGACCTAAATTTTCCACATGACATTGATTTTTATGTGAATTTGGCATCACTCATGTATAATTTAATAAATTTATGGTGTGTTCCTGTGTTCAGTTGCAGCTTGCTTGGTATTTTATGGTAAATAAATAGGTGTGTTTGTACATGACTCTTCTTGCTATTGTACTCTCTAATTACTGAGCTATAGAATTACTTAGCTATTTTATTGCATTGCTTTTTAGTGAATTGCATTGCTTTTAATATAATTACTTAGCTATTTTATTGACTTAATTCTAATTCAATTAACATCAATGCTTGCGATCATCGAACTAGAAAGTAACATATATTTGTTTTAGTTTTGATCAATGCAACTTAAATGGTAACAGTGAATAAATGAGATAATGAAATGTTGTTTGAACAGGGGAGGTATCAATTTGTACAAGGAAGATCTCTTTCTAAAGAGAAAACACTAAAAAAAAATATTTTAATCGGAGACGGTCAAATCTGTTAAAAATCTGTCGCCAAATGATCATATCTGTCAGTAAAATTGAAATCCATCGCCATGTCGTCTCCGATTAGAGCGTTGGGAAGCCAAATCTGTTACTAATTCTGTCTGCGATCTAACATTTTTTTTTAGTGAAAATTAGTTTATATTCTACAAAAATTAATGTAAGTAATTCAAAATACGAATACCAATTTTATGTTACATGTTACACCAAGTCACCCACGTTCAAAAGTATTATTAGCAAAATAACTCTCTCGATGTTCTTCTAGAAATGCACTACTTCTAGAAATGCATTGTTGTTTGCCTACATAAATAGGAGGAATCCTGTAAATGCCACGACTGACGAGTCACGACCTTCTGATTAGAGATAGATTACAGTACTCTATCGTACTCGTGACTTATTATATGCTTTAAATTGCATACATAAACATATGATCAAAACTAAGTTAAAAAACTTAGTGCGTTTTCCTTGAATCGGCACCCGAAACGTAAAAATCGAAAAAAACTGAGGAAACAAACAGTTCACGGTACACAAAATAAAGGAGTTACATTAATGCACCAAATACGTTACAATAGATCTTTTGGGACATACATCGATCTTACTCCAAACGACACGATACAAACACGAAATCAACAAGTTTTTCATATATAAAGACACCTAAGTATGCACCCCAGGAGACACCTGCTACCCCATCAATGTTACGGATCGGTAGCAGCTTATACTCGGATTAGTTTCATTTATTATATTTCAACTGAAAGTACAAACATAGACAGTATGTCACACACACATATTCGATAGTATGAAACTGGGGGATTAAATGCTTGGTGTTTTCATCTATATATGTGAAGAGTGATGTAATCAACAAGTACAAGGGTTGCACTTGCAGTTAGGACCGCAACTGCACCCGTGTCCTCCTTCAGCTCCGAATCCGTTTTCTGTTCCCTGGGAGTACCTGCTCATGTATAAATATATAAACAGTTTAGTTAGTAAAGTAATGGAAAATACTGAGTTGTTAAATAGCTTGATGTTTCTTTAAGTGACCAGGGAACAAGTCAGTAATTTATTCATGGAAAGACGAGGCAAATTGACCTAGCTAAAGCCCTCATTCAGATTGTAAATTTACAGCTCAATTTTATTCAGAAACATTTTAAAGATCCAATTTCATAAGTACTTTTAGAAATCCAAAAAAAGTCAAGTTCTTCTTTTCTATATTTAATTTCTTTAGAGAGAATACTAACCTACCTAAAAAAAAACATTTGTATAAAAGTACTAGAACCAAGTTGCATTTGGTCCGGGAAAATCCATAAGTTCAAAAGTTAGGATGTCTAAATGAAATAAAGTAGAACAGTTAAAAGTTAGATCAACATAATGAAAAGTCAATGAAAGAAACATAATCATCTAAGATCAATAAGAAGAAACATGATCAATCAATTTATTTATTTTGAAATAAGATCAATCACTTTGCTGAACATAAGTTTTATATGAAAAAGATTTTCTGACCAAAGTTTCTATTTACTAGTATTTGAAAAAAAAAAAAACATACATCTTGGCTGGTGGTGCAACTCCAGCTATGAGGGTTGCAGTTGTGGTGTTCTCAATATCTGGGTACATGCTACACCTGCCAAACAACAAAATAATAAAAACTTAGGTCAAATAATTTTCCATAAGTACTCGATAACATGTACAGATAATTAAATATAGTACTCCGTAGTTATTTGTAGTTGTAGCACTTTATTTTCTCCAATATGCCAAACACAAATAATCAAATTTCTACTTTTCATTGTTTTTCTAAAGCTCTGGTTGGATTTTACATATAATATATACATAGGCACACGTATCAGCTCTTGTTAATAAGTTCTGGACCTTTTTTAGCAAAATTTAAACAAAAAGTTTATATGAATGACTATTAACCATAAAACTAAAAGTTTATATGAAAGTAACCTAAAATTTTAATTTTGGAAGAAGATAAAACCCAACAAAAAAAAAAACGCACCCGCAACCGCTTCCACACTTGCAGTCGGATCCACATGAGCAGTTTTTCCCGCAGCTAGACATTTTCCCCTTTAAAACTAGAAAATATTTAAAGTTCACTAAATAAAGGCTTTGGGATGAGAATGATTAGAGGGCCTTGCCCGTTTTTATAATGTAAAGCGGGTTCGATCCACCGTACACTTGTCATAATACTAGACAAGTAGCGTTTTATGATCAAAATGATGTTTCATGTTTACAGTTTACCTACGAAACAAGAAATTATTCATTGTCTAATCCTCGTTACATCAGAAAACTATGAAGCTTTGACAAATGAGATAAACTTAATAATTAAAATGCATGGTTAACATCACTCGCTAATTAATGTTGGAGTTCTCTATGACTTATCACCTACGTATTAGAAATTTTCCTATGGAATAATTTACTCATTCATGTTGCTTTCAGTCAATAATTCACGCTAAGTATTTCATATGCCGTGTAAATTATTAAAATTAGACACATCTGCTCTTTTATCGCTTGTGCATTCACAGTATTTACTATGTCATGTATGTAATAAATTCACCTGTGTAAAAATAGGCATTTAAGGAGTACTACGGATAAAAAATTATCTCGATAACAGAAAATAGAAATAGAAGTGTATATAATTTTAGAAATTAAATCTACAAAAACCAGTTTACTTTTGTAACTATTGGTCTTGCATTGCTCAAAGTTCTACGGGTTTCACCCTTGATATATATATGATTGGACATCTATTAAATACTTTTTCATTTATTTGGTAAAAAAGTAGCTATTAAGTGGACATAAATAAAAGCATTTAATCGAGATAGATCCATGTTAGTCAAAGAGCACCATGCATTCAGATGTCATTTTCCACTAGACGTATAAGGCGGTGTGAGGAAGTCAATTTTCACTAATTAGGATGGCATGAACCATGTCGTTAATTTTAAAAGTTAGAATATTTTTTTTTTACAAATAGTGAAATAGGCAATATCAATGGTTGAAGAGAAACTTGTAATCGAGAAGCTTCAACACTTTTTTGGATGAATTGATAACCTTTCGTTAAGATAAAATGTTCGGGATTATAATTGTCTACCATATATAATAGAAACCACTAAATAGTCATTGAAATTCCCCCTTTTATCTTTCAGGTTTTATATATAATGTAATCATTGGAGATTTCATCCTTTCATTTAGAACTACAAAAATGAAATTATTATTGAATACACCTTGAGATATTGTGAGATACTTAAATAAATTAATAAACGGATTCTGTTTCTATACTGTTAGGACCAGATTTCTGGTCTAAATATTGTTTATTGTCTATTGGTTTTCACTAAATAAATCCTAACTGTTGTTAAGAACTAACACAGTATTAACAGGTTTCAAGTACCAGTTGCAACCTCAGTTACAACCTACTAAGTCAATAGTGACAGGTTTCAAGTACCAGTTGCAACCTCAGTTACAACCTACTAAGTTAGTAGTGACAGGTTTCAAGTAACAGTTGCAACATCAGTTGCAACCACAGTTCCAACCTGCTGCTCAGCAGTATTCTGTCTAGTTCTGTAAAATCTGCATAGCTGTTATTTATTAATTATTAATTGTTCTACAACATGCAGGATATATTCTCATCTGATCTTAAAAGATTAATATGCGTAAATTGAGAATATCAAAGTGGTAAGGAAAGATGTTTTCTAAAAAGATATAAAGAGATTACTTTAGAAGGTCATGTTTCCTTTTAGAGAAAATTAAGGATTGGTCCACGAAAACAAAAGTATTTAAGGATTGGTCCAGCTATAAAATTCATTTAAGGATTGGTCCATTATTTATGAAACTAATTAAGGATTGGTCCACTATATATATATTATACATATTCTGTTTTTTTAAACAGTTGTATCTATCTCTCTCTCTCTAAACCGTTTCTCTCCATCTCTCTCTCTCTAAACCATCTATATACACTATTAGCTGTATATCTCTCTCACTGAACGAATTTTATCAAATTTCTGTATATCTCTCTCTCTCGACAGACAGGTTCTCTCTCTTCAAACTGTTTTTTTATTGCTAGCTTCGTTTTTCTTGCTGAGTTTAGCTCAAATTGCTTTGCTGAATTTAGGTTTTAGAGATTTATTATAATAAATAATAAATCATAATTTTCTAACACAATGTATGATTTATTCAGACTGTTTTAAAAAAACAGTTTGAGCTATTGTATTCAAGAGTTACAGAAAACAGTCTGAGTTATTAATAAACAGTCTAAGCTACTGTATTTCTTGTTATATAATAACTCAGACTGTTTTCTGTAACACAATGCATGTTTTGGTTAGGTTTTTAGAGATCAATTGCGTTTATTATTAAAATTCAATACTTCATACTGTTTTTTTCTTGCATTCAGACTGTTTTAAAAAACAGTGTTTATTATAATAATTCAGACTGTTCTGTATGATTTTGTATTGTTAAAATTCAAGAGTTCATACTGTTTTTTCTTGTATTCGGACTGTTTTTAAAAACAGTCTGAGCTATTTATTCTAGAGTTACAGAAAACAGTCTGAGTTATTATAAACAGTCTGAGCTATTGTATTCTTGTTATATAATAACTCAGACTGTTTTTTGTAACACAATGTAGGTTTTTGTTAGGTTTTTAGAGATCAATTGCGTTTATTATTAAAATTCAATACTTCATACTGTTTTTTTCTTGTATTCAGACTGTTTTAAAAAACAGTGTTTATTATAATAATTCAGACTGTTCTGTATGATTTTGTATTGTTAAAATTCAAGAGTTCATACTGTTTTTTCTTGTATTCAGACTGTTTTTAAAAACAGTCTGAGCTATTGTATTCTAGAGTTACAGAAAACAGTCTGAGTTATTATAAACAGTCTGAGCTATTGTATTCTTGTTATATAATAACTCAGACTGTTTCTGTAACACAATGTAGGTTTTTGTTAGGTTTTTAGAGATCAATTGTGTTTATTATTAAAATTTAATACTTCATACTGTTTTTTTCTTGTATTCAGACTGTTTTAAAAAACAGTGTTTATTATAATAATTCAGACTGTTCTGTATGATTTTGTATTGTTAAAATTCAAGAGTTCATACTGTTTTTTCTTGTATTCAGACTGTTTTGAAAAACAGTCTGAGCTATTGTATTCTAGAGTTACAGAAAACAGTCTGAGTTATTATAAACAGTCTGAGCTATTGTATTCTTGTTATATAATAACTCAGACTGTTTCTGTAACACAATGTAGGTTTTTGTTAGGTTTTTAGAGATCAATTGCGTTTATTATTAAAATTTAATACTTCATACTGTTTTTGTGCACAGGTATTTTTTCTGATGGATTCGTTTGATTTAGTAATGTATTGTCGATATAATGATCAATGTGTCCCTGTTGCTCTGAATAAGCGTATGACCTATGCGGAGTTATTACATACAATAAGTAATAGGTTTAGCTTGAATTTGGATTCAGTGTCTCTAACCTACTTAGCAATTAGAGATGAGCGATGTTTATTGAGATCGGATAATGAGTTGAAAGATATGGTCGCTCTGTTTAACGTGTTGGGAAAAAAAATAGTAGAGATTCTAGTTTTTGTTGGGACTGTATCCACTTGCACTGTTGGTACTTCGAAGGAAATAAGTGCTGATTGTTCTGAATTTTCGGATGATGATGATTGGTGTGATGCAGGTTCTAGTTTAGCTGTTAGGAAGGTTTATAAAACGAGTGAGTGGGCAAACTTGATAACTGGGGTTGGGCAGTTTTTTAGTTGTGCTGATCACTTTAGAGAGTCATTACGGAAATTTTGTATATATGAAGGTCATGTCCCCTGGTTTGGAAGGAATAACTCGGTTAGGGTGGTCGCTTATTGTGAAGAGAGGGATAGTATTGGCTGTAGCTGGTACATATATGCTGGTGTGTGGACCTCAGACCAACAATTTAAGATTAGAAAGTTTGAATCACAACATACATGCAAAAAGTTAGCCCCAGGTGCTCTGAACAAGCATGTAAATAGCAAGCTCATATCGAAAATAATGGATGAATATGTGAGGGAAAATCCAAATTTAGCCCCTTCTGCTATAATATCGCATTTAAGGATTGGTTATGGGTTGGAGATAAGCTATTATAAAGCTTGGAATGCTGTCCAAATGGCTAGCGGAATGCACAGTGGGGATATCGATGAATCATACAACCAATTAGAAAGGTATTTTGTGGGTTTAGAATCGACAAATCCTGGGAGTCGCAGTGTCCTGGAACTTGATAAGGATGGGAATGGTTCAAATCAATTCAAAAGGGTATTTTTCTCTCTTCATGGCTGCATAAAAGGGTTTAGGGATGTTCGCCCCATGCTTTTCATTGACGGAACATTTTTAAAAGGAAAATATAAGGGTGTTTTATTGTCCGCAGTCGGCAAGAATGGCAATAAAGGTTTGTTTTTCCTTTTTCAAGCTCTTTTTTTGTTTGTTTTTTGTTACATTAATGGTTTATATAACTCAGACTGTTTTTAAATTTAGTTCAGACTGTTTTGTTATACAAGCCTAAATTGTGTGTTATCAGACTGTTTTATATACAACTTTTGTTATATCAGACTGTTTTATAAAAATGTTTTTGTTACCAGATTGTTTTTGTTATCAGACTGTTTTTGTTATCAGATTGTTTTTGTTATCAGACTGTTTTTGTTATCAGACTGTTTTTGTTATCAGACTGTTTTTGATTTTCAGACTGTTTTTGATTTTCAGACTGTTTTTGATTTTCAGACTGTTTTTGATTTTCAGACTGTTTTTGATTTTTTTAATGTTACAGGGTTGTATCCACTTGCTTTTGCTATTGTTAGCAGTGAGAATATTGATAATTGGGGTTGGTTTCTAGAACAACTGAAGTTAACTATAGGTGATGACCGTCCTTTGACATTTTTCTCGGATAGACATATTGGGTTGTTGGATGGTATGTCTCGGATTTTTCCCAACGCAGACCATTATTACTGTCTACGCCATTTGAAGGATAATTTGAAATTGAAGTTTAGTGGGGGTGATGGAACAAAAAGGACTGAAATTATTAATTTGTTGCAAACTTGTGCAACTTCTGCTACAATTCCTTTGTTTGAACAGAATATGAAGTTGTTGCGCAATATGGGGGGTCGTAAAATAGATAAATTTATGGAGAATTGCAATCCTATGAAATGGGCCGAAGCATATTGTGTAAAGTCGCGATATGGTGAGACAACTTCCAATGCTGTGGAATCATTCAATAATTGGATCAATGATATTAGAGAATTACCTATCACTGAACTGATTGATAAGCTAAGATTGAAATTGATGAAATGGTTCGATGAAAGAAGAATCAAAGCAGGTTTGTGGCAACTCAGAATGTTATGTGAATTCGTGTTTGTCATCATATCAGACTGTTTTTACTAGGTATACGTTTTTAAGAGATTTTTGGTTATGTTTTTTTTTTTTGCAGCAACATGGAAAGGTGTTCTGTGTCCTTTCTACCAAGAAAAATGGGACACATTCATTCACAACGGTCTGTCGTTTTTGGTTGTGAGGTCAGGGTTTTGGAAATATGAAGTGCTGTCAGCTCCATCCGAATACGTGGACCTGGGACATCGGCAATGCTCATGTCATGAATGGAAGAGGACTGGGTTCCCGTGCCAACATGCAGTTTTGTGTATTTCTAGGGACAAACTGCCTATGGAGAATTTTGTTGAAAAATGGTTCTTTGTGGACATTTATCGAAGATCGTACAATACGCCAATCAACCCAGTCCCTAGTTCTATTTGGCGAGATTCTGAATTGATTAATGAGTCAAACATTAAACCTCCAGAAACATCAAGGCCTCCGGGAAGGCCTCAAAAGAAGCGTATTCCATCAGGTGGTGAGGCAAATCCAGTCGCGAAAAAGAAGAAAGCTAATCAATGCGGGAGGTGCAAGAAATATGCAAATCATAATCAACGGACGTGCAAAGAGAAGCTTTCTTCTGAAGGATGATCGTGAATAGATTTTTTAGTTGTATATTAGACTTTTTTTAGTTTTATATGATGTTGGCCTTTTTCAGACTGTTTTTAATAATACAGTCTGATTTTATGATATTAATAATACAATATGAGGTTCTTGTATTCATACTGTTTTACAAATCAGTTATTTAGAGTTCTTTTTACAGATCAATTGCGTTTGTTTTATTATTATTCTTATTCAGACTGTTTTCAGACTGTTTTAGAGATCAATTGCTGTTATGTTTTTTGTGCACAGGTATTTTTTCTGATGGATTCGTTTGTGCACAGGTATTTATTCAGACTGTTTACAGTTTTGATTTACAGTTTTATATTAAAAACAGTCTGAGATTATGATTGTAATACAGACTGTTTATATGTTTTCAGACTGTTTTTAATAATACAGTCTTATTTTTACGATTGTAATAAAGAAAACGAAGAAAACTAGTTACATCAATCATCATATTATTCAGACTCTTTTTTATTAGTCAATAGACTTCTTTAAAACAGTCTGAATTGTGAGTAATGAAACAGTCTGAGATTCTTTCTGAAAACAGTATGATACTCTAATGAACATAAAAACAGTCTGAGTTTCTAATGATACATGTCATATGATGTTTTTTTAGTATATTGTCGTAAATGATTCAGACTGTTTATAATAATACAGTATAATTGATAGTAATAATACAGTCTGAGATTTAATAATATATTTTCAGACTGTTTATATTTCATTGAAATATATTAACGGAAGAAATAAAGTGAAGCAAACTAGTTACATCAATCATATTATTCAGACTCTTTTTTTTTAGTCAATAGATATCTTTAAAACAGTCTGAATTGTGTGAGTACTGAAACAGTCTGAGATTCAGACTGTATAATAATACAGTATAAATGATAGTAATAATACAGTCTGAGATTTAATAATATTTTTCAGACTGTTTTTTGTAATACAGTATAAATACGTTTTTATATGTTTTTAATAATACATTTATGATTGATAGTAATAATACAGTCTTAAGATTCATTGAAAAATATACTGGCGAAAGAAAATGGAAAAGAAACGAAATCATATTCGAACAAAATAATAGAACTCTTTTCTATTCAGACTGTTTACAAATAATGGAACTATTTTTACATTCAGACTGTTTACAACTAATTTTTACATTAATCAAACTGTTTTTGTTAATTCAGACTGAATGTATCGATTGACGATTCTCGTTATTATCTTGGCCTTGAACTCTAGTATCTTGTCGGAAGTCGTCTCTCTTGTGACAGGTTCACCATTGATGATTGTCTCCATGTTGTAGCACACATACAATGCACAGTCTGATCTGTAAAAAAATAAAACATGTAAAATTAATTTTGATTTATATGAATAGTAAAAACAGTCTGAATATCAGTAGGCACATATTTTTCTTACGTGGCTCCTTGATAGGGACAGTCTGTTACAACGTCTAACGTGTACCCATCTTGTGAATCAAGTGAGAAGGAGGGCACATCAGCTATCATTTTCAATTTTTCTTGTACAAAGGCCATCTGTAACATAACAAAAAATATATACATTTAAAAGATGAAGAGGGTAGTTTTTGCAAATTCAGACTGTTGTATTTTAAAAAGAGTCTGAATTACCACTAGTTTGGCGTCATCAAGGTAAGGGTCTGGTAAGTTGATATTGCAAGGAGGTATGTTGCTATTATAAAAACCCCACTTCTTCGATTCGACGTTCAGAACCAATAGAGTCCAGTGGTCTGCCTCTACGTCAATGGGTCGGTTCCTATTCGAGTTAATAGGGAAGAACAATAACTTGTATCCGTTCTGAACGTGCTTCCTCAGCTTATCGGTGATTTTCGCATCGAGCTCATCCTCGTATCTTTTCCTGTCTTTTAAAAAAACTACAAACCAAACAACAACGAAAAGGTTTAAGATAAAATCTCAGACTCTTTTTGTAAAGAAACAAAGTGATGCATTGACAACATAAAAAGAGTTTGTGTTTTTACCCATAATACGGAGGTCAATATCTTGAATGTTTTTGTAGACTTTGCCTGGTACTCTTGCCTCAATATGTGGGTATACCCATTTATGATCTGCGATAAGGACAAGTTTTAGAAAGAGTCTGAGTACAAGAGCTTGTAAGCAAGCAATTAAATTGTACGATCCTTGTATACTTACATTACAGCATAGCAACTGGCCATTAATTAAGTTGTAGATGTCGTTGAGAGTGATGAAGTAATCCTTATTGGTTGAACCGAGTTTTGAGAACAAGGCGGCACTGTAAATTAAAATTTTATAGTAAGCACAAAACAGTCTGAGATTGAAAAAAACAGTCTGACAACAAAACAGTCTGAGATAAAACAGTCTGAGATTGAAAAAACAGTATGAGATTGAAAAAAACAGTATGACAACAAAACAGTCTGAGTTAAAAAAAAACATTAAAAGTTGTATATAAAAGGGACACAATAGATCATTTTTTTTAAAGAGTCTGAGCTATATAAAAAAGAGTCTGAGCTATTAAAAAACAGTATGGGGCTTGTATAAAAAAACAGTCTGAACTAAATTTATCATTCTGAACTAAACAGTCTGAACTAAACTTTCTAACAAAAAACAGTCTGAACTAAACAGTCTGACAAAAACACAATTGATCATTTTTTAAAAAGAGTGAGCTATATAAAAAAGAACTAAAAACAGTCTGAACAGTCTATAAAAACAGTCTGAACTAAATTTAAAAAGAGTCCAAGCTATATAAAAGTATCATAAATACAAAACAGTCTTCATTAAAACAATTCATACTGTTTTAAACAGTCTGAGGTAAATGTAAAGAGTGTGAGACCTAATTGTATCATAAACACAAAAATAAAAAGAGTCTGACTTACAATGGTCCATTTGCGTTGTGAATTTCTTGAATTTTGCTGAAGATGTTGTCAGGGAGCTTTGTTGTGATATCATTCTCGTTTTTATTTGTGATGATATCGTGTGCTCTCTCTGTTTTGTCCGGTACATGGTCTACTAAACTACTGAAGTCGATTTGTGGGAAATAGCCTTGGCCATCCTGGTCGTCCAGTTCAGGAGATTTCTTTTTTGATGCTCTCTTTTTTGCTGTTCGTCCACCCTTTGGTTTTTTATTTGGTTTTTCCAACAACGGATCAGAAGCGCCTACGTCTGCGACCATTTCAGACTTGTCATCTTGATCAGCTTGCTTACGTTTCCGTAGCTGGTTCTCATTTGCTTGGGTTTTTGTTGGAGAGTCTATTTTACTTGGTGTGTACTTCACTGGTGGTCTCCTATCTGTTCTTGCTCTGATTCGGAGAATATTGGATCCCGGACCATCATACTCATAACCGAGTCTTTCCAGAATTTCTTTGCGGATTAAATCTAGCTGTGGAGTCTGTATATCCGCATTTAGGAGAGCATCAGTTATAACTTCATCGATTCGACACTTTTGTGAGTAGTCGTGTGCCGCATACACCTGTGCATCATTGTATAGCCCTTCTATTAGCTCATGTCCCCCTGCAACAATAAGAGGAAAAACAGTCTGAATAATTCATTGAAATAATACAGTCTGATTTATGATAGTAATAATACAGTCTGAGGTTTCTATTTGATATATTTCATTGAAAGAAATTTACTAAGCAAAAGAAAGGGATTCAGACTGTTTTTAATAATACATTACGAATGATAGTAACAATACAGTCTGAGATTTTAATAAAAAAAATTTCAGACTGTTTTTAGTAATACAATATGAATGCAAAATAGGTGCATTAATATTCAAATAAATTTTGTATTATTCAGAATAATTCATTGAAATAATACAGTCTGATTTATGATAGTAATAATACAGTCTGAGGTTTCTAGTTGATATATTTCATTGAAAGAAATTTACTAAGCAAAAGAATGGGATTCAGACTGTTTTTACTAATACATTACGAATGATAGTAACAATACAGTCTGAGATTTTAATAAAAAAAAATTCAGACTGTTTTTAGTAATACAATATGAATGCAAAATAGGTGCATTAATATTCAAATAAATTTTGTATTATTCAGACTCTTTTTACAGTTTTTGTAAAAACAGTCTGAGATTCTATTGATATTTTTTAATTTTTAAACAGACTGAGATTTAATACAGTCTGATTTATGATAGTAATAGATTACAATAGAGGTACTTTACCTTTACCTTGTAGGTCTTCCTCAAGCTGCTTTTTTTCATTCTCCAATTTTTCCATTCTTTGCTTCATCTCGGCTTCTTTGTTTCGCATTTTATTTTTTTCTACATCTGCCTCTTGCTGGAGATCAGAGACAATTTTTTGGTATTTGGTGATCATCTCCTCCTTTTCTATAACACAAACAGTCTGACTTAGGGAAACCAAGCTAATGGAAAAAAAATTAGACAAGAGAGGAAGAGTTTGAATTGCATTTTATGGCGTTTACCTTTTATTTCCTTCTCGAGCATTTTTTTTTCCTCAACCATTTGTTCAATTTTTTGTTTCCACTCAGGTACCCACTTGGACTTTAATTTTTCTTCTAAAGCCAAAGATTTCCAAAGGTCGTTGATGCTTTTCTGCATTGTGGTTGTTAGGTCTTTATACTCTTTAATTTGCAAAATTGCCTCATCTAGGTTTTTCTGCAATTCAGCCACTTTGGTCTCTTCTTTTTCGGACTCTTCTTCTCTCCTCTCTTCGTGAATTGGACTTTCATTCACATGCATATCATCGGCACTGTAATTATAACAGCCACCACCTCCAGAGGGACCTCCCTCGTCATATTCAGAGCTCTTAGATGTTCCCATTTTTTCATTGAATTTTGGAGTTTTTGGTGTCCCGAATTGTTTCCTAAGGAAGATGGTAAATTTGTTGTCTGAATCATTTTCGCTCTCATAGTCTTCTTTTGAGTTTTCCGAGCCTTCATTTTCAGAGTTTTCCAAGCCTTCCTCTTCTGTTGAACTAGAGTAAACATTCTGAGGATCTTCAACATCTTCGTCTATCTCTTTCTCCAACTCCTCATCTGTTAATCGCTTTGGTTTCGGAGGTAGCTTCTTTTTACCATCATAAATAACGAGGTTTTTTGATTGTTTTCTACATCCCTATGATGATAATTTAAAGAATGATAAGGTTTTTAGAAGCAATTGTATAGATAGAATAAAAACAGTCTACAATTGTATAGAAATAGTGTTATACCTTTTCATTGCACAGGTCTACAATTGTGAACCTTGAGGAACACAACTTGAAGAATGAAAAGACGTCCCATTTGACACACAAAGCCTTTGTGGACGCTTCTTTTGTCATGTCCGGTTTTGAAATATTGAACTTTTCAAGGATGACATACTGTACAGATGGAAATACAGTTTTTAAGAATACAGTCTGAGATTTAAATGATAGTAACAATACAGTCTGATTTTTAATAATATATTTTCAGACTGTTTCTAGTATTATTCGGACTCTTTTTACAGTTTTTGTAAAAACAGTCTGAGATAGATAGAGCAATAATATATTGTCTTAAATGATTCAGACTGTTTTTAAATGATTCAGACTGTTTTTAAATGATTCAGACTGTTTTTTAGTATATTGTCTTAAATGATAGTAACAATACAGTATGAGATTTAATAATATATTTTCAGACTGTTTTTAGTATTATTCAGACTGTTTTTACAGTTTTGTAAAAACAGTCTGAGATTCTTTTGTCATGTCCGGGTTTGAAATATTGAACTTTTCAAGGATGACATACTGTACAGATGGAAATACAGTTTTTAAGAATACAGTCTGAGATTTAAATGATAGTAACAATACAGTATGATTTTTAATAATCTATTTTCAGACTGTTTCTAGTATTATTCAGACTCTTTTTACAGTTTTTGTAAAAACAGTCTGAGATAGATAGAGCAATAATATATTGTCTTAAATGATTCAGACTGTTTTTTAAATGATTCAGACTGTTTTTTAAATGATTCAGACTGTTTTTTAGTATATTGTCTTAAATGATAGTAACAATAAAGTATGAGATTTAATAATATATTATTCAGACTGTTTTTAGTATTATTCAGACTGTTTTTACAGTTTTGTAAAAACAGTCTGAGATTTTTTGATATTTTTTAAACATACTGAGATTTAATACAGTCTGATTTATGATAGTAATAATACAGTCTGATTTATAATGGCAATAAATAAAGAGTCTGATGTAATAATAAACAACTTAAGAACATTATGAACATATAAAAAGAGTACTAACTTATAAAAAAGAGTCTGAACTAATAAAAAAAGGCCTTGAGAAGTAATTTTATTGTACCGGTATCGTGAGTAGACACGTGGACAGTGATCTTGGGTCTTGGTTGTTGAGCGACTCCATAAGCTTCTCATGTATATGAGTTGCCCAATCATATTCCTTTATCTCTTTGATGTCACCGGCAACTATTTTCAAATACCCCAATGCTATGGTCATGCCGCTCACCGTCAAGAAAAATGCATTTAGCATGTACAATGTTACCAGTCGGACGACGTCCTCTCTACCAACTTTTGTTGTTAATACCAATGCTTCGTTCAATGCCTTTACGATAGCTGTTTTGGTTAGGTTGGATTTGTTGAGTTTATTTGAAAAGCATCTTTCAACAAAGCTGTGGTAGGCTTCTTGGTTTTTAGCAAAGCTTGTGAGAGCTATTGGATTTTCAGCATTACCAGAAATTCCATAAATGTCACGCACACAGTCTCTCTCTATTGGAACTGTGAATCTACCTAGCTTAAGGGCCTGTGAGTTTCGGTCGTACCTCAAGGCCATCTGATACAATTCTTTATCACTTTTCCTAGCCTGGTTAGTGGTTAATTCTCCATTTCTTGAAGCATTGATCAATTCCCAGAACGGACAGTGTTGCTTAACTAATTCAAGTTGTGCCGGATTGAAATTTGTTTCGACAAAGAACTTGATTACAGTAACCAGGTTTGATTTGTACTGTATGTTGCCTTTTTTGAGGTTTGTGGTGTCAGATGGTTGGTTTTTGGGGTTTGTCGAATGTTTGATGGCAATATGTTTCTAAAAACAATAACAAAAAGTATGTAAACAGTCTGTGTAAACTCATGCACATATTAAAATACAGAGAAAGTAAACAGTCTGAGTATTTTTCCAACATAATCCTATTAGAATATAAACAGTCTGAGTACCAATTTTATTAGAATCGCTAAACATAAAAACAGTCTGAATACTATTTTTACCAATTTTATTACGAAAATAACTGAATACAAACAGTCTGAATACGAATTTTATTAGAATCACTAAACATAAACAGTCTGAATACTATTTTTACCAATTTTATTACGAAAATAACTGAATATAAACAGTCTGAATACGAATTTTATTAGAATCACTAAACATAAACAGTCTGAATACTTTTTTCAACAATTACATATAGATCACTAAACAGTCTTAATCACTAAACAGTCTGAATACTTTTTTCCAGGCTGTTTTATGTTTTTATTCCCAAAACAACTGAATATAAACAGTCTGAATACTTTTTTCCAGGCTGTTTTATGTTTTTATTCCCAAAACAACTGAATATAAACAGTCTGAATAATATTTTCAACAAATATTATTAGAATCGCAATTTTTATTTAAAAATAGAGTATGAACAATAGAGTATGAACCCTAATTTATATATAAAATGGGTAAACACAATTAATAACCCTAATTTATGTAAAATGTCACTGAACTTACCCTAATTAAATTAATTTATATATTTTTCAGACTGTTTTAATAAAAACAACGATTAATAAACTTACCTTCACCATGTTGTTTTCTGAAATCAACGAAGAGAGGTTTTTCAGTTTGATAGCCGGATTTGTTGGCGGTTTAAAGAGAGAAAGTTTCAGGGTTTTCGGAGAGAGAGATGAGAGAGAGAGGAGAGAGAGAGAAAAAAAGTTTATGTTTTTTTTAATTGTGTTATGATGACGTCAGCAATTTTTTAATGATGTCAGCAAATTGACCAATCCTTAATTAGTTTCAGTTTCATGGACCAATCCTTAAATACTTGTGTTTTCATGGAACAATCCAAAATTTACCCTTCCTTTTAACATATATATCTATTCTTATGATTGTCCTTATCACTTGGTTCAATCTTTGGTCCTTATCATATTCAGTAAAGATACGTTTAAAGATTGATTGTTATATGGAGTTAATGTTTCATATGTTTATGAAAAGATATTATCTTTAAAAGATGTTATCTTTATATGTTTCCTTGAAAGGAAAAGATTAACTCCTACTTTCAAGCTTGTTGCTAAACAGGTATTAACCAATAATGATTGGAGTCAATCTATGCTGCGAGTGTCACGCAATACATGGGAAGATTGAAGCCAATCAATAGAGTCAAAAGCAATCAAAAGATATTGAAGATAGAAGATTGTTTTTACTTGTTTATATATTTAGTAACTTAAGCTTGTAAAATGTGTGTGTTCTAAATTATAAAGAACCCATTCTTGAGAGAATACACGTGAGCTTTAAAAAGAAAACAATGGTGGGATGTCATTGATTTATAAGTGATAGTTATAGAGTAGGAGCAATATAGAGATAGGCAGAAAAAACCTAGAGGGAGTCTAAGTGTTTTTCGTTAAGACTTGAGGTTATATTGTATGCTTTTATAATATCATAATCTGGGTAAGTGCCCCGGAGACGTAACCTAGTTAGGTGAACTCCGTTGTTAAATGTGCTTGTGATTCATTTTAAGTACATTTAACTTCTTACAGTTCTGTCCATTTAATACACTTGGTTCCAACTGTGGTTGCAACCTCACTTGGAACCTAACTGCAAAAACTGCAACTAGAACAGCGGATAGGAATTTCATATACTTTAAAAAAAAATTATGTTCCTGTAGTGAAATAGATGGTATTATCACACTACATATAATCGTGTTATACTTTAACATTAGTTTTGTGGAATAATAATGGAGTTTTATTCTCTTAATTAAAACGACCATGCAATTATGTTTAAAATTACAATATTACATGCTATTATAAATTTAGCAATTTGGTAGTCTGTATTATTAGCACTAAGACATACCGTAGAATACATAGTTATTCTGTGTAGTATAACCATTATTTGGTATTCAGTCATACCATCAATATTCCATTCATAAAAAGGTTCTGGCGCTAAAACTAGCAGCATGATTAGCACTCTTTTCTTCATAGAGTATATCTTGTGGTGTAGGTCTAGAATAATAATGTTTCATAGGGGCAGTTGGAATGGTCTTTCGTCCAAAAGCTGTGGACTTCCCAAAAACATTTTGGTTTATACTAGCCTGTTGATCTGGAATATGTTTCATAGCTAAAAGTTGTTCTTCAAAATTATTAATACTATCTATATCAGTAGGAATTTCTGATAGAGTAGCAATTTGTTTACCTTTACCAATATTAAGGCTTTCTAACTGCTATGTTAATAAAGTAATAATAACATTATTATTATTAGAAATAGTAATATCAATACTTGGTTTTAAAATAGTAGATTCAATAACCTTTTGACTTATAATAGGAGATTTAGAAATGCTAGGTATATCTGCGTTCTCCTTATTGTGTACTATAAGTGCACTCTTATCCTTTATACGGCTTAATTGAAAATAAATAGTTTGAAGTGTTAAATTAGTAAAATTTAACTCTATACTTTCAAAAAAAAATTACGTTCCTGTAGTGAAGTAGATGGTATTATCACACTACATATAATCACACTACATATAATCGTGTTATACTTTAACGTTAGTTTTGTGGAATAATAATTGAGTTTTATTCTCTTAATTAAAACGACCATGCAATTATGTTTAAAATTTACAATATTACATGTAAATATTTTGGACGGTATTTGTTTGATAAACTTTAAAAAGATGTCATAAACCAAGATAATAAAGTAATGTTTTTTAAGTCATGTTCTTTAATTGATAGAGTAACACATTGGACCACTTCCATGTTTTTAAAGTAGTTTAGTACTAATGCTAATTAGGGAGTTTTGTGGTCCATGCTTCTCACTCGGCATCTTGAAAGATTTTTAGTTCTAACTCTAATGTTTTAATAACTGATAACGGGTGAAACTTAAACGGATATAAACGTTTGGTTTGAAAATTCGATGGGAGAGGGATTTATATCTAATACTTCATCTGTCTCAAATTGTTGGGTCGATACGAAAAAACGTGTAATTTTGATCGATAAATAACTCATATATAAGTTTATTATTCTTAATGTTTTATATGTTAAAAATATCATATGTAGAGTGAAGAAAGCAAAATTAGTTTCTTGCCTCTGTCCCCTTCAAGTATGGTTAAATTAAATTGTGATGGATTGACTTGTGGAGATATTTTGAGAAATAATAAATGTATTATGCCTTTTGATTTATCTTGTAGCCACACTAATAATTATAAAGAATTTAGCTTTGAAAAATGGTCTTTTTATTTGCTACAGTTTATTTTTTTTAATGTGTTTATTGAAATTGATTATGAGATTATTGTTAACGGGAGGAATAAATAAGTATCTTTTAGTCCTAAATTTGATATATTAACATTAATGAGTTTTGCATATTAATAGAAAATAAAAACAGGTGGTAGATAGTCTTTCAAAAAAAAAATGTTCAAGGGCAAAATGGTATTTTATTCTCACCGATAGAGTTTTCAAAGGATACACATCCAATATAATTGTTGGATAAAAAAGAGACACGTTGCTTGAGAGGAGTATTTTTAACCCTTAATATTGAGCTAAAAATGTAATTTTACTGAAGATTTTGATTTTTGTTTGTATGTCACAGTGATATGATGTCACAAATGATATGTAAGATTTTGGTTGACCAAATTCTCTCTAAAAACTAATGATGAAGTTTGTCTCAAACTATTGCACTTAAAACAGAAAAGCACAAAAAAAGAAAGATTTTGATGGTGTGGTTGAGTGCTTTTGCAGGTGTTCCTTAGCTACAAAGGATGTTGAGAATCAGGGTTAATCCACGTACATTATTGTTGCTGCTGTAGAGTGTAGAAGTGCAAAAATAAATGAAGAAATTCTTACATTTCACCTTTTCTACAAGCTTGTGTGATGTAAAAATTACTTTAGTGTGTTTTTTTGTGTTTTTTAACTGATATTATTTTTGAATATATCGAAAGAATCTACTTACGTTTCATCTGTTTGGTAAATATGCAAACCATCATTGGCTGGTGATTTGCAAAGTGTCTCAAGACACATCTGGTTTGCCACGTCTAAAATCTTGATGAAGTTTGCTTATTTTCATTCATTTTGTTTACTAAATATGATAAGAAATGAGAGTTGTATTAGAAAGGTTTTTCAAAATAAAAGTTCAGTCAAACCAATTTTCCCAGTTTAGTTTTTGATTGTTTCCGATTATCTGGTTGTAATATTTGAGGTTCTCAAGGTTGTAAGACATTTGATTTATTAATAAAAGTTGTACCGGTGCTTATTAAAAAAAAATATATATATATATACATAAAATGATTATAGAAAATTTCTAATAAGTATCATAAGCACAGGAGGAGCTAAAATAGGGCCGACACGAGCTAGAATATAGCAACCAAAGATTTTCGCTCGCCCTGATCGTATTCTATCCGAGGAGTATTTGTGCTCTGTTTGTTTGTGTAGAAGAACTTCAAGTTCACATGTTTGCATATTACATTTCTTGTTTATATAATCTTATTTTTTCTAATATTAATTTCCATTAAAAAGAAAAGAAAAGAAGGGCTCATCAATCGAACCGTTGTCATATAAGGACCGAATCTATTACCATTATAAACCACTGTCAATTTAAAATTTAAAATTTAAAAATTTGTAACATAAAACAAAAACCTAACTAGAAATTTAAGTTTTAGATGAACTACTATGTTTATTTTAATTCTTCAAAGTTATAAGAGTTCTTATTTTAACTTCAGCTTGAGGGAAAATATTTTACTATTCAAATTTGAAAACTAATTTGACACACAGTAAAATTTACAATATGACATAAATTGAGGAAAAATTATGTGCTTTTTTAATTTCTAGATGGCTCCATTTTACGAAAAAGGGGCTAAGCGTTCAAATCAATGGAATAACCAGCCGTGCGATCATCGACCAAAATAGCGTACCTAATTTCCCCATAACTTAATACTCATACAAAACTGGTATATATATGAGCTTGAAGGACTTTTATTTTATATTTTCTCTTGTTTTCGGTGATCTGTAACTTAGGATATAATAACTGGGGCACTTCACTGATTTATCAAGAACATGGACTATTGTTTATAATCAAAGTACCTACCCTATAAAATTTTAGAATATGGATGTTTACCACTTGTATTAATTAAAGACATGGATGCTTAAAGTTGTATCCGAATTTTAAGTTTAACTTACTGCATATAGATTGGAGTAAAATGTATTGCTTTCAGGTAAATACCATTTTTGATTTCCTGATGGTTGAATTTTGCATAGAACTTAGATCTGTTGTGTTAGTCTCTTGTTTTTCTTTTTTGAATAAATTAAGTACTCGTGTTAGTCTGTTAGACTAAGTGACAATGATCATGATCCTGCTTAATCTAAAAATTAAGAAGATAATACAAACTCACAATTTCATAATTAAGAGGCAACGTAACACTTAAATAACCCACACAGTATAATAGAAGATAAGCTTGATATATATATAAATAAATAGGTCAACGTGGTAGTTGTCCCATAACATCTCCCCTCAATACTGAAATAGAAAACAAGACACGAACACAACTTACACAAATACAATTGAGTAACCTAAATTAAGACATTTTCACATCTTCAATAAGAGGTACCCATTTATTCACTCGTTTATTACGTTCTTCATAGGGATGGTACCTGCAAGCATCGCACATATTGGGATACTAGCTATAAGACCATTATTAAATAAAGAATTAAGTTATACTAGCAATTTAAGTCCAGTTTGAAGGTTTTTGTAGATAATAGTATACCACAAATATTTCTTACATTATATAGTGTGAAAAAAATATTTGGAGCTAATTTTATAACCTATAACTTAATTGTTAGTCGTTAGCTAATAGTTGGAACTTGGTAAAAAGGGTTGATTCCCAAATTATTGTAGAAGTTGTCATTGAATACGTTTTCATTCCAAGAAACGGTCATCGCATAACACTACCAAAACCATCAAGCCTACTACTTTTTTCACAGTTATATGTTGTGAAATACGGGTCTAAAAATATATGTTTCAGTTTACAAAGACAGCTGAGATATATTGTAATATGAAGATAATAATAAAATCATAGAAAATGTCTGCGACTTGTATGTCCTTACATGTTTATTTGCAACATTTGCAACCGGAGCAGCTGCAGCTGCTGCCGCAGGTGCAACCGTTTCCGCACCCACAGGTTTGAGCACCACTTCCCATTTTTTTTTGAGTTAAATAGAGAGAAAATAGAGGGGATGGATTTAGATGCTAAGAATTGTTACAAGCAAAAGATATTGGACGAGTTTAGCAAGAAGAGTCGTGCTACTATTTATACACACTTGGGAATATATCTGGCTATTATCCACCCTACATGTGTTTAAATCCAAGCCATTCTTTTCTTAAATTGTGGTAGCGCCATCCAAAGTGCAACTTGTGAATATGATAATTGATATGAGATTGGGACCCAAAGATGGGGGGTGGGGAGGGATGGACAAATTAATCTGCTGTCTATTAAATAATTAGTACCATTTCCGTCGAATTCCGACTAAATTATTATCACATCTCGTAAATTTCAAAATGATGCATGTATGTATACGATCGTCGTGGGTAGTTTAAACAGATACGTAGTAGAGTTAATTAGATTGTGTTGCTGAACTCGTCAGTTGCGATGTTCTCCAGGCTCAAGTATAGACCTCCAAATGGTGGATGAATGAAACGAGAACCAAAGTGTTAATTTTAAGTGTGATGACGGTTAGAGACTTTTGAACGCACACTCTTTCAGACGGGAGGTGGGACTATCATATGATAAGGAGTTGGTGCAACCCCACAATTTATAAAAATGTTGTTTTTTCCTAAGGAAAATTTAAATATATGTTATAAATAATTTGTTTTGCAACCTCTCAAAATAACATGTATTTTATAACCCCGGGTATTATAGTTCTGACTTCGCCCCTGCTTGGAGAGACTCATTCAAGTGTGATGATTATATTTAAGTAGGAAAGGATAACGTATTTGTGTTCCACAATAATCAGTGCCGAGAAAGTTTGAATAAGAGTTCTCATACAACTGATCTCCACCAATAATACTCAGGCATAGAACTTTTCTTTTTCCTAAACCAAAGGCATAAAGCTAGACTTCAAGTTCATGAGATGTACAAAATACTTTAAACGTTTAATAACCAAAAGATAGTATAGGATTCCTTGTGGAAATCTGTTATTATATTCAACCAAAAGAACGGTCTTTAATTTATGCCTTCTCTTCTTATCTACTCCTTCTATAGTTAGCAGATAAACAACTTTATGCTTATACAGAAACATGTCAACTACTCAACTTTATGCTTGTCCTATATTATTTTTAAAAAAGGAGTTAAATTTGGGTAATATATAAATTTGTTATCATAAATGTCAGGCAACATGCATTTAATTAAGTTATGTCGGGGGTTCGCTAAATTTTAGCAACTTGTTAAAATCTAGCGAGATAGACAGGGTTTCCAATTAAACCTCTTGATGAAATCGGTATGTGTGTTGTTGTCCTGATTTTTTTTGTAAAGAATATATAAATTCATGACACATAACTAGTTAGTCATTTTTGTATATAGGTATAACAATGCAAACATTCCCTCAAACGACATTCATCAAGTTGCCGGCCATGGATGCAGTTAATCTAACTTGACTGATAAGCAAATTGTCTTCGACTCTTCGGTGCTAACGTTATTAAATAATTGTACGACTTACTAGATGGCCTTAGGTACGTACACGATTTGAGCGATTAATCGCAATAATAGTTTATCATATATATAATTAACGTGTTCAAATTTGAGCAATTAATTTGTACCTGTCACTATATTGGAATAAGAAATAAATTGTGACACAGATGAGATAAGATCAATTAACATTAGAGTATTTTTTTTTCCTTCACGAAATTTAAAATCATAACAGTGGGTCCATAGTAAATCATCGACTTTAAGTATTATCACAATAATTGCGCTAACCATGCCAGTCCAGATTGGTGCATGATTGTTTTTTCTTGTGTGAAAAACTATGATAGGAATGATGAAGAAAAAATATCTTCCTAAATCATAAACCATAGTATTTCATCCGTTTCTTTTTAATTATTCTTACAAAACTACGTATAATTTTGATCGGTCAAAAATTTATATAAAAATTATCGTAATAAAAATTTTCAAAAGTTGATCATATAATTAAAAAGGTAAATTTTATGATTAGATTTAAAAAAAAAATCATTTCGACAATTTTGATACAAGTTATAAACCGGTCAAAATTGCACGTAATTTCATAATGAATAATTAAATGAGAACGGAGGGAGTAGTAGTTAAGAAGAATATAATAACGTGGTCTTTCCGATGAATTGATGATCAAACATATCACATATCGGGCAGGAATTAGGCATGGATTAAAAAATGGCTAAAGACCCCATATTACGAAAAACACGAAAATTTTCATATATTTTACTGAAAATTTAACGATTATAGTACTTCAGCCACATCCATAATTACAAAATAGTGTATACATATAATTCATCCACACCCATAAATAAATCCTAGCTCCAGCACCGCTCAAAACGATAAGATGGAACCGATGCTTAAGGCAACTTTATCATGATAATGATAATAATTAGATGATATACTCGATCAAAATTCTGTATACATCAGAGTCGGATTACTATGTAGTAGTATTCAATAAAGTCAGAAGATTAGAAACTTTGTCAGTATAATATTCTGTTTGGATGCGAAATGTTGGATTTTCAAGACCAGATTGACTTGCTACACCTGGTGGGGTGCTGGTAATAAATAAATAAATAACCCGGTTGTAATTTATTTTTATTTTTTTATGTGTAATTTAATTTTTTTTTAAGATATATATATATATATATATATATATATATATATATATATATATTGATGGTTACTCCTAATTAAATAAAATAGTCGTTTGTGTAGCGGTAAAATTGGATTTAAAGTAGTAGAATGTTAGAAGTTCAAATCATGTTATAGCTGCTATTTTTTAAAATTTTCTATTTTTTACCTTTAAATTATCAAAATTCGTAAATAACCATTGTATTTTATCAAACAAGATTACTAAAAAATATATATTATTACTTTTTGTCTTAACTTCATATTTATTTTATGTTATGTTAACTATAGAAAAAATAATTTATTTTTGTATTATACCTTATTTATTTTATCTTATATTCGACATATTTTTTATACGACGACCCAAAAAAAAAACCATCATAGTCCGCGCCTAGCAACACCTATAGAAATTTTCCTAATGTTTTTTTTCTTTCCTTTTAAATATGTGTGATAATGTATCTCAGCGCAATAATGTTGCAATGTGACACAATTTTATTCATTTATAAGAATTATATAATGTTTTTAGAGCTGAATTGTAGCATAAATTCGATTCTATATCTTGAAACGCAATGACCATGGCCGGATTTTGGGCTAGGTCTAAAAGACACGGCCTTAGAACCCTAAAAAAATGTATATTTTCAAGACCCCGTTTGAAAAAATATTAAATATATATATATATATATATATATATATATATATATATATATATATATATATATATAATTTATTTTTTCCCTCTAATCAATAGTTATTTGTGGTTGAGTGGTTGATTTCCTTACTAAAAAGTCTAGTCAACCCGTGTTCGAGTTTTACGGAGAGAAAATTTTGTTTTTTTAATATTTTATTATAGAATTTAGTAAATTAATGAACCATTTCATTTTATGTAAGGTTCTATGTGGTCTTATATATTAAAAAAAACAGAAAATGACCTGATTTATTAAATAAATAACAGATTTGGTTCCTGATTTTCTTTTTAAAAAATCATAGTATAATTTTAGATCGAATGCGAAGTTTGTAAAAATTTTGTTTCGTATTATTGATTTTTTTTGTTAAATGTGCTTTACTTATTGGATATAATATTTTTTAACTTAATATTTTACCATTTATTAATTGTATCTTATAAGTTTTATTTAAATTTATATTTTTTTTACGAAGAAAAAAAACCCGCATTTATGTGGCATAAAAACTCCAAAACTGTGTAAACTACCCTAACAATGACTATGACTTGCCTCCGAGTAAAAATATGAGTAATAAATAGCAACTCACTCTCTTGCACGTCAAGTATATATAACACTGTTTTAGGAGCATTGTGAGATGAAATTTTTTCGTATGAACATTATCCAAATGACAATTTGAAAAAGGTTATTACATACTCGAGATAGATTTGAGTGTACGATATTCATCTCTCAAATTGATCATTCTGGTAAATCAGTTTCTGTTTTTTTTACGCATTTTGAAGTGCACATAAAAATTGATCAGATACTTGACATGAGACGAGGGAGTAATTTATAACATGATCAATTGGTCATGCAAAGGAAAGTAGTTTAGTGTCTCATCATGAATAAACTCATCATATATATATTTTTGCAAATGTACCAAAAGCTCGTAATGTTATAAAGATTAATGTCGATGTATCGTTTAAGGCTTCTGGGACATTAGCCAGTTTTGGAATAGTTGCGAGGGGATCACACCGGGACTGTGGTGGACTTTCTAAACGGTGTGTTTCATGCTTCCTTGGTTCTTATGGCCGAGGCATGGGCACTTCGTATCGCGTGTGTTCTCGCTAAAGAGTTGGGATGACCCTTAGTCATTTTGCAAACCGATAGTCAAAGAGTACATGGGTTCTTATCATCTAATTCGAAGACCATTACTTGGGAGATTAATAGAATCCTTGATTACGGATATTGTTTCATTAAAATCGCAAGAAAAAGGGTGGTCTATCGAGTGGTGCCGAAGATAAGTGAATGCTCCTGCACATTGGTTGGCCAAATCTAGTACTAGTTTATTGAATTTTGGACCTCCTCTTTCGTCTGACCAGTTTCGATCTTTGCTGGCTTATGTTGCGTTGTAATCTGTATTATGTTTCTCATGGAATATAAACGTATCTGAATTTCAAAGAAAATGTATCAAAAGGTTTTTCATTTCAAATGGACTTCCTTACCCAAAATGAAAACAGAAATGGGTCTGGGACATGGACAAGAGCGTAATACCCAGCCCCGTACCGGTACGACTGCCCGAGTTCGAAATGGAAATGACAAAACTTAACGAGTTATCAGCCTTGGACGGTAAAAGTACCAACGATTTGACTTATGTTACTGATCATTTTATTTGGCCATGTGTTAAATAACTTGTTTCAAGATTTTAAACAGTGACGATCATTTCGTGTTAAAAAGTAATACAAAGTCATCCCATTAATTGAGTATACATTTCACGATTATAAAGTCAAAATTTTATCCATGTTGTGTGTGTGTTTTATGTTCTAGGATTAATCCATATGTATTAGGAGGTCTTATTTTTACCTTCCACTCTTTCTCCGAATGTCCAAGTACGGCTAGGTTAACCGTTGCGGACGGGAAATGACAAGTATGTCTTTGACACGACCACAGCTTGTTTAGCAGAAGAAAAAAGCTTTCTGTATTGTTTAAGATAATAATAAATGTTTTGAAGGGTTCAATGATGGAATTAGAATTTAAAACCGGATGACGCTGAATACATGTTTATAGTATTTTTTTATGTAACTAGGAAGGGTAATAAAATCGTCAACTTTTCAACAAAATACATGGAAACAATTTTGAAATTTTTTTAATATGAAGAATGATGTAACCTCTTTTAGTCTGTAACTAGTTCCTCTCTTAAAAAAGTTGTTTGAAACTTTGAATAATCAAATCATTAAAAACAGATTAAAAAAATCAAATAAAATTTGTATTTCATGAAAATGTTAATGTAAATAACATTGATGAATGAAGTCGAACTTGCACTAACAACTTAAGGGGCACACTTCTCTAATTACCCCAACGCTTGCCAATTAAAACCATGAATACAAAATGAGGACTAAAGTTACCTTTTAATATACAAATAATCACATAAAATTTAGTGGTAATCTACAGAAGTGCTTTGTTCCATAGCTAGAATTCCTAGAAATCACTTTCCTTTTCGGTAAAAAGACAAATTAACCTTTTAAGCTACTTAAACATGGGTGCTTACTTGCTTCAAAATCACTTACCAATGCATAACAGAATCTCCTAATTTACTTTACTTTTACTACTACTTCATATACTATATACTAAGTAAAAGTTACCTACGCAAACGTGTAAAACGCGTAATATTCAGATTTGATATAGTTATACAGTTCAAAACGAATTATTAATTAATTTACGCTACATCCGTAATTAGAAAAATATAGTGAGGACAAATTGTTATTCTCCCGTTCCCATTTAATTGTCTATTATATATGTATCAAAATTGTCGAAATAATTTTTTTTTAAATCTAATAATAAAATTTAACATTTGAACAATATGATCAACTTTTAAAATTTTTTATTCCGACAATTTTAATACAAGTTTTTGTCCGGTCAAAATTACACGTAATTACGTAGTGGACAATTAAATAGTAACGAAAAGAGTAATTAATTAGATTAAATACAACGGTAATTATTAAAATAGAGTGAGAGCATTTTTAAATTTTTTTAATAAACTCCATTTTTTTTGAGTTTGATTATATTAATATTAATATGTATCATATTATAATTATATAATTAGTTTAAGTAACAGAGTGACTATACCTTTCTCCTCGATGTATCTTGCTGTCAATGAAAAGCCGGTTTTCACTTAAAAAAAAATATCCAAATAGTGACGGGATTAGTGAAGGTATTTTTTGCTACGAGCTTATTAGCGATTGTTAGGACCAGATTTCTGGTCTAAATATTGTTTATTGTCTATTGGTTTTTACTAAATAAATCCTAACTGTTATTAAGAACTAAGACAGGATTGACAGGTTCCAAGTACCAGTTGCAACCTCAGTTACAACCTACTAAGTTAGTAGTATTAGGTTTCAAGTACTGGTTGCAACCTAAGTTACAACCTGTGGTGACAGGTTTCAAGTACCAGTTGCAACCTCAGTTGCAACCACAGTTCAACCTGCTGTTAAAACAGAATTCTGTCTTGTTTCATTATTCTATCTTACTACTTGTTTAATGTTAATCATTTGTTTTAAAGTATGTAGGATATATTCTCATAAGGTCTTAAACGTATATATGTGTTTATTGAGAATATTAATGTGTTAAGGAAAGATGTTTTATAAAAGATATAAAGAGATTAGTTTATAAGGTTATGTTTCCTTTTAATATATATATCTCTATTCTTATGCTTGTACTTATCACTTGTTTCAATCTTTTGATTCTTATAATATTCAGTAAAGATATGTATAAAGATTGATTGATATGTGGAGTTAAATGTTTCATATGTTTATGGAAAGATATTATCTTTAAGAGATCATATCTTTATATGTTTCCTTTCAAAGGAAAAGATTAACTCCTACTTTCAAGTGTGTTACTAAACAGGTATTAATCAAAGATGATTAGAGTCAATCCATGCTGAAGAATCTCGTGATACTTGGAGAGATTGAAGCTAATCAACCAAGTCAAAAGCAATCAAAAGATATTGAAGATAGAAGATTGTTTTTACTTGTTTATATACTTAGTAACTTAAGCTTGTAAAGGTGTGTGTTCTAAATTATAAAGAACTTATTTTCTAGAGAGAATACACGTGAGCTTTAAAAAGAAAACAATGGTGGGATGCCATTGATTTATAAGTGATAGTTATAGAGTAGGAGCAATATAGTGATAGGCAGAAAAACATAGAGGGAGTCTAAGTTTTTCATTAAGACTTGAGTCATATATTGTAAGCTTTTTATAATATCATAATCTGGGTAAGTGCCCCGGAGACGTAGCCTAGTTAGGTGAACTCCGTTGTTAAATGTGCGTGTGAATTATTTCCAAGTACATTTAATTTTAAAACAGTTCTGTCCATTAATACACTTGGTTCCAACTGCAGTTCCAACCTCACTTGGAACCTTATACACTTGGTTCAAACTGCAGTTCCAACCCCACTTGGAACCTTACTGCAAAACTGCATCTAGAACAACGGATAGGAATTTCAATTGGTATCAGAGCTTCACACTAGATCTTACTTAGTGTGGATCCTGTGTTCTAGTAACAATGGACTTAATGAGGGAAGGAAACGCCTTCAACAAACCTCCATTGCTTGAAGGAGGAGTAAACTATGGAGTATGGAAAATTAGAATGAGGTCCTTCATCAAACAGCAGAATGAACATGCATGGAAGACTGTTATGTATGGATGGGAGGCTCCAACTACCATGGATAATGAAGGAGAACTGATTCTCTTACCTGAAGACAGATGGTCTGCTGAAGAAGACAGAAAATCAAGTGCCAACTCAACAGCCATAAACTTGATTTTTGCTGGTGTAACTCTCAGCGTATTCAGGTATATCTCTCATTGTGAAACAGCTAAAGAAGCATGGGATATTTTGCAAGTTACTTTTGAAGGAACAACTAAAGTAAAAGCTTTCAAACTTCAACAGTTAACTACCCAATTTGAGAACTTAAGAATGGAGGAAGATGAAAACATTGAACAATTTAATGGTAGAATCTGCCACATTGCTCATCAAGCTGGAACATTAGGTGAAAAATACAGTGATGCTAAGCTTGTTAAGAAAACTCTTAGGTCACTCCCAGAAAGGTTTGAAATTAAGGTCACAGCTATTGAAGAATCAACTGACTTAGATAATCTTAAACTTGAAGAACTCATAGGAAATCTTAGTACACATGAACTGAAATTCTTCAAACTTAAAAGACCAGAAAAGGGAATAGCATTTCAAGCTAAGAAATCTGAATCTAATACCTGTGATAAAATGAGTGATGAAGAACAACTAGCTTTCTTTGCAAAAAAGGTGTACAAAAAGTTTTATAAGAAAAAGGAGGATGATACTGGTTCATCTAAAAACTTTCAGAAAAAGGATAACCAGTTTAAGACAGAGTCTAGATTCAATAATAACTCTACAGGAAAGTGGAATTCCAAAGAAAAGGATAACAAAGAATACAAATCTAAAGAGATTCAGTGTAGAGAATGTAGAGGTTTTGGTCATATTCAGGCTGAGTGTGCAAACACTTTAAAAAGAAACAAAAATGCTTATATAACCACTCATAGTGATAGTGATTCTGAGAGTAACAGTGATGAAGAGGATGGTTCAAATTTTGTTAATTTCATGGGAATAATCACTGAAAAAGAACCTACTTATGAAAGTGACTGTGAGCATGTTTCAACCCCAGTTACAACTGCCTGTGAAACATATAGCAGTGATGAGGAAGAGCCTTCTGATGAAAACATTACTAAGCAATACCTTGTTCTGTATGAAAAGTATAAAAGTCTGAGTAAACAATATTTGATCATAAGCAAGTTGAATGTTGATCTAAAGGATGAGGTCAAAAATCTTACTGAGAAGCTTAAATTACAACTGGCTGAACTTACTGAAACTAAAAAGATAATAAAATTGCTGAATGTCTCTGCTTCAGATAAATTAGATGACATGCTGTCATATTCTAGAGGATCCAAAGATATCAGTGGTCTAGGGTACTATGGTGGTAAGAGTACAGGAAAAACTACTTTTATTGAAGCTGTTGCTAAAGCTAAAACTCATGATTTTGATCACAAGGTTAGAAGCTCAGTTGCAACCAGAGTTGCAACCAGGAATAAAACTCAGGTTTATGTAAAGAAGGTTGGAAGCTCAGTTACAACCAAAGTTGCAACCATGAACAAACTGAATAACTTTAGGTTGAAATTGTGCAATTTCTGTAAAAAACCTGGTCATTCTGAAATCCAGTGTTATTTAAAAAGAAACAGAAAGTATATTTCCCAGAAAACCTGGTTGGCTTCTGTCAATAAAAATTTGAAATGGGTTTGGAAAGTTAAAGAAAAAGCAATCTTAGTTGCTAACAACAAAGCTGTTATCAACTCTTTGAATGCTGTTACTTCTAATGATTGGTATTTTGACAGTGGATGCTCTAAGCATATGACAGGTACTGCAAGCCTCCTAAAAAATGTCACCATTCTTACAGGTAACACTGTTGTGTTTGGAGGAGGAGATACAGGTAAAATTATTGGTAAAGGTACCTTAAACAAACCTGGAATGCCTGATATTGAGGATGTTTTTCTTGTAGATGGTCTAAAAGCTAATCTAATTAGTATCAGTCAACTCTGTGATAATGAAATGACTGTTAAATTTGACAAAGAAAGGTGTCTAATTACTAATCTTAACAATGATTTAATCATGACTGGAGTTAGATCAACCAACAGTTGCTATGTGTTTGAAAAAGCTGAAAAAGAATTGCCTCAAAGTAGGTGTAATCAAGCCATTACTAATAATGTAGATATTTGGCATAAAAGGCTTGGGCATGTGAATTACAAAACTTTAGATAAGCTTGTTAAAAAGGAATTGATAAGAGGAATTCCTAAACTTAGTGCTAAAACTCAAAGTGTCTGTGGTGATTGTGCAATAGGCAAACAAACCAAAAGTATTCACAAAAGTACTAGTCTAATCTACACTAAGAGAGTCTTAGAACTTCTTCACATTGACTTGATGGGTCCTATGCAAACTGCCAGTATAGGTGGTAAGAAGTACATTCTAGATTTCTCTAGATACTCTTGGGTAGTGTTCTTAAAGGATAAGTCTGAAACTTTTGAACTATTCAAAACTTTGTGCTTAAAACTGCAACTTGAAAAAGGTTCCACTAGTGGTAATATTGCTAGGATTAGAAGTGATCATGGAACTGAATTTGAAAATATCAGGTTTAAAGAATTCTGCAACTCCTTAGGAATATGTCATGAGTTCTCTGCTCCTAAGACTCCACAGCAAAATGGCATAGTTGAAAGGAAAAATAGAACCATTCAGGAAATGGCTAGAGTAATGCTTAACTCTAAGAAACTTGCCAATAGATTTTGGGCTGAAGCTGTTAATACTGCCTGTCATATAGTTAATAGAGTTTATATTACTAAAGGTACTTCCATGACAGCTTATGAAATATGGAAAGGTAGAAAACCCAATGTAAAGTATTTTCAAGTTTTTGGATGTGTCTGTTACATTCTCAGAGATAGAGAGCATCTTGGTAAATTTGACTCTAAAAGTGATAAAGGGATTTTTCTTGGTTATGCTCAGAATAGTAGAGCATTTAGAGTCTTCAATCAAAGAACAAACTGTGTTATGGAATCTTATAATGTGTTATTTGATGACCTAAAAACTATTGATGAGATTACAGGTGATGATGAACAGGCTGAGACTACAGAAAAAGAGAAAGAAGAAACTCAACAAACTGGAAGTTCCAGAATGGTTGGAAGTCCAGTTGCAACTGAGGTTACAACTGAGGTTGGAACTGAGGTTGGAACCACAGTTGAAACCCAGAATGCTGCTGAATCTGAAGAAGAAGAAGAAAGTTCTAATGCTCAGTCAACTAGCAGGCCTCGCTATGTAAGGACTCAGAAAAATCATTCTCTTGACAATGTCATAGGAGAAGTTACATCAGGTATGAAAACCAGAGGTAAAAGAAATAATGTTGTTCACTTTGCTTGTTATATCTCTCAGTTAGAACCTAAGAATATAAAAGAAGCTCTAGAAGATAGTGAATGGATTTTAGCTATGCAGGATGAATTGGCCCAATTTGAGAGAAATGATGTATGGACTTTAGTACCCAGACCTTCTAATAAAAATGTTATAGGGACTAAATGGATTTTTAGAAATAAAAGTGATGAGGATGGAGTGATTATCAGGAATAAAGCTAGGTTGGTAGCTCAGGGTTATACACAAATTGAGGGAATTGACTTTGATGAAACCTTTGCTCCTGTAGCTAGAATTGAATCCATTAGAATGCTACTATCTCTTGCATGTCTGTATGATTTTAAACTGTTTCAACTTGACATAAAGAGTGCTTTTCTTAATGGTGTGATTAATGAAGAGGTTTATGTCTGTCAACCTAAGGGATTTGAAGATCCTAACTTTCCTGAACATGTTTATTTGCTGAAAAAGGCCTTGTATGGTCTTAAGCAAGCCCCTAGAGCTTGGTATGATAGATTGACCAAGTTTTTGCTTGAAAAAGGTTTTAAAAGAGGGGGAGTTGATAAAACTCTGTTTACAAAGAAAACTACAAAGGATATAATTGTTGCTCAAATATATGTTGATGACATTGTGTTTGGCTCATCTTCTAATAAGAGGATTGAAGAATTCATTTCTGATATGAAAAATGAATTTGAAATGAGTGGTGGAGGTGAATTGACTTACTTTCTAGGATTGCAAGTTAAACAGAATGAGAAAGGGATTTTTCTATGTCAAAGCAAGTATGCAGACAATCTTGTTAAGAAGTTTGGTCTAAGTGAGAGTAAAGAAAAGAGAACTCCTATGAGTACTACTCTTAAACTGTCTAAAAATGATAAAGGAAAAAGTGTTTGTCCCAGTCTTTATAGATCCATGATTGGAAGTTTGCTGTATTTAACTGCTAGTAGACCAGACCTTTGCTTAAGTGTAGGAGTTTGTGCCAGATATCAAGCAAATCCTTTAGAACCTCATCTTCTAGCTGTCAAAAGAATTCTAAGGTATGTAAAAGGAACACCTCATCTAGGCCTATGGTATTCTAAAGATACAAACCATTTTCTTAGTGGCTACTGTGATGCAGATTGGGCAGGAAACATAGATGATAGAAAGAGTACTTCTGGTGGTTGTTTTTATTTTGGAAACAATCTTGTTTCTTGGTTCAGTAAAAAGCAAAATTGCATATCTTTATCTACTGCTGAGGCAGAATATGTTGCAGCTGGAAGTGGATGCACTCAACTTATTTGGATGAAACAAATGTTAACTGATTATAATGTTAAACAAGAGATATTAACTCTGTTTTGTGATAACAAAAGTGCTATAGATTTAGCCAAAAATCCAGTTCAACATTCCAGAACCAAACATATTGATCTAAGGCATCATTTTATTAGAGAACTAGTTGAAGAAAAGAGCTTAATTTTAGAACATGTTTCAACTGAAAGACAACTAGCAGATATTTTCACAAAGCCCCTTGATACAAACAAGTTTGAATCATTAAGAAGTGACATAGGGGTATGTCATTATCAATCTAACTGAATACTTTTGCTAAATATGTCTGTATTGAGTACCTTTAATAAGTTTTATTTCTAAGGTTAAAGTCTTATTTTGAGCTATGATGTTTTTGTCTTGAAAAAGCCGCTTTTTTTGGTGTCTCAAAAACAGATGTGAGGTAACTTGTCCTTAAAAAACCTCTCTGGTAATAGAGTTGCAAGCACAAAGTGCAATTTTATATGATGGTTGCAAGTCCAGTTGCAACATCAGTTGAAACCTCACACTCTCTATAGTTGGTTGGAAGTTCAGTTGCAACATCAGTTGAAACCTCGTGTTAAAAATACTGGTTGCAAGCTCAGTTGGAACATCTGTTGAAACCTCAGTCTATGTTATAGCTGTCAAGACAAAGTCTTGTAAATTTTTGACATCACTTATACTCTTTCCTTGCTGAGGTCATCAAACTAGTTTTTGTGTAGAAATAAAAACGGATTTGCTCAATTTAAGCTCCTAAAATCTAATCTTTATTAGAGTTATTCTTTGATAAACATATTTTCGTGAGTAAATTGCTAGATTTCTTCTGTTCACCTAAAAGTTAGATATCTGTTTAAGTGTTCTTTAGCTTGAATCAAGTCAAATTTCCTTAAAGCTTCAACTTTTGAATTTTCAAATGTTGGATGAATCTGTTTTGAAAAAGGAATGTTTATCTGTTTAATTGGCTGAATTTATCTTAATGCCAACTGTTTCTTTCGTGATCATAGTATGATTTATTTCTCAAAATTCTGTTGATAAAATACTTCCTATTTTTAAGCCTAAATCTGTTCCTTAATTGATTTGCATGTATCTATTTCCTATTTCAAAAAGATATGGACTTAATTGCTCTTTATATAAACTTCTTTTTTACTATCCAAAATCAATTACTTTTTACAGAATAACTCTCTCTCTCTCACCTCTGTAAAACCCTAGGCCTGCTTTAGAAACCCACTGCAAGGTTCTAAGTAAGGTTCTAACCCCAGTTGCAACCATGTCATCAAACCCTTCTAAAAACCCCAACCTGAACATTGATGATGATTGCACTCTAAGAGATTTCATGAATAAATCTCCTACAAGTCCAGGATCAAAAGCTAAGGTAAGTGAGACTTCCTCATCTCAGAAAAAGCGCACTAAGAAAAGAGCTAGGAAAACTGTAGAGGATCATCCAACTCCAACTGTTTTCTCTTATAAGTCTAAGTTTCATGAGACTGATCCTAGGTTTTGGAGTAGGACCACGTATAGAAGGTTTAGGTCTTTTAATGGTAGGGAGGTTCACAGTGAAAGAAGACTTAATCTAGTTAGCTATCCACATATTCAAGTACATATTGAGAAACTGCTGTCAGCTGTTGGCCTAGATAGAACTATTTCTTATCCTAATTCTTATTACCCTGCTGTAATTAAAGAATTCTATGCCAATCTTAGTAATACTGTGTTTGTTAAGGGTGATCCTGCCTATGGCAGAGTGTTTTTAAGGGGTGTGACTCTGGATTTCACCCCTAAGTTGATCAATGACTATCTGTGCTGTCCTAGTCCTACTGAAGTTGATAATGTTGAACCAGACTTAGAAATACTAGCTTTAATTCTAACTGGCAAGAACAATAGGTTTGATGGTCACTCTATTAAAACCTCCTCCCTCACCTTGTGTGCATCTGTGCTGCACAAAATAGCTAGGTTCAATTGGAATCCCACTAAGCAGCCATCCAAAGTCAATAAGGAAATGGCCATATTTCTCTATAGGATCATGTCCTCTTTGCCAATTGATTTTGGTACTCATGTTTTTAATTTGATTAAAGAATTCAGTGCTGATACCTCATCCTCAATTTTGCTCCCCTTTCCTTGTCTAATCACTGGGGTGATTATGGCTCAAGTCCTACCTATGACTGGATCCAAGCCTATTAGCACAGCCACAGAACCAATCTCAGATTGTCCCTCTGCTATTTATATCTCTGCAAAACTGCTCAAAGAAGGGCATGTCAATGACATATCTGGAGAAAATGGCAAAGAAAAAGAAGAAGAGACATCTACTGCTCCCTCAGACAAGAAGAAAGGAGTAAAGTGGTACTTACTCCAGAAGCTGGCTTATAATCAAGAAAGGAGAGCTGAATTGGATGCTGATGATTATCAAATCAATAAGCTGCTGGTGGATATTATTGAGAGTGAGGATGATGATGATAGTGATGGTGTTTCAATCAGCAGTGAGGATGACAATGCAGAAGATGAAGAAGTAGTCAGGCAGAATCCTCTAAGAGAAAGACCCCCACAGTGTGATATTCCAAGTGACTAATTCCAATGGTTGCTGACAAATAGGGGGAGTGAAGTTTATGTTGAAGTTTATGTTTTGGTTTATTTCAATTTCAAGACTCAATGCTGATGGTTTTAATTATTTTTTTAATTGTTGTACTAAGACATTGTTGTGCCATGTTTTTGGCCTTTAAATTTCTGCAATTTCCATTTTGATGTCTTTTAAATTGAATTTATGAAGTGCCTGCAATTCTAACATACAGGGGGAGCTTAAACAGATGACTCTTTAGTATTGTTAATATACTTTTTAAAAACTGTGCTGATATTGAATTTGCAGGTGGTTGGATGATTTATAAACTTAATTGATTTGTCAAAACCAATGACAAAGGGGGAGATTGTTAGGACCGGATTTCTGGTCTAAATATTGTTTATTGTCTATTGGTTTTTACTAAATAAATCCTAACTGTTATTAAGAACTAAGACAGGATTGACAGGTTCCAAGTACCAGTTGCAACCTCAGTTACAACCTACTAAGTTAGTAGTATTAGGTTTCAAGTACTGGTTGCAACCTAAGTTACAACCTGTGGTGACAGGTTTCAAGTACCAGTTGCAACCTCAGTTGCAACCACAGTTCAACCTGCTGTTAAAACAGAATTCTGTCTTGTTTCATTATTCTATCTTACTACTTGTTTAATGTTAATCATTTGTTTTAAAGTATGTAGGATATATTCTCATAAGGTCTTAAACGTATATATGTGTTTATTGAGAATATTAATGTGTTAAGGAAAGATGTTTTATAAAAGATATAAAGAGATTAGTTTATAAGGTTATGTTTCCTTTTAATATATATATCTCTATTCTTATGCTTGTCCTTATCACTTGTTTCAATCTTTTGATTCTTATAATATTCAGTAAAGATATGTATAAAGATTGATTGATATGTGGAGTTAAATGTTTCATATGTTTATGGAAAGATATTATCTTTAAGAGATCATATCTTTATATGTTTCCTTTCAAAGGAAAAGATTAACTCCTACTTTCAAGTGTGTTACTAAACAGGTATTAATCAAAGATGATTAGAGTCAATCCATGCTGAAGAATCTCGTGATACTTGGAGAGATTGAAGCTAATCAACCAAGTCAAAAGCAATCAAAAGATATTGAAGATAGAAGATTGTTTTTACTTGTTTATATACTTAGTAACTTAAGCTTGTAAAGGTGTGTGTTCTAAATTATAAAGAACTTATTTTCTAGAGAGAATACACGTGAGCTTTAAAAAGAAAACAATGGTGGGATGCCATTGATTTATAAGTGATAGTTATAGAGTAGGAGCAATATAGTGATAGGCAGAAAAACATAGAGGGAGTCTAAGTTTTTCATTAAGACTTGAGTCATATATTGTAAGCTTTTTATAATATCATAATCTGGGTAAGTGCCCCGGAGACGTAGCCTAGTTAGGTGAACTCCGTTGTTAAATGTGCGTGTGAATTATTTCCAAGTACATTTAATTTTAAAACAGTTCTGTCCATTAATACACTTGGTTCCAACTGCAGTTCCAACCTCACTTGGAACCTTATACACTTGGTTCAAACTGCAGTTCCAACCCCACTTGGAACCTTACTGCAAAACTGCATCTAGAACAACGGATAGAAATTTCAGCGATGGTTTTTGTGACGGATTTGTGACAGTTTAGCTAATTTACAGATTTGTAACAGTTTTTTAAATTAATAATAGGTTTGTGACAGGTTTTGACTCTTAATAAATCAAAAATTATTTTGTATTGTTTATATCACCAAATAGTTACTTATTCTATGTATTCTTATTATTACTCTCAACTCAGCCATCGATTACAGTTGTCATCTAATAATTGGGAATTTAATGGATCCCCAACTCACATCCTATTGCATTAACCTTTTGTCGTTATATGTACAGAATTGTGTGGCAAATGCACAAAAGTAAACAGAAGATCGAAATGTTTTGGGAGAAAAAACACTATATACTGCCCTGGTAGAAGTGTGTAGCAACAGTCGTTTCTTTTTAATATACGTGTTTTATACCGTTTAGTATATCAAATTACGTGATTTTAATGATTTAGTTATCCATGTTTTAATTTTTTCAATCTAGGTATCGCACTATAAAAACTTTTTAATTTAGATATTACCGTCTAAATTAATAACGGAATCATGTCATATGAGAGCACGTGTTTGACAAACGTTAACATGAGAGTATAATTTTGTCATTTTGCAACAAAATATATTATCATACAAAAACGTTTCCGTCAATTTCACATAAAACAAAAATCAGCCTATAGTGCAAATTTGGGGGTAAACGTTGTTCTATTATGATATATTTTGATGCACAATGATAAAATTATCATCTCACGTTCAAGTTTATCAAGCACGTGTTGTCATGTGACATGATTCCGTGATTAATTTAGACAGATGTACCTAAATTGTACAGTTTTTTATAGTGTAGTACTCAAATTGAAAAAATTGAAATGTGAATAAACAAATCGTTAACACAAACATAATTTGATGTAGTTAACGTTTTTTTTTTCTTTCATATACAATATTCAACTATCGTTTATATATAGTACTATTTCTTAAATTTCTTTGATTTATAGCGTTTACCACTCTTATTTACCACTCTTATTTGCCTAAAACCCTTGTATATATATAAGTTTTGAGACTCAAAAGAGCGAAATGAAATGTGAATCATTATTTACAGTTTGCAAAATCACACATTGAAGTACTCTTTGCGATTTTCCGGAGATTAATCTTCGACATTGAAAAAAAACGATCATTTCCAATTTTATGCATCTGTGCTCAAACACAGATCGTTTCTCATGTACATCCAATAATGTAAACAACTATGAATTGATTCCATTTTTCTAGTAGAAGTGGACAAATAAAGCTCACAATCACAACTTCTGTTACATACACACAATGACAAAATGTGTGTATAGCATTTCCTAAACAAATACAAACCATTACTATAATGTTACACCATTACACATCAACAGATTATGCACACATCCAATTATGTAAACAACTATGAATTGATTCCATTTTCCTAGCAATAGTGGACCAATAAAGCTCACAAATCACGACTAGTGTTACAACTTACACACAATATATGTATAGTAAAACAAAATAAAAACCATTACTATAATGTCACACAATTATACATCAACATCATACCCCATCACCAATTGATGCCCTCTCAATAGAGGAGAGTGATTTTCATTTCATATCTCTCACCCAATCTCATCATCTTCATTCACTTCCTCTTCTTCAACACCAACAAAAAATAAAATAAACCAAAAATGTCAAATTTAAAAATTATCCTATTTTCACTAATTTTATTATTAACCTCAACTCACATTGCCTCAAATAATATAGTCTCCACCCTCTCCGCCTTCCCGGACCTCTCCGCGTTCACCTCCCTCCTCTCCTCCACCTACGTAGCTAATGACCTCTCGGATAGAACCTCGTTAACCATCCTCGCTATACCCAACAATCTCCTCTCTCTAACCTCTCCTCCCTCTCCCGACTCCCTTCGCTACCATATACTACTTCAGTACTTAACGATAAACGACCTTCACGCCATACCCACTTCAGGTAAGCTCATAACCACGCTCTTCCAAACTACTGGAAGAGCGTTCAGCAGCTACGGGTCGGTTAACATCACTTTCGACGCTGAAACAAAGGAAGTCGCGTTCCACTCCCCTTCTTCGACCGCTAACATGATATCAGAAGTGAAATGTTTTCCTTACAACCTCTCCATATTCACAGTCGATAACGTTTTAAGTCCGATAACAACAGATCTAACAGCCTCCGAGACTAGGCCTTCGATGAATTTAAACATTACTAACACGCTCGTCAAGGAGGGCCACAGCTTCCACGTGGCGGCGTCCATGTTGTCGGCATCTGGAGTTGGCGCAGAGTTTGAAAATGACGAGGGAGGGGCGGGTTTGACCCTGTTTGTACCTACGGACGAGGCGTTTGCTAATCTCCCCGCGTATGTGAGGTTCCAGTCCTTACCCGCCGGAAAGAAAGCGGAGGTTTTGAGGTTTCATGTTTTGAGGTCTTATTACCCGTTAGGGTCGTTGGAAGGGATTGTGAACCCGGTGCAACCCACTTTAGCTACGGAGGAAACGGGGGCCGGGAGATTTACTCTTAATATATCAAAAATAAATGGGTCCGTCGCCATTAATACTGGAATAGACGAGGCGATGGTTACTCAGACTGTGTTTGATCAGAATCCGGTAGCTATTTTCGGCGTTTCTAAGGTTTTATTGCCTAGGGAAATATTTGGGGATAATCCGACGGTGGATAATGGTGAACTGGATTTAGGTGCGGAAGCACCGGTTAATTCCCCTATGTCGGGTTTTTATGGTCCGACCGGGTCGAGAGAGGAGATACAATCGTCCGTGGCGGCCGGTGGGGGTGTATATATGTGGTGTATGTGTATAGCATTATTTTTGTATTTGGTATGACATTTTTTTTTTTACTTTTGTAATTGATTTTTAGTATTTGGGAAATTGTGATACGGGTTATTTTTCAGATGGGGTAACAAAGGCCAGCCCATTTCTGAATTTTTGTACTATCCTTCTTGATATTTATTTTTGTATTGATGGTGAAATTGAGATATTGCATATAGGTAGCTAGCCTCGTTTTTTCTTTGTGGGTCTTCGTATTGTACTCTTAAATACTGTATTTTTTAGTGGGAATCTTGCCATTTTGTCAACTTGATAAGATTTACTCTCTCTTAGAAAACTTGATGAGTGTATACATTGAAATACCATTAGCCTTTCACACTTTTACTTTCTCCATTTAAGCTATCTTTGAAAAAACATTGATGGTTTTTTTTTTGTTGCTATTCTTGTTGTTAGTGTATTTATTCTGTTATTAGTTGAAAACTTGAAATAATCACGTAAGCTAGCGTTAATTTTTACTTAATGGGTCTTCATTTGGTATTCGAGAATGAAACAACTGTACAAAACTATTTTGAATAGTTTATAGGTCTAAGTATTAGAAATTGTACGGACTAAATATGGTACTAATTTGTTCAATCGGAAATGGGAATGGTGTCCTACAAACTTATGCAATAGACAAGAGAAATTGATAGTTGGCTTAGCTCGAATGTTCAATACCAAAAATAGGGACATAGACGATACAACTTACTCTATCTGTTCTATTTAATTGTCTATTACAAAATTACATGCAATTTTGATCAGCTTATAACTTATATCAAAATTGTTGAAACGAAATTTTTTAAAATCTAATCATAAAATTTAACATTTAAACTATATAATCAATTTTTGAAAATTTTCATTTCGATAATTTTGATACAAGTTCTTAACCCGTTAAAATTGCACAATTTCGTAATAGAAAATTAAATATCATAACATCTTTCTTTTATAGCATAAAACATACAACTTACTTGTAGTAGTTATTTTTGTTGAAAAAAGAAAGATATTTTATAGCAATGGACTGTAGCTTACTACCAGATGGAGTATAAATAACCAAAAAGGTGGTTGTCCCCAAACTCCTTTATTTTTATCACGTTTATTCAATACATTTACCAACTTTTAGGCTTTTTAGCAGATAAATTATCAATGAAGCATATGAACATTAGATATGTGATAGTAAAATGCTCGTTCTATGCTATAAAAATTGTCTTTTTAGTTAAGTTTTATGTAATATATAAAAACATACTAAATAAATTGCTATTTCCGTCTTTCGCATGAGATTTTCCTTAAAACTACCTCTCCCCCCTCCCCCCGGCCTATTATCACTTATCAAGCGCCTACTTCTTCATAGTACGTCAAAAACATATACAGTGCTATAAAAGCTGAAATTTCAACTAAATCAATCATATATTTTTTTCATTTTTATATAGTACTAGTTAGTTACCCAAAAAGTTAAATGCAGAAAAACTACATTTAATAATTAGATTAATCTCATTACCAAAACATCTCTTTCAACAATGACGAGTTATCCATGTCCAATTCTTTTGGTCAAAATCATCACGGACGATAATTGGCAATTATTATATTAATACTAGTAATAGTAATCCACGTATTGCGTGTGTGACACGTAATTGCATAAATATGATCCGGTACAAATAAATTTAATATTTTCAAAAACTTTACAAAAATAATTGGTTGAATATCATAAAATTATAATGTTTTATTGTTATAGTAATATAAAAATACATGTATGATGATTTGTTTGAGAGATGATTTGATATGTGAAAAAAAAGAATATTTATTTATTTATTTAAATTGCATTAAGTTATTTTAGTAACTAGTAAATTGGAATAGAGGCATTTTTAGAAAAAATTGATAAAATTGGACAGCCTCAAGATTTCTTAAGTTCCCGATATAATTTGGACTGTTAGTTTCTTTCGTGTCAAATGAAATCCTCTGGTCACATTTCTTAATTTTTACACATTTTACCACTAAGCTTTGACGAATTGTCTGAAATTTAGTAGTACTACTACGTACACTAGTAGTTTATATTTTTTTTTAATGTGTAAAGTGATATAGACAAGACATCTATCTAGTTATATAACTTCGATTGCTGAATGAATTACGTACACTTTACATTAACTATTTGATGATTGATCTATATTGACTAATAAAATATATTATTGACTGGTTTATTAGTCTTTAATTCTTAGCGGAGTACTAACTTTTGACGACCGATCGGAAATTTCATAATCAACTGATGTTTAATAATAATTCTGAATATTTGGATTTTTTTCCAAGTAAATTCTGACAAATATTATTATTTTGGTTGACGTAAAGGCACAGTTCCATCAGATCTAAGTACAACTCTCCCTACTTCTTTCTTTTTTTATTAAAAAAAATTGTTTCTGTTTTGTTTTTGTTCCTCGTCTATGGTCTATCCCTCCAATTAGGGCTGGGAAAAAAACGAAAAAACTAAATCGAACTGAAAAAAATTGAAAAAGACCGAAACAAAAAAACCGAAAAATTTTCGGGTCGGTTTCGGTTTTCAGTAAAACCGAACCGAAAAAGACCGAAAAAACCGAAAAATCAAAAATAAAACCGAAAAATAACCGGAAAAAACCGAAATTGGACCGAAAAAATCGGTCCGGTTCGGTCCAAAAAATAAAAAGACCGAAATCGAAAAAAAGCGAACCAAAAAATATGCTCGATTTAAGTTTCGTTTTTACCAAAAACCGAACCGGATCGGACCGAACTCGACCCTACTTCGAATGGTAGTGGAAATTAGGTAACACTAAATAGACAAGAAAAAATATTAGTCTAAATTTATTAGCTGGCTTGTGAAGGGATAGTGTCTCCTAGGGTGGGGCACACTAGAAACTTCTATAAACTTCATTTAATGTTACTATTAAATCTACTTTCAAATTTAATAGATAAATGATAGAATTATGTATATTAGGGTAATCAATGGTCCACGTTAAGTCATGTCAAAAAATCTATATTTATATATAAAAATGATGAAACAATAACATAAGTAATATAGTTTATTAGTATTTTATTGATAAGGAGAGCATACAAAAGTTAATACGGGGATTGCTTGAGAGCAGTTGCATCAGTTTTCTTATATCACAAATTTAACTTAAATATGAGCAGATTGTTCAAATATTGTATACGCATCAGTTTCTTTATTCATTACCTTAAATATACATAAATTCAAATATCTATAAAATATAATGGATCAAGATGTTCACTTATAATTAAAATAATAATTTCTCCCTCTTACTTTTCTCTTATTCTCTCTCATTTATTTATACTTTTCACATATAAATTAATAAAATAACAAAAAGATGAGTTGTATAGTTGTGATAGAGAAATTTATAAAAAAACTGATAAATTGTATAAACCAAAACGTTTCCTTATAAGTTGTAAAAATATATTTTTACTTTAAATACGAGAAAACTTGTAAGTTATTTAATGTGATTGGTCTAGTAAATTAATTTGGGTTAAAAAAAATTGATATAAATATATTAAAATATATTAATATTTAGTTATGATAATAAATTTAATAGGAAAGGTGAAAAATGTATAAAATTAAATTATTAACCAGAAAATATAAAAGTAATATTAATTAGTTTAAATATAAGAAAAAATATAAAAAAAAATTGATATGTTTGCTCTAAACGTAACTGATGCACTGCTTTTTTTTGCAAAATCTCAACAAAAAGTAAAACATATCATTTGAGGATATTGATGCTGATGGTTATGTGGAACTCTCGCATGGATAGCATATAAAGCCCATCACTAAACAAGCCCAATTGTTATATAGACCCGTTTATTGATAATAATGGGCTTGATCAGACATGGAATCAATTAATTCTAAGATAATAATGCTCGCAATAAGATGGAATTTTAGCAAGAAAATTAGATTTGGAAATTTTATTGACTCTATGAAAATGTCAGCCGATGGATATGGTAACAGTTTCTGTTTTATTTTTGGGGTACATATATAAACTAATAACCTGACCCAAAATCATGATAAACAAACAAATGGACATATATAGTTTTAGTTATTACTTCTATATTATTGTACTTGTTGACAGTGTTGTTGATGATTATTATGTACTTTTTCTGCAGTTCAATAGTTCATTTATCATATTTGTTTCATATAGGATTGAAAGTTGTGTGTACGTATGAAGTTATCATAGTCAGCTCATCATTAACCGCAACTTTCAATAATTGAACATTTTTTCTCTCTCGTTACGATTAATTGTAAATGTAAAGAGCTATTACGTGCATTCTTATTCCATGTTTTAGGAAATATTCATGAGTTATTTTGGCAAAATAGCATATGATACTTTACAAGATTGTGTAATTGAACGTTACGATATTACTCCTACATTAAGTTTGGTATATGGCATATGTGATATGCTAGTGGTATATATGAAGTTTGTCATATGACATATGCACGTAACGCTGCAATATCATGAATCTTTTGTACTGATTTCACTGCTATCTGCAGGTGCCAAGGGCGCCATTCCCAGAATTGAGAATAAAACTCGACTCAATATATCAAATTCCGCACAATGTTTAAATCGAGAGAGTGAGAGAACTATAAGAGACTTGAGGTAATTTTCAGCAATGTTAGATAATTATGATTCATGTTCAGTTCATTTTCGATTTCAGACTTTTAGCAAACGGTGATACATATTCAGATCCAAACTAGAAATAGCATCCTCTCTTCTTTATAAAATTCTAATTTGGTGGTTTAATTCACAAGACGTCACTCAAACAAATTACTTTTTACTTCTTTGATCTAACCGCAATAGATTTTTTTAATTCAAACAGTTTAACATTTAAATTGACACGCATAAGCAAAGCAAGGTTGAAATTGGGGGAAAAGATGATTACGAGATAGGAAACATTATAATGGGAGATGAAAAAAGATAAATGATTAAGGATGAGCATGAGAGAACTTTAACTATAATTCGTATGTCATGAGAGTGTGTATGCCACTTTTTCTTATTCATAAAGTGTCAAATGTGATATGCTCTACTTTATCATGCCATGTTTTTTGTACACTCAGGATATACAAGTCCTTAAATTCTTCTTTCAACTATAAGTACTTAATTTCTTTCAAAACAGTTTCCTGTCATTGCTAATAATAGTAACTTAAAATTTTGGAAACTTAATTTTTCTAAGATAATATGTTTAATTTATAGAGCTGGATAATGAACAAACCAAAACCGGTTTGGATTAGTTGAGTTTGAACTTAAATGGATGTTACTATAGAAATTATAATTTACTAAACGTATAAAACAAAGCCTTTAAGTACAATTAAAGCAAAATGCATTTGGAAAACTGGGAAAATAGAATACCAAAAACTACGCAAAAAGTACCTCATGACACTATATATCCAGTCTGTTATTTTTAACCTAAACATATATGAATTTTGATATTGAGTAATTTAGATTTAAATAAACCAACTTGTGTCAGGCACACCGCGATTCCAGTGGTTTGGGTTCAAAGTATAGCGCAACTCTTTGGATTTCCATGTTCCTTTATGATAGCGCGGATTCATCAATGATTAACCAGTTCTTGAACTTTACGAGTCTACTTGTGATACAAGATTTTCTTTTTGGAAATTTATCTTTCAAGAATTAATTGAAGTTAATAAGGGTCACCGAAGAGGGATACCGGGATTTGGATCGAGGGTAAAATCAGAACATGTTAAGAATCAGTTTATCGGATCTCGAAATAACTATAACCCCAAAAGGCAAAAAATTCATTAGCAAGCTTCAAAGTACGAGGGAATCCTTGGTACAAAACCCCATATAAGTTTGTGTCAATAAACATCAATGATTGTTGCGTCTAAATTACATATGCACTGATCAAACACAATAATTATAAGTATTTTTTTCACATAGATGTTGTTAATAAAAGTGTATTTCTCAAGTCTTTTGGGGAGATTTAGTGTATTGCTCAAGTTGTTTGTAGATAATTGGGGGCACATGTGAAGTAAAGTTGTAAAGCATACTGCTCTAACTCTGAGGTCAAAAGTGTTGTGTTTGTGAATGAACATTTGGTGGTTGATTTAATGATATTAGATCTGAGTGAGATTGCATCTTAGTGAGGATAACATGTAATTAAGTACCTTTAATTAGAAACATAAAACAACAAACATCATTTGCGTATTGACAAGAGAGATCTAGTGGGATGAGTTGGTGCTTTTTGGCTAAAAATTTACATTTTACCATACCGTTACTAGATGGTAAGTGTGAGATACAGTTTTATTGATTTATTCTATGGTTGGCTATCTTGGCTAAGCTCTAAACAAGTTGAAATTTTCGGTGATTTGTAATGGAATATTTGAAATTACCAGTCATTTATACTTTGATTGCCAATTGCCTCGTGAAGTAGTCTGTGATAGTTTTGAAGATAGTTTTGATTAATACTCAAATTGTACTAAAAAGGGATAATTGTTGTCTCTCGATTGTAATATATAAGATTAGGCTAGAAACTAATTATCGGATTCGTAACGAAAGCTACAGTATGTTCATATTTAGAGTAATGCGGTCGTCTTAATATTTTGGCATTTGTACCTAGCTTGCCATGTTTACTTTGATATTTTTTTATTTCCACTCCTTTGAATTGTTTTGATCCTTCATTTTTTTAAATTAATAATTCTCACCGTTAAGTTATCGGGATTGAAAACTAGTGGTTTGCTGGTATACCGACTTGCTCTCACGGTTAAATTAATAATTCTCACTACTGAGGCAACCAACTTGCTCTCATTTGGTCGTCGTTTTAGTACTGTATGTAATGTACATTCTTATTGCTACGATAATAGTAAAACTATTTTCCTTTGGCAACTAAAAATAAAATCAAAATGCAAGTAGCTAGTACACAACGTATTGTGATTTGTGAATTGGGCTTTAATTAGTTTCAGTAAAACAAGATCATGTACTATTATTCGTATTGTTTTCCACGGAGTATTTGTTTTATGATAATGGTTTTTGACACATAAGCAAGACCAGACCAGAGTAGTTATATAGAGGGACGTCAAATGAATTGCTGTTTTACACAAATTTAATAAGGACTTAAGATTATACAGTTCTCCCATAGTAGTTAAAGAACGTGACATCAAATGAATTTCTGTAACACAAATTTAATAAGGGCTTAAGACTATACAGTTCTCCCATAGTAGTTAAAGAACGTGACGAGATGCGTCAAAGTATTGAGAAAATCTGAAAAGCCGTAAAGTCACAAAAGACTTTAACCTCAATTACTAAATTAAAACACTAGTACTATAAGATTAAATTAAAAGTTTCTTATTTCTTTAATGCATTGGATCCGTCACCGGTCATAAAAACATCCACCTTGTTTTTCTCACTTTCTCTCCTGATCCAAATATTACAATCAGGAAACGTATATATTCGTTGTCACACATCTATATCTATCTATCTATCTATCTATATATATTTATATATTGATATCATCATAACATATCTTCTTACAAATCTCAGTTCAACACAACTCTTGTTTTCATTCGTTTCTTTGTTATTTCTCTTCCCATGGAGCTAAATACTTTGTTATCAAAACAACATGATCAAGAAAAAGAAATAGATGAAAAAAATGAAACCATCTTGCCTTGTGTAAAGACAAGGACAAATTCTGATGATCAAGAAAAAGAAACCAGCGAAATAAACGAGATGTTTCTATCTTGTGTAGAGATAACCGAGAAAAACTCTGCTGATCAAGAAAAAGAAACCAGCGAAAAAGACGAGACCCTTTTACCTCCTTTAAAAATAATCAACAAAAACTCCGACGATCTTGAAGATGATGATGATGGGTTTAAAACGCCGACGTCCTCGGACCAAAGAATACCTTTGGTGACGCTACAATGTCCACCAGCTCCGATGAAGCCAAAAATAACTAAAAGGAAGGCGCTTTATTATGTATGTAACTGCAGGAGAAGGATTATACTTGATGTGGATATAGCTAATGAAGTTGAGAATATGTTCCCTAATTCTCATGCTAATGGTGATTTGGATGCTGTTAAGACCAAAAAATCAAGAAAATAACTTTTTTAGAACCATGTAAAAAAAAAATTCATTTTTTTTAATTGATTTTTCAAATTCATTAAAATGCAACTTTCTTGTAAACTTTCATTTTTGGAATTTCGTTTTCGTCCAAAACCTTAGGAGATATGGTTCTCTATGTCTGATATCAAGGTCGAAACTGAACTTTCTTGTTTTTGGATTTTTGAATGTCTTGTTTTTTTTTTTGTGTTAAACCAAACATGTAGGAAATAATTTTTTATTCTGTCACACAACCTGCCTTTTACGTTGTTTTCTATTGATATATATTTACTTTCCATTTTAATGAAATTTTTGTACTATAACTATCTTTTTTTAATGTTCTTTGGTCCAAATTATAATGAGATTTGATTCTGCAAGGTTGAGAATGGAGGTGAAGATAAATAGAAGCTTTGTAGTCGTATCTCATTGTTTTTGAATTTCTCAATATAAACTTTGTTATACAAGTGTGTACTTCTGTGCGTATACGTAGTACATCGTTCATCTATAATTAATTTGAGGTATATAATATGCGACAACTGGAACTTAAACATATACATTTATGTAATTATGGGTTTATTGATTAGAGCTTACACATACTTCAAAGTGGTTTATTTTTTATTTATTTTTTTGGAAATTTAAAGAATTGTCTCTAGTTGTGGAAATATGTCACTAGTATGAATGTTGCAGCCTTGCAGTCCTACAAAAATGAAAGAAGAATCAATTAAACAACTGGGACATATTAGTAAGCTATAATACGAAAATTTTGATCTATTTTACCGGAGTATATATTTTCAATGCATCTATCTATATGTCGATCTTTAACTAGCCCTTGCCCAAAAAAACAACATATATATGTCGCAGGATCTAGTTTTTGGACATGATTGATTTAGGGATGTGATCGGACATTAGTACTCCATGATAGATTACTAATCGAGAACAGTCTAAGAAATTTCATATCTCTGCAATTTATATAACTACTAACGGTTCAAAATCGATTTCCAAATTACAGTATCTACAAGATGTAATTTGCATATTTTATAATATTGCCATTGAAACACATACTACTAACTTCCATGGAAGATATTCTCTGCTGGTTCATTATAAAACAGCAATTAGAATAACATGGACCTGACTTCCATGTTTTATTGCCTTATAAGGTAAAAAGTACAATGCATTTGGTATAGATTCTGATTCATAAACCAGATGCGAGTTGTTATTTTTTAATGATATTTGGGCTAAAATAATTGGTAACATATATATAGACTACTTAATAGTACACACCTGCAAAAACTTACTACCATGTACTTACCTTAGACATACAGGTATAACACCTTAATTATTAGCTGCTGTAAATAAATTTTTATGGACGATTTAAAGATGGGGGTGTTAATAACTTAATACAACTATACAAGTATAAACTCTCCCATTTTTCAGTATTCTTTAACATGTTTTTTATATTTTTTTAAGAAGTGAAATGTACAAGCATTAAGGCTTTGCTTGATTTACAAGAAAACATAAGTAAAAGAATAAAGTATCTGGATTTTCTCTTTTAGATGGAATATGTACGTATGAGAATCTTGTAGAAATTATTTTTCAAGTATAAGCTTCCAACTTATGATAACAATCCCTGACAAAATCTAGTCATCTAGAAATTTCTTTATAAAGCAAAGTACTAGTCAGAACTCATCAGCTCAAACAAGTATATAGGACGTCTTGGATCCGATTTTATGTACATTTGGTCATGTTAGCTACACCATATTTTGGTCAGACACGATTTTAAATAGTTACGTACATGTGTCTCTCATATATTCCATGTCTAGCTATACTAGTTAATTATTAACCACAACACATAATGACAAATAAAATTTAAATACTTTTAACCATGCTAAATTCAATTCACCATCTACAATTTCAATTCCTCTAAAAAAATATTATAATTCATCTCATACTAGCCAACAGTTCAAAGAAAAATTGACGTACAATATATTCAACAAGAAAAAAGCTTCGGTCCAATATTACTTTGGAATTATTTCACAATTGATTTGAATTAACGTGAAAAACTATCATCACCCAATTTTTTTGTTTGTTATACTTGAAGCTTTTGATTTTGTATGTTGCCTGCATATTGATATATAGGTTTTACATCCTTTAAATTCGATTCAATTTATAGGTTTTACATCCTTTAAGCTTTTCATTTTGTATCGCAAGTCAAATTAACCACTTCAAGAAGGTTAAAAGAAATTAAGTAACGTATTTCTGGAAAGAACAAAAATATATATAAAACATAATTACAATTACAAGATTAAAGAAGTAAATAAAAGAGTGGATAGAGAAATTGACATTGTTTCATCAATTTTTATTAAAATAAAGGAATCGCAGCCCCCCCGAACCCCGACTAAGGCAGCCCAATTACTCGATTGATCCCCGTTCTAGTGCTATATAACGTGCATTATTATTTCTACGATATACAATATAGTACAACTATTTTCCTAGGGCAAAATAAAAATAAAATCATATGAAAGTATTTGTCTAGTATTTGTTTTATAATAGTATTTTTTGACACATAGGCAAGACCAGAAGTAGTCATATGGAGGGACGTCAAATTAATTGCTGTAACACAAATTTAATAAGGGCTTAGACTATACAGTTCTCCCATAGTAGTTAAAGAACGTGACATAAAATGGATTGCTGTAACACAAATTTAATAAGGGCTTAAGACTATACAGTTCTCCCATAGTAGTTAAAGAACGTGACATAAAATGAATTGCTGTAACACAAATTTAATAAGGGCTTAAGACTATACAGTTCTCCCATAGTAGTTAAAGAACGTGACGAGATGCGTCAAAGTATTTAGAAAATCTGAAAAGCCGTAACTCATAAGACTCCAACCCCAATCAGGAAACTTATATATACATATTCGTTGTCACAAATCTTAAAATCTTAAAATCTATACTTCTGTATCTATATATATCATCATAACATCTCTTCCCACAAATCTCAGTTGATCAACACAACTCTTGTTTTCATTCGTTTCTTTGTTATTTCTCTTCCCATGGAACAAAATACTTTGTTATCAAAACAATATGATCAAGAAAAAGAAATCAAAGAAGAAAACGAAACAATCTTGCCTTGTCTAAAGATAAGGACAAATTCCGATGATCAAGAAAAAGAAACCAGCAAAATAAACGAGACTGATCAAGAAAACGAAACCAGCGAAAAAGACATATTTTTACCTCTAAAAATAATCAACACGAATTCTGATGATCTTGAAGATGATAATGATGGGTTTAAAACGCCGACCTCCTCAGACCAGAGAATACCTGTGGTGCCGCTACAATGTCCACCAGCTCCGATGAAGCCAAAGTTAACTAAAAGGAAGTCGTGTAATTATGTATGTAACTGTCAAAGAAGGATTATTCTTGATGCGGATATAGCTAATGTGGCCGAGTTTATGTTCCCTAATTCTCATGCTGATGGTGATTTGGATGCTATCAAGACCAAAAAATCAAGAAATTAATTTTTTAGCTACGTAAAATCAGGACTTCATTTTTTTAATTCAATTTTTAGTTTATAAAATTTATTCATGCAACTTTCTTGATGATTTATACTTTTGGAACACATTTTGGTCCTGGTTCTCTCTGTCTTGGAATGTCGACCGGTGTAGAATTAGACTTAACTGAGCTTTGTTTTTGGATTCATATCCTGGTTTTTTGAGTTGAGAATTACAACTTATAGGAAATAAAGTTTTGTGATGCCACAAAACCTGCGTTTTTCAAATTATTTGATAGGTTTTAGTTTTCAGATTCATTAATGCTTTATTTGCAGTTTAATTTAATATCTTTTTGAAATATATTTTGGTCCAAAATCTAGTGAGATCTGATTCAGTAATGCTTGTGGTCGTTTCTCATTGTTTTTAAATTTTCTCAGTATAAACTTGGGTATAGTTGTGTATTTTGTGTATATGTACAGTTTTTTTTTTGGTACAACGGAAATTAAAAAAATTAACAAAACACTTATGAAACGTTATTTTCCGTGTCTTCCAACAACAAATCTGTCAAACTCACAGTGGCCTCTTCGTATACTCGAATGTCTTCGACAATGACTCTTCCGTTTTTAGTCAAGTAGTCCGCACACATGTTTACCTCACGAGAGTAATATGTAATGATAGCATCACATCTGCTTGGCATAAATTTTATGTCCACGACTAGTCCAAAGAATAAGCAATTTATGGACGTCTCTTTGGCGATGAGCTTTATAGCAGATGTTGCGTCCGATTTCACATCAAATCTAGCGAAACATTTGGCCAGAGCGATCGTCAGATCTCGATATATATGCATCTATTACTAATTTGAGTTATGTTGTATGCGACAACATGAATTTAACAAATACTGTACAAAATTATAATAATGGGTTTCTTGATTAGAGCTAAATATTTTAGAGAAGTTTCGACTTTTTCTTGAAAATTTATAGAAAATATTCTAAAGTTGTGGCTATCTGTCACTTATACTGACGGTACAACAAGGTAAAAATACGAAAACTGAACACCAACAACATATATACTTCAAAAGTTACAAGAATTAGGATTTATCAATTAGTAGGATTTAACAGATACTAATAAACTACAATAGAACAATTTTGATCTATATTAGGATAACACAACGTCGTCTATCAAGCTTTATTACCGGCCTCTACGAGTCACTAGCCGTCCCCAGAGGTGAAATTATCAATAAAATTATGTAAATATTCAACTTTTGAACATTGATTGATTTCGAGACGTGAACATATATATATTCTTTAAGAAAAGTTACTAATCGACAATGGTGTACTACGGAATATTAATTAGTACACGTCTCTTTATATGCTTGAACTATACTAGCTAGCAGTTGATCAGTTTTGCATATTTTATGGTTGCAATTGAAAAAAACATAATACTAGTGGTTTAATACTACTATATAACTAGTTTAATACTACAATATAACTAACTTCCAAGATGGATATTTATTCTCTGCTACTCCATCTAAAACTAGCAACAAATTGATGCAGACTTCCATGTATTATTTACCTTTTAAAGTAAGAAAGCACAGTGCCAGTGTTGCATTTGCAATCAAAATAATATTTCTCTATAAAATCGTAAACCAGATGTGTGCTTATTTCTTTAATGTCTTTTGAACAAAAACAACATTGACGAATCTTTTTGTTTGACAAATTATTTAGTTCTTTCGGGAGGACAAGTGAGTTGGTCCTCTAAAAAATATGTTGTCTTTATATATATATATATATTAGTAAAAATCAAATCAAGCAAATTTAAGGTTAGCTTAAGTGAGCACTTGTAAATATGTGATAATGTATATCTTTTTCATGACAAGATAGACGGTTTAATACTATCTTAAGTGATAATGTATATCTTAAGTGAGCACTTGTAAAAAAAAAATTAGGATTTTACATTTTTCATGCTTGTCTTAGCATAAGTTTAGTATTTTATTAGAGTGATTGAGTGAGGCGGGGTCAAAATTGATATATTTAATAAGTTAACAAATTTGTCTCACTTTTTATAGGAAAGAGAAAAGAGGATCTGAATTTTCTAGTAAATAGAGATGAGTATGGCCCACAAATGCATGTGGCTTGTGATGGATGGGTAGATGAATTCATTTTTGGTGCCTACTATTTATATATATCGTGTCCTATATTTTTTTTATTACCATATCAAATCAATTCAATCAAATGATAAAAAAAAAAAAAAAAAATCAAGAAAACATTAAAAAAAATCGAAAAAATCAATAAAAATATAATAAATCTAAGATTGAGTCAAAACATGTTAAAAAATATTCTTATTTTTTTCCAACACACATGCAGTACTTTTTCGGAATGATTGATAAATTTGATTTTTATCTTTTTCATCATGCGTACCGTACTTGAAATGACGTACCGTACCCAAAAATATATATCATAAAACTAATTAAAAAACACTTTAATTGACACATCATAAATAATAGTGGACCGGGTTCATATAATTATTTTTTCATATGTTGGGACAATATAGAAATTTTTTCATATTTTTTGTTCATCCGGATGTGATTGCATTTGATTCAATGATACTTAAAAATGTAGAGTAGGCTATCCTAAACATAGTAGAGCAGCAAAAATGGATCCGGGATGGAGGACCAATTCACTCGTACTCCGGGAGGACTAAATAATTTGTCATTTTTGTTAACTTTTATATTGTTTTTATCATCCTTGTTGGTTATTAAGATCTAAGAGTGTACTTAATGACATAGGCTTTCTAAAACTTTTCGTGATCTCTTTAAGCTTTTGTCACATGAGAGAACGAATAAAATAAATACAAATCTTACATACCAAACCAAACACATGATCCATCTAAAAGAAGCTGCCTTTGACCTTCGTCTCCTTCAAAGTGCGAGGTAATATTACTTTATTAACCTGAATTTTAGGTTATATTTATTTAAATAAGTAGCTTTTAAAAATATTAAATTAGTGACACATGTTTCACATATATTTTGATTTAATGATATACTTAGTTTCAAAAGTTTTAAACAATTACAATACAATCCATTTAGTTTAAAAATTAATAAACTAGACATCGATTTGTGTAAAATAACAAAATTAACTCTTTAATTTTACAATTTTTGTAAAAGACACGTTTTCTAATAAACAAATTTTTCTTTATAATAAATACAATTTTAGACATAATTTTTGTTTTTTTCAGAAAGGTTTTAATCTATAAAAAAATTGTTTTAATCAGTAAAAATTACACTACATCCGTAAATAATTTTTTATAATTAAAGAAAAATGTACGGATTAATATTAAAATTTGTCTGGTAAATTACAGAAAATTATTAAAGAAAATTACACGGAGTTATCGCACATAAAATTTTACGTCCCCATGACTTCAGTATGGAGGTATACTATTTTTTTCGTAACAAAAAGGTTCATAAAAATACAAATTGACACTTTTACGAGACTATCAAATAATCAAGATACGCGTAGTGTAATTTTCTTTAATATTAATCAGTAAAATTTTCTTTAATTACCAAAAATTATTTACGGATGTAGTGTAATTTTTGCGGATTAAAACAAAAATTTTACGGATTAAAACCTTTCTGAAAAGAAAAAAATTTAAATGTAGTGTTTATTTTGCTGGAAAAATTGTATTTAAAGTCGTTTTTTTTTTTCAAAAATTATATCTAAAATTGTATTTATTACGAAGAAAAGTTATCTTATTGGAAAATGTGTCTTTTACAAAAATTATAAAATTAAAGAGTTCATTTTGTCATTTTCAACAAATCGGTGTTTAGTTTATTAATTTTTAAATTAAGTGGACTGTATTGCAATTGTTTAAAACTTGTGAAGTTAAGAACACCACTAAATCAAAGTATATGTAAAACTTGGGTCACCAATTCAACATTTTTGAAACTCAGGTCACTTAATTAAATATGACCTAAAACTCGGGATACTAAACTGGTATTACCCTGAAGGTGGCATGTCACATGTAGTAAGAAAAACAAACATTAGCTCATAAACTATAATTAGCCTTAAAAAGACCGATCTTTGTGCTAACTTTAGAATATTTTATCGATTTTAAACTTTTAACACCCCTTATAATTACGAGAAAAAAATAGTTCTGGTTCAACCACAGACAAAACAATAAATTTATTTTTGTTTACGACAATAACTTTTATGCAAATTAAATTCTAAACTGATACTAGCATGATCAAAAGCAGATGATCACATCGTTCTTAGCCACTTAGGAGTACTACTAGATTGATTGTCGTTTTACTAATTTTGAGTCGAAATGTTTTAACACCTCTAAGAGAATTTTATACTTAAAATTGTCGGTGTAGATTAATGATCTTAACAGGGAGAGCTTAAAAGAGATAATTTCGAATTTACAGTTTAATATCGAGAGTCAAGCTGATTAGTTAGCTTATTTCTTACAAAAATTTGACCAGAACCTTTGTCAAGTTAATTTACACTTTAGTGGTCCACTAACCACAATTTAACATACTAATCAAACACCACTCCCAAATTCGATATGAACCCAGGTCTGTGCCTTTATTTTCAGCCCATTACAATTGGGCAAATGTTCAAGGTCTAGACGTCTAGTACACCAGAAAACCTTACTGGCTTCTCTTCTTGTTCAATATCGAATGAAGCCAATTTAATGAGTGGTTTTTAGGAGTTTATAAGTGAAAGTTGACAAATACCACCGTTAGTACTTTCATTACATTACTTGCATATTCATCGTGCCCTAACTGTGTCGTGTCCAAATTTGTATTGTATTTGTGCATTTATTAATTGTATAACTAACCGTGTTGTTTAAAAAATTCGGATAGCCGTGTCGTGTCATGCACACATGTATCCATGTTCGTTATAATAAACGGATATATTTCTTTTTTCTCCATCATCAAAAACCAAGTGGGAAAAGAAAACAGTGGTTTGGAATGATAAGAGTCATCGTATCTTTTTGACTAAACCTTGTTTTATTCTCTCAGTCTCACTACTTCTCTTCTTATTTTCTTGGCTATATCTAAGGATCATTTTCTTGCCAATTACACAGTTTTTCTTATGTTTATTCTCTACTCCAATTGTTGCCAATAACATAGCTTATAGCTATGTCTCAACTGGTAACTATTTTATGTTGTATTCAAGTCTTTATTAGATTGGATTACTTATCATAAGCTGTTGTACATTATTATTTAAGCTAGCGTATTTACTTGAAAGCTTCAGCTAAAGAGGGACTTCATAATTTGCTCTTATGAAAATATGAATTTTTTTTATTGTTGTAACTTGAAGGAAGAAGGATGGCCTCTTGGTTTGCAGCCACGAAGGGAATTTTTCGGGTCAGCTTCATTCAGTACTCTACTCAGTGATTCTACTAATTCATTTACAGATTCTAATTCATCAGATTTAGACACAGAGGTTAGCTATATAATAAAGCATTATTGTGAATTTGACTGCTTATATATGTTTTTTGGAATGTGTAAATCAAGATTGCTGGAAACTCCTGCTTTAATTTGCTCACGGGTTTTTGGCTAAATTTTCAATATATATCAATCTCTTACATAAGGAGAAAGACAAGCATACCATCAAAATTAGTTAGGTACTTTTGGTGTACAACAAGATATGAGTCATATGAATATTGTTTACACATTAGGTACTGCATCTGAAAGTTTAACTCATAAACTTTGAAATATTCCTCACAAAATTTAGAATATTTATAAAAAAAACTAAAAAAACCTATGTTTAGTAGCGCCTTCATACAGTCATCTATATTGAGATGTTCCCTGCAATTGAGTAACTAAAAAAAATGATCTCACTGTTTTGGTGGTATATTTATCATGCATAATATTTATTTACAGAATTGATATCCTATGATCCTTGGATAATATATACGTTTAAATTCTTAATTCGGTTATAATGTTACTTGTATCATAAAGTAACTAGCCTAATGCTATTCTTTTTTCCTAATTAGTGGTCCTCAATTCAAGGTGGTCTTCTCTCAAATTCTTGCAATAAGCAAAAAGATAAGCATATACTACCAAAATGAGGCATTGGGATTCGAGAGAACCATGCAGTGCAAACTTAATTTTACCTAGAATAATAAATAAAAAAGTTCACTTCAGTCAGATATACAAATGGAATAGCTTAAAGCACTTGACAGTAAACTCATGGTAACGACTAACAAGTCTCAACACCTTTATGGAGTAGTCAATTATAATTAGCCTCATCTTATTGTCATTAAGCATCAATTTGACAGTACACATAGAAATACACTCTTATCAGCTAAACAGCTAAACATTACAAACCCCTCGCTTGATTGCTAACGGTTGTTGCTATATGCGATCATTTCTATTTCTACGGACTTGGCGCCGGTTCTTGAATCCTTGATCAAGATGACTATAATGGTACATTATTAACGCATTTTTTTCTATTGGCATTTTAGTCGACAGGATCATTCTTCCATGACAATAAGAGCAACACATTAGGGAGACTAATGGGAGTTCCGACAAGAGAAGATCTACCAAGAAGAAGATCACTCAGATCAACAAGACTAACAAAAGCCCAAATCCCAAGGCCTATTAAGAGCAACAACTGCAGGCCCAAAACATGGTGCTTTTCTTTATGCCCGATGGACATAACCGATGTGGCTTGTAATAAAAATAGTAATAAAACCGATTATTTAACGCCATCTCTGGGACAGTTTTTGGCGGTAGAGAGAAGGGCCTGCCATGGGCACAAAAGGGGCATTGGCCGGTTTGTTGTTGGGCCTAATGAACTGGGCTTGGCCCAGCCTGAGATGAACTCATTGTTTGTTGATGGGTTAATAGCTCCTCCTCCGAGGGCAAGCCCATTGTTTGGGTCACATGTCAGTAGGAGGGATCGACAGATTATGGGAGGGGAAAGTCGAGTTCCTTTGTTGTTCTCATGTATGTGTGGTTAAGTTGAAGTTCGTCATTATCTACCTTTTCTTCACTTTTTTGGTCTGCGTGTTAGTTATTATTCGAGAAGCTGGTGTAGTGGTGTGCATTAGTTCGACATGTTACTTGATAATCCATGATTAGTCTCATATTTATCTTGTTGTCAATTAGTATTTTCTTTTGGATCGGATGAGTTTTGTAAGACTTTGTTTTGCTTTGTTCAGTCCAATCACTTTTATTTTCTTTCCATCTCTTTCGATTCAGGTTTTCGAAATTTTGAAAAGTGAAAACCAATACCCAAACTAGGCAGTTATTAGGAGCCTAATTCGCAACGAAATCGGTTTATATTCATCTCCTAATTGAACAAATTAGAACAACTTAATTTCTAAAGGTTGTCATGATACACTTTCTTGTGAATAATCGAGATACACATTGGAGAGATTTAATCACAACTTTTCTTTGATAACACAACATTCCTGAAAAAGAAAAATTGGACCGTCACAGAAGCAATTGGTCATGCAAACCCTTGGTCAGTAACTGTAATCGACTTCGAAAAGGTAAATCAAAAATGAAATTAGCATAATGGAGATGCGGGGTATCGATCCCCGTACCTCTCGCATGCTAAGCGAGCGCTCTACCATCTGAGCTACATCCCCTTTTTGTTTATTAATTTTTTCATTTCATATTTAAACCAGATTCGTTCTTCTCAATTGAGCAAGCACCAACTCTGCGGATATGCAGATACATCCTGAAACAACAAGCGATGGAGTTGAGCTTTGAAGCTGCAAACCAAACATATAGAAGGGGAAATGCAAAAGGTTCATTTGATAATTAACATTGTTGATTAATTTTCATTTGTAACGCTATATTGATACTCTAGAAGCATGCAACACAAGCTACACAACCCTCGGAGCCATTACCATATGCAAATGATCGAAAATAACTGTTGATTGATCTATAAACAAAGCTTAAAATGACATCACGACAAGTTCACGAACCAAATTGTTTAATTTGGCAACAAAAAACAGCATACACAGAAGTAAACAGAAAGCATAGAAAGTCGAAATGGATAACCTATTACTCAAAAGGGAAATGATATATAACCAACAAAAGAACACGTAGATAGCAACGAGCCAAAGGTTTGGAACGTTGACAAAGGTGGATACAAATCATACGATTAAAGAACTTTTATAAATTCAATTTAGGAGGCATTTTGTCAACCGTAGTAGCTGCAAGGTAACCAAAATTTTAAAGCTTGTAGGCATCTATAAAAACAACACGAAATGATACCACCAAAGTCCACAAAACACCATTCACCACAACTTTATCTAGCTTTTAACGCGGAACCTAAAGTAAAATCGGCGGTAAACCATAAGTTTCAACAGTATTCAATTCTTCTATCGACTAAATGAACAATTTGGTTTGTTGACTGGTTTCATTTTCCCGTGTTCGGAATGAAGTAGATTTAACTGTTTATTGAGTATTCAAGAAGAGAACTTTTATCAGAAGAAAATGCAAAGAAACTCAAGTAAAAAGTATGAAATGTAAACTATACAACAATAACGATAAATTTTATCCATGCCAATCTATTCTGTCGTAACACTGCATATCACTTTCATAAAACCATACTCCTGATCAGTTGAATGAATAAGAAGATCACAATAGTTGCCGACTTCTGAAATACTGAATCTCCATGAATGTAACTACATTAATTATATATACATCAAATGGATCATTTTGATAAACACAACACAATAAACAAGTAAGCAGCAGACTAGGACACCTGAGATTTAACTTAAACAACAGAACGAGAACATTATAATTAACAAAAGGGAACATACAGCAGGCAGAGACCGTAACAAGATAAAGATCAAACTCATCAAATTACTAATGCATGAAGAAAATATCCGGATACCAAAACTTTCAAAAATAAGATCCATTGAGCCAAAATAAGCAAAAAGGTTTTAAAACATTGATCAACCTTGGTGGATAAGAGAATTTGTAATAAACATACATAGATGTTTCTCAACCACGCCTGCAAGACAACTACTACACCTAAATCCTTACTCATCCTATTCCTCGGATTCTTTATTCTTCTTTTTCTTCTTCTTTTCCTTCTTCTCACTTTTACTACCTTCGTCTTCACCATTCTCCACATCTTTGTCTTTCTTCTTCTTTTTCTTCTTCTCCGACTTCTCTTCATCATCCGAACCAGCTCCACCAATCTCTTTTTCTTTCTTCTTCTTTTTCTTCTTCTCCGACTTCTCTTCATCATCAGAACCAACTTCGCCATTTTCTTTCTCTTTCTTCTTCTTATCCTTTTTCTCCTTCTTAGCTTTCTCTGCACTGGCATCACCATCCACCTCATCACCACCTTCCTTTTTCTTCTTCTTCTTCTTCTCTTTCTTTTCGCTCTCCACCTTCAACTTCTTCGCCCCATCAGGTGCAGGGCTAGCATCGGCCTCCTCCAATTTACGCTTACGCCCCTCCCCTTCTGCCACTTCAGCCTCCGGTTTTGGCACCTCAGCAGCTAGTCCCGCAACCAGAGAATCTCCACCAGGGGGCAAAATGACATTCCTTGCCCACTCAGCAGGGGTGTTCTCGTTGGGTTTCCCATGCTTATCCAACTTCCCCTCAGCAACAAGCTTCTTCTTCATCGAAGCTTTCGGCCCCAATCCCCACTTCCTCGGATACGTATCTCTATCCATCACCACCCTTTTGATCTTCGCCACCACACCGTGGTCACAGGTGGCCATTACAGCCGTGGTCATCTCAGCAATTCCCAATGCAATAGCCTCCCCTTTTGTCGTCATCAAAACTACCTCCTCACCAACCTCAACCTCGTTCTCAAACCTCAAAAGCCCCGGAATCATAAGCTTAGCCCCGTAACAAATGGCATTAACAGCTGAGTCCTTAACCACTAGCCTCTTATAGCTTGTAAGCAAGACTTCAAGAGGCATAACCGCTCTTCTTAGATAAGTCTCATCCCTGTAATCACAAAGCCAGGAATTTTAATTAGAGAAGACAAAATCCATTGTACAAGTATTGGCATTTTTTCTGGATTATCTAATATTCGCAATTAAAAACTAACAGATGACGTCAGTGTGATATATGTTCAAACTAATTTCGTTAGGTTTAATAAATTTTTGAATATTTAAAATTTTCTAAATATCGCACAGTATTACTTTCTGAACATGTATGGCATATAAGAAATGAAGCAGAGCAAAATTATTACCAACTTCAAAATTTAAGGCCAAAATTTCTGCTATTTCATATAATTTGAAAAAAAATCTGCCATTTTTAAACACTGTAATTAAAACCACGGGATCAAATAGAACTTTCACTGTAAATACTAAATACTATGTGGACATATTAAAATTCACCGAGCTCTATAGAATCAAATTTAGAGAAAAAGCAAAAGCTATAAAAGAACACAGTGTGAAGACTTGGACTCAGGTTACTAGCTTAGTAGCCAAAAACATTAAACAAAACTGGACCAGTAACAAGCATGTCTTTCATTTGCACCAATCATATACTCACTGTGGAAAAAAGTGCAACTCTGCTTTTACCTGTAATTATCATACATCCACTGAGCATCCATGACGTCGTGCATCGTCACCATATTATCTTTTTCTCCCATAATACCCGACCTCACACGTCTCAGCTCCTGCATATGCGCACCAACACCCAAAACCAGCCCTAAATGAACACACATGGTCCTAACGTATGTACCAGCCTCACACGATATCCAAAACACAACCAAATTGCGAGCAGCATCAAACTCTAGAAGCTTACTCTCATAAATAGTTCTGATCCTGAGCTGGCGCTTGACAGCTGAAATGACAGGTGGGCGCTGGAAGACAGCTCCAGTTAGGGTTTCGAGGGCGCGAGCAACTTTTGCCACGTCTGTGACAGGGGAGTGAAGCCGGGCTACGCAGACATACTCTTTTCCGGCGCCTTGCTGGGATTTGACGAGGCGGGTGGCCCGGTCGATACAGACTATTAGGTTTCCAGTGACTTTTGGGTCGAGGGTGCCGCTATGGCCAGTTTTCTCAACACGTAGAATGCGTTTGATCCAGGCTACGACCTCGTGGGAGGATGGGTTGGCAGGTTTGTCGAGGTTGATTACTCCGTACCTACAGGGGACGTTGCAGGAATTTGATCAAGAGAATAATATAGTTTAATTGAAGCCACAATTTATTCGATGTGTTTTAAGCATAAGCAGTTATGTTAATCTTAAGAAACGAAATGAGTAATGAAAAGAAGAACAGAATACAAATAATTTGTGTAACAAGCTTTACAAAGATAGTCTCAGATTCTAAAAAACTCTCACAACAACTGTTTTTCTATTCCAACCTACCAGGCTAGAGAAAAGGTGTGATATTGCATCTTGTAATAACACTCATGAATTTTCTAATAAAACTTTGAAAAATAAGTGTTGGTATCTCAATTTCCCAACAAAGTAGCTCTTTTATATTTCTTTCTGGTTAAAATGTCAATTCGTACACATCACTTCAGTAAAAAGTTGTGTGTAAACATTGAAAACCTGATGAAATATTCACACAGAGATCTGTCAACTATGTTGTTATGAATAATGTACTCAACTTTATAGTATAACTTATTGTAACAGAACGGAAACATGCTGAAATGTCAAAGAAAAATGACAAGAGAGTTCAAACTAACAATAAGCAGGTCCTATTAAACTTCCTAAATCCACAATCATGCTAACGGCATTAAAGGATTCCCCCCGTATAAAGTTTGTCTGGTTCCTGCCTTTCAGTGTTCTGAGCTTTTTACTTATAAGTTCTAGTACATTTAGTTGTTCGGCTTAAAAGTTAAATAATCTCTGATTTTGTGACGGTAAAGCTAAAAGTATCAAGTTATAAACCTGATTTTCACGATCAACATTCCAGCTTATATGGTTTAAAACTGCATCAAAAAGATCTTCTACCATCCAATCAAGCTCTTGATAAATAGGACATAAAGGACCAAAACACGGACACCCTAAGGGACTGATCATGCTATAAGATGTTGAAAGATTCACCACATACTAATGCTTGTTTGAAGCGAGCCAGTTAGTTAAGTTTTTTAGTTTTATGCTTAGAAGTTGTAGTTCATTTGGTTAATCTGCTTAAAGCACAGTTATCGTGGTCTCTGTCATGGAGGGGCTAAATGAACACTAGGTTTTTCCAAAGCAAGCTCATATGCTTTAAAACCGTCTTCAAACAAGCTCTTAATATAAATAATCAAACAAACCTTAAGCGAAACAAACTCTTGATGAATACAATGTAATTAAACACACATACATTCAAATTCTATTTATACACATGCATAATGTGTAGTAATTGTACTGGAGGTGTTGAGTTTGGTAATTTGCTTTACTTGCAAGGTTGAGTGCGTTTGGATGTTCAGCTTAAAGCTCAGTTATCTTGGTCTCTATCATGGAAAAGGTAAATGCTTTAATTTTTGGAACACTAGGTTTAATCAAGCTCTTAGTCTTACCATATATACGAAAACAAGACTTAATCAAGCTCTACACAAATACAGATTCGATGATAAAAACATAAATGCATTCATTCATGTGTGCTAAAATCTTAGTCATCTTAGTCTCTGTCATGAGAAAGCTAAATACTTCAAATTTGGATATCCAGATTAAGAAAACTTAGTTATCTACTTATCTTAGTCTCTGTTATGGAAAACTAGAATCTTCAAGTTCAGAAAATCAGGTATTCCCAAACAAATAAGCCACCTCACATGCTTTCAAGCTGCATCCAAACAAGCTCTTAATGTAAACAATTTAAACAAATCCTTCATCAAAGCAAGCACTTTATAAATACTAAAAATGATTGGGCATATACATAATATTGCCAAATAATTTTAAATACATATGTAACATAGAGGATCTACTCAGTTTTTTGCTTTTCTACTTATAAGTTATAGCCATTTTGCTGTTTAGCTTAACAGCTCAGTTATCTAGATCCCTATCATGCCAAAGCACACATGCTTTAAAACTGTATCCAAACAAGCTCAGGTGCAAGTTTGGCAATTGTTTTGTTTTCCTTAGCTTTTTGCTTAGAGAAGGCTACGAGTGTTTGGTTTCCTAGCTTTTAGAAAGCTAAAAAGACTCAAAGCAAGTGAGCTATGAATTTGATGCTTTCTAACATAAATAATTACCAAATATAGAATTTTTTAGTAAAATTCATTTGTATATTTTACCCTCACTTATAAGTTAAAATACATAAAAATAATGACTTTAAAATAAGTAATACGTCACTTATAAGTAAAGAAACAAAAGGAAAATTTTGAAGCAAAAACTTTTCTCACTGCTTGTTGTAAGCAGCGTTGTTGTCAACAAAACGATGCCAAACACCCTCTATTTAGTACATACCAAACAAATAACATCCGATCAAGCTCTTGACAAATATGTCATAAATGATTAAACATGCATATATTCACACACACACATATATAGAACACAAGGAAAAATGATCGTTATGTACAAGTACAAGTTATCAAAAACTCATGGCATTTTTTTAAAGATCGGGTACAAATGTTAGATTGAACCAATTGTTAAACAAAAAATAACAAATTGAGGCTATTGATAAGTTCGTCCTAAAGTACGTACAAAACATCAACTTTCACATATAACAAATTAGTAACGTGTACTAGTTTTACCGGATTTACTCCACAAGCGGCCTGAATATCCTATCTCCTAATAAACAATAATGAAACCAACAAAACATGAATACATTCGCACTAATATAAATAATACACATACACACACATAATATATATTAAATATACCATAGGTACCAGAGGTACTCCACAAGCAAGAATGGAACTCTAAATGGGTGGGGCTCATATTATATATATTTTTTGGGTACCATATATGAGTTTTTTTTAATTGGGGGGTAAATGCTAATTTCTGAAGATTTTGATTAAACACAAAGGAAATTTTTACATTCTCATCATTTTCTATCAAAATGGTGTCCACCACACTGACTGTCCCCACCTAGTTCATTCTATGTCGGCCCGAATATCCAAGCTCCTAATATACACCAATACAACCAACTAAACATACATACATTCAAGCTACACATACATAAATACATACACACACACATACATAATATATATTAAATATACTATAGGTACTCCACAAACATACTTTTAAGCGGCGAGTAACCAATTTTTAATTTTTCATCAATTTTTATCAAAATGACCAACTCCACCTACTTCATTCCCTGTCCACAAGCAACCCGAATATCCAAACTCCAACAGTAATAAACAGTAATTTGACCAACTAAACATAAATACATACATACATACATACATTCAAACTACACATACATATATTCAAACTACACATACATACATAACATATATTAAATATACCTTAGGGTACTCCACAGACGGCCCTAATATCCAAGTTCATATACACACTAATCTAACCAACTAAACATACACACATTCAATTAAACTACACATACATTGATAAATACATACATAATATACATTAAACATACCTTAGTTACTCAGTACTCCACAAGCGGCAAGTAACCAACTAATGTAACCAACCTAAACATACATATATACAAACTACACATACAGAGACACATAAATACCTACATACACCTAGATAGATACATAATATATATCAAATTTATACCTTAGATACATACATACTCCACAAGCGGCCTCTTAAGCAGCGAGTACCCAGACGGTAACGGAGCATAATGCCCAGTCCGTACCATTCAACCGATCGTAATTCTTCAATAGAATCGGCCACTGTGACGTGTCTAACGTAGGAGTAAAGCTCTGCGGCTTAATCAGATACTCCTTTTCGTCCACGTCAGCAACAGCGGCTATGGTTTGATCCGCTACGTCAGCAACAGCGGCTATGGTTTGATCCGCTACGTCAGCAACAGCGGCTATGGTTTGATCCGCTACGTCAGCAGAACCTCAGCTCTTTTTGGCTTAAAATGCATAGGAAACTTCTAATTTTTCATCATTTCTTATTAAAATGGGATCTGCTACCTGACATTCTCCATCAAGTTACTTCCTAGTCCACAAGCGGCCTGAATATCCAAGCCCCTCATAAACACTAATGTAAACCAATTAAGATCCCGTTTGGCAACAGATTTTTTGTCAAAAACCAGATTTACTTAAAATTTGTTTTAAAAATACAACCAAAATCCAGATTATTTTTTTCCGGAAGTTTTAGCTTTTTTAGGCTAAAAAACTGCTTTTCAAAAGCTAAACAATCCTACTGTCCAAACACCCACAGATTTGAAAATCTAAAATCCAACAATAAGCTAAAAAAACCTGTTCCCAAACGGAATCTAAATATAAATACATTCGAACTACTCATACATAAATACATACACACATAAACTCATACAGAGACACATAATATAAATTAAATATACCGTAAATACTCCACAAGCTCCCTTTTAATCGGCAAGTAACCAACTAATGTAACTAACTAAACATAAACACATTCAAACTACAAATACATAAATAAATACATAAATACATTCATAGATAATATATAAATTAAATATAATTTAAATACTCGACGAGCGCGAGTAACCAACTATAAATACATACATAATACATAATATTAAATATATAGACTAGTTATACCTTAAATACTGGACGAGCGGCCTATTAAGCGGCGAGTAACCAACTAAACATGCATACATTCAAACTACACATAAATGCATACATAATATATATAATATTAAATATATACCTTAAATACTCGACGAGCGGCCTCTTAAGCGGAGAATACCCAGACGGCAACGGCGTATAATGGCCGGTTCGTACATTCAACCGATCGTAATTCTTCAATAAAATAGGCCACTGTGACGTGTCGAGCGTGGGTGTAAAGCTCTGTGGCTTAATCAGATACTCCTTTTCGTCTGCCACGTCAGCAGAAGCAGCTAGGGTTTGGTCCGCCACGTCAGCAGAAGATTTGGTGGTTTTCTTGCTCTTCTTTTTTTCTGATCGGGATAGCTCCACGTCAGTCATCGCTGCAGTTATATATATATATATATTTATGTAAATATATATAGAGAGAGAGAGAGATTTTTATGTGTGAGGTGTGAAAATGGGTTTTTTTTGTTTTTATTTGTTAGGGTTGCGGCTAAGAGTGGTGAGGAGGGAAGAGAGAGAGAGAGAGTGAGGGGTTTTAGGGTTTATAGAGAAGTGAAGATGATTTGGTGTGTTGGGTACATGTGTTGTGGGAGGGTTGTCACGGTTCGGTTCGGTTTTTGAGTAAAATGCGAACCGAAGCAAACCATTAAAAAACAGTCGGTTTGATTCGGTTCGGTTTGAATTTTAACAAATAAAAAACAAATTATTTGCAACTTTAAATCAAAAGTCTAATAACAAGTAAATTTACAAATGATTTAACAAAATATATTATTAATAACTACAAAAGTAAAACAACGTATCTCAACTCAGTGATGTATATATATAAATAATTATATTGTTTTATATATGAATAAAAATAATCGCTTCGGTTCGATTCGGTTTGAAAACCACTGAAACCACAAACTGAATCGATTAAATCAGTTTATCAAATTTTAAATCAAAGCAATTACTAGTCGGTTTGGTTTGGTTTAAATATAAAGTTTGGTTTGGTTTAAATATAAATTTTGACGATAAAATATGTTTTCAAACAAAGTTTAAGTATCATCTGCGATCCCCACATGTAGTCAATATCATACCCATTAGGATAGACTTAAAGGAAATCTCGATTCCCTCTTTTCACATATCCGTTTCTCTAATTTCGCTTCTTGTTCCGTGTAACTTTTTGAATTTTCTTTGTCACGTTCTACATTTGTGTTTCCGGTAGTGTTTCTCTCCGTTTCAAACAACTATGTGTATTATTATTTGCTCATTCAGATAATTTTTAATGCGTTAATTGTCTAAAATCTGACCTTGAATGGCTATGCAAAGTGAGTTTTACTCTAAAATAATGGATGTCGGGCCAGTCACCGCGACTCATCCTCTGCCGCCCCTAGTAGACAAAGGTGCTTACGTAGCACAAGCGTTGGCGATCACCTAAGATTAGTTTAAAAATTATTTTCACGACGATTCATCCACCCACTTTTTTTTATCGATTTAAGAAGACTTCCCTATTACCAGAACCTCTTATACACAGTAGCAATGGGTTAAAGACATACTAACTTGATCAATTAACAGAAAAATGAAAACCTACAAAAACCGTCTCATCCGGGATTGGCAAGAAATCTCCAACCAATAGCAACAGACATGTCATAGCATCTCTAAAATTTGCAATGGTCTTGTTGACAAATTCTGACTGTAGTTCGATTAGCTGAATCTTAAAAGGGTTGTATTAGCAAATGTAGTCCCAAATGGGTAAACATCAGTATATGAAATTTAGTAAAGTATTTCAAAGATGTGGATTATTGCAGTGAGGTAAAAATAGACAAATATGAACAATTATTTGTTGCAACCCAAAAGTGGAAATAGAATTATCAATAAATCCATATCTGAATGAAAAACAGTCAATAAAAGAGGTTTTCTCCAAAGCATAGAAACATGGATCAGAACAACAAAACTAAGCAATTTTACACCACAATCATCAAAGAAAGATGCATGAAAAAATAATTTCGTTTCTTCTCCTAAAGAGCAGAGCCCCACACACTTGGTGTACCATTCTTTGTAAATGGATTATCAATCTGCTGGAAAAAACAAATCTGTAAGGACTGTGGTGGACACAAAGGAGGCCTTCAATAGCTTCAAACCCTGGCCGATCAACCAAAGAGTAGAAAATTATATAAAAATACACTTTCCAAATCCAGAACAGGAAAAACCAAAACATCAGGAAGCATGGATATTAAATGACAATTTGTTTACTTTGAAAGACTTTGAAACTTGTGCTTATATCATGAATTTAGAGCATGAATGTCATGATTTGAAATCCACATTTGCGTCGACCTTAGACTTCTTGGGTTTTGATTTTCAAATGACTATAATTCAGAATGGATTAATAGTGCACACATCATAAGCCATCTCAAATCACTCATGGACTCGCTGATATCATAAGACCTTCCTCTTTCTATGTGCAACGGATAAACCTCACATTATATGATATCCAAATCAGTATGAAATTGAAATCCAGGTATGCTAAAAGAGCTTAAGAGAGTGCATCTGTATCATGATCTCCTATACTTTTATGTATTTGGTTTACACCCCTCAAGCCTATTGACAAGTTTTTTGTTCAGTGTGCATCCCTAAAAATATTTAAACTAAAACAAATGCAGCTAACATTTAAAAAAAAAAATCCATATACGAAGATGAAAAAATTTAGCCCCAACCTTTTCCATATCCACTTGAACAATTTTCTCTTCAAGTGAGCCAACATCTTTGACCCTAAGCATATTGAGAAGAGTGATACTTGAGATAGTGGACATTGGTTTCACTGCCAAATCATCCATCACCATATAAGTCACCACTCCTCTAACATATCCATCCACAGTGTTAGAAGTGTTGCCTTGATTCCCCTGATATGCCAGCTCATTCAGCAAAGGAGCGTGTTTAGTATTTGAAGAGGCCAAAGCTGGCTTTAACACGGAGTCCTTCGCTTGATTAGGCTGAAGATAATCGTTGTTAAGGTTTTGAATACTTTCGTATAATTTACCCAATGACCCAGAACCTGCTATGTTGTTCTCGTTAAGAAGAGCCAAGATTACACCGAGGGGTAACTGTAAAAGTCCAAAGAGGAAGTCGATAAAGTCCTTTCCGGCTTCTGCAAAGAGCACCTTTTTGGAGTTGGTGTCTACTAGGAGCTTTAAAGTCATTGTCGAGCTGGTCTGTGTTTCAGCCATCTGATAATTTAAAAAATGGGTCACAATATTAGATGTACTATAAAAAGTTTGGTTAGATCATGATGGAAAAGGATGATATCATTCCGATATGTAAGTTAAAAGTTTACTCTGCGTAATATACCAGAAAGTGAATCATTTACTATTATGCAGAATTAAAACTTCAACTAATGTCATCTAAAACTACTTCATTTCCCATGGTTACTATCTAAAGGAAAGAACCTAAACTCTTACCTTGTAATTTGTAAACAGTTCTTTAAAATTATTAAACTGAAAGACAATAACCCAAAGTAACATATTAACCTACACATGCCTTTTGACGATCTCTGGTATTTCATGGATCCCTTTTTTTATATTGAAAATAAAAGATATATTCTATAAAGTTCAGTACTTCGAGAGCAGGGAGGAACTAGTAGGCTAGAAGGGACTACAACCCTCTAACGATATTTTAGAGTGTTTTAGAACAAAAATAACAATTCTAGTCGTTTAGCACCCCATAATCCTAACTAATTCTGAGTTTTCTGAAAATATAAACTAGGGTCTATTACAAATAACACAAACAATCCAAGTCTAAAACAAACAAACAAACAATCAAACAACACTTCTAAGGAACAGTTCACTGTGCAAATACAATTAGTATTGAAGTTACTTCTCTTCTTTTCTGATGGGTAGGTATTTTTTATTTTATTTTTAGTTAGACCAATCGCATCAGTTATATATGATTCGTTTACCTTAAATATGAGAGTAAATGTTCTAAAATTATGCACGTATCAGTTTTCTTATCAATTAGGTTAAATTTACATGAACTCAATTATCACTCAAATATCACTCAAATATAAGGGATCAATATGTTCTCTTATAATTAAAATAATAATTTATGTTTCTTACTTTTCTCTTATTTCCTTTTCTTTATTTGTATTTTTCACATATAAATTAATAAAATAACAAAAATATGAGATTTATAGTTTTGATAGAGAAATTAATAAAAAATGTGATAATTTGTATAAACCACAACGTTTACTTATAAGTTGTAAAAGTAATATATTAAAATATATTACTATTTTGTTATGATAATAAATTTGATAGAGAAGCTGAAAAATGTATAAAGTTAAACTGTTATACTAAAAATATAAAAATGATGGTAATTAGTTTAAATATAATAAAAGTATAATAAAACGGTTACACATGTTTTTTTTATTTGTTAGAGTAGAAAGTGAACCGAATAAATTGGACGCGTCTCTTCCTTCTTTCCCTTAAATAATGGCATTATATTCACAAAAGTGACATTGTGGGATTTGATGGGTCTCTTTTTATGTGCACCATTTAAGATAGCAATAGTGTTCATTTCAGTTTCAAAAAATAATGGAGTGTCCGTTTTATGGCAAAGTAAATGAATATGTAATGACTAATGACCCAGAAATTAAATAAATATGTAATGACTAATGACCCAGAAATTAAATAAAAGGATCACCTTTTTACATGCTCTTTAAAATCAAACACTAATTCGATTCAAATATGAAATCTGTCTCAAGGGCATTAGTACTCGTTCCTCAATCAACATAAATAAAAGTAGACGCCGTATATTATTCTCTCTTGAGAAATTTCTCATTCTCGAAAGCCAATAAACACGACAAACACATGATTCAATTAAATGAAACACGGAATCATTCTACGACAGATCTGGATAGAAATGAAACCTTGAGAACAAAGGTTTAAAGAATATACAAGTATATTTAGATTCCCAAACTGCGTGTAATTTGTGCCTTGTTTGGCTTATAGCTCATTTAGCGATATGCGGTTTGAAAAGATGCAAACAAATTATCACTGACGATTTGCGACTAATTTGGCTACAACGATATGTGGCTTATTAATAGTAAAATCAAACTATGTAGCTTATTTGGCTACAACAACATGTGGCTTATTAATGATGGAAAAAAAAGCACCTAGACAAAATTTAAGCATTTGAAGGTAAGAGAGAGTACAAAACGCATAAATTTAAGCCTACTAAACAAGCCTAAGATACACAATTATGTATACATATATAAATGTATATTTAGACCTCAAAATACGTCATTATAACTTTATAATACACCCTTTAAACACACAACATATAAACACAATATAAGTAAATAAAACCATATTACTTAGCACTCAAGAAGGGAATAAACTGCCAAAAAGGAGATGATATGGACGATGGAGGGGATGAGTTTATAGAGATAATATGGGCGGGAAAAAAAAGGAATAGAAGCCAAAAGAATATGGGGTTTATGCGTTGATTAAGGGATAATAAAGATATGATACATATTTATCTTCAAATAAGGATAGTCTAGTCCTTTTTTTAGCAAGAAATGTATGGTAACTTCCAATTTTCAATTAGAAATATTTATTATCAAATTAAATGTCAAACACAGATTCTAATAAAATCTACATTTTTGCATGTGTTCCAACCAATATCGAATGCATCGTTTTAAAATCAATGTTTTTTGCTAGCAATTTTAACCGGACCCTTCCGAGTGTAAATTTTTAACCGGTCTGTAGACTCTAGTTAGCAAAATGAGAACTAGTACATCCAGGGGTGGATGCAGGATTATGGTTGAGGGGGGCACGATTAGAATAGAAAACGTAAATTTCTTTTAATGGTTAAAATATTAATATATGATTAATTTTTTTTTTACTATATGATATACGATTGAACTTTTCTTCTCCTAACAAAAAAAATATATATGCACATAGAGTTTCTTTTAATAATTATTGGAATAAATAATTTTGCTTTAACGATTTTAAGAAAATATCTCATTACCGATTACTGAACAATGAATTGGTTAACGAGAACTAATAATTTATTAAACACATACTAATGGAAGAAAACAAAAAAACAATTTAATTTACGACCCACCACTTTAATTTAAAAAATAAGATTTTTTTTAAATGCCTTGAAACAAAAACAAAAAAGATAGTTTTTGGTGTTAATTTTCATGTTTTATAATTTAAACTATGAAATCTTAGGTCAATTATATTAACATAAATGAAAGAATCTAAGCCAAGATTTTCAATCAATTATGCAAATAACATATCTATACTTTAAATGGAAAAGGATAAAAAAAAAAAATGCATTACAATACTGCCAACAAGAATCCAACCAAGATGGGTTAAAATAAATGAATTTAAGCCATATGGATACATCCATTCCAAATCATTGGTGCAGTGTTTTATTTTGGATTGTTACAATTTAAATTGTTCAAAATATAAAGGAGTCTTCTGTAAAATTTATAGTTTGACCTTTTAAAAGTATATATCTTTGAATTTAATTTAGTGTTTATAGGTATGATCATTAAGGTAAACTTTGAAAGATGGTGTAAGGGAATTGTGATGGTTGTTTTGAATTAATAAGTATGGTTTTACGTGGCGGTCTTATAATTTGGGTTGAATTGAGTATGTTATTATTGCATTTTGTCATCACACGAAATAAAAATAAAAATGAGATATTACTTAAAACAACAACATTTAAATTTAAACAGCTCAAAATTCGTATTTCAAGTACTCCACTTTACAATTCATAGCCACAGTATGTGTGTTTTTTTTGGGTCAATATCGTGATTTATAGCTTATTTGAAAATATTGTGCATACTTGTAGTCACGTTAATGCCTGTAGTCCTTTTGTGCAGATATTTGGCCCAAACCAATTATATACCATGCTACATTCAAGCTAGTCTATAAAAGTGTTTTTTATTTTATTTTTAATAATCAGTCGATAAAAGTGTTGTAGAAGGCTAAAGAAGCAAGATCCTAAACGTTGCCTATATTTGCAATTCTAATTTTTGTGACATTTCCATATGACCTCTAAAACTACCAGAATCACATACATTCACTCATCAAATTGTTCAAAGCTATCTAGTTCTTGTGCACAATCACATACTTTCTTTCAATTAAAACAACCACAACCCCCTCTTGAAAAGGTGACAATTTCTTCACCACAGGGGTCTCAAACGAAACATCGCAATTTGCAAAAAACACATATTAATTGGAAAGTGACCACAGAGAAGCAGATGTTCAAGGCAGATCTTACAGGGCTAAAGAAGGAAGGGATGAAAGTGCAAGTGGAATAAGTTTTTTTTAGATAAGCGGAAAAGAAATAATGAGCAGGAAGAAAAAAACGATAAGTGGCTACGCGTAGAGAGAAGCTCAGAAAAGTTTTTCCGTAGGTTTCGTCTTCCGGATAATGCCAAGGTGGATGAGGTCAGGACTGGTATGGAAAATGTAGTATTGACTGAATAAGCCCGAAGTTAAAGCCATCGAGATCTCTGGCTAGAAAATTAATGTTGGTGTTTTTCTTTGTTACGTTACATATGTTGTTACGTTACATATGTGTCTATGTCTGTTTGATTTAAACAACTATGACTACAAACTAGAAATATTGAGTTGTATGGAAGCTGGAATCGGTTAACAATGTAGAATATGTCAAGTGTTGACTATTTAGTAATAATGAGTATTGATGTTTGGGGTAAAAAGTTACGCTTCTCGGTATAAATTAATGTTTAATTTAGTGAGAGTTAAAAATTGTCACAAGCATGCCACTAATTTAAAAAATTGTCACAAATCTGTCGTAAATTGACTAAACTGTCACAAAGCCGTTACAAAAACCGTCGCTAATAAGATCGTAACAAAAAATACCATCACTAATTCCGTCGTTATTTGAGTATTTTTTTTAAGATTCAAATTTTCGTATTCTTATAGCAACTACATTGGTGATTTAATGAAATACTTCAAAATGAAGTAAAATATTGCTCGACTGGACTACCTAGCGTGTCTATGTGACACCAATTAAAGTGTTAGAAGTTAAATTCCATGCTAAGAGCACCAATGGTCTTGACGAGTGTATGTGTGGCTTCATTCATTATATATGCTTCATTTATTACACAAATTGAGAATAATTGTGTTTATTTAATTCACATTTATTCAAAACAATTAAAAGGAACTCAAACAATGACAATACCGGTTAAATGTTGACTAATGTAGAAGTTTAAGTGCTAAACAAAACTAATGTGTGTATTTATCATAAAACTAATGAACACAATGTGGATGCTCTTATTAGTATACATTTATTTGGTAAGCAGTGCTTTGTAATATAATCCAAGTATTCTATTTGGATTGTTGAGTTTTGACTTCTAAATTAGAATTACCTCGTATTTTGCACATCGATATTAGAATTAGCTTGTAATATATAACATGTTGAAACTAGATGGTATGATCAAGATTCGAAACTAGGATCTGCATGAAATAGCGTCCATTATAGATCGGCAAACGGGTCGAAGAATTTAAGGTACAAAACATCTTATTCTAATCATAAACTCACTTGTTCATCTTTTATAGGTGTAGTAATTTAGAGAGTGTAGTTCTGTTAAAAGAACACGAATATTGGTATTTTCTAAAATTTTAAATGTAAAATTAATATTTCCTAATCAATCATATGCATATGAGCATATCCTAGTAGGCCTTCCAAAAAAATAGATTCTATAATTTGCTAATGTTTCTATATCTCTGTAATATTAATTCTATTGTAACAAATAAAAATTCCTACCACGTGTTCTGATATGATTAGGAAAAAAAACTGATTACTCACCTTTGACTTATTAAGCAGGGGACGAATAGGATACACGGGTATAGAAATAAGAGGTGTTATCACATGTCCATCTGGTAAATAGTGATGGATACGTCCCCTAAGTCAACGTAATAAAACTTTAATTTATTGAAAATTAAAATAAAATTTTTTAATTAATATTAATTAAATTTAGAATAAATTCAAACTAGGATTTTAATATATTTATTTGATTTTTTAATAGTTTGAGTTTTTATTACGTTAATTTGTACCATTACCGTTTGTATTAATTACATGGACATAGACAAAAAGCAAGCCACATGACAGGTGACCTTAGTTCAAATAAAATCATAAGTTAAGACTTTGACATCCTCAATAATGACATAGTCTTCAACCTTTTAGTTTATGGCAAAATGGTCCTTATAATAAACAAAACTATATAAAATATTCCAAATTATGTGTAGCAAATATGTTTATCGATGCATTTTTTTTTATAGTTGTAAACTTGTCTATTTAAAAATTTGTTAACATAGATTGTCGAGATACGTGAATAAGTCATGAAATATGAGATACGAATATTTCAAGTACACAAATTAATGTGTTAATCTTACGATGTCCAGAAATTCAGTGACGCTTTCTCAAAATATAAATCTAATTTATTTTCAATTAAAAAACATAAAAAGGGATAAAAAAAAATCATTAAACAAAGGCATAAAAATCTAAATTTAATGTAAAACTAATTACGTTTCTTTGTCACCTAAACTCATTGTGTCTACCCAACAAATAGGATCCATAAAACCCAACATGGCTAGCCTAGTGGGTCCAAACCCGAAATCTCAACCAAGACATTACATACATGGTTCACTCCTTATCAAGGAGTATGTGTGATCCCCTTAATGAGATTAAGAAAACCAATAGGACCCAAGAATGTAAATGAGGAAAATATTAAATATTTTAATTGAACTTTTGATAATGATAAAACATATACTTTGTTCGGTTAAGTCGTGCTTCTCAACAATAAATATTTAGATGACCGATAGTAATAAATTGTATGAGCTATTATCTTTCTTTATTGATCGAATAAATTACAATATATTTTATTACAATAGTTTTCAATAGTCTAATGCTCGGTATAGATCTTCGGTTTTCGACTTGACTTTTATATGATATGTACTTTCTAGTGAGATAAATTCTGGAAAGTCTATGTACTGATATATCTTTGTCTGCTTAGAAGTCAGATAATCTCATTGTAATACTATTTGACTCTATTTATAGGGGTATGTACACCATATGATGTTGACAAGTGGCGGTTTCATCTGTTAGATCATGAGCTTTTTACGTAATGGGTTTCGTTAATTAGAGTTAGTCTAATGGGTAATTACCTTTCATATTTCATAGCGGAAATGACCATCGTGTTCTTATACCAATTGTGCTCCCCATGTTTAAGGTGATGGATTCCCATGAAAAATATATGGGTTGGGTGGGTCGCTACCGAACATCGCTTATCGGGTATTATTTTCATGTCGTATCATAGAACTTGTGGATCAACCCATGCTCTCAACGGATAAATACATGGTTGGAGTCTTGTAAAGAGCCAGATGCGATAAGATTAAAAGAAAACCAATAAAACCCAAAGTGTGAGGGTAACATTAGTATTTTATTGAAAACTATGGTACAAATGCTAATTTACAAAAACTTAAGTATCATTCATGTCGTATCATAGAACTTGTGGATCAACCCGTGCTCTCAACGGATAAATACATGGTTGGAGTCTTGTAAAGAGTCAGATGCGATAAGATTAAAAGAAAACCAATAAGACCCAAAGTGTGAGGGTAACATTAGTATTTTATTGAAAACTATGGTACAAATACTAATTTACAAAAACTTAAGTATCATTCATGTAAATTACTCCAAATAGAACCCTCCAGAACAATCTAGAATCTAAACACGCGCTACTCTTAACCACTATATAAACCAAACCCTGCCTTCATTATTCTTTCCATCTAAATAATTATTTCACCATACAATTACACACACTCTCTCTCTATAAATAAATATCTCGTTACATAACATAATCTCTCCTATTATAAAATAAATAAATATAATGGCAAGTAAAGGAGAAGGACCGGCGATAGGTATAGATCTAGGCACGACCTACTCGTGCGTAGGCGTGTGGCAACACGATCGAGTCGAGATTATCGCGAATGACCAGGGGAACAGGACGACACCGTCTTACGTGGCGTTTACCGATAGCGAGAGGCTTATCGGTGACGCGGCCAAGAATCAAGTCGCTATGAACCCTACCAATACCGTATTTGGTGAGTTTTTAATTAGTTTTGTTTTTAATTACCCTTATATTTGTTTTACTTACACGAGTTTATTATGGTAGACTGAAAGGCTTATTTTAAAGATTTAATCATAACATATAGGGTTTTATTTCGGTGAGTTTAATTTATTTATAAAGCTAGTTGAGATTTTACTTAATATTAGCCTTATATTTGTAATTATTATGTTTTTATGTGAGTTTTTGGAGTAGTTTATGAATAGAATTTTAAATAGTATTAAATTGGAGTTTATAATTATGGTTTCTATTTGATCAGTTTTTGGTTCCATTTATAAATAGAATTCTTAGTAGTGATTTTGGTGTTGATAGTATTAAATTGGATTTTAAATTGTATATATAAATCTGGCTATGAACCCTTAACCCTTTGGTGAATTTTAGTTTATTTATAATTATGGTTTTTATTTGAGTTTTGGAGCTATTTATGAATAGGACTATTAGTAGTGATTTTGGTGATCGAAAATAGTATTTAAATTGGATTATTAAACTGTGTTTATCCCTGTGGCTATGAAACTCTAGTAAATTGTAGTATTAAATTGCTGTTATTTTCCTTTTTTTACCCTACTTTTAGAGTTATTTAATAATGAATAGAGCTTATTGTATTAGTGGTTTTGGTTAAATTGCATTTCACGTAGTAGAAAGTATTAATTGAAATAAATGTTTTCTAGAGGGAATTAAACTGTCGAAATCCCTGTTTAGATGTTAAGTGACTTTAATTTATTATCATGGGTATGTCGAAGATATTGTTTAATGTTATTGAGCTGCATGTGTCGTTGCTTGTTATTAAAAGCGAAGATAAGAGGATTTAATAATTAAGTTTATTGTGATTGATCTGCTGTGCTAAGTAAAATAAAATAAAATAAATCATTACATGTTTAAGTGAAGGTATTTTTGATGTGACGTTCGTTGAATTTAGGTACATCTTGTTAGTTACACACCGAAAGTCACATGGGATCGAATAATCATAAGTTGAAAATTTCGAGTCTATAGATAGTTTTCTACTTGATTGATTTGAATTGAATTAGTATATGTTTAGCTGAAGGTACTCTCTAGTGTTATTGATCTGATTTTTTTTAATTAGGGCGCAAAAGGATTAAATTATTAGGTATATCTTATTTGTGTTAAGGGTTTAATTAAATATTGAAAAACAAAAGGATGAAATTATTAATAATACACAAAGAAAGTCAATGTACCTAACACTAATTGTAGAGAAGTTAGGTTAATCTTATATGTTGGCGCAATTAAATTTTAAATTTTGAAGGTTCGAAAGATTCTAATTATTATAGTGATACAGTACATGTTAATCGAGGATACCTTTATATATATATATATGGGAAAAGTTATATGGACACAATGAAAAACACCCAAATGGACATTTTTTCGTAAAAACGCTCCAAATCAATATTTGATTAATGCAAATCTCCATGGTTTCACGACGGGAACACAAATATGCGTCTTGTTTTTTTTTCCGAGATGTATAATGACATGTTTTATATATATATATATATATATATATATATATATATATATATATATGTTATTGATCTGATTGTCGGAATTTCTGGTATATTTTATTCCTTTTAGGGCAGAATTTAACAGAGAAAATCAATAGGGTTGATTTGAAATATGATAAGCTGTTGTAGATTGTTGTTAATGTCACTGATCAGACTGCATCTATGCATTATGCTTGTTCTAAGAAGTTAAGATAAATATTGCTTGTATTAGAACACCAATAAATATAGAAATTCAAAAAGATTTGTTTATACATGTTATACATATACAATTTGATGATAGGTACAATTACATCTTATTTGTGTTAGGTCTTAATCAAACAAATCCAAATTGAAACAATCTGATTATAATACAATCGTTAAAAAGGCTTCTTTTTCACCTTCTGTTCAACTAGAATTTTGCAATTACAGCACTATAGGCCTTAGCATATACAAACAAAAGAATTTGATGTAATTTGTTTGTATTTTGCATGAATCTTACAGTTATAGCTGTGTAACCATTTGAAAATTGAATTTCCGTCTTTCCCAAACAATCCTTGTGCTTCCTGTCACTGTGTGGTGTTAAATGCATTGATTTAAGCAGTGTCTTTGCTATCGGAGCAATTCCACAATTTTTTTATTTATTTGTCGGTAAATTTATGCTTGTTCGAACATCACATTAGTGCAGGTAGATAGGCGGTGGTCAATTGACATCGAGTACAATGTATTGCATTATGCCATGATAGCTTTTGTGTAATGAATTTGAGCTGGGTTGTGCGTTACGATGAACTTACATTTGTTATTATTGGGCATGATAGGGAATTGTTAATCTCATGTTGACAGCATCTTAGTTTCCTTTGGATTTATTGTCGATGCAGCTGCAGATTATACACCAGCTGCATTGTTATTTCTTAGTAATAATGAATTTCTAACTTTAAATTGTGTGATCTATTTTCAGATGCAAAGCGTCTCATTGGTAGGCGATTTAGCGACGCCTCGGTACAGAGTGATATCCAACTATGGCCCTTTAAGGTTATTTCTGGTCCTGCGGAGAAGCCCATGATTAGAGTTAATTACAAGGGCGAAGAAAAAGAATTTGCTGCTGAAGAGATCTCTTCCATGGTCCTTATAAAGATGAAGGAAATCGCCGAGGCCTATCTCGGCACAACCATTAAAAACGCAGTTGTCACTGTCCCCGCATACTTCAACGATTCACAGAGACAGGCCACCAAGGATGCTGGTGTAATTTCCGGTCTAAACGTCTTACGTATCATCAACGAGCCAACAGCAGCTGCTATTGCTTATGGGCTTGACAAAAAAGCGACAAGTGTTGGTGAGAAAAACGTGCTTATTTTCGATCTAGGTGGCGGTACCTTTGATGTCTCTCTCCTCACTATTGAGGAGGGGATTTTCGAGGTTAAGTCGACAGCTGGTGATACCCATCTTGGTGGAGAGGATTTCGATAACAGAATGGTTAACCACTTTGTACAAGAGTTCAAGAGGAAGCACAAAAAGGATATTACTGGTAACCCGAGAGCTTTGAGGAGGCTCAGAACTTCATGCGAGAGGGCAAAAAGGACTTTATCCTCGACTGCACAGACAACTATTGAAATCGACTCTCTTTATGAAGGAGTTGATTTTTACTCGACGATCACTCGCGCTAGATTTGAGGAGATGAATATGGATTTATTCAGAAAGTGTATGGATCCTGTGGAGAAGTGTTTGAGAGACGCGAAGATGGATAAAAGTACGATTCACGATGTGGTTCTAGTGGGAGGGTCGACCCGTATTCCTAAAGTTCAACAATTATTGCAGGATTTTTTCAATGGAAAGGAGCTTTGCAAGAGTATTAACCCTGACGAGGCTGTGGCTTATGGTGCTGCAGTACAAGCTGCTATCTTAAGTGGCGAGGGAAATGAAAAGGTTCAAGATTTATTGCTCCTGGATGTTACCCCTCTCTCTCTAGGTCTCGAAACCGCTGGTGGAGTGATGACTGTGCTAATCCAAAGGAACACAACTATTCCAACGAAAAAGGAGCAAGTTTTCTCGACTTACTCGGATAACCAGCCCGGTGTTCTGATCCAGGTGTACGAGGGTGAGAGGACCAGAACTCGTGACAATAATCTTTTGGGTAAATTTGAGCTTTCGGGTATTCCACCTGCTCCTAGAGGTGTACCTCAGATCACTGTCTGTTTTGATATCGATGCTAATGGTATTCTAAACGTTTCTGCTGAAGATAAGACTACCGGTCAAAAGAACAAAATCACAATTACCAATGATAAAGGTAGGTTATCTAAGGAGGAAATCGAGAAAATGGTGCAAGAGGCTGAGAAATACAAGTCCGAGGATGAGGAGCATAAGAAAAAGGTGGAAGCTAAGAATGGTCTCGAGAACTATGCTTACAATATGAGAAACACGATCAAGGACGAGAAGATTGGTGCTAAGCTTAGTGCTGGTGATAAAAAGACGATTGAGGATGTTATTGACCAAGCTATTTCGTGGCTCGACAACAACCAGCTTGCTGAGGTGGACGAGTTCGAAGATAAGATGAAGGAGCTCGAGGGTGTTTGTAACCCTATCATTGCTAAGATGTATCAAGGCGGTGAAGGTGGTGCTCCCATGGATGATGGTGATGATGAGGTGCCACCTGCTGCTGGTGGTGCTGGCCCGAAGATCGAGGAGGTTGACTAAGTTGGTTAGTTAGAGGATAGTCCTGAGTGATGTGATATCGCTTTTTAAGCTTGTCTTTTTGTTTCAGTATCTGTACATTTTTTACTGTTGGAGCCAGATGTTAGTCTGGTTTATTGTGTTTGGAGGCGGTTTATGCCTTTGCTGGTTGGATAATCTGTTTTATTGCAGTTTTTGTGTTTTGATTATAATTTCTTTGCTGTGTATTTTTTATAGCAAATGAATTTTTTTAATTGCTGGTGTTGAATTTAGTATTGTTTTCTTTATTTTGTTTGTGCAAGAGCAATAGATGGATGAGTCATGAGAGTGTAGTTTCTAACAACTGCAGTCCCACAGGAATAGATTATGGATCTTTGAGGAGAAAGAGGTATCTTGTTTTTTAGGATTTTTCAATGACCTTTGCTTGAACAGGGAAATTCTTAAAAGAGTTTTGGTATACATTCCTTAGTTCTCAAGTTTGTTCCAAAATAATTTATGTTATTAATCATACTATAATAAGCTTAAGAGTTTAAAGCTTCTGACAGGCGCCATTAGAGCTTGGGTTGCTGCAATCCATATCTCGGCAGCTGTATCAAAATCCGCCGGCCAAGATATCTTGTAATAAATAAGAATTCACTTGTGAGTTTTTCTGACAATACATTATATTTCGGCTGTTGGATTTTGTTCCAACGGTCGAGACCCGATTTCAGCTAGAGCAGCTCCCCATCCGAGTGCATTTGGGTATTGTTTGGGCTATAACTGATTGGATTCTATGGTTTGGGAAGAGGATGCACCTTTTTTTGTTTTTCTTATTATTACTAACTAACTACTCGTATTCGGTTTTACAATTAAAATGGTGTTTAACGCATTTGGTTGTTTCATCTGCTATATAGCGATTGTGTTGTGTTATATCTATATACTGATATACATGGCGAGCTAATCAATAAAACGTGGAACTTCTTCTTATCCTAGGCTAAATGAAAAACGAAACGATTTGTTTTCTTGCTTTTATTGTACATGGCATTGGGTCTGATATGCAGCAATGCATTTATTCTATACAAATATATACCCACCCAAAAAAACTTATACAAAAACTTTACACGATACATGGGTTAAATGTACCAATCATTTTTGTTTCGATATTGAAATCATATTTTCATTTAATCCATAATTGGTGCATCTAGTCCGTCACGTCAACGATTAATATTTTTAGGTAAGGTTTTTAGGTGCTACATCAATAATATTAATTTTATTTTCATCATTATGGAGTATACCCTATAGGCTATATATATCATTGATATTTATTGACAATAGTGGCTATGAGTTGTAACTGACCAGGTACACATGTTTGCTGCATCGAATTCAATTTTCAGTTATCAGAAAATGGCAAAAAAGCTCACAACAGCCCACACAAAAGATGAGATACCGACATTTTGGATTTATAGTTGTAATTTGAGCTTCGATTAAACATGATAAAATTGAAGTATAAGAGATGAGATTGAAAAATGTTTAGGAACCACAAAGCAGGATAAACGAACAAGAAGAGTGGTCCCAAAATTGCATGTCTTTTATCATTTATTTTGTTTATGTAAGTACGTCTTTAAGAGTTGAATTAAAAGTGGACCTTATGTGCCCACCCCAACCATGGACCATTTCTGGATCTTGTTTAATATCAAACGAATACTTGTCTTTGTAATTGCAAATGGGGCTTCACCCCTAATCATTGAACTAGTAGTACAATTTAACATTTCTGCGTAAATATTTTACTCACTTTTCATCTATGCATTAATTGGCAGCCATCACTCGGCAGCTTATCTTTTTGAAAATAAATACTAATAAATGTTTAATTGTAGATTCTATTACTTCCCCTAAAAACAACAAATAAATACTGTATCACAATTCACACATTCTTCCCAAGCATGATATCATTGTGCAGTGAAAAGTAGTAGTATACTTAGTATATATTACGCTAGCCGTAGACGCACGATGCATGGTGTTACACGTGAATTTGTGTTTTATTTTGAATATTAGTCAAGAAAACATAAAAAATATATATAAAGTTAATAAGATCGATCAAATAATTGAAATTAATGCAACAAAATGATAAAAAGGAATGCTAACCTGACATTTGTGGACATAGTCATGCTTAATTTTCAATGTTTTTTTTTCCTACTTTTTAAAGGAGAGAGAAGACCAAGTCACCTGAAACTTTCAAAAATAAACGGAAGAATGAATATGTGTAGGGTGGTTGCAACTTTTACACGCAGTTGATTTTTTTAAATGAAATGGCTGTTGATTTTTTTATTTATTTTTTTATTTTTTAGACTATCTAGTGTTTTTTGTAAATAAATACTGTATCAATGCCTCATATAATATTAAGATACATACATATATATAGAGAGAGAAAAAATAATTATGGAAAACTTATTGTTATTTACAAAAATAGACTTAAATAGTGAATGACAGATCAACAAAAAAAAATATTCCTAGGAAAGTAATATGTTTTGCTTTTACGATGATACCAAATTTTATAAGAATCCTATCACTTTCTTAGGTGATGTACTCTAAAATAACTATGAAAATATTATCTACAATTAGGAAAGAGTAATGTTATTATTATGTGACATGTGGGTCTTTTTCCCTGATTCAAAAGCAATTATGAATAATATTAAATAGTACTGGTTACTATTTTACAATAATACAAACATCCCAAAAATATAAATGGTGAAATGAACTTAAAAGAATCTCTATGAGATTAATTAAAATGATACCTGAAAGAACACATAAATTAATGTAACAAATAGTAAGTGAAGGATTTGTTTTGTCTATCTTAAAAACATTAGGGCAGTCTGTCTTAATGTTTTTTTAAACCATTAGATCAAAGTAAATACAATCCAAGGTTAATAAGAACAATGAAAAAATTCTTTTTTGTTTAAATACAAAAATTATATACATGAACATTTAGCTAAACACGAGTATTTCATATATTTTATTTGAAGTAGTCGGTATGGCTACGGTACGTCATTTCAAGTACAGTACGCATGAAGAAAAAAAATAAAAATCTTTGGCCTACCAGAAAAGTAATGTAGATGTACTTGTGTCGTTTTCAAGTCGTACCAATATGTTCAAAGACGTAAAATGTCAACGATATTTCATTTGTCAATATCAGGTATTTTAAATGTTGTATTGTACGTATCCGTACATGTGGTGTCTATGTTGCAATTCGTATGTTAAGACAAAAAAGACATTTTTGCATAATTTTTGTTAATCCTTGATTATAAGAAAACCGATATTTTTTGTTAATACTTGAATTGAATTATATTTTGATCTAATGGCTAAAAAAATAATATAGACTACCTTAATATTAACAGAGCAGCAAAAACCGATCCGTAACAAAACCCTTCGGATCAATTTCTATACACGTGGCATGAGGAAATGGTCCATCGATCCGAAGGATTAAGGGGGATTAGTATGGAGGTAGACAAATTATTTCGTCCTCCTTAGAAGGGGACATCTGGTTCTCGACACCATTAATTGAATGTCAAGTGTGTTAATACGCTTTACCCACTAAACCTATTAATTAACCTTAAATACCCTTTTCTCTCTTCTAATAAGTGGAGCCTTCCATTAATATTTCATCATTTCTCTTTTTCTACTCGTTCAAAATTTTCGTTCCATTTTTCAAATACAAGAAATAAATAAATCATTACTGTATATTAATAAATGTAGACAAATCACATTTCAAGTTTCTTATAAAGATTCATTTTCATGAATTACTTGTAGAAAAACCAAGACTGAAAAACCAAAAGTGAGCAGAGGGATCAAATAAACATAACAAGGTAAATACCCGACTTACTTAGAGGCGCTCAATGGGGTGCGAATGGTTTAAGTGGACCGCGCATCCATTGTTTTAGTCAAAATAACATTTTTATAGTGTATTTTATTCTATTTCTTGTATTCGATGAACCAAAAAAAACTTGACCCATTAAAAATAATAATGGGTTGGTTTTAACGTATTATCGGCATGATAGTACTATAAGTGTGGTATAAGTAGTACGGTATGAGGGGTTATCGTGATTGTTTGATACGTTTTGGTATAAAAAAAAACCCATTCTTAATTAGTTTTAAGCAAAGTGTTAAGATTCTGATAAAAAAATCTCATTTTATTATTTAGATTCTTAATTCTGAATCGGAAAATAAAACACTTAATTTTACAAATAGTGATGTATCTTTATAAATAAAGTCGCACCTTATCATTTCCTTTCAAAATAGTCTAAGCTCACTTTTATTTTGGTTCAAATAAAAAAATTATTTTTTTAGAAACAAAAACATATGATTTTACATTTCTCATGTGCTAGCATAATTTTTTTTGAATTATTAGAATGGGTGAAAGGACCAAAGTGAAATATTTAATTAATTAGTGAGTTTATACCATTTTTACAAAAGTGAGAAAAGGATGACTTTTTTAGCCCATAAATCCACTTGACTTCTAATATATATATAATGTAGATGACCAACTCAATCGTATTTCAGAAAGACTAAATAATTTGTCACAGATGTGAGCATTCCTCTCTCATATTACGGACTTCAAATTTTAAAAATATAATGACAAAGAGTTATCCTCTAAATTACTAGTCTAGTTCTCTGATGGTATCATGAATGATGAAACTACAAAATAGCAATTTCGTGTAGCTCTCTCCTCATTGATAATACTAAACCTAAGATTATTGGAATAATGGTGTTTCTCATGTTTTATCATTAATGGTATTGAAAACAACCAAGTTTTATGCTTTTGTAGCATTGCAATTTATAAGTAGTACTGATTGTTATGTGTGTGCACGTTTACTTTTCTTTTTTTTTTTTAGGTAAAAAGGCTCAAAAGAAACTCACTATATTGAAAGCTCAAGTCAAGTTACACCCGTGCTTCCATATCACTTTTATTGTTGAGAAAGTGGGTTTGATATTTTCCCACTCTTAATGCTTGTTTTTATAAAAAAAAAATACATAAACGGCTATATCCTAAAGCCAAATGATTAATTATTAGATTAGTAACCACTATCATACCTCGAAGTCCATAGAAAAGTATAAAGATACATCTTGCCTACCAAAGTAAAACCAACTTTTTTTCAAAAGTCTTACAAAAGGAAAAAGTAAAGGCTAATTTATTAAAAAAGTATATTTTGTTTCTGCAGTGAAAGCAAGTGCGTAAAGAATGGACAAGTTTATGTAATGAATGTGTACCCATCTTTGAAATAAAGGCCTGCAAAACATGATATTATAAGAATGATTCAGATTTGTAGGAGTTTATAATCCACTCGTTTATTTTAGAGGTTTATCTCATGAATAAAATTAAAATAATCTAATGATTTAGATTTATACCACTACAAAATAATGTTTGATTTAGTAAAAGTCAAAAGATGTCACAAGCCTGTTACTAATTTAAAAATCTGTCACAAATCTGTCGTAAATTGACTAAACCGTTACAAAACCGTCACAAAAACCGTCGTTAATAAGCTCGTAACAAAAAATACCGTCACTAATCCCGTCGTGATTTGAGTATTTTTTTGTAGTGTACGTGAATTTTATAATTTTATTTTTATATAATTTTAATATATAAAATAAAAATTATAATTTTGTAAATTAAAAATTAACTTTAGAACACAATAAAAAATCAAATAAAATTATAGAACCTTAGTTGAAACTATCATAAATTAAAGTATTATTTAAATAGTAAAAAAGATAAATACTTTTAATATATCTTATTTTATATATTAAAATTATATAAAAATAAAATTACAAAATTTACGCATAGACCATTTGATTATTTTAATTTCATCTGTTAAATAAAATTCTGGACAATATAAATAGAGTATGAACTTGAAAGAATTTGAATTATAACAATAGAGTGACTATGTACAATGATTCTTTATGGGCACATGTACAAGGCTCTCTTTTGTTGATTAATTACAAGCTTTTTAATTAGTCTATTAGTGTTTGCCAACTCATTTAGCGATTGCATACTTAGAAACATGATAATCTCAATACAACGACTAAATATTTTTGAAACTACACATATTTAAAATCGTCCCAAGTTAATGTGACATGCGTCAAAGTTTGGGTGATAATAGTATTAACAAGTTACCAAATAATATTGTCACATATTTTCAAAAAAAAAATAATAATATTGTCACACTTAGCCTACAGTGTTAACACGTAAACTCCTGGTGAAATATGATAATCACAAGACAACGACTAAATATCTTTGAAACTGCACATCATATTTAAGATCGTCCTATGTTAATGTGACATACATCAGAGTTTGAGTCTATCTTCAAGATAATTTAACAAGTCACCAAATATAATATTACACCTTGGTGCAAATTTCAACAGACATTATTAGGGATGACGATTTTAGGAATTTCAACCCCATCCGATCCGAATCGTCACGGGTCGGGTAAAAGTGCAATTCTATTCGGATCGGGTTTAGATGTATAAAAGTACAACTTAAAAAATACTCCATCTGTTCTCATTTAATTGTCCATTACGAAACTACGTGCAATTTTGACCGGCCAAGAACTTGTATCAAAATTGTCGGAATGAAAATTTTTAAAAGTTGATCATGTAGTTCAAATGTTAAATTTTATAATTAAATTTTAAAAAAAATTCATTTTTACAATTTTGATACAAGTTATAAACCGGTGAAAATTACACGTAGTTTCGTAGTGGACAATTAAATGAAAACGGAGAGAGTATAAGTTAACACTATATACATTAAACAGTCTCTTCTATAATAATAGAGATCATACATTTAAATGGGTAAAAATGAAAGTTAAAAGGTGCAACTTAACACCCTCCATCTTTTATCTCTCTCATGTAAATTAAACTAACTCTTTTATAGTTTAAATACGTAAAAATGCAACTTAAAAAGTGCAATTTAAAACTCTCTCTCCTCTCTCTCATATACATTAAACTTTTTTTTTATAGTATAATATATTATATTTTTAAATCAAATGATTTTTTATCTTACCTAGCAAATTTTCTTTAAATTTTTTTGACATTTATGAGATTTATTTTTTAAAAGGGAAAAAAATATTTTTAAAAAACGGGTCAAATAGGTCAGGTCGAATCGGGTTAAATGGATAAAAGTGTGACTTTGTCCGGTCCGATTAAAACCCACTAAATCCAGACATTAACATCTGGTAAGGAAAATCATAGTATTAACAAATTCTTACGGAACAATCAACTTATTTTTAATTTACCTAGAAACAAAGTAGCACAAAAATTAAACATATGTATACTTTTGTTTGCCTGGAGTTTACTAGTATTAAACAAAAAATTCTGCTTTTCGTTTTACAAATTTTAGCAATTAGTAGCTTCTATTTGTTGGTCCAAAATATACCTGTAATAAATAACGACTTCTCACGAACAAATAAAGAAAATAGCTCAAGAAATAAATGCATCCAAAAACCCGTGAATAATAATTTTCAAAAAATAAAAAAATAAAAAAAATTCATATCAATTAGTTACCATGTTCTCAAGAAAATTAAATATACCTCGAGCAAACTTTGTATCTAAATTTTCCTAAATATTTCAAGGAGTATACATTTATGCAATCAGGAGAAAATTAGAAGCACCGTGACTATAAAACCTGGGTCATATCAGATCAAAATCAGATGAATCAGTTAAAAAGCAAAGCAACATCCTCCCAAGTTGCAAATTTTCATTTGCTCAACTCCCATAACTAAAAACCAAACTTTCACTTTCTATTGAAAAATTGAGACTAATTACAAGACGTAATCAATAATACCAAAACAATGTAAACAACAAAGTACAAACCTATAAGAAAAATGATCATTTAATACATATTTTTGAAACTTAATTATCAATCACCCATGGTTAAAATCTCTTTTAAAATAAGGTAGGGATACACTGATACTTAATGATACCCACTGATTCGGTTTTTGATAATTAAGTACGAAAGTATGTATTAAACGGTAAAGTTTCAACTCTATAAATCTAAAATACAAACCAGAAAAAGAAAAAAACTCACTTTGATTCATTTACAGCAATTTCACTCAATTCTGTAGGAGAAGAAGACAAAGGAAGCACTTGTTTATTATTACCAACAACAACTTTTTTAATCAAAGAGCTCTCTTTCTTCTCTGCTTCTTCCATCAATCTCTTCATAAGTTTCTCCTCAGCATCTCTCAAGAACTTAAACTTCGGTGGTGGCGAAACCGAGCCCCTTAACCTATACATTTCGCTCTCCAACTCGAAAAGTGGATTAAAACTAAAACTGTTCTTCATACTCGGAGACGCCAACGGTGTCAAAACAACTTCACTTAAGCTCACTGTTCTAGATTTTACATATTCGCTTTCCAAATCCTCTTTATCTTCTTCGGCTATCGTGAACAAAAACCTCGGTGGACCACATAAGTTGTGTATCCTCATAAGCTCTGTATCTATAGATTCTTCACCATATAAGCCTTTTTCTAGCAGATTCTGGTCTGGGTTGGGTTCAGGAATATTGGGTTTTTCTTCTTTTTTTGATAGTTTTTTCCAGAAGAATAAAGATTTAGTCTTTTGGTTGATATCTCTGTTTTGTACTAGTATTCTTTTTTTGTAACAGAGTAAGTAGTAAAGCTCTGCTGATATGCCTATGAGAATAAAAGCAATTAAGAAACTTAAGCCAATAATTAAGCTGCTAAAACAAACCATTTTGTGGGTTTCATTCAACTAGAAAATGGATTTGGCTTAAGAGCTGCTTAAATTTTATGAGTAGAGTATTTTTTAGAGTGAGAGAAAAGGTTTGATGAAAATTGTAAAGGAAGATAGAGATCTAAAAATAACCCAAAAGTAGGCTTTTTTTCTTCTTCTTGAACTACCATGGAAATAAAAGGGGGCAAAGTGAAGCTGCAATTATGCCCATGTTTGATGATGGGTTTATATGCAAAATTACTTGACTTAATATACATGGGTTGTGCAAAAGTGTTTGATCAAACTGTTTCGTATCCGAGTATACATGTTCAACATCAGGGTTCGAACTCGACGTCTGCGAAACATGTTTATCTTCAAAATAGAGTTTCTAATTATCAAAAAAAATAAAAATATTTACATGGGGTTATTTGCAATATGTCCATAAACTAAAGCCTTATATTAGTTGGCAACTTTAACTAAAGAAAGTTACACATTGACCCCCTTAAATGTATTCCATTTTGTGGTTTGAGTAAGTGTTTCAAAAAGTCAAAAACTTAACTAAAGCGCGCTTCTGCAAGAGCTATGCTAAAAGCTTATAAAACACTAGTCTTTAACGGCGTGAAAAGATGGGAAGTGAGCTTTTTTATGCTTCTTTGCTAAAGCTCTAATATGGCATTTCCGCTTTGAACCAAGCCTTTTGATATAGTTGTTTGAATTGTCATATTAGTTAACGGTATAACAGACCATTATCATTCGATAAAGCTTATAAGAATAAAGGTGTAAGAAATGAAACTCTTTTACATTTTTACTGATGATTGTTTGGTTATATTTCCAAACAGAAATGTGCTCCTTTTAGATTCTACGCAATCCAAAATAAGCTTTTAGTAATATTACTTGAAGGACCAAAGAATAATAAATAATAAATAATAAATACCCAGTTAAAATTTAAAGTGACAATATAAATAAATGGAAAAGACAATAGATTGTAATAAAATATTGTTATTTTATAAAGACGGAGTTGTAAAATTAATGTGAGTATATTTTTTATTCAATCATTTCTATTAAAATCTGTTAAAATAAATTTATTATATTTGGTGAGTCTATGTAATTCATGCAAGTTATAAATCAAACCAATGAATGTACTCCATATTCACCAAGTTTTTATATACTCCCAATATGAAAACACAAAAAGCAGGGATAACTTAAATACTCTGTTGTAAGAAAATTAACCCATACGCCATCCCATCCACCTAAAAATAGTGAGACAAATTCTAAAGATTCCAAATTTTCTTTTACCACGTCTCACAGATATTCCCTACCATCTCACACATTCACCTAGTAGATCACCTATTAGCATAGGGCCACGGTTACCCTCATCTTAATTAAAATATGTTTATACTTTATACAGATCGTATCTGATTAATACAGACGGTAATTGTATATAAAAACCTCAATCTAAGAGGCTGTATGCAGACCTAAGATGGTTAATACAGACGGTGGCTGTATTACTGGAGAATGGTACAAGTCACGCCATGTAATAAAAACTCAATCTACTAAAAATATAAAAAAAAATATTTTTTTTATTATTAATATTTAAATTTATGATACACTTAACTAGGGTTCCAATATATTTATTTGAGTTTTTAATAGGTTTAGTTTTTAGTACGTAGCGCGATTTGCATCATTAACGTCTGTATTAATCCTCAACTGTGTACGTAGCATAAATCATAAGCCTATTAAAATCACACACTAACACGATAAGCCTATTAAAATCACACACTAGACACCTAAGAAATTAAGTATTCATGTTATTAATTTGGAAGTAGTGTTGGTTAGGTGAAAATTTAGTTTGAAAAACAATAAAAGAAGACTATTAGAACAAATGAGGTTACAGGCTGAAACTTTATTTTCCCAAATCTATAATATTATAGGAGTGATAGTTGACCTAAAAGTCCGGAACAAACATTATTTATTTTAGAACACTCCTTAATAAAACAATACATTATACAGTTTAAATTGTGTTGTACTCCTATAGGCTATAGCAAGAAATTTCGTTATTGTTACTTTTATTTGTCTATCTTCCATCTCAGTAGTACAATTTTCAGAAGCCTTGGTCACACGGTGTTTTGTGTGGAAATTCAGTGTTAAACAGTAACATAAAGTCTTTTAATTAAGCCTGATATGGCAAGGAAAGGTAAAGTGTCAAAAGTCTTCTTTCTAACGTTTTTTACTTGTGGCTCAAATGTAGCTATCAAATTTTGAGAACCGTTCTTATTTCAAATTTGAAGTACTGAAAAAAATACTACAGTACATAGTTGGAATAGAACTCATTCTCATTGTATACTACCGCTCCAGTTTTTTGTTGTTGTAAATTAAGGTAAATTCAGATTTTTCTTCCGTTAATTTTCAAGTGTTAATTTGTCAATTGCAGTTTATAAAATTAAACTTTCTGTTAGAGATTTTGTATAATGTGTTTGTTTGTCTATCATCATTTTTGAAGTATAATGGAGTAAACAACGTTTGGTGAAGTTTATATTAGAAATTCATTCCTAATACTCCAACTTGAAGAACCAAAATGATAATAAGAAACAATATATTTTTTTTTTGATAATGTTGGTATGTACATTATCGTGTAAAGTGTAAACTACTTGATCTGCCAAGGTGTAATGTTTGTGTGTTTGGTTATATTCAGAGAGGTCACATCTATATGGGCACCTCACATGCATATTAAATAAGAATACAATATTATATTTTTGTAAGAAAACATATGAAAATTAATTCCATGTCGTTTTATGATTTAAATAAAGAATTTCAAATTTGGAGATAGATTATTGTATGAGCAGGTGTTGTGATATGCACACACATACAAGTCATCTCCGGTATTTGAAGGGTCCAAGTTAAAATCGGAAATTGTTGAGTCATTTACTTGCTTGTTTTAGTTTCAAGCTGATCAAATAGTGTCACCGCTCTCTTAAAATGCAGGTGGCGGTTATTACGTGCTCAGTGACAGAAACACGGCGAACGAGAACGAGAGATAAACGTGCGAGGATAGGATGCAACGAAGTGCCCTTTTTTTCGGAGATCTCTTGTGGCAACGATACAATATCCATGGATACAAAATCCAGAGAAATAAGTCTATCAGCTAACTAAGAAACCAAGAGAATAAAGCAACGAGGTGCTCTCAATACACTACATTTTTTCTTTAAAAACGCTGAAACCGTAGATTAAATCTACGGTTTACAGTGATTCACTGTAAACCGTAGATTTAATCTACGGTTTGGATCAAATGAATACAAACCGTAGATTAAATCTACGGTTTACAGTGAATCACTGTAAACCGTAGATTTAATCTACGGTCTGTGTAATTTCTGCAGAAATTACACAGTCAGTCCCTGCTTTTCAGAATTACACAGTCAGTCCCTGTGCCAAAATTACACAGCAGGTCCCTGAAAAACAGAAACTTACGTTTTTTTAAAAAAAAAAACATTTTTTATACTACATTCTCTCTCTTTCTCTCAAAAACCCCCAATTTTCAACCCAAAAAATCACCTAAATCAATCAACCACATTAACTATCAACTTTATTAACAAAAAACCCCAAATCATCAATCAAACTTATCCATAATTCAAGGGTATATCTTTTATTCTCTAATTATTATGTATTTTGTGTAATTTAAATTTGTAAAATAGGAAAAAATATATAAAATATGCAAATCCATAATTCACTTAGCTATATATCATTGTTTGTTGTTTGTTTATATTAATTATAGAAATTTTAATTATTGTTGATATTTGTCCCATTTTTGCATGTTTTTTTATTTTTTGTAATTTTAATTTGTAAAATAGGAAAAAATATATAAAATATGCAAAACCATAATTCACTTAGCTATATATAATTGTTTGTTGTTTGTTTATATTAATTATAGAAATTTTAATAATTGTTGATATTTGTCCCATTTTTGCATGTTTTTTTATTTTGTTTGGTTAATTTGAATTGTTGATAATGTGTTTGGTTATGATTAAAAAATTGAGTTATTATTGTTTGGTTTATGATTAAATGTGTTTGGTTATGATTAAATGTGTTTGGTTATGATTAAAAAAATTGAATTATTATTGTTTGGTTTATGAAAAAATGTGTGTTTGGTTATGATTAAAAAAATTTAATTATTATTGTTTGGTTTATGAAAAAATGTGTGTTTGGTTATGATTAAAAAATTTAATTATTATTGTTTGGTTTATGAAAAAATGTGTGTTTGGTTATGATTAAAAAATTGAATTATTATTGTTTGGTTTATGAAAAAATGTGTGTTTGGTTATGATTAAAAAAATTTAATTATTATTGTTTGGTTTATGAAAAAATGTGTGTTTGGTTATGATTAAAAAATTTAATTATTATTGTTTGGTTTATGAAAAAATGTGTGTTTGGTTATGATTAAAAAATTGAATTATTATTGTTTGGTTTATGAAAAAATGTGTGTTTGGTTATGATTAAAAAAATTTAATTATTATTGTTTGGTTTATGAAAAAATGTGTGTTTGGTTATGATTAAAAAAATGAATTATTATTGTTTGGTTTATGAAAAAATGTGTGTTTGGTTATGATTAAAAAAATTGAATTATTATTGTTTGGTTTATGAAAAAATGTGTGTTTGGTTATGATTAAAAAATTTAATTATTATTGTTTGGTTTATGAAAAAATGTGTGTTTGGTTATGATTAAAAAAATTTAATTATTATTGTTTGGTTTATGAAAAAATGTGTGTTTGGTTATGATTAAAAAAATGAATTATTATTGTTTGGTTTATGAAAAAATGTGTGTTTGGTTATGATTAAAAAAATTTAATTATTATTGTTTGGTTTATGAAAAAATGTGTGTTTGGTTATGATTAAAAAATTTAATTATTATTGTTTGGTTTATGAAAAAATGTGTGTTTGGTTATGATTAAAAAAATTTAATTATTATTGTTTGGTTTATGAAAAAATGTGTGTTTGGTTATGATTAAAAAAATGAATTATTATTGTTTGGTTTATGAAAAAATGTGTGTTTGGTTATGATTAAAAAAATTTAATTATTATTGTTTGGTTTATGAAAAAATGTGTGTTTGGTTATGATTAAAAAATTTAATTATTATTGTTTGGTTTATGAAAAAATGTGTGTTTGGTTATGATTAAAAAAATTTAATTATTATTGTTTGGTTTATGAAAAAATGTGTGTTTGGTTATCATTAATTGGTTATAATTGAGTTATCATTGTTTGGTTATCATTGAGTTATCATTGTTTGGTTATCATTAATTGGTTATGTTATCATTTTTTTGGTTATCATTAATTGAGTTATATTTGGTTATCATAGTTAGGATGACAGACCCAGGTCCACAGATTAAAGGGAGGTTGGGTATTTTACGACAGACCGGTCACATTTCTAATCAGACTTGGGATGCTGGCAGAGAAGCGGGTAGAGGAGATGCCAATAAGATTAGGGTTTATAATTATAGTTGGCAGATACCGACGCCTGAAAGGGTAGTTCATAATATCATTAGTGCTGGTTTTTACGGTATTTACAGTATAGGTAATTATACCGTAGACCGAGGGTTGATTACAGCCTTAGTTGATAGGTGGCGTGATGAGTCGCACACGTTCCATTTTGTCGGGGGAGAGTTGGGGATATCTTTACAGGATGTAGAGATTATGCTCGGTCTGAGGGTGGATGGTCTTGCTGTGACCCGGTCGGAGCGGAATGACACGAAGGCGAGCAGGTTGGCTATGATGGAGAGTTTGTTGGGTGTTAGGCCGGCTGACAATCAAGTCGATCAAAACTGTCTGACAGTTAGACTTGATTGGATGTTACAGACCTTCGGTGAATTACCCCCCAACCCTAGTGAGGAGCGTTTACTATATCAGTCTAGGGCTGCCATGCTATTATTACTGGCTGCACATGTGTTTTCGGATAAGAGCAGTGATCAGATTCCACTCTGGCCTCTGCCATTTCTGGAGGATTTTGACACATGTGCTGAGTATAGTTGGGGATCAGCTCTTCTGGCCTGGTTAGAGGCTAATCTATGCAGGGTGGTACGTTGTAAGACAACCGGAGTAAGCGGGGCGGTGATGTTTCTGGATATGTGGGCGATTACCAGACTACTGCCGGTTAGACCGTGTGAAGAGCTGCCGGAAGATGTCGAGCCACCGGAGGGCTTGCCTAGGTTCCCCCTCGGTTACAGGTATGATATTTATTTAGTTTTTGAATTGGATTTGCTTTTTTATATTATTGTGTCATCTATCATTTACTTAGCTGCCGGTTATATTTATTGTTTATCGGTTTTTGTTTGTATATTACAGATGGAAGATGTGGCGGCAAACTAACCTTACGCCATATGTCTACGGACATAATGTGGTCCACATACGTGACCAGTTTGACAATATGTCGCCTGAACAGGTAAATTATAATTTTCGTATTATATGTAACTTACGTATTATATGTTGTATATGTTTGCATTGGTCTTATCTTCGCAGAATTTATTACTCGTCTATTTTTAAACCATTGTTTATATATTCTAATTTGATGATTACAGATAGTGTGGCAACCTTACGGGGATCTTAATCAGTATCCGGAATACTGCACGCGGGGCCGGTATATGTGGCATTGTTCTGTGCCTCTCATTTGTAATGAGAAGATTGAGTACCACCCCGCGGACAGGTTCATGAGGCAGTTCGGTTTTGTGCAGCGGGTCCCTACGTATATTTGGAAACCAAGACAGGGTCACGGCAAGGATAGAAGATATGGGATTGGGCAAAAACACGACTGGCCTTTACTAACTGGAGAATTTATAGTCGTGTGGAATGACCGCCACACCCGTCTTATTAACGGCGAATATGGCACGGGGACGTCACCGGGTTACATGAAATGGTATAGAGAGCGGACCCGCATCTTCATAAACCCACCTGAACTTGCCCCGCCCCCTCACGATTTCCGGGAGAATACGGGTGTCTTCAATAAAATGGTAACTACTAAATCGTTTTTTACTAATAAATCGTTACTTCTTTTTATGTATATTTCAATACTAATAAATCGTTTTTTATTGTTTTTTTTTTACAGAAAGCGATGTTGCGCCGCAGTTTCAAATCGTTCAAACGGGCGAAAATGAAAACGGACGTGGACTTACTACGTAAGGAGTTCGCTGAATTGGGTATGAATCCGTATGGGTCAGCTGATGAACAGTCGGAGGGGGAGGATGACGATGACGACGACGACGACGACGATGGTGATGACGACCTACGTTACGACCCAAGAAATTACACTAGGTCGGCAAGTTGTCGGCGTCCCGACGAAAGAGGCAGAGGGGAGGGCGAATCTAGTAGCGGCGGTAGAAGAACCAGTGGAGGTCGACCCCCGACTACAGATCAGGGTCCGGGTCCGAGTTCAAGCGGTCATGGTCGTCGTGCTTCTTTTGCTGGGTCGGGCTACGTTCAGGATGATGTCCCGTTCGAGCATCATCCTAGTCATCAGTCAACCGACAGTTGGAGTCGAGGGTTGACAGTTACATCCCACGAGCGTGCGCCGCATCCAGAATCGCAGCAGCGACAAAGACGACGTACGGAGCTAAACGAAATCGAAGAGTCTGCTGAGCCGTCATCCGATAGATTAACATCGGCGGGAAAGATGCTCCCTATGTCCAACTTTAAAACATTTAGTCGTTACAAAAAAAAATAAATGCACTGTTTTTGTATTTGATTTCTATGTTTGATTTGTCAGTTTTATTATTAGCTAGGGTTGTAATATTATAAATTCGTAGGTTTAATTTGATTTCTATGTTTGATTTGTACGTTATAAATTCGTAAGTTTAATTTGATTCGTATGTTTGATTTGTATGTTTTAGGGTAAAAAATATTCTGTATTTTAATTGATAGGACCAATATTGAGTTTTTACAAACCCTAAACCCTAAACCCTAAACCCTAAACCCTAAACCCTAAACCCTAAACCCTAAATTACAAGCCCTAACCCCTAAACCCTAAATTACAAACCCTAAACCCTAAACCCTAAATTCTAAACCCTAAAACCTAAACCCTAAATTACAACCCTAACCCTAAACCCTAAACCCTAAATTACAAACCACTTACCCTAAACCCTAAAATCTAAACCGTAAACCCTAAACCCTAATTTACAAACCCTAACTCCTAACCCCTAAACCATAAACCCTAATTTACAAACCCTAACCCCTAAACCCTAAACCCTAAATTACAAACCATAAACCCTAAACCCTAAATTACAAACCCTAAACCCTATATTAAAAACCCTAAACCCTAAACCCTAAATTACAAACCCTAAACCCTAAACCCTAAACCCTAAACCCTAAAAAACCCTAAATATTCTGAAATACATACAAACCGTACATTTAATGTACGGTTTGTACAGATTTCATACAAACCGTACATTAAATGTACGGTTTGCATGTATTTTGTGCAAACCGTAAAAGTAATGTACGGTTTGTACCCCTGATTTTAGCAGCGACGTTTTACGAATGTACTTTTTGCACTGAATCACCGTAAACAACGTAAAAAAAAAAAAACACTACAAACCGTAAAAGTAATCTACGGTTTGTAGTGTAAATTACATTGGATACCATTTCCATCAAATGCATCCGACAACACTTTATTACTTTTGAATTATTATGAGTTGACAACCCTATCCGAAAATGACTACTCAATGCATTATTAAAGTTTCGAAATGACTACTCCAAAAAAAACACTACAACCCGTAAAAGTAATATACGGTTTGTAGTGTAAATTACATTGGATACCATATCTATCAAAATAATTCCGACAACACCTTATCACTTTTGAATTATTATGATTTGACAACCCTATCCGAAAATGACTACTCAATGCATTATTAAAGTTTCGAAATGACTACACCAAAAATTCACTACAAACCGTAAAAGTAATCTACGGTTTGTAGTGTAAACTTACCCTATAAATATGACTCAATTTTGCCTATTCTAACAAACCATAAAATCAAACACAAACACATTTCGGAAATCTCTAAAAAAATCCTCATTTCTCCCCAATAAAATATACAAACAAACACTTTTTCGAAAATGAATTACAACTATGGTTATGACAACAACCAATGGAATAACAACAACAATGCGAATTCATCCAGTGGCTCAAACGATGAGCTAACTGATTATTCGGAGCACTTTGAAGTTGATGAATTGACTTGGGAAACAAGGGATGAAATGCTTGCTGATCTTGCTGATGTGGCTGGAAATTGGGGTTTCATCCTTACGATTCGTAGGTCTGGAGGGGGTGATGGGAGCAGAACACCGTATGTTGATATTGTGTGTGATAAATCGGGGGTTTACGAAAAAAAGAAACCATCTTCCGTAAAATCAGGTACAAAGAAAAAAGACTGTCCATTTTTCATTAAAGGTTACGTAGTTAATGGTGAATGGATGTGTCACGTAGAAAATGGACAACATAACCACCCACCCCCAACTTACCTCCAAGGTCAAGCACGACGTGCTCGTTTAACCCAAGATGAAAAAGAAATTGTTAAAACTTTAAGGCAAAGTAGTTTTAAAGTTGGTGCAATATTAGAGACCATTAAAAATAGAAATCCTGACAATGTATCAAACACTAAAACGATACATAATTTTTTGGCCGGACTGAAATTTAAAGAACGAGATGGTAGAAACCCGACACAGGAACTTTTTAATTTGTTGGATAGACATCGCTACACATTCTACTATAATATGAACCCATCAACCCATTGCCTTGAGAACTTGTTTTTTGCACACCCCGATTCTATAAGGATGTTCAAAGCTTTTCCTGATGTCTTGTTAATGGATTGTACATATAGGACAAACCGTTTTAATATGTCATTTCTAGAAGTCGTAGGAATGACATCAACGAACCAAACATATTATTTAGGTTTTGTTTTCATGAGTGACGAGACACAAGAAAGTTATATATGGGCATTGGAAAAATTTAAAGTTACATTGGAGGGGTGTATACTACCTAGGGTGTTTGTAACCGACAGGGAAATGGCCTTATCAAATGCTTTATCCGTTGTTTTTCCCGACTCTCATCATATTTTGTGCACTTTTCATATTGCAAAAAATGTTTTGAAAAACTGCCGTAAAAAGATCCCTGACGAGGAGTGGCAAACGTTCCTAGATGATTGGGGTTTATTGGTTGATTCTGAGTCGATAGAGGAGTACAATTATAACCGAACTAATTTCAATACCTCTTACAAATCGTACCCTGCTGTGATTAAGTATGTAGACAAGCTTTTAAATGATTATGCTGAAAAGTTTGTTGCATGCTATACCAACCACACAACACATCTAGGTAACAGAACTAGCAATCGAGCTGAACAACAACATGCTAAGCTGAAAAGATCCCTTTCCACTAATACTGGCACGCTTGAAACTGTTTGGGTAGAGGTGAATAGAATTCTAGAAAAACAGTTTGAGGATATTAAGACGAAGTTGGATAAATGCAAGTCTTATTTTCCACATTCTGAAAAAACGCCTCTATTTATAAATCTTAGGTCGTATATCACACACTATGCCTTTGATTTATTATTCCAAGAACACAAAAAATGTAGTGGCCAGGCTGATGAGAATTGTTCTTGCGGTTTTAAATTGTCTCACGGTTTACCTTGTCATCATATTATGAGTGAACATATTTTATTCGGGAAGCCTCTTCCTCTAGAATATATTCATCCATTCTGGAAAAAATTAGACGTAATTGATGATAATGGGAACACCGATGATTATGGGGTAGAGGGTGATCTAGAAGAGTTTAAAAGTGTTTACGCTAGCAAAACGAATGTTGAAAAACGGCGTATGAAAACACAACTCCGAGAGATAACCGTACCAGCCAGAACATCCGTCAGTGACCCCGAAGTGAGAGGAAATAGGGGGAGACCTAGAAAAGGCGACAAATCTAGTAAGAGGGATAAGTCGGGATGGGAGTATGTGGAGGAACAGAGTGCTGGTGCTAGTAGGGACAAGGGCAAAGGCAAGGCCGATGAAACACCGGAGGTAAGGGTAAACCCAACTAGGAGGCCGCGAAACCAGAACCCTAAACCCACCCCCAATAGGCCAACCTTCCTGTACAGTGACCAAATATGGGTCATGTTACATAGTTACATCGAAACGGTTTATGATGTGCGTGGGGATGGTAACTGTGGGTTCCGGGTACTTGCAAATGCGACGGGTAAACAGAATGGGGAAGATGATTGGTACGCGATAAGATGTGAATTGTTTCAAGAGCTGCAGCAAATGAAAGGTGTTTATTATGAGCTGTTTGAGAATCTTGACTTTGAAGATTACCGGTATGATTACATTTTATCAAGTTTAAATTTTTATCATCCTACAAATCCCGCACCTATTGACAAATGGATGAGATTTCCGTCTTATGGGTTTTTAATTGTTTCTCATTACAATATGCCAATTGTATTGTTGTCCTTATGGGAAAATCAAAATGGAGGGGTAAACCTGTGGAACTCTACGTTTTTACCGCTTTATACTGGTCCGCCTCAGGGAACGACATATTACATCCCGACTGTAATGGTGTTCGTCAACAGTTGTCACTATGCTCAGGTTATTCCTAAAGAAGGGATCTTCCCAATGCCAGGAATTATAGCACGGTGGGAACAAACACGCACTGAGGCAGCTGCGCCATGGAAGGAACTTTTTCGACCAAATTTCAAATTATATATGGCGTTGAAAAAGCAATCGGGAAAGAAAAAAGCAAATGAAGAACCTATAGACCTAAGTCCATAATCGGTTTTTTATTTTTAATTTTATGTAAATTACTATTTTTTCCAATTTGTTGTAAATTTATATGATGTAAACAAATGTTTAATAAATTCGTTTTATGAAATTTAGTTCATGTAATTTAGTTCATGTTTGCATATTGGGTTAATTTATTTTATGAAATTTATATAATTTATGATTGTTTCATTCAAGAGATTGTTAGAATATTGGTAATTTATTTTATGTATAATTTTAAAAAGAAGGCATTTAGTTTTTTTATTAAAAAAAAAATCATGTTTAATTTGAAAAAAATATTCAGTATTTTAATTTTAATTATTAGAATTTTAATTTATGTAAAAAGAGTAATTTACATAAAATTAAAAATAAAAAACTGATTATTGACTCCAAATTGACGACTTAATTAATGTTTCATATTGCGTTATACAAGTGTTTAAAACCAAACAAAAAAACTTCTCAAAAATTGACAATTTAGTTAATCATTCAATAAATATAAACCTATACAATTGACAAAAATATAACATGAACCAAAATTGTAAAATTTATCAAAACAACTTTTTTTTGGTAAATTTTGTGTAAATTTTGAGAGTTTGTTAGAATATTGGTAATTTATTTTATGTAAAATTTTAAAACTAAGGCATTTTGTTTTTTTATTTGAAAAAAACAAAAAAATATCAAATTATACACTTGAAAAAAATATCAACTTATACACTTGAAAAAAATATCAAATTTTAAAAATAAGGCATTTTTATGTAAAAAAAAAAACATATTTAATTTGAAAAAATTATTCAGTATTTTAATTTTAATTCTCAGATTTTTATTTTTTATTTTTAAAGTAAAATACCTGAAAAATGCTGTAAACCGTAGATTAAATCTACGGTCTACAGTCATTGACTGTAAACCGTAGATCTACGGTTAAATCTACGGTCTACAGTCAATGACTGTAGACCGTAGATTTAATCTACGGTCTGAGAGTAAAAACAGAAAAACTGTAGTACAATGAGTGCACCTCTAAAGCAACACCTTGTTTTAAACAAGAAGGAAATCTATATAAATAAGACCAATATTATTTGCTTATTAAGTTGGACATGCAATTTTCTTAACCAATAATAATATCAACTCACTATACTTATTCTTACATTCACATATCCATCACAGAGGTGAGAAGTACAAATTTGTGTTTTTGTCTGATTCCTCTTACAGAATTAGATTATGGTAACTATAAAAAAAATGAGAAACGACGATGAAATTATATTTTTTGAGTAATTGTCTTCGATCTAAATCAACTAGTTTTCTAAATTACTTACATAACAGTCGTTTGAAGGAAAATAATGAAATTGATCGAACAGATCTATTTCGTGTATGCGACAATAGCAGGTATTTTTTATTGAGATTTAAGTAAACATTACATTCAAAAGTTATAATAAAATTTTATTAATATTTAATATAATTACTTAAAAATGAAATTCATTAATAGTTAATATAAATAAATTTATGAAATATCAATATCCCAAGAAAACAAGTCAACAATGTTATGTTGCAAGATTGACCGCGTTAAATAATTACTCAATACACCGTTAAAATATGGCCATAAAATAAAACAGTATCCGTAACTGTAAGTCTTTCCCTTCTCTCTCTGTATACATATAATTTCTGTATCTATTTTTCTAACAAAAAATTCCTCAATTCTAATTGGTACCCAGTTCACAACATGTAATTATTTCTTCATTACACATTCTCTTCAATTATATATCTGTTGATTTAATTTCTGTTCTGTACATGTTTTATGTTCAGAACTGAATAATACCTGTCTTGTGGAATTATATTTATTTGGAGATTAAATTGGGTTTTTGGTTACTAATAAGGAAACTGAATAGTGGGTATATGAAGGAATTTATTTATATGGGTTGTTATGATTTATTAGGCAACTTTTGTTGTTTTTTTTAAACCCTAGATTTATAGGGATTAGTAGAGAAAAAATACAAAGAAAGAGGAACTGAATACTGGGTATTTGAAGGAATTTGTTTATATGGGTTTTTATGATTTATGAGGAATTTCTGTTGATTTTTTTTAAAACAGTAGATTCATAGGAATTAGTAGAGGAAATTTACAAAAGAGGAAAAATATAGTTTATGAAAATGGGAGAAGATTTACTTACAAACCTATCGATGGAAAATCTGTATCCATCAACATATCTATCGATGGACTCGATAGTGAATTCCCATGAAGAAACCGATCGCGATGTAAATCGCCAGGTCATCACTTCTTGTGCTCCAGATATTAATCTTCCTTTATCCGTTGAGCCGAGTCCACCCCCACCATCGTGGAACCACGACTCTTTTGACATGTTAGACGTTGGTTTAGGTCACCAATTAAATGAATCAGATACGTTGTTATACATGTCTAAGACCGAACGAAAATGCGCTAAAAGATTGGATAGTGTCTGGGGAGCTTGGTTCTTCTTTAGTTACTATTTCAAACCCGCTTTAAAAGAGCCATCGAAATGCAATATAAGTCGAGATAGTAATGGATTTTCGGGGTTTGACAAAACGGATCTCCAACACGATGTTTTCTTAGTGCAATACGATATGGAGAACATGTATATGTGGGTGTTTAAGGAGAGACCCGAGCATGCGTTGGGGAAAATGCAATTAAGAAGTTATATGAACGGGCATTCGAGACAAGGAGAAAAGCCTTTTCCTTTTAGTGCCGATAAGGGTTTTGTTAGGTCTCATCGTATGCAAAGGAAACACTATAGAGGACTATCAAACCCTCAGTGTGTCCATGGAATCGAGCTTGTTCCTTCGCCGAGCTTTTTGGCCCTCGACGAGGAGGATCAGAAGAAGTGGGTGGAGCTAACGGGTCGTGATTTGAACTTCTCTCTCCCTTCGGAAGCCAAGGACTTTATTTCATGGAGGAGTTTACCTAACACTGAGTTTGAGCTCGAAAGAACTATTTCGCATGTAAAGGCTTCGAAAGAATTAGTTAAGGGGTCCGGTTTGAACCTCTCAAATGGTTATGGAGTTGACATGTCATCGGTTTCTAACAAGAGGAGAAAGGATAGCTCGCCGCCTGAAAACGACGACGGTGGTTGTATACCTATAGATACAGATATACATATAATGGATCCTCGCTGGATGAACGAGTTTAGTGGTGTAATGATGAATGTTTGTGGACCAGTTACAGCTGCAAAGACAATATACGAAGATGATGAGGGGTATTTGATCATGGTTACCTTGCCTTTTGCGGATCTTGAGAAAGTGAAAGTTCATTGGTGGAATAATTTAACTCACGGTATAGTAAAAATTTCTTCCGTGAGCACCGCGTGTAAAACATTTATTCATAGGAATGAGAGGACTTTTAAGCTCACTGATCCGTATCCCGAGCAATGTCCACCTGGCGAATTTAAAAGGGAAATTCCACTTCCTACGAGGATTCCTGACGACGCGAAGCTAGAAGCTTATTTTGATAAAACTGGAACTGTTTTGGAGATTTTGGTGCCGAAACATCGTGTGGGCCCTGAAGAGCACGAGGTTACTGTTTGCCTTCGTCCTCTTAATGATTTAGCATTATCGTAAATGAGGTATCTGATATCTGATGGCAGAAAATTGAGTATATCATTTTCTTTTGTTGAAGGGTTTTTTTATCTGAAAAATAGGACTCTTTCTGGCTCATTATATACTTGAGTTAATAACTGATTGCACTATGGCTATTTGATAGATTTTGCTTCTTGGGCGAGTTGAAGATGGGTTACTCTGCTTAAGTTGACGAACAAGCGGTCTTTAGTAATTTGAATTGGTCATTCATCTGATCCAGTTCTCTTAGAAATTATATTTGCTAATCAAATTCATCCGAACAAATATAAGGCTAGTTAATGTGTCATTTCAGATGAATTAAGTTTGTCAAATGCCATTTCTGTGCCAAGTGAAGTATAAGTATTTTGGAAATTGCATCTGCTTGATTTTCTCTTCTCTTTATTCAAATTAACACCTGTGATGCATTGCCTCAGTTCAAATTTTGTTCTTGACAAAAAACGTAGTAGTGTTTTCCCAACATTTTTTTCAAATTATGTGCGAGATTACACTATCATCTGTTAGTTACATCCACTAGAGTTGTACTTGACTGCGCAAAGATGTGGAAAATAGTAGACTTTGGTTGATATTTTTCCGCAGCAAATTTCTTTTCTTTTCATACTTCTTCTTGGCCTTCGTTCACCTCTTTTATTTTGATAAGCTAGTAATTTCGCACGCATGTCCACAATTGGAAGCTGGGTTGTCTTTATGACTGAGGTGTTTGGCCGTTGCTGCCAAGCAAATTGAATTTTACATATGCTATGCAATAATTTACAAACCAAATGAAAAGGTCTCAGGATATACAATATATGCTGAAGAATATGATGCGGAAATAATCTACTTATTCGACATAATAAATGAAAAGGCCTCTTGTTACATTATAAGAAAAGGAAATTAAACTTTGATAGTTAATAGAACACTACATAAACCTCAACTATGATGGACCACATTAACTTGTAAATCCAAACATATGATGTTCAATCTTAAACCATTAGGCCTTGTTTGTTTGGGTCTTTTATTACTTGAGATTGGATTAATAAAGCACATGGGTCCACAAAAGCTATTTGCAAAAATTTCAAATAGGTTCGGACTCATAGTGAAGAATGGATTACAAAAGACACAAAAAGGGTCTTTTCCAATACTAGGGGGGTTGGGTATTGTAATAGTGAAGTTCGGATTAATACAATAACCCTCACAATACCACAATTTTTTTTAGTCATCGGATTACAAAAGATCTAAACAAACAAGGCCTTAGTGTTCTAAAAGTCGGCTAGTCGTTGGTAGGAGGTTCACCGACTTGACTAAGGGCTGGTTGGAGATATTAGTTGGAGAGAATTAAAAAAATATCGAAAGTGGATTGAATAAATCATATATTCGGAGGGTATAATAAACTTTTATCAAAACAAGTTCGTGAATTTGGTCTTTAAAAATGAAAATCCCTAATTTTTTGTTTCAAGTGCTGGGAGAAAAAAAAAAAAAAAAAAGAGGAGGAAGATAGACATGGGATGTCTTTTTTCCATTCGCTTATGGTCAATTTTTGGTATTTAACCGGACATGTCATGTCCAGTTGATGCGTGACAGTCAAATAGAGTATCGGACCATGAGAGTAAGATATATTTCCTGGCCCACACAACCCCGCGCTATATTAACAGTCACACATTGCCCAAATTTTTCCGTATGACTTTCAAAGTGAAGTTCTAATTTACTTTTTCAACTATATAATTTTTATTTTTTCATCCGCAATTCTATAACCCATTCACTTTGTATTCTTAGACACACAGTATAGAACGGTTTAACATGATTTGGTATTTTTTAAAAATTGTTTCATACCCATAAACTAAGATTATATATTTTTTTTAGAACATAATTGAAGAAAAAACCCTATTTCTTTCATCAAAATTCTACACCAAAACCAAGGTTGCACGGATATGCCGACAAGAATATCGTACCCGTTACGATACGGGTACCGCAATACAGAAAAATTTAATAATTTAGGGTACTGTTCGGAAAGGGCACATCAATAAAAATATATATTTAATTTTCTATTTACCAATTACAATCTTTAAATAACAAGATTGTTGAACCATGGGGTTCAATAATTGATTTTGATTATAATTTTGATTATGTTTTTAATAATTTTACGATTTCTCTATTTCGATGATATAATGCTTGTTTTTTTTCCAAAAAGAGAATTTGTAAATTGCAGAACGCCAGAAAGATAGAGCTCGGAAAAACGAAGCCACAGGTTCAAGCGGAACCAGAATCGGAGCTAAAACGAAGGAGTTATGAGCATTCGAAGATTTACGGGACCAGGATTACAGTCGACCGATCGACTGGACAAAAACGACCGATCGTTTTTGATCCAATTTCTTCCAGTGAGTCCAGTATAAAAACGACCGATCGTTTTCAGAAAACGACCGATCGTTTTCTGTAAAACGACCGATCGACTGTAGAAAACGACCGATCGTTTTCTGCAGTTTTCGAAAACAGCTTTTCAGCTTATTCTGGAAAATAGCTGTTATATCTTCAACGGTCATAACCCAGAAAAACAGACTTTGCTGTTATATAAACCACCCCAATCTCTCTCCTAAATCACCAAGTACAATATTTATTAACATCCTTCAACCTCTCTCATAAAAACCCTAAAATCACCATTTTGGTGAATATATTCGAGAAAGAGGGAAATCAAAGAAAAGGAGATTCAAGCTCGATCATCATCAACAACTCACCAATTAGCTTTTTAAGAAGCAATTAGAATCGTGAGCGAAGTTACATTTTTGTAACTAAATTTGTATCGAGTGTTTTATAAACTCAATTGTGAGCGAGTGAACGGGTAGAGGCTTTGTAAGCAAATGAAGCTTAAAAGCTCTAGGTTTTTCATTCGGGTACTCATAAATTGAGGGAGAGTCGTAGACTCGTAGACGTGTTCTCTTGCACTTGTATCAATAGTAGGAACCCCGGGTAGAGGGTGAGCCAATCGGTCGATTGAGCTCAATAGGATTTGTAATATCCGCAAGAACATTTTTAGTGAAATACTCGGTAGTACCGAGAAGAGGACGTAGGCGCGTTTGCCGAACCTCTATAAATCGCGGTGTCAATTCCTTTCCCTTACTTTTACTTTACGCAACTTATTTTCTTGTTTGCGTTAAGTAATTCTAGCAATTCTTTAACTCTTGTTATAACGCTTAAGCTTAGAATTGCATTAGTTGGGTGTTAGTTGCTTAGAATTTTAATTAGGCGAAAATCGCCATAAACCTTATTCAACCCCCCCTTTTTCCTAAGGTTAGCACACGGGCCAACAAAAATTAACAAAGTTCGGAACAATTTAGCCTTAAATACGAATGTTTTTAGTTAATGTTAATATAATTTTTCATAACTAGTGTGTAAAACAAATTTAATTAAATACATCATACAAGTTAGTTAAAAAATATATTCACATAATTATATTTATGAACTTGTATTTTAATGAGTTTTATGAAAAGAATAAAAATTAAATTTCTAAGCCGGACCGAAAAAGTACCGGAGATGTACCGTTCGAGTACTTGTGGCGTACTCAATCATTACCGAAATGGTTAAAGAATGAAAACCCTAACGGTATTTCATTGGTCCTACCGGGTACATGAAAAATGGCGTACCACATCATTACCCGTACCTGATACTTGAAAATGGCGTAGCACACCATTACCCGTACTGGGTACTTGAAAATGGCTTACCACAGCAGTATCCATACCGTTACTCCAGAAAGAAAAAAAAACCTGAAATACTCATGCTACATAGACCAAAATATACATTTCCCCTAAAACTACTAAAACCTAAATTCAATTTGTGTTTCACATAGTTAGATTTACAACTTTTTATCAAATTGATTTTGAAAGTAAAATTTACAAATATCTAAATTAAAATTCAGTTTTAATATGTATGCGTCAAAATTAATCTTATGTCTCTAACATGTTGATGTTATATGGACTATTGATTGAAATGGTTTTAACTTTATGGGTGAAACAAACAAAAATATGTTCAAATTAGATGAGAAAAGTTAATTTTATAATACCACTAGTGCTCATGCGGGAATACACAAGTGTTGTGGTAGTGTGGGGCCCTCTTGCATCCAAAAAAGGTGACACACACCAACTGGACCTGACATGTCCGGTTATGTGCCAAAAATTGGCCATAAGCGAATGAAAAAAAATGGAGAGATAGATATGCGGCTGAAAAAGTGATAGGAGAGAGAAATAAAGTGAGGTTTTATAGTTTTTCAGTATTGAGGTATTTTCTATAATTTTCGGAAACTTGTTATGCCACTTTTGGAATGTATGGGGTTATTTGTGATAGTTTTTAAAGTATTTGGGTCATTTGTGATAGTTACTGAAGTTTCATTTATTAACCAAAATGACCCAAATATTTTAAAAACTATCACAAATAACCCCATAAATTTCAAAAGTGGCATAACAAGTTTCAAAAAATTATAGAAAATACCCCAATATTGAAAAACTTAACACTTTTTCCCACCGCCCGAGAGACGACCAACGACTTTTGGAACCTTGTAAACCATAAATCAAGATCATAATCAAGTTGATCTTTCTGAAGTCCAGTGCCACTTTCATCACCAACCGAAGAACCATCATCATCCATAAATCATTGCGATATTCGTATAAAAAGAATATTGCAACTCTCTCAGTTATTATTTGGTTTGCTTCCGATCATAGCATTGCCCTATCGACGGTGTGATCATGTTAGTAGTATTATAATTAGTTTTAGCACCATATGTAATAATGGCTAGAATTAGAATTTTCGGCTAAGAAGTTGGTTGATTTAAGAATACAAAGGGTTCTTAGGATTTGTTGAAGGTTATGGTCGAAATGAGCTATAAACAGACTTAGTAATAGTCAAAAAAAAACTAATAGATGATAAACCAATTACTATGTTATTGGTTTGATAGCATGAACCATGAACCTAAGCAGCATTTGTCTCAAAACTATTTTTACGTGTTATCCCACAACTATTAATAGCACAAACTTCGTATTATTGTAAAAATATCATTGTGAAGTTATTTGATGTCGAATTAGACAAACAGCCTGGTTTTAAAATGTGTAGCTAAACACAATATTTGTGACATAAAGCACATATTTGTTTTAAAAGATTTATGATCTTTCTCAAAAGAACACACTTTTCGTTTTTAAGTTTCTCCCACCCCATGATAGTTTAATTTTTCTTGTCTAATCCGACAATATTATCAATTTACTGGAAAGTTTTAGCTAATTATTTCTATCTTGTACATGTCAATTTGTTATCTCCATTCTTATTATATTAGAGTCTATATACTTTATCATTAAAAGTTATTGTTTATGATAATGATGTGAACTCTTTACAAACCATATGTTTGATCGATATTTCATCAACGCGGTATAATAACTCTAACACTGTCACTTGCTTGTGCTCCAACATTTCAAGGGTCATGCGAACGAATAATATTAAACGGATGAACCTGAGCCCAACATCGATGATCCGCTCTGATACCATATGAAAATTCGGCCTTTCGATGGCCCGATCTAATACCATGTAAAATGAGATGCGCATATATTAATACTATGATATAGCAATGTTCAAGCGATGTGGAATAAATCCCAACACTTTCCCTCGCTCGTGGATTGGTTAATTTTCGTAAAGCCCAACGAGTGCAATCGACAAATCGGGTGGAGGTGGGCCAACATACAAATTTGGTTAGCCTTTGGGTATTATACCATATTAGACAATTTTTGAGAAATCTAACGAATTCAATCAATAATTGGGTGGAGACGGCCCATTATACAAATCTGGCTAGCCTGGGCTCTGATACCATATCAATATTTTTTCATAGGTCTTTCTCTTATTAAAAATATCTTAAATTATTATCATATAATTTTTTTAAAGATTCGAGTATTGGTCACGATAATAATTTTCATTATTACCATTTATATGATACTAGTACTATTATTTATGATCACCGCGAACCATTCATTTGACTCAATTTTCTCTTTTAATTTAGTCTTATAATATTTCAACTCGCGTGTTTTTTGTAAACATAACATTGGTTAATAATAAAATGAAAGATTTGTGGTGTAATACAGGTAGCTTGTCAGAAATAAGATTAATGAATGGGTATTGCTCGAATTCGGATTCATCGATATAGAATGACAATGATGAAGATTCTGACGATTTGCAATCAATAATTTGGTGGAGGCGGCCCGTCATACAAATTTGGCTCTGATACCATGTCTATATTTTTTCCATGGGTCTTTCTCTCATCATAAATATCTTAATCATTATCATATGATTTATTTTAAATAATTTGTATGCTACTAGTACTACTATTTATCACCACCACCAACCATTCATTTGACTCAACCTTTTATTTTAATTTAGCATCATAATATTTCAATCAGTGTGTTCTTTTGTAAAGATAACATTGGTTAATAATAAAATTGAAGATTTGAGTTGTACTACATGTAGCTTGATGATTAGTTGTAAATATTGTAGTATTTTACTACTATTGCATAATGCTTTAAGAACAAATCTATAATAATATGTGTAAGCTAAGTATTTTTATGCAAATTATTCTTTTATAGCATTTTACTTGTTTTTTTTATTATAATTGCAGAAATAAAGACACCGGCGTTATGAGACAATATTGAACGGAGTGTTATAAATTCGGATACAAAAAAGGTTCAGTTTAGTATTTATGTGATTAAAGAAGCTACGGAAGTCGGAAAATTACGATCTTTATATTTTCGGAATGGTTGAATAATTTCCTACAAATTTCAATCACAAAATTTTCGCAAATTCTATCATCTTAAGGACGTTAATTGAGTTATAAAAATTCGGACCCATGAATAAAACAAAGAAAAGAAAAGAAAAGAAAAGAAAATAAATAAAAAGTAAAAGGAAATTAAGTCAACAAAGTATAAGAAATCAATGCATGCATTCGATGCATGTTTTCAAACTAGTTGTAAGGATAAAAAAAATGTCAAACGCTCAATACATGTTTTCAATACAATATCTGTTACTCTGCACACGCAAAATGAAAATGTAAAAAACAACATACAGCGATATATCTCCCATTTATGACTACTCGGCTACTATTAATATTGATATACATGATAGACAATAAATTCGTGCATCATGAAAATTGAGAGGTTCTTTTATATATATACATGCAATGGCAAAAAAGGAAGATATACTGAAAACATTCTACCATCTTTTGTAAACTTTTCATAATTTTTCATTCGCAACACTTCACCATTTTTCATTTTAATAAAATGTTTAGGGGGTAATGCACCGCTTTCTTTTTAAGACGTTTATATTGATGATGATTATGTGCTTTTAACGTTATATATTTTGTTTATTTACATATTAATTAGAAGAAATTCTATCAATAATAATGGTTATTTATCATTAAGAAAAGTTTGTTGTTATTGTGAGTTTATCAAGTTTTTACTAATTGTCGACAAAATTACTTTTGACACATTTAGTACTTAGTAAGAAAACTGTCTAATTTTCAAGTTAGTTTAACATTGTTATATAATAACCATAACTCATGTTCTACTAATTATTATCATCCATTTGTAAACATTAGACTATTTTTACAAGTGTGGAGCTTTTTAATAAATTATCATTAATATAAATGTTTTAATAGAAGTGGTGGTTAATACTTTAATCGAAAACATTTATCTCATAAAACTAAAAATAAAACACTTTTAATCATTAATAAAAATATGTGTTTTGTTCTCTAAATTTAGGTTTCGAATATTATAAAAAGATTCATAATTGTGAGATTGTTACACTTTACCATATTAATATTTTATTTTGTTTTGCAGCACTTTCGTTTTGAAGTAACTTAAGTAAATTCATTATGGACATATAATTGGGTTATACAGAGAAGATTATATATTCAACTAATCACACTAACCATCATTTGACTCAATCTTCTCTTTCAATTTAGTTTCGTAATATTTCAACTTGCGTGCTTTTTGTAAAGATGACATTGTGATTACTCCCAAATAACGTAGTATTTTAGTGTTATTGCATAATGTTTTAAGAACTAATATATAATAAAATGTGTAATTTAAGTGTTATTATGTAAATTACAGTTTTGTACCATTTTATTTGTTTTTGTATAATAATTACAGAAATAAAGAGACTGACATTATGAAGAAGACAAAATGGGACAATATTTAACAAAGTGCTGTAAATTCGGATACAAAAAGTTCAGTCTAATATTTTTGTGATTAAAGGAGCTACGGAAGTCAAAAAATTATGATCTTTATATTTTCGGAAAGCTAAAAGAATAACCTATAAACATTTTATATAATCTATAATATTAATGACCATAAATAGAACTACAAAATTCGGACTCCAAATCCACAATAGAATTAAATGAAAAGACAAAAATTAATATTCGACTAATGTCATATATACAATACAAGGAAAATCCGTAGAATTAGAAGAGGAAAGTCTACTATCATACATGAATTACTATTTGACCATGTAAAAAGTTTATGTAATTTGTAAAGTTAAATAGTCATTCTTCTTACACAATTTTCATAGACCATTCACCATTTTCATCCGTAAGAATACACCATTCTCTCATTCCAAGACTTGTATCCAAATTTTGTATCACCATTCTATCACTCTTTTAATTAATATGTTTCACTTTTATTATTTTGTATTTTTCTTTATTATTATGTTAGTTTAATTTTAATTAAGTATTTAGGGGAGTAATGCCCCACTTTCTTATTAAAACGTTTGTATTGACGATGATTAACTGATTTTAACGTTATATATTTTATTCATTTACATATTTATTAGAAGGAATTCTATCAATAATAATGGTTGTTTATATTTAAGAAAATTTTGTTTTTATTGTGATTTTATCAACTTTTGACTAATTATCCACAAAATTACTTTTGGCACATTTAGTACTTAGCAAGAAAACTCTCTAAAGCTAGTTTAGCATTGCTATATAATAAACATAACTCATATTCTACTAATTATAATCATCTATTTGTAAAAATTAGATAATTTTCACAAGTGTGCAACTTTTGAAAAACTCTTCATTAATATAAATTTTTAATAGAAGTGGTGGCTAATACTTTCCAAAAAACCATTCTCCCTTAAAACAAAAAAAAACACTTTTAATCATTAATAAAAATCGTTATAAAAAGTCCATCTAAGTTACAAAAAGAATATAAAAAGATTCCTAATTATTTAGATTGTTACACTTTACCCCGTTAATATTTTATTTTCTTTCACACCACTTTCGTTTTGAAGTGTCTTAACTAAATTGTTTGTGGACGATATAAGTTATCCCAAGAAAATTATACTCAAATACCACCTAAATTTGTGTGCGTTTTTAGAAGAGACACATTGGTTAATAATAAAATGGAATATTAGAGATGTATTACGGGTAACTTGTAAGGATTAAGATTAATGAATAGGTATTGATAGGATTCAGATTCATCGATAGGGAAGGACAATGATGAAGATTCCAACGATTTGCAATCAATAATTTGGTAGAGGTGGTCTATCATACAAATTTAGCTAGCGTTGGCTCTGATATCATGTCCATATTTTTCACGAGTCTTTCTCTTATCATTAATATCATAAATTTAAAAATTTGAGTATTGATCTCGACAATAATTTCATTTTTACCCTTCATATGATACTACTATTACTATTTATCATCACCACCAACCATTCATTTGACTTAATCTTCTCTTCCAATTTAATCTTATAACATTTCAACTCGCGTGTTTTTTGTAAATATTATATTGGTTAATAATAAAATGGAAGATTGAAGATGTACTACAGATAGCTTGTCAAGATTAAGATTAATGGGTGGGTATTCCTCGGATTCGGATTCATCGATAGGGATGCACAATGATGGATGTTGGTCCGTAGGTGTCTAAACCTTAGAGGGGGGGTGAATAAGGTTTTCGTACGTTTATCGCGGAATAAAATCTATGTGATATAAACTAAGCTAATATTCGGTTTTTATGACTTAATCAATTTTTTTAACAACTAATTGCTAATAAAATCTATGCAAGTAATGAATATAAGCAATTAATAGTTTGCGAAAAGTAAAAGAGTAGGGAAAAGAAATAACGCAAGATTTATAGAGGTTCGGCAAAACGCGCCTACGTCCTCTCCTCGGTATATTCTCTACCGAGTGTTTTACTAAATAATCTTCGTTCCAAGGTTACACCTTAATGAGCTTAATCAATCGATTACGCTCCCCCTCACTATATGAGTATCCCGAATAAATGACCTAGAGCTTTTAAGCTATTCTTGCTTAAAAGCCTCTACCCAATTCACTCGCTCACAATTGAGTTTATAAAATTACTCTTTTACAAATTTGATCACTCACTAACAAATAATATCTCGAAGTTTATAGAATTGCAAGAATAATACTCTCGAGAATATTTAATAATACAAGTGAGATTTTGTAGTATAAGCTTGAAGAATAGCTTTGTAAGAATTGCTTATAAGTTGTTGAATGCTTGGATGATTTTCTTCAAAGGGATTGGGAGCTTTTTGTAGGGAGAAAAGCTTCAGCATTTAATTTCAGACCGTTGCTGGTTGTTGGCAGAATTGAATGCAGTGGTTCGCCCAATTTTCAGGAAGAGCTTAAAAGCTGGGATTTGAAATTCTACAGAAACGATCGGTCGTTTCTGAAAAACGATCGGTCGTTTTTCAATTGGACTTACTGGACAAAATGTGCACTGAAACGATCGGTCGTTTCAGACTTATGATCGGTCGTTTTTGCTGAGGGCTCACTGGACAAAAGTATACTAAAAAACGATCGGTCGTTTCCTCTTGGCGATCGGTCGTTTTTACGTTGAGCTCACTGGAAGAAAATTTCACTTAAATGATCGATCGTTTCCTTTATGGATCAGTCGTTTTTGTTCTGGGCTTGTTTTCGGTTTTCTCGACAAACTTCGAAACCCCGTAACTAATTCGTTTTGAATCCGATTTTGGTTCCGCTTGAACCATTGGCTTCGTAATTATGCATTCTATCATTTAAACCCTTTAACACACTCGATAAATGATTAGTACGCAAAACGAGCTTTTATCATGTTTTACAAATGTTGTTATCATCAAAATAATCGATTAGAAGAAACTACGTTCAACAATCTCTCCCTTTTTGATGATGACAAAATATTGACTTCAACATACTATAAGCTCTTTTTGTTTAAACAAGTATAACCGAAATGTATAGATGACGCTTTACTTGTATAAAAGTATTTTGAGAAAAAGCAAGTAAATGTCATAACATCCGATTTTAAAACGATGTAAACACAATGCTAAACGATTAGGGAAAACGAAGATCGATATGCAAGCGAAAATTTTGCCATAGTTTTGCCTAAAAATGGTCAAATGCCACAAATAAAAAGCAATGTATATAACCCAATCAACTAGCAATCTATGTGCGCCAAAAGCAATAATATCAAAATAAGATACAAACGCATATTTAAAAATGCACTCACACAATGTCATCTCAACAAGAGCAAAATAGGAAGAAACGCATCATATTCATAAAAGTAAAACCGTTTCCTACTTATTACAAAAAAAAACAACTTGTTCGACTAAAAAGGAAATAATTGAAATACAACGCAAAGACAAGAGAGGTATTTCTCCCCCTTTGACATCATCAAAAAAAACATGAAAAATAATAAAGCCGCCTAGTCGCGGTGGGAAGTCACATCATCTTCGTCGTCGTCGTCGTCATTGGGAAAGAATTCAAGAAATTGTGCCCTTTGCTCGGCGCTTTCACGATCAAGTCGGTCTAGCTCTTCTTGTCCCGGGTTCAAAAATCGAAACATTCGACGAGTCGTTTGTGCATTATGGTATTGGTTGATGTAGAGAGAGTCGTAGAACTTGTCGGAGCGCGGGATACGAGAGGAAGATCCCGCTTGAGCTTTTCCTTGTCGTCGAGAGGGACGAGAGGAAGTAGGGATATCGACGGGGGGAATGGAATCAGAGGAGATAGCGACGTCCTCATGAGTGGCGCGCGGTGTGGCCTTGGGGCCAACATACTCTTCCTCTTCGGGGGAAATAGGAGCATAGTTGGGGCCGGATACCCGCTTACCGAACCATGTAATGGTTTTATCGGCATTGTGGAATTTAATGGACATTTGAGAAAGATATGAAGTGTCCCAAATATGTTTGTCCTTATTTTTGAATAAGGTTCCACCGGGAACGAGATTGAGGTCATTTAAGATGGCCGAAATTAGAGCACCGTAGGGTAACCCATTTTTGGATTTCGTTTTAAGCGAATCCATCTTAAAAAATATGAGAGTCGCAAAGTCAAGTTTGACGTTGCGATGGATGCATCCTAGTAGAAAAATGTATTCATTTGTGACATCCGTAAAATTTGAAGTATGGGGTAGGACGATATGCGACAAAATGTGATAGGCTAATTTGTTGCGGAATAAGAGGCCGTGGGCTTTGTTGGATTGATTATTATGGACGGGATGAAAAATTTCAGATTTGAGATCGTTGAAGTTATCGATCTCAAGAGTCTCACAAAGTTCCTTACTCGACTCATGGATGCCGTTATTATCTAGGCGTAATAAATGTCGTAAACGGTCTATACCGTAAACGAAAGGTTGGCCGTGAAAGGATGAGCGCAAGCGAAGTGCGTCATCGGAATCCCTATCTAGAGCTAGGTTGTGATAGAATTCGTATACGTTTTCAATGAAGAATGGCATTTTAAGAGTGAGAATGGTATCGAGGTTTTGAAAACTTAAATCGTGCATAAGAGCGGGAAATCGTTCACGGAATAGAGACATATCTAGAGTGAAATTTGACAAAATACCTCTTTTATCCATCGAGGGTGGATAGAGAGGAGGACGAGAGCCGGATGAGGCACCGGGGCCCGATGGTGGAGCGGTGGAGGAGGCGGTTCGGCGACCGCGAGGGATACGAGGACGAGGGGACGGAGGCACGTATGCTTCGTCATCTTCATCTACGAGAGAGGTTCTTTTTGTGCGAACCATAGTGATTTTTGAAAAAAATGGAAACTTTGGGTGATTTTGGAGGAGGAGGCGAATTTTTTTGAGAGAGAGAATAGTGATTTTTGGATTGAAATTAGGGTTTTGGAATGTTTTGTAACACTGGAAAGCACAAAAACGATCGGTCGTTTTTGTGACGATCGGTCGAATTTGGAACAAAAAGTTCCAGTGAGTAAGATTGAAAAACGATCGGTCGATTTTGTGAAACGATCGGTCGTCTGTAGCTAAACGATCGGTCGTTTTAGCTGACGATCGATCGACTGTAAAAGAGGTACAGAACAGAAATTTTGGCACATTTCAACACAGATTTGGCAAGAAAAAAATATGCAAAAATACTAAAGTATATGAAATTAATCAAATACACAAATATATGTATATTTCACACATCAAACATGCCTAACTCTCGTCGAATAAAACAAAATTGTTCCTCATTAAGGGGTTTTGTAAAAATATCGGCTAATTGCCTATCGGTACTTATATATTCAAGTGTAATATCCCCTTTTTGGACATGATCCCGTAAAAAGTGATGACGTAAATTAATATGTTTAGTGCGAGAGTGTTGGATCGGGTTTTTAGAAAGGTTTATAGCACTAGTATTATCACACAAAATAGGCACACTATCAAAAGATAATTCAAAGTCGTTTAGTTGTTGACGCATCCAAAGGATTTGTGCGCAACAACTACCCGCGGCGACGTATTCCGCCTCCGCCGTGGAAAGCGCAACCGAGTTTTGTTTCTTACTATGCCAAGAAACTAAAGCGTTTCCTAAGAAATGGCAAGTGCCACTAGTACTCTTTCTATCTAATCGACAACCGGCAAAGTCGGCGTCGGAATAGCCAAGCAATTCAAAAGAAGTATCATGTGGATAAAACAATCCTAAATTGCAAGTACCTACAAGATATCTAAAAATGCGCTTAACAGCTATAACATGTGATTCCTTAGGGCAAGATTGATACCTAGCACACAAGCAAACACTAAACATGATATCGGGTCTACTTGCGGTTAAATATAAGAGGGATCCAATCATACCTCTATAGAGCTTTTGGTCCACGCTTTTACCCGATTCATCCTTGTCTAGTTTTGTTGCCGGACTCATCGGAGTTCCTAGCGGCTTTGCATCGCTCATGTTGAACCTCTTGAGCAAGTCCCTTGTGTATTTGGCTTGATTGACGAAAATTCCGTCCTTTGTTTGTTTGATTTGCAACCCAAGGAAGTAGGTGAGTTCACCCATCATGCTCATCTCGAATTCACCTTGCATACACTTAGAAAACTCCTCGCACATGCGAGCATTAGTAGCACCGAAAATAATATCATCAACATATATTTGAATTAAAAGCATGTCTTTTCCATCCTTTTTAATAAAAAGAGTAGTGTCTAAAGTACCACGAGAAAAACCCTTTTTAATCAAGAATTTACTAAGTCTTTCATACCAAGCCCGGGGTGCTTGTTTTAAACCATAAAGTGCTTTTCGAAGTTTGTACACATGATTAGGAAACTCGTGATTTTCAAAACCGGGTGGTTGTTTTACATAAACTTCCTCATTAATAAAGCCGTTTAAAAATGCACTTTTAACATCCATTTGAAATAATTTAAAACGTTTAAAAGAAGCATAAGCAAGCAACATTCTAATGGCTTCTAATCTTGCTACGGGTGCGTAAGTTTCATCGAAATCGATGCCCTCTTCTTGATTATACCCTTGAGCTACTAGTCTAGCTTTATTTCTAATGACTACCCCGGATTCATCCATCTTATTACGAAATATCCATTTCGTACCTATAATGGTTTTCTCACGCGGTCTAGGTACTAATGTCCATACGTTGCTACGCTCGAATTGATTTAGTTCGTCATGCATAGCTAATACCCAACTCTCATCGAGTTCCGCCTCATGAATGTTCTTGGGCTCTAATTGAGACAAGAATGCAAAATGATTAACTATATTTCTTAAAGATGAACGTGTATGCACTCTTTCTCCCGGGTTACCCAAAATTAAATCTTGCGGATGGTGATTGGCAAACCGCCATTCTTGAGGCAAATCCTCATGAATATGTACGCTAGATTCTAAGTCCTTTTGAAGTCTCTCTATAGTGACTTCTTCATCAACGGGTTCAACCTCTATGCTAGGCGTTGACTCTAAGCTAGATGAAACATGATTCGAAGAAGATGCTTTATGAAAAATATCATCATTAATATTATGAACAATTAAAGGCTTATCAATCGATGGCAAATTCTCATCAAACGAGACATGTACCGACTCTTCCACCAATAAAGTTCTTTTATTAAAAATACGATAAGCTTTACTCGATATAGCATATCCAACGAAAATTCCTTCGTCGGACTTAGCATCGAATTTTCCTAGATTATCCTTACCATTATTATGAACATAGCATTTACAACCAAATGCACGTAAATGAGAAATATTAGGCTTTCGCTCATTCCATAATTCGTAAGGTGTCCTTTTTAATATGAGCCTAATTAAGGCTCTATTTAAAATATAACAAGCGGAATTTACGGATTCGGCCCAAAAATACTTTGGCAAATTATTTTCGCAAAGCATGGTCCGTGCCATTTCCTCTAGGGTTCTATTCTTTCTCTCTACTACCCCATTTTGTTGGGGCGTACGAGGAGCCGAAAAATTATGATCAATACCATTTTCATCACAATAAGTTTGAAATGGAGTATTCTCAAATTCCTTACCATGGTCGGTTCGGATACTTTTGATCATATAACCCTTTCGTGTTTGGAGCTTTTTGCAAATAATAGAGAATTCTCTAAATGCTTCATGCTTATGAGTTAAAAACAACACCCAAGTAAAGCGACTAAAATCGTCAACCATGACGAAAGCATATGCACGCCCGCCAAGACTAAGTGTCCGGGAGGGGCCAACTAAGTCCATATGAATGAGCTCCAAACAACGAGTAGTAGAAATGATATTCTTAGATTTAAAAGAAATCTTTGTTTGTTTGCCTAATTGGCAAGCGTGACAAAGTTTGTCCTTTATATAAGGAGCTTTTGGCAAACCTATTACCAAATCTTTACTAGAAAGCTTAGCAAGTAAATCAAGGCTTGCATGACCAAGTCGTCTATGCCACAACCAACCATTGTCGTTGATAGTAACAAGACACTTAACTTCATCATCCACCGAACTATTCAAATCAATCATATAGACATTATTTTGTCTTTGACCCATGAGAATAGTTTTATTATCCGAAATACAATGAATAATGCAATGCGATTTTTCAAAAATGACTTTGTGACCCAAATCACAAAGTTGACTTATACTAAGTAAGTTATGTTTAAGACCATCAACAAGCAATACATTATCAATAATGACATTAGATGGTTTAGAGATACTACCAATACCGATGATTTTGCCCTTGCTATTATCCCCGAAGGTCACAAAGCCTCCGTCTTTAGGTGCAAGAGTGGTGAATTTTGTTTTGTCTCCCGTCATATGTCTTGAGCATCCACTATCTAGGAACCACTTGTCCTCGTTGATTTTTGATCTCAAGCATACCTACAAGACAAAACGATCATTGGTACCCTAATCCATTTTTGGGTCCTTGAGGGTTAGAGTCTCGACCCTTTGGAATCCAAACCAAATCATTTCTACTTACCTTATACCTATTAGGGCAATATATATAATCCTCATAGTGGTCACTACGGTTGCACGTAATACATTTTTCATGCGAGATAGGTTTAACAAAACGATTATAAACTAAGTTCTTTTTATACGAATTGTTCTTACGGGAGTAACTTGGGGTTCTATTTTCATTTTTCTCCACTTGTTTGGTGAATAGATTTTTATGCTTAGCCGCTAAGAGAGGGTTGTATCCTACACCGGTTTTATCATATGCGCCTTGTTGAGAAGCTAATATAGTACTTAGCATTTTACTTCCTTTAGTGAACTTAGAGAGAGTGAGTTCGGCTCTATCCACCTTTTCTTTACAAGAACTTAGGTCATTAGCTAACTTGTCATTTTCTATTGTAAGTTCGGCATTTTTAGACGTAAGTGAGTCATTTGTTATAGCTAAGTTCTCGAGTTCGTCTTGTAGAGTAATTAGCATTTTTCTAAAAGATTTGTTTTTACCTCTAGCTTTTTCTAAGAATGCTAACATATCATTTATATCAAAATCATCATCACTAGAAATAGAGGAGTTAGAGGAGTGAAAGCTTACATCCTCGGTATCGTCGTCTCTAGCCATGAGACAAAGATTTGCGACTTCTTCATTGTCGCTATCGGAGCTATCATCATCGCTCCCCCATGCGGCCAAAAATGCCTTCTTGTATTCCTTTTTCTTTCCGAACTTGTCCTTTTTCTTCAAAGGACATTCGTTTTGCATATGGCCGGGTTTGTGACACTTGTAGCAAATGATTTCATCCTTTTTGTTCGATTTGTCGGAAGGCTCTCCCTTATACTCCTTTTTCCGAAATCGTTGTCCACCCTTTTTCTTCCAACTTAGGAATTTGTTGTAGCGTTTGGCGAAGAGTGCCATGTCATCATCCTCACTAGAGGAATCATTGTCGCTATCGTCTTTTGTTGTGCTTTTGAAGGCGATGCCTTTCTTCTTTTTCGAGTCATCCTCATGTTTTCGAGTCGTCATATCTAGCTCATGGGTGCTCAAGGATCCTATGAGGTTGTCGAGAGAGAGAGTGTTCATGTCCTTGGCCTCTTGTATGGCCGTCACTTTCGATTCCCACTTCCTTGGAAGACTTCGAAGGATTTTCGTCACCATCTCCTTGCTAGAGTATACCTTTTCAAGTCTTTTAAGATCATTAGTAATCTTAGTAAAACGAGTGTACATAGAAGCAATAGACTCGTCATCATCGACTTTAAATAATTCATAATCATGAATAAGCATGCTAATTTTAGAGTCCTTAACTTGACTAGTTCCTTCGTGCATAATAGCTAGCTTATCCCACATTTGCTTAGCGGTGTCACAACCGGAAATCTTATCATATTCACTAGGCGAGAGCGCACAAGTGATGGAAGTCATAGCCCTACAATTTAGGGAAAATACGAGGCGTTCATCGGTGTCTAGTTCCTCTACAAGTTTATCTTCGCCATTTCTCCTAGGCGTTTTATAGCCTTTACTAATACTTATCCATTGGTCTATTTCAAAACCACAAAGGAAATTTTTCATAAGGTCTCTCCAATAGGGATAGTTAGTACCGTCAAAGAATGGTGGCCTAGTTATGGATTTTGAGTCGGCGAATGAAGACATAGCGGATCTTTAGACTATAAAATCGTTAGATTTTTGTAAATAAAATAGCTAGGCTCTGATACCAATTGTTGGTCCGTAGGTGTCTAAACCTTAGAGGGGGGGTGAATAAGGTTTTCGTACGTTTATCGCGGAATAAAATCTATGTGATATAAACTAAGCTAATATTCGGTTTTTATGACTTAATCAATTTCTTTAACAACTAATTGCTAATAAAATCTATGCAAGTAATGAATATAAGCAATTAATAGTTTGCGAAAAGTAAAAGAGTAGGGAAAAGAAATAACGCAAGATTTATAGAGGTTCGGCAAAACGCGCCTACGTCCTCTCCTCGGTATATTCTCTACCGAGTGTTTTACTAAATAATCTTCGTTCCAAGGTTACACCTTAATGAGCTTAATCAATCGATTACGCTCCCCCTCACTATATGAGTATCCCGAATAAATGACCTAGAGCTTTTAAGCTATTCTTGCTTAAAAGCCTCTACCCAATTCACTCGCTCACAAATGAGTTTATAAAATTACTCTTTTACAAATTTGATCACTCACTAACAAATAATATCTCGAAGTTTATAGAATTGCAAGAATAATACTCTCGAGAATATTTAATAATACAAGTGAGATTTTGTAGTATAAGCTTGAAGAATAGCTTTGTAAGAATAGCTTATAAGTTGTTGAATGCTTGGATGATTTTCTTCAAAGGGATTGGGAGCTTTTTGTAGGGAGAAAAGCTTCAGCATTTAATTTCAGACCGTTGCTGGTTGTTGGCAGAATTGAATGCAGTGGTTCGCCCAATTTTCAGGAAGAGCTTAAAAGCTGGGATTTGAAATTCTACAGAAACGATCGGTCGTTTCTGAAAAACGATCGGTCGTTTTTCAATTGGACTTACTGGACAAAATGTGCACTGAAACGATCGGTCGTTTCGGACTTATGATCTGTCGTTTTTGCTGAGGGCTCACTGGACAAAAGTATACTAAAAAACGATCGGTCGTTTCCTCTTGGCGATCGGTCGTTTTTACGTTGAGCTCACTGGAAGAAAATTTCACTTAAATGATCGATCGTTTCCTTTATGGATCAGTCGTTTTTGTTCTGGGCTTGTTTTCGGTTTTCTCGACAAACTTCGAAACCCCGTAACTAATTCGTTTTGAATCCGATTTTGGTTCCGCTTGAACCATTGGCTTCGTAATTATGCATTCTATCATTTAAACCCTTTAACACACTCGATAAATGATTAGTACGCAAAACGAGCTTTTATCATGTTTTACAAATGTTGTTATCATCAAAATAATCGATTAGAAGAAACTACGTTCAACAACGGAAATTTTAACGATTTGGAACCAATAATTGAAGGGAGGCGGCCTATCATATAAACTTGGCTAGCCTTGACTCTGATACCATGTCCATATTTTTTCATCTGTATTTCTTTTATCAGGAATATATTAAATCATTATGATATAAAAAATTTAAAGATTCGAGTACGGGTCATGATAATAATTTTCATTTTTATCATTCATATGATACTAATATTAATATTTATCATCATCACCAGCCATTCATTTGACTTAACATTCACTTTCAATTTACTTTCATAATATTTTATTCGTGTTTTTTTGTAAATATGACATTGATTAAATATTGTCTTGAAACATAACACAAAATCAAACTCAAGAATAATGAGATATATTTAATTATCAAAACAAAGTCATTTTGAAAAACATAAATATTCGTTCACCTATTTTTTCGTCGCTTCCACGAGCTTGATAGATCTTCGTGACAATCTGACAAAAACATAAAAAATTTCATTAATAGTAAAAAATATTTATTTCACTTATTCAAATCTGATAAGCTATTACCGCTTTAATCAAAATAATATGAACCAAGTATAAGTTTGTGGTTAATTATGGTATCACTACTGTAACAAATCCTCTTTAAAAAAAAAACTGTAACCAATCCTAAATTATGACAAAAAATGATCAAAATGACTGAAAATCGGATATATATGTGGTAATATACTCCAACATAAATTAATACTCTTAATAGTAGTGGATAATATACTCGTGCTATATTCCGGTATTCACTACCCAAATTTTCCAAACCTCTCCCTACATATTTCATTCACTTGATATAACCCATAAAATTCTATTTTTTGCAATTAAATCCATGTCGATCTTTAATACTTACGTAACTACAAATCCATTAAGTTCTATTTGCATACTCCCTCCGTCCCAAAATATTGGGATTTTATATATCTACGTGTAATTTTGATCAACAAATAACTCGTATCTAAGTTGTCAAAATCGATTTTTTCAAAAGTTAATCACATATTTCAAATGTTAAACTATATAAGCATAAAATATTTGCCAATCAAAGGTGCACATAGATACATAGAATCTCAATATTTTCGGACGGATATTGTACTTATTTGCTAAAACACTATGTAATACCAAACTCATTTCAACTTTCAAGTCGGTTTACACAAAAGTATCCCGATTTCACACCAAAAATTGGTGTAAACACATTCATTTGTTTGAGACGCATACATATCAAATTAATACCATAAACTAAAACTGTGTAAAATGGATGTTTGAGCATGAAATTAGCTATTTTAAAGGCTGATTCAGGGTTAATTACAAAATTTAGAATAGCTCTGTGAAGGTCGATCACAAAAATTAAAAGATAACACACATTGATTTGCTTGAGATGCATACATATCAAACTAATACCGTAATATAAGAACGGTGCAAAGTTAAACTTAAAGCATGAAATTACGCTATTTTAAAGGTTGACGCGGGAATTAACCGTAACATTTAGAACAACTTATATTATAAGGATCAATCAAAAAAATTAAAAGTTACTATGGCTAATCACAAAAAATATAATAATTTAGAAAACAATGTGCAAAATGGAACCTCGATGATGAAATTAGGCTATTTTAAAGGTTGACACTTGGGTTAACTACAAAATCTAATGGGATATACTTAAAGAGAGACAATCACGAAAAATTAAAGTTAATAGGGTTAAATCACAAAAATTAAAACTTTACAGTGACTATTTGAATACCACCCGTTATTTTCATTTTCCGCCTGATAAATTAAATAATATACTGGGTACTGGATAATACACGTCAAATATTCCCCCACCAAGCTTTTATCTCTCATCATCTCCCTCCATTTCTCTCTCTCTCTCTCTCTCTCTCTCTCTCATGGGAAGGTTTTTTCATTGATAAACCAAACTTAACCAAAACAAACCTTCAATAAACCTTCCCATGGCGAAAACCCTAATCTCATCGTCACCGCCTTTCTTAACTTCCCCTCTCCGCTCTCTCTCTCTCTCTCCTCACCGCCGCCTCGTCTCCACCCGAGCTAGTTTTAATCAGCTCCCGCCGATTCACTCTCTCGATTCGTCTTCGATTGAGTTGCATAGTTTGATTACAAGAGCTGAGGGAATTTTGTACACGCTAGCGGATGCTGCTGTGGTGGCGGACCCTGCGGTGGTGGAAGGTGGTGGTGGTGCGGTGCAGAAGAGCGGGGGCTGGTTTGGGTTTATATCCGAAGCTATGGAGGTTGTTCTTAAGGTATGGTTTCTGGTGCTGATTGTTCAATTTTGTAATTCGGTGTATCGATTTGTATTCTGTTACTTAGTTTAAGGACTGGTGCTGTTAGTAAAGAAACTTGGCAGTTAGATAGAAGGTTTTGGTTATATCCGATGCTATGGTAGTAGTTCTTTAGGTATGAAAGCTGTTCTTAAGGTATAATTTCCGATGCTAATTGTTCACTTATGTAATTCAATGTATTTAATTTGCATTCTGTTACTTAGTATAAGGACTGATGAAGTGATTTGTATTCTGTTACTTATTATAAGGACTGGTGCTGTAAATATGGAAACTAGGCAGTTATATCCGATGTTATGGAAGTTATTCTTAAGGTATAACTGTTCACTTTTGTAATTTAGTGTATTAATATGTAGTCATCTTCTTAGTTCAAGGACTGATACTGTAAATATGGAACGAGGCAGTTAGATAGGGGTTTCGGGTTTATATCTGATGCTATGGTAGTTGTTCAGTTGTTTTTGAGGTATGGAAGTTGTACTTAAGGCTTTATAGTTTCTGTTATTTGTATCGCGTTTTGTATTAGGGATATTTAAGTTAGTATCGTTGCTTATTGTGTGAATAAGTACTGTTATGGTGGTAATTGTTCATTTTTGTAGTTCAGTGTATCGATTTGTATTCTGATACTTTGTTAACGGACTGATTCTGTAAATATGGAAGAGGAGAAGGGGTTTGGGTTTATATCTGATGCTATGGAAGTTCTTTTTAAGGTATACTTGTTCAATTTTTCGATTTGTATTTTGTTACTTAGTTTAAGGACTGATGCTGTTAATATGGAAACTAGAAAGTTAGAGAGGTGATTCGGGTTCCGATGCTATGGTAGTTGTTCTAGAGGTACATTTCTGTTATCTCGTTCGGATATTGTAAATATGTAATTAGCTTTTGATTTTGTTTGTTGTATGAAGTGAAGATTTCTGGTGTTATTGTTCACTTTTGTATTATAGTATATCTATTTGTAACCCTGTTACTTAGTTTTAGGACTAATGATGTTAATATGGAAGCTAGATAGTTTGATGCCATGGAAGTTTAACTTTATGCATGTTTAGCAATTGCTTTGTTTCGTAGCTTTTTGCTTAAGAAAAGCTAGCGTTGTTTGGTTTCCTAGCTTTTCCAGTTTTGAAAAGATAGGTTTTGGGTCAAAGAAGCTCAGAGGAGCTAGGAATTTGATATTTTTTAGCTTTTTCAATAAATTAGAAGTTCTCGCATTGAAGTTGTTTGTATGATTAAACGTCACTTATAAAATTAAAGGAGTAAATTTTTTTGACAAATTAGTAAAATAAGTCATAAGTCACTTCTAAGTAAAAAAGCTATGATGGTGCCAAATGCTCTTTCTAATCAAAATTTTCCCCACTGCTTTTTTGACAAAAAAGTTGATGGCAAACGGGGCCATTGTATGGTATATAGTTTTATATGTAACTAACTCATATTTATTACTTATTGTGTAATTATTGAAGATTTCTGGTGTTAATTGTTTGCTGTTGTAATTAAGTGTATCACTTTGTCTTCTGTTACTAAGTATAAGGACTGACACTATATTTATGGAAACTAGACAGTTAAAGAGGGGGTTCGGGTTTATTTCCGATGCCATGGTAGTTGTTCTTAAGTTAAATTTTGTATCATATTTGTTAGAAACTCAAGTTAATTAAATGATGATGATGATAAGGATACACCGTCTCATTATTGTACAGGAAACTTGGGATTAACTTACAATTTTGTACACCATCTCATTCCGATTTTATGAACTTTTCAAAAATCTTCTGTAACGTTTTCTTTTGTAGTCGATATTTGGTATACTTGGTGTACCAACTTGTAAAAAAATCACAAGTTGGTAGACTTAATTGTTACGGGAAACAACTATTCTGTACACTAACAATTCATTGCTCTTCAGGTGCATATACATTATCTATAAGATATTTTGCGATTTTGGTCCCCATCTTATCTTTAATTTTCCTTTCAGTGTACAAAAACGGAAAAAAATGTCAGGTCAGGAATTTTGTTAGTGTCGTGTAAAAATGGAAAAAATATTTGTGTACTAAACTGAAATTATCCCGGAAACTTGCAAAAACAATAAATAGATCAAGTTTAAATCCATTTTTCATAGAGCTATTATTATTTATGCTAGTGCTAGAATATTTGAAAAACTCGCAGATTAAAACCGTTTTATGTAGAAACTTTTTTATCTGATACACTTACAGATTTTACAGTAAACTCAATAATCGGTGAATAATTTAGGTTTAAGCTTCATTCACATTTAAAGTAATGCTGTAGGAAAGCATTTTCTGCTTGTAGCTAGCCTCTGTGTTCTACATACTCATGATGGAAACACGGAGAGCAAAAAACAAACAATAAGACATGATTTTAAACCCATGATAGTAGGTTCTATCTTGAGTTTAGGAAACAAGGAGTCATTTTGGAAACTGTGGGAAAATTCTACTCTGCAATCTACCTCTTTGTTTGAATTTCCCGGTTGGGACCTAAAAGGGAGGCCACTGACCTATTTATCTTGCTATTTACCAAACGATTCCCTAATATGCATCTTTATCTGAGAAATGAATGCTCATCAGAAGCTTTTTTTATATGGTTTTGTATTACAATAGGGCACCTCATGCCGATTGTAAATATTAAAAGATTCTTAGCCAATATAAGCTTTTAATCCCTTTCTAGCATCTCTATAGTAGATTATAGTTTTTCAATATCAGCAACCAAGCTTATATCATCTCTATGAATTTCGGTCTGAAATGCCATGGGTTTACTACTTGTGATCACTTTAAAAATTACAATTTAATGCTATAATTTTTTTCCCTCAGGTATTGAAGGATGGACTATCAGCAGTACATATTCCTTATGCTTATGGGTTCGCGATTATTTTGCTTACTGTTCTTGTCAAAGCTGTGACTTACCCCCTTACAAAGCAACAGGTGACTTTTTGTATGTGCTCTGTTGTGTATCCGCTAAGTAATGTTTCAAGCGTGAGTCAGTACCTGATGGTTGTGTTTTCTCACCTTTTAGAGAACTGAATATCTTCTAAAACGTGCCATATTAGTATATAATTTTGACTCCTTCATATCTGATTTTATATCCTGTCTGAGCTTATATAGCCTTTGTATGACATAGTGTGGCGCCACACTCTAACCATTGTTTGCTTGAAGGTCGAATCAACTCTGGCGATGCAAAACCTTCAACCAAAGATCAAAGCTATCCAAGAAAGATATAAAGGAAACCAGGTGAGAAGTTTATTCTTAATTTTCCTTTTTTTACCATTTAACCAGTTGATGCATGCACCTTATGAATAGTCTCTCATTCATACTACTATGTAACTAGCTTAAAGTATTTTACTTGGTGTCACGTTTAGCTTTATAAAAGGTGAGTTGGCTATAAGAAATCAACAATAACCAAGAACTAGATGGTAAAGTGAGTAATAGAATTGATTTCTTCCATTCTGTTACTCTTTAGTTGCTCTTTATGATTTCCTTAATTTTCTGCTACATATGCCTTATAAATCGATGCTCGGATTTTCCTTGTAGGAACGAATTCAACTAGAGACATCACGTCTTTATAAGCAGGCAGGGGTTAACCCTTTGGCAGGTATACCTCGTGCTCAGTGTGCGCTTGTTTAGCTGCAGCTTTTAAGCAAGAAGAGTGGTGTTTTTAGTTTCAACAGGGGAAAAAACTAGGTTTGTCCAGCTTATTTAGGCCGGTAAACTTAAAAGCGCAGGTTTTTTACTGGTCAACTAAATGTAGTTCAGCTTTTAAGATATAAAAAGCAAAAATAAATCTTAGTTTATAAGCTGCGACCAAGTAAAGCCTTTTGTATGGTCTTTGCCTACTCTTTCTAACTAAATAACTTTGTCTTTGGTACTAAACCATGATAGTTTGTACTTCATAACTGTTAGTTTTAAAATATCAGAGTTCTTCATCATGATATTCAAATTTCCTTTTTGTTTTAGAGGAACTACAAAAGCTATGAATCTTACAGTGCTAATGAATGCCAAATTTTGTGTTTTTGTGAATTTTATAAGGATGTTTGCCAACTTTGGCTACAATACCTGTCTGGATCGGTTTATATCAAGCTCTTTCAAATGTCGCAAATGAGGTACTGAGCAGTTGCTTCTTTGTTAACGTTTCTGTTCATTATAGATTGCATGTACTGATATTACTTATTGTTGCTTAAAGGGTTTGTTTACAGAAGGTTTCTTTTGGATCCCTTCTTTGGGAGGACCAACTACTTTTGCTGCCAGACAAAGTGGATCCGGAATTTCTTGGCTTTTTCCTTTTGTGGTATAGTACTCAGAACCTGCAAATCCAACTCTATACTTTTAGTACGTTCAGTTTGGGACCGTAACTGTTTTACTTATTAGATTTTATACCCTAACCTAGCACATTCTGATATTGTACATGACCCTTTAGTTTAACTATTATTTTGTATACACCTGTTAAAATAACAGATAAAGGTAACGTCATTAACCTGTTTCTCCAATTTCAGGGGTAAAATAGTCATTTTCCTTAAAATTTTAGACTGAAGTGTAAAATATAATCATAAAACTATAGGCTAGTGTACAACAGTTCCAGAAATGTGTTAGGTTAGAGAAAGTGTTAAAAGAACACAATTCAAGTTTATTTATGCAATAGTCTTGTCTCCCCCCCACTTTTTACCATAAATAGTTCAAGAATTATTAACAAGCTTCTACGTAAATTATCTACCAGGATGGTCATCCACCACTCGGTTGGAGCGACACTGCAGCTTACCTTGTATTGCCTGTCCTCCTTGTCGCTTCTCAGTTTGTTTCAATGGAGCTGATGAAGCCTCCCCAGGTAACAATGAGCTTTTGGTTTAACATTCGATAATCAGTTATAAAATACGTTTGAATTTGTCTTTATATTATCTAAACTTGTTTGACAGACTGATGATCCTGCCCAAAAGAACACGCTTCTCATTTTTAAGTTTCTCCCACTCATGATAGGTTACTTTTCCTTGTCTGTTCCAGCAGGATTATCAATTTACTGGTAAGTTTTAGCTACCTATTTCTATCTTGTACATGTCAATATGTTCTCTCCATTCTTATCATTTTTGTTTCTGGCCTTATTTGACAATTATATACAATATGTATGAGCTGGCCATTTTGGCTATATAATACAAAGACATACAGTATAGGTTTCTTCTTAGGACAAAAAAATCCATTTGTTTAAGATCTTGCATGACTAAGTGAGCCGCAACCAAATACACGGTGACAAGTTTCCACCTGATAACTAAAAAAAATATTTGAAGCTAGATAATGTGCAAATTTCTATTTTATAAAGCAGTCAAGGCTGGTGCCGAAGTCGAGGAGCAGTTACAGAACATGAGTCATTATAAACTAGCTACACCAAACAGTGACCCCGTTTGATCTAGTGTAGCTTGGCGTTATAGAAATAACCGCCAAATGATTTATACATTTCCGAGTTCTATGTGGATGATTTTGTATCTCTAAGATGACTAGATGTGGTTGCAAGTTGGACTTGAGAACATGTATCTCGCTATCTTCGCAATCTTCAATAAGGCATTGCTTCTAATATAGGAATATAGGTTTAAGTGTTTAACTACTTTATATTGAGAATTGCATTGCTCATTTCTGCTGTAGATTTCCTAGTTCTATATGGATGCTTGTCTCTCTGAGATGACTAGATGAGGTTGCAAATTGAATTTGGGCACCCGCTATCAACATAGACTTAAATTAGACTATGCTTCTGATATAGGTTTTACTAATTTGTATCGAGAGTTGCATTGCTCATTTCTGCAATAGGCCCACAGTCACCAGACCTCTTCCCGGACCTCGTGCATAACGGGAGCTTCATGCACGAAAATTTTCCATTTATTTGTTTCCTCTCAAAAAGGGGCACTTTTTGGACTTAATGTTGTGCAAAGTTTAACCATGATCAGTTCATTTTTGCAGAAGAGTTCTTGGTTGTACTCAATTTTTTTCTATTGATAGGGTAATATATTTCTGGATTTACTGTGATACACGGTTTAACTATGGTCAGTTATTTTGCTTAGGTTTACAAACAATGTCCTCAGCACTGCGCAACAGGTATGGTTACGCAAACTTGGTGGTGCTAAACCTGCTGTAAATGAAAATGCAAGTGGCATCATTAGCGCTGGACGGGCCAAACGAGCGGGCTCACAACCATCACAGCCTGGTGAAAGGTTTGTTCATGAGTTGATATTTTGTTAAGTTCTTGTTTTGAAACTTTAAAATTTCGGTCACTTAAATGTGGTGATTTGCTTCTTCTTCTTTTGTTGGTTCCAGATTTAGGCAGTTGAAGGAAGGAGAGAAGTTAGTCAATAGAGCGCTACCGACAGAACAGATTCAGGCTCCTGAATCCGTATCTAATTCTGGAGTTAACTCGGATGAAGATAATGAAGCTGAGGTAAATTTTGACTCATCTGTGTGACTGGATAAAAAAATGTTTTGTTTTTTTTATTCCATTACAATAAGAGAAACTGGAAGAGTTTTTATTCGAGCATCACTTAAAAAGCTTTTTAAATGTTTCTTATTTGAAAACTTTTAGTTCCTTATGCAATGGGTGGATGACTGGACTATGTGGCTATGTCGTTGTATTAGTCAACCTGATTATGGTGAATTTTCTTTGTTTAGTATAGAGTGTGATTGAACCATGCAAGTCTTTTTAAATTAACACCGGGACATGAATCTTTTCTTTCTAGAAAAACAGACTAGAGCATTGATCTTTTGGTCAATCAAGTAACTATGAAGTAGTAACGTTTTCTCTTTTCATTTTCTAGTTTGCATTTATGTTAATATGTAATTTTAACTTTGAAAGTTCCTGTTACACAATATCCTGGATTTTATGTAAATATCATTTGTAATTTAGAAGGTTGATAAGTATATTTTAGAGTCTTACGGGCAAGCGCAATAAACTTGGAGTTCTCAATCTCGTCTAGAATGCGAGTTGCCCCAAAATAAATTATTAATATGAAATTCTTAACTGAACTGCTATTTCGAGAATGATGGGCATGCACATAACTGTGGCCTTTTGTGTTTAATCTCATTCATAATGAGATTAACAGTTAAAAAAGAAGTTTTATTCTAAAGTTTGTGCCTTGAAGCGTTTGTTAAGTACCATGGCATAACATATGTGATTTTGAAAAATCTAAGTCGGGTAGTTATTCTTTTTTTTAATAAATAATCTTTGAAATTCATGCTTTGAACTGTTTTTAAAAGAATCTCATTTATAATTAGAATGGGCATTAAATCTTAAAATACACTAACTCAAAACTCTTTTACAGAATGAGGAAGTTCCTGGTGAGCTGTATGCTTCTGCGGCAAGCAAGACAGTTACAGAATATTCCCCGCCACGAAGGAGTAAGCGATCTAAGAGAAAGAAAGCGGTATGAGAATGTAAAGATGTCTTGGTGTAGTTGGAAAAAGATATGTACAAACAAGTGTTGTATTGTAGTCAATATATAGGGGGGGCCATTTTTGTTTTCTTCCAATTACATTAAGTTTGTAATCTGAGCTGATATAAAAATTACACTTTTATTCCGTCTTTTGCCAATTTATACTGCTTTTTTTGCTTGGGCTCAAGTACTCAAGTGTGGTTATATATATTATTAGCAATTTACTTTTCCCTTTCTTGAAAGTATTCGTAGAATATTTAGAGCTGTAGTTTTAGTTTAGTCGAAAATTTTGGTTCGTGATATGTAATTACTTCAGGGAAAAAAGAAATTACCGAAGTATCAAGTAAGTGAAGGTTTTTATAGTCTTTACACTTACCATAGATGTGAGAGCACAACTGCGGGAAGCCTTGAAGCTGGACTGCATGGTTAAGCTTGAGATCGACTACAATGATCGGTGATGAAGAAGATAAGCTCTGGTATTCTTTTACGCTTTGGTAATTTGACATCTATACAGTTTTTATTTTCTTCTCTTGTTTATGCAGCAGTAATTCTATCTGAAAGCTAGTAAACTATAACAGATGAGTGGAAATCTGCGTCATACATGATCTTGTGGCTTGACTGGCAGTGTAAAAGATTATTTGCCGTAGTAACATGAAAGATGAAGAGAGATGGGAACTTGTATTCTTCTCATTTAGGGGGGCTGAATTTAGCTCAGTCCTTGGTGCTTGAAATGAATGTAGAAATTGGAGGGGGGCTTGAAAACTATTTTCATGGTTTATACTTCATGAAGTTAGTGTAAATGTACTAGGTTATCCTTGTAAGTCTGTTTTTTTAGAGTTATATAACTTCCATGATGAGGTTCTTGGGTGCCTTATGCATCATTATTTTCTTCCGAGTGCTTGCACAAGCATCATGTCTATGACCAGGGTAGCTACAAATGTATGTTAATTATTGCAATTACTTACATGAGTTTTTGAACTAAAGTGACTTAAACATCGCGCCATAAATTATCACTTAGATTTTGTGGATATCTTAATTTGAGGGATTAACGTTGCATGTTCACTCTTGCATCTGCTTTCTCCTTAGCTTCACTATTTTTCTGCTTTTCACTTGTCAAATACTAGCTCATTATGATGGCTCACTCACTTGTCCTTATTCTACGAATCAATTGTTTTGTGCATTTCACTTTCTAGTACATCCTTATTGACATGAACACTGGGTCCTTTTTAAAATGCCATTAGGCATTAGTATAAATCTGATCGTGCTACTTTTGACGCTCATGCTAGGATAATGCCTAGTTAGATTATGGCTGCTGTTCTTGCCTATTACAAACAATTTAGTTTTTATTTAGCATTGAAAAGCTAATGGTTGGACCATGTATCGTTTATTTATCTTGAATTATTCAGTTAATCTTGCACCACTTAAATTATTCTGTTAGGTTGGATCTCAACTCTTCTGTTAGGTTGGATTACAACTCTTTGGAGAGACCTATTTGGCCCCGTATCAACTTCACATCTCCAAAATCTGGTAGCTGGTCGGTGAAAGTGAAGCTGTATTGGAAGGTAATATGACTTTGAACGTTCGGCATACTGCATTTCTCAATTTCTAGAGGTCCACTAAGTTGTTATGCTTAGTGCATGTCTCCGGTCGTTTTGCATATAGCATTTCTCAGAAAGCATGTTTATTTTGCGTTTCTATATGGTAATATGTGATCGATGAATCTAGGCAATATTTAAATAGGTTATTTTACTTTTGAATACGATATTAATCTTTTCGTAGACAGAATCCTTGTTTGGTTGAGTATGTGGTAAAACTAAATAATGGTTTCAGGTTACATTTACTTATATGGATATCGGGTTTTTTTCTCTTTTTCCGAAGAAAAAGTATACCACCTTTAGGTACAGTTTGAACCGGTACTTGTGACTGAAAATTATTACTCCCCATAATCAATTATGTGCTAGTTGTTTTAGTTCAAGACTAGATATACTTAGCAAAATCTGTTATTGATTTAGTTTACAAGATTGACCTCAATATTTTCTAATTTGCTTACAATCCATTTTATACATTTTCTCTCCTTTATAATACCACAATTACACAAATTCCATAACAAAAGTTTTTCACCAAATTTACTTGATACCTCTATATTTCTTCACCTCAAGAAAAGTATTAATTTCTAATTTTGCCTCTCTTTCTTTCTTTAGATACGCAGTAAGGATTGTTTGGTAAATGCTTTGATACTTGCATTTCCCGTAGTCGAGAGAGGAAGAAGGAAGTTTTTTGAAATGTGGATATTTGAAGAAATAAAAGATACGAAAAGATGTGTGATTGGCCATGCTATAATACGGAGTAGTTTTTTTGGAGAGGATTGTTTGAAAAGTTGAAAACAAATTTTAAAGTTTAACATGAATAATCAGTATAAAAGCAGAATATAATACTCCTGGTAAGTTAACCTGGCTCTTGAATGACCTGAGAGCTCACAAATCAGACCAAAAATCCTAGTTCCAGTTGGATTATATAATGTAATAGTGGCCTACTGTGGAAAAAGACACGAATAACTCGTAACTCGTGAGAACTTGAAATGACAAAGAAGTGAAAATACCAAGTACTAACCAAGAATCTTGATTTATGTGTACCCATTTAATTAGATTAGTTATCAAAATCAAAACAAGAGTCTGTGCTTGTAGCAAGTATATGTAGCTTGTTTTTGTTTCCTCCAATGCACTATGTTACATTTGAAGTTCGGGTTCGACTTATGTTATTGTCGACCCCACAAATGGCCGGTTTGGCTAAGGAGAGCACAAACTGGCTTCAAGCTTCAAGCGGACTATGTAAAATCTGCACTTGTAGATACGATCAAATAAGATAATCAAAATATCTTTTATATCTTGATTAAGTTAATTTACAGATCAAGCAGCTCCCCGCAGCTACGAGTATAACCCAAACTTATTTAGAGTGTATTCTAATCAGTCTAATTGGTTCCTATTTGTCAAAAGATAGTACACTTGTTACATAAATAACATATAAATTAATTAGGTCCATATATACAAAGGACTATATAATCTTATTATTCCATACTAATACCAATGTAAATTTGACTTGTGTCGGTTTAATTCACCCTGATGATAAATCAGAAGTTTTTTTTACTTCTCAAAAGAGGTTTTTTACTCTTGAGGAATAAATAAATCATAGTATTACCGCAAATAAACAGTGATTATTGTACCTCAAACCTACCGACATCACAAGAGCCAAATTAATGCAAAACTAAAATTTAAAATACTGTAAATGCCATTTCTGGATTGTAAACATTTCACACCACGCCTATAAAAGCACATAGCTTCACTCTCATTTTTTGCTCACTCACTCGTCCACTAAACAAACAACAATGTCACATTTTCATCTCTATCTCTTCATCACCCTTTCTATTTTCATCACCTTCTCCTTATCCACACCACCTCCCATGATCCTAACCATAGTCAACAACTGCCAATACCCTATTTGGCCAGCTATCCAGCCAAACTCAGGCCACCCGGTCCTTGAACGGGGCGGCTTTTACCTTCCAAAACTCTCTCACCGCACGTTTCCTGCCCCTACGGGCCCTTGGTCAGGTCGAGTGTGGGCAAGGACAGACTGTGTTCATAATGGTCCGCATTTCACTTGCGCCACCGGGGACTGTGGCGGACGGTTGGAGTGTGGAGGGCTTGGAGGCGCTGCGCCTGCGACGTTGGCGCAGTTTAGTATTCATCATGGGAATAGGGACTTCTCATCTTATGGGGTCAGCCTTGTGGATGGGTAAGGGAGAAGTTTTGAACTTGGACAAAGTACCGTTTAAAATTAACAATATGATAGAACAAATTTTTTACTATATGATATTTTGTTTTTGTAAGCCAGAAACAGTACAAGTGATATAAAGCAACATAATTATGACATTTTCTTGAAGTGAAACATGAAGGCTAAAGCAGAGAAAAAATATGATAGATTATAATAATGTACAAACTAATAGCAATATGATAGAACATCATTATATATAAGTATTTATTTTTGCGAAAATTAATAATTTCTCATATGATTTCATATAGCCGAGATAACCGTAATCTATAGATTTGCATCCGAAACTACGAATTCTTTCAATTTGGTTCCGAAATGTACAAACTAGCTGCCAGGATGAGGACGGATAGGTGAAGAACTAATATAGTTTTGTACATTTGACTTTATGAAATTAAGTATATTTTTTTACAAGTTTACAACCATCTTTAAAATAACAACGGCTCCTCCTTTCCTAGCTATAGTACATCAAACTAGTGTAATATGTTCGATTTGTACGCTCAAGTAGGAAACAACATCATATATTTCGCAGACCAAAATACAAACTATGATGTTCTTTAGTACTGTTTTTTTTTTTTTGGTTTATTAAAGTCTAAATTAACATGCGTTATGTTAGTGTACTGCTTGTTAGTTTTGTAGTCTTGTAGATTGGTATACAAAATCTAACAGTAATGATATCTTAAGTTTTAAGAGATTGTATTTAACTAACTACATTGGCAAGCAAAAATATTTATTCAACAAGTATATTTTTTTAATTTTTTTAAACTATTGCACTTTGTCCCCAAATATATTTATTAACAAAAATAAACAACAGGTTCAACGTCCCGATGACAGTAACACCACATGAGGGGCAAGGGAACTGTCCCGTCGTGGGATGCAAGGAAAACCTCTTAGCCACATGTCCATCCGGTCTTCAGCTTCGGTCCCAGCACGGACATGTCATTGGATGCAAGAGTGGGTGCCAAGCTCATGGACTAGATGAGTTATGTTGTAGAAACCATTTTAATAGCCCTCAGACTTGCAAGCCTTCGGTTTATTCCGATTACTTTAAGCACAGGTGTCCTGCTACGTTTACGTATGCGCACGATAACCCTTCACTTATGCATGAGTGCTCTTCGCCTCACGAGCTCAAGGTCATTTTCTGTCATTAAGATCGGAGACTAAGGAGCAGTACGCTACGATGTTGTGTTTAATAATGTGTTTGGAATTTGTAGGTTGTGAGACTACTATTGTTTAGTTTTGATGTTTGTTTGTCATTTGAAGTTCTGTACTAGAATATGTTTTTCAAATAGTGTTCATGTGTTGGATTCTTCTGGTTTCGCTTGATGTCATTTTTTTCTTAGTTAATACTAGTAGAAATCATTTTGTGTTATATTTGACTGTTAGTAAGGTTAATAAAAGTCTTAAACTCAATATTTTTGTTAAATAAACAGTAAAACAAGTAGAGTTTCTCTATTACTGTTCTATTACTTTTTCTAGTAGAATAACAAGATTTATTTCCAAGGAAAAACAGATGATTATCATTTGTTTTCCATGAGAATTTGCAAATTGGTGGACTCTATTTGATACAAGAACTACTAATCCAAATCAAGAAGGTGTTTTGCTCTTGGTATGAGCCAACATACTTAACCCGTTGTTCGACAAAAAACCTTCCGACTGCAAGATCCTCACGGTAGAGCGCGTACTCTCCAAGTAAATACCTTTTAAAAGTTTCAGTAATAGAATACCTTCAAATTGTCATTCAAGTGTTATATGATTTTCAAGGTTCTTCAAGTTGCTATTGCTAATTCCTTTAGTATTTCATTCAAATTGCCATTCAAGAAGAAGTACATGATTCTCAAAGTTCTTCAAGTTGCTATTGCTAATTAAATTATAATGCTTGATTCTACTTGCATGAATCAAGTTTTTCAAATTTTGAATTTCTTATAATATAAAAAGGTACCACGCATGCTCAATAGCACACGGTAAGAAAAAAGCAATGCTCAGTGAATCTGTCAGGCTAGAACACAAACAGCCAAGTTTGAGTTGAATAATTGAAGTTGTACCCATCTAGACCAAAATATTTATGTAAAATAATACTACTTACAATTGAAAAAGATAATACACTAGAAAGTAAACAAAAGCGACCTGTGTTTTCCGCGCTCGATACTCGAGATGTTTCACTTTTAACCTTTTTATCTTCTGGATTATTGTGAAGTTTTTGTCTATCACGCGTCTCTTATAGCATATCCGTATATTCGTGGTCCCTAGTTTGTATAAATCCAAATTTTAGCTATAGTAAATCTCTGTATAGGTTCACAAAATTAACCGATTTCAATCTATAATCCAAGCCATGGGTAAGAGTAACTGTTGTTTTGTAAAATTTCAACTCATGACTAAAAACGACCTGAACTTATTAGATGAACAGTTGCTAAAATTTTCAAATCTCAATTCTACTAGCAAAGTTCCCCACTTCCATTATTAGATGAGCTAACTCAGAATGTTTGTAAAAACTGTACTAAAGAGCCTGCTCTTTGAGAATACCAGACTTTGCACGTCTTTCAAAGGCCTAAAGAATTGTTAGAGCTCCACTAATAACCCTGATACACTCGTATATTATTTTATCCTAAAAACGATAGATAATCTCCATTCTTGAGTTGGAAATGCCGGAACGAGAATCTAAATGGAAAATGTAGAAATCCACGGTCTGGTGGATTATACGGTCAATATACCTAATATATTGACATATATATATATGTATATATGTATATATATATTCGCCTGTATATATAGAGAGAGAGGGGGATATAAAAACTAACAAACTTTATTGATAAAATGTTTCGGTGTAATTACAAATCAGTATCTACAGTTTTTATATAGTGCAAACTGCAACTTTGAGACTTTACAGAATTAGTCCATTAATTACAGAAAGTAACATATTACAACTTTCTGTCTTTACACAATTGGTCCTTTAATAACAGATAATAACATACAAGTCTACTAATTAACAGCTTCTTTCATATCAGTCCTGTAATTTCTGCAATGTCACTTATTAGTCCAACATATAAACATATATTCAATATACCCCTCAAGTTGGGCTGTGTAGTGATAAAACACCCAACTTGGACAACAAATTTGTAAAAATAGGTGCACCCAAAGCCTTTGTAAACATATCAGCCAAATTATTAGAAGTATAAACATGCAAAAGATTGACTATTTTCTTCTGTATTTGCTCTCTTATAAAATGACAATCCACTTCTATATGCTTTGTTCTTTCATGATGAACTGGATTATGTGCTAAAGATAATGCAGATTTACTGTCTGTATAAAGAATTGCAGCTTGTTTATGTTCTAAACTAAGGTCTTTTATAAGCTGTAAAAGCCAAATTATCTCACATGATGTTGCTGTTAAAGCCCTATATTCAGCCTCTGCTGAACTTCTAGAAATGGTGTTCTGTTTTTTACTTTTCCATGAAATCAAAGAATCACCTAAAAATATACAAAAACTTGTAATAGATTTCCTAGTATCTACACATGATGCCCAATCAGAATCACTAAAGGCTTTTAAATTGAAATCACTAGAGGAAGGAAAAAATATGGGTTTTTCTTGACATATTTCAGTATTCTCATAGTTGCTGCAAAATGTTGCTTACTGGGAGATGGCAGAAATTGGCTAAGTGTATGAACTGAAAAACTAATGTCAGGTCTGGTGATAGTTAAATATAATAGCCTACCAATCAACCTTCTATATTCAGTTATATCATCATGTAAATCTGTATTCTTTCTAGTGTATTTTGTTTTGGTATTCATTGGAATATCTATAGGTTTAACAGCTAACTGGCCAGTCTCAGCCAACAACTCTAAAGCATACTTTCTTTGGCAAACATGAATTCCATCTTTGTTTCTACCTATTTCAAGACCCAGAAAGTACTTAAGTTCCCCTAAAATCTTTTAGTTTAAACCTGTTATCTAAAAAAGTTTTAACTTGACTAATTAAAGTAGAAGATAACTCTCAATCAGTATGTCATCTACATAAACTAATAAAGTAAGGAAATTACCATTCTTATTATAAGTAAATAAAGAATAATCAGCAGTAGACTGAACAAAACCAAAAATAACCAAAGCATTACTAAGCTTAGAAAACCACTATCTTGAATCTTGTTTCAAACCATATAAAGATTTCTGCAATTTACAAACCATATTGGTATTTTCTTGATGAAAACCTGGTGGCACAAGCATATAAACCTCTTCATCTAAGTCCCCATGTAAAAAGGCATTATTAACATCTATTTGAGATAAAATCCAGTTCTTGGAAGCAGCTATAGCTAAAAAAACTCTAACAGTGGTCATTTTTGCTACTGGTGAAAAAGTAGCTTCATAATCAATACCCTCTAGTTGTGTATAACTTTTGGTTACAAGCCTAGCTTTGTATCTTTCTATACTACCATCAACTTTATACTTAATTCTATATACCCATTTACAACCAATTGGATGTTTTCCTATAGGTAAAGTAGTTAAAACCCAAGTACTGTTTTCTTCTAAAGCCTTAATTTCCTTTTGCATTGCTTCTTGCCATAAAGGATCACTGTGTGCTTCTTTATAATTCCTAGGTTCACTTTTAGAAGAAATAGCTAAGCAAAAAGACTTATACTTATGTGAAGTATTTTCATAAGATAAGAAGACAAAGGATATAAAGAAGTAGCTAAAGAATATATTTTATTAGAATCAACATGATAATCTTGAAAATATGCAGGTGCATTATGTGACCTTTTTGGTCTATTATTAACAGAATCTATAGAATGAATAACATCAGAAGTATTAATAGCTTTAGGTTTAGGTTTGTCAGTAAACAACTCAGATTTTCCTTTAACAGATAGATCATTATCATCAATACTACTTTCATTAAAAAACATTATATGTTCATAAAAAGTTACATCCCTAGAAAGAAAAAACTCATGTGTTTCACAATCATATAATTTATAACCTTTTGTACTGGTGCTATAACCTATTAAAACGCATTTTCTTCCTCTTGGATCAAACTTAGTCCTGTTTCTTGATAGTGTACTGGCAAAACACAAACAACCAAATACTCTAAGATGACTGTATAGCCTTTTTATTATATAACATTTCATAGGGTGACTTGTTTTTCAACAAAGGGGTAGACATTCTATTTATTAAATAAACAGCAGTAAGTATACAATCTCCCCAGAATTTTAAAGGCAAACATGAATGAAATCTTAAAGCCCTGGCTACATTAAGAAGATGCTGATGTTTTCTTTCAACTATACCATTTTGTTGAGGTGTTTCTACACAACTTGTTTGATGTAAAATGCCATTATTCAAGTAAAAATTGTTTAAATTAAACTCAGATCCATTATCTGACCTTAATACTTTAATATGCAAACCAAATTGAGTATTAACCATTTTAACAAAATGTGTAAGAACAGCAGTAGTGTCAGATTTATTTTTAAGAAGAAAAACCCAAGTACATCTAGTGTAATCATCTACAATAGTTAAGAAAAAATGATGACCATTCTGTGTTTCTACTGCATAAGGTCCCCATAAGTCACAATGTATTAATTCAAAAGCAAGAGTAGTAGAAGAAGTACTTAAAGGAAAAGAAAATCTATTATGTTTAGCAAGATGACAGGAGTCACAAACAACATCAGAACTATTGTCTATATCACTAATAGCAAGCCTCAATACTGATCTACTGGGATGACCTAACCTATAATGCCAAATGGATGGCTTATTCTGAGAAGAAGAATTACAAATAGGAGGTTTTTCACTAGTCTTACTAAAAATATCAGGATTCTGGAAAAAATAAAGGCCATTTCTCTCTGCAGCACTACCAATCATCTTCATAGAGCCCTGGTCCTGAATATAACATAAATTTGACTCAAATTTGACAACACAAGAGACATCCCTAGTTAACTTACTAACTGATATTAGATTAAAACTAAAAGAGGGAACACATAACACATTGTATAATACTAATCCAGACTTAAATTTTACTGTTCCAATCCAATTTATTTCAGCTTTATGACCATTAGGTAAATTTACATAAGGAATATTACTAGTTTTGTATGTAGAAAATTTAGAAAAATCATTAATCATGTGTTCACTAGCTCCACTATCTAATATCCAAGTATTTTTATTATTGACAAACCCTAAAGAATCATGGATGGAATCAATGGAACAATTATAAACTGCAGTTGTACCTGTCATGTCAGTAAAGGTGAGATTTGATATGGGTGTATCAATAACAGCAACTTGCTGTGAAGAACTAGCATCATTAAACTGAGAAGAATTAACAGCTGTTACTTGATTCTGACCTATCTGAGCCTGAGGAACTTGATTCTGATAAGAATCTTGATAAGAAAATTGATTCTGATAAGGCAAGAGATGAGGAGATTGAAGATTCTGCTGAAAAACTCCAGAAGGTTGAGAAGTAGATGCTAAATAAGCCTGTGGTGGTCTAGATTGAAAAGAAGGTTGAAAAGAAAGTAGTCTGGGTCTAGACCTCCAACCAGGTGGATACCCATGAACTTTATAACACTTGTCCCTAGTGTGTCTATTAGAACCACAGTGAGAACACTTCATATTATTACTGCCTCTTCCAAAACTAGGCCTATAATTACCCTGGTTATACCCAACAACCCTTTGATTACCCTGAATATTCTGAGATTGAACACTTAAAGCCAAATTCTGAGACTGTACCACATTATTATTATGAACATTGTTCTGTTTCTCATCATGACTGACCATTGAGTAAATATTATTCATACTAGGCATGGATTTCATAAGCAAAATCTGACCTCTTACCATAGAAAACCTTTCATTCAAACCCATCAAGAAAGTCATTTTGAACATTCTATTTTCTCTAGCAACAATAGCAGACATCACACTACAAGTACACCCAGCAATTGTACCACAACTACACATAGGAATAGGATTAAGAATAGACAAAGCATTCCAAGAAGTTTCTAATTTGGTAAAATAGGTGGATACAGACATATTTCCTTGTGTGGTAGAATTAATATCCTGATGAAGTTCATAAATCCTAGCTTCATTACCCTGAGAAAACCTTTCATTTAATTCCATCCACATTCTAGTAGCTGTATCTACATAAAGAATAGACTTGGCAATATCCTCACTAACTGAATTTATTATCCAAGACATTACTATCAAATTACACTGATGCCAAGCCCCAAACATTTGATCTCCCTCAACAGGACAAGGTAAAGTACCATTAACAAACCCTAATTTAGACTTGGCCCCAATAGAAATCTCCATTGCCCTTTTCCAAGAATGGAAATTAGAACCAGAAAGAATAGGAGAAACCAAACTAGAACTAGTATTCTCATTAGACCCTATGAAGTATGGATTCATAGTGGTAATCACAGGTGCAGCTATACTTTCCATAAAAACCCTAATGGGAAAAAGAAAGGAAGAATTAAACCTATTGTTTCAAGAAAAAAGAAACTTATAACAGAAAACCCCTAATTCTTTTTAAAGAATTGGGGCAAATTTTACTTCTGTTTTTGAGATTGATAATAAAAAGAACAAAACAACAACAAAAAAACATTTAAGCAACAAATGAGTCTTAATTTTCAATAAGCTATATCAATAGAAAGATCTATCACAGAAAACGCCTAAATCTTTTTAAAGAATTGGGGTAAATTTTACTCCTGTTTTGAAATATTAAAAAAAACAATAATCAGAAATAACAAAAAAGAATTTAAACAACAAATTAACCTTAATTTGTAACAAATTATACAACAATAAAAAAAATATTTACAGAAAACCCCTAATTATTTTAAAGAATTGGGGTAAGTTTTACTTCTTATTGTTGATCAAGATAACAAAATAAGATAATAAATCTATTATCTTTTAAGAAATGATTAAGATAATACATAAAAAAAACCCTAATTTTAGGATTTAAAGAAAATCAAACCAGCTTTAATTGCAGGCGAAATTAACAGCGGAAAGGAGCAATTCGCTCTGATACCATGTAGAAATCCACAATCTGGTGGATTATACAGTCAATATACCTAATATATTGACAGATATATATATGTATATATGTGTATATATATTCGCCTGTATATAGAGGGAGGGATATAAAAACTAAAAAACTTTATTGATAAAATGTTTCTGTGTAATTACAAATCAGTATCTACAGTCTTTATATAGTGCAAACTGCAACTTTCAGACTTTACAGAATTAGTCCATTAATTACAGAAAGTAACATATTACAACTTTCTGTCTTTACACAATTGGTCCTTTAATAACAGATAATAACATACAAGTCTACTAATTAACAGCTTCTTTCATATCAGTCATGTAACTTCTGCAATATCACTTATTAGTCCAACATATAAACATATATTCAATAGAAAAATTTCCATTCAGCCCGAATGCATTGTTATAAACTGTTGGATCGGTTTATCAGGTTTAACAAAGTTTGTTGGGTTTTTACTTTTGTTTTCTTATTCTTTTTCATTATTAATCCAAGATTAGACCCAATGGGTTTGTAACAATCCATCTAGCTGAATGAAAAAACAAAACCAGACCCAGAAATGATTTACATTATTACTGTCTTAAACCATGTCTATACGGAGTTTATATCCGAAAGTAAGCAACTTAAAACCGAAAGTGATATAGCAACAACGGAGGCATTTACAATCCCATCAATATCACGTAGCTCCCCATTCTTATTACAATCCCATCAATATCACGTACGTATCCAACTTTCTGGCCCCATTTCTTCTCCTCCGGAGCATTAACTGGCACCGCACCATTGTTCACTGCCCTCTGCTCAAACCCATAAGTCGGAACATCTTAGCAAACTATAGTAATATTATTATGCCAGAAATTAACAAAAGATAAATCTATTCTTGAAGCATAGCATGCTATTATGTGTGAGGTACGTCTTATATACAACTTATATATCATCCGAAGACAAAATGCAAAGTGGAAGACAAAATGCAAAGTATCTCTCTATTCACAAACATGAACCCCTTGTTTTACTTTAGCACTTACTGCAAGATATTATCACATTTTAGTCATCAACAAAAATTCAATTTACATTGAATAATATGAACTTCAGTTGTTCCTGGGGAAATTGGGAACTTAAGCCTATTAAAGTATTTGCAATTGGAAAAACTGTGCTCCTCTCACAAGTCACAACAACTATGCCATCAAAATTTACAACAGTGTACCGTAAATGATATATTTAATTTTATGTCCAGATCAAAAACATTTTGGTCACGCCACATATTGAATTCAAAATTGCCTAATAGCTAGCTAACTCAAAATTACAGATAGGCAGACCATTACCTCAAATGACCAATTCCCTTTTTTAAAACACTCACTCACCACAAATTGATAAACTGAAACAATATAATGAAATTGTACAGATGCACTCAACAATATCTTTAATTTGAGATGAAAAAGTGATTATTGTGTCCAGTTACATAATTAGACATTAGTAACAAAATAGCCCAAAATTTCAAAAACAGCAGGATATATAGCGCCAGAAAAAAGTAAAACATGTACTATATACGTATATTAACTTCAGAATATTTCTGATGAAGTTAATTTCATATATGTCCCCTAGCGACTGTTGGTTCCGCTCTTCTTTAGAGCATGTTTACCGGGGCTGTGGTTGCGGTGGGTGAAGCCGCAGCCAACACGTCACCGTCTTTATCGGAATGTTGGCTGCAGAAGGTCTGTAGCTTCCCCCTCTCTCTCTTCTTCCTTCTCTCTTCTCCCACCCTACACTATATTCGTGTTGGTTGCGTGTTAATAATTACAGGGATTGGTCTCTGTATAATTACAAACCGTCCATGTATTTTATATTGTATTAAAAAAAAAAACCATACCGTTATAATTACTCCATTGGTCCTGTAGTTTCAGATTATTACGATTTACTCTCTATAACGGTAATAAACGGTAATATTATTATTTTTTAAGGTCCCTAAACTTTTAAATTATACAAATTAGTCCTAAATAACGGCTAGTTGTATTTTTTTCAATCCAATATGTTTTAAAAAATTAAATTTGACTAATTTCTCTCCTTATATAAACTCACACACATTTTCATTCAAACAACACAATTTTCTCACTCTTATTACCTTTCATATATCACTAAACATATTTATTTAAATGGTCAATTATGATGGTGATAATTTCAATTACCCAATAAATTCCGATATGAAATACGTGTCTTCGTCCAAGTATCATTCTTCCCAATATACATACGACAACTCACCTTAATATTTAACGCAACTTTTCGAACCCCAATTTTCTGAACCTTCAAAATGCAAACCAAGAAAAAAAAAAAAAAAAAAACTCAAACCAATACGAATACGGTTGATCGAAAAGTGTGGAACGAATACGAAGATGAGCGACTTTGTAAAAGTTGGTGTAATATATCAACCGATAGAATTGTCGGCAATGAACAAGGAAAATGACAATATTGGTTGAAAATTCATGCCGATTATCACCACGAGTTACCTGATAGATGGCATTCTGAGCGTTCATCGGATATGTTACGCCACCACTTTGGCGATGTGGGTAAAAGGGTGAAAAAATTTCAAACATATTTTAACCACGAGGAAATGAGGCAAAGAAGCGGGAGAGTCGACCACGATGTGGTATGATTTTTAGTTGTTGGTGTAATTTTTATTTTTTATGTTATTGATGTAATTTTAATTTTTTATTTGATGTAATTTTAATTTTTTATTTGATGTAATTTTAATTAAATGAATATTTTAATTTATTTATTTAAATTTATAATTTTTAGTTGTCAATTATTTAGTTTTGATTACAATTATAACTGTTAAGACATATTTACAATTACATTCAAACATGTTAGGAACTTTTTAGTAATTTTAATAACATTCAAAAGTTAAACATCCAAAATTTAATTTAAATAAACACTACGAACCAACAAACCGTTAAACATGCTCTTACATGTGACAACGATTATTTTTTGAATTCCACCCCCGAATAACTCGTAGAGTGATATAAATTATTGACTAACTAAATAGAGAAATTAGGACGAAAAATGTCTAAAAATAACCTTATAGGCGGCATCAACGTCCTGATAATCAAAACAAACCTCGACTGGAGTCCTTTCACGGCCTGATAACGGAACCTGTACGGAACCAGTCAAATCGTCCGTCTCGTGTTGATGCACCGGCGTGAATGCTATTGTAGTCTGTCCCGTCTCTAGTTCTCCCCACCTGTCACTCCAGCCACATACATTCAAATTCGTTATAACCATATGCACTCAACTTCGATAGTCAAAAGTACACGGAAAAAAAAAAACGAAATTAAATTCTTTGAATATCAATGTTTGAGACTCAAATAAATTTCTAGTTTTTATGAATTATGATACTCCGATACTAGTATGTTGCATACCAAACTAGGAATATGAACAGTTTACTACCCTGTATTTTACAAAAAATTCAATTTTCTATTCTCTACTCTACTTTATTCATTTTAGGGTCATGTACAATATCAATTCATTCAATTTTGTACCTCATCTGTCAATTCATTCATAAAATGGACGACACGTGCCTGCACGTGACTAAATTCTATTAATTTTTTTTAACGACAAGAGTATTTTGTTCATTTATAACATAAGTCCAATAAAAAAAATAAAAAAATAAAATAACAATAAAAATAAAATAAAGACAATGGACATAATAATACATTTTTATATTTTCGCTTCATTCCAATTCTTACCAAACATAACATGACTCGTAAAAGCAACAAAATTTAGTCGCATGTTGGCACGTGTCGTCCATTTTGCAAAACAATTGACGGATGAGGTACAAAATTGAGTGAATTGATATTGTACATGTCTCTAAAATGAACAAATTAGAATAAATGAGAGAAAATTGAATTTTTAATAAAATACAGGTAGTTAACGGTTCATATCCTTGTTTCACTTTGTATCCATGCTTAACAAGAATTCCTGCATTACAAAGAGGAAAGTGTTTCCGAATTGAAGAATATGGAGTAGTGCATCAGTTACCATTTGGTCGTGGTGAATCAAATCATATACAACATATGAATGGCTGCTAACACACGTAAATACATGTAATGAAAAATTGTCTTGTGTAACATAAGATCAAAATGTGTGGATTTGGTCATAAACATGTCGATCATAATAGGTATATACTTTGGTCCATACATCATGTATGGAGAACCCGACCATTAATATTACATAACTACTCGATCGTAAATAAGAATTAATTGTTCTACCTAGCTACTTATGATTTTGTTAATTACTTAATTAGTGTACTATATGGACCAGAAATGTAACAGTCAGATGATAATTTTAACCCTAGAGTGTCCTAATTGACAAGTGACGTTCATGTACGGAAATGTTATTAACCCAAACTTATTTGTTTACTTGAGATTTTCGTCTAAGCGACGGACACCGCAACCAAAGGCACGAGAGTAGAAGTCTATGGACTTAGCAACGTCGTTCACGTATACTACGGTGTATGCAAAAGCTGCACTTAGTAGCGACGCCATTGCACTCTCTTCTTTGCGTCTAGTCTAGAAATTTTACTTATGGATGATCAACTTCAATTTCTTCAAACAATTAGATGGAAATATTTCAGGCTGAACTATAGTTTTTTTTAATAATAATAAAATATATGATATTTTATGTCAATTAAGCTGTGCTGGGGTGTAAGCTTACACGTCTATACACGTGGATATTAATTAGCAAAAAAAAAAAAAAAGACGTGTATATCATGCATATTAGCAGCTCATTTGTCACGAGTGCCACCTTGTACTTATCTTTTAATTTTCTTTTGATATATTTAGTGTGGTCAAAAATGCATTTTTACTGCGTCTATTTGTTCTTACTACTATGAACCTATGGTTAGCTTAAAAGAAGTGAAAGGTTTGTTAATGGAGCCCCCATATCCATTTCCGTCTCTCCTTACCTATTATTTAAGGTGTGGATACAACCGGCCAGTAAAAATTACTCGACTATAAGTAAAAGATCATATAGAAATATATAGTAAAAAGATTTTGACTATATATATGTGTGTGTGATGAGATGTCAACCGTTGAAATGTCTACACCCTTTTTGAGCCGGTCCGGATCTAGATTTGTATCAATTGTCCCGGTATCTTATTTCAAAATTAATTGTCATAAAAAAATAAAGCACCAAGGAAAAGATCGTTGTAATTACAGGACTTTGAAATATCTTTCATCTTCAGTTACAAATATATCATATAATCATTTAATTAAATTAAAGTTTGAGACTTAATTATTAAAAACTAGAAATTCAAATTCAATACATACATACATTTATCATATTCAAAAAATACTGTAGCGCTGAATATTTTTACCTAGTTCATTAATATCCTACATTCCTACTATTAGTCAATTTAAAGGTCTACATCATATATAGCCGAATGTATCACTAATAGACGTGTCACTAATATCGCTAATGCCCACCAAGTCATCCCAAATCCCAATTCCATTGGAATTCATAATTAAAGATCCATGTCATTACTTATTGGAGTACAGTATTTATTAGTATTAAAATATTGGTTTATATTTATCTGCATGCAATTTTAATCGACAATTATATCATATTTAATTTGTTGAAATATAATTTTTTTAAATCTGAACTATTTGATTAACCTTTAAAAAATTCGATTTACATAACTTATATATGAGTTATTTGTCTATCAAAATTATAAATAGATACATAAAATTTCAATATTTTGATGTCAACTGAGTACTTAATTAGCCCAAGGCATCAATGCTAGGTTGCTTGTCTGCCACGACACACATTGTCACTATTTGTTGTTTCAGTTTTGGAAATAATTCTGTACCATAACCATCCATTTATATGTACAAATCTGGTATCATAATTTGGAGAATTGTTATTTTTTAGTTATTTTATCAATATCATTATTCATTATTTCGTTTGAGTGTTTATTAGCTTACCAAGAGCAATCATACTGTTATTAGTTCTCAAAACAAATTTGGAGAATGGAATATTAAATTATGTGTCCAAATTGAAAAAAAAAACCTACAGTATTAACCTAATTCGCATGAATAATAACCATTTGACCATTCTATTTGGACCGTCATCCGCATAACTCGTGGATGTCGGCCGACCATGTTAAGTCATCGTTAAGCTGCCGTCATATCGTCGTCACGTTAATATTCTCCTATCATTGTTCACACCAACAATGACAAAGTTTATTATCTCTGTTAACGTGTGAGAATAATGAACCGTTTAGTTTATCAAAAAAAATCAAATACCATTTTTTTATAAGTCAACTGTATTATTTTTTAATATTATAATTTATCAAAGTAAACAATAGACTATTAAACTGAATGAGACCAAAAAAAAAAAAAAAAAACTCAAACACTGAAATCAAATGTAATTAGTTTCACATTTGTTCGTTACAAAAATTATAATTCCCCCAAAAACAATTATTAAACAAAAACAAAAAACGAAATGTTACTACTATTAATTAGTTTCCAAATCTTTCAACACATAAATGAAATCGATATTTCTCTCTCAACTCTCTCTCTACCTGAAATCCATTAACCACATACATATATATATACATACATATATATATATACATATATATCTACACGATAAATTATAATTCAATTAGGGAAAGGGTTTAGTCATATAAATGCTTAATTTTTAAATACAAAAGTTTATTAATTAAATTAAAAAAAAATGCCGTTATCTCCTTCGCCTCGAACCTCGGCTTATCTCTTTGCTCTCACTCAGGAAATTGAAAAAAAACTCCAACGGGTAATTTTATTTAATACATACTCGTATATTTTTTTAAATTTTTTCAGTATCTTATCTATCGTTAAAAAGCTGCAATTATGAATTTATCTGTATTTCTATTAAAAGTGGAATTATACAGATACACTAGAAAAGTGCAAATTAAATTGTAGTTATAGATATAGAAGATAAATAGATAATATAATACGAGTATCTAATTTATTGTAAAAGATGTGATAATCTATATTTTTGTCAAAAGAGCATAGAACAGAGGAATTATACAGATACACAAGAAAAATGATATTTAAATTGTAGTTATAGATATACAAGATAAGTTATAATTTCAGTATCTAATTTATAGTAAAAATATATGATTATCTAATTTTTAATCTCACACTATGTGCCAATAGAGTAGTTTTACAAATACACGAGGAAATCGATGATTTAACAGTAGTTATAGTACTAAACTACACAATATTTGAGTGTCTAATTCGATATACTAACTAAAAGGCAATATTTTTCCACCTTTAATCATTTTTTCTTCACAATAGCTGTCAAAAAAGTAAATAACAGAGGAAGTTTGTAGGAGTATGATTGTTATATTAACTAATTAAGCAGTTACAGAATTATATTTCATATAAAATTTGTTACAGTTAATTGTTGTTAATTATTGAATTGTAAATGGGTTTGATATAGGCGGTAGCTTCTCCGTCTTTAAGACGAAACCTCTTGCAAGAGCTGTTTGCTGACGTGGCACTCGAGGTTGATGATCGGGCCAAAGGTCCGTTCTTTTTGAATTTATTTATTTTAAAATATAACGTAGCGGATATTATGATTGAAGTTATGAGCTTGTTTGCAATTTCTATATTGGATTTTAGAGTATCATGTTAGATTTGTTTGTCTATCCTTTTGTCGGTTATTCAATACTAATTTTGGGGGGCATTGATTTATATGTCTAGTTATAGTTTTCAACGAGATTCTGTTGTTTTTTCTATTTAGCACGCTAGGTTCTTAGCTTAGGGAAGTTAATGATTTCAGTAAGTGGCAAATTGATTTGGTAAACAAAAAAATATGATTATTTTTTTCATTTCATAAGTTGGATACGCTTGTGGTTGGAAAAGGAAAAAGGGATTGATAGAATAGGATGCTAAAATGGAAATTAAGGCTGATTATGATACGAGTCGTTTTTAAATATAGTGTAATTATTTGAATCATGATTATATGATCTATATTTGCACTGCTGGAACGTTTTTTGTTTAATTTGTTTGAAAATTTTATGTTACTAGTTAGTTGTACATTGTGCTTTTACTTCTATACTTTTTTATTCTTTACTTCTGGTGCAATGTGGTTTTATCTCCAGTTAAAGGTTTGTAATAAGCAATTTATCTATAGGACTATCATGAACTTTATATTTTTTAAAGAGCCTGCCATTTCTCCGGATCTTTATCTATCTTTTGAGTAGACACACACTATTTCAATGCAGAGTGTTCCGATGTACAAGGTTTTTACGATTGTGGTCTTGTTTTTCTTGTATTTTATGATACAGAAATGATTGTAAGCGAGGATGATTTAATTTCCTCCTGTGATAATGGGATGGAGGGTCCAATATGCTTCTTTGACGTGCTCGCTGATTATTTTGTATGGGAGCCAGAAAAAGGCAATCCGATCCTGGATTTGATTGTTCAATTGTGGAGCCAATCGTTTGCTTCTCATATTTTCTCACTCTTATTTCACAAATGGGTAAGTTCTTGTTGTTAGCTACTCATTGATAATATAGGGGAAATACAGGAAATGGCAGTTCCTCTTGCCCCCCCTTTTTTTATTCCGTTTCTGTGTTCTTTTTTTCCACCGTTGAAATATTAGAGTTCGATTTCTTTACTCAACTACTTTGCTTTTAAGGAAAAACAAGGATTGTTTAATTTGGAAGATTACCCTGCATTTCCTTTTGATTGTGCTAGTAAGCATGGGGTCGAATACTTTACCTTTCTCATTTTGTCAGCCTTGCCTTCCTTGTCCATATATACTAAAACAAGAGCTCGCATAAATTTTAATTGTACGAAGTATTGACTGATGCTGTTAGAGGGTAAACCCGGTGCTAAAGCTCCCGCTAGCGCGAGTCCCGGGAGGGGTCGAGCCACTTTGGACCTAATGTAGACAGCCTTCCCTTGCATTTCTGCAAGAAAGGCTGTTTCCACGACTCGAACCCGTGACCTCCAGGTCACATGACGGCAACTTTACTGTTGCGACAAGGCTCTCCCTCTATTAACTGATGCTGTTACACCCTAATAATCTATGAATGGCCATCAGGCCATGTAACAGCTTTGCCTGGGTATCAATTCCTCATGATACATAATACTGGTATAGAATGTGGTCTTTATGTTACTTCAGGTTGTGTTATGCTCGTGTAAATTATATATTGAAGGGGGAAGCTCAAGTATTTAACATTTGAATATGTTTTCCGTCTAAATTTAATCAAATTACCATATTTCATTTGTAACTTTCCCTTGCATGAAAATGGGGTCGGTGGGTCGTTTTTATAGTTATGTTATTCGTCAGAGGACAAATCAAGTTTACAGAGATGAGAACTAAAATGTTGTACGTGGGGATTATGAGGATTAGGTAACAGTGGCACATACATGCATATGTTTTGTATTGGATGATAATCATCAGGTGAAGTGTCAGAAGAGAATGTTTTTATACAGCACCACTTTGGAGTAGTATCAGCTTCTTTTGATCAGTGTGGTTCGTTCAACTTCTGTCCAATTTAACTAAGGAATTCCTTTAAGTGTAAAATCAGTAGGTGCATTTTTTAAATATTTGTTAATATAATATCACATTAAGCATGGAATGATCTGATTTCGTGAATACTATCAAGGCAGCCTTTTGCTAGAAGCCTAGAACTGTATTGGAGCAACTTTAGTTTAAAGATAGGAATGTTTTTTTTTCATTCTAGAAGGTTCAGATAATGCCAAGCCGTTTATTTCCTATCTTAGAGAACATCGACAAGTCAATTACCACATAAAAATTTCAAAAACAGATTCAAATTGGTATGGGTCAGACTAAATATGCTCATATTCTCATATGTATGAAGTTAAGGTTGAACAGATCAAATTGTTGCTAAACCTTACGAACCAATTGCCTAGTACATTACACAACATATTTCGTATTCACTCTTGAGCTTTGATTACTGATAAGTAGCTTAGAGTGCAACTGATTTTAGAATGATGATTTATATTCGTGCTTCTGTTTAATGTGAGGTCTCTTGTTGGATGTCACTGTTCATGGTGAAGTTTGAATATTCTTTTATCAGTTAGTGACTTGTGAATGATATATTTCTTGTAAGGTTTTACACACGTTTCTTTTTTCTTATTATCTCTTGATGAACATATATTTGTTTGTTTTACTTTTATTGCTGTTATAGAGTTTGACTAACTTAAGTGTAGAGGGCACCCCTAGAAACAGCTTTAGATGGTGGGTTCCGTTGTATTAAAACAATTAGTTGAATACGTGCATCTTGAAACAAAGAAAAAAATTAGTATAAGAGGTTGTGGTTCATGGATGTTTAGATCTGTGAACTCGTGGAAACAAAGAAAACAAACTCTCTGCATCGCCCAGATTGCTGAACTTATTAGAAAACGTCAGACTTTATTGATGTATAATCTTTAAATTCAAATAACCCTTGACAGCAAGGGTTTAACAAAAACAAATTAACTTTTCTTGTTTTTTTGATTAATTTAATTTTTCTTTGTTACCCCCATGTGTTTGCATATATAGTGAAAGTATATTAAACTGTTTATCGCCGCAAAAGACTTAAAGGTGTACACAGCGATAGTCGATAGAAGTTAAGCTGAATGCAGAACAGCACGTTGCCTTCTGCATGAAGTGTCCTTATTCTATGTCTAGGAAATGTGTGAGGAACTCGCTCGTAAAGTTCGGTCAATTACGATAAAAGAACAAAATAGGTGTATTTTGGTGCAATTTTCTGTTTTATATCATTGATAAAAAAGGAATGCAGTAAGAAAATTACTGGATAAAAAAAAAGCAGGATTAAAGAACTATTCAAAGGAAAATACAGAATTTAAAAGAGATAAATAAGCTTCATCTTTTCCTCCTTGTAATGAGCTCATTATCTTAATACTTATACTACTACTATGATGGCTGATTTGCAAGAATTACAAAATGGTTCTCGAGTTTCTATAATCTGCACTTATAACCCATGCATTCTTATTTCTTCACAATGCGTCCTTACTTATAAGGAACAAATGCTGTATATTGGATACGGAGTAACAAAATTTGCTAAATGGATGAAGACGAAAGCAGTTCCTTGGTCTACATAAGAGAAGTAGCAAAAAAGGCGATATCAAAATTAAATAAAACTGAGAAGTTCAGCAGATATGCTCAACTTGTCCATAATGCGGAGCAGCTTATGGGTGTATAATGTTGAATGCCTCATCTATCCAACTCTGATCTTCATCGAAATTAAAGTTCATATCAAGATCCAGGGGTAGCTCGTTAGCATCACCATCGTCAAAGTTATTTGGAAACTTTTTAACTTCTTCCATGAATAGGGAATCAAACTCCACATCAAATTTTAATTCATTCTCCATTTGAATCAATTCTAATGAATTTTCCACTGAATTTGAATTTGTTGCGTTTTGACCATTAACCTGGACAGAGTTAGTAACTTCTTTGACTGAACCATCTTGCTCATGATTTTCATTCGGAGAGACAAATGACTTGTCCAATGCTAGGATTGAGGCTGGTGATTCTATTGGATAAATAATACCGTTTTGGATTTTCTCTCTCTTAGATTCGATTTCGGCCCTCTTTTCATCGTATGCTTTAGCTGCCTCTTCAGCGGTATTAAAAGTTCCTAACCACAGTCTCTTCCGTTGGAAAGGGTCTCTAATTTCTGCAGCCCATTTTCGCTGTCGCACGCCCGTGTGTGTAAAGAGAGAAGGCTTTAGTTGATTTAAAATATGTTTTTTCCTTCCCTTTTCCCCGCCCTTGTGTTTTGTCAGTAAAGGCTTTTGTTGATTCAAGAATTGTTTTTTTTTTCAATTGCTTTCGCTTAGTTTGATTCCAACGATTGGGAATAGTAATTTCCTTAACCACTAGCTTTGGCTTGCACTGCTCATTACATGACTCGTCATCTGATGAATCTGTTGCGTAAGGATCTAAGTAGGTTATCCGGATTTTTTGCATGTTATAAGAGGTTTCTTGTGTAGCAGATTTCTTTGTCTTCAGTTTCTTATGCTTGCCTTTTTCACTTGCTGACATCTTTTTGCTCTCTGCTACATGATCCAGTAATTTACATGAGTGTTAGTCCGTATATAAAGACAACTGGGATGGAAAAATATGAGAATAAACAAGTGTACTTTTCATATGTTTGTTACAGCATGATGTCCTGTAAAATTATGACTCGGCGAGAGAGGTAGTGATAGTAAACTAATATATTATTGATGAAATTTAAACAGATCACACGCCAAAAGTTGAAGAATAAAATACCAAACATAAGTAACCAATGACGACGTAATCGTCGAGTCTATTTGACATGGTTATTCAGTATTCACACCCCCTACTGAACCATTTTTTAGATGAAATTTGTATTCCTACGCTACAAGTTGAATAATAAATTATTTAATTAACTGTAAGTAACCAATAACAATGTAATCATCGAGTCTATTTGACATGGTATTCAGAACCCCTACTGAACCATTTTGTTAAGTTTTGTGTGTTCTTTTTAGGTTGTTCTGTCTTTGTATTCACAGGATTTGCCCGATGAACCTGTTTCTATTTTCTGTTTTGTTTTTATTTATCTGATAATGGTACACCTTTTGGGAAATAAATCCCTACAATTTAGTACTCTGGGCATAGCCATGTTGAGGTTTGTGATGAGTTCAGAATTAAGGTTTCTATGGATAAATAGATGTGCGAGATGATCATGTCTCTTTGACTGAAATGCATTGGTAAAATTAGAATTGACTCCTTGGAGAGATAGGTTTTTTGTGTGTGTGTGTCATCCATTCCATGACTACCATAGTTCTCTGCAATCCTATCTAAAACAATGAGTATATAGCTGTCGTAAGAACTTCTCCTTGATTTAAATTAATACCAATTTAGGGCCAATAGCATACCGAATCTACCGATAACAACATGTAGAGTGAGAAAGAAATATACAGTAAACATGTATACAAGTTCGAACATTCAAATGGCTGTAGACCCATGAAATGGAAATGAGGTTAGTTGTAATTTAGATATTTACTCCAAACCTTTGAAACTTAATCGTACCTGTCTCTTCGTCTACCTTTCTCTTCTTCTTGGCCGTGAGTGATGATCTATTATTTCCTTACTACTTATTTTCTAGTCATCGGCTATGATGTGTATTTATCTTATAATCCTCTCACGTTTATTTCGTTGTCAGTCAAGACATTTATTAGTAATGAAAAGTTATTTAATTGTTTTTTACAATAAAGATCGATGATTTATGAAATTAGATGAGTTGGTTTGACTAGGCCTCATACATATCACGACGGGAAGATTTGTCACGCGGCTTATGTGGATGAATCAATTTAATGGTCCAATTGAATTACAAATAAATTGTTGTCCTTCGATAGAGCTCGATAATTAGATTAGATGGTGGCTTTTAGTTTCACTTCGGAATAGCTCAATATTTGGATGAGATGTTGGGTTTTGCTATAATAAAATATTGTCCTTCCTTCAATTGTACTTGTGGTAAGTTGTTTTAAAAGAAAAATAAGGAGCGGGGACAGGTGGCAGAACGTAATGGTATTCTAAATAGGTGAATAGGAAATTTCGTGGGAGCCTTTAAAGTCACTAATTAATGATACGGAGTAATAAATTTAAATACATGCAAGATTAAGGAGCAAGTATATTTGATGAAATGCATAGTGAATAAAGTGGTTATTGGGATAACGATGTAGCAAGGACTGGTCAGTATTTTCCAGTTTTAAAGTAATTAAGGGGGGTTTTGGAAACGAATTTCCGTTAGTCTCCAAATGAAAAGAATTTGAAAACAGTAGAAGGGTATGCAGCTCCAATAAATTTTAGAGTAGTTTTCAACTATGTATATTAGTAGTCTGAGTAAGCTTGACTTTTTATTTTATTTTATAAAAGAACCTGGTAGTAACAGAGAGTTATAATGTTGATATAAAAGCCACTATCTAATCTAATTATAAAGCTCTATCAAAGGACAACAATTTATTTGTAATTCAGTTGGACCATTAAATCGATTCATCCACATAAGCCGTGTGACAAATATTCCCGTCGTGATATGTATGAGGCCTAGTCAAACGAACTCATCTAATTTCATAAATCATTATCTTTATTGTAAAAAACAATTATATAACTTTCATTACTAATAAATGCCTTAACTGGTTACAAAAGAAACGTGAGAGGATTATAAGATAGATACACATTACAGCCGAAGACTAGAAAATAAGCAATAAAGAAATAATAGATCATCAATCACGGCTAAGAGGAAGAGACAGGTAGGATTATGTTTCAAAGGTTTGGGGTAAATATCTAAATTACAATTAACCTCATTTTCATTTCACGGGTCTACAGACATTTGAATGTTTGAACTCGTATACATGCTTACTGTATCTTTCTCACTCTGCCTGTTGTTATCGGTAGATTCGGTATGCTATTGTCCCTAAATTTATATTAGTTTAAACCAAGGAGAAGTTCTTACGACAGCTATACTGTCATTGTTCTAGATAGGATTTGACTTTATTTTATAAAAGAACCTGGTTGTAACGGAGAGTTATAATTTTGATATAAACGTTTATAGATTACAAATTTCACATCTATTTTATTTTAATTTTGTGGGAGCCTTTAAAGTCACTAAATAATGATACGGAGTAATAAATTCAAATACATGCAAGATTAAAGAGCAAGTATATTTGATGAAATGCATGGTGAATAAAATGGTTATTGGGATAACGATGTACCAAGGACTGGTCAGTATTTTCCAGTATTAAAGGGGGGTTTGGAAACGAATTTCCGTTAGTCTCCAAATGAAAAGAATTTGAAAACAGTAGAAGGGTATGCAACTCCAATAAGTTTTAGAGTAGTTTTCAACTATGTATATTAGTAGTCTGAGTAAGCTTGACTATTTATTTTGTTTTATTATAGAACCTGGTTGTAATGGAGAGTTATAATTTTGATATAAAAGTTTATAGATTTCAAATTTCACATCTATCTTGTTTTCCGTTCCCCGAGAGGAGACCCCATATACCAATTCGAATAGAACTTCCATGTGATACAAGTACTATTTAGAGAGATGTGGTTAGGGAATCCATTATCTTTGTGCTACATATTGTGAAATTTCTGCTTATAAACCACGTAACTGTATGGGAACAGAGTGATAAACGGTTATGAGCTATCCTTTTTTTTTTATATTTGATTATGTATCTGTTTGTATACTATATTGCAGTTGTTTGAAGTCCAACTTGAAAATTCTGAAGTACTAATCCGCTATGCATCAGCTCTTGTCCAAGGTGCAACAAACGTCTTCTGGTATGAATATTTGCATCTGCGTTTTCTTCTGGTGTTACTTGTTCAATTTTTTTTTGTTAAAATACTTTTAAACATAATTGGGTCATGTCAACTGGCGAGTAATTAATAATGACTGTATCATCTCTTGGCTTTAGTTACATTTACCTTTATTTTGTTAATGAAGAAATGTAGTCCTATTTTTCACATTTCAGGGAACCGATTGCATCTTTTGCTGAGAAATTGTTCCAGAATATACTTTAAATTTTCTCTGCATATCTGTAGAGATCTTTTAGAAGATCAATTTTTTAAAAATCTAACTTCTTAAAGGGAAACGGAAGAGTAGAGGAAACGATTAGAGACAGACACGAAGGAAAAAAGTGTTTTACATGACATTATATTTGATTATCTGCAGGATAGATATTCAAACAAACACACGGCGTTTCCAGTCACTTTTCCGGGTATTTATGATCTTACCAGAATGATACTTTAGTAGAAATTTTTGCATGGAGCATGAAATCGTTGCCGTTTGTCGGTTATTTGCTGTTCATTAATTTACATACGTAAAATACAGAAATTCATTTTGAAAGGAAAACGCACCTATTAATCACTATTAGTCGCATCATTCAGGTTGCATATTAGGTTTTTTATTCAAAATGAGATTTTTCAAGTAGCTTAGTACTGAAAATGTGGTTTCCATTGATTATCAGTACCTTCTAGAAGAGGTTGCTTTGGTGCCTGAGAGATTAAAGAGAATTCCGTTGCAGGTTAGTCCTGTTACGAGATTCACATCTTTGTGCAATATGACCTTTACTTTACCATGTGTGGTTGAGTTTTTGACTTCTATTTATAACATATGGTGCATGATCTATTTGCCAGGCCCAGAGAGATTTGTTCCTCCTGTTATCAAGGTTCATGTTCTTTTACAACTTAAGTAAGTCATATTTTTCTCTTGAGAACAAGTCATGTATTTTAGGACTTGTTTGTTTCTCTCTTTCACTTTGTCGTTGCGTCTTAGATGAACTTTTTGTTTGCAGCTGACAAGCTGGAAATTTTCTTGAAACAATTTCCTGAATTTCCGACTGCTTTCTTTGTTGGAGGTCCAGCAGATATCTTTGTCATTGAGCTCACTCATCAGGTAGGCATTAGAATTTAAAAACATCCAGAAAAAATATGCTTTCATGGAATGCCTTTGGGCCTTCTAACTTTATTTTTGCATCTTACTATTCATTCAGCTTCAGAAGTTGAAAGTCGAACCAGTGCTTTTACACTATCTTTCTGAAATTAAATTACTCAACGGTATGGTATTCTCTACTTTTGGAGTGGGTTTGGTTCGATTTACGTTCTTTGGTGGTCTTTGAACAGGATTTATTGAATCAGTGTATGCGTTTGTAGGTCTGGAACTGAGAATGACAACGAGTACAAGATTGAAAACTTGTTTGTATAGCTTCACTTCTCCAGGTGGCCCTATGTATCCAACCAGATCTGTTCGTCATGCAGCCTGGGATGCGTTGGACTTTCTTTTTCCGGTAGGTTATTCATTACTCTTCTATTATATGAACATTTTTTCCTCAGCTTGTCTGCATAGTACATGCTCCATCTTTGACATGTGAAGCTTGAATGTTCTTAATACTTTCATCTTCACTTGAGTAGAATGTCGAATTAGTAGTTTTCAAATCCTTAATTTGAATAGCTAGTCTTTCGCCCAGTCCATTTATAAAAAGAAACTGAATAAAGATGGTACAAATCAATTTATAATGTAGCTTTTGAGTTTCTCCGGTGATATTTTTTAATATTGGGTTCATGAACTGGACAATTTATTTAATGTAGAATGTTGGCCTTTTTTCAATGTTGGTAATTGTGGGTGTATGTGGAAAACATCCACTTATTATCATTTGTCAGATCCTCTAAATTAGTGTTTTGGTTTTCCAAAATGAGTTTTTAGTAATGGGTTCATGAACTTGACGTTTTTGTAGATGTAGAAAATGGTGTATTTTAAATTTTTTTATTTGTTGGTAATTTTTAGACGTGAATCCCTTATTATCTCGAGGGTTTTGCTTAATTGCAGGTTGGGCAGTATCCTCGGCATCTTATAAGCTTGTTTTTCCGATTGCTATATCCTTGGTATTGGCCCTCCTCTTGTTGGAACTTTGTAGTCTCTTGCGTACAGGCAATATTGTATTCTATTTTAGCCTTTGTTCTTTCTATTTGGGAGAAGTTGTCAAAATCTAAGAGGAACTAAGTGTGCTATGCCATTATTTTACACACTAAGTTAACATTCTGTATACAACAATTGTGTGAAAGCCTTGTACATTACTCGAGTATATTGCGTTTCATTTGTGTGAAGCTTGTTTCTCATGGGGCATGGTGGTGGTGTTTTATGTCTAACTGCTATGAAGTAGAGATTGTTTTGATATTCTGGTTTGAAAAAAGATGCTTAATGAAGATATCACCCATACCGTCAATAATAATATCAATGTATAATATCAACTTTCGTTAGCCAATTTTAGTGAGAATAGCAGCTTAATGAAAAATATCATCCATCTGTCAATAAGACTCCTGTGTCCAGTAGTATATACTGAAGTTATATTAGGGCTGGATCATTTCTGACCAACTGAGCTCATACTTGAGACTCCTTTGTCCAATAGGAACTCGGATAGATTGCAAAAATCTAGACCAGTTTACAGCGGAACCGCAAAGCTCATAACAACTAATAAGCGACACAATCAAACACATATTTCAATATGAAACTCGTTCATACATAAGCAGATAACCTCAACCCAGGAGAAACACTACTATAAACCGGGTTCACCATGTGTGCGGTGTCGTTCAATGATTTTTTGACACTTGTAAGTTATTAATGCATCGAATTATTTCCCACTAACGTTTCCTTTTTTATTTCTCTCTATCCACAACATTTTTTTTCACTTTTTCTTATTTTCTTTCACTTTACATTACAGAATGTGTAATATTTTTAAATTTATTTAAAAGGTCTTTAATAATTTGGTTAATATGGGCACTAAAAATTAACTTTTTAACCCAATAAAAAACCAAAGAAAATAAAATGGAGAACCCTAGTGGAATTACCCTAAACATAAAATAATTAAAATTTTAAAAAAGAATTGATTAGAATATATTTTGAATCAAAACGGGACATTGTCTGGTCGTTAACTATTCAACCCAATATAAACCAAAAATAAATAAAGAAATAATCCCGGTGGTAACTACCATAAACTTAGATATTAACTAAAATTTAAAAAATATTGACTAAAATATATTTTTAATTAGAACGGTAATTGTACCATCTAGCAATAAACTTCAATATTAAAAAAAATAGTATTATCGTGGGTTGTGGTAAATTCAACGAGAAATCTAAGTTAAGTTTGAATTTTTTTAAAATAAATGTGCAGTGGGGTATGTCGCAAAAATGGTGGGAATTAAATTTTTGGAATGAAATAGTAATCCATATATATATATATATATATATATACGGGGAGGATATATGAACATGAAAAACACCCAACTAGACACTTTTTCGTAAAAACGCTCCAAATCAAGATTTGGTTAATGCAAATCTCAATAGTAAAAGTTACCCACGCGTTACGTGTGAGACGCGTAATGACATAAATCTCGTAATATATTTTATTTTTAACATAATATTCAGATTTGATATCATTTATTGTACTTATGCAGGTTAAAACGAATTATTAATTAATTTAGGCTACATCCGTAATTAGAAAAATATAGTGAGTACAAATTGTTAATTTATTAGATTAAGTATATTGGTAATTGAGGGTGTTTTTGAAAAAATTTGACAAAATTGAACAAAATCATTTATCTGGAGTTAGATTTATTATAACAGAATGATATAGAAACCGTTAACTGGGTGTAGAGATTTTCGTGGGTTTAGTGGCTGGTTCCTTCTTAGTTCTTATTAATAGAGTGATTTTGTTAAATAAGACTATTCATAATGTTCGTCCACATATCATTTCTTGTATGGTTTACACACCACGTAAGCAATCCTATATGGTAAATCGGGTTTATATAATTGTTTTTTCCCAACTAAACATATGGAACAAGGCAAATTCAAGCATTTGGCCCTTGATTTTTCCAGCAAAATAATCACGATTCCAGTCTTGTGTGATATTCAACTCAAAAGAGACTAAAAGAAAATTGCAGGTTAGCAGAATGGAGTTCGTAACTTGGTATTCCACTATTACTTACTAGTATTAGAGAAAATATTGAAGACTTCTTTGCCAGAACACCTCAATAAAAACAGAAAATAAACTCAAATCAAACAAAGCTTAAAAGCAAGAAATAATTACGCTGTCGCAGCTATCTAATCAACAACAATCACAAAAATTATAGAAATTTACTCATTTTAATTATCAGTACATGCAAGCAGTTTCATCAGATAACCAAACAGAAGCAGATGCACATCTCATAAGCCATACCCAAGTTATAAGCTCAACCCGTTCATCTGCTAAACTAATGCTTACTGCAAATTATGTAACTTTAGTGTTTTACAACATAAATTAAGTTTTACATGCCTCAGAGAAAATTGCGTTAAGTCTTTCCTCAGTATTTAGGAACCTTCAGTAACACAGAATAAGCCAATCAAATGAATAGAAATAAACCAAAACCTTAAACATCTCCCATATTCAGTTACATTTTAATCGAATGAATTTCTAAGTAAACTACAGCAAAAGCAAAAACAATTAAAATTAAGTATCAACACAATTAGTACTATGTGCCATGGGATACTAAATTTATATCCTGTCTATTGCTTATTAGATTCCATATAACTAGTCCTTTTCATAATTGAACTGGAATAACAAAAGGCAACATAAAATATAAACACCATCAAACACAAAACTAAAGCAACTAAATACTTATATTTCATTAAAATTCAATCCTTACATAACCCGATCCAAACAAAAGACATTGTACTGAGAAAAGACTAAAATTACAGAAATTAAACCCAGCTACCAGCAATAGAATCACTAGCCCTAGAAACTTAACACAAACTTACCCACAAACTTAAAAACAATGCCATAACTACTCATAAACTCCCATCCATTTCTCAAACAGACCCTAATTCCTTATTAATCTAAGAGCTGGTGAACTTAGTAACCGCTTTGGTGCCCTCAGAAACAGCATGCTTAGCGAGCTCACCAGGAAGCACAAGCCTAACAGCAGTCTGAATCTCCCTCGATGTAATCGTCGGCTTCTTGTTATACCTGAATAAAAAAAAACATTAAAATATATAAGAGAAGGTAACTAAATACTAGTAGTAGTGTTGATAAAGGTTGAGCATCAAATTCAGAACAACCAATTTCAGTATAATTATCAATTCCATCTTCAATTAATTCAAAAAAATCATTTGACTTCACTGGCCCCTATAAGAAAAAGTCCTCAACCAAATTAACAGTATGTGATATACTAAATTCATTTCCAGTCTATTCTTTCCTAAAAACATGTTATTTCACCATAAACTGCATTAACAAAAACTAAAGTAACAACCCCAAAATCAAAATTAAGGCAACTACTTATATATCATTAAACTCTGATCCTTGTATAATGAAAATAGACTGAAATTAAGACAAATCGACCTGCGGTAGAATCACTAGCAAAAACATAAAATCAACTCAAACCAAAATTAAAAAAATTCAGAATTTCCCAATATTTAAAACAGATCACACTTTATACAACTACAATAATCAGTAAGATTAAATAGCCACCACATACAAATCGGCAGAAAGGGAGGACAAAACTCATTTTCAGTTAATTGCTTAAAAAATCTACATATTATCATTTCTAAACTAATCACTTGATAAATTAAAATAACTACACAAATCAGCAAAATTAAAGTAGCACCACGTACAAAAAGGAAAAACTCATAGTAAACTCATTTTCAGTGAATTGCTTTCTTAATGGACACAATATCATGTTTATTTCCAAAGTGGCCCTTTCTGTTATAACTAACTCCGAATAAGTATACTGATATCATAAAGTGACAGAACAAATATCTGAATTACAAATAAGTCCTATAAGATGATAAATACACCTATAATAAAGAACTACATCAAAAACAAAATAAAGGCAGATATAATAATAACAATAAAAATATAATTACCTAGCAAGACGGGAACTCTCCTGAGCAAGCTTCTCAAAGATATCATTAATAAAACTGTTCATTATTCCCATAGCTTTGCTTGATATTCCAATATCTGGATGAACTTGTTTCAGCACCTTGAATATATATATCTTGTATGTCTCTACGTTCTTCGCCTTTTCATTAAATCACATCAAATGTGGATCAAAATCAGCACCACAATATTAATAAAGGAGGAAAAAACTAAAGCAAACAGATATTTTGTATTTTACTGAATTTGATATACAGAGTTTGCATTATATACATATCAATTACGATATTGCGATATATGCATCAATTTATCTAAAATTTTGCATTTGTAGACACTTTTTTATAAATTTTGTTTAACCGTTTTTGTTCAGTATAGTTATCAATCTCCTTATAAATTCTCCCTAGCAATATATTTATTATTTTTTTGATAGATTAATTATAAATTATTAGGGAAAGGTATGGTTCCCATATAATTAGGGGAAAGTTAACACAGTAGTTTAAAATCATTTCGAATCAGTTAAATATCACTAGACTAAAATGACACAAATCAATAATTAGGGGAAACTTATAGAAATCAAAAAAAAAAATTGTCTAAAATAGCTAATTAAGCACAAGAACTGAAAAAAGGCAAAACATTTACAATTAAGTCCTAGCTTTTAAATACATAACAAAATAAGCCCAAGAAATAATTCATTACCTTTCTCCTCTTCTTCTTTTCTCCGGTGGCGGCACCACCAGCGTCCTTAGGGAGCTTCTTTCCGGCCTTTGGTTTCTTCTCCGCCGGAGCTTTCTCTGCGGCGGCGCTCTTTTTCTCCTCCGCCGGTTTCTTCTCTGCTACCTTCTTCTCCGCCTTTGGTGCCATTACGAAAATAGAATAATTGTAATATAAAAGGGGGTGGTTTATTTATTTTTAATTAGCTGGATATTTATCTTTCTAGTGTGTTGGGTTTATTTGAGATGATTTTAATGATAAGGGGATACGTATATAAATAAGAGAAACGCTGGGATCTGATTGGTGGGTTTTGTTTCACGCGGATCGTGGGTTTCAGACGTTGGATTGTTTTGGTGGTGAATCAACGGCTGAGATGGGTTGAATATGGTTTAGTGTGAGGTGTGTTTCTATTGGAGGGTTTTGAGAGGAGTGGATCGATGAGGTGGCGTATCTCAACCGTTTGTTTGTTTTAAGATCGACGGTTTGTATTGGTTTTGAAGAAGCACAGGTGGGTTTAGGTGTGGATTGATGACGTGTTAAGGCGGGATTTTGGATTTGTTTGCTAATTGGCGGTATTTTTAATTTTTCGCAAAACTAGCAGGCGGGAACTAAAAAAAGGCCAAATGTGCATGGTAATTTCAGATATTTCAATGGTGCTTTCCTTTTCAAAATGAAATACTATGGAGTTATGCTATGTTACGCGTTGAGCTTTTGGAAACAAATAAATATTTATATATATATAACTAATTTTGTACATGTCATTGTCTTGGGGTTACCATTTTGTATAATTGTATGGATAATATTTTTTATAGCAAATAATATTACACAATGTTTCAAGCTATAACAAAAGTAACACGCTGTCACAGGACTTGATCAGTGGGTTTGCTATTCATATGGTTGGGTTGCGAACGTCATTGGCTAATGATATGATTGGCGTGTTGGATCGTCAAGGACCGGGTTTGATATGGTTCAAACGACGGGCAGAATCAAGGAGAAACACCAAAGGCATTTGGCTGGTTTCGGGATGGTTTTGCGAAGCAGTTTGGCAATGGTTGCCAAGGGATTGGACAACGGATTTTGGTGCGTTCGTTGGGCTGTTCGATAAGGAGACTTTTGAGTATAAGTGGCTGGAATTTGGTTGAGTGTTGGACAGCCAAAACAGTAGCAAAACACAGCAGCTGTTCAGAGTGCGTTTTGGCGGAAACGGTTACTTTTGGGACAACATTTTGTGGGCTGACTGTTGAGGGTTTTTAGGGACACTTGGTACACCACTTTGGCAGCATAATACACTCAAATAACTGCCATGGGCAGTTGTCAAGCATGGGGCTTGGCAGTTTCTTTTAAACAGTTTGTAAACTGTCAATGTATGTGTTATAAATACATGACAGATTAGCATTTCGTTTTACATGAAGTTTATGAGAGAGTTTTTAGGAGAGTTGTTCTTGTAAATGTTGTAAACGAGTCATTGTAATTGTTAACGGAATTATAATTTAAAGGTTGGCCAATTGGCTGTAATTTCGGTGTTTGTTTACTTACGTTTGCTTGTCTATATTCATGTGTTTTCTGTCACAGAAACCAACCCTGTTTTGGGTTTGAAACGGGCTGCGTTTGAGAGCGATACACGAGTGTTGTGAGTAAAACACGAGTGTACGTGAGTGTTGGTTTGGCTGAGCGAGTCGGGCAGCGATTAAGCCCCGGTTAGTGCCATCACGAGGGCTGTTTTCTGGAGTGAAAAACAGACCCGTGACACACGCTATCATTAAGATCTTCCTTAGTACGTAAACCAATATAAGCAATATTCACTAGGCCAAGAACACCCCCTCGAGTAAAAGCTTCCACAGCCGGTTGACCAAAATGAGGATCCCAAATGGCATGAGCAATAGGATGTAAAAGAGGTTCAAGAATCAGTTTTATTTTTATAAGGGCTACAATCATTTATTTTGGCTTTTTTACCCCATATTGTAGGATGGATCTCGAAATATATGAAAGATCTCACTCCAAGCTGTACATACGACTTTCATCGAATACGTCTTTCCATAAAATTCTATGTCTCTATGAGATCGAGTATGAAATTCTGTTTACTCACTTTATGAAATTGAGTATCCGTTTCCCTCATTTTCTTGCTAGGATTGGAAATCCTGTATTTTACATATCCATACGGTTGAGTACTTGGGTTTTCGAAATAGTGTAAAAAAAAGAAGTGCTTCGAATAATTGCTATTTGACTTGAACCTGTTCTAAAAAAATGGAGTAACACTATCGTAGATGGGGTATACTAAAAATATGAGTGTGTTAAACACTAAAAACCCAACATATATGTGAGAATACAAAAATAACTAATCTAAATTTAATTTAAAATTCAAACTAAATTATTATATTGGTTGTCACACCCTTCAAAAGTGTATAACAGGTTTATACAAGGGTTTATCTTAAAAATGAGAAGGATAATAAGTCTTGAAGTTTTGAAGTTGAACATTTATCGTTACAAATCTCATGCTAAAGTGGAGGTTTACGGCTGCTAAATAAAATTTGAATGAAATTTGGATTTTGTCCCCACTTTAGTATATTTTTTAGGGGCTTTCAAATAATTTGTAGTAACATATATACTAGTTGCCAGAGGACGCTACAGAGACTTATCATACAATTCCATATGAAACGATCGATATAATTAAATGACAATCAGTATAGGTAAAAAGTAAATTTCCAACCAGACCCAAATAGAAATGAAGAAACTTAATTGGGATCACTTTAAACTTAAATATTAATGGGAAAAATAAAATGTTTGTTACCGTATTTTTTTGACCGAAATTGATTTCGTCCAATACTGAAGGAGATGATACAAAAACCTAATATGAGTGCTCAAAACATAAAATAATTAAAATAAACATTATATCTTAAAGTTTTTATTTGTAGTCTTTCGGTCATGTTCTAGTTAAATTGTTATCATCTATATAGCACGGACACAAATACATAAGCCCAACACCAACACGGAGAAACACTAATTTTTTAGATTTAAAACACGACACGGTTTAGACATGACAATTACAAGTTTGAAAATCTATTATTTAATTGTTTTTATATATATAGTTTATCAAAACAAAAAAAAAAGTAATAAAATTATAAATTGTAATCCACAAATCTTATTAATTATTATATTTTCATCTGATAAAATTGTTTTTATTAACCATTTAAGATAAAATTGTTAAATTTTAAATTTGAAAGTTGAAAGACTTATTTGTAATGCAGTTTGGGTTTCTCACGTATTAAAGTCACCATAGTAACCAAATGTACCTAAAACGGACTATAACACTATCATATCGATAAAAAACTTAAAATTTTCTACGTGTCTTCCTGAAAAATTACGATTATTGCGTTGTTCTAGTATAATAATTACAAAATAGTATACACAATAGTCTTGCTCACGTCCAAATCTTGATTCCGGCACGTGAAATGGATTATCGTATCGTTTTTTTTTTACGTGGAAATTACCAAAATATCCCTCTTTCTAAATTGGATTTAGATACATGACAATGGAGTTACAATTAGAGGTGTATTACGGAGAGAGAGAGAGAGAATCGACGACTGGTTCACCCGCCTGATTCCTTAGTAAGAATTGTTCAACTATTTTGGTCCTAAATTCAATACTTATCCAAATTTATCGACTCTACTATTTGCAATAGTATATTGTATGATTGTGATTAATTCCATTTATTAGAAGTTGGACAGTTGAATAAATTCGTAGTTATCCAGCTTATTTACTTATAAGATGCAATAAAACAAGCCTTCGAATTTGTTGTGTCTACTATTTCACTATATTGTAAGATTGTGATTAATAATTTAATACCATTTATTAGAAGTTGGACAGTTGACAAAATTGTTTAAAGCATAAAGAGATTCATTTTATTAACTTATAAGGTGCAATCAAACAAGCCTTCGGATAGGGCTTTCAAACTGTTATGTAGGCTTAAATGATTTCTGGTTTACGAGCCTTGCTTAATTTTTTTAGGAGAGTAGTTTAAATGGAAAAATTGTTTAGAAAATAGTCTAATGCCTTTTTTTAATTGGAAAAATACCCAATTTCAGATACTAATGCAGTAAAATTAAGAAATAACATATATGTGGTTTTCATTTGTTAAAAGAAAATAGTACAAATTAATTAGTAAATAATTTAGTCCTTTGCTTGACTGTCAAAAGGTCCGTAATTTGTAAAACTAACATTGGTAAATTTAGAAATAGTTTAGTCCTTTGTTTGATTGTGATTGATACCATTATTAGAAGTTGGACAGATGAATAAATTTGTTTCAAAATTCAAACATAAAGAGGTGAGAGGTCTGGCTTATTTACTTATAAGATGCAATCAAACAAGCCTTCGAACAGGGCTTTCAAACCGTTATATAGGGCTTATATGACTGCTGATTTATTTGGCTTACTTAATTTTTTTTGGGAGACTACTTTTAAGTGGACAATATGCTTTGAAATAGTCTAGTGACTTCGCTTAGTTGGAAAAAGATCCAATTTTAAATACTAATGTAGTAAAATTAAGAAATCACATATATCTGGTTCTGCATTGGCTGCTAGGATTATAAGCTAGCTATTTTGTTTTCATTTGTTAAAAGAAAATAGTACAAATTAATTAGCAAATAATTTAGTCCTTTGCTTGATTGTGAAAAGGTCCGTAATTTGTAAAACTAACATTGGTAAATTTAGAAATAGTTTAGTCCTTTGTTTGATTGTGATTGATACCATTATTAGAAGTTGGACAGATGAATAATTTTGTTTCAAACATAAAGAGGTCCAGCTTATTTACTTATAACATGTAATCAAACAAGCCTTTGATAGGGCTTTCAAACTGTTGTACAGGGCTTGAATGACTGCTGGTTTATTAGGCTTACTTCATTTATTAGGGAGAGTGGTTTTAATTGGATTTTTTTTTATAAAATTGTCTAGTGCCTTTGCTTAGTTAGGAAAATATCCTAAAAAGATACTAATTTAGTAAAATTAAGAACGAAGATGTAGTAGTATCTGGTTTTGTATTGCACTTCTATAGGTCCCTGCTAGGAATTTACGCTAGCTATTTTGTTTTCATTTTTTATTAGAAAAGAGTACAAATTGCACGAATTAATTAGCAAATAGTCTAGTCCTTCGCTTGATTGGCAAAACATCCGTAATTTGTAAAACTAACATTGGAAGGTTTAGAAATAAGCTCTTTTGTATTGCATTTCTACAGTTCCCTGCTGTTTTCAATTTGTTATACTCTATTTGGTTATAGCTTTTATGTAAATAGCTGGATTTTGTGCTTTTGGAGTAAAAGCTAGTTCCCGCAGCTTTAAACATTCTAGGGTTTTCAAGCAAATAAGTCGAGAAACTCTGTTTTTAACTTGGTTGATTTTTAGAGCAAGCTACCGAGTCGAATAATATATCCAGTCAAGGACTCAAGGGAGTCTTGCATTTCTGCTTGTGAGCTGTCTGTTTTAGTTAGGGCTTGTTTGTTTACGGATTTTAAGCTCGGCTTGTTTTATGGTAATTTGAAAATTGTTCAAACTGCCCATCTATTCGGAAAATAGTCTGGTTGCTTCACTTAATTAGCAAAAAGGTCTGCTAATGTAATATTGGCGTGGTAAAATATAAGAAATGTTTAACAAAATAGGCTTATCGAATAAAATGTAAGAAACATTTTGAAAGTAGATAATGATGTTTTTACTTTTGACCCTTCATTAGTTCATTGTATATTACTTTTCCCTTATAAATTAATGCCATGACACTTACGTCTCTGTGTTATATGCTGATTTTTTTCTGGGAAAGAAGTGTCACATTTATAGAACATTAAAAGAAACTTTGCTTTGTCTGAATATGTTACTGTGATTAAAACTTTCATAAAAGTTAAAACCCTCATTTTCACCTTAAATAACTTAGAAATCAGCTCCAGGGGATACAAGTGATGAATCTTGAAACCCATAGAAGATTAAGAGAAACTTTGATAACCCATAACAAAATTTGGAATTTTACGATAATAAAAATCTTAACGTTGTGATGAAGTCTATCATATATTAGTTAACGGTTAATTTATACTTCAGTTGTCTGTGTTAATTTGAGAATCATGAATGTGTAGCTTATACATCCCATGGTGTAAAATCCTGTGTCTTTTTTTAACAAAAATATAATAGACATCCATATTGGTGGTAATTGGCTTGGATTTTGGTTTAAGTTTGGCACAAAGAGATTGGCCTGATGTTTGTTTTTGGAATGTGTGGACTATGTGAACAATTAAATGCATGCCAGCCCATCATGTTGGCTTATAGATTATGTTATTCGAATTGGGTAGTGAAAGAAAAAAAGAAGTTGAAGAATAGATTTGTTTATTATTTCATTTTAAATGTTTGGTGGCCATTTTAATAGGGATTTTACTTTTGAACATTCTTAATGAGTATAATTTCACAAGTTTCTTAGCTCAAGTACACATTTCACAAGTTTCTTAGCTCAAGGACACATTTCACAGGTTTCTCTGCACATTATCGAATGGAAATTATTGCTTTTTATATGTTTTCTATGTGTCACAGGATGACCCAATTTTCCCTTTCATGAAATTGAGTTTGCGGAACAGTGAAGCATCCTAGTGAATCTCAAGATTATCAAGCAGAGTTGAATTGAACTCGCATAAAAATAAGAAAATAAACACATTAGATGGCAACAAGGATTCCCAACCAGCTTTTTGTTAGCAGTATGTCTATCCCCTATCTCTCTTTTTTTCATAATCTTATCTATCAAATTTTAAAACCCTAATTATTGTTTTGGTCTGTATAAACAGGATTGTCATATTACCTTAAAAATGAAGAGTTCAAAAAAATGTTCACACCTTTTGGTGAGGTTATAGAAGGTAAATTGATTTCCACTTGTCATTACCACTTTTATGTTTGGTTTTACGTTTTTATGCAATGTTATGTTACTGGGAAAATTGTATTGCTTTTTGCAATTATTTGAACAATTTTATTTGTGGTGTATGCTATATAGCTAGGTTGATTATGGACCCAAGAACACATAGGCACAAAGGTTATGGGTTTATCACATATAAGTCCGAGGGTGAAGCCGAAAAAGCACTTAAAGCCATGAACTACAGGGTACCACTCTATCTTTACCCCTCATATATTTTTCCAATTTTAAGGGCTTAGATTTTTGTCATTTAAGGAAATGAGCTGGTTTATTTGATCCAAGAAAAAAGTTTGTGGTCTTTGCACTAATAACGTGTGGTTTTTCGGATCGTGAATGCAAAAGGCGCGTTTTTTAAGTTGATAATATGTAAACTAAGTACAATGCAACCATAATTAGGGAAAGCACAAAGCTGGGCTCAAGATTTGCAGTAGAATATTGTATAAGAATCAACTTTCAATCTTGATAACAAATAATTCGGTTGTCGGGTATTATTTTTGAATGTCAGAGGGGTTTATCTTGTCACCCCTTCTGGCCTTTTTCAATTAACCAGAGTCGATGTAAAGTATTTATTGTAGCTTATAAGCGGATAAGATAATTGTTTGAACTAAGACTAAACCTTAATGAATCGCCTTACAGGTTCAGTGAGTCAAAAAAGCAGCAAAACGACTTTAAAGATGAGCAAGCAATAATTGATTTTCAGCAAGAAATAAAAAAATATTGCTCTTAGAGCCCCAGTGAGTCTGGGTGATTGTCTCATCTTGAATGGACATTTGGTTTGTTATAGGGTCAGAGGGTGTTGCCTTTTCGGGTCATGTTACAACCTACAGTTCAACTTAACAATGCCTTTTTTATTAGTATTATAATTTCCATCTTTCTTAGTGTATAGTTTGGATCTTCTCAATCTAGTAAGTTGTTTGTGCTACGACTGCTTTTAGTTGTCCCCAATATCCCATTTAATTAAGGCACCATGTTTAAGCTTTGAATTTACGTAATGCTAGATAGCGTACTGTTCCGTTATGGACTTATGGGCTTTATTTCTTGTTTTCAGAACCATTTTCTATTTTTGAGTTGGGACTTTCATTTTCTTTATAATATCCAGAAACTGAGAAACTCCCCTGAAGCCAATTTGTGGAACATGGGTTCATTTCTGGGCCTTACAACGGGAAAAATAATTATAGGGTTTTTTTAGACTTTCCTTTTCCGTTTTAGCTAAACCTAATATGTCCTTCGGATATTTGGTTCTCTGAGAGCTCAAAAGAAAACCGTCAGTCAAGTTTTTCAGACCAAAAAATTTAAAACTTATGAAACTTAATTGGGAACATTTTCTTTACTCACGTTTTCTTTGACCATGTAAAAAAAACTTGAGGTTTAAGCTTTTCTGTGAATTCCTATCTAGTCCTGTTTTGTCAGAGAAGAGAGACGGTATATTGGCCGTATCCCTTGTTGGAAATTACAAATGATGACTCATGTTAAACTACTTATACTTTCTTGTATGGTCAAAGTCGTCTGTGGAGTACAGTGTTTGCTGTGCTACACCCAAATGGCGATTTTTCCATCTACTAGCTTTTACTTACTAAGCTTGCTTGGTGAAATCACCCAAATCTAGCTTAAAACAAAAGAAAAAGGAGTACGCCAAGTTAGATTCTAGCATGCTAACCCTGTTCAAGAACATACGACGTCTTAACCCCACACCTCGAAGCTTTAATGCTTGATCAGTTTTATAAGGACCGCAAAGGAGTATGCCAAGTTAGATTCTAGCATGCTAACCCTGTTCAAGAACATACGACGTCTTAACCCCACACCTCAAAGCTTTAATGCTTGATCAGATTTATAAGGACCGCAAATACCATATTTATCAATTATTGACCACATTTTGTTCAAACCCTAGCAGTTAAAGAACATTTATCCTCCTAAACTAAGGTGATACTTGTTTAGATCTATTTTCATGTTTCTTGTGGAAACATCCCTAATTTGTTGGTGTTTCTTCACTTAGTTTCATAATGAATCTGAAGTCGCTCTTTCATCTTACCTTACATGTAAGATATGTAACTTCTGCTATTTTATTTATGTGATATTGTGTATTTGTTATGTGATTTATCTGTCCACGTTTACATGGTAAATCTTGTTGTTGCTTGCACAGATAGTATGTGGAAGGCTGATCTTTGTAGAAGTTGCTAAGACTGGAATTGGGGCACAAGCCTCTTCCCCGTGATCCATTTTTTTTTTTTGCATTTACAGATGTAATCAATTTCATTTACAAAGATTAGAGTATAATCATTCTGCCGATAATTTTTTTTGTTGAGTGTGGCATTGTGATTTCACTTTGTGAATTTGTGTAATACTATGCTACGTTCTTCCCAATTAGAATTTTGGCATTCATGAAAGAACCAGTCTCCTGAGGAAATTCATTTCATTCATTTTCGGAAATGCGTAGCCCACTTTCAAAGAAAAATGCTCATTTCATTTCAAGCCCTGAAATACTCAACTTACAGTCTGTCCATTTCAGGTCTTATATCATGTCTCAATTACAGTTCACTATGATCCTGGATGGGATCTTATGCTGCATTGTCCATAGCTATATACACTAAAATTATTAGATCATAATACAAAGCGGTCAAAGTAATTCAATGAGTATATATATATTTTTTTCATATCATGGTGGTTTCTAAACTATGCTGCAAAGTTATGATATGGAGTAGCAAACAACACAGGATAATAACTTTCATATACACCGCATGACATATTCCAAAACTGAGAAGAACTATTCAAAAAGCTTAACAAAATTCTCATGCTTATAAAACTAAAAGGACAACTACAACTTCACCCATGCCTTCCATCATCAAATTCGACTAGTTCGTACCCAAGTCTGCTTCATACCAAAGTTACTGCTGAACCAAAATAAAAAGTACAAATACCAAACATCACCGAAGGCAGGATATTGAGAAAAGGATCATATCCGTAGCGAAAACACATGACTATAGGTATATCAATCTTGGTATTATATGCCAAAAATTTGCTTGCAACTCAGGTCTGCGGTCTAGTATGTTGACCCAAACACAAATTTTGATCGACACACCAAAATGGGAAGTTATGACGAGAGTGTTCAACATAGCGCACAACACTTGCATTTAACCCTTACGTGCATATTGAACGCGGAGGTTTCTGCCATCCAAAAGCTGAAGCAAAGAAGAGCAACAATATATAAGACTGTTGTCAAAAGTGGGTACTTGGTAAACTCGTATTAAGGACGCCATATATATAGTTACTTGAGAGTACCTGACCATCCATTTCTCTCAGCGCTGAGCTCGCTGCATCTTCACAAGTGAACTGAACAAATCCATAGCCTTTTGATTTTCCAGTCACATGATGACATATTACTTTCACTGGAAATAACAAAAGAAAATGTCACATTATATCATATACTTCTTAACATTTGAATGCTAAGTTGTCCTACAAATTCACGGTATTCACCTTCAAGTATTTCTCCATGACTTTTGAAAGCTTCCTTCAGAATAGGTTCATTTGTGTCATACGAAAGACCTGCAGAAATGTTTTATCATTTTCATAAATCATAATACCAAGGTCTTTCCGATTGTGGACCTACTGTTGTGGCTATAGAAAACAAGGTACCAAGTACGTATAGAGATGTTTGGTGGCGTAAGCCAGTTATGGACTATTATCACATAATTGTACTCAATTTCATGAAATAACCCGAGTGGTATCTTTTCTAAAAACTGTTGCAGCGGAAACAAGCAGATTCCTTCCAAACAAACAATTTGATTCCCTTTGTAAAATAAACTATTTTTTTCCCGAAAACTCAGTAAAGCCAATGTCACTTTTTAGTCACATGCATAACTGAAAAACCTCTTTTAAACAGTGCTTTTGCTCATGAATTGAGCCACTGAAATGTTCATATGGGCGGTTATGGCGTACATTCCGACATTCAATACCATTTCTAAGGCATAAATCACTATCCAACAATAGGAATTCATAAACACTCATTTGGTTCTAGCTTAAACAATGGGCTTTTTTAACTTTCTGAATAAGCTGGAAATTTGAAGCTGAAAAAAAAATGGTTTTCTCAGCCTCAAATCATTCCGAATTTTCCTAACGAAAAAATACTAACACTAACAGCCTAACTTCAGCTTTCCCTAATTTTTCCATTCCACTGGAACATAAAACTTTAACAAACTGAGCAAACGATTAACAAAGTTGTGTGTATAAACTATAGCAGCTGCAAACAAAATACAAAAAGAATTGAGATAACCAAATCTACGGAATAATTACTTCTTACACTAAATACATTTTGAGCTGTAGCGTTTTCATGCTCACTACTCTCACAAGGGTGTACGAATTAGTGTAAGTGGTGTGTGCATATCATTACGCAAAACTATGAATTAATAGAAGAAAGGTCAAAGACACTCTCTAAAAATCGAAAAGAATAATAAACAAACAGAAAAGAGTAAAAAACCTCCAATGAACAATTTGGTACAAGTGTGTCGAGAAATAAGCCATCTGGCAAAAGGGTTTGAGGATAATAAAAATAAACCACCTCCTTTCAAACACTGCATCCCAAAGTTAACGTTAGCCCACTCTTCCCCTGCAGATTTTGTAAAACTACCTTTTAGAGCTTTTGAGAGTAAATATTGTTTACACGACTTTTTTATTTAAGTTCCTCTTTATTTAAAATCTTGACTTTTGTACTGAAGATTTTCAATTATAACTTAAAAGTGATTTATTGTTGTGACCAGGGCTGGGTTCGGTTCGGTCCGGTTCGGTTTTTGGCAAAACCGAAATCGAAATCGAGCATATTTTTCGGTTCGGTTTTTTTCGGTTTCGGTCTTTTTATTTTTTCGACCGAACCGGACCGGTTTTTTGGTCCAGTTTTGGTTTTTTTCGGTTTTATTTTTATTTTTCGGTTTTTTTTTTGTCTTTTTCGGTTTCGGTCTTTTTCGGTTCGGTTTTACTGAAAACCGAAACCGACCCGAAATTTTTTCGGTTTTTCGGTTTCGGTGTTTTTCAGGTTTTTTCGGTTCGGTTATCGGTTCAGTTCGATTTTTCCGGTTTTTTTCCGGGTCCTAGTTGTGACGTTTAAAAATCTTGATTTCCTATACTACCGTGAACGTTTTGGCCGTAAACATAACATGTGAGTTTTACATGTGATTTCATATGTATGTGTACGTAAACCCTATAATTTGAAATAAATACAATACGAGTATGTGCTGTTTAACGTGCTTGATTAATTAAGATTTAAGACGTGGAGTTCTAGAGAGAGAAAGAGAGAGACGACTAGGGTGAATAACCCTAGCCGCCGATGTCTATCTTCAATTCTTCTCCGGTAAGAGATAAAATCGCTACATACGAAACCCCCAATGTATGTCTCCGGATCCACCCCCTATGAAGTCCTTTGCATCAATAGTAAGTATGCAGCCAAAGAAACCTATAATAAAATTGAAAGAAGTTGGAAGTTATAAAGGCGAACCTTTTATAAATTTTTCTATGGATGATGTTAAACAGCTATCGGAACCTTTTAAGTATACACTAGTAGGTAAATTCACACATGGTAGACCAGAAGTTGAAGTGATAAGGAAATTGTTTGGAAAGCTTGATTTAAAATCAAACTATAATATAGGTGTATTAGACCACAAACATATATTGATACGATGCTTTCATGAAGAAGATTTTACGAGAATTTGGCTAAAAAAAATCTGGTACATAGAAAACTTTCCTATGCGTGTCTTTAAGTGGACATACGATTTTGATCCAGATTTTGAGACTCCTGTAGCACCTGTATGGATAAATCTTCCTAAACTGCCTATTCATTTATACAATAATTCCAGTATCTTTTCTATAGCTAGGGCTTTTGGAAATCTTTTAAGGGTTGATGAACCAACCTCAAAACTAACAAGGCCTAGTTTAGCAAGGATATGTGTTGAAATTGATCTAAGTGTGGAGCTAGTTGAAAAGTAAGAATTGGTTATGGTGACAATAATGATTTGGGGTTTTGGCAATATTGTGAGTATGAAGATTTACCTACATACTGCAGCTTTTGCTATAAACAAGGTCATTCTATTCAATTGTGCAAATTCAAGAATGAAAAAAAAGAAAGCAAAACAGAAGAAGCAAAGGAGATTAAAGAAACAAAAAGCAAAAAAACAACTGTCAAATTGAATAACAAAAGTTTCAGAAAGAAAGAAAGTACCAAAGACTGGGTAGCAAGAGCTTTCCAAAAATCCAAAAAAGACCCAAAAGTAGTTGATGGTGGTTTAAGCAATGTTATGTCATCCAAAACAGCATGTCCTACAGAAGTTGTGACTGTTAGTGAAGGAATAAATACAGAAGAAGTTATAGATGAAGAAATACTTTGTGATAATCCACAAAAAGTAGTGCCAACTGAGGAAAAAGAAGAAGTTAATCTCTGTATTAACAAAGCTCAAGAGCTAACTATGGTCAGGTTCAAAAATGTTAAGAATCCCCAACTGCAAAGTAATATTATGAGTATTACTGAAATTGTAGAGTATGTGGAAGAAGAAGAAGATGGAAATATTATACCTACAAATGAGAAGGAAGACAATTTTTCTGTGGAGCCACACTTCCTAAAGCTATGACTACTACAGTTATTGCCCTAATTCCCAAAAAAAATGATCCTATATCTTTTGCTGACTTTAGACCTATCAGTTTGTGCACCTTTTTTAACAAAATTATTTCCAAAATTATGAGCACTCGCTTATCAGATATCCTGCCTATTATTATCTCAGAAAATCAAAGTGGATTTGTTAAAAAAAGAGATATAGTAGACAATATTCTTCTGTCTCAAGAACTCATTTGCAATTTGGATAATAAAAGTAGTGGAAGCAGTTTAGCTGTAAAGCTAGATATGAAAAAGGCCTATGATAAAATTTCTTGGCATTTTTTAATTTCCACTCTCAGGAAAATGGGATTTACAGAAAGTTGGATAGACAGAGTTTGGAGACTTATCTCTAGTAATGGAGTTACAGTAATGGTCAATGGAGCTGCTTCAGGTTTCTTCTCTCCAACAAATGGATTAAGGCAAGGTGATCCATTATCTTCAAGGCTATTTATAATTTGTTCTGAAATTCTGTCCAGAAATTTAAATGAGTTAGTACATGATAAAAGGTGGAAAGGGTTTAAAGCTCCTGTTGGTAGCCCTATTATAACTCATCTAGCTTTTGCAGATGATATTATTATTTTCTCAGCAGCTAATACTAGATCAGTAAAATGTGTGAAGAGTGTACTGGATGTGTATAATAAAGATTCTGGGCAGGAAATCAGCTTTGATAAGAGTTTTGTTTATATTTCTAAAGGAGTTAGTAAAGTTCAGAATGATAGTATGAGCAAGCTTTTAAGTATAAAGTGCAAAAAACCACCTTTTACTTACCTGGGTTGCAAAATTTATACTGGAAGGAAAAAATGTATATTCTACCATGATCTAATTTTGAAAGTTAGAAAGAAGTTATCTGGGTGGAAAGTTCAGTATCTTAATATGGGTGGAAAGTTAATTCTTATTAAACATGTGTTAAGCTCTATTCCTATATACACTATTGCAGCAATGAACCCTCCTTTACAAGTTGTAAAAGAAATTGAAAAAATAATGGCTAATTTTTTATGGGGAGAAAAAGATGGGAAAAATAAGCATCATTGGGTTAAGTGGAAAAAAATCTGTAGAACAGAGGAAGAAGATGGTTTGGGTGTAAGAAGTTTAAAAGACATTGCAGCAGCTTATTCTCTGAAATTGTGGTGGAAGTTCAGAACTTCCAATTCTTTGTGGGCTAAATTTATGAAAGCCAAATATTGCAAAAATGCACATTATGTGGAGGCTAAAGCTAAAAAAGGGAATAACACATGGAGTAGAATGTATCTAGCAAGAGACAAAGCAGAAGAAAGTATGCAATGGCTAGTTGGAGATGGGAACTTTTCTGTAAACTTAGATAATTGGCTGGGCTCAGGGAAAATTAATGATACAAGTATTCATAATAGTTTAAGTATTAAAGACTTGCTACAAAATGGTACCTGGGATAGTCAAAGTATAAATGAGCATATCCCAATACATCTCAGACATTTGTTCAAAGAAGATTTCATTATTAATAAATATGACAAAGATGAATTAATTTGGAACAAGGAGAAGCTGGGAATTTTCTCTTTTAAGTCTGCTTGGGAAAATACAAGAATGAAGTATGAAGCTAACTGGGTTAATCAGTACAAATGGGATTCAGCATTACCTCTTAAAATCACTTGTTTTGTATGGAAATTGTTCAACAACTCTCTGCCTTTAGAATCTGCAATAAGAAAATTTGGTATTCAGTTAGCTTCAAAGTGTGAATGCTGTGGTGTTAAAGAAGAAGAAAGGGAGCATCTGTTTAGTACAGGGAAAATTGCATCTGAAGTATGGACAAATTTTGATGGTTTGATGGGTATTATTAATATTAATATTAGTATTAAAGGAAGATTTCTAAAGTGGTGGTCTATCTCAAAAGAAGGTACAAACAAAATCAATTCTTTTATGCTCAAAGTTCTACCATCTATTATTGTTTGGGAGATTTGGAAAGCAAGGTGCAATTATAAATTCAACAATAAGGTAATGATAGCTAATGTTATTTGCTCTAATGTCACTGATACATTATACTTATGTTCCAAAAATAATAGAATTTTTCCTATGAATTGGAACATAAATGATATAATTATCACAGAAAAGGTTGCAAAAGTCAAAAAAGTTTCAATAGTGAAATGGTTAAATCCTCCTACTGGGTATGTGAAAATCAATATTGATGGGTGCTATAAACCTTCTTCGAATTCTAGTGGTGTTGGTGGATTAATTAGAGGTCCAATAGGGAATTTCATCTATGGGTTTCAGGCTAAAATTACAAGTGTATCAGCTATAGAATCAGAAGCTAAAGCTATGTTAATGATGCTACAACTATCGGATTTGAATGCTATTATTTTGGAAACTGATTCACTACAATTGGTAAATATATTAACAAAAAATATTACAGCTCTTTGGTTAATTAGATATGTCATAGATGAGATTAAGAGTAGGTTAAAAGGCAAAGATTACCTGGTGAAGCACGTAGTAAGAGAAGTCAATTGCGCAGCAGATACGTTGGCTAACAGTGGATGCAAAGAGGGGTTTAAAGAATTCCTAGATAAACAAGACTTGACTATGTCATTGAAGAATATAATTGATCTAGAAGCCAAAGGGCTCCCAAATCTAAGATTTTGATCAAGAAAAATGGTGAAAAAAGACCTGCGATGAAGATTATTTGGTGAAGAAGGAGAGTCTCTCTCTCCTCAGTGAAGACGGTCTCTATTCTCAGAAGAATTGGGGGATTTATTACACGTGTATATCTGGGCTGTGTAATACATAGTCCAGTATATATATACATCTAGTCCTTTGAGTTTAAGGTTATTTATAAAGTAGTGCAACAAGTTGTAAAGTTCAGTGTTTATATTTTTTTTTTTCAATTCTTGTAATGTTAGTGCCACTTTGTGATACTAATTATTTCCATTATTATTAATAAATAAAAATGTGGGATTTCCCCCACAATTCATTTAAAAAAAAAAAGAGTATGTGCTGTTTAAGAGTATGTGTTGTACGTAAACCCTAGAATTGATTCTAAGTTAAGTTATATAAAAAAAAAATGATTAGAATCCAAGCTTAATTTAGTACAAATGTATGTGTAATATGATTGGGTTTGATTTTAGATTTATCTTTACTCTTGCTAATTTCGTAGAGATATAGTATTAATCTTGTAGCGAAACTGGGTGAGGAGTTTATGTTATGATGTACTAAAAGATCAATTGCTTTTAAAACATAGATCCGTTGACGAGGAAAAACAATTTTGAATCCATGAGGAGACCGATTCATCGGTCGTGACTCAAAAAATACGTCAATGATCGCTTTGACTAATTTTTTTCGACCTTTTCAAAAACTTGTGACTTACTCGTTAAGATTCTGAATTGACTTCCGTTTGAACAGTTGGCTTCGCAATCGAATGGTCTATCTGAAATGTACATTTTTTATTCTTGAAAAGTATCAATTATTATATGATCCAATGGAGAAATTATTTCACTTAATAAAACCATTAAAACACTTGTAATCATAATATTTTTATTAATCCCATGATTCAAAATAAAATTATAAAAAAGGGGTCACCCACACCAAATACCAAATTTCTTAATTTCAAAGATTTAGTGTAACATGTTTTACCAAATCAAATTCAGCCCGGCCCATTATCAAGTCAACGCAATTAAAATCCGTAACGTTTCCATATCCTAAATTCCCACCACAATCACAGTATCACTATATACACGCACTCATTATTTCTTATTTCTTTATCCAATATATCCACTTTTTATTAACGTTTTATCCTCACACTTTGCTTTAAACTAAAAAAATGTCGTAAATTCACAGATCCATCATTTTCTCAATCACAGCCGTCCACTAGGTTTCTTAGATCATACTCCAGTATTTACATATATATATATATATACATATATTTATTTTTATATATATATATAAAGAGAGAGAGAGAGAGAGAAAAAAAAAGGTTATAATGGACTATAAACCTTTTTAATAAATATCGATTTCCTTGGATCTATTCGCGATTATTGTATTTTGGACATTTTTTATGATTGCATTATTATTTGATCATCAGAGCTAATTCTTATTGAGGTATTTGATAATAACTTTAATGTTTTTTACAAATTTTGTCTTAATGTTTATCTATATAAAATGTACTGTAAATAGTACTGATCTCTATGGGTATGTTGTTATTGCTTTTATTTACTCAAATAGGCTTAAATTTTGACGGACTTAGATCGTGTTTGCTTGGGAAATGTAACGGAATAAGTTGGCTTATATACAGCTGAGAAACGAGAAAAAGAGTCGCTTAATTTAGCTTTGAACTTTCCACAAAAGCTCAGATTATAAAGTTATAATTGCTTATTAGCTGAAATTGGTCGGTTACTCGGTTTCGTTTATGGAGTTGTAGCTGAAATTAAAAAAGTTAGTTAGTCGAATTTGTAGGTAGGTCTCAATGCCGTTAGTACTTTACTGTAGTAAGTTGACCAACTGAAATGCTGTATTATTTTACAGCATAAAAGGAAAAAAACAAATAAACAAGGTAAACTTGAGAGAAACTTAACCGCTTCGTTTTTGACTTTGAACTTTTGGAAATTATCTGCTTTGTTAGGAAATAAAGAGGAGTATCGTTTTCTTGTGTATTGACTGACAAAGGTATATTGGAGGAGTTTTTCTATATCAATAGGACTATATGGTTATGTTGTTATTGCATTTATTTACTCAAATAGGTGTTAAATCTCCACTGACTTAGGTTGTGTTTGCTTGCGAAATGTATTGGAATAAGTTGGCTTTTATACAGCTGAGAAAAGAGTGAAAGACTCGGTTAATTCGAACTTTCCACAAAAGCTCAGTTTACTCAAAGTTATAATTGCTTATTAGCTGAAATTGGTCGGTTACTCAGTTTCATTTATGAAGTTATAATCGCTTATTAGCTGAAATTAACAAGTTAGTAAGTCAAATTTGTAACTACACCCTAATGTTGCTAGTTGGTACTTCACTGTAGTAAGTTGACCAACGTAAATGCAGCTGTAATACTTTACAGCAAAAAAGGAAAAAAACAAACAAACAAGGTCACTAACTTGAACGAAACTTGCGCTTAACCTCTTCATTTTTGACTTTGAACCTCTGGAAATTAACCGCTAGATTAGGAAATAAAGAGGAAAATTCGTTTTTTTTTTTGTATCCGGTGACTGAAAAGGTATATAAGTAGGAGTTTTAGCGTTATTGCTTTTAACTTAGCATGGAGAAAAGTATCAATATTTACTGATTTAGATATTGTTCGTTTCACAACATTCATTATAGTAGTTTCATTTTCAAGGCCAATGCTCTGTATCTTGCCAACTTAAAAGCAAGCACACGGCGTTTATTCACACCTCCCCTTGTTTAGGTTATTTAAGTTCAATTTCCAACTCCGAGCTAGATGCTGCAGAAATAGAAGTGTCCGAAAAGTTTTATCTCGTTACATTAAATAATCAGTTAGGTCTGTTAGGAAAATGGACATTCATCCTATTAGATTCATTGCCAAATGATTTCTTTTAATTTTCCGATCTCCGTGTACCCTTTCTTTATGTAAAAGCATGTTATTTTCATTGGGTCAAAGACTCGTTAGATCCTTGGTTAGCTCTTGTCATGATAGTTTATAATGTAGTAAATTGATTTTATTATTTGTAATTGTTATGTCTTTGCAGGTTTTAAACTGCCAGTTTCTATTGATGGACGTGTCTGTTCCGTATATTGAACCAGTAAAATCAGTTAAAAAAGATTTGATCAGATCCAACGACTGGGGACTCTTGTGGAGTGGTAACTCAAAGCAAGGTACGAGCTCTGTAGCTAGTTTAGCAGCTGAGATTGGAAGTGCTTTAGTTCTATTATCTATTTCGTCTCCACCACTGGAGGGTCATAAGGATTGTGTCAGTGGAAAAGACCAAAAGGGTGAAAAAGTCTTTGCTGAGAAAGAAAATTCCATGGGTGCGAAACTAAATTCTAAACCACAAGATAAGGGAAATAAAGAGTTACCCAATTCCAAAAGTATGGCGACTTCTGAAGAAGACGTAAACCAGAAAACAAAGATATCGGAAATGGCTATGGTTGAGAAACCCCATGTAAGCTTTAACTCATCCTAAATTAATTATAAATGTGTGTAACTTTTTTTCATCCAGTCTACAAATATAAGTACTTGGCAATCAGCGAAACCTTATAGCATGACGTTAAAGTATTTCAACTTTGAGGTGATTATTCGATGATGCATAAACACTTTGTGTACTCATATTCAGCGACAAATGGTATTTACCAAATTTAAGACCATCCCTTCTCAATTAATATCAACATATAATTCTATTGTCAATTGCTCTAACGCCCTGTCCGGAAATTTTGATTAAATTGCTTATAGTGAGAATCAGATCTTGAATTGAGATATACTTGCTTTCCAGTTTCACTTATAAACTATAGTGTCTTATTGAGGAATTGAACACGCACTAAGAACTAAAAAATTGAAAATTATATCTCTTGAAGCTCAAAATGATGGTTATTCCTTACCCTCTTTGATGCAATCTGAAGATAGAAATGAACAGTGATTGCCATATTTTTGAGATGATTATTCCAATGATGCATAAATACTGTGTAGTCATATTGAAGGAAAACGTCAACGATTGATATTTACCAAATTTATGACAATCCTTTTGCAATTAATACGAACATATGCCCTTTGCAATTAATTTCTACTGTCGAATGCTTTAACTCCCCTGCCAGGAATCTTCGATAAAATTGCATATAGTGAGAACCGGATGTTGAATTGCGATAGATTATTGCGTTCCAGATTTTTGTCTTATTGATGAATCGAACACCCACCAAGAACTGATGATTTGAAAGTTATCTCTCTTGAAGCTCGATATGATGTTTTTTTCTTACCCATTTTGATGCATTCTGAACATAAAAATGAACTGTGATTAACACATTTTTTTAGTGAACAAGCCTACTTTATGGCCCGTCCATGCTAACTTTTAAGTACATCCTTTCTCATGTTTGCTATGTGGCAGTTTGGATCTTCTTTGAAGCTTATCTCTGCAATGAAAGGAAGCCGTGAAAAGCGAGGTATACATGTTGAGAAGCTGAGTATCAGTTGGGCCGCAGACGTGTACGATCCACCGGTCTCATCGGTATCACACACATTGACAAATGACAACCAACATGGCTACACGGCTAGCAAAAAGTCTAATCGTAACAAGAACAAGCACAAAGCAAAATCGTCTCGTAAAAATAACACCGAAAAGAAGAAGAATTCTAAAAGTAATCGAAACTCCTCAAAAGTCGCCAGCTACTAGATGCTGGTTTTGCTGATCTAGTTCTAGGCAGATCTTGTAAATATTTTTGTTTGAATAAAGGGCTGTTGCTCTGTACCCCTTTCGTAGACTATGATCCTGTATTCCTGTGTTTTTTGGGGGTAGTTTAACAGCAGCTTATATGTCCTCAAGCTATGTGTAACAGCAAGTTTATATGCTGAGACCATCTTTAGGTATGTACATAGACTTGTAGTTTTTTTGAGACCTTCTCGTGGAGAATGTTGCTTTTGGCTAGTCTGTGCTTATATGGTATAATATACTCTATTTTGGTACGACTATTTAAGCTTTATGATGATATATTATCTACATAATATTCATGCCAGAAAATCAGAAATGTCAACTAAAGTCAGACTTACATTTGGAGTTGCGATATATATTTGCTCAAGTTATTGACTTGATGACCATTGATCTAATTGCTTAATGTGTTAGCTTACCGATTATTTATCACTGAGCATTCACGTCACCTTCTTTGTGATATTTCCTAAATCGAGCGTGAAACTCGCACTTTTCTAGTTTACAAAACCGTTAAGAAGATTGGAAGATAAAAAGGTTTTTTGGTCCAATTATCTGTACTCGAAGTAGTGAACTTATTTCAAGAGGGTAATTTGGGTGTTCTAATAGAGAAGCTGACTTCAATTTCAAGGTTTCCAGTACAAACCAGCTGATTTCAGAGTAACCACTATTGCTTCCTCTTTTATTTACTCAAATGTAATAAAAAGTTACATTTTTTCTAATTTTCTATTTACATAAAACATCAGTTTTTCTATAAGTTTTCTTATTTTCTTATTTTATTTTCTTCCTCTTCTAACTAAGAATGAAAACACCAATGATTTGAGTTATATTCTAGTTAACATCGGTACGCCGGTTTTTGAAATTTTCCCATATCTGGTACCGGTACGGTACGACAAATACGTACCGATAAAATTTTGACTGGTTTGACCGTTTGTGTATGCACCGGTACGGTTGAGAAATTTTTATAATTCAAATATTTGGTGGTTTTATATGTATAAAATTACCAAATCTACCATCACACTTAAATATATTAGAGATGTTCCTTATATTTTAAAAATTTGTACTAAATCCCATAGAATTAAAAATATGTATTATAGAAATATTACAATTTTATTTAAGTTTCATGTTATTGTATAAATCCATCCAAAACTTTCAAAATATTTAGACTAAAAATGCACAAAACTAAATACTCCTAATATACAAGTTGATCTATTTAACTTGAAAATATGTAACATAAATATTAAATATAATTATTATATATTGAAGTATTATATCTAAAATTTTCAACTTTTGTTGTATCGACGTACCCGTACTGTATCCAGTATGATACGCGTACCCGTACCGGTGCAACCTTGGTTATAATATTAAATAATTATGAGATACATTTTCCTACTTATTTATGAGAATGTTGTAACACATTTATAATTTAATGTTTAGAAAGAGAAAGATGGTGTATGATGTTTTAAAAAAAAAAAAAATCAAAATAATCCCAAAATACAAATAAAAAGATGATACAGGAGATATAAAATGGTTGCTCTCAGTCCCCACATTATGATTGTTATTTGCAAGTTGCAACATTTTAATTTTTTTCAGGTGTTAAGTGGTCAGTGATTGAGAATAGTTGTTTGGTGATGGAGAGTCGAGAGAGAATGCTAGCTAGCATCTTGAATGTGTGACAAGGATGCGGCAATAGAAAGAAAATTATCATAAATAAAGTTCATTACAATTTTTTTTTAAAAGGGGCAGGGGTCCGGGGTAAGATGAGTAAGACTCGGGTTTTGGACAATGCAAACCTGAATTTTTTTTAAGGGTAATTTCAGCTTATTCATATAATTTATTAGTATTAACAATTTTTATTAAGTATTTAATCACATGTAGTTGTGTAGTCCAATGATTATTGGTAGTTGTAATTAGTTTATTTTTTTATTTGCCAAAGTTTGAATAACACTTTGTGTTTATTTTTTTTCTATACAACATTATTATAAAGGGCAAAAAAATAAAATCGAGACTTGGACAACCCGTAATGACAGGCCGCCCCTGACAAGGGGACAAGGCCAAGACATGAAAAGAAAGTAAAAAAGAAACGTTATACTACTCAGTCAAGACGAAGGGCATCGATGGCAACTGCGTGCAAAATTTCGTTTGGAGTATGGTCTAACGTAGTCGGTCCGTCGCAAGAGACGTCATCCAATCCCGCAATCAAGTTGGCACAATTACTAGCTAATCCTATGTTTTGGGTACCAAATAGATGTACTATATAACTATGTATTAAAGTTTAAAATTTAAAATTTGCAATCCTAAAATTGCATTTTGACAAATTGAAATATATTACCGAATGGTTGTACATGGTTTTGACTCGTTTGAGTGTTTTCACTTCGACCTAATAGATTTTTTAGTTTGGACCATAATTCATTAAAGTCCTTTCAATTTCAAATGACGAATTGCCTCCAAAATTTCCAAAGTTAGCGATTTTAATCACCAAAATTTCCCAAAGTGTTATCAAGTGGTTTGACATAAAATAAAATATTTATTAATAGAAACTTAAATTGATTTCGGCCATGTACTTCCCCTCTACGAGGTGACTAAATTTGTCACTTCTGAATACAGAGGAGCAATTTCATTGAAAGTGAAAGCATAGGGATGAATATAAATTATTGTATTAATATTTATTCTAAATTCTAAGGATAATGAACAAAAGCTTTAGCCGACATTTTTCCGCATCCCTAGACGTGTCACGTTATAAGTGGACTAAGCTGCTGTGTCAAAAATGTGACGAGCACTATTAAATGTTTGTAGAAACTTTGCATTGACCCAGAGTTATTTACTTTATTGTTCATTTCAAATTACTACTGGTATTTAACATAGTCATATTTGCAGTGGCATTTTACAAACATAAGTTTTTATAATCAAAATAGTCAAAGTATTACACGTGTGATAAACTAATGATAACATAGCTTATAAGCATATAAATTTATTATACATGTGATAAACTAATGATAAATCATTTTTCGTGTAAATTAATTATAAAATATAATCATAGTCAAATTATTACACATGTGATAAAAGAGCTTATAAGCATATACAATTATTACACATGTGATAAACTAATGATAACATAGCTTATGAGCATATAAATTTAGAGTAATGATATCGGTATCTAAAAATATTATCAAAAAACCTTACCCGCTAACGTGACGGGTTATTTATACCAATTAGTTTTGGTTTGATATTGAAAACATATTTTTATTTAAATTACAATTGGTCTGTATAATCTGTCACGTTAACAGATAATATTTTTAGTTAATATTTTCGGATCGTTATAGCAATACTCGTGAAATTATTACACATGCGATAAAACTAAGATAAAATAGCTATCCTAATCATTTTTCTGAATAAATTAATTATAAAATATAAACTGAGATATTTAAAGGGACCATTTTGTTAAACTTATATTTACAAAAATAATAAAAATCATTTTTGCAAAAAAAGAGTTTATACGTCATTATAAGTGGGGCGGTGAGCCACGGAAAGCCAATGGACTCAAACGCGTAGTTAGTCAGCAATCTCTCTCTTTCTCTTTCTCTTTCTCTCTCTATAAATATATATCTATATATATTTCCTCCATCTGATTAAATATATATATATATATATATATATATATATATATATATATCCTACATAAGTTTCTCGCACTAGAAATTTGGATTTTTTTTCACAATTCTTAACTATGGTGAGTTCATTTCATCTTATCATACACTTATTTATCATTATTAAGATTAAGATACATGCATTTCATATGTTGTTTCGTTTTTACACTTTTTTTTTGTCGTTACAGTGATTTTTTTGCTTAGTGTAACTCATTTTATTAGTCAATTGTATGTGGCGTTTTGAATTTGTCACTATATAATGTTTTAATCGTGATTATTATTACTATTTATTACAGGAGAAAATTTAATCGTGACGTTTTCATTTTGTTGAACAGTGGCTGATATATCATTTGATTTTTTTGTGAATAATATGAGAGGCGTTGAAACGCTAATTTTAGAGAAATTTAAACAAATTATAAAGGAGAAAATTGTTTTTTCGTATTTTCTTTTAATGAAAATGAAATTTATTTGTATGGAAATGTTAAGCTATATTAATTCTTCATTGTTGTAGGGAAGTAGGGAACTAGGTTAGCCAGTTAATTTTGTTATTTTTATTTTTGCGGATTGAGAAAAGTAGAGACTTATAACCAGAATAACCTAGTTTTTTTTTTCTTAGGCTCAAACAATACAATTTATTTGCTTAAAAAATTGCAATAAAACTAGCCTTTAAGTGTTGACTACTTGTGAACTTGAGTAGAAATACAAAATACAGTATTTATAGAAGCCTGAGGTAGCTGAACTTATTTGTTTAGGGTTTGTTTGGTTGCAAATTTTAAGCTAGACTTATTCTTTATTGTTGTGTGCAACTACGATAGCCAGTTCATTTTTTTTTATTTTTTTTTTCTCGGGAGTGAGAAAAGTAGAACATGAAAACCAGGTGAACGTAACTTTCTTACTTAGGCTAAAAAAAACTAGGTTATTTGCTCAAAATCTGCAACGAAGCTAGCCTTGAATGACGATTGATTGTATATTTTAGCAGAAGTACGTACAAAAAGTTTTTACAAGCCTGAGGAGTGAGGACCCTTGTATAATGTGTCGGGCTTCGCACCTTTTATTTTTATGTATACTTTTCTAATTACTTTATCGGAAATTGCATACATATCTTACATTCTCCACTCGGAAGATTGTGTTTTTTACCCTCTATTTATAATCATGTTTGATTATTAGTGAATATGTACTTTTTCAGTTTTGGTGTTTTTCAAGGCAGTGTTAAGAGTCTGTAATTATATCACCATGTGGGGATTTTTGTTAAACTAAATTCTGTTTATTCTTTTCTGTACGATTTCGATAAAAAAAAAAAGCGGAAGTTTCGAACTTACATCCAAACAAAAAATTTGTGATTTTTTGTGGAAAAGATGTCTTGAACATTTATGTGATTTTATGGTGAGGTCTGTGATTACTGATTAGATTTTGTTTGCATTTGAGAAACGAGAATTTGTTCATGTAGTTTATAAGATTGGTTATATTATCCATTTAGTATTGGCTGTACTGCATACTGAATGACTGAAAAATAGAAACGTTTGTTGCCGTGATCTTGCTGTGGGGTGTATAGCCGGATCTTCCTACTTTCTTGCTGGCATATGTTTGGCCTACTTATACTTCCTTTTACTTAAGGCCATAAAAATGTTACCGAGTGACAACTCAAAGTCGATGTTCGTTCATTGTATTGTGTCATCTGGTTTGCATGAAGAACTTTAGGGGGATTATCCATGTGTTCATTAATTGCTTGTCGTTATCATAATGATATCTTAATACGTTATACTGTTATAAACACGCATTTCGATTGAGCCTAGAACCCTATTGTTTAATCCTCGCACTTAGATCTCTTGGATTTAAATCCAGCCCTCGTTTCGTTTACTTTTTCGAATACATGCTGAAAAAATACGTAGAGTGGAAATGACTTGCAGAACCAGGTTTCAACTTATTTGCTTAGGGTTTGTTTGGTTGCAAATTCTAAGCTAAACTTATTCTTTATTGTTGCGAACAACTAGGTTAGTCGGGTTATTTTTCTTTCGGGGTTTGAGAAAAATATAACATGAAAACTAGGTGAACTTGACTTTCTTACTTAGGCTAAAATTCTAGCTTATTTGCTCAAAAGCTGCAACAAAGCTAGCCTTGAGTGATGATTAATTGTAGATTTGAGGACAAGTACGTACACAAAGTTTTACTAGCCTGAGGACACTTATACAATGTGTCGGGATTTATAATTTGCATGTTGATGTATACTTTTCTAACTACTTTAATGGGTATACAATATCTTACATTTCTGCTCGAAAGATTGCAGTTTCCACCCGGTAGTTGTTTTCATTTAGTGAATAATTCGTAGTTCTTCAGTTTTGATGTTTTTCAAACAATGTTAGAGTCCATAATTATATCCTCATGTGGGGAATTTTGATAAACTAAATTCTGTGTAGTCTTTTCTATACGATGTCGCATAGAAAACAATACCTGCCAAAAAAATGAAAAAAGGCGTCGTTCGTGATTTTCTGGTGAGGCCTATAATTAGATTTTGTTTGCATTTGAGAAACTAGAACTTGCTCATGTAGCTTATAAGATTGGTTATATGATCCATTTTAACTATTGGCTGTATTGTGCTATTGCATACTGAATGACTGAAAATTGAAATGTGTGTTGCCGTGATCTTGCTATGGGGTCTATAACCGGATCTTCCGACTTTCTTGCCGGCATATGTTTGGCCTACTTATACTTCCTTTTACTTAAGGCCATAAAAACTTTATTGAGGGGCAACTCAAAGTCGTCGTTCGTTCATAGTCTCGTGTCATCTATGTAGTATGTACTCAGACCAATTTTTTTTTAGCGTGAAGAACTTTAGGGAGATAATCCGTGTATGCTTATTAATTCCTTGTCCTTTATCATAATTATATCTTAATAAGTTATAGACACACATTTCGATTAAGCATAGTATCCTATAGTTTAATCTTCGCACTTACATCTCTTGAATATAGATCCAGCCCTTGTTGTATTTCTGTAAAAACCTAGAGTGGAAATGACTTACAGAACCAGGAATTCAACTTTTTAATCTTGATTTATCACTCTACCTTTTCGTATGATCATGTTTTGTATGTTCAAAGAGACTGCTAGAAAACGGTCTCGCCAGCAGCACTTTTTTTGTTTCTTTAAAATCACCAAAATCTTGTTCTGTTGATCTATCTATGCAACAGGCTAATGCAGCATCTGGAATGGCTGTGCACGATGAGTGCAAGCTCAAGTTCTTGGAATTGAAGGCAAAGAGAACTCACCGATTCATTGTGTTCAAAATTGAGGAGAAGCAAAAGCAGGTTATTGTTGAAAAGCTCGGCGAGCCAAATGCAAGTTATGATGATTTCACTGCTAGCCTTCCTGCTGATGAGTGTCGCTACACTGTCTATGATTACGACTTTGTCACCGAAGAGCAATGCCAAAAGAGCAAGATATTCTTCATTGCTTGGTAACGTTTTCCCCCACTTCATAACTTGCCAATTTTATATTTCAGTCCAGTCCACACACTCCAAATCCGACGAGGGGGAAAGATAGGCAAGCCCTGTTCAATTATATGCATAATCATCGGTAATTTATTAAAAATATCAGTACTTTTTTTTATTAAGCATGTTAGAAGCTACTTTGAACAATTTAATTGCATAACATGATTATCTCTTTGAAGGACGTTCATTTTGGAGGTATTCATTTCAGAGATCAAAGTTTTTTTTTTTTGGCCAAGTTCATTGGACTAAATACGTAAGGGAAAGATACACTATAGAGCGACCCTAAAGGTATCCTGCTCTTAAAAGTTTCTGTCCCGTCTCTTCTCCCATCCCCTCTAGGCCTCTCTAGGTTATCTATATGCGAGTTTATATAGACCATGAATGGTGGACCTATCTCAATCAACCTCCGAATACTTATTGATCACAGATTTTAATTTAAATAGGAGTCTTTCTAGGTTATTGAGGCATACACGGCCTTCTCTCGTAACTGCCTTTGACTATAGGAATACAGAGCCTGAAAGAGGATTGGGATTTCTCCCTCTCTTATTCCCCTTATAGCCTCTTTGACTTCGCATCTCCTTTTGTAGATTAACTATTACTTTCTATAGATGTGCATGTATTCTGTTTCTCATGAATGCCATCCAACACTGCATGGTTATGTGCTTGTTCAGTTGTATTTCAGACTTACATAAGTTTTTGTCGGGGTGGTAGAGAGAAGTATACGTTTGAGTTATGCTTAAAATTCTGTTAAGTGTAGTTTGGTAAGCATATGCTTGTCAAAGAACGTCATGTCACATGTTTTTTTTAATACATTTTCACTAAATCATGTATCATGCTTCCATATTAGGTAAATGGAAAAGTATTGATAGCAGGAAGTAGAATGGATGGAATATATACTATGGTCACACCATTAACAATGAATGTGGATAATTGCGTATCACGTCCCGAAACAATAGTCTCCTTTCTTGGATAATAATGAAAGTGGATAATTGTTTTGGAACGGAGGGAATATATACTATGGTCACGACACTAAAATACATATTTAACGAAACATCTCTTAGATTTCTCAGGTTTTGGAGTTGCTCAATACCTGAATGAGAAGATACCCCTTCTTTGTTAAACTTGGTTTGTATGCACAAAATAAATACATATACGTGGGTTTTAAGATTTTGATTTCTTGTAGCGCCTGTGTCATACAATCTTCTCTACCTAATAAAGCACACTGTAATGTATAATAGTAATGAATTCAACTTTTTTTCAAAGTTTTAGTGAACCCGGCTCTGCAAACGGTGTCGCATTCACTTCGGTTCTTATACTTAACAGACGATAAGTTTACTTTCATGTTCTCGTTTACTCAACGTACGAAGACAAACAAAGCTGTTAACAAGCTGAACACGATATGTTCATGAACGGTTCAGTTTATTTGTAGCCTACTGAGTAGTATGCTCTCTTTACAACACCCGAATACCATATTATGTGTATGAGTAAAATTGGTAAAAAGGCATGCTTTTAAGTTGCTACCAAACATTCCCTCACCGCTTTCGCAAATTACCTTTACTTTCTATTTATTCATACGGCATTTGTTTTAATTTTTTTTGTTATCATGAAGGTCACCTGATACTGCACGTGTGAGGAGCAAAATGATATATGCAAGCTCCAAGGAAAGATTCAAGAGAGAACTTGATGGCATTCAGGTGGAGCTGCAAGCAACAGACCCTACTGAGATTGGGCTTGATGTTATTCAAAGCCGCATTGCTAAGTGAGCTATTATTGGTCTCTCGTCTTTCAGTAGAGTAATTTCTGCTCGTTACTCTGCTAGAGACAATTGTTTATAATCTGTTTGGTTCAGAGGTTAAGGACCTGATCAGAATTGGTATTAGACTGTTGTTTTCAAATATTAGCAATTTTGTCCTAGTATAAGACAAAAGTTGCTTCAAAGAGAATGCATTATTTTGCTTGGAAGTGATTGTATGATGTACAAGACTGGTTGGGGAATGTTCCTTTTGTTTGTTCTTTGTCAAAAGTGAGGAAACTCTTTAATTTCTGTAGGCGAAAGTGTGGTCCATGGATTTTGAATCATTTACTCATGGTGATATCTAATTCAGTATATCAAGTATTACCCAGGTGTGCACTTCAGTTAACCCTTGGATCCTCTTGCTTAAACACTAAATCTTTTTGATACAGATTTAATCTTGCTTGCATTTTCCTCTTTATGCATCCTAGAAAACCCCCTGAGTCAACATGTCATACAGGGCCTTAATTTGTAATCTTTAATTTAGGTTTTTTAACCTTAACTTACGTTCCAAATAACATGCATTTCAACTTTGACAAACTTCATTTCAAACTCTTTTTTTACCTAGCGTGGTATTTTCAAGTGAAGTGTTCACTTGCTATATACAAGTTTCTAAACAAAACTTCAGAACAAAGCAGTCGAAGACAATAAAATTTGATCTAAACATGGATTTGGTCCTGAAACACTCCACATTTTACAACAGCTACTTTTTCCCTTTCCAATGGACAGTGCCTTTAACTTAAATAAACTCCATAATTTCAATAAGAAGCCAAAGGAAGGTCACGTTAATCTTGTTCTTGTTAGTATGTCATATTCGATTGCACGATGAAATTTTGAATATACATTGGACGAGGTCAGCAGATCATGAGAGCCATGGTTGGTCTCACTCATTCCGGCATGTTATGTATTAAGTGAAATGCTGGGTATTTTGGTCTCAAAGCTACAGAAACACGTTTCTCCAAATTCGAAGGAATGCTACCCACTTCTTGCATGTAGACAACGCACTCTTTGAGCCCCTTTCCCCCTCGCATAATACCATGATACGGTAAATTATGATTTAATAATATCGATTTTGACCAATTTTAGGATAAATGACCTAAGTTTTTGCAATTTCGGATTTGTAACCTAAATTTAACATTTGTATTGTTTTAGTGACTTTGCATCAATTCAGTGAAGGGAATACGTCACACGTGCTATCACATGCCCTCACGTCTGTTAACTAAAAAGATAAAATCTAAATGTATTTTAGTCCTTTTAGCAAGAAATATGTTTTTTTTTCGAAAAATAAGATAGCAGGTCACTAAATTGCTAATATAGTTAAACTTAAGTCATAAAATTAAAATTACAAAAACTTAAGTCACTTATACTAAAATTGACCAAAACTCAAATCTGATATATGCTTAAGTCAATTTAACCTACCATGATATGTGCTTAACCATCAAGTTATTTTGTTTTACATTCTGATATATCTAGTCCCAAAAATAAAAGAATCATTCAAAAATAAAGCATAATTTACCTTACCATGATTGCACCTAAATAGACAACATTCAAATCAGCAAACCACAACCAATTTCAATGCATAAATAAAAAGAGATATGAAAAAAAAAGAACAGATAAAATGATAGCATTTTCATTCATTACCAATTGAGAACCAACTAGCTAAACATAAACGGAGAACAAACTACAAATACCAAGATAATTTTCTTACATAAAAACCCACCAAATTAAAATCATAACAGAAATAACAACTGATAACCAACTACCACTAAACCAACTTCATACTTTCTTACATAAAGACCCATGAAATTCAAATCATAACACTTTCAACCTAAGCCCTCTCACCCCGAATCCTCCTAGCTAGCTGGATATCTTTAGGCATAATAGTAACCCTCTTCGCATGAATCGCACAGAGATTGGTGTCCTCAAAAAGACCGACCAAGTACGCCTCGGCAGCCTCCTGGAGAGCAGCAACAGCAGAGCCTTGGAAACGGAGATCAGTTTTGAAGTCCTGAGCGATTTCTCTTACTAGTCTCTGGAACGGGAGCTTACGGATCAGAAGCTCAGTGCTCTTCTGATACTTCCTTATCTCACGGAGTGCAACGGTTCCTGGCCTAAACCTGTTATCAAAGTAAATTAATTAATCGTTAGTACATATTATTAGATAATCCAGAGTTAGAAAAAGCAAATAAAATCTAACAGATTCAATCATAGATACATAATATTGGTCAGATTCAAAGCATAGAAATGACTAATTAGATAGTCTGTTTGAGAATTTTAATGAATACAAACAATATATTTTTGTTAAATAGATTTATAATATAGGGCATTTAATTGAGGGAAAAATTAGAGATTACAGGTTTAAGAACCGATTTCAGATTTTAAAGGAAAATATAACACTTTTTATAAAACATAATAAAAAATCCTGATTTTAAATTGCAAATGATCAACACAATAGGTTCAATTTTAGTAAATACAAACAACTAACTCACTATAATCATCAATAACATATATTTTGAGACATAAAAACACAGAAAATAGTAAAAGTAATAAATTTAATTGATAAAATATATACCTATGGGGCTTCTTGACACCACCAGTAGCGGGAGCGGATTTCCGAGCAGCTTTTGTCGCCAATTGCTTCCTTGGTGCCTTTCCTCCGGTCGATTTCCTTGCTGTTTGCTTAGTACGTGCCATTTCTCTTCAAATTAATTAAATCTAGTATAACGATATAAGAATATTGAATATTACAATTAGGTTTGATTTTTGATGATTTGAGTGTGATAATGAGGAGCTTCATTTATAGACTGGGGATTTAGAAGTGTGTTTGTTTAAGTGATTATGGGCCGTTAGATTGGGAAATAATTGACGGTTTAGATTATAGGAAGGTGTTTTTTTGTTAGTGATCCGCGTGATGGTGTTTAAACCAATGATAAGGGGACACGTGGGGGTGTCAATGGCGCTAAATAAAAATTTGAATGTATTTAAGTGATTTTGGACCGTTCGATTGGGAATGAATGGACGGGTGAGATTGTAGGAGGGGGAGTTTTTTGTTTGATATCCGCGTGATGGTGTTTAAGCCAATGGGAAAGAGACACGTGGTGGTGGTTGGCGCTAAATGAAATTTGAAGATTATTTGGGTTTTTTCATTTTTTGTTTTCCCGCTTTAGTGTTTTTTTTTTTCCGCAAAGGTGTTCAAACTTCAAATATATTTGGAGAGTTGAAATTTTATCAAAAATAATTGAGAAACCTTTGGAATTATATACATCCGGTCCTTCTAAAATGAATTTGGGTTTTTTGAGTTTCCTATTTGCACTTTTTGTGCAATATTTATGGGTAGATGATATGGAAATGGATTTTTTTATAAAAGCTTTTCGGTTCAAATGATGTGTTTTTTTATTGAATAAGGGAAATTGTGAGTGAGGCAGTTAATGCGCTAAGTGTATATATCATTGCTCTAAAATGAAACGGGTTCATTGTCGTAATTTTTCTAGCCTTTCGTTCATACAGCTTAGGGTGTCATATAAAATACCCCGTGACGTTTGATTGGAAATCAAAGGCACTTCATACGTCCTGAAACGAATCAAAATACACCTAGCTAGGCTTTTATTTTTCAAGTATCTACAACAATATTACAATTTTAGTGTAGATGATGACGTTTTTACCTTAACGGTATATTACTTTTCATATAGATTAATGTCATGAAACGTTAAATATTTGTATTACGAAAAATTTGTGTTTTTATAACAGAATTGTCACATTTATATATAAGATTATTTTATGAAGTGTCCTTGGATTCTGCCATCACCGACTTTTTATTGTGGTCGTTGTTACTGAAGTAGCGTCAATGTTGATGTAATGGGCAAAGAGAGCTTCGCCTAATCGGTTATGTCGCCCATGTCATGTCTTCTAGGGCGAGGCACTCTGCAACGAAAGGAGGATTGAGGGGAATATTTTAAGAGTCAGACAATGATTTTGGAAAAATCAATCAAACAAAATTTGACTTTTTATAAATTTATTTTGAAATAGCTATAACATAAACAAGTTTGATGATAAAATTTACACTAAAAACTATTTATAAACATACTCATGGAACGAGAAGAAAAATTATAAAAAAGGTTATGCCTAAGTAGTAGAAGTTATAATAGAAACAAATATTTAAAGTTATATATATATATATATATATATATATATATATATATATTAGTAATCGTGTCCCACTCGTTGCGCATGTGGCGCGTAATGCAATAAAAATATAGAAAATATGTATAATTATAATATAAATATGTGGATAATAAAAAAAAAACAAGTTTAAGACTGAAAGAATGATAAATAATTTTTAATTTTTATATTTTTATATGATTATAATATTATTGTAATTAATATAAACGTGTAAGGGTATTTTTAAAAAAAATTGGCTAAATTGGACATATTCATTTGACTTGAATTGATTTATTATAAAATTTTTTTACGTAAACTAACAATTTCATTAAAGACAAAAGATTTCACCTAAAGAAGCTTTAGGCATGGTTGAAAAGATAGAAATGTTTTGTTTTCACGAATACGAACGAGATATATATCATGTTTAAGAAGCTTTAGGCATGGTTGAAAAGATAGAAATGTTTTGTTTTCACGAATACAAACGAGATATATATCATGTATGTATATGGTAAGAAACCAAAAAATTAAACCATTGTACAAAAAATATTAGATGCTTATTTTATATCATCTTAATCTTAATGTATAAAAATATTTATTTTTGCCTTTTTATAATTTACTAATAGTATCTAAGACTGTAGGTAGTCAGATTTATTAGAGCATCCATAATATTTTTGTTAATGTTGTTCCGTAAGTGTGTAAACCTTAGGGGGGTGAATGCCTTCTTGTATTCCTTTTTCTTTTCGAACTTGTCTTTTTTCTTCAAAGGACATTCGTTTTGCATATGGCCGGATTTGTGACATTTATAGCAAATAATTTTGTCCTTCTTGTTTGATTTGTCGGAAGGCTCTCCCTTATATTCTTTTTTCCGAAATCGTTGTCCGCCCTTCTTTTTCCAATTTAGGAACTTGTTGTAGCGTTTGGCGAAGAGTGCCATTTCATCATCCTCACTAGATGAATCATTGTCGATATCGTTATTCGTTGTGCTTTTGAAGGCGATGCCTTTCTTCTTTTTCGAGTTATCCTCATATTTTCAAGTTGTCATGTTGAGTTCATGAGTGCTTAAGAATCTTATGAGGTTGTCGAGAGAGAGAGTGTTCATGTCTTTGGCTTCTTGTATAACCGTCACTTTTGATTCCCATTTTCTCGGAAGGCTTTTTAGGATATTCGTCACCACCTCTTTGCTAGAATACACTTTTTCCAATCTTTTAAGATCGTTAGTAATTTTAGTAAAACGAGTGTACATCGAAGCAATAGACTCGTCATCATCAACTTTAAAAAGTTCATAATCATGAATAAGCATGCTAATTTTAGAGTTCTTAACTTGACTAGTTTTCTCATGCATAATAGCTAGCTTATCCCACATTTGCTTAGCGGCATCACAACCGGAAATCTTATCATACTCACTAGGCGAGAGCGCACAAGTTATGGAAGTCATAGCTCTACAATTTAGAGAAAAAACATGGCGTTCATCCGTGTCAAGTTCTTCTACAAGTTTATCTAAGCCATTTCTCCTAGGCGTTTTATAGCATTTACTAATGTTAATCCATTGGTCTATTTCATAACCACAAACAAAATTTTTCATGAGATCTCTCCAATAGGGATAGTTTGTACCGTCAAAGAACGGGGGGCCTGGTTATGGATTTTGAGTCGGCGTACGAAGACATGTTGGATCTTTAAACTAAAAATCGTTAGATTTTATAAATAGAAGAGTTAGGCTCTGATACCAATTGTTGGTCCGTAAGTGTCTAAACCTTAGAGGGGGGTGAATAAGTTTTACGTACGATTTTCGCAGAATAAAAACTATGAGTTATTAACTAAGCTAATCAGTAGATTTTATAACTAAACAATTTCTTTAACTATTTATTGCTAGTTTAAGCTATGCAAGCAATCAATATAAGCAATAAATAAGTGCGGAAAGTAAAAGTTAAGGGAAAAGAAATAACACAAGATTTATAGAGGTTCGGCAAAACGAGCCTACTCCTCTCCTCGGTATTCACACTACCGAGTGTTTCACTACAATCTTCTTTTCAAGATTACACCCTAACGAGCTAATCGACCGATTAAGCTCCCCCTCACTCTATGAGTATCCTGAATGAAAAGACCTAGAGCTTTTAAGCTACACTTGCTTACAAAGCCTCTACCCGATCACTCGCTCACAAATGAGTTTATAATTTACTCTTACATGTTTGAATTTGAAATGAATCACTCACTAACAAATAATATCTTGGTGTCTATAAGATTACAATAATATTACACTCAAGAATATTTATGAATAAAAGTGAGAGAAGAATTTGTAGTATAAACTTGTGTATGATCTTGAATTTGATAGCTTGAATTTGTGTGTGAATTGGGGTGATCTCCAACAATGAATTTGGGGGCTATTTGAAGGAGAATAGGTCTTGTTACCGTTGTATGAAGTGTTATGCTTTTATCCAATGGTTTTAAGCAGTTTTCCAATTTCCCAGAATAAGTCAAAAAACACTTTTTGAATTTCGCAGAAAACGATCGGTCGTTTCTGAAAAACGATCGGTCGTTTTTATCATGGACTTTCTGGAAGAAATTTGACCAAAAACGATCGGTCGTCTTGGCCATTTCAATCGGTCATGTTTCAGACGACCTCACTGGAAGAATTTGGACAAAAAATGATCGGTTGTTTTTCCAAAACGATAGGTCGTTTTTCCTGGCAGTTTCTCGGTTTTCTCGTTATTCTTCGAAGGCTCGTAACTTGTTCGTTTTGAGTCCGATTGAGGTTCCGTTTGAACCGATGGCTTCGTATTTACGTAATCTATCATTTCAAACCTTTAACACGCTAGATAAATGATTATTACGCAAAACGAGCGTTTATTATGTTTTACAAATTTTGTTATTATCAAAACAATCGATTAGAAGAACATCGTTCAACAGTTAAATTTTACATGTTAAATATTTACACATCATCATTTAATTATTTGTTAAATGACACATGTATATATTAATTTTAACCCTCACATTAGTTTGTTAGTTTAACAATTTTATCTAATTTTTTAATTAAAATATATAATTATTAAAAGCCCCAACTTCCATCGGTTTTAAACCAAAAATTAGTGACTGATATATAGGAATTAACATTCAATTATAGTAGTGGTTCAATTTTTTTTACCACCTCATCAATTAAAATAGTTGTTAAAGATACGAGTATCTACCATATATGTTTTATCTTTTTTGTTAACTAAAATTGTTATATAACAATACATTTTTTTCTCTCAATTAATTATGTTAAAATATGTGTTATATTTATAGTTGTTAAAAAATTAGTTAAATATAACAATATTTTTAATGTTTGTAATTGATGATGTGACAACCATTACACAAAAAGTTATTAATTGTTAATCTATCATCTGTGTTTCACGTTGATAACTCCTCCATATTTTAGCGAAGATTACAAAATCACTAATTAATAAGCTTTAAATTAATAATTAGTTTTAGTTTAAATTAGATAAATTTGTTAAGTTAAAACACTAATTTGAATGTTAAATTTAAGTTACACATGTGTCATTTAACATGTAATTAAATAATGATGTGATAAATTTAATTATGTTAAAATTAACACAACTATTATGGATGCTCTAACAAGTTTTTTTTAACAAAGTTAAAGTTAACGATATCTTAAAAATAGGGGCAGTTCCTTTTTATTACATAATATGAAACTTAATTCTTATTTGCTATTAGTCCAAAAATAATCATTCACATTTGGTGCCACTTTGGTCTCATTCAATTCGCTACGCTCTTATTCACTTCGGTGAAAGAAAAAATTAAAATTCCAAAATAAAAGATAGAAAATAACAAATAAAAATTAACAAATATATTTTAAAATGAAAAAAATAATAATAATAAAACAATCATTTAATTCAAGACTTTTAAGTGAATAGACCAATCAAAATATCGTAACTCTAAAAACCCAAACAATATCTCATTCACTTTAATACATTGAATGAATCAAACAAAAATTGATTCACTTCAAAATATCAAAAATAACCTAATTAATCTAAGATTTTAAAGTGAATACACAAAACAAATTAAATTTCATTCACTTTGAGATATTGAAACGACAAAGGGATCAGATCCGTGGTGTGTGGTGTGGGCGGAGGTCCGACGATGGACGGATATAGTGGGAGAGAGAATGGGTCATGAGAGTGTGAGAAATAGATTATTATACACCAAAATAGAATTAATATTTGCTAATTGTTATTATGATTTTTTTGAGAATTACTTTCGAAAAGTTACGCTAAAAGCTAATTAAAAATGTGACAATGTAGAGTTTATGTTATTTGTAATTGGCTCAAGTGAGGGTAAAAAATTTATAACTACATTCAGATTATTCTTGTTTAGATTATTTTTATTAAAAAAAGTATTATCTGTTTTAAAATAAGACTAAATTTATAACTTTTTTTTTTTTTGGACTAAAAACGTTGTTTTTCTTTGGAAAATATGTTGAGTTAAAAAGAGCAAAGAAACCCCATGATCAATATGCACTCCGAATTTCCCAAGTCATATATTACTATATATTTAATCGTGAGTTTTCTTTTTAAACCCCATTGGCCTTAACCTTAACTCCGAAAAATATCTTTGCTTAATATAAATAAGTATCGGAGTAAAAAGTACTAATTTTATTATTCATAAAACAATATATATTTAGATTGAACCTGCTATTCAAAAAACAACCCTACTTACTTCTTGAGCTTTATAAACAACTAGAAATTTTCAATAAACAAATAATAGGCATCAGTTTTGTTTGGCTTACAATCTGCGTTCACAAACACTTGGGTATGCCGATCGACTTACATTCTTATAGCAAAGGCCAGACCTGGTTAGATTGTCAATGACACTGTTGATAATGAATCGCCTAGATAACTGAGTCGTGACTGAAGAGGATTTCGTTATAAAAATTGCAGACAGATTGTTGTTTGGTTTCAGAAGCTTATCGATCTGCTGAGTTTTAGATTTTTACCTATATTGGATTCTGAAAGGATGATTTGTTCAATAACAGATTTTAATCGTTTTGTATGTTTTTGATATTTAGGTACGTAGATCTGAGCCCTTCTTTTATTTCGAAAATACGTATTTGATGTTTAACCAAACTCAAAGATATTAAATTTTAGCATTTTAGTCGTCTTCTTATTTATGAGAAAGAAATTGGTTTGATCAATCGGTAAGCCTATATTTTTTCATACTAAAATTAACGTAAACTAAAAATGGTCGACCAAGTTTATTGAATTTTCGTAGGAGCACTTCATGAAAACTCATCTTTCTGTTCTTGAATTTTCCTTTGTCTCTTTTTTTGGTTAGGGACTCTCAGTAGTGACCAAAGATGAAGAAAGGGTATTCCAAAGAGAAGAACAAGAGAAACAAGGAAAGATTCAAGAACTCGAAGGAACATTCAGAGAAGGCACTTGTCTGCAATGATAATCTCCTCAGAGAAATCTTTTTATGCGTAAAACCACTCATTCGATTCAAGTGTGTATCGAAGTTTTGGCTTTCGCTCATATCCGACCCAAAATTCTGCTACAACCATGCTCGTCAAAACTCCAACTCCATGGTATCATGTATTTACTTTCTTACTAGCACTTATTACCGATTTCCAGAGGGAAACATAAGCCCATATATATATATATATATATATATATATCCATCAAGAAAAGAAGCCTTCCGAAATTGAAGTACCTTGGCCCTAGAATGACAATTGTAAATGCCTGTAATGGCTTAATACTGTATTTAGATGGTACCCAATATATTGTCTGCAATCCAATCACAAGAAAATATAAAGCAATACATAATTATCATCCCGGCCGATGTCACTTTATCTAATGGCATTGGCATTGCTTGTTTAGTATTTGATCCTTGGAAATCAAATCAATACAGAGTCGTCCGGTTTTTGCTCGACATTGAGAGAGACTACAGGGGTACATGTATATTCCTCTGAAAATTCTTCTTGGAAACAAGTGCATATTACCAAAGCACAAGCATGACTACCTATTAGTAAAATCGTATTCTGGAATGGATCCTTAAACTGCGTAAGCATGAATTGGGTTACGAGTTGTCACATTCAATTGAATGTTGATACAGAGAAAATAACATCAACACCACTTCCTCCGGATATTACTCTTATATATGATGATATATATTTTGGAAGTTGCCGAATGCACCTGTTTCTTGTTATCCGTCCGATTTTTGAGACAAAGTTAACAATCTTTGAGATGGAGAGCAGTGCTAAAGGTTGGGTCAAGAAGCACCAGCTCCATCTTGATCTGTATAAGTGTGTAGGATAAAAAAAATTCCCTCAGAGGTTGCTTGATTTCAACTTTGGCATTCACGTCTACTCTATTATCAAGGGAAATTATTGTGATGATATTTTGCTTATATTAGCTTTTGGTGGGAAAATTGTATCCTTGAGTACGAATAACAAGACAATGGAAGTGCTTGCTCATCTTTATCATTCTGCATATTTTCGAAGACTTGATCGTGCTTATGAGTTATTTGAAACCTTATCTCCAGTAGTCATTTATCTTTATGAGTCTAATTAAAAAGAGTATCTCATACTTTCACACACATCCCATGATGATTGAATTCAACACCTTCTATTTAAAATTGATAATTTTGACAAATAAGCTTAGTTAGACACTTTTTTTTTTATTAAATTATCGAACAATAAAAAGGAGAATACGAACATGAGCTTGTGTCGTTTCCTAGCTCGTGGGATCTTCGGTGTTCAATAGCTTTACTTTTCCCGGGACTTTTGTTCTAGAATCTTTTCAGGTAAGTTCGTCAATTGATTTATGTTTGTTCCTTCCCAGTTTTTGTATCCTTACCTAGCCGGATGAGAATTTTTAAGGCCTATATATAGTATTGTTTTGAGTTTTCTTTCAAACACTTGTCATTAGCATTACGAAATTTACATTAACTATTTCGAAAAGATTTTTCTTGATTAACATTTTAGCTTTATTCTGATCAGCTTGAATGAATGACTATGGTTAACACTATTGCGGATATATTTATGCGTCGTTAATCCTGCTTAACTATAGCTTCTATGATTATCCGAGCTTATTGTGCAATTAGCTGTTGATGTAGGTTTGTTTCATAAGTGCATGTTTTGATGTTTGTATGAGTCTGTTTTTCGGTATAGTTCTCCTTGTTAGTTAATGAAATCAGATTACAAGAAAAAAAGAGTTCATACTTTTAACAGAATAGAGGGCATCTTGCAAGTTACAATAAGCACCAAAATATGGAACTAAGTACAATGTATGCAATTAACTGTTCTATATGGTTTGCAAAAAGTAAAAACCTTGTTACATGATTTACTATATGAATTGACGTACTAGAAAGATACAAAGTTACTGCGGGTGTAAATTTAATACTGGAGCAGGCAAGTAAACTAAAATTATGGTCTAGTGGCTAATTAGTATTCTCCAATATCAGAAACCCAAAGGATTATATACCTGATAACAAGAACAAACCCAAAAGAATTTAATTCTACAACTCCCAAACGGAGCATAAGTATTATCGTGTCCTCGAGTACGTATCCAACTCACTCCACATGTATATACTCCTAATATTTAATTTTATTTACATACAGACCCCGCAGAATGGTAGCAAGGATGTACTTGGAGGACTACACAATCTATCGGGCAATGGGCAAGAACATCTCATTATAGGTTTCTCGACATACATCCAACCCTCTCCAAGATACTTGAGGGGAAATATTTATTGTACTGGCAACGGGCTCAAGGCAAACCAAATGACTGTAAAAGAAATTGGGAGGATGATTATTGCACCACCTTGTCCTTCAGAGTTATTTTATGCGCAAGAGTCAAAAAACTAAAGTACAAATATTAGGGTGCATACGATTTACAAATCAAAATGAATAGCCAGCCACCCAAGGCCTGACCATGCAGGACGAACGAACGACACACAGTACGAATATATTGAACACCTAAATATAGAACCACAGAAGATAAAACCGGACAACTTCCTAATATTATTGAACATCTGAATACCCTTGAAAGAGACTGTATAGCAATAGATTCATGGCAAATTTTTTTATTTTTTTTTAAACAAGATTCATAGCAATTAATCATCAAAAAAATCCGGCCGAACAACTTCCGTTTGTCGCCCGAAGCAAACAAAAGACATTAAGACACCTATCCATGCCAACCACGGAATACATAAATCACACAACTGCTTAAATGCACTCAACTTGGCTAATGATAAGCCTCTTGATGTTAGCTACTTAGCTGTATAACAGAACTCGTTTTGCAATGAAGATAAGCTCAGTGACTATGCTAATGCTAAGCAAACAAAATAAAGATAAGCTCAGTGACTATGCTAATGCTAAGCAAACAAAATAAAGATAAGCTCAGTGACTATGCTAAGCAAACAACAGTCTCAGTTAAACACGCTATTATATTTATGTCCTTAAAGATACAGTCACAAAATAAAGACCCCAATCAGATTCACAAATTACATTTTTGAAATTTCTTTAAAATAGATTAACAAGTAAAACTACTCTAAAACCATATCCATTTACACTTCTGAACAGATCATAAAATTTGACTATGTCAACCAGGAAACACGATAGCCATTCTCAACAAGAAATACACAGGAATCGTTCACATCAACTAGGGAAACGAAACTTATATAGTAAATATAGTTAACCGATTGAATTCATGGCACCAATAAGATAAGATCATATATATTCATCTAACCTTTCAGGCTGGTTTTAGGTAGTCACGGAAGGAAAACAAAGAAGTCGGTACCTAGGGGAGATGAACCAAAACATACTAGCAGGTTTTAGAAATAGAGTCTGTTACAATATAGAAACCATAAACAGGAAAGACGAACTTGTAAAGCACATATATTTTACACAGTCGGATATATTAATATAATAGACATCATAGTCCATATGACACTACCTATCAGGCTATCACTTAATACACTATGTTGAGAAAATAGAAGTAAAGACGAAGATGTTGAAACAGAGGCACCATCATGTTCACAGTTTCCCAGTCGTGGTCAGGGTAATAGATAATGATATATCGTCTCATAAGTTAAATCCTTATGACCATATAAATATTACCGAGTGCCTCTTTGGAACAGTCATCTTATTTGACTGTTTATGAAATAGTCACCTTAACCACCGTTAGATTAAAAAAAAAAATGGACGGTTAGATAATTTTTTTCAATAACTAATTTTTTTTTAATATTTTCAACAAATTAGAATTTGATAAATTAAAAATAAATTATACAACACACTAAAAACTCAAATAAAAATATAGGGAGACCTACCCTAAACTCAAATACTAATCAAAAATAATTTTTTTTTTATACATTTGACACATTATTATGCTAACGGATTGTGAACCAGTCATATAGGCTGACTGTTCCCTAATAATTCCCATATTAACTGCTTTTAAAGACCAAATGTTATTTATATGCTATGGTCATTTCTCACAAACACTATTATACACCAATGCAAAATCTCTCTTGTCAGGCTAGTCCTTGTGGGTTTCGTCAGATCAAGACTTGTTCCTTGGCAATCACATCTTTAAAGCATGTTAGTTGGCTTGTTTGGGTCTACAAGTGCATGGTGGGATTAGTGAAAAACTAAACTTAAAATATGCTTCCAAACATGCTCGTTAAATCGAAAGCGAGCTTTTGCGACTGAATTTAACTCAGCGACTCAGCCTTATAATTCAAGTGTATTTAATCTATTCTCAAAAAGAAGAAAAAAAGAACACTGGCTGGTACGTTTAGAAACCTAGATTGCGCTTGAGCCTAATGACGTAGTAAAGGGAAAAAGATATTTAAAAACAATAAACATGATTGTGTTTTGTATAACACCCTTTCTCTGCTTGGAAGATCGCAGTTGTAGCTCAACCAAACTCTATTCACCTCATAAATGAAAGAAAATAGGTCAAAATGTGTCAACACCACACACATTGGTGCTTCTATATTGCCAACATTGACTTGATCTCAACAAAACAAGTATTTTTTTTTTTTTTTAATGTTAAGTTTTGAGAACTACAAACCAAGCAGTTGTGATTATCTGTTTGATTTAATCAAAGTCTCAGACCCTAAACCAATGAGGCCAATGAAGGCACCAATTGCACAACAAGATCAATAATTTGTGAGTTTTTTTAATTTTTACAAAACCAATCAGATCATCACAGCTGCTTGGTTTAGGAACACAAAATGGTATGGGAACACAAGCTACAGAATTCCTCCAATCCATCCTAATGATGCAAGCATCCTGCGGCGAGATTGTAAAAACAAACTACTACGCAACATTCACTCAATTACCCAAATAATTAGCAACATGCAAGCAACAATAGCAAGGCGATGTTTCTACAAAGCAATTTTCTACTAAAAAAAGCAAAGCAGGCAATTCCCTGGTGCAATTTACATAGCTGTATTTTTTAGAAACGGAGTTGGTTACAGTATGGAAACGATAAACAGGAAATGCGACCTTGTAGAAATAAGGGAAACAGGAAGGATGCACATTCAAATAAAAGAATATATAAACTATGATAGAAGAAAAAAGGTGAGGACAAGGATGAATATACATCTATGAAATACTCCAACGGTACTATAAAACATCATTAACAGTTAACACTATAAAATAATTTTAAGTTTTTAAAAAGGAGTTTCTTTGTAGTAAAGGTGTCATTTTTTCAAATCAATACAATCTCCGGAAGTGAAGAATTTCCTTAAAGGAAACTTGTTTAGGAAATAAAGCGTTCTTCATATCTAAGAGAAATTAAGTATGCAAGTGGTATACTGATATCAAAGTACATCTCCAGAAAAATGGTTAACAACCGGATTGCATAGCTATTTTCAACGTTAACCAAATATAAATTGCTGTATTATTCATTGAAACCAATGGAATCCACGTGGTTCTTTGAGCTTTTAGGCAAGGCATCATTGGAACGTATTTATTCAACACAACCAACAATGCAAGTCAAGTAGAGCTACTTCAAACCTTACAAAACAAATTATTTACTTACTTAAAAAAACTTTTAGATAATGAAGACAAAAATAAATAAAAAATGTATCAATAAGAACAAGGAAGAAAATAGGTGGAGAGAGTCGGGAGATAAAGTCTCTCCCAATTTGATAAAAGTTGGCGAAAAAGTAACTTTTTTTTTATGTTTTTTGGTTAAATCTTCAACTAATCAATATATTCAAACTCATCTTCTCTCAAATGTGTGAGAACTTAACGCTACCTTTCCCTTCCACCTCAACATTAAACTCGATTTAAACATATAATTAACAACTAGAGCTACATAAACTAAAAGAGCATTAAAACTTGTACACATAAATCATTATAATTCATACCAGTGGCAAGTCAATAACAACATATATCTATAACAAAAAACACCAAAACGACACAATTAATCAATATATTTAAACTCATCTTCCCTCAAATGCGCGAAGAATCTAACGCTCCCTTTCCCTTCCACGCCAACAATAAACTCAATTCTAAACGGATATTTAACCACAACTAGAGCTAACATTAAAACTTCTACACATGAATCGTTATAATTCGTACCAGTGGCAAGTCAATAACAACAACATATATCTATAATAACAAAAACACCCAAAACAACAACAATTAATCTATATACTCAAACTCATCTTCTCTCAAATGCGCGAAGAATTTAACGCTCCCTTTCCCGTCCACCTCGACAATAAACTCGACTTTAAATGGATAATTAACAACAACTAGAGCTACATAAACTATACGAGCATTAAAACTCATAAGACATAAATCATAGTAATTCATTCCAGTGGCAAGTCAATAACAACAACATATATCTATAACAAAAAACACCAACTAATCAATATATTCAAACTCATCTTCTCCCAAATGCACGAAGAATTTAACGCTCCCTTTCCCCTCCACCTCGACAACAAACTCGACTTTAAACGGATAATTCGCCGAGATCCTCTTCCCTTTCCACATGGCAACATAGCTCTTCAATTTCCCCTCTCTACCAGTAATCGAAATCTCGGGTGCTTTCGTCACGTGGTACACTTTAAGGTCAGCCGTAACCCTAACTTTAGATCCGATCTTCTTCTCCACCGCCGCTTCCTCTTCCTCCTCCTTCGTCATCACCGCCTCCGCCGACGAAGCCCTGACGGAGATTCTAGAGAGAGAGATCTGACGGAGAGAGAGAGTGGGAAGAGGTGGTTTTAGAGAGAGAAAGAGGCCGGGAGGGGTTAGAGAGGGAGTGGGTAAGGGGGTGGTGGAGATTAGAGATGGAGATAACGCCATTTTTTAATATTATGGGTTATGTATGTGTTTTGTGTGGTGTTTTTCTCTCACTGTATAGATTGGGGATTACTGTGTTTTGTGTGTTTGTGACCTTGTGTGGTCTGGTGTGGTCTTTTTATGGTTACCCATTTTTTTGTATTTTATTTTTTGTGATTTTAGTTTTTTGTATTTATCTTGGGTTTTTTATTTATTATTTATTCTGTATATTTTTGGTATTTTTTCGAATTCTCGATTTTTAAAAAAAAATTCGGTATTTTTTTTGGTTTTTTTCCAATTTTTTTTTTACTTTTTGAGTTTTTTGTTTTTTTATTGTATAATTAGGTATAAGACTAATATTTAATTAGTTTTAAAAATAATTGATTAATTTTTAATTTTTAAATAATTTTATTTGCATGTACAAACTCTTAATTAACCCAATTAAATTTGAATATTTTGAGGGAAATTGAGAGATTTTTTGTTGAAAATATTGGGATGACTGTAATATTGGTCATCAAATATTGGGATGACTGTAATATTGGTCATCTCCTGATCCGATTAATGTGGATGAGAGATGAAATTGGCACGTCATGGGTACGATGTTTTTGACACGTGGATTTTTTAAAGATTTATTTATTTTTGGGTAAATAAATTTATAAATAACATATGAAAGCTGCTGTCAAGCTTATTACAAAAAAGACTGCAAATGCAGCATTACAAAATGGTAAAAGCAAATACATGATCAATTCTTCAACGTTACAGCAATATAAACAAAACTTTATTAACTTTTTTCCAGTTCATTAGCGAAGTATCAATCAAAAAGAAAACATTCATCAGTGATTACTTTTACAGAATTGCTTCTGTCCTCATTTTTCTTGCACTTTTTTTACTTGCAAATATTGTAAATTGTACCAGTGACGTCAAATTTAACACCGATGCTTAGATCATTCGAGAGCACAATCATTGCGCGGAACCAATCTTCTCAACTGCTAGCTGCGATAAAGAAACCATATTTACCTTCAATTATGAACCATATAGTTTTGTAAACGGACATTCAAAATAAACACGGGCATGAATCTCAGCATCCATTTTATATAGCCAACACAACACATATTCGCACATTGCAGTCCGTCCCATGGTTGAGCTCTGTCAAGTGTTGAAAGTCTTGTTCTCTTAGCCAACCATGTAATGAAACTACATTTAGGCACACAAGGTCTATTCCAAATCCAGTCGTCCCATTGCACTACCGCTACATCTCTATTTTCTCTCAGGAAATTCCCAACCTGGAGTTATAGAGAAACCGTTCTTATCACGCCACCAAACTGTCTTATCCTCCTTAACACTTAAAGAAGGTAAAGATTTCGCTTCTGAGTGTTGTAAGTATCAATAAAGGGAACCATGGCTATTCAGATCTTTTACTTTTGCATACTCTCCTAGTCCAGAGTTGGTCACAATGTTTCCTATACATTCATTGAATTGCAAAGACATTGAACCATTGTCAAGCCATTGGACCCTTGTGGATGTTATTTTTAATGTTATACCAAAATGATTTTTTAACTTGTTTTTTGATAAATTTACGAATACATGTGAAAAAGGCGATAAGATAATCAAAATATAACGTTATAAACATGAACAAATGTGCTCTCGGGTTTGTAACCCTTATTTGAATGTCCTTTTATATATCTTAGTATTGTGTTTAGTACATGTCACGGCCCAGCCTTAAGTGTTTTGTTCTTAGAGAAACGAGAGAAACTCTATATTTGCAACTGTTTACTGTGTTTTATTGACATGAAAAATATTTTTATTATGCAGCTAAGTTTATATTTCTTTGGCAGACAATCATATATACTCAGCTGAAAACGTATTGATTTAACGTGGATGAAATTCTATAGGGTATGTATATGCTTTATACTTTTAATTAATGATAGAATAATCATCTTCTAATTCCAATTTAATTCTGTTTACTTTTGTGTTGTGAATATAAAGTGAATCAAGCACAATACTGAGGACAATTCCACAATCTAATCGTGGGGAACTGCAGCTATTCATTAAAGTTAATTTATTTAATGTTATTTTATTTTTAGAATGTATGTAGACAATTGATTGTTTGCAATAGAAAAATGTTACTCTATCATAACTCATCGTTCATGTATATACAAGCCTTTAGTTTAGAGCAAAGAAATTTAATCTAGCATGACTCAACTGGGAATTAGGGTGATTGTGAAATTATGATAGTCGAAGTGATAGATTTTAAAAGATATTGTTACTCTTTGCATAACTCAACTTAATTCGGAAAGTAGTCATTTATTAATGTTTTTGCAATGTATGCATGCATTCAATTTTTAGTATCTAGATTCCCAGAATAACCATTTACAATTCATTTTTTTGGGGATTTAAATTTTTTTAAATGACTCATTATTAACTTTTTTGTGTGATTGCTAATACTTGTATCAATGTTAAGGCGTATAAAAAACATGAGCCATTCCGAGCTAATTGAGCTAAATGATGGACATATTGAGAGCTCTTTCTTGATTCTATGAGTGGTGGTGGATAATTATTCTTAGTTGGTGAAGCGATTTATCTGGTTAATTCCGTTAACGAATGAGAGCTCAGCCTGCTAACTAGCTATGTGGATGTGACCTTCCACAACTAGATTCTTACAGAGATTATGATCTTTTAGGTCACGAAAATTTGATGCAATAACAGGTATGTGATGCCCTTAAATATTCTGACAGTATCCGATATTAATTTTAATTTGTTTCCGTGTATTTCACTATAAAGAAATAAATCACTATAGAATTTCATTTGTTTCTTGATCGCATATAACCAAAATATACGATGTGTTTACATATTATAGTGTATGGATGAGAGTCGCAAATAAAACATGAAATAGATTACTAGCTAGTTAAAGATGGGCAGAGCCGTCTCCTTATTTTTTAAGACCCTTAACATGATATCAATTCTATATTTATTGATTTTTTAACTTTATATCAAAATAAAGGTAATTGAAAAAATAAATTGTCCACTACAACTTATTTTAAACTATCAAACTTTGTGTATATATGGAAAAAAGTTTATGATGTGATAATTGTAAATGTTTTTTTAAAGCTATATCTAATCTTGTTGAGTTTTTAAAATTTTATAATAATGGTATCAGTTTTTTCAGTAAAAAAAACCGTTTCCATAAATCAATAGAAAAAAATCTTACTTATCAAAATATACATGAATTGTTTGACAAAAACTTAAAAAAGCTAATTTTTAACATATTGATTTTTGACATCAGGTAATAACATTTTTTTTCCAATCAAAATAACTTTATAAGTGTTGTGTGACATATTAGTTCGGTATATGTATATATGAGAAATGTATATATATAGAGAGATAAATATAAAGAGACAACAACATGGTCTTTATTAATCAGAATGTGTATGAATGAATGTGAAATATAAGACCCATAACCCTCTTTATATAGATAGATGGGTAGGGTTACAAGCCCACTTGGGTCCATAAATTATAAGCCCAAGAGTCCAATAATATCCTACAACACTCCCCCTTTGGACGTCTTGATTTCTTCGTCTTCATGCAGTCGATCTGAGTCGAGTTCATTCGCAGTGCTAAACACATAAAAACCTTAGGGACGAAAAACCCAGTGTGGGACAAAACCGGTACCTAGGAGAAATTGTGTAGCCCAATGATATAGGCCGAAATATCATGTAAGTAACTAACCACAAAACAGTGTGCCTCATCAAAACATTGTCAGAGCAAACCCAATGGGAATATCTCTGATCAAAGGAAAAAGAGTGCAACAATGGTAGTAGTAGAGATCAACCACAAAATAGGTGACTCATCAAAACCTTGCTAGAGTAAACCCAGTGGGGAAAAAAATCTCTAGTCGAAAGACAAAAGAGTACACAGTGGTAAGAAGTATACAACATGATACTCCCCCTAATTTCATCAATCTTAAGTGAGATAAGATGAGAACGTGTCTCGCTAAAAAACTTGCCAAGGAAAACCCAGTGAGAAAAAATCTTGGTCTAAGGACAAAAAGGGGACACGAGCATGCGACTGGATGCTCCCCCTCACTTGCACACGACAGGGTGCGAGGATTTCGACTAAGTAGTAATTAGTGCAATAAGCATTCACATGGATGCTCCCCCTCACTTGCACACGACATGGTGCAAGGATTTCATATTTCAATAAAGAGTACGAGCATTCGACTGGATGCCTCATTTACTTGCACACGACTGTATGCAAGAAAATATAACGTGGAATAAAACGAGCATTCGACAGGATGCTCTTAAACTTCATATGTGAAGATTCATTTCGACGATAAATGCTAAATAACATAATGTAGTCATGTCTCTCTTGATCGATAACAACAAGTTGTCTTCTATAACAAGTGTTTTATCTGGATCGTGAGACAGAGCATATGTAATTCAAATATGGCTAATACTAGCTCGAAGCCATATACACTTTCTAGTCGTCTCATAGAGCACGAGATCAGAGTGATTCGTTTGGAGTCATTTCAACACCTCCAAAATATCGCCTTATTTCTAATGGTAAGGACAGACCATGTTAGGAATATCCCTTATGCGGGTCTGATAAGTAACCGACATCGGTATAACCGAAAAAGGGTTGCGTTAATTCAAGTACCAAAGGGGGTAGGTACACTCGATGACGCAAAATGGGATAAGACAAGCCCTCATCCACAATTAACTTAAGGTAATGGGAAAATGTCTTTTATGCCATTTCGATGGCAGCGTGTTAGCGCGATTCTGTGTCGAGATATACCATTCACAGCAGACAAGATGTTCGTCCTAGCACATTAGACCAAGTACAATAATGCGCTTATTGTACTTAGATATGAACATCATGGTTCAATATCTCTTCATCGTCACATCAGGGACGGACTGAGTCTATATCAATGTCTAGTGATCGAATGATCATGGGAGAATCTGACGACCTAGCGTCATAATGACTAAAACGTCATAACACCTTCTGGGTGTAGTCTGAATAATGGACTTAGATTCAATCTTTACGGGACTCGATCATCGGGCCGAGTCACTACCGTGTCTTCCCAAGATCCTTCATCTCGAAGGCAAATCCAAAAATGGATCGCGTAATAAAAACACGCAAGGGCATAATACTTGTTCAAGTATCCCAAGCTGATCAAGTACACACTTAGGCGGGTATACCACATCCGCTCGGATTATATTAATCCATATAGTGAACGTCTCATTTAATTGAGATCGTGTTCCATGGTCAGGAACTACTTGATTCAAGCATTATGAAGTCACACAGGGACCTTCATCTATATCTCTTTGTCTAAATCCCCATAGAGATAAAACCGTGACCACATTCATGGCTGCATACTCAGTTTTCCGGAAACTACTAAACTGATAAATTAGGGGACCGTTATAACGTCCATTACGAGGAAATCAACCATCTCGTAATCAATTTCAAGGTGTGAGAGAAGCCTTGCGCTACTAGGCGAGCATTCTACAATCTCATTATTCTCATAACTCTTCCTTACGAATAACCAAATAAACGAACTCGTTTAACATTGGTGGTGTTGGAGCTACAGGTCCGAACACACTTTCACTAAGGAGTTTACTTGGATTGCAAGTTTCCATTAGTACAGTCTATTCTCCGTTGACTTCAGGCAACGGTACATGATTCTCTGTCATAATTTGCTCATATTATCAGTCGTCACCGAATATATGAACAAGTAATCAATGACAGTCTCGTTTCGCTTCAATATCGTCTAAGATATCATGATCGACAGATATTTCGAGATTTTTAGGATGAGGAGGAAATCACACATCTCCTTGCTCCTTTATAATCTCGTGCGACAAACGAGTTTCAGTTCACCACCTCTGGGGCTGAACGAATTAGGAACTGGTCAACTTCCTCATATTTTAGGAAGGACGAGAGACTGACGGCCGACGGCAGCGTCCTTTACTTGGCGGGTTCGGCGAAAGCAACGTGTTACGACAGGAACACGGCGTCCGGCAGGGACGTCTATCCTTGCAAGCATTTTGCAGCAGGTATAAATGATCTCGTGACATCTCATAAAGTCATTAAATGCATCTGACATTTAGTTAGACTTGATGGAGTCTATGAACTTACTTATCACTAAGTGCAGTTTTGGGGATCAAGCTAAGACTGAGTGGGTTATGCCACGCTACTTCACGTCGTTTCTTATCAACGGTAACATGCAAATCTCCCCTTAACGACTGGGAGAACAGTCTTAGCGATGTCACTTTCACATATCATACGGTAAAGAGATCGCTTGCCAAGGTTACTCTATCAAATGATAGGCAGGGGATTCATAATCGACTTATGTCCCCTTCAGAGGTCCATATTTTGAACGCTATAGCGGCTCAATCAAAATATTAATTAAGCACTCTGAACACGCGTTAATATGAGACTTCTGGCTCATAACCAGTAACCAGTTGGTACGCATATGGTGTCTGAGTATCTATGAGCCTTATAACGGACCAATGCAGCAAAATAGCATAACCCCATACGAAAATATAAATCTTGGTGCGCAAGACCAAGAAGTGCGTGCAATCATTTGCAGTCGTATCATCAAACTTTTCGTGAGTCCATATGGGTCTGAACATAATCGACATGATGTTCAATTTCCAAACTCAAGTAATTCAAATCGAAATTTCGATTCTTACCCTTCGGTATTATCAAGTCGACTAGACTTTTCAGGATAATCCGGATCATGAGCCATCAACTTAATGATAAGGCTAAGAGTTTGGGAAGTGCTGCATTTATGTGGACAACAGTAAAATATGACCATATTGTCGATGCATCAACCATAACCATTTATATTTATGGTCCGTTTTATGGTTGGATAAGTCCACAATAACTCCTTCATTTCTTTACAAGAATTCTACGAGTTCATTTCGTGATCTTTACACATACTAGTCTTTCAAAATGAGCATTAGTGGCATGAATTTTGGATTAATCACGAAATATATTGTCAGAGAGAATCCAAATACGATGCGATTATAAATCAAGCATCGTCTTTTGACATGAGAATATCTCATCCGGTCAATGTCACAATATCAAAATGCTCTTATCAATCGACGACAGGCGAATGATAGTACAGACAATCATGTCTTAGCATCTAAATCATTTATCATTTCGACGGCAGGCGAAATGATAAGTTAACTTTAAATACTTTAAAAAATGTGGTAGCAACCACTTGAAAGACATTTCAACTTCTCTAAAATATGCTTTTGGTCACACTGAATGGAGGCTATGTAAAGAAATTTCAATTCTTTCATGAACTATTACCAGATAACACTGGTTTTCTCGAATATTTTATAACTCAACAAGGTACGGCAGGACCTACATGAGTATAAAATCTCATATTTGACAAATCAATTTGGTTTTACCAAAGATTTTGATTTGGAACGACAGGTCCATAATCATTGTCACAAAGGACTGTTTTAGGCAAGTAGTTGGTGAAATTATGTGGTACACTGTTACCCACTATTTAAAAAAAAAACTACCCCACAAATATTGCCTAAAATTTCATAATTTAAAGTTTCGTCACATTTGTCAAAGGAATTTCCTCAAAACATTTTAAATTATTTTGAGAAATTTCGTAAACAGGCAAAACATAATCCAAAAGTATGTCCAAATGGAAAAATCATAATTCAAACGGAAAAACATAATCCAGATGAGCGAAAAAATGGCTCAATGATTTATCAAAATTAATAAATAAATGTACCAAACTTATTTGAGCCACAAAACCGGGGTCCTCAAGGGTTTTCTTTCAGTTATTTTTAACCACATTAGCATCGGTTTTTTCACCGTTATAATAGTTTTGAACTATTTAAGGAGTAACCGTGCATGACCTTTGTCTTTATAACATAGAGTTGCATCCTTGAGCATTATCTCTTTTTTTGTGACAACGGGCCATATTGTTCCTTTCAATTACTGTCTTGGAGCCACAGGTTTTCAATTTTAACGATTGTCTAAAATCTCTCTTGGCTAAGCGATTCATCGGGATCGCGACAGTTTGAGACAAATAACACTTGTCTCGGTTCTCGATCCGTGAAAAAAAAATATACACGAAGAGCATTAATATCAGGCAAACAATTCGCCATTGACCCAATAGGATTAAAACTACTCACCGGGGTAATTTTCTTATCCAATAACATATGGGCGATAAAGGAACATGGTGAATATAAATTCACGATACAACTTATGGAATACAATTTCCAAGCTAGTATTTTGGTGAAGGATTGTTCCAATATGACAATTTCAGATATTTGTTCACCATCGACGTCATCACGTCTCAAATGTGGCGGCGGAATATCATCAACGCATTATCTTTCATCTCGCTAGTAACAACAAACTCGTATTTTACTCATCAAAGATGGCATCTAAAAAAAATTGGGCATCACATTTTTCACACATCAGGGTGAGTAACATGTGGTGACGGATTAAAATCAACGTTTAAACAGTCATTTCGCAAGAGATATGTATATATATAGAGAGAGAAATATAAAGAGACAACAACATGGTCTTTATTAATCAGAATGTGTATGAATGAATGTGAAATACAAGACCTCTAATTCTCTTTATATAGATAGATGGGTAGAGTTACAAGCCCACTTGGGCCCATAAAGTATAAGCTCAAGAGTCCAATAATATCCTACAATAATAAGATATTTTTTTGATAAATTTTCAAAATATCATATTTAAACGAGAAAATAACACGTCACGTATACGAATAAAGTTTAATTGAGATAAGATCAATATTTATTTAAATTATTAAAATGGTGGTGAGAAATCTACCAAAATCTTCAAAATGTGTGACCCTTTTACTTTTAACTTTTCTACTTATATTCGTTCAAAATCTATATTTTTAAAATTTAATAAAAACAGTGATACAAACACATGACTTTTTAAAATACAAATAAAATAAAAAATCTAACAAAAAAAAGTTGATGCAAAACCTGCACAGTTATGTTTGGTAACAAAATTTTGGTCCCAAAATCAGATTTATATTTTTTGAAAATCCACTGAAAAATTAGATTTTAAAAATCTAAATTTTTTAGATTTTAAAAATATGTGAGTGTCTGATAAGTTAGATTATTCGGCTACTGAAAATATATTAACAAAATATATCACATTACAAAGAAACCAATAGCGCTCATTAAAAACTCGTAGCAACAGTTGTCCTGACTTTGTTACGTTATATTAATGATTTTTTCAAAAATTAATGAGTTATGTGTTTAGACCAACAAATCAGGTCATATTTGTTTGTATTAATTATTTTTACCCTCAATGATAGTATACTTTACAAATTATGTTGCAGATACAAGAGGTTGTAATCACTAATTTATCTTTACGTACACGGACTATATAGATTAACAGTTAGTCTCTATTTACATCCGAATAACAACGTCGAGATTTATAATCAAACACTTTATGAGCACCTCCCAATTCTCATTATTTTCAGCTTAATCAACAATAAATGATACTGCATCGGTTCCTACTTAATTGTTCATTACGAAATTATGTGAAATTTTGATAAGACAATAACTTATATCAAAATTATCGGAATAAAAAATTTCAAAAATTGATCATATAGTTCATATGTTAAATTTTATGATTAGATTTAAAAAAAAAATATTTTAAGAAATTTGATACAAGTTATAAATCGATTAAAATTGCATATAATTTTATAATGGAGAATTAAATATTAACGGACGGTGTAATAATATATCTCAGGTTCCTTAAGATTTTAATAACTTATGGACGAATGTTGAACTTCACATCAACCTTATCATTGTCATTTAATGTACCAAATAAAGAAAAGAAAAAATCATTATCATTTATATTTGTTTCAAAAAGCTCAACGTGTCCAAACATTGCATACAGTAATTCAATACTTTATTTAAAAAACGAAGCACCATTCAAATCTCTGAAATTTCCATTAGTATTTGGCCTTTTTGGTTCCCGCCTGCTAGTAAGCAACAACTTTGGTGAAAAATTGAAAATACCGACAATAATAAATTTTGCCCATGCATTTTTTATACTTGGATATAATTTTTGACTAAATTTTGTGAGTCATCTACCAAACAAATCCAAAATATCCATTCCTTAACACGTCATCGATCTCCACCTATCCTACCTCTGGTTCTTCAAACCAATACAAACCGTCGATCTCAAAACAATCAAACGGTTACGATTTTCCACGTCATCGATCTGCACCAAAACCATCTGTTCTTCTTCAAACCAATACAAACCGTCGATCATAAAACAAACAAACGGCTGAGATATACGCCAACTCATCAATCCGAGTGAAACAAATCCCACCAATCACATCCCACCGATTCCCCTACTTATATACCTACCCTTTTTATTATTATTATTCATCTTTCTCATCTCAAACAAACCCACACGAGAAAATAGAAATATCCATATATATAAAAAGCTTAAACCACCTTTTAAAAAAAATAATTAAATAATAAATCTATTTAACTATGGCACCAAAGGCGGAGAAGAAGGTAGCAGAGAAGAAACCGGCGGAGGAGAAAAAGAGCGCCGCCGCAGAGAAATCTCCGGCGGAGAAGAAACCAAAGGCCGGAAAGAAGCTCCCTAAGGAAGCTGGTGGCGCCGCCGCCGGAGAAAAGAAGAAGAGGAGAAAGGTAATTAATTATTTCTTGGGCTTATTTTGTTACGTATTTAAAAGCTCGGACTTGATTGTAAATATTTCTGCCTTTTTTCAGTTCTTGTGCTTAATTAGCTATTTTGGACAAAAAAAATATGATTTCTATCAGTTTCCCCTAATTGGTAATTTGTGTCATTTTAGTCTAGTGATATTTAACTAATTGGAAATGATTTTAAACTATTGTGTTAACTTTCCCATAATTATATGGGAACCATACCTTCCCCTTATAATTTATAATTAATCTATCAAAATAAATAAATAAATATATTGATAGGGAGAATTTATAAGGAGATTGATAACTATACCGAACAAAAACGGTTAAACAAAATTTATAAAAAAGTGTCTACAAATGCAAAATTTTAGATAAATTAATGCATATATTGCAATATCGTAATTGATATGTATATATTGCAAACTCTCTGTAACAAATTAAGTAAATACAAAATATCTGTTTGCTTTAGTTTTTTCCTCCTTTATTAATATTGAATTGTTGATTTTGATCGACATTTGATGTGATTTAATGAAAAGGCGAAGAACGTAGAGACATACAAGATATATATATTCAAGGTGCTGAAACAAGTTCATCCAGATATTGGAATATCAAGCAAAGCAATGGGAATAATGAACAGCTTTATTAATGATATCTTTGAGAAGCTTGCTCAGGAGAGTTCCCGGCTTGCTAGGTAATTATATTTATCTCTTTTATTATTATATCTGCCTTCATTTTGTTGTGTTTGATAGAATTCTTTATTATAGGTGTATTTATCATTTTATAGGACTTATTTGTAATTCAAATACTTGTCTTGTCACTTTATGAAATCAGTGTACTTATTTAAAGTTAGTTATAACAGAAAGGACCTCTTGGGAAATAAACATGATATTGTGCCGATTAAGAAGCATTTCACTGAAAATGAGTTTACTATGAGTTTTTCCTTTTTATATGTGGTGCTACTTTAATTTTGCTGATTTGTGTAATTATATTATTATTTTAATTTATCAAGTGATTAGTTTAGAAATGATCCTTTTCCAATATTAGTGTTATATCTGCCTTAATTATGTGAAATGAACATGATAATTATTTCCAATTTATCAAGTTTTGTAAGCAATTAACTGAAAATTGAGTTTTGTCCTCCCTTTCTGCTGATTTGTATGTGGTGGTTATTTAATCTTACTGATTATTGTAGTTGTATAAAGTGTGATCTGTTTAAAAAATTGGGAAATTCTGAATGTTTTTAATTTTGGGTTTAGTTGATTTTATGTTTTTATTATATTTCTAGGGCCAGTAATTCTATTGCTGGTAAATTTTTCTTAATTTCAGTCTATTTTCATTATACAAGGATTAGATTTTAATGAAATACAAGTAGTTGCCTTAATTTTGATTTTGGTGCCGTTGTTACTTTATTTTTTGTTGATCCAGTTTATTTGTGAAATAACATGTTATTTGGAAGGAATAAACTGGAAATGAACTTAGTATATCACACACTGTTAATTTTGGTTGAGGATATTCTTATAGGGGCCAATGAAACCAATAGATTTTTTGAATAAACTGATAATTTTACTGAAATTTTGTTGCTCCTGATTGATGCTCAACCAATATCAACACTGTTACTAGTATTTAGTTACCTTCTCTTAATAGTATTTTATGTATTTATATCAGGTATAACAAGAAGCCGACGATCACTTCGAGGGAGATTCAGACTGCTGTTAGGCTTGTGCTTCCTGGTGAGCTTGCTAAGCATGCAGTTTCTGAGGGTACCAAAGCTGTTACCAAATTTACCAGCTCATAGGATGTGAAATTGGGGTCTGTTTAAAGAAAATAGGAGTTTCTGAGTAGTAATGGACTTGTTTCCAATTTCGGTTGATTCAGTTTGTGGGAATGTTTCTAGGACTAGTGATTCTACTGCTAGTAGGCGGGTTTAATTTCTGTAATTTCAGTCTATTTTCAGCATGGCTCTGTTTTGGATCGGGTTATGTAAGGATCTGAATTTAATGAAATATAAGAATTTAGTTGCTTTAATTTTGTTTCTAATGTTGTTTTATTTATTTAGTTGCCTACTGTTATTCTATCTAGTTTATTGTGAAAAAAATTGATATTTGGAAGCAATAAACTGAAAATTAATTTAGTATTCCACATTGGTCCAAAAAAGTCAAGAAATTGTTATAAATTAGTCAAGATTTAACTGAAACTACAATTTTGATCTCTCCTGATATGATTCTTAACTTATCAACACCTATTGGTATCTGTAATACTGAAATTTGATCGTTCCTGATTGACGCTCATCTTGTATCAACAGTTACTAGTTTCTGTTGATACTTAATTTCAGTTGTGTTTGTTTTTGCTGCTTATTTGTTGACTGAGAAATTCATTTGATTAGTATTATGTAACTGAGAAGGGGAGATGCTTATGGTTTTGTGGTGACTCTTTTGATTGGCTAAATACCGTGTTACTGAAGGTTCCTAAATATTGAGGAAAGACTTTAGGCAATTTTCTACGAGACGTGTTGTATATATGAATTTATGGCGTATGAACTCATACTATAAGACATCTCAATTACATTGAATAATTTGTAGTAAGGTACTAAGGTTTAGTGTAAGAGAGGATAAATGTGAGCTTATTGTTAAACTTAGTTATGGTCTGTATTGGTTATGAGATTTGCACTGTCTTCTCTTTGGTTATCTGATGTATAGAGAATGAAATTGAGTAAATTTCTATTGTTTTTATGATTGCTGTTGATTAGCGGCAAAGGCGTGATTATTTCTTGCCTTTCAGCTTTGTTTGATTTGAGTTTATTTTCTGTTTTCATTGAGGTGTATTTGACACATCAAATCAACCAAGGACATCAAATAATAGCAACTCCATTTTGCTAACCTGCAATTTTCTTTTAGTCTCTTTTTAGCTTAAATAACACAGACTCGATTAGTCATGATAAGTGTTTGGTTATCTTGCTGGAGGCAAATTAAGGGCCAAATGCTTGAATTTGAGTTATTCCATATGTTTGCTTGGGGGTGAAGGTTATCTGCTTATGTATGAACGAGTTTCGTACGGTAGTACACGTGTCATATTTGGCCTAATTTCGTGCTTGACTGTGTCGCCCATAGGTTGATAATTATTACAGAAGTTTGATCTCTTCTGATTTGATGCTCAGCTTAAATCAAACTAGTATCTGTTGATACTTAAGTTTAATTGTGTTATCTTTTGCTTATTAGTTGACTGAGAAATTCCTCCGATTATTATGTAACTGAAAAGGAGAGATTCTTATGGTGACTCGTTTGATTGTCTAATACTGTGTTACTGAAGGTTCCTAAATATTGTGGAAAGACTTTACGCAATTTTCTTCGGAACGTGTTGTAAAACTGATTCTATATTGTATAAACTACATTTCAATTACAGTGATTTGCAGTAAGCATTAGTTTACAAGCTGATCGGTTTGAATTTCTTGTTAAACTTAGTTATGGTATTTATTGGTTATGAGATGTGCACTTGCTTCTGTTTGGTTATCTCATGGAACTGCTTGATTCTCTATTGATAATAAAAATGAGTAAAATTCTATCGTTTTTGTGATTGTCGTTGATTAGCTCCAACGGCGTGATTATTTCTTGCTTTTGGGATTTGTTCGATTTGAGTTTATTTTCTGTTTCTATTGATGTTTATTTAACGTGTTAAATCAACCAAGTACCTGCTATTTTCGTGTAAAAAGTAATAACTCAGTTTTGTTAACCTGCTATTTTCTTTTAGTTTCTTTTGAGCTTGATTGAATATAACAAAGACTCGACTCGTCATGTTAAGTGTTTGGTTATCATGCTATTAACAAATTAAGGGCCAGATGCTTGAGTTTGAGTTATTCCATATGTTTGCTTGGGTGTTAAGAGCAGTCACAGCAGATGCTCTATTTGTCTTCTGTTAACAAATTAAGCACTTCCAAGTTTTTGAACAGTTTGCTGCAAAATACGAAATTGAATATCAAATTTAGGCAATGCGCATCATTAAAGTTCACAATACTTGGAAAATCATCACCATAACCTTATGGACTTATTGGGTCACAAAATAATACTTAATAATTTCTACTTTGAGTGCGAGTCAAGAATATTATATGGAACCAAATCTAATTTACTCAACGGATCGAAGGTGTTAGTGAGCTTGTTTGTCTAGGCTCCCCCGCTCCAACAGAGTTTAATTGCTCGAGCTTTCAAATAGTAACTTAATAAGTTCAAGACTTATGCCAACTGCTCTAAGTCTACGCGCTGGCTAATTCGAGAATGTATGTGATCGAATTCAAAAAACCTGGTATGTTTTTTATTTTCTTTCAAACCTGTGTATCTAAAAATAATTCCTCCTATTTTAAACCAATGCATGCATTAAAAAACGTTACGTGTACGTGTTTAAGTGTAAGACAAAAATGAAACCACCCACTATTTTACAAACTAGTTAATAAAATACCCGTCTATTTTCCCTTAAATATAACATAGCAAAAAAAAAAAAACAATATTTTTCACCTAAATACCCTCCTGCTAATGGTGTCTCTCACCTAATCACTTTCAGAGCCTCAATCTGATTGTAAGTGCAAATATATATTGTTATTCATTATTTCTGTTTAATCGTTTAATCTGCTATTTAATGATAACAATTTATTTTTAGTTTCAAATAGGTTTGATATTTGATGATACATGTTTGTTTTTCCGAGCATGTTGATGGAATTAATTTTGTGCAATATATTGGGGATTTGATAATTAGGGTTGGTTTATGATTTAAACTTGTTCATTTTGTATGGGATTGATGACTAAGCTCTTATATATATATATATATATTTATAAAACTTAGGGCTTGAATTATTTGGGGTTTGATTAATTAGAACTATTCCATGAGTCAAGTTTAGTCAATAGGCTATATATTATATATTACGGTTTCTATAATTAAGGCCTGTTCACGAGTTAATTTTGTTCACTGTGTTAGGGACTTGATAATTTGAGCTTGTTCACGAGTTACAGAATTGAGGATTTTAATTTGGCGTTTCATAGCTTTTCTTAAATGGAAATATGGATAACATTAGCTATTACCACTTTTAATTTTCAGGGAATTATAAATTCTGTTCAGTCTATGTCATTTAAAGGTCTTGTAGATTATGTGCAAAATGGTGTGAAATCCTTCGTAATGCAGGCTTAAAAAAAATTGGGACCATTTCGGTTAGTGGTGGGCAAAAAATTCGTAAATCCGTCCCGTAACCCAACCCGCATGGATTGGGACGGGTTGGGATGGGTTGAATGTCCAAAAAAAATCAATCCGCCTCGTCCCAATCGGCTATATATTTTGCGGGTTGGGTTAGGGTTGAGGTTAACAAACAGCGGGTTAATCCGTCCCAATCCGTTTCAACCCGCAATATATATATATATATATATATATATATATATATATATATATATATATATATATACACACACATTGTGTGTATTTTAAGATACCAACCTTTCATTATTGTTATATTTTAGTTTTATTACTTGTTCGTGAATGTTCTAAACGTACTTTAATTGAGTTTAATTTATATTTCTGTTTGAAATATTCAATTTATTTTAAATTTTGGATTAATTATGCAAACTATGAAAAATAAATGAACAAAATAAAAATTTAAGAATCAATCTAAACTCAACCCGCCCCAACCCGCAATTTATTTTGCGGGTTGGATTGAGTTGGGTTGGAGTTTTAGTTGATATTTAAATTTCATCAATCCGCCCCAATCCGTTCTGCCATTTATTTTACGAATTGAGTTATGATTGAAATCAATCCGCCTCAATCCGACCTGTGTCCACCCCTAAATTTCCAGGGATCCAAAGTTAAACCTTTTCCTTTTTGAAATACTTGAATTCCTTATTTATTTGTGTTGGGAAATGGTTTAAAATATTTGAATGGGATGTGTTACGCAAAATGGTATGACACCCGGTATTAATCATATATCATTTTCTCTAAAACTTTATTAATTCTTCATTCAGGTTCTTGTACACAAACATAAATGACGGGAAGCTTGTCAAAAAAGAGAACAAAACTGGTGGAAGAAGTAATAGGCAATGATGATCTCCTTTTGCAAGTGCTTCTTTGTTTGCCATCAAAGTCGCTTATTAGATTCAAATGTGTATCCAAACACTGGCTCGCTCTCATCTCTGAACCTAAATTTTGTTCCAAACACACTCGTTTGTACCCCAGATCACCGACTTTGGGAATCTACTTTGAGTACATGAATTGGATTGGGTTAAAATCTGTATCAATTAACCAACCTAACCAAAAAGACATCCCAACCCTTGCGCACATTAAAAGTATGTTGGCACGTTATGATTCTGATATTATGCCAAATATTATACATGCTTATAATGGCTTGTTCTTGTTGTCTTATAGTCTCAAAAGGCCCTATGTTGTATGCAATTTTACCACTCGAACATTCGTTGTACTTCCCCAACAACCTCTCCCTGCAGAGGGTAGATTTGGTAGCTACCAATCTGCTTATTTGGTTTTTGACCCATCAATATCATCACACTTCAAAGTTGTGCTGCTCGCTCTGTCTATGGGTAAGCATGATGCATGTTTACACAATGACGATGAGTACAAAGAAAAGACTGGTTATTGCCAAGTCCGCTGTTATGAAATTGATGTGTATTCTTCGGAGACTGGTCTTTGGAAACGCATGTATTTTCGAGCAAAACGCAGTTTTGTTTATACTGATCATAAAGTTATTTGCAATGGGTCACTCCATTGGATAAGCAGAGATAAATTTCATTGTCGGTTCGAGGTTGATACATCAAAGCTTACATTTAACCCACTGCCTTCAAAGCCTCGGTCTATGGACGTGAAAAAGATTCGTTATTTTGGGGAATGTTGCGGGAATTTGTTTCTTATATTTATACCCTGGCGCAATCCAAAAATGTTCCATGTGCTTCAGTTAGATGAATATTGCAGTACTTGGAAGATTAAGTACCGTGTCAATATGACTTCTTTGATGTATTCTTTTCCAGATAGCTTTGAACGTCCGGTACAAAATGGCGTTGTCATTAAAAGTTGGAACTTCTCCGTGCTGTGCCTTGTACAAGAAGAAGAAATAAATGGTTTTGCATTGTTGTTGGCTATGCCTGGAAAAATTGTATCGTACAATTTATACAAAAACACGTTCAGAGTGCTCGACGAGTCGCCAATGCAACGATTTCCTCTTCTTGATACTGCCTACTATAAGGCTTATGCATTTCCTTTCATGGCAAACTTATCCCTCGTTTGATGGTCTCGTACAAGTACCATGTATGTACGTTTTTAAATTTCTAGAAGACTATTTTCTTTTTAAACGAGTCTATTTATATGGTGTTTTTAACTTCTTGTACTGGTTGCTCCTTGTCAATCCACATAGATATCAAGCGGGCGCAGAAGAGAAGAAGAAGAGAAATTAGGTAAAGAGCTTACAAGTTATATATATTCAAGGTGCTCAAGCAGGTCTTATCTCGATATAGGGATCTCAAGCAAGGCTATGGGGATAATGAACAGCTTTATTAATGATATATTGCAAGAGTCTTTTAGGCTTTTGCTAGGTATAAGTATACAAGAAGCCTACTATCACTTCTCGCGAGATTCAGACTACTGTCAGCTTGTCCTGCCCGGTGAGCTTGCCGAACACGCTGTCTCTGAGGGCACAAGGTGGTTACCAAATTTACCAGCTCCTAGGATAATAAATTAGGGTCTGTTAAAAGAAATAGGAATTTTGCGAGTGATGGTATTGTTAATTTCGGTTGTTTCAATTTGTGGGTATGTGAAGTTTCTAGGGCTAGTGATTGTACTGCGGGTTGATTTGTTTAATTTCAGTAATTTCTTTTGGTCTACAATCTATGTAATGATCTGGTTTGAATGAAATATAACTATTTAAGAATTGTGTAGAACCTTTTTTTAGTCAAAATTTTGCATGTATAGTTTTGCGTAGACTCTTGTATTTGTGTGGCAATCCTAATCAATGGCATCACCAGTAAAGCTAAATCAAGCAAATTCAACAACCTATATAATCACACATCCAAGTCAGATTAGCCAACTCTGACAATCAAATATCACTTCTCTTTCTCTATCTATTATACATACATGCACAATGGGGAATTCAGCAGAGGAAGAACATCCGATAAAGGCATTTGGGTGGGCGGCCACAGACACTTCCGGCGTCCTTTCGCCATTCAAATTCTCGAGAAGGTCCCATACCAATATACCATGTCTTTCATTTTATCTTCTGTATATATTGTTGTTCTAATTTGATATCTTCTATGTAACATTCTAATAAATCCCCATGCATGATATCAAACAATTTATAGATCCATGACCACGAGCATGTTTAAAGGCAATCCCTTATGCTACATGGTCTCAGCCGTTCAAAGTTCTAATTTCTCGCGCAAAAGAATTTGAATAATTGATTCAGAAAAAATAACAAAAACTAATAAACGGAGATGCCTTCTCAATTCAACTGACATATTTTTTCAACCTTTCGCCAACATTTCAATATAGAAAATGCTATTGGTCCCGTAATTACAGTGAAAGTTTTGACAGACATGCCCATTATGCTTCAGTTGCCACTTCACCTAATTAATAAGCACTGATCTTGGATTAAAATAAAAATAAAATGCCCATAATGCTGGCCGTGTGTCTGAGCTTGAGCTAAAGTCGGACTTAGTTGTTTTTTATGCTAAATGTTACCGGTTTAAACTTGTGCTGAATTTTATCTCAACATGGAATCAGTTTCATGTTTTGCTTCTTACTCTTGTTCTCTTCTTTATCATTAATGCAATTTCTTTTTCATTAAAAATTACGGGTGGTATATGGTGTCTAATGTATTTGCAGAGAAACAGGTGAAAAAGATGTGAGGTTTAAAGTTCTTTTTTGTGGAATATGCCATTCTGATCTTCATTCAGTTAAGAACGAGTGGGGAAACTCAGCTTATCCAATTGTTCCTGGGTATGTTGTACTTTATCGTTCCCTCAATTTGAAATGCTATTATGTAGATTATCGTTCGTATATAATACATACCACGATAAACACAGTCAATAATACTATGAAAATTGATTAGGTTCTACTTGATAGCATTTAAATCTATAACTAAATTTTTGCATAGGCACGAGATAGTGGGCGTAACTATAGAGGTTGGTAGCAAGGTGAAAAACTTCAAAGTTGGAGATAAAGTTGGGGTTGGTTGTATGGTCGGAGCGTGCCACTCATGTGACAGCTGTAATAACAATCTCGAAAATTATTGTCCAAAAACTGTTTTTACCTACAATTCAATTAATTATGATGGAACAAACACATACGGAGGATACTCCGATCATATGGTTGCTAATGAGCGATATATTGTCAAAATTCCCGATAATCTCCCTCTAGATGCTGCTGCTCCTCTTCTTTGTGCTGGTATCACAACTTATAGCCCTCTAAAGTATTATGGGCTCGATAAACCGGGGCTTCATATTGGTGTGGTGGGATTAGGTGGCCTTGGCCATGTCGCTGTTAAGTTTGCTAAGGCATTTGGTGCTAATGTGACTGTAATTAGCACTTCCCTTAAGAAAAAGGAGGAGGCTATCAAGCACTTAAAAGCCGATTCATTTTTGGTCAGCACTGATGCTGCTCAAATGCAGGTATTAATTCCATCTTACATATGAAGTGTATATGCAATTTACTTGTTTAAACTGAATGTGTAGGGGACAAGAGTGGGTTTCGCTATCACAAACTTGAGTTTAAGTTCTCATTCTTGTTTGCTTTATTTTTTTTCAAATTTGTGGAAATCCGAACTTTAGACATTTTTCAGAAACTTTGTTCTGATGATCGGGTATCGCCTAATTTTTGGTTTTAAAAATCAACGTATCTGATGAAGACCCACCGACCTCGAGAGAGGTCCATTTTTGGATTATTAACTTTTGAAAGACTTATTTCTATTTTTTGTTTTGGTTTAAAGAGACTAGAGCTATTGTTCTTTTTATAATCTTGCTACTAGAAAGCCTATCAATATTTAATATCCAAGTGTTTTTTCTGTGGGAAGATTTTATTTTCCAGATGAATTCAAACTTTCTATAACATACACGAGTATATAACTCTGCTCATCTTAGGGGTGTGCTAATATTTCTTTAAACTTAGGCTGCAATGGGGACTTTGGATGGAATTATTGACACAGTGTCTGCGACTCATGCCCTTCCACCATTGCTTGGACTCTTGAAACCTCATGGAAAGCTAGTTCTTGTGGGTGCACCAGAAAAGCCACTTGAGATACCATCCTTTTCGCTTACTTTAGGTGAGAATGCGAGTTCTTTAGAATGAACAATTCTTTATGATTCACAATTTTATTTCTCTTTTTCTCTTTACTAAAATGAATTCATTCCGTTATTGACGTCAAATAATCAATATCACATACAGTTTATATGACTCATGTGTTGCTTGATTACAAATCAAGAAAAAGGATACAGAAAAAAAAAAAAAAAAGGTGATTCCCCTCTCGACCCCAGTACCCAGGAATAGGAAATTTATCGAAGTAAAAGAAAAAACCTTTCAAAATCATACAATATTGTTGGAGCTTAAAGGAACTTCCATTTTACCTTTAACAACTTAGTTATTCTAGTGGTGTTTTTTTCTCTCTTTATTGTGTGTCTGGTTGTGTAAAACATGAAAACAGAAAACGAACGTTGGGATGACAAGCAAGAGAACTATATATATACTCTTAGCTTTGAATAGAATAATCTAAATGCAGGTAGGAAGATGGTTTCAGGAAGTTTAATAGGGGGAATGAAGGAGACGCAAGAGATGATAGATTTTGCTGCCAAACACAATATAACACCCGACATTGAGCTCGTCCCCGTGGACTATCTCAACACTGCTATGGACCGTCTGTCTAAATCTGATGTTAAGTATCGTTTCGTCATCGATATTGGAAACACTATGAAAACTGCCTAGTCTTTTAGTTGCTGGGATTAGTGTACTTTTGAAGTTAAAACTTCAAGCTCAAAGAATACGAAAAGGGGGCAAATGCTTTTAAAATTTTACCTTCTTTCTTTTCTTTCTTGTTTTGCTCATGTTTCAGTACAAGTAAAACTGATCGTTGTTCTGTGTATCAGGTAAGGGTCGATATTACGACCTTCAGGCTTAGCAGATATACTCTTTATCCTCTCATGTTTCAGCTGTCCAATTATATATTTTTGGTAATTGGCCATCTCCAGATTGGCTTATAGTAGTTTGAAAGACCGACCATTATGTTCTTGTTCTACAAGTTGTATTATATAAATAACAAATCCATATTTCGGTGCATTACATCTATTGTGTTATATTTCCATTAAGTTAGCAAAATCACTGATAGCAACTTTAACGCGCTCTCTCTTTCTAGAGAGAGAAACGGTCCAAAAGAAAACCTCCAAACGGCCAAACCTAGGTCGCTCTATCACGGGAAAAAAAAAGTAAACAAAATGTTTCGATATATTAAACTATTAATCTTCTACAATAACAAGACACTGAATGTTGTAATAGAACAATCACTTGGTGTTTTGCGCATCGCTTGAAAGGTTGTTGAATTATCTGAACTGTGGAAAGTATAACTCAGAATAACTGTAATGTGTCAATTTCTCTAGTTACACATAATATTAAGCTAAACCAAGTATTTTAAGTTGTACTAGTAACCAGAGTCCCGAGTTTGATAACTCGATGCCGTTGATTTAGAAAGATCAGCATTATAAACAGAATCGTGTGTGCAAAAGCTTGAATAAAGCATAAACTTATTTAGTATAAAAAGCAGGAGTTTTTTGAGCTTTCATCCTTTTTTTACTCTACAGGAAAAAGCAAGCTTTACAGCGCTTTTTGGTGAGCATTTTTCTAAAACAATGAGTAATATTGAAAGAGTCACAAGGTTTGAACTCTAGATTCTATCGTTTAGGTGAGTTTTTTTTCTTACTCTACAGGAAAAAAGCAAGCTTTAAAGCGCTTTTAGGCGAGGTTTTTTCTAAAACAATGAGAAATGTTGAAAGAGTCGCAAGGTTTAAACTCTAGATTCTATCGATTAGTGACATTTTCTCATTGATTCTTGGACGGCCATAAACAAATTGTTGATATATAAATTCTTTTTTGAAACCAACATAAAAGAATATTCTTTCACGATCTGGTGCACGGTGAACAAATTCAAATCAGCACATGTAAACATGTCGATCAATAACTTCAACCACAGGAAAAAACAGCAAAATTAAAAATCAAGTTTCCCTGTTGCTGACGACCCAGAGCAGCCACCAGAAGAGGCATATGAAGTCCCACTTGAACCATCAATGGGGGCTTGATTTAGACATTCCAATACCAACGATCTTCTTTTTTTAAGCTTTATTGAGAATGTGGTTGCTTCGAGAGTTGTAGGAACCTGTGGACATGATATTACTTATTCAATTGCAATCTCAAATAAATGCAAGTTTGTGACCAAATTATAGTTAATAACTAATTACACTAACACCACAAGTTCATGTACACCGCACCCCACATGATAGATCTATAGTAGAACGGAGGCATGGTGCAGAAAGAGACTTCGCTATGAGGAGTATAACGTAGTTCAAAACGTACTATTAATAAAGAAATATGGTTTCACGCACTAAATGTATACTTAAATGTAAATATATTATATTCCAGGGAAATATCAACACAAGAGCTGGCAATTTATGTTTAACGAGTTCTAAAGCGAAAATCAGATTCCAGCTTGAGATTGGAATAAGCAGGGGGGGCTCTATCTGTTTTTCTTAGTAAGTTCTATCTTGAATTTATCTTCCTCATAGGTTATCAGTATAACTATAAATGACAAATCATTTAAAGCTTATTGATGGAATATAATGTAAAAACTACATATGAATTTGGGACGTATGATCTTTCATGTTTACCATACTCATACATAAAAAAGAAAACCATTTTAATACTTTTAAATAGAGTCCAACTTCAAGTGGATATAGAGCCTAACATCAAAACCTATCTCTTTCGGCTCTCTTTGCAGATGCCAGAAACACAAATTCGTTAAAAAGCAATAAAAAAGTCTCGTGTCCTACCTGGGTATTAAAACGGGCGACTTTGTGAACTTTGAGAAGGCCAATCATGTCTTGATATCCAGTGAGGAGATCAGCTAACTCCTTGTCTTCGTCTGAAATATTTTGTGTGCTTTAAAATAATTCGTTTTCAAATTTAAAACATTAAGAAGATCCTGGACCGGTTATATACCTGGAATTGCTTTTACTGACAATAAGATGTCAGCCAAGTGTTGCCATCTGTTTGAGAAAGATGGCGAGAGAAGAGAAGGTGGGAATGTAATGATAGCAACTGCGTTGGAAGACCTTAACATGGCTTTCAATGATCTGATAAATGACAGCATCTCCCAATCCTACAATCATATTGTTTAAAAGATAAGACAAGTGGAATGGAAAATACTACTCAAGTATACTATTGAGTATATTATTCAACAATTTACTTGCTCCTTGTTAAATTAAGTACTACAAATTTTGCACATTATTCTGTATGTATAACAATAACTGCATTACCCAAGATTATAACTAGAAAAGCAGTATCCACTGTTATAATAATTAACATCCCGTATAGGTTTATATAAGAAGTTGTACAGTAAACTAAAACAGTACTAAGTAGAAAGCTTTATTTAGAGTATCATTCACCAACCATGTCAGTATATTCACATTGGGGAGCATATAGCGACTGAATAGCAATCCGACCAGCAGTTTTTATAGTGCTGTCACTTCTGAAAACACAAAAAAGGTAGTGAGAATAAATTACCCAGCATTTACTTGAATGATCCAAAATATTTCTGCTAGCGAAAGAACTTCAGCATTAAAAAATTACTTAAAAGATCTGAAAAATGTACCTAAATAATATATTGACGCAAGTTATTTTTCTTTTTCACTAGTTTACCAAAAAGACCAAAACGTTCATCTGAGTAGGTAAATATTATAACACTAGTAATCGTTGCCCACGCGTTGCGTGTGCGATACGTAGTGACATAGATATGATCCCGACAAATAAACTTAATATTTTTTTTAAAATTTAAATATCGGATGATTAAATATAATTAATTAACAATCGTATATAAAGAGTAACATAATGTTTTACTCTTATAAAAAATACACAACGATTTTGTTTGGAATATAAATATGTGGAAAATAACATTTTTTAAGTTATTTATGTATTTGAATTGAATGATGGCATTTAAGAGTAATTACAATATTAGAGTGAGGGTATTTTTGAAAAATTTGGGCAAAATTGGGCAGCCTCAAAATGTTTAACAATCGTATATAAAGAGTAACATAATGTTTTACTCTTATAAAAAATACACAACGATTTTGTTTGGAATATAAATGTGTGGAAAATAACATTTTTTAAGTTATTTATGTATTTGAATTGAGTGATGGCATTTAAGAGTAATTACAATATTAGAGTGAGGGTATTTTTGGAAAATTTGGGCAAAATTGGGCAGCCTCAAAATGTTTGGGTTGGCTTATATTAATAGTATGATGATATGATATGATATGATATATAGACAAACATTATCTTCTTCCTGTAACCAAAAAAGTATTGGAGATAACAAGAGCCAATCACGCATTTAGCAGCATATTATTTGTTGGGTTTAATTTTATAAGCCGGTTATTATGTTTGTTAAAGTAAGTTAAATTTTTAAAGAAAAGGGGGGCAAATTGTAGTTTGGTACACCAATCTTTGGACTTTTTTCAATTTTATACACCAACGTTTCAAAATTTCGATTTAGTACACCAAAGTTACATTTTTCGTGAAATTTAGTACACCTCTGTTATTTTGGGATGAAAAATAGTATTTTACCAAAGTGCCCTTGCCCAAATTGAGTAGTTATTGTGCCACGTCATCACCTATACCAAGTACCAACTAACTTATATTTGTCCCACATAATTTAAAAGGAAATGTAATCTGATTTATACACTTCAAAGGTTTGGTGTACCAAACAGTAATTTGCCAGCAGAATTCCCTTAAGTTAACGGATAACGGGTCACATGGGGTCACATGACTGTTTGTCCGTGACAGAAGTTAAAAGATCGTTAAAAAATTGTCACGTTGGCATACTAAATCGAAAATTTAAAACGTTGGTACACAAAATAAAAAAAAAGTTTAGTTGGTTGTATCATATGCCCACTAGGAATCCTTATTTAAAGAAAATAGATACCGTGAAAATGGAGCTAAAAATGAAGAACAGCGTTCTCGAAAAGCGGTCAGATTAGAATCTTGAAGGCTGAAGGAATCAGCCTGCTTGCCACCGAGATAGTGTCTCTCTAAAGGCTTTCGCAAGTCAAAATCATTACAAAACTCTAACTCTGCATCTGCCAACTTAGAAAATAAAACACATATAGCAGCATTATCAATAACTATAAAACCAAAATAGCAGAGAAAAGAAAACCACAACAGGAAATAACCATACCTCTCCGACCCTCTAATGTTTGTTGCTGTTCCCCAAAGTACTTTCTATATTGCCAAGCTATCCTCAAACCTTTTTCCTGCCAAGTGAATAAAGTACAACATTAATAACAAATTCTTAATATTTAAGTACGTCATCTGCAAATACGAGGGAGAGGTAGTGAGTACCTGTTCTGACTCATGTTCACGGGGTTTATCATCTTTAGATGACATTATATTGGGCAAAGTACCAAGAAAAGCTCTTGGATCTCGTGAAGGGCTAGCATAAAGAAGGGATTGGTTGTGAACAAGTCCTTGAGACATAAAATTCCTTAATAAAAGCATATGATGAGGTGCTTCTGTGTCTTCCATTATCATAACAAGGCTTCCCAATGGGTACCCACCTCCTAATATCTCTATACAACAACAAATCGAAACACAAAGGTGTAAACAATATAATACAGAAGTAGAGGCATATAATACTTGTAACTACAAGGGAATTGGACTAACTGTCAAGATCTGGTATTCCCGAGGAAATATAAGTTGTGCCATTTGGCCCATGCTTGAATCCCGGGGTCTGAGGAGATGTTGAACCTGAAATGTTGCGAGAGAAACTACTCGTCCGAGTCTTAGGTGCAGTCATGACAGCAGATACGTTTTGAACTTTTACCTAGAAAAGTATAGCATAAAAAGTGTATACTTAATCAGCTTAAGGGCTGACATTTTCTAAAGATTTAGACTGAAAAGAGCTGAAAGCTATAAGTTGGATGAAACATAGCATTTCACATTATAAAATAAAAGTCCAGCTTACTTGCTCAGAAGCTGAAACCAAACAAGTCCATAAACAAACAAGTCAATGGCATACTAGATACTAAGAACATAGGTATAACATGATTAAAAATAAGCCTTTTTTAAATGACATAATCATAGAAACACAAGAACTTGAGTGTTAGATAAGCTCCAAAGGTAATATGCGAGGGACAACTAAGTGATACTTTTCTTTTTCTCTTTAGAAGACATTCCCTTACAAAGACTATATTATAATGCCAAAATATAAGGTTTTAAGCAAAATAGACAAGGATAACATGATTTAAAATATATGTCTTTATCTCAAACAATCATAGTAATATATAGCAATACTAATAAAACAAGAAGAAGTCAGTGCTAGAGACTATAGAATACGGGACTGTTCAACCTTAGTTGACACAGTATCTAAACTTCAAGAACAACACTAATTAACTACCCACATTAACCCTGAACTCAAAATTTTAAGCTGAGAAGTAAAAAATAAGGATTCGAATGATCATAAATTCATACCAAGTTTACAACAATTTGAAGGAATTTTCACAATCGAGCTAATTAACTTCCTACCCCAGAAGATATACCCAGCAAAATTAAAACTAATAATAACAAATTGGCATAAATTTGCACTATAATTAAGCAGAAAACTAATAACTACCTTAGAAACCACGAAAAGCCAGACCTTGTAAAGAACCATTGATTTCAAGGACCATATTTAGTTTACATTAGTTTTGTGTGACTAAATAACTATTAACTACTTATTACATAAGCATTAAAAACTTAAACCCAGCAAAAAGAAACAACGAGATGCACACCATAAATTGTTGACATCAATCTGTAATGCTTTCATATTCGTATTCACAAGATCCCTTAAACCATGTAATCAGAAAAAGAAAATCAACAACCAGATTCCTTAACATACTTAATTGCAATACGCCAGTAACTTTCGTCATACTTTTGTCACATATACTTATATCTACAAAAAGATACTAACCCAATTACCAAAATAACTGATACCCAATAATGGATTCACACACGTCAAAATGACACCACTAGTTAAAAAAGCACAATCTTTACAACAATAACTAACTAAAGATGGTTCCCTTTTATTCAGAAAGTGTTAAGCATTTATTGAGCTTACGCAAAAAAAAATAAAAAAATTAAGCTTTGAGATTGTTAAACCTAGTGAACCACAAATAAATGCAATCAAACAAGGACTTCAATTCCCAAATTACAGGCAAGTATTAAATAAAGATTTAAACTTCATTCCAATTCATAGGTAACTTTTGTCGCAAATACTTGTATTTGCAAAATAAAAATACTGACCTAGTTGCAAACAAAAACTGATAAGTGATATCCAACAATGAAATTACACATAAACAAATGATTCCACTGATAAAAAAAAAATATTTTCACAATACTAAGTAACTAAAAATATACTGTAACATTTAGATACAGAAAGTGTAGGTATACATCGAGCTTTAGCAAAAGAATAATCTATAATTAAGTTTTCTTTAAGTTTTTACACCAAATGCACTGCAAACTAAGCTGCAATAAATAAAAAACGGCTATTAATTCACAAAATATGAATAATTTTTTTTTGTCACAAATACTTATATCTGCAGCAAAATCTACAAACAATATACAAACCAAAGTTATACCCAACTATTAATTCACACACAAAACAAAATGATTCCAAGAATACAAAAAAGTAATATTTACTAATATTTTATTACATAAATAACTAAATATAAGATTTTTAGAAACAAAAAAGTGTTAAGTATATGTTGAGCTTTAGCAGAAACCATACCTTAAAAAATGGTAGGGAGAGAAGGGTTTTGAGATGGATATAAATATTGTGTACAAATATTTAACGGGTTAATTATATAGTTATATTTAACAAGCCTTATAGAATTTGATAAAATCTATTAAGCCCTTTTACTTTTAATAGTTTTGGTATATTTCTGAGCATTTGAATTTGATCATAAATCTAACGGGTTTTGAGACCGGGTTTCTCGTTTCCCGATTCTTTTTCCTCGTTCAATTGGAATTTACGGGGTTTTATTTTCATTTTATCGTTTTTCACGTTTTTATTTTACGGGATATACGTGTGATGTAATTATTGTCCAGAAGTAGGGTTCAAATGGACGAATTATTTTTGGTTTAAAAGATCGGCAGCCAAAATGCATAACATATTATGTTTTTTTACTATAATTAATAAGTACTCTCTTCGTCCCAAATTTTGTGTGCCATATGAAACCACGCGCAACTACAACTTGCAAAATTTATGTATTTATACTTTATCCTATTGAAATAAAAAAAAAAAAAACAATATTTATCATATTGCTAAACCATATAAGTGTTGCTAACAATTCAATTTTGTTTTGACAATTTGGAATGATCATTTCGCAATTTAAAACCCACACATGGTTTCGTAATGGAATATTTTGTTGAGTATTGTTATATACACTACAAAATATTAACCAATAACCTTACCCGCTGAAATAACAGATTAGTCATGTATATGAAAATTGGTTTTCAATATTATAACAAAAATGACCGGTTTATCAGGGGTGACCTAAGTCCAAGTCGAGTAAGTCTTGGGCCTTGAATAACATACAATTAAAGAATTTTTTAGGTAACATGATAACACCCAATACAAGTTTGTACGAACATTTATATACATTTTAAAGAACAATTGAATTAAAATGAAGTGTGTAGCCCAATAGTTAATATAGATTTACGGTTCAAATCTCATGCCCAACATTTTTATAGCTTGATTTTAGTTTTTTTTCCGAACAACAAAATTCCGTAAGAGTTGGGCAACCTAAATTACAGGGCCGCCCCTCGGTTCACCTCAAAGTTTTTTGATTGGAAATTTGGTGAAAAAACAATTTTCTATTTTTTGACGGATGGATTAACTAAGTTGATAAATAGTGGTTATTACTGAAGACAAAAGTAAGATTAAAATCGTCATAACTCAAATTAAAGCATTCCTAACATGGTGTCACAACAATCACACCATATAACTAACTCTTCTACCCACTGAGCAAAAGTTTTGCTAGCCTGCGCACCCCATTAAAGTACCAAGCAAGCAAGGTCTGATGTATCAAAAACATAATTTTTAGTAAAATTTAATAATTATGATATAAAAATTGACATGAATCACTAACTCTATTAATTTACTAAATTTAAGTGAACACAAATATCACCTTATATATGAGCAGTAATATATATGATTCCATTGATGAATATAATAGTAATAAACTATCACGGAGTCCACATTTTTGTGATTGAAATATTGTTATGAATATTAAATAATAATAAATAAAAATAAATAAATAATGTAGGGTTATTATAAGAAAATTAATAAGTAAGCTGGAAAGAATTATGTGTAAATGTAAACGGTTACTTAAAAGATATAAAATATGTCAGGTTTGATAAAATGGTTAAAATTACTGATACTATTGATCTAAAACACATTAGGAACATAGCCAGGCCATTAGGGAACAGTCTAGCATATTAAATTCATTACTAGTTGAAACTCTTTCCTCATTGTTATTTTGAAGAAACAGAAAATGATATACTAACTCGTCATGTCTCGTGAAATTTGAAGAACAAAATTACAAAATTAAATATCAAGCTGCCATGGCCCTTCAATAACTCAATCAAAATACGACCGTTTACCCTAAAAAAAAAAAAACCTCAATCAAAATAACCATAAATATAAGTAAAACAGACATTGCGCTTAAAACTTTATAAAACCTGTAAAGATAGTATGGGTCAACACTCAAGAGACCATCTTTTTAAATCCATTCTTGTTCATGTTCCTTTTTATATCAAGAAGAGTAGTAAAAACAAATTAACAATTATGGAAAAAGATGGTTAGCCAAACACCAAATATTAGCTCTATTACGGATATCTAGTTTCACTGCAAGCATATAATTACAGTAAAGCTGACAAAACCAGTAGATCTCAAACCAGCCAGATGTCGGTTCAACGCACAAGAAATTGATAATTTATCTTACACATCGACAGTCAATTCACTTAACATTTGCTACAACAAAACTCCTGCTATCAAATTAGCTCGTCCTTGCCATATATCCGTAGAAGCTCCCGAGTTGCTGCTTGGTATGATTCTGAACATGATAAAAATAAGATAATGAATTGTAATTTAGAGAAATGAAAAATAAAGAAAAAATCATATCAGATCACCAATCATTATCTTACCTTTCCAAGTGCGGAAAGCCTTTTGATTGATTGGTGAACCGGTTATGGTCTGAATTGCATCAAATAATTGCGATTCCGGGGTGGCTTTCAACTCCTGGACTATTTGGTAAAGAGTTTTTCCACTTTCAGTGTATATGTGATTATTCGGATGCTTTGTCCTGCTATCAGCATGTGCCTCGAACTTGTAAGCATTAAGTGCCTTGTACCACACATTTCCTTATTATGTTAGGATTCCAATACAAATGCTTAAATTATGCAACATGACGGAAAACGACTCATCATTAGTATTTTACAACGATGTTGCCGCATATGTTCATTTACTACTAGTCTATTTTGAATGGCCATGCTTGTATGATAATCTTACCTTGGAGAAATTGCATTCTTTACAACCACAAAGATAGCCGTTGCCTTTAATAATACCACGTAGCTCCTTCAAACATACATAAAAACAACATGAACCACATACTTAACAAGCAAATTTTAAGAAATAAAAACAAAAGACAGAAGATTACCTGTCGAGACACAGAAATGTACTTCACAGGCACTCCATCAAGCATCCCCGTCGAAATCAAGCTTTTGACATTCGATGGAAAACTATTAGGAGCTTGTTTAGCCTTAGCTAAAGCCTCACATTTTGCTTTCGTTACACCGGTATTTGATGTTTTTGGCCCCCTTTTGTTGGGTGTCTCTGTTGTTTGAGAAGAAGATTGATCATATATAATTTCACAGCCGTCCAAAGGCTGAGCTAATGGGTCGATATGAGTTTCTTCATTGAAACCGCCAAAAGATAACGTGTTTGTCTCTTCCTTATTATAAGATTGACCAAATGACAAACCATTCTCGTCCACCTTTAAGAAGTTGTGTCCCATCATTACGACACTCTCATCTTCCTTATCGTAAACCTGCCCTACTGATAAAAAACTGTTTTCATTTTCTGCATTATTGTAAATTTGAACAAGGGGCAGCCCACTATTATCAGAGTCCTTAACTTGATTGACCTTAACTCTTCTAATTCCCCCATAGTTGAGGCATGTCTCTGGGTCCACCAAAGCATTAGAAACGGACATACCCACAGAAGGATCATTTCTATATTGTTCGGTAATAACTCTACTTGCCATATTTGAGTCATCTGATATGGGACCCACTTGAAAAACATTGTGCTCCGCCAAGTTAAAGGGCCTGTTTTGTTCACTTCCAAATAATCGGTCCATAAATTGGTTCGGGTTTTGCGGATAATTAGGGGGGTTCTCCCAAGGAAGAGGGTTAGAGCTTAAAGGTTCCGTGTTGTGCTTGGTATTTGAAGTTTGTGTTGTTTGTTTCTTGTTTGGAAATAGTTCACCTTCGTTTGGTTCCGAAAACCATTCATGAGGGCGTTTTACATCGTTTCTCGATTGACCTTCAATTTCTAGATCTTCATCAATCAAACCCTTTCCCATCCAGAAACCCTTATTTGGAAAAGACTACACAAGGAAATAACGAGAATATTACGAAATTGTTAATTTTTACATGGAGTAACTAGAGGAATATCACAAATAGTTGTACTGACTTTTTATTTTTTGATAAGCAATAGTTGTATTAACCTAATCACAAAAGGTAGTAAAAAGCGCAATCCCAAAAGGTTATAGACTAGTAACATTTAAGACCTCTGATCTGAAATCCATAACGGAAGCTCTTTCCTTCTCTTTCTTGTAGTATTTTCTGGTCTAACTAAACTTTAGGCCATAAAAAGACATACTTTTGAAAGGCTACACTCAGACATATTGAATTACTTTCGTATTGCATACCATATTAGATAAATGAAATTCCATTTGGATAAAGCTTTCTTTAACAAGAATCAGCTCTCGCAAATGAATAAAAAACATATTTAAGTATTTTTTCATACATACATATCATTCTATTATAATAAGCCAACTCAAGAGAAATGAGGCTGCCCAATTTTGCCCAAATTTTCCAAAAATACCCTCACTATGTTTTAATAATTACCAATATACCTAATTTAATTAACAATTTGTACTCACTATATTTTCCTAATTACGGATGTAGCCTAAATTAATTAACAATTCGTTTTAACCTGCATAACTACAATAAATGATACCAAATCTGAATATTATGTTCAAAATAAAATATAATACGAGATTTATGCCATTACGCGTCTCACACGCAACGCGTGGGTAACTTTTACTAGTATATATATATATATATATGGGGGCGATATCTACATATATATATATATATATATATATATATATATATATATATATATATATATATATATATATATATATATATATATGCATTGAAAATCAACCATGTGATGAAAATGAAACTCATAATACATATTCAAGCACACTATGCTTTCATCCCTAAGGTCCTAGTAACGTGGCAGAACTCTATTATGAGAAATGTGGGAAGAGGACTAATGATCAAATGTGATTTCAACGTGGCTTCGACTTAAAGATTCCAACTTTACATAAATAACAACAAACAACATGACAAATTGACTAAAAAGGAATTCTGAGCTAATAATTCTATTCCTAAAAGTTGGACAACGAAATGTTCAATTGCTTTGAAGTGCAAATGGGAAAAAAAAATAGAAGATTTTTTTTTATGTTGCACGTTAACAAAACCCTTACAAGTTCAGGAATGGAATTATTAGCTCAGAATTCCTTTTTAGTCAATTTGTCATGTTGTTTGTTGTTATTTATGTAAAGTTGGAATCTTTAAGTCGAAGCCACGTTGAAATCACATTTGATCATTAGTCATCTTTCCACATTTCTCAGAATAGAGTTCTGCCACGTTACTAGAACCTTAGGGATGAAAGCATAGTGTGCTTGAATATGTATTATGAGTTTCATTTTCATCACATGTTTGATTTTCAATGCATATATATATATGTATATATCGCCCCCATATATATATATATATACTAGTAAAAGTTACACACGCGTTGCGTGTGAGACGCGTAATGGCATAAATCTCGTATTATATTTTATTTTGAACATAATATTCAGATTTGGTATCATTTATTGTAGTTATGCAGGTTAAAACGAATTGTTAATTAATTTAGGCTACATCCGTAATTAGGAAAATATAGTGAGTACAAATTGTTAATTAAATTAGGTATATTGGTAATTATTAAAACATAGTGAGGGTATTTTTGGAAAATTTGGGCAAAATTGGGCAGCCTCATTTCTCTTGAGTTGGCTTATTATAATAGAATGGGTTTTGTTAACGTGCAACATAAAAAAAAATCTTCTAATTTTTTTTCCCATTTTCACTTCAAAGCAATTGAACATTTCGTTGTCCAACTTTTAAGCTCATACTTGCTGTCTTCCTAGCCTGAATGATAATTACAATACATATTCAAGCACACTATGATTTCATCCCTAAGGTCCTAGTAACGTGGCGGAACTCTATTCCGAGGAATGTGGGAAGAGGACTAATGATCAAAAGTGATTTCAACGTGGCTTCGACTTAAAGATTCCAACTTTACATAAATAACAACAAACAACATGGCAAACTGACTAAAAAGGAATTCTGAGCTAATAATTCTATTCCTAAACTTGCATGGGTTTTGGTAACCTGCAACATATAAAATTTACTTCCATTTTTTTTCCATGTTCGCTTCAAAGCAGTTGAACATTTCGCTATCCAACGTTTAAGCTCATACTTGCTATCTTCCTAGCCTAAACAAGCCAGAAATTTTATGCTCATTTGAAATGGTTTTTTCTCAATCTGAAAAAACCTATATTTGTTACTTAAAAGCCGAAACAAATAAGAAATAAGGAATTTTCCGGAAAATCTAGCTAAAGGATTCAGAAATATTTAAGCCAATAAAACACAAAAGCTTGACAGCCAAGTGTGTATCTGCTTAAAAGCAAAAAAAAAAAAAAAAAACTAAACTTAAAAGCTGCCACAAATACAAACCAAACCATGTATAAAAAACATAATAAACATAAAATTAAAACTTCAAATTACCATTTTGCAGTTCACAAGCAAATCACTTGAAGAATTACACCCTGCAAAAGAAAACACTAGAAATGTAATTCCCACAAAAAAACAGAAAAAACCCAAGTCAAAAATAAATTATTAAACACAAAATAAATCATATTCATTCCCACATTTAAAAAAATGATAACTTTTTTTTAGAGTTAATAGCCACATAACACATTCAACTAATTATTAAGTATATAACAAAATTAGATATAAATAATAATTGTGATTGATACCTTAGGGAATTAGGGTTTGTGGTGAAGAGAGAGAAAGAGATTAAGATGAAATTGGGAGCACCAGATTTTTACTCAAATAAAAGGAATATATTAATAATACTGTGGGAACACGAGCTTTACATTAAGCTGGACCGTACACGTGTACTGTTTGAGTTAATATTGGTCGTGTGTACTTTGTTTGTCTTTCAACACTTGAACTTTGATTAATTTTACTTTACACAAGTACATTTTATTTTTATTTTTCTAATGTTTAAAATGAAAATAACTTCCATGTAACGTGTACTTTTTGAAATTATGCAATCGACACATGCGATTTTTCACCTTTACAAATAGCCTCTAGTCCAGTTCTAATGTTATAAGCTATATACGTATTTTTTTTGTAAGTATTTATTATGGAATCGGAAAACGGGATGTAACTACAATGTAAAATGAAACTTTAAATGTAATGCAGCGTCAAACAAGCTGATCGGACAACTATCACAATACAAAGACAGCACAACACTTGGTATAACAAAACTAGTCATAAATGCGAGGCTGTCACCATATATACTTACAACTCGCTACAATTTTTTTAAGTATACGAATTTAGCTCACCGATCAAAGTTACGACATAAAAGCTAAAACGTATTTAGGTAATAAAGTCTATTAACACGCTCACTTAATATCAGCTATAAATAAGGTATCGGGCAAACGAAATTCATTACCCGAATATCTAAGCTAGACTGCATTTACTTTCTCGTTTTTCCTATTTTTTTCATCGAGAATTTTAAAGAAAAGTTTTTCATATGTACAAAACAACATCGACGAACCAATGTATGTAGGAAACGAAAAAAGTGATAAGCTAATTTTAGCTTTGTTGATTAGCTGCCTAACACTCCAATAGAACTTTTTTTTGTTCGATACGAGAAAATTGTTTTAATAAAATCCGATGCGATACACGACGACCAAAGCTGGTCATGCCATACTAAAACTTTTTTTTTCGGCAGTTTTTCTTGTAAAGACATCTCAACTTGAAACAATTTTTTAACATACAGTAAGTTGATATCAAACCGGGTTTGATATTAATGTTATTAGAAAACATAGTAGTATTACGTTCGATTCTATTACACTCCATACCATATTCTATTCTATACGACACTATCAAAACAAAATTAAACCAAACAATTAGGACAAAAAATTACAGTATTATATCGTACGACAAGTCTACAAGTTCAATAAGAGTGAAATCACATTTTTATTGATATAAACATGGGCAAATACGTAGAATTACATGTAACAGATAAAACACATAATGAAAAGTGAAAATTCTTAAAAGTAAAAAAAAACTCTTACGAAGTGCTAGTTACTACATACACTCAAAGAAAAGTCAAATATAGAAACAGTTTAATTTTTAAAATCTGTTGATAGAATGGCTGTCGTTAAAATTTAACAACAAAAACTGTATCGATTTAACAAGTTACACATTTAAACTGAAATTTTGTGTTAGTTATAAAAGTTTAGACTTAAAAGTAAAAAATCAAATTCTATATATCTCTCTCTATATATACAAACATCACGCATTCCACCACTTGGTGAACACTCAGAAACCCAAAGAAAGTAAAATAAAAATGTGTGACGGAGAGATCACGGCGTTAGACCTTGTAACAGATGAAACTCCCTTAAACCGTGAACTAACAGTGGTAGTTAACACCGTTAGAAAAACGGTACCGTTTGAGCTACCTGAAGGTTGGATTCTCGAAAAGGTTCCTCGCCGTGACGGTATCCGTGAAGACACCGTAAATTTATTACTCTCTTATATATATATATATATATATTATTATTTATATATAATTGAATGGATAATTATATTATATATATATACATGCCTGTTTCGGAATTGTTATTCTGCTTAGCTTTTTGCTTAAAATAAGCTATGGGTGTTTGTTTTATTACTCATATATATATATATATATAATTGAATGGAGTAGTATTTTTAACCTTTAGTAGATATCTATTGGGCTAAAAAAAGAATATATATATATATATATATATATATATGTGCATGTTTCCTAATTGTTATTTTTCTTAGCTTTTTTGCTTAAAAGAAGATATGGGTGTTTGTTATGCCAGTAATTTAGCTTTTAGGAACTACTTATTGGATAAAAAAAAGTATATATAATTTTATGTATGTATGTATACTGTATACTGTATATATTTTATGTATTTATTTATAATTGAATGGATAGTTAAATATATATGTGTCTGTTTTGCAATTGTTAATTTATTTATAATTGAATGAATAGTTAGGATTTGGGAGTATATATGTGCCTGTTTCCCAATTGTTTTTTTTTTATTTAGCTTTTTGCTTGAAATAAGATATGGGTGTTTGGTTTGTTAGTAATTATAGCTTTAGGAGCTATCTATTGGGTAAAAAAGGTATTATATATATATAGATACATATATATATGTATGCATGTATGTATGTATGTATATATAATTGAATGGATAGTTAAATTTATATGTGCCTGTTTCGCAATTTATTCTTTTACCTTTTTGCTTGAAAGAAGCTATGGGTGTTTGGTTTGTTAGTATTTTTAGCTTTTAAAAGCTATCTATTAGGTCTGAAAAGCTAAAAAACTAGAAACGAGTCTCTCTAGGAATTTAGTGATTTTTTAGTTTTTTCACATAAAAGTTATATATGTGCATGTTTCGCATTATGTGTGCATATATGATTGAATGGATAGTTAAATACTATATATGTGCCTGTTTCGCAATTGTTATTTTTCTTAGCTTTTTGCGTAGAAGAAGCTATGGGTGTTTTGTTTGCTAGTCTTTTTAGCTTTTAAATGCTAGGTCTTAGGTCAAATATATGCATATATATAATTGAATGGAAAGTTAAATATACATGTGCCTGTTTCGCGATTCTTTTGCTTAAAAGAAGCTATGCATGTTTGGTTTGTTAGTCTTTTTAGCTTTCAAAAGCTAGTTTTTTTGGTCAAAAAAGCGAAAAAACCTCAAAAGGAGAAAACTAGGAATTTTGGTTGTTTAGTTTTTTCACATAAAAATTACCAAAGAAGGAATTTTTTTTAATGAAATTTGTTTGTATATTGACAGTTAACTTATAAGTTAAAATAAGTAAAATCATGACTTATTAAATAAAAATAAGCTGCAAGTCGGTTATAACTGAAAAAGCTAAGGTGGTGCTAAACACTAGCTTCTTTAAGCAAGCTTTTTCTCGGTGCTTTTATTAAGCAGCTTCTTGACAATTTTTGCCAATGCGAAACACGCCCATAATGTCTGTTTTGTATTATTTGTGATAGATTTTCTTCACTACTGATAAAATTGAATATGAGTTTTTATAGTGACTGAGAGATTTTGTGTACCCAAGTTGAGTGAGAAAGAGGATTGATTGGAACCTCTTAAGTTATGTTCAAATCAATGTGACTTTGTTTGTTGACAGCTTTTTTAAGCTCATTTGTTTTTATAGTTATTTTGGAAGCTGGTTTGCGTTCAGCTTTGGGGCTGTTTTTTCATTTTTGGTTTTTTGTATCAGGACCTATAAAACTTTGAAACTTTAAGGTAGATACATTTTTTTATATTTATAATAGAAACAACCTTGCTTTTTTGCTTTAAATCTATATCCAGAGAAACCCAGAATTTGGTTGTGTAATGGTAAGCATGAAACACTGGTTCCTTTACTTTTGGTCTGTATCTTTAATTTGTTATTGATTTCTTCACCACTAATTATTATTATTATTTATAGCGAGTGTGAGATTTCGTGTCGCCAAAATGCATGGGAAACACTAATTAGGAATAATTGGAGTCCTTTTAAGTTGGTTTCACTGAAGAGGTTGTTTCGTAAGAGCTTTTAAGCTCAATATTTTTTGCTTATTTTCCTAAAAACTGACATGCCTTCAGCTTTGGGGGTGGTTTTTGCATTAGGACCTATAAAAGATTGAAGCTATAAGGTAGATACATCTTTTTTTCTCATTTTTAATAGAAAAAAAAAGCTAGTTTTTTTGCTTAAAATCTATATTCATAGAAACCCGGAATTCGACTGTGTAACACTAAGCATGTAAACTATTGTTTTTGTTTGTACTTCATATTTAATCTTGAAAATGATGTTTATAACTACTGCGCGTTGATTAGGTAAGTTGGAAATTTTGGGGTTTTCATATTCAAATGTCTATCTTATGGAATGAATTTTACCCAATCCACATTTTAGCATAGCCTCAATCTCGGTTATGTTGTAACTTGTAAGTAGGTACCTTTTGTTCTTTCTTAGTTACAGACTTACGGTTAGTTCACTCATTCGTGTTTCGGGGTGATAAATATTTTCGCTTCGGCAGGATGGGGATATAAGGTAACTTTTTTATTGTATGTCCATAGTTTAATGAACTTTGTGGGTTATGGATATGAATAGCAAATTTTACCGCATGTTCTGTTGGGCTAGAACTCATTGTATATTTGAAAGGGTCATATTGAAGAGTATTGTTTTGAGTGTTTGTACTATATATTTAAACAATGGAATAGCATGTCTATTTATACAATTCTCATGTAGGGAACAACCGTTTTTCTGTGTGTTTCTTAGAAATTTCAACGGGAACTACCTGAGATTCATAAATTAAGTTTAGGCAAATAGAAAAGACTTGGCTATCAGTAAGTATATGCAAATTATAGTTCAAATGTTGGCTCTTTAATTTGCTTCGTTCATTTGGTCTGTCAGTTTGTTCATTCATGTATATAAAAAAAGCAGTAGTGTAATAATGAGATTATTTTGCAGTATTTTTACGAGCCAGGGACTGGGAAGAAGTTTTACTCTTGGAGAGCTGTAGAGAGGCATTTAAAAGGTGTGGAGGAGACACCTAAACAAGACGCATGCTTTGAGGTAATTTGAAAAGTTGCTTATTTTCCCTCTTAATCATCCACCTCGGCTTATCCACGATCCACACAAACAAAGCAGTGTTAAGTTCCTGTTTTTCTTCTTTTTAATTTCCCAGTTTCCTGTATCATCACCTCTATGTGATTCTTTCGATTTTGGCAAATTTTATTCATCCATGCTCATTTCCATTCTCTTTTATTAAAATGCTTTTTACTCTATTAGTGCTGAAAAGCAAAGTGTCTGTCACAGAGAGAGAGAGGGAGGGAGGGAGGGAGAGAGAGTTATCATGATTCTTTTTTAATAATTTTTACGAATTTCGTCAAAGAGTTACACAACAGGTATGCGGTGATGCATCCTTTTACATTTTTTATTTCTGAGAGCAGTAGAATGTTGGGTTAACCTTTGCCTTGTTAATTTTTTATTTATTTAAGAACAGTTAAGACAAGAATGTATTAAAATGTTTAAAAATGTGATTCGTATCATATCTTGTGTTGATTATGGTAAGAACTGGGGACAATCAGAATTTGCATATTCAGTTGCTATCAAATACTTACAGTTTTCAATTTTCATACTCATGTCAGTAAAAGTAATAATGAAAAGGCAACAATAGAAACTATACTTAATATGCTAAGAGCCTAAGAGCTATTTTAAAGTTGACCGAATAACAGTAGCACTGGCGTTTTAGGAAAAAAAAAAATACCATGACGCCTCTTCACTGGGACTATCAATATCCCAAATGTTTTCTTTTGCTATGTTTAGCAATTTGGAATTCTCTAATAGGGAGAAATTTACTTTGCATGTGATTAAGTTGTCTGCTTGCTAGCTATATGAGTGTAAGTATGCCTTTTAGTTAGATAAACAATAAAATAAGAGTGAAGGTTACTTGGGTAAATGCCTGTAAATTGAGGACGTGATTATTAAATACACATACTCAACGGAAACCTTGTTCCAAATTTATATTAATTGCTTACAAAATCTTGCCATAATTACTGCCCTCTTAATGAATTATAACTCATTATATATCTTAGCTTTGGAAATTGAAAGAAAATTGAGTAAAAGGGCTTGCCATGATATGTCAGTTTTACATTTTTGCACTGCTCAATATTTAACTATTCTTTTACCTTATCCGTCTCAAATTCCAACATAACAAGTTGGCATCTTGTTCAGTTGTTATAAGGCTTCTTCATCCGATTTAAATTCCAAATCATATGATAACTCCAAATCACTTTTATAGCATGTTCAAAGAACTGAATGTAGTTGGATGACCCATTACAATTTCTCAATTTGGGAACAATTGGTGACCTGCCTCTTTATATGTTTGTTGTTTCGTCTTAAGATAGTTGTAATGGTCTCTCGAGTTATATTCGGTTATTTGAAATATCTCTAATAATGGATATAGGGTTATATATAGTTCTTCTAATCCTGTGCGTTGATGTCACAGTTGTCCCTATATTTGGCACTATCACAGTATGTTTGGCAACCTGCTGTTAGACATATCCTTGCCTTTAAATCTTTTTTCTAAACAAGTTTTCTTCCGTTCAGTAAACAGGTTTGGAACTGAGAGTTGTTATATTGCTATGCAGAAATTTTACCAGAGACGAGTTAGAAAAAAGGTTATACCTCTTATAGCCGATGAGAGGTATTTTCCTGGACCAGATCATAAATCTTCATCCAAGTCTTTGAAAAAGGGTAGTAATGCTAAGGTAAGCCGAATTTCTTCCTTACTTTTTGTTTCTTAAATAAATTGTTCGTCTTCCTTTGACCCTTTTCCTCCCTTCAATTTTATTTTTTCAGAGTCCTCTAGTAAGGAGTATTGTGCCCTGTGGAAATGTACAATTTCATTTCTTTTTCTTTTCTCACATAACCAATGAATTATTAACTTTGAAGTAGCTAAATTGACCCCTTCACGTCTAGCTTAACAATCTGCAGAAGGGAACTTATTAGTTGATGTGGTTTATGTCTGAAATTGGAATTTGCTAATGCTATAATCCTTGATAACGTTAAAATCAAAACACAGAGCTAATACTTATATATTTATATTTGATGTTGATGCCAACTGTAGTCACGGAAGTCAGATAACAACAAATTGGCTGTTATTTCTACAACTGAAGCAGCTAGGTCACCCTTTAATCTGCCAGATGGATGGACCGTACAATCCGTACGTCGTAAATATAAGAAGCACACTGATAAGGTATATGCTATATCTAAAATAGAATTTTCTTTACTTAAAGAAAATTTTCTTGTGTTGGCCAACTCGGGTAGTAAAAAGATATCACTAAATTCCGGTAAAACAAGAAAAGACACAGATATTGCTAAATGAGCAACTTAATTAGGCTGAACTGGTATTGTGCCTTTCGTATTGAGGATTGTGTTAATGATTTGTTTTCAACAATTTAAGAAAGGGGTTCTCTATGCAATCATACAAGTGTATATCCTGAATTTTTTTTTACTCTCCTGTTGTGATATAAAACGTGTCAAACCAATACATAAAGATGAACTAGTTTAAAAGGATTTATCTCATTTCTTATCCTTTATGATCAACATCTTTGTCTAATTTGCATATTTTAATTCTCCTTTTTAATTTTTTGTGCAGACTTATTTTGAGCCTGGAACAGGGAGGCGATTCACATCTTTGATATCTGTTAAGAGACACTTGGAAGAATCCAATGAAGACAAACCTCTAGCAGTGATGTTTAACTTAGGAACCCCTACTAAGGTAATTCATATCAAGTTCTAGTATGGCATTAGATTGCCTTCGATTCATTTAAAGCAGTGTTTTTTCTTTCCTTTTGTTTTCAACGCTATGTTTCCCTTTATATACACATGACTGGTAGAATTTACCCTCTGGGTATTTTTGATTTTTCATTTTCTTGCATATTTTTGTTGCAGGAACCTGATTTCAAGAAAACAAGATCTGAAAAAAATTCGACGAGTCCAACATTTGGACCTGCGACACCACCTGATAGAATCAAATGGGTTCTCACTGATGATAGCGAAGGCTCCACTTTTAAACCTTTCATCGGAGAATCAATGGTTGCGGACCCCGTTGTTCAACGATGGACCAAAAGATTTAAGATAATGATCAATGGCGAAAACTGAACTGCTCCAAGTTTTTAATGGTGAAGGTTTCTTTTCATTTCTTTTTTTCTTCATACCATTCTATCATAGAGCACTGGCCTATTGCCCCTGTAAATGCATCAAGGTTTCCTTGAAAGAATTGGTTTTTTAATTTTCACAATTACAGGTTGATCTCTCTTAGTGAAGGACTAAAATATAATTACAGAACTTCAAAACCAGTCACTCTAGGGTGACCTTGGTGCATAATTTTGGGGAAATCATTTGCTTAGATTATATCTCTGATTGATGTAGAAAATTTGGGTTTTTTATTTTTATTTTTATTTATGTTTTTATCCTTATTCTTCGCAGATGATTGGTTGTAGAGAAGAGGCAGAGTTAGCAGCTGTTGTAAATGTGGGTATTGCCATTGTGCGGAGTCTTAGTCGTTTAGTATGTTCATGCCATTCCGTCTGGGCTCGTTAGGATTTTAGTTGTCCAATCTAGTAAACCATTTATTATGAGATTCTTGATTTTTATTTCCCTAAACCAAGTTGTATATATTGGCAAAGATAATTTATGGTGCTGAGATGTTTCTCTCTTCCAATTTCTGAATTGCAATGCAGATTTGCAGACCGTTTATAGTAGAGTAAGCACCTTATCTAGCGCATTCGACTATACATTCCTTCCTTCCCTTAATGGAACCATATAGCTGATTATCAAAGCCGGCCCCAAAATTCTTGGGGGGTAAAGGCTTAGTTTTTTTGAAATGAAACGAAGGTAAAGGCTTAGTTTGATGATGATAGCTGATAATCAAACTTAAGACCACATTTCTCCATTACCTTCATGAAATAGCAAGAATGATCAACGTGCGTAAAGGTACTTTTTTGTGTGTGAGTAAAGGTGTACTTAATCAAGAGTAATGATACAGAAAAGAATAAAAGATGAAACAATCTGCAAGATAATGTATCTCTAAGCAAAGCTAGTCTCGCCTTTAAACAACAATCGTTTAAAAGGGAATAAGGACGGAAACTATTCAAGAACTTGTAAAACAACATTCAATAACTTGTAGAGAAACATAACTAGTGTCGAGATGCTATGGAGTTTCCATTATCACATGGTTCTATCACCATGTTACCTTGTGACCTCAGTTATATTTACAAACCAAGGTCCGTTTAGATCTCGAAAATTATTCCCTAATAGCTTAAGAAGGTCTACCAGAAAAATACATCGACAACTTATCTCTAAATTCTGTAGCAGATTTGTCAGCGAATTCACATATCTCTTGCTTATAACCTTTATCATGGTGATGAGTCAAAGGCAACTCATCCAAAGCTGCATCTTCCATATCAATAACGATATTATGAAGTATACAACACACTAAAATAATCCTGGGTAATCTATTTTTATCGGGTCTCCACATTTTCCCTTGAATAATTCTCCACATTTCTTTTAGCCTCGATAATGCTCTTTGTGCCACCACGCGACTAGCAAAATGCCTCTTATTATACTCAGCTTTTGTATCCGGAACTTTTTTCCCTTGATAAGGAGTTAAAAGCCAAGGCAATAGGGGAAAACCCAAGTCCCCAACTATATATTCCCCAAGTTCTACCCCCTTTGATATATTCACTTTTTCACCATTTAACCTCTCCCCTTTCTCGCATAATTTAAAAAAAATTGAATTTCGAAGAACAAAAAAGTCGTTCATTTTTCCAGGCCACCCTGTAACTACATCTAAAAATCTCATATCAGGGTCTACAATCGCTTGCAAAACCATACTATGGTTTTTCTCTTTATCGACCCAAACTTGAGTCTCGGCATCTGATGAAGACAAGAGCATATGTATATGGCTAATATCTATTGCACCACAACAATTTGGAAGACCTTTGAGTTTTTCGAATTTTGATTTTATTTCCGATAGTTCTTTTTCAGTCGAAGGCCATTGTAAATGGTGGAGACCTGTTTCTTCTATAGCTTCGACAAAACGCCACGTCGCCTGAGAAACAGTGGAATGGTTTGTACCGAAAAAATCAGCAACTGTTATTAGTGAGTCACCTGAGCTTAGCCTTCTTAAAGCTACGGCCACTTGATCATTTAGGGTCAGCCGTTGTCCTGTATTGAACAGTAAGTGTAGAGATTTAGCTGTCATACGTTCTTTCACCAGTGAACATATGTAGTCGAATGTTTTTCTTGATATCTTGAAAACAGACTCGAATATCGTTGAGTCCTTCAATGATAAAAAACCTGCACACCAATGTTATCATGAGGTATTTTATGTATTTTATTTTTAGTAAAAATGACATAGATACCCAAATTATTACAAATACTATGTGGTTAAGTATATGATTTCACTCCCGAAGCATAATTAACTAAACACATTGAACTTGAATTGGTCAAAATAATATCAGTAGTCGTGTTTGTTTTGAATTTGTTCTACAGTACTACAGCAACGGACAAAAGTCCGAAAATGCGATGTGAGCCTAAACATGTAAACAAAATGCACGCTAAGATACATGGAAACAAACAGTGAGCACGGCAATTTAATTGCGCCACTGTTAAAATGAAATAACCAAAAAGCAATTAAGAGCAGTAACTAGCAAGTTCAGCTTAGAAAGACGGAGCTAATCATGTTACATTGATGAGATTCTCGGTTTTAGAACTGTCAGGTTAATGCTACAATGTTTGAATAAGTGCGTGCTTTGTATCTACCTAATCTATGTGTTAACAACAAAAGAAGAGAAAAAAGAAACAAGTAAATTATAAGCCGAGATGCAAGGTTCAGCGGACGAACTTCTAAATACTAGGAAAAGAAGGATGTTTGTAAAAACTGTGATTACGCATTCTTTATAGTCATAATAGAATTTTAATTTTCAGTTGTGCATTAGAAGTATAATCGGGGGAAAAAACGACTCCTTGTATTGAAGACCCCTTGATAAAATTTGATAATAGGGATTAGCTGATCCGATGGTTCAACATCATGCAAAGAGGAAGCCGAGAGGAAGTGTAAACCAGTCCAAAACTCATACTGCTAAGATTTCATCTGATCCAACTAGTTGTCCTAAACTAGACTACTCGTGAAGCCAATCAGTTGATAACGAAATTAATCTCCATTCAAGTTATTGGTCGTATGACATACTATCTCAGTATTGGGGATTATACCAAAAATCTGGATCATTTTATAACTCAGTAATGCAGGAGGGTAATATTAATAGTAGCTAACTATGATTCTATAATACTACGACAATTCTGCAACCAGAGTGCATCTAATGGTATTCGATAGACAAATTTGGACAGAAGATGCAATGTAAGAGATATCTCTGTAGTACTGCCGCACCATGTATTGATCAAGGAAGAGCGATTTGAGAGCACTCAGCAAGTGGAGTTTATTTATTCAATGAAAAGTTAGATTAGTAATGCAATCAAAATGGAATATACCTACCCCATTGTTGTCATTTTAGACCAATTAATCAGCAGCGGTCTTGTTATGTTTATATTTCGTATCAAAAGATTGTGAAGAAAGAGAAAAGATGTCACGAGTTTGGTGGAAATTCGAGGATTATACACACGCAATTGCCCTACCCTAAACAACTCTTAAGATGTGCTGGCAAAGTGAAACCAACCAATAAGCGATAACTAAACCTATTTCAATGTACCTGAAAGGTCAAGGAAAAAAAAACTAATGTCGGTTCTTGTTTCCGATAATGGTCCTTTTTTTCTGCCGAAATACATTGATTAACAAAACTTCAAGCAAACACCAAATGAATTGAACTAATAAATACGCACTCGACATAACAAAGGAAGCAATCACATGACCAAATATAACAAGTTTCAGATATATCTATGCCAATTCGTAAGCTGCAAATCAGCAGATACGTTCAAATGGAATATATATAAATACATACCAGGAATTCTCTTAGAGAAAGCATCCCACCAATCACCAGACCCTTCCTCGGAGTTGTCATAAACTAAGGTGCTGTTTGGTTCAACTCTTTTCCTCTTTCTAGTCTTTTTGTACCCTTTCACAGGACCCATCTCTCTTATATATAAAAGATGTCACCAATTGGATGAAAACCCACAAAAGCCACTAACTTGAAATAACCAAATTTGCCAAAACATTGTTAGAATTCATATAAAAAGTTAAAAACCAATACCAATATTCTTTAACACAAGATTAGACAAATAAAGAAACAGAAAAAAAAAACAGTTTGCAGTGTGTCAATGCTATGTTATCTGCGTATTTATATGTTTAGAACATGCAAATTCTTTTACACAAAGTTATGGAAGAGTTTATTAGGAGATATCATGATAAAATATGATTGTCGTGAGGCTTGTGTTTTGTGTTAAACAAATGTATATAGCAAGAGAAAAATGAAATAAAACCTGGACAATGGCAGTCAACTTCTATGTGTCTATTTTATTTTTCTCTCTCTCACTATACATGTATTTATTTTTGTTTCTAGAATGGAAAAAGGCAGTTAGCTTGAGATGCCTGGTAACATTTTTTTTGGTCTTTCTCTACACAAAAAAATTACGTCTGGTAAAGAAATAAGGATGAAGAGTGAGATATACAATATGGCTCTTTATATTATAGTTTTTTGGTTTAACAAATTTTAAATGTCTGCCAAGTTGTATTTGAAATGTCGGAAGTACCACTTGAAGCAATTTCTTTTTTAAAGATTAAATCGACTATATATCAAAAAGAGTCGACGTCTCCGTCCAAAAAGGCGAGAATCATACCGTATGATGCATATACTTAACAATTAGCAACCTACAAGTTTGGGATTTAATCCCTATACACTAATAATTAAGGAACCTATCTTTTACATGAATCAGTAAAATTTAATTGATACGAAAAACCCTATCATTTTAAAAACGTTTTCGGGACTCGGGCATTTCTCTTCGAACAACCTCAAGTTCCTTCCTCGCCAAATCCAATAAACCGACGTATTTTTTCAAACATTGGGCTTGCTTGGTGGATTTTTGCAATAATTTGTACATTTTAAAGTAAATACATACTTTTCTGTGGCAAAGGAAGCAAACATGTTAATTATATTACTTTTTAAGTATACAAAATCGTATATTCTAGAAAATAATCATAAAATTTCCCCTATTTATGTTATTAATTTCATTTTTTTTGTAATACTATTCTTCTTAATGTCAAAGTTATTTATAATAGGAGTAATTTTGACCTTTCACTGAGTACAGCTACATGAACATACAATAGTCCCTAAAAGGCAATTTTCCCCAATATGATGATTGGTGAGCCAATTAATAAAAAACATAGGTGCATCACTTTTCCTAATAAACTCATAATATTAATTTGGAAAGCTTTCCATTTTTTCATATAATTACAAAAAAGAGTCGACACCCTCTTCGTTTATTGTTTACGAAATCTACGTGTTTATTTACTCTTCTTTTAATATATAGGTACTGAATCAGAAATTAAAAAAGTATCATTTATCAAATGTAGAGAATATATCATTACAGTATATAAATAAACATGACGAGCCTTTCAAAGAGCACGAGATATCGGTGTAAGTGGTATATATCTAAACTTGCAAATTTGAGGAGCTTGATGATGGATAGTGTGATTTGTATGCTTTAGCCAAATGTATTTCTTAAAATATTTATTTACAGATCTAATAAAAGAAAATAGTTTAGTGCTTATAGTTATAATATACTGCATACAAACCAAATTAGGTCACTAATTACTCCTTGTCAATTGTTTTAAACCAAAAGACCCATTATTAGATACAGACCCATGTGTTATATGTTAGCATTAGCCCATGGCTGTATCAAATCGTGGCCTGTAGTTTTTTTTTTTTGTTTTTTCGCAATTTTAAGATGGCGGGAGTTGCCGCGTAATCTTACCTCTTATCAACGTGATTTTTGTTAACAGTTTGGCTAACGAGTGTCCCCGGGTCTCGTTTAAGCATTTTATAACTTTCCAAAACAAGTTGCATTTATTACAAAAATAGTTGTATTTATAATATATGATTGTTGTATACTACCCTAACATTATAATATTACCAAAGATATATATGTATTTTACTTAAATAAAAGAAATAGCATTATAGTACACTACCATAACATTATATTATTACCATATTAAACATTCTAAAACATAAACCAAACATTCTTAACCTTTTCCCATATAATAATGTATGATATTTGTTTTAATAATTAATATGTTTATGATAGTAATTCATTAATAACAATCTCATAAATTAAGTAAATAACATAATTTTGATAAAGCAATAATATTATGGTATAAATACAACTTGAATTTGGAAAATTATTTAATGTTTAACGATACTCCGGAGGCACGTGTTAGCAAACCTGTATATATATAATGTATACAATTATACAATTTACATCTTTGAGTCTCATTTTATATTTTACTATTTTTTGTGTATGAGAAATGCTAACATATGTCGCCATGACATATGTTAAGGTATAAATAATTACCGATAATAATATTTTTTTATAAGAATATGATATTATACATTAACATCATAATGTTCATATTAGATTATTATAGCATATAAAATGCAAATTAACATGTGTCCAGGATGTTAGCAAACCCGTTTGTGTGTATATATTGAGGGGGTGTATGTTTGGCCCTTGCTAACGTAGAAATGCACTATTAATACTACTAATACACTGGCACATACAATTCGGAGTTTGCCTGTCATATTTGAAACGGTACTAATAGTAGGATGAGATTATAGCAGGATGAGATTAGAAATACCGTCGGGCCTATAAATACTGTGTTTGGTACGAAAAGTAAAGGCGGGACTATTAGTAACATGAGATTAGAAATGATGAGAAATGGAGGGGCATGGGGTTCCATGCTCCCCCCCAAACCCAAATTTTCATCAAATATAATTACGAAAATGCCCTTGAAATTTATATTAATCCATAATATCTCTCTTTTTTGGTACATATACTATGCTTATAATTAACTTTTATTCATTTGATAAGATGACTTTATTTTATACAAGATTACAACAATACTCGTATTCTAATCAAGAATTTTCGTACAAATTTACAACAATACTATTATCATAAACAAAAAAGAAGGGAATAAATTCATCTAGTTTTAAAGGCATTGAATTTTTTTTCAGAACAAATTAATTAATTTATTGAAAGTGAATGTGATGATGGCTTGAATCGTGAACTGAACTGCTTATAATTAACGTTTATTCATTTGATAAGATGGCCTGAACGCATTGAAGGTTTTTCTAAACAAATTAATCTGTTTATTATAATATTTTATCGTTTGTTTTGTTTTGTTATTTTCTATTATATCGTGACGGTTTTTATTGTACTATTATAACATTCAATGTTCGATCTGTTTATTTGGTGTGTAAGCAAATCGACCAAACTGGACAAACCGAACAACAAACGTCGAATGAATTATTAATTTGTTTTTTGGGAAAACCAGTCATGTAAACGAAGTACATTAGTTTTGTTTTCAATTTAAATCAAACCAAATCGATTTTTGTAATTTATATACAAATATTATATATATATATATATATATATATATATATATATATATATATATATATATATATATTGATTTTAAAGAGTCTATCCGAACTTACTTATTCAAATATTAGAAGATATGATTCTAGTTTCACATTAACTTATAAATTTTTCGGCACTAGTCACCGTTATTATTATAATATTGTGCCCCCCGAATTTAAAATTCTGGATCCGCCCCTGAATAGGAGGGTGTGATATTGAAAAATGAGCGTATTTATAGTAAATGAAGTGTGGTATATATATATTAAAATCATATATATATATATATATATATATATTGCAAGTGTATTTATTATATGTATAAATGTAAATTTATAAAATAGTACAACCCCAATAAAAAGCAAACAAACACGTTCATTGATATTCACGTATATACTATTAATCTCACATTCATTTGTTATCTCGTCATAGTCCGAATGTATTCATAGTTCCGTTACTACTAATATTACAAGCAAACGAGCAACGAGTATATTATTGTCTTGCTACCTTAAATGCCAAGTTCCTTTCATTGGCTTTTTAGAATGTAAAAAAAAAGTGTAAGCTGGATGAGCAGCTTTTTTGTAGTCTTGCACAATAAGCCCATAAGCCAACTTTTTTGTAGTCTTGCATAAGCCAAATCATTTAATTTCACATCATTTCGTGAGATTACCGAAATATGGTACACATAATTACCAAATAACCTGGAGTAAATAAGTAATTGTCTAGGTTCTTACCAAGGCTTTTTGTGAGATTAAACGAGTGTGATCACAAAAATATTAATAGAACGAGTAAGGGTATAGTGGCTAATTGCAAAGCAGAATTACAAGTCATTATAACATTTCTGGAAAAAGATAGTACTATATGATTGGGACGGGCAACTAAGGGAAAATAGCGACGAGAATAAATTTAAAATTTTGATACCATTTAGTTTTGTAACGCACATAAAAGTAAGTTGTATTTATCGTGTTTGAAGTAATGTGAATGGGTGAGAAAAAAATGAAGCAACCTGATATGATATTTAATTGAATGAAGTAAAGAAAGAGCATCTAAAATTAGTACGGCGTACAACTAGACCAATATTTTCCAAAAAACTTATCGAAAACCTTATCCTTTGATGTGGGGACTAGGCTGATTAATTATGGATTAAATGAAAATATGACTTCAATATCTAAATAAAAATGATTAGTACAATTAACCCGTCACATTAACGGGTAAGATTTTTGGATAAATTTGTTTGGATGGTTACATCGTTTATCTTAATATGCAATAGAGATGTGGACGCTTTTCGAGTCAACACATATATTGGCCAAGGCTTCACCATAAATAAGAAATAAGAGGTGACCTAAAGACTTTGCACTTTTGTACAAAAATGCTCAAAATACAGGAAATAACGATATATTGTGTGCATTATTTATTTATATTCATCCGTGACTGGCGATGGTTGTAACTATTACTGTAATTAATATTGTTAAAGATAGTGATACAAGAATATTACGCTCTTATAATTCTTTTAGTTATATAATTCATACATTTAGTGGCTGTAAAATCCCGTAGTTTTTTTTTTTACTATAAATTTTTAGATTATAAATAGTAATAGTAATTAATTAGAATTACAAGATTTTCCTTGTGATTAACATTATTAGTGGCATGATGTTTTTTTTAAGTAATATGTATGATCAGAGGTTTTTTTTCTATAAGTATGTATTAATAACACATTCATTTCTAAGAGTTACATATTTGATACGAATTGTCACTTAGAAGTTTTATAACATATATAAAACGTAAGCCTTGCTGTGAATAGTTAATGCTTGGTGAAATTGAATGTTTTATGAATGTTTCATATATTTTGCTTAAAAAGAGATTTCAGTTGCTTATGTATTCAAGAATTATGTAAAAGAGAAATAGTAACATAAAATGCATTAAGTATTCATTTATATTTGGCCGTTCCTTATCTTACATTTAGTTGGATATAAATCTTCATGTTGATTTATATGTAGGAGTATTAATTGCTACTAATATATACACGCTTACAAAGAGGAAGGCGAGACATTTTTCTATCTGAATTATTAGCCTAATAGTACTTATTAGTACACAATATAATAGTATGTATGTACAGAATTATAAAGAGAATCGATAGATTAAATATATACGTTACATGAAGATAGTAGGAGATTAAAAGAGCAAGTCATGGAACCGACTTGAATACACAAGGCTAAGGTAGCGTGGATTAAGTTGACGTGTCCAACTTCGAAAGATGGTTTGGGGATAAAACGCATAAAATATTGGAATAGAGCATTCATGGAATAGAGCATTCATGGAAAAACATCTTTGGTTCCTTATTGACCCTACTCATTCCTCTCTTTGGAAATGTTGGGTTGTAATTCATCTAATTCGAGTACGTGACATTTGGTGAATCCCGGTTCCTTCTCAATGTTCTTGGTCTTGGCGGAACATTTTACATGAATTGCTAAAATAAAAAATTGTGGGCATTTGTGTGGTCTGTGTGAGGGTGATGTGTGTGTAGAATGATTCCCGTCCCCACTGCTGATCTTTTCTCTAATAATTTTCAACAAAACTTTGGTGCACAGTCTTCCATTCCTATGAATAATCTTTCTACCCTTTTTGTCCCGCTTTCGTCTCCAGCTCCAAAAGTTTTTTAGAAACCAGATCTTATCTATGGTTATTCCGTTAAGTCCGCATGAGATTTTATACGTAAAAAAAGTGAGGCGGTCTCTTGGCACCACGTGGTGTGGGTAAGAATCTCACCTCTAAAATGTAATTTCATACTTTGTTTAGCCGTCTTGAATAGCCTTTCAACTTTTGATCGCCTTCAAAAAATGGGGCTTGTTAGAATTAATAGATGTCCGCTTTGTCTAAAAAATACGGAAATGCGGAAAGTGTAAACCACCTATTTTTTCAATGTGAGTTTTCTAAAAGAGTGTGGATTATCGGTTGTTCAAAAGTTGGATTTATGGGCTCGTGTGTGACTTATAACGAGTGGGTTAATTGGTCAAGTGAAGTTTTCAAAGGAAAATCGGCATCCGCCACTCTAGGAAAGTGTTTACTCGCATCAACGGTATATAGTTTATGGCGGGAACGTAATGCTAGAATTAACGAAGGAAGGAAGTCTAGTCCCGGACAAGTTTTTAGAATCATTGAGTTTTATGTAATTAATAACATGAATAAGTTAAAGTAATGTTACTAACCATCGTAGAAATATGTTTATCAGTAAATATTAGAAGCTTAGCCCGAACTTTGTTGGCGATTAAGCTTCATAGCCTATTATGTAATGTAATTTCTTGTAATTGTTTGTTCGGGAATTGTACATATTCATTTATCAATAAACGATTCGTTTAATTAAAAAAAAAAAAAAAAAAAAAAAGAAAAAAAAAAGAAGAAGAAGCAAGTAATGTGTTGTTGTGCAAGGAGAGAAGCCTTGATCCATAAATTAAGTGGCTAACCGTAGCTTCACCATAGTAAAATGTTTCGTTTATCCTCTATTCGTCGAGTGCTTTTGTCTTACTATTATCAATATCCCGTTGCATATTTTGTTACAAATATTACATGTTCGTTTTTATTATTTTCAAGTACCATATATGTATGTATCGATATTTTATATCATTGAAAGAAAAATAAAAGATCAGTTTATTTCGGAAAGGTCTGAATAGATAGTAGTCAAGTCGGGGAGTCTGACAAATAAATGAGTTTAAGTCGGGGAGTCCGACAAATAAATGAGTTTAAGTCGGGGAGTCCGACAAAGAAACGAGTTTATGTCGGTGAGTCCGACAAAGAAAGAAGTTTATGTCGGAGAGTGACAAATAAAGAAGTTTATTTAACGTTGGTTATAATTAAATTTTCAAGAAAGATTTCACGTTATTATGCATTGGGAGTTTTTATTAAACTTAACCGTTTGTTTTTCAAGAAAGAAAAGAAAGAGAAAAACTTATTTTTGTCCCGTATTATTATTGTAAGACCTTATTACTCACTAACCTCGTTTAGCTTATCCTTCGTTTTTATAACAATTTCATGTACTTAAAGTTGAAAACAAATTAGCCGGGACCAGACAGACCTCATAAGACTAAATTTTCAGATTCCGCTGCGTTATGTTGTTTAGCTAATAAATTGTAATGTTTATCGAATTTTGTAAGATTATTGAAATATGTATTTTAAGGATTTTATTAAATGTTTTTAGTGTTAAATTATTTAAAATGCGTTTCATTTAAGTTTCATTTAAGTTAGGCTTTGTCTAGCGCGTGCCGTCGCACGTGTTATTCGGCCGTATGACTCCCAAATTAGGTCTGGGATGTTAGAGCGGCGGTAATATGAATATTTTTTCTGATATTATAAAAGACCAACATCATGTACTTTAGTTGGAAACAATAAATAAAATAGAAAATTGATGTTTTCCGGTGATTGTCATTTGTCAATATCGGATGACCATGGCCAGAATTCACGAATAATTATTTAAACACAACTCTTACACTTCCCCATAGTTCATAAATTACTTGTAAGAGTGGTGAACAAAAATGCACTTTTATCTTATAACGTTTTTGTCTTGATCGCTCTCATACGAAGTGTAAATGGTGTATACATATTATTGCCCAGAACATTCGCCACAATGTAATTTTTGCCTTGCATATTGAGCGTGAATATCAATACTGTGATTGCTTCTAACAACTGTAATCAACAAATTCTTCCCAATGGGAATTAACGCAAAAGTTCTTGGACCGGCTATATTTAACCAACCTTTACGAAAAATGATAACCCGATTAATCTTCAGTGATTTAATCTTGCGAAACAACAAGTCCATAAAAGTGTATCCCCTCTCACAAAGTCTGTGTAAGCCAACAGTTTTCTTCGATAAGCAAAGAAAATTATTGGAAAATTATTGGAAATTGTTTCTGTCACTGAAAAGCGAGAATGACTTATTGTTCTCTATTAGTGTGTACAAAGCTGTGTGATGGTATTCATTAACTTCGTCTCAAATTTTGGTATCCATGTTGATAGTTTGTTTCATTACTAAATTTGTATGAAATGGACTCACCGATGAATTCTGAAATGGTGCACCTCACAAATTTATATTTTACATGATGAACATCTACCAGATACATAAAAAAAGTTTTCTGTGAAAAATTTCATGGTTAGTAAAGGATTTAAAAGTATTGGCATATTCTTTCGGGCGATTAGATGATTTTGTTTTGTTATATTGTTATTCAAGTTACATACCTCGTACAATTAGTCGAAGTTGTAACTTAATAGATTAAGTTACTAAGTTCTTCTCTGCAAATTCAGTCTGCAATGGCTATAAACTCGAAGCATCTATTGACTTTGTTAAGGGAAAGTAAAACAATTCTCCCCTCTAAACAACAATCTTAAAAAGAAAACAAGACCAGGAAATATTCAATACCTGTATAAAAACATTACTGGTTTTGAGGTAAAATGAAGTTTTCATTTTCTCAGATGGTCATATCACTCACATTACCTTGTGAACGCGATTAATTTACAAACCAACATCCTTTTAATTCTCAAAACTTAGTTCCTAACTAATAGAATGAAATTAGCCAGAAACATACAGAGACAACTTGTCTCTGAATTCCACAGCAGATTTATCGGCGAATTCACATATATCTTGCTTATAACCTTTATCATGTTGATGAGTCAAAGGCAATTCATCCAATGCTTCGTCTTCCATATCAATAACGATATTATGAAGTATACAGCACACTAAAACAATCCTCGGTAATTTATTTTTGTCAGGTTTCCACATTTTACCTTGAATAATCTTCCACATTTCTTTTAGCCTCGCTAACGCCCTTTGCGCCACCACACGACTAGCGAAGTGTCTTTTATTATACTCGGCCTTTTCATGTGATACTTTTTTCCCTTGACATGGTGTTAAAAGCCAAGGCAATAGGGGAAAACCCGAGTCACCAACTATAAATTCCCCAAATTCTACTCCCTCTGATAATTTCATCTTCTTACTGTTTAACCTCTCCCCTTTCTCGCATAACTTGAAAAAATTCGAGTTCCGAAGAATCGAAAAATCGTTCATTGACCCTGGCCACCCTGTGACTACATCTAATAATCTCATATCGGGATCCACAATTGCTTGCAATACCATACTATAATTTTTCTCTTTATCCACCCATATATTAGTCTTAGCATCCGAGGAGGACAAGAGCATACGTATGTGTGTTGTATCTATGGCACCACAACAATTTGGTAGACCTTTGAGTTTTTCAAATTTATTTTTTATTTCCGAAACTTCATCTTTCGTGGAAGGCCACTGAAGATGGGGAAGCCCATTTTGTTCTATAGCCTCAACAAAGCGCCACGTCGCCTGAGAAACGGTCGAGTGGTTTGTACCAAAAAATTCAGCAACTGCTATTAGTGAATCACCTGAGCTTAGCCTTCTTAAAGCTACGGCAACTTGGTCATTTAAGGTCAAATGTTGTCCTGTACTGAACACTAAGTGTAGAGGTTTAACTGTCATATGTTCTTTCACTAGTGAACATATATAGTCAAATGTTTTACGGGATATTTTGAAAATAGACTCGAACTTGTTTGAGCCCTTTGACGATGAAAGACCTGCAGAATGATGTTTATCATCATATTAATTTCTTCGGAAAGGGAAAACGATATAGACACCCAAAATAATTACAAACTCTTAGTGACAAATATTGGGTAACATCCCATAAACATAAATAAACACGTAGCACCATTACACGCTCATGAAGAGCTTAGATATGAAACGACATTTTAAGTTCGAGTTTGTCGTAGCGATACCATCAGTATCAGTAGTCATGTTTGTTTTCGTGTTTGTTCTGTTGTGGTACAGCAATGAACAAATGAAGAAGAAAATGCGACATAATGTGGATTTAAGTATGTAACCTAAAAGCACCCCGAGTTAAATAGAAACATGCAATGAGGACAAAATATCTAAATGCTTAACCAGTAGCAATAGCAAGATCGTAACGTCAGTAACTAGCAAGTTTAGAATAGAATCACAACGCTAAATATGTACTTACATAGTAAAGAATCCTAATTTTATGACTGTCAGGTTTATATTACAGCTTTTGAATAGCAAAGTGCTTTTTATCTCCCTATTTTATATGTTAACAACAAAATAAGAGACAAGAAAAAAGTGGATGAACTTCTAAACACTACAAAAAGAAGGACATTCCTAAGGACCGTGTTGTAGAATTATTTTAAGTTACAGTAAGTACCAGAAGTATAAAACAGAAACTGATAAAGACTCTTTGTTGTTGAACATCCCTTCATAGAATGTGAGGAATTAGCCAAAAAGATGGTTCAACAGTATGCGAAAAACAAGATGAAAGGAGGTAGGGGAAGACAAAAAGAAATTTAGATAACGATAGATTTTGATTATAATCAGTCAAGGTAACAAACATACGAGAAAAGCCGAATGCTTGGAAACATTCATTTAACAGACATGTAAATCTTAATTATTTGGTGGAATAATGCTGGTCACACTAAAACCAGAGGGGAAATAAAATTGTCCCTTGATGCAGATTTGATTTACACAACCATATATCAATTCAAAGACATGCACGGGGCACTGAACTGCAATAAAAGGGTGTGAGTGATTACAGAAATATATACAACTATACGAGTCCAGGTTGCAACTTGAAGATTTCATAGGCTTATAGTATTTGGTTATTAACTCATAAAAACCTTGCAAATCCAGTTCAAACAATTTCCAACTGATTGTCCTAAACTGTAGAGTCATTCTAGGTTTGCATTCGCTACATCAGCATCTTATATAATATGGCGGTGACTGGAAACGAAAACATTGCAAATCCGTTTTTTGTGGTGTGGAGCTTGATATATTTTCATTTAAACACCTGCCATTTAGGATTTCTTAAGCACTGAATGTGTAAAGTTTGTGAACCTAGCTTTCTTGGAACTTTATTGTCCATAAGTCATTGTTAAGTTTTCGATTAACAAAACTGGATATGTGATAGACTGTGAGAAGATATCTCTACAGTATAACAAATCAAAAAATGTTAAGCACATTGAATTAAGAGTTTTTTCAGCATCAAGGCAAACGCCTGTTTAATCTAGCACAATCATTTCTATAATTTTCTTAAGGGATATACACGCTTGGATACACGGTTTGAGGTCAACAAGTGCTCAGATTCACAAGACTTTTACAGAACATACACAGATAGTTTAATGATATAGGAACAACCATTTCAGATCAGCAAAGAGTTTTTCATTGTTCAATGAAAACTTAAGTAACGACAACCAGACATTTTTTTCCCGGTAAGTCAACTAGACAAGTTATATCTACGTCGTCGTGAGCATTTTGGAGTCTTAAACCGCTTAATCAGAAGCAGTACTGCAAATCCCTAAATTTAAGTAAATTTTTTATTCGAGAATCAAATAACGACAACAGACATTAAGATTTCGTTGTAACTTCAAAGACTACTATTATATAACATTGTCTAAGCCTAGACAACTTCTAAGATTTGTTGCCTAAGCGAATTGAACTAATATCTAAACTTTGTTTCAAGTCCGTAAAAGATTAAGGGAGAAACTAATGTCCCTTCTAGTTCCCGAAAATGGTCTTCGTTCTCTACCCAAAAACGTAGATAAACAATAACATAAGCAAAGATTTGATTGAACTAAACCTATATATACACATTGAACATAACAAAGAACCAATCATACAATCAAATACAACAAGTCCTAGGTATATTTATGCAAATTCATAACCTGCAATCCAGTAGTTACATTCAAATAGTATGCATATAGATTAGATAGATACATTACCAGGAATTCTCTTGGATAAAGCGTCCCACCAATCACCAGACCCTTCCTCAGAATTGTCATAAGCTAAAGTGTTGTTTGGTTCAACTCTTTTCCTCTTTCTAGTCTTTTTGTACCCTTTCACAGAACCCATCTCTTTAAATATAGAAAAAAAAAGCTTGCCAATTGGATTAAAGCCCACAAGAACCACTAACTTGAAACAACCAAATTTAAGAAAACCTTGTTAGAAAAGAATTCAGATGAAGAGAAATACCTAATATACTTTAACACAAGATTGAATAAATAAGAAAACAGAAAAAAGAAAAAAGAAACAGTTTGCAGTGTGTCAATGCTATGTTATCTGCGTATTTTTTTATGTTTAGAGCATGCAAATTCTTTTACAAAAGTTATAGAATAGTTTATTCTGAGATATATTTCAATATTATGTAAACTTGTATAGAATAAATGTATAGCAAGAGAAAAATGAAAGAAAACCTGGACATTGGCAAGTGAATCTCTGTGTTATTTTTTTTTCTCTTTCTCTCTCTAGTGTCTATACATTATTATTAATGTTTTCTGGAATGTAAAAGACGACTTAACTTGGGTACATTTTTTTGGTCTTTCTCACGACAAGAAAATATTTAAAACTGATTAACAAAATAATAGAAAAATAAATACAATGGCTCTCTATCTCATACGTCTTTTATTTTGGTTTTATTTAATTTTTAAAGGTCTGCGAGTTGTAATCTAAAATGACAAAAGTGCCATCAAAGGATTGTATACTTCATAAAAAGGTACTATAATAGGTACAAGAAATTTAAATGTAGTTTTAGCATCACTAGGTTTTTTTTTCCCTTAACTTGAATGTATAGGAAGTATATTTTTGAAAAAAATAAGTTTTGATGTAAAATTTTCATCTATTTTACATTATTTAACTATTATCAACACAATAAATGTGTTTTTATATTTTTTACTAACCACATTTCTTTATTTTTCTTAAAGTACTACACCTTAAACATATACATTAATTTAACCTAGGGATGAAATCCATACACAACAAGAAGGTTGTGGGTTCGATTATTATGAGTATGAGTCTAGTCAATTTATTAAGATACTCTTTAGAAAGGGGAAATTAGTTTTATTTTATTTTATTATGAGTATGGATTTATAAAATGGCGAATTAACACGGTTCCAAAGTTAAACACATCATGGGTTTCAAAAAATTTGGACTGGGACTTGTTATTTTTCTCTTATGTTTTCTAATTAATACAGATTAGTTGGGAAGATTTTGTGTACCATTTAATGGTTACTATCCTAGACGTTTGTCAAATTTGTACATCATGATCAATACTTCAATCATGTAAAATGGCCTAAAATGCCTTTTCTCGCATCTTTTAATCATGTCTTGTGTTATGAGTTTTGTTTATAGACTTTTTTTTAATAGTAGTTTTGTTTATAGATTGAAATAGTTTGTATTTGGTTGATCAACCCGACTTTTTCTTCTACTACCTTTTTTAATTAGATTCAAATGAGAAAAGGTAAGCTGGATGAGTCCAGTTTTCTTTTAATCTTACACAATCAACTTATTGACTTAGATATTGCAAATTTGCAATCAAATGAGCCTACAAATCCAAATTGTGCAAATTGGCCATATTTAAAAGACCACTAGTGATAACAAATTCATGTCAAATAGCTTAGTACTGTATCATTTATTTTTCACATGATTTCGTAAGTCTGCATCGTAAGTCTATCTAAATGAATATCATAATTAACCATCCGCCCCTGGCCGATCCCAAATTCTTTGGATTAAGATTTAAGACAGTATAATTGGGATTACGGTACTATATAATAATGAGTTAATAACAAGGCTAATATATATATTTTTATTTAAAATCTTATTAAACGGATCAAATAATTTCACATCTATTCATTTTAACAAGACTCGAATCATGTATCTAAGATATTTCTAACGGGTTCTAGCACACTAGGCTACTCCTAATAGGTTAACAAGGCTAATATACATTGTAGTCAAGTGACAAATGCTTTATATTTATGAAATATTAATAGTACTATTGATAATGAACACGGTGGACGAAAACTTTATCATAATCAATAGGATGGCTACACAGACTCACAGACGTGGTATTCAATTTTTGTAACGCATTTAAACGTGATTTGTGTTCGTTTTACTGAAAGAATTGTAATGGGATGAAAAGGAAATGAAGTCATGGGTGGATGATTGAATGAACTAAAAGTTAAACTAATAAAGTATATAAGGAACAAGCTTCTACTATTAAAGAGAAGACCTTATTCGAATCTTCAACAGAGATGTGGATGCTTTTTTTATCAACACATTTTTACTTTTATTTTTGGTCAAGTAATCAACACATTTCAAGCACATATGATCATACAAAGATAGGTTTACCATGCTAAAGTGATGAATCCAATGGGCTTTCACTTTTGTATTAATGCTCAAAATAGTGAAAATTGAGATAATATCATAATACTATGTACATCATTACATTCATGTCATGGCTAGCTATGGCATTGGTTTTCACTTCTATAATAGTAATATTTTAGTCTCAATATTTATCTTAATTATCGAACTCATTGTCAACCTGTTTGTAAAACTTTTAGTCTAAGTAATCAATAGTGATTTATTCTTGCGAAATAAACACTCCCATAGTTTTAATACGTAGCTCCATCCCACAATATACTTGGCCCCCCGGGTTTTGTTATATAACAAGGAAGTTGATTGGAAACTTACTGCATAATATATTCATGACACTTCGATGCCAATTAACGTTATAGTGTTGTTATTGCAATTCAAAAAATCTATCTAAAATTTTTATCTGGTAAGTTGGCTTGCCTAGTCATACTTATACAAACACTATTATAGGTCCATGTAAGTCTAAATATATGAGTAATGTATTATAAATATTGATAATCAAAAATATAATTACAAATTAAAAAAAAAATGAATAAGTGATAATTGTATTTTAAAAAAAAGTGTTGTTATTGTCACCTTCAAATTCAACCCGATTACGTGGATTTTCCTAATCACACAATTCATAGGCTAGACTCATAACTTACACACTCCATAGGCTAATAAAGTATATATTTATTTATCCAAATATACATAAAATTATATAATTTGATAAATCAAAATATAAATATTCACATAATAAAAATACAATCTACTAAAAACCCAAATAAAAATATAATATAACTCTATTTGAATCTACTATAAATTTAAATATTAATTAAAAATAAAATAAAATTAAAATATAAAAACTCAACCCACTAAAAACCCAAATAAAAATATATTACAACCCTAGTTGAGCCTACCCTAAATTTAAATATTAATTAAAAAAAATGTTAAATCTATTATTAATAACAATCAAAATACTTAATTAGGTAGATATGTCATGTAATGTGACACAATTATTAAATTGTTACCATTTAACATTAACAATTAAAACTCATGATAAGTGAATTTGTCATATGTATATACAACGTGAGCGGATTGATTTTTTTGATAAAAAACATAGTTGAGCAAAATCATTTCCCTTTTAACATTATATTCTTTATTAGTGTGAACAAGTCTGTATGGTCTAACAGTTCAAGTATTCAAATATTTTGTTTCAAATTCTGTTTCAAATTCTGTTTCCATAATTAATTTTCTTTGTTTGATTAGTATAAAGTCAGCTATTCCAAGTTTCCAACAAGTACATCTAGTAATAATGACTCATCTGTTTTTTCCATCTAAATTGGGTCTTCTGTAACACTATGTACGTACAGGCCCTCAGAATCCTGATAGTTTAGGCATAATTTTGGGCTTCTACTCATATGGACTCTAATCTTAGGCCGTGAAAAGACCTACAAAAATCAAATTTGAAATAACCTTTTATAAATGCTTTTTGTCGACAAAGAATGTAGAAAACCGAAAAAAAAAATGTTAATGCCACCTAAAACTGGTTGAATCAATTTCAAAATAATCGCTCAATGTATCGGATGCGGGGCTGTTGATTTCAGCTTAAATTCACTGGCCAATTACTGGATGGGCCAAAGGGCCACCGCCTTGTTGAGTACTAAGTAGTTCCCGAGTTGCACATTTTTGGCTTTTGCATGCAGGAGTTAGCATGTTGGTGCTTTTGGGCAATATTGCAAGAGAAATCAGTGTTTTTTAATGTTGGGTGTGTTGTATGCGGTGTTATGTAAATCCCAGAGTCTCCCTTTTTGTCGGGCTAAAGAACGACATAATCGAAAGGACGTACGAGGTTATTCATGGGGATGACTTGGTATTGTGATCTTCCTAGATATTTTTATACAGATTATTTCCATCCTACATCGCTACATCCATAAATCGATAGCTGAACGCATAAATCCTTTTGTTCTAATTCTCGTTTGGGTGAGTTAAGTATTCTTGTAAGCATACTCTATTGTTTCTACACTTGTTAGAGTTTTGCACAATAATTTAATATCAGAATCCAATATGGTTGAAATTGTTAGTTCAAAGCGATAAGTTGGTGAAACTAATAACTTTGCTACATGGCAGATTGGCAGTGTGAAGTCGTGGATGTCATTTACTAAAATGAGTTGATCAATGTTTGTATTGAAATAAATGTTGAACATGAAGAAGTTAAACCAGTCCTCACGCATAACAACCCGTCATATCGGACTATGGGGATTGTGAAACTTGTTCAGCCATGGATGACTGTAATGGTAAATAGATTTCAGATTTCTCAAATCATTCCTTTCATAAGTCCAACATCATAACTAATTCGCGTTTAGGAGGCGCCGAGTTCCACTCTCAAGAAGGCAGCAGTGAAGTTTGCCAAAATTGAATACCGCAGACGCCAAACACTTGTCATACTAACAATTTGGTCGCTAATATATATTAGCCACCATATACTCATTGTAGTGGTTTTGAACAACTTGAATACGAACAAAAATATCTTAGTTATGCTCAACATGCATGGTTGTCACTGTGTGCAAGTAAATGCAAGTCATCCACTAGATTGCCCCATCAACTATGATAAGTACTCTTGAGGGAAAACCACTTTGAATTTGATAGTTTGAATCGAAAGGTACCTAATTATGATAGCCATATACATGTTTGTATCCCTTTCCTGTGACATAATTTAATACAGTAGCAAACTTTCCTTTTTTTTTATTTGTTTAATTTAAAACTTATTTTTTCACCACCAAAGCTTTTAAAGAAAAAATATTGCTTGTTTGGGAATAAAATAAAGTTGCGATCATCCAACTTTTTCCATTCATAAAAAAACCAAGTAACCTAAATTACAAGCAAAACAACAAAAGAATTTATAAGAACCTAACCAACAAAAGCAAATATTATTGCATGTACCTAAAACCTTGTTCAGTTAGGTACATATGTCATCTTTTGTTTAATTTTTGTCAATAGTTTGAACAGAAATCATATACCGTTAGTTTTGTTCCGAGCACAATTGCATTAGGTAATTCTAATTGTATCATTGTGCTAATTAATTAATGGTAAGCTTTTATATGGTGCCTTTTGACAACTAATTATTTGTCAAGTTGCTTCTGGTTTGTTTGTGATTCGTTTGTAGATGAACTCACAACCAACCAATGCTTCTTTCTTTAATATACTATCAATAACTTCATCAAATATTCAAAATCAACTAAATACTAATGCATGAATTTAACAAAAGTAATCCTAAAATAAGTTTTTTTTAAAGGAATTTGATATTGTTTGATACATTTAGGTCTTGATTGGTTACGGTATTAGTAGTAATGAGACTAGCAATACATTCGAACTATAACATGATAACAAATGAAGACCGAATTAACAGTATATACATGAAATATCAATGAAGCGTTTGCTTGCTTTTTATTGGGGTTGGATTATTTTACAAATTTACATTTATATCAATAATAAATTAACTTGTAAAATACATACACACACACACACACATATATATATATATATATATATATATATATATATATATATGTTGTAATACACTATTAGCTAGGTATTTAGGGAGACAGAAGTAGAGAGAGGGGAGAACATTATCGTCTTTATTAATGAATGAATATGAATGAATGTAAAGTATAAGACCCCTAACCCTCTTTATATAGATAGAGGGGTAGGGTTACAAGACCTACATGAGCCAATAAAGTATAAGCCCAATAGTCCAATTATCTTACAACACTCCCCCTTTGGACGTCTTGAATTCTTCGTCTTCATGCAGTCGATCTGAGTCGAGTTCATTCGCAGTGCTAAACACATAAAAACCTTAGGGACGGAAAACCCAGTGTGGGACAAAACCGGTACCTAGGAGAAACTGTGTAGCCGAATGATATAGGCCGAAATATCATGTAAGTAACTAACCACAAAACAGTGTGCCTCATCAAAACCTTGTCAGAGCAAACCCAATGGAAAAATCTCTGATCGAAGGAAAAAGAGTGCAACAGTGGTAGTAGTAGGGGATCAACCACAAAACAGGTGCCTCATTAAAACCTTGCTAGAGTAAACCCAGTGGGAAAAACCTCTAGTCGAAGGACAAAAGAGTACACAGTGGTAAGAAGTATACAACCGGATACTCCCCCTAATTTCGGCAATCTTAAGTGAGATATGATGGGAACGTGTCTCGCTAAAAACCTTGCCAAGGAAAACCCAGTGGGAAAAAACCTTGGTCTAAGGACAAAAAGAGTACACGAGCATGCGACTGGATGCTCCCCCTCACTTGCACACTACAGGGTGCGAAGATTTCGACTAAGTAGTAATTAGTGCAATAAGCATTCACATGGATGCTCCCCCTCACTTGCACACGACTGGGTGCAAATATTTCATATTCCAAGAAAGAGTACGAGCATTCGACTGGATGCCTCATTTACTTACATACGACTGGATGCAAGAAAATCTAACGTGGAATAGAACGAGCATTCAACTGGATGCTCTTAAACTTCATTTGTGAAGATTAATTTCGGCGAGAAATGCTAAATAGCATAATGTAGTCATGTCTCTCTTGATCAATAACAACAAGTTGTCTTCTATGACAAGTGTTTTATCTGGATCGTGAGACAGAACATATGTAATTCAAATATGACTAATACTAGCTCGAAGCCATATACACTCTCCAGTCGTCTCATAGAGCACGAATAGAACAGAGTGATTCACTTGGAGTACTTCCAAGACCTCCAAGATGTCGCCTTATTCCTAATGGTAAAGACATACCATGTTAGGAATATCCCTTATGCGGGTCTGATAAGTAACCGGCATCGGTATAACCGAAAAAGGGTTGCGTTAATTCGAGTACCGAAGGGGGTAGGTACACTCGATGACGCAAATGGGATAAATTAGCCCACTTCCAAAATTACCATAAGGTAAGGGAATGTGTCTTTAGTGCCATTTCGATGGCAGCGTGTTAGTGCGATGTTGTGTCGAGCTATACCATTCACAACAGACGAGATGTTCGTCCTAGCACATTAGACCAAGTACAATGATGCGCTTATTGTACTTAGATATGAACATTATGGTTCAATATCTCTTCATCGTCTCATCAGGGACGGACTGGGTCTATATCAATGTCTAGTGATCGAACGATCATGGGAGAATCTGACGACTTAGCGTCATGATGACTAAAACGTCATAACACCTTCTGGGTGTAGTCTGAATCATGGACTTAGATTAAATCTTTACGGGACTCAATCATCAGGTTGAGTCACTACCGTGTCTTTCCAAGATCCTTCATCTCGAAGGCAAATCCAAAAATGGATCGCGTAATAGAACACGCAAGGGCATAATACTTGTTCAAGTATCCCAAGCTAATCAAGTACTCACTTAGGCGGTATACCACATCCGCTCGGATTATATTAATCCATATAGTGAACGTCTCAGTCAATTGAGATCGTGTTCCGTGGTTAGGAACTACTTGATTAAAGCATATGAAGTCACACAGGGACCTTCATCTATATCTCTTTGTCTAAATCCCCATAGGGATAAAACCGTGACCACATTCATGGCTGCATACTCAGTTTTTCGGAAACTACTAAACTGGTAAAGTAGGGGACTGTTATAATGTCCATTACGAGAAAATTAACCATCTCGTAATCAATTCCAAGGTGTGAGAGAAGCCTTGCGCTACTAGGCGAGCATTCTACAATCTCATTATTCTCATCACTCTTCCTTACGAATAACCAAATAAACGAACTCGTTTAACATTGGTGGTGTTAGAGCAACAGGTCCGAACACACTTTCGCTAAGGAGTCTACTTGGATTGCAAGTTTCCATTAGTCCAGTCTATTCTACGTTGACTTCAGGCAACGGTACATGGTTCCCTGTCATAATTTGCTCATATTATCAGTCGTCACCGAATATATGAACAAGTAATCAATGACAGTCTCGTTTCGCTTCAATATCGTCTAAGATATCATGATCGACAGATATTTTGAGATTCTTAGGATGAGGAGGAAATCACACATCTCCTTGATCCTTTATAATATCGTGCGACAAACGAGTTTCAGTTCACCACCTCTGGGGCTGAACGAATTAAGAACCGATCAACTTCCTCATATATTAGGAAGGACGATAGACTGACGGCCGACGGCAACGTCATTTGCTTGGCGGGTTCGGCCAAAGCAACGTGTTACGACAGGAACACGGCGTCCGACAGGGACGTCTATCCTTGGAAGCATTTTGCAGCAGGTATAAATGATCTCGTGACATCTCATAAAGTCATTAAATGCGTCTGGCATTTAGTTAGACTTGAGGGAGTCTATGCACTTACTTATCACTAAGTGCAGTTTTGGGGATCAAGCTAAGACTGAGTGGGTTATGCCATGTTACTTCACGTCGTTCCTTATCAACGGTAACGTGCAAATCTCCCCCTAACGACAGGGAGAACAGTCTTAGCGATGTCACTTGCGCATATCATGCGGTAAAGAGATCGCTTGCCAAGGTTACTCTATCAAATGATAGGCAGGGGATTCATAATCGACTTATGTCCCCTTCAGAGGTCCATATTTTGAATGCTAGAGCGGCTCAATCAAAATATTAATTAATCACTCTAAACACGCGTTAATATGAGACTTCTAGCTCATAACCAGTAACCAGCTGGTACGCATATGGTGTTTGAGTGTGTATGGGCCTCATAACGGACCAATGCAGCAAAATAGCATAACCCCACACGGAAATATAAATCTTGGTGCGCAAGACCAAGAAATGCGTGCAATTATTTGCAGTCGCATCATCAAACTTTCCGTGAGTCCATTTGGGTCTGAACATAATCGACAGGATGTTCAATTTCAATTTCCAAACTCAGGTAATTCAAATCGAAATTTTGATTATTACTCTTCGGAATTATCAAGTCGACTAGACTTTTCAGGATAATCCGGATCATGAGCCATCAACTTAATGATAGGGCTAAAAGTTTGGAAAGTGCTGCATTTATGTGGACAACATTAAAATGTGACCATATTGTCGATGCATCAACCATAACCATTTATATTTATGGTCCGTCTTATGGTTGGATAAGTCCACAATAACTCCTTCAATTCTTTACAAGAATTCTACGAGTTCATTTCGTGATCTTTACACATACTAGTCTTTCAAAGTGAGCATTAAATGCATGAATTTCGGATTAATCGCGAAATATATTCTCAGAGAGAATCCAAATGCGATGCGATTATAAATCAAGCATCGTCTTTTGACCCGGGAATATCTCATCCGGTCAATGCCACAATATCAAAATGCTCTTATCAATCGACGACAGGCGAATGATAGTACAGACAATCATGTCTTAGCATCTAAATCATTTATCATTTCGACGACAGGCGAAATGATAAGGTAACTTTAAATACTTTAAAGAATGTGGTAGCAACCACTTGAAAGACATTTCAACTCCTCTAAAATACGCTTTTGGTCGTATTGAATGGAGACTACGTAAAGAAATTTCAATTCTTTCATGAGCTATTACCAGGTAACACTGTTTTTCTCGAATATTTTATAACTCAACAAGGTACGACAGGACCTATAGGAGTATAACGCCTCATATTTGACAAATCAATTTGGCTTTACCAAAGATTTCGATTTGGAACGACAGGTCCAGAATCGTTGTCACTGAGTACACTTTTAGGCAAGTAGTTGATGAAATTATGTGGTACACTGTTACCCACTATTTCCAGAAAATCAACTACACCACAAGTATTGCCTAAATTTTCATAATTTAAAGTTTGGTCACATTTGTCAAAAGAATTTGCTCAAAAAACACTTTAAATTATTTCGAGAAATTTCGTAAACAGGCAAACCATAATCCAAAAATATGGTCCAAATGGAAAAATAATAATCCAAATGGAAAACATAATCCAGATGAGCGAAAAAATGGCTCAATGATTTATCAAAATCAATAAAGAAAGGTATCAAACTCATTTGAGCCACAAAATCGGGGGTCTCAATAGTTTCCTTTCAATTAACTTTAACCACATTAGCATTGGTTTTTCCACCTTTATAATAGTTGTGAACTATTTAAGGAGTAACCGTGCATGACCTTTGTCTTTATAGCATAGAGTTGGCTCATTGAGCATTATCTCTTGCTTTGTGACAACGGGCCATATTGTTCCTTTCAATTACTGTCTTGAAGCCACAAGTTTTAGATTTTGACGATTGTCTAAAATCTCGCTTGGCTAGGCAATTCATCGGGATTGCGACAGTTCGAGACAAATAACACTTATCTCGGTTCTCGATTCGTGGAAAAAAAATGTACACGAAGAGCATTAATACAAGGCAAACAATTCGCCATTGACCCAATAGGATTAAAACTACTCACCGGGGTAATTTTCTTATCAAATAACACATGGGCGATAAAGGAACATGGTGAATATAAATTCACGATACTACTTATGGAATACGATTTCCAAGCTTGTATTTTGGTGAAGGATTGCTCCAATATATCAATTTCAGACATTTGTTCACCATAGACGTCATCACGTCTCAAATGTGGCGGCGGAATAAAATCAACGCCTTAGCATTCATCATGAGGGTAACAACAAACTTGTGTTCTACTCATAAAAGATGGCATCCAAAAAAAATGGGGCATCACATTTTCACACATCAGGGTGAGTAACATGTGGTGACGGATTAAAATCAACGTTTAAACGGTCATTTCGCAAGTATGTTTTTACGATTTTTCTCATCATAGATGGCATCCAACATGTGTTGGGAGTTCTGGATTATTTATCATATAAAACGACTGGTTTATATGTTTATGGTTTGCACAAGCACAAACTTTTTTTCGAAACGACAGGTTCGAAAACATTAGTTTTGCTTCTCATGTGAATCGGTTTTCATTGATCGAACGACGGGTCGATACTGAAACAACAATTCGGCGAAACATACATCACTATATAAACACACTCGGGGAAATTATTATTTAGTCAACCCCTTTCGGTAGCTCTACTTGAAAAACGACCAGGAAAGACGGTGAGGGTGGAGGGCACGAATGCCACTTAAAACCCGACCTCATTAGGATATCGACTTCCGCCTATATCTTTCCTAGACATCGTATCCAAATAGGTGAACCTATTTAGGGAAGATTCATAATTTTTCCAACTTAAATGTGAATATATATGATTTCCGCATTTTATATATGGCAATAATATTAACAGTATAGAGAATATCTATCTAGATTAACCACAATATATAAACAGGCAGTAAATATATTTTAGGATCTATCTAATCATGCAGTAGATTTGGTGTTATAAACAAATCAATTTAAGATTATCAATCAATCTATAAAGATTCTAACATATCAAATCAAATCAATTTAAAATTATCAGTCAGATCTAATCCAATAATTTACTGGCATATGTGATGTTTATATATATGATAATATCAAAAGATATGATTATGCTAACAAGATATCAATCAATTATCTATGTTTATCGCCATATTAATAATTCTATACATGGTAGTTTTAACATGCAAGTAAGCAATATATTTTTAATTACCAATCAATTCTATATATGGTAAAAAAATATTTTAACATGCAAGGGGGTTAAATTTACATGGAAACATATCAATTTATTCAATTAACATGCAATTTTTATTCGCTTGCCTTTTAATAAATATATATATGCATGTGGGTGAATATTTAGACCGAATATTGACTTTTATAACACATATATACTGTTTTTATACATGTATTATACTACAGGGACTATCCGTGTAATTTCAGCAAACTATATATCTATTTACAGCATTATTACTGCTTCAGTACATAATTTCAGACAAGTTTCAGTTTAGTACTTGAGTAATTTCCAGAATAGTTTACAGCTTTCAAAGAATTACAAATCAGTACATACGTTTCAGTTTGTTGCAGATTTAATCCGACAGATTAATACATGTTTTACAATTACATGATTTGGGTTATTTTGTATGATCTTATCAACAAATATGATTTTATAATCAACAATATGTGTGTTACGATCATATATAGTTATCCATACAAGTAACAAACCTTAATACACATGGATTATATACTACGGGATATTTATCATGTTTTAGTTATCCATAAAATAATACGTGCAATCACATATATGGAATAAATTAAGTTTTGAATTCGGTACCTTACGCACGGTATGTTGATGAAGGTCGATATAGCAAAACCCTAAAAATCCGGATAAACCTCAAGGTTTATAAATACCCAATATCCGTCCGTTTACCAAAAATCTCCAATATCCGTGAGCGTATATCCTATTCTTCGCGAGCAAAGTGCCGATAACGTGTTGTAATACACTATTAGCTAGGTATTTAGGGAGACAGAAGTAGAGAGAGGGGAGAACATTATCGTCTTTATTAATGAATGAATATGAATGAATGTAAAGTATAAGACCCCTAACCCTCTTTATATAGATAGAGGGGTAGGGTTACAAGACCTACATGAGCCAATAAAGTATAAGCCCAATAGTCCAATTATCTTACAACAATATATATATATATATATATATATATGATTTTAATATATATATACCACACTCCCTTTACTCTAAATACCCCATTTTCCAATACCACACCCCCATATTACTCAAAATACTCTCATTTCTCATCATTTCTAATCTCATGTTACTAATAGTCCCGTCTCCAATTTTCGTACAAAACGCGATACTTGTGGGCCCGACGATATTTTTAATCTCATCCAGTCTAATCTTAACCCAATACAAACTCAAACAAACACCCCATGGTGATTGTTACCCGAGTATACCACACTCACCGCCAGGGTTCGAATCCTGTCGCTTGCGAATTTTCGCAGGTTTTACCACCAAATGAGGGATAAAAAAAAAATAGAGAGGAGTTTATATTATATACGTTATTTGACTTATCTAGTTTTTTTTTTTTTTCGTTGGGAGGCTTTATTCGCCAATTTTAAAGTGCCGTGCAAAAGCGATGGACGTACCACTTAAAAGGTAGTGCTTTTCTCAGTTGAAAAAAAAAGATGTTGAGTATTAGCGGGGTTTATTGCTAAATTGATCCAGCCTCCATGGAGGATATACTAGTGAGGATCAGAGGACAGTGTCTGTTAACTTTTTATTGATGAAAATTATTGAAAAATTTAATATTGATGGGAAATGAAAAATAATAATTATTTATACGAAAATATTGTCCATTTTTAGTTATATAAGTAGTTTAGATTATTTTCAAGATGAAACTTTGTATGAATATTTCCTTGGAAGTACTGACATTCCAATATGCCTAGTGCTTATAAATAATTAAAGACGGAACTGTACGTGCTGAACAAATGTATATATTTATTCAAGCAATTAGTGTGATTTGCTGTTTTTTTTTAATAGAATGTGATAAGTAGATAACACTAATGCTATACTGGGTCATGACTCATTAGATAACACACTAATTTTAGTAGCACTTCCGCAAATATCTTGATATATTAAGCTTTAAACAAGCCAGAACAAACTTGATAGATATTCCATCCGTTGTAATTTTAACCATCTTATAACTAGTATCAAACTTGGCGAAATGATTTTTTTAAAATCTAATTATAAAATTTAACATTTGAACTCTATGATCATTTTTTGAAATTTTTTATTCCGATAATTTTAATACAAGTTCTTAGCCGGTCAAAATTGTACGTAGTTTGGTAATGAAGAATTAAATAGGAACAAACGGAGTATAACATATGTAATTTTGATTGTTGTATAGCCTCTAAATCATTTCAAAACCGCCATTTCCTCATAAGATTCGGAATTTACGAAAACATGTCTCTTCCAAATTGACCATACACATAGGCGTATATTTCTTTCAAACCTTTATTTTGTGACAATTATCTATTTATATCGACCTTTTTAATTCCTTCTCTGTATACCCTATGTATTTTAGACGGAAACAAAGATTTAGGATAATTAAAAATATTTTGCAAGTGACAAATATTTTTTTTTTAATAAAATAGGTATAGAAGTATATAATAGGGATGACCCGGATTTCTAGAAATACGTTGATCTCAATTTGGTTGAACAAACATATGTTAAATTAAGTTGGTTGAACTCTTGCCATACCCGACGGACTTAGTTTTTTTTTTAGTAATATGTTCGTGCACCACTACAATGTTATTGCCTTTGGAACAAATTCCGACGGATAAAGAAATGCATAGCCACAAAAGCCTTAAACTCATAACTGTCAATCCGAATCTTACTATCCTGAATAATGGGGCAAAAAGAAAGCCAACCAGAAGTAAAATACAAACAAAACTCTAATCAATTGTCTATCAAAATAAGATGAAATATTGACGTACGTAGTTAGTTACTTTTGACAATGTTGCGTCTTAACCTACCAAGGGTTGTTATGAGTTATTCTGGTGTTTTCGTAATTAATAGCTTTAACAGAATTTCTATGCTCATATTTCAACCAGGGAGATAGATAGGGGATATGAGCATCTGCATCTCATTAATCAAATGTATCATTTTTTTTTTATTTCTTAGGAAATTATGGCAAAAAATGGTCTACATCATTATTCCTTCCGTTTCCTCAAATTAACATAAGGCCAAACCATTCCATGTACATAAGGAATCTAGATGATTCATTTAGACCAACCGCATCAGCAATATTAACCATTTTCTCAAAACTAACACATTTAATATATTTTAAAAAATCGTTTAAATTTACATAAAATTTCATCTTAATTATTAATTTACTTATAATAACCATACATTATTTAATAATCATAACAATATTTCAAAAATAAAAATGTAAACCCTGTGATAGTTTATTTCTATTATATTCATGTAGTGAATCATATACATTTCTCATATTTAGATTGTCCGCATCTGATATCTCAAAACATATTTTTTCTTAAAATTTGAGGATTATGCTATAAAACGTGGCATGTATCAGGAACATTATAAATTTTCTAAATTTAAGGAAATACAAAATTTACCTTATAAATTACCTAAATTCAGTGAACACTATTTACATCCATAAAGTGTGAAAGTTGCATTATTTTAGTACGAAAATTGCACTATTTTAGTGTTTTATGGTTGAAAATGAACTAAACACAGTGCAACAAAGTGCACCAAAGTGCAATTTTAGTGTTTTATGTTAGAACACTTGGTTGCAATTTGTAAAAATTGCACCAAAGTGCAATGGTGTGCATCGATGGAGACGGTCAAATGCTTATTCTAGACAAGTGATGATTAATTGTTGGAAAAAGAATATTCTCTATAATGTTAAATAGACAATAGTTGGGTACCGATAATCGTTTGGAATGATCTCTGATTTGGTGTCCTTTTTGCTTTTAACTTATAGGCCGTTACTCTCACAACCGAGACTAATGGGATCAAATTAACAAATTTCCTACTGAAACTAAGGACCATTCATGTTATAATTTTCAAAATGAGTTTAAAGTTTGCATCTAAATTATGGACCAAATACGGAGTTCATGTAAATAGAAAGTAAACAGTACAATAGTTTCTCCTGTCTCAAAAAATGGTAGTAGTACTATTTTACATCCAGTTTGTGCAGTATTTCATCGGTTCCAAAAATACTGTACCATATGAAATTGATAAAACCATAATTTTGGTCGGTCGCGTTACGCTTTTCAACAATGATATAATAGTAAATCAACCGTGAATAATGGACACTTCCTGATCTTTATTATTGCTCGGATTATTATCCTTGTTCGGACTATTACACTTGCTCGGATTAGTATTTCGGTTTTACAATTGTGCTCGATATGACTATTTAATTTCTCGTCTTGATCTTTCTCCCCTTTTATTCGGTGCTCGGCTTTGTCTTTTCTCGGTTTATTTCTCGAAGTGGTGTGCGTTGTTTAGTTTCTCTCTTTTCTCAACTTCTCTCTATATTTTTTGGATAGATTTTCTGGTCCTTTTCTAGGAGGGGTAGTTGGCTATTTATAGACAACTATGCCTTCTAGAATGTTGACAAATGTCTTCATCCCAGGGGTTTTTCAGACATGGGTCCCCATTTGATTGGGCTTGGGCTTTTGATAGTAACACCTCAATTCCTATAAAAAGTATGAGACGACTCATTTAAGCGTTGGATACCCATTTATAAAGTGGGTTGATTATTACCCGAATAGAATATTCGGGTCTAATTTTTGTGTTCTATCAAGTGCTTCCTGACTTCATCGGCGTGGTTTCCATGTCGGGGGAGTCATGTTCGGTTTGTCGAGAACGTTACTTCGGTCTTGTCTTTCCCAATGCTTCATTGAGAAACGCAATAGACTCAGACGGTTCCCTGGGGGGCACATTTAATGTTTTCTATCCTAATATCTTTTTTCGAGGAAAACTCCTATAAAGGGGTGTGCTCCCTCCATAATTAGGCATTTTACTACTAATTTGCTCGTGACATAATGGCTTCTTCAGGTTCTACTGGTGAGAGCTCCTTTAATTATATTTCATATTTAGAAATGGAAATCAAGAAATCTCGTACCGCGAATAAGAAACTCGTGGCCAAGGTTTCAGACTACAAGAAAAGGTTGTCTGACATGGATTCTGATCATCATGTGACGATGGCCGATCGGGATTGGGCTTACGAGCATATAAAGAAGCTCGAGGCTAATCTGGCTAAGCAGAAGGCAGCAAAAAGGGCCTATAAGCTTGCCTTCAAGGAGTTGCACGCTCGGTCTAAACCGAGTTCGGATGACGATGAAGAAGGCTCTTCCTCGAAATAATTAGTTTTTTGCGATTTCTGTTGTAATTTCTTTTGAATGGGGAGTCTTCTCCTCAGTTGTAATCGAAGTTTTTGAAATTAATAAAATATTTCCCTATCCTTGTTCTTGTCTGTTCATCTTCTTGATATCTTTTTGGATGACTTTAATTGGGTTTGGAACTGTAGTTAATTCGCCGTAAATGCTCTTGGAAAGTTCAAGAGGTTGTATTTCTTCGAGATGACCTTTGATCTACTCCTTGTTTCTTCTTATAAAAGGAGACTGTCCCTGTATTCTTTATCCAATTCATTCTTTATTAACGAACAAATGGCTTCTCCTCTTGAAAACTATGGTGACAACCTTCCTGAATATGTTGCTCGTCTGGAAGAGGAAGTTCAGAAGGTGCGTTATCTCGAGAAGAGGGTTGCCCGGCTATCGGTGGAAGCTCGTCGGGCCGCCGAACTAGACGAGCGATTGGATGCCCTGGAGAAGGAGCACCAGAGGTCTTTGCTCGACAGTATTCGCGCTCGTGCTCGGATCAAAGAGCTCGAGGCCTCCAGAGATAGACAACTTGCTTCCAAGAGGGCTTATAAACTGGCCCTTAAGGAAGTGTATGCTCGGTCGAAAAGGAAGCCAAATGACGAAGCGGGCCCTTCTACGAAATGATTTTATCATTTTTTTTTATTGTATTTCCTTTTATTGCTTTTTCTGTAACGAAGTACCAATTAATCAATAAAGACTTCTTTCTCTTGTTTATATCTGAATTACTTTCCCAATGCAATTTCTTATGACTGCGCACGCTTGTGGCCTCATCAATGCTTTTTCTTGGGCCTAGCGTTTGACCTTATCCATTGGACCTTCTTACTCTTTATATCTGGGGACCAATAGGATTTCTTGAGCCTTGTGCATAAAAATCTTATTCACCAGAGTTTTCTTGATCTCTGTGCAAAAGATCTTAGATATTTATTTGAACCTAATGCCTTTCCCCAGAAATGACGCGTGTTTCAATGCCATTATTACTTGCCCTCTTTAAATATTGGTAAGAATCCAAGCGTTTTGTGAACAAGAGTGGCTTTTAATTACTCACGCTTTTTTAGAACCTTTGGGGAATCCAAACGTTCTTTCTTGAACAGACACATCTTTTAATTGCCATCGCTTCTTAGTACCCATTGGCGAACGGTTGCGACTCTCAATACCAGCCCTCATCTAATTGATCTATAAATACCTGCTTACAGCATGGTTACATCCACGATTCTCATCATATTATTTTCCCCCATATATAGACCCTCATCTTATAATTTCCCTAAGATGTCTGGTCCTTTCACCCTATCAACATTAGCTTTGCAAGTCGAGGCTTTTGAAGCCTCTTATAGCCATGTACAAAGGCTGTTGAGGGATGCCGAGGAGGAACTGAAGGTGATGCGTTATCACCATACCGAGATGGTTCGGGAATTAACTTGGCTAAGATCCGAACTGGCTTATAGCCGACGTGCTCGTCAGGCTCTAGTCGAAGAGAATGAGATGCTAAGGGGGAACCCGACACTGAGGGACAGTGATGTCTCTGCCGGACCCTCTCATCGATACCGATCGACTTCCCCCTAACCTTCCCCCTTCTTTTTTTATCTCTCTCTGTTTTTCCCCATCTTTTCCCATCTCTTTCTTTTTCTTCTTTTTATTTCTCCGTTTCCCTCATTTCTTCTTCTTACTCTTTTGTGTTTTTTTTTTTATACTCTGTTCTCTCTACTTTTCATTCTTTTCTTTTTCCCTTTCTTTTTCGTTTCATTGACTTTCTTTTTATTTGTCTGTTTCCTTCATTTCTTTATCTTCTTCTTATCTGTTTTTCTTCTGTGCCTCCTCTTTCTTTTTCTTCATCTTCTCTCCCATCACTCTTTTTCTTTTTTCTTCTTTTTTGCACCACTATGATGTAACAATCAGCCCTGTGATCCTAAAGGTTTTGTGTTACATCTAGGGTTTTTGTCATTTTTCTTTTCGACTCTTCTTTCTTATCACTTCTTCTTTTCTTGCACTCTTCTTCTTTTCCTCTTCTTGCTTTTCCTTTCTCTTTCTTCTTACTTTTTCTTTTTGGCGTCTCCTGCTCACTTGGTCAGCTGATATAGTTGATCCTTTGCCTGATCTTCTGTACTAGCTCTTCTCGGATTTAATAGGTCTTCTTTTCGGATGTAACAGATTTTCTTTTCGGATGTAATAGATTTCCTTTTCGGATGTAACAGACTTTCTTTTCAGATGTAATAGATTTTCTTTTCGGATGTAATAGATTTCCTTTTCGGATGTAATGAATAATGATATATCCCATCTTTATTAATGAAAAGTATTTTTGCCCCTTTATTTTTGCACTTCTTTTTATATTGCACCTGTGGTTTGCTGTTTGTCGGGAAGTTAGATCTTTGTATATCTCTTCTTTATTTCCTTCTGTACTGTTGTATCAGATGTCAGTAGATGTCCCCATCACTGTCGAATATAGGTGCATGCTCCTTAGTAGGTCAGGAATATGTATGCTATCTCCGTTCTATAAGTACTTCTCTTTTCTTTGGTAGTTTATCATCTCTCATTTTTCTTTTTGCTTATCTCCCTCAGTCCTTTATTTTCTTCCGTACTATAATAATTTCCCAGAATATCTGGACCTGTGGTGAGATACCACGCTCAGATGAAGGGCTTGGACACTGAGGTATCTCGGGTCCGCCGTCGGATGACAAGGCTTGAGAAAGAGTATGGCGTTTTGGCCTTGAGCTTGTTCGGCTCTTATCCCGAAGAGACGGTGAAGTGGACCGAGATTTCGGCATTGAGTCGCCAGCTCGATCACTTGTTGTTACAGAGAAACCATCTGGCCAACTCCTGGTATGATGCCGAGGAGATTTGGGACCATTCTCAAGATGAGTTTGACAACTCTCCTCAAGGCCTAGCTAGCATAATGGTAAAGAATGCTCGGCTCGTGGAGCGCGTCAGGGTTTTTACTACGGAAAACAACTAGCTCTCCTCGGAGAATGACAATTTGGTCGCCATGAACGATTCCTACCAAGCTTGGTTGAATTGTTCTGCTCGTTTTGCTTTCTCTCGGTCTGGCAGTTCGGTTTTTCCACCCATTGATCCTTAGATTGGGCTGGTTTTCTTATGTATTTCCCCTTTTGCAATTTGTGTTTGATTTTCTGTATTTGATGAATCAGTTGTATCTTTTCGTATCTCGTGCCTGTCTTGTGAACCCTTGTAACGCTTCGTACTTTGTGCCTTTTGATTTTCTATAAATGCTCCCTATTGCCTGTATCTCATTACCAATTCTTCCTCCCTCTTATTTTATAATTTGCTTCTTCTAACTTGCTTTTGCGTGAGATGGCTCCCATCACTAGGTCTGCCTTCAAAAAGAAATCCCTTATGGAAGAGGAGCCTATTTTTTTGCTACCTCGTCCCCCTGGTTTTGGGGAGGAGGATTTGACTCTTCTTCAACTAAAAGAAATTGAGATGTCATGGCTGAAACATGATCTCATGTGTGCTCGGACTGAAGTGAGGAGGTTTAAACAATATTGGGACGAGGAGGGCACTGCTTGTTTCAAGACCGAGCAAAAATGCGAGTCTCAGTCTTACGCCTTGAAACAGGCTGAGATGGCGATTTCTCGTTTGATTAGGGAGAAGGAGCGTCTGGAGGAACTTTTGGCGAATAGGGATGTTGCTATGGGGGATAGTTCGAAAAAGTAGGATGGGTGTATTTTCTTGTAACATTTTTCTTTTTCTGTTGTATTGTTTGTGTTTCCCCCTTTGTGGATGAATAAAACTTGTCTTGCACTTGATTCTGTCCTATTTTATTTCTGGTTTACTTCACTCTTTTATGTTGATATCATTTGATGTCTCTCAGCATACACCGAACAATATGCCCGGTTATCCCCCCGGAGAGCGTTGTTAGACTTGATGCTCCCTGCCGTCAAGCTAGAAACGGTCTTCGTCCACCTTGTTCGGTGTGCCCTTTGGGTAAGAATTGGTTGGGAGTCGAGGAACTTTAATCGGGGGACATTCTCGGTGTGATAATAGTGGTAGCGTATGTGGGAAGCTTTTAGTGGTAGGGTCCACTGGCCGTTTATTTAGGTGTAATGATGTGAACTGCCTTGGGTAGTGGGATACGCGCTGACGTGGCGAAATCTGGAGCGTTTATATGTTAAAAATAGCAGCGGTTGTTGACTTTTGTATGGTTGGAAAAAAGGTAAACCTCTGTTACACGAAAGGACGGTTATTATTTTATTCTTTTTGTGACTCCACTCCTTTCTATTGTGCCAAGTAATCCTTTTTTATTTGTATCACAAAATTTGCTGAAGAAAATATCTGTCTCTCTCTCTAAAGTATATTCTTCCCGCCAAAAAGGAAAAGAGTTCGGCCGCTTGATCTAGAGTTTCGTGGTATTGTTGAAAGACTTGCTGCTGTTCGCGCTTGCTTGCTCATAATGATTACTGTAAGTGATTTTTCGTTCTCCCCCCTTCCCATTTTTTAGGAGTTGTATTTGATTTGTCGTTGTGGTCATAGATGTGGCGTTTGTATATGGTTCAGGTTATCTATATATGTCTGATGATTCTTATGTATCTGGTTAATGTGAGTGGGGGGGGGGGGGGGGGTGGTGGCGCTCGTTATATTGATGTGGTTCTTGTTTGTGTATTTGGTTAGTATATTGATGGACTTTTGATGATGTTTGGATAGGAAATTCTGAGCCAAAGTGTGGCCCAAGTTGGCACATTCGTAGAAAAAGATTTTAAGGAGCTTGCCGGAATACCTGACAACATACACATTCGGCTTCCTATTTCTGACGAGGAGGTGCTGGGATTTGTTCCTGCCGGCGAGGTAGCTGTGCGCTCTTCGGCATTCTTCACTGGGGGTCTTCGACTGCCTTTTACAAACTGGGTGGCTTCGTTCTTTGAGGCCGTCCAGATTGCTCCGGCCCAACTGGCCCTAAATGGTTACCGTACTCTGAATGGTATCCAAAGGTTATCGGAGCTGTCTGGAATACCGATTGAACTGAAGGATGTCTTCGGAGTCTATAGTTTGAGCTTTGAGCGTCGCAGCTCGTATCTGAAAACCTTGCGTTCCTTTTGCCGGCTCGTTATCGGTTTGCCGGATACCAACAAAGAGCGCAATCTTGGTATTGTTATTGCGTCTGGTGAATGGGCTTGTCCGGGACACCAGATTCCTGGGCCGGGCGCTCCCAATGTAGAGGCTCTGTTAGCTCTTTGGAAATGGTGGGGGCCTGGACCGACGCCGGATCCTGCGAGTCGTACTGCTCCCATGCTGCTCGGGTACCCTATGGGGTCGGTGACCAAGGGGAATCCCGCACCCGAGATCCCCAAAGAGCCTGAGGAGGAATTCTTGAAAGTGGTCCGGGCTCGAAGTGCTGCTCGGCTAGGGAAGAAGGCCGTTCGTTCTAAGCGTCGTGCATCTGACCCTGTCGTTGAAACAACGAAGAGGGCTAGGGGAACCGATACATCGGTTACCGAGGAGGATGCGAACGTTGGCTCGGGCGAGGGGGTGTTTGCTGCTTCCCAAGGGGATACCACCGAGGATGCCTCTGCGCCGGGCGATGTATGTGTACATGTATTTTGATTTTCTTGTCTTTTGATTGTTGTCATTTTGTTCGCTAGTGCTTTGCTTTATTAGTCATCTTGTTTCAGCTACTGATTTCTCCATTGGTTACCCTCGCTCTTGCCCGGTCTATGGGTATTATTGTGTTTCAGGGGTCGATCGACGATGTATTCGGACATATGAACCTCTTGACTAACATGGGAGAGGGTACGATGACTTTGCCTGTCATCTCGCCTATCCCTACCGAGGATCCGATAGATTTGCCCGTTTGCTCGCCCCTCCGTACTGAGGAAGAGATCGAGCATAGGGCCCCTGAGATTGATCAGTTGGAGGAGGACGTGGGGGTGGAAATGGAGGTCGGCAAGGAGAGTGCCGTGGATGTTGTGACGGGTGTCGAGGATGAGGCTCTCGACGGACCCGAGAAGGTGTTGGTGGACGAGGTCGCGATGACCCGTTACATTGGTCGGTGCAAGGGGAAATTGCTGGAGCAGCCCCAAGCTTTAAGGATGGGGTATACGGCGCTGAAGCCCCTAGTCTTCAAGGATGCCAAGGAAATTGCTGCTCGTCCGCTATCGGCGTTAATTGAGCAAGCCGGCAGTGATGCGCTCCGGGTAATTTTTTTTTTTTTTTTTTTTTTAATGGTGCATGTCTATTTTTGTTTTTGATGACAGGCTTTCTTGGGTTCCATTGTTCTGAGGGATCAGTGGAAGGCGCTCGAGGCTGAGAGAGATGAGCTGCTGGCCGAAAAGAAAGCCATAGTCGAGGAGAACAATCAGAAGATAAAGGATCTGCTTGCGGCTTTCGAGGTCGAGAAAGAGAAACTGGTCGCCGAGAATAAAACCCTGGGCGATAATTATGACAAGCTGTCTGCGGACTTTCTGCACGTGACCGAGGATGTTGGTAAATTGATGGCTGAAAAAGAGAGCCTGGTCGTTAAGTATGACCAACTAGGGGAGGAGAACTTGCTGCTGGCGGAGGATGTGGAAGCCGAAAATGCTAAGGTGGCCGCTCTGAAAACGGCACAGGCGGATGAGCGGACAAGGTTAGCAATGATGGCTAATTTCTCCGCCTATTGCGCTCATGTGCGGGCGCTCAATTTCGCGAACGTTCCTGTGTCGGATAGGGCGTGGTCGGAGTTGGTGTATCCGTGTCCGCATGGTGCACCGCCGAAACCCTTGGACTGGGCGAATCTTCGTGAAGAGGAGCTTCCTCGGCTGCCGGGACAGACAATTTCGATAGCGCTGCGTCCTCACTCTATGTCGGCCCCGTCCACTCCTCGACCGGATGCTACTGTTGTTCCCCCACCAGTATCTCCTCAGGTGGAACCTTGACTATTTTTCTAGCAGTATGTATAGTATATTTTTGTTGTTTTTGTTTGTGTTTTTTTTTTTTTTTTTTTTTTTTTTTTTTAGTCTCTTGTGTATCTAGAAACAGATTCTCTTGGGGAAGTGATAATATAGGTGCTGTGTTTTCTTTCTGTTGGGCTTTCTTGGGTTAATTTCTTTTGATGGTCGTCATATTTTGAAGGATGTGAAAACAAAATATTTTCAGGTACCAAATAACCCCCTTGCCATGGTGGTCTGGACCTCGCCTAGTCGTAGTGTAGGTGACGTAATAGAAGATTTGGAAAGATATAAGCCGTCCCTTACCGCGAAATTGACTTGTGCTTATCAGGAAATCGAGGGTCTGAATATTCATATTTCCAACTTGGCGATTCGGTTACGTGATTTGGTAGAGAAATTTAGTAAAAAGACCGCCCATTATACGGCAAATAAGGGTAAAGAGAAGGAACTTCTCGGTGCCCTACGACGTTCTCGTGATGAAGCCCGAGTTCGTGTGACGAGCTTGAACTTGGTCCTTGGGGCCGTTTTCGAGGACGCGGACCTGCTGCTATCCTTTGCCAAAGCGTATTGGGCCCGAGCTCGCGTTTTAGAGGTGCTGGAGCATATAAAAGGAATGAGTGGTGTGTCCCGGGCAGAGCGCATGGTTGATGCGAAGGCCGGGGTAACTGAAACCACTGTTGCCTTGAACCGAATCGAGGCGGTCATTCATGAGCGTTTGGGGACGCAAATTAATTCATTGCGAGATATTCATTTTGCCGATGTAGTAGAGACCTCGGCGTCTGTTGAGGGGTTGTCGGATTAATAATAGAGTAGCTTGTTTTGTCGTTTTATTTGTAGCTTGTATAAATCTTTTTTTTTTTTTTTTTTTCATCTCTTCTCGTTCTTCTCCCCCCCCCCCCCCCCTTTTTTTTTTATAGGCACATGCTACTATGTCGCACCAGGCTGGTTCTCCATGCCGAGTTAACCCGGGGTTAGGACCTACTGGTGCTGCCCGGGACGAGGTCTCATCTGGTGCGGCTAGTGAGGTGCCTGACAAGTGGCCCTACATTGTTTTGATGGGCAAAAATGTCAAATTGACCGACCAATGTGCTCGGCTGCGGACCAAGCTGAAAACCCAGGCGGCCTCTTTTCGAGAATACGTTCGCCGTGCCGAGCATACTGTTGAGGTTCAGGAGCGTCGTTTGGATCGATATTGGCGTGCAAAGGACAAGTACTTCGGCAAATTAAAGTTGCTTGTGACCAAGGCCAACGTGTTGGTGAAGTATTTCCGTTTGTCCTGTGCCAGATACGATGCTTCCGCAGCTATGATCGAAGCTCGCCGTAACCTCTCCTTTGACGATGATCGCCGTAAAGCGGCCTCGGATGCTCACGAGTTCGCGAAAGAAGCCGAGTTCAACGCGCGGCTTCAGACGCTGACTTGTGTTGGGGCTCATACGACCAATTTTGATGCCCTCATTTCTGAGGAGCGTTTTGATGGTGAGGAGTCTGATGGGTACACAACGACGGATGACGAAGAGATTGAGCTCGGTCAATTACCGTCGTGCTCCTCCTGCAGTAGCTCTTCTTAAATGAATCTCTTTAGTGTCGATGATCTTCTTGTTGCCTCCGTAATGCGGGCGAGGACTATTTATGTTATTTCTTTGTTCCTGTTTTGTACCTTTCCATTGCCGTATTGCTATTTGATTGATTGGATCGATTTTTTCTTGCTAAGTCATTTGTTATTTCGTTATTCCTGTTTTGGAGATGCTTCTTGTTGATATTTCGTTGTTTAGATTGATTCTCCTTCGTTGTTTTAGCCAATTTGTATTGTATCGCCGCCGTAATGTGGACCTGAATAATTCCTTGCATTGTACCTGCATATGAATTTCATAGTATTCCTAGGCGTTTCTTTGAAAACACGCCATTTAGGGAATTTCATAGTATTCCTAGGCACTTCGGCCATGTTGGGAATTTCATAGTATTCCTAGGCACTTCGGCCATGTTGGGAATTTCATAGTATTCCTAGGCGTTCCTTCGGTAACACGCCATTTACGGAATTTCATAGTATTCCTAGGCACTTCGGCCATGTTGGGAATTTCATAGTATTAGTAGACAGCATGATAATATATTTTATTCATTCAAAAGACGAAAGATAATTCCATTAAGCAAGAAGGGTAAGGTAGCACCTGTACTTGTATTCGGAGGATTGCCTATACGTAGTACTTCTTTAGGTTAGCCACATTCCAAGAATTCTTTTCCCCTCGGCTGTTGGCGAACAGGACGCTTTTGATTTTGTAAGAGACTGGACTTGTTTGCCTGACGATTTCGTATGGGCCTTCCCAGGTAGGGCTTAGTTTGCCATGTATTTCGTTGCGGGTATAGACCGTCACTCGTCGCAGCACCAGTTCTCCTACCACAAATTCTTTGGACCCTTTTACTCTCTTGTCATAGGTTTGCTTCACGCTTTGTTGGTACTTAGCTAGGGTAAGGGCCGCTATCTCTCGTTTCTCGTCTATCATGTCGAGCTCTTCTCTCATTCTTTGTTCATTGTTTCCCTGCTCGACCAACATCGTTCGGAGCGTGGGTAGCCCGATCTCTGTCGGTATGATGGCCTCAACACCGTATGCTAAGCTAAACGGGGTTTCTTTGGTGCCCGTCTTGGGTGTAGTTCGGCACGACCATAAAACGTTGAGTAGCCGCTCGGGCCACCTCCCCTTTGCTTGTTCAAGGGTGGTCTTGATGCCGTCTAATATTGTTCGGTTTGACACTTCGGCTTGCCCGTTTCCTTGTGGGTATGTCGGCGTCGAATAGAATTTTCGGATACCGAGTTCCTCGTACCACAGCTGTAAATTGGCATCTTTGAACTGGGTTCCGTTGTCGGCGACGATAGCGTACGGTATACCGAACCTAGTTATGATGTATTCCCAAATGAATTGTTTGACGTTGCTGGCTTTGATTTCTCGGAGGGGTTTATCTTCGACCCATTTGGTGAAATAATCCGTCGCGACGATCAGATATTCCACACTCCCAGGTGCTCTTGGGAGTTTACCGACCAAATCAATTGCCCATTGAGCGAACGGCCATGGTGCCGACACCGGGGTCATCATAGATGAAGGGAGCCGTGGTATCTTGGCGAATCGTTGGCACTTGTCGCAACGTTGGACGTACGCATCGGCGTCTCGCTTGATATAGGGCCACCAATATCCTTGGGTCACTGCCTTGTTTGCAAGGGATCGCCCTTTGATGTGTGCTCCGCGGGATCCTTCGTGGATTTCCTCCAAGACCGGCAGTTGTAGCTCGGTCGGGACGCATAGTAGGTGGGGTCCCCGGTAACTGGATTTGTATAGTTTGTCGTCCTCGGATAGCCAGAAGCGAGGAGCTTTTCTTGTAATTTTTAGCGTTTTTATCTTGTCGGCCGGAAGCGTCTCATTTCGCAGATAATGGGTCATGTCCTCCATCCAACCTTGTTCGTATTGTATTGATGTCACTCGGTCTACCCTTTTAATTATGCTCGGTGTTGGCAGTAGTTCCACTGTGATCGACCGGGTGTCAGTCATTGTTAATGTCGAGGCTAGGGTGGCCAAGACGTTGGCGTGCGCATTTTCGGTGCGATTAATTCTTATTAACTCGCACTGTTCGAAAGTTGCCATCAAGCTTTGGACTTTCTCTTGGTAGAGGATCATTCTGTCATCTTTGGCTTGGAACTCGCCGATGGCTTGATTGACGATGAGCATGGAGTCTGAGCTTGCAATTAAGTGGGAGCATCCGAGGGACCGGGCAATGAGCATGCCATTTATCATGGCCTCGTATTCTGCCTCATTGTTGGTAGCTCGGAAGCCCAATTTTATGCTCTTTTCGATTATTGCTCCCTCTCGAGACTTTAGGACGATCCCCGCTCCAGATCCGTCCTTGGTGGCTGATCCGTCGACATGTATCTGCCAGTGTGATTGTGGAGAGAGTGCCAAAGGCTCGTTATAGCCTTCGGTGAACTCCGCGATGAAATCGGCCAGGATTTGTCCCTTTATGGCATGGCGGGGTGCGAACTCGATATGAAATTGGGATAGCTCGACCCCTCAGGCGGCAACTCGACCGCTAATGTCCGTCCGCCGAAGTGACTCTTTGATATGAAATTTCGTATATACCCGGACATGATGAGCTATGAAATAGTGTGACAATTTTCTGGTTGCAACGACCAATGCCAGACACAGCTTTTCCAAGGGTAGATAACGTGTTTCGGCTTCGACCAGAGTCTTGCTGACGAAGTAGATCGGAAACTGTTCGTGACCTTCTTCTCTTAAGATAACTGCGCTCACAGCTGTAGTGGAAACTGCTAGGTAGCATGCCAGAACGTCTCCTTTGTTCGGCCTTACCAGTAGTGGCAGTGTCCTCAAGTACTCTTTGAGATTGTTGAATGAAGCTTCACATTCCGGGTCCCAGACGAATTTTCTATCCTTCTTGAGTGATTCAAAAAATGGCCGTCCCTTATCTGCGGATCGGCTAATGAACCTACTCAGCGCGGCCATCATTCCCGTGAGCTCTTGTACCTGTTTCTTATTCTTGGGCGCAGCTAGGTTTCGTAGAGCCGTTATTTGATCGGGATTAGCCTCTATTTCTCGTCGGCTAACCATATGCCCCAAGAATTTCCCTTTGCTGATGCCAAATGCACACTTGCTCGCATTGAGTTTCAGTTTGTGCTCGCCCAGCGTTCGGAAAACGACCCTGATATCTTGAAGGTGGGATGTGGCTCTTTCGCTCTTGACGACCATGTCGTCTATGTATACCTCCATCGTCTTCCCTATATGATCTCGACATACCCTTGTTATCATCCTTTGGTATGTTGCTCCCGCATTGTGTAGGCCGAACGACATTACCGTATAGCAATAATTTCCCAAAGGCGATATAAACGAAGTCTTTTCTTGATCTTCGCGGGCGAGGGGAATTTGATGGTATCCTGAATATGCGTCAAGGAAGGTCATCCGTTCTGCCCCCGCAGTTGCGTCCACCAGTTGATCAATCCTTGGAAGGGTAAAGTGGTCCCTCGGGCAGGCTTTGTTGAGGTTGGTGAAGTCTATACATACTCTCTCCTTCCCGTTCTTCTTAGGGACGACGACCGGGTTGGACAACCATTTTGGATAGTAAACCTCTCTTATGGCTCCAGCCTCCAATAACTTTTGTACTTCAGCGATTATAGCTGCTCTGTGCTGTACAGACACTTTCCTGCTCCTCTGTGCTATCGGCTTGTACTCGGTGTTTACAATTAGGTGGTGGCATGCTGTATTGGGGTCTAGGCCCGGCATATCTTTAGGACTCCAGGCGAATTTATCAGTGTTGTTGAGAAGGAATGCTTTTAACTCCTCGGATTCCTGTTTTGGAAGGTTGTCGCCGAGGAGAAAGTAATGCTCCTCGTCCATATCCGGTATATATACCTTCCTGAGTGTCTCTCCTACTTGTTCTTCGACAACCCTTTCGGCTTTGGATATTTGGTTGATCAGCTTCTTGGTGCTGGTGGGTTGTTCCACCATGCTTCGTTGTTTTTGGAGAGTCGCGGTGATGTCCTCGCAGCGTCTTGAATCCTCTTGACATCCTCTGGCTGTCTCGATCTCTCCCCTGTCATTTGGGTATTTGACCTTTTGGTGATAGGTCGAGGGTATGGCCTTCATGGCATGTAACCAAGGTCGGCCCAATATTGCATTGTGACCGGAGTGGTCATTGACCACTAAGAACTTCACGGGAACCGACACGGACCCGGTTGTGACACTGAGGACGATCTTACCCAACGGTTTAGTCGTTTCGGAGATGAATCCGATCAGTGTGACATCAGTAGGCTGTAGATCTTGCAGCTTGAGTTCCATTTTGTCGAAGAGCTCCCTGTACATGATATCACAAGAGGCTCCTTGGTCGATAAGTACCCTGCTGACCGTGTTTAGGCCAATTTGAACTCGGAGGTTAATGGCGTCTCCATGGGGGTAAATCACCCCTTCTTCGTCAAGATCCGAGAAAGAAATGGGCGGATGTCATCGTTGTGTGCAGTGTCGTTTAGAGGTCGACGCCTGTGATGCCTTGGCTACTTGGCCAAAGTGGGCCAGCTGCCGTTGTCGCGATCGTTCCCCGCCTGGGCCCTTGGGTCTTGTCATATGAACGACGTTGATCGTTTTGCCTTGCCGGTTGTCAGATCCCTCGATGGCCAATTGTTTGCCTTTATTCCCAGCTCCTTTGATGAACTTGGCTAGGTATCCTGCATCGCCCCACTGGTTCATTCTCCATCGCAGGTTACGGCAATGCTCAGTGAGATGGCCGTGATCCTCATGATATGCGCAGAAGAGCTTGGAATCTCTCTGACTGGGGGGAGTGTTGATCGGTTGCGGTCGGGAATACCAACTTTCCCTGCATATATCCTTGAGGATATCTTCAGCAGATAGGTTGAAAGTGTATCGCAGCTCGACCGATCCGAAAGTATTTCGGTGTTCCCTTTCTTGGGGCCGACCTTGTTGAAACGGTTTGGGTGGCATCGGGTAGGTGAGCTGGAGCGGTTTATGCTCGTTGATCGGTGTTGGGTATGCGATCTGGAGCGGTTTGGGCTCTAGTGCTCGTGGTCGCTCTACCCTGCTATGGACCTCGGGCTCTTTGACCTTTCTGGTCGGTTGGAATGCTTCTCCCTGGTTATTCCTAACTCTTTTGCGACCCACCTGTGCCTCGCGGACCGACTCTCTTCTTGGTAGAGTTCGGTTGAGGAAACGCAGTTCGTCGTTTTTATCGGTGAGGTGGGTACAATAGGCTAGCAAGGAATCAGTGGTCGGGAAGTTTTTGCCTATGAACTTCCTTCTCGTCCAATAGCCATTAGGGATGGAATTGATAAAGTTTTGGATGGCTATATTATTGGCATATCGTGGAATCTGGTTTGCTACGTCGATAAAACGTATGCAGTAATCGCTGAGCCTTTCATTTGGCATCATCGCCATTTTAAGAAGGGTTTCGATACTAACCTTCTTTTTCCGATGAGCAGCGTATCGGGTGGAGTATGCTCTTAGCAATTCTGCCCAGTCTCTAATGGAGCCCCGTGGTAAGTTGTGATACCATGACGAAGCCTCTTGACCCAAGCTGTTTTTGAAAAATTTGCACATCAGTGCATGGTCATCACTCCACAGTTCCATCTTCGTCTTGTAGTGCCTCAGATGGTCGATAGGGCAACTCTTTCCATCATAGAGCCTGAATTCGGGGATGACGAACCTCATAGGATTGCGGTACCGCGTGATCTGTTCAGCACACGGGGTTTCTTGGCATACGTTCCAAGCCTGTTGGAACGCGTCATCCGTGACTTGGTAGGGGGAGGGTATCCTCCCTGATGTGGTGGTGGGCCATATCCTTCCCCGATCCTGTATTCGGGATATCTACCGTCCTTCGTGTTTGTGTGGACACGTTCCATATGAGTGTTCGGATGGACGATAGTTATTGGGACATTGCCCCCTTGGTGGGGGACTCTTGTATCGGGTCGCCGACCCGCTGCCTCCAGGGCGGCCCTGTAGGCAGAATCTTCCACTTCATGGCGTGGGTCTTTGTCGGGTTGGATAACTGGCAATACGATGCCGGCCGCTGTCATGGCCGTCATGCATGCCGCCAGCTGAGCTTGTAGCTGGGCGTAGTTCCTTTCATCGGCTAACGGAACAACGTGTTGTACCTCCACCGTGGGTGGTGTAATCATCCTCGGAGGATTAGTCGGTAGTCGGGGCGACTGTCCGAGTACATGATCCTCGGGCATGCCAAACTGATGAGCTTCGTCCGTTTGTAAACGAGCACCGGAGTTGACCGAGGCTGTAGGCAAAGGGACTCTTGAGCTCGGCCCTGCTTGGGACCCGGTTAAGCGTCTTCGTGCACGCCTTAATACGGGCACGTCTTGTTCGTCCTCCGAGGACGAAGGGTGTTCGTCGACAATCCCTTCGATGAAATGTCGGGGTGGTTCGACCGGTTGTTCTTGGTTGACGTAGGAGGTTGTTGTTTGGTTTCCGGATTGGATAGCTTCATATCTGTCGCGGATGGCGAGTAGATCGTCGAGGTCTTGTTGGCTAATTTGCGTGTTTTGGTTATTGGTTTCTATTATCTCGGGATGGGTTTCCTCTACATTGGTAACCATTGTCACTCGTCTGGCAGAGTATTGGTATTCGAATTCTAAACTAGTTGGGAACTAGATGATTCCCGGAGACGGCGCCATTTGATAAAGCCATAACTTTGGTCGGTCGCGTTAGACTTTTCAACAATGATATAATAGTAAATCAACCGTGAATAATGGACACTTCCTGATCTTTATTATTGCTCGGATTATTATCCTTGTTCGGACTATTACACTTGCTCGGATTAGTATTTCGGTTTTACAATTGTGCTCGATATGACTATTTAATTTCTCGTCTTGATCTTTCTCCCCTTTTATTCGGTGCTCGGCTTTGTCTTTTCTCGGTTTATTTCTCGAAGTGGTGTGCGTTTTTTAGTTTCTCTCTTTTCTCAACTTCTCTCTATATTTTTTGGATAGATTTTCTGGTCCTTTTCTAGGAGGGGTAGTTGGCTATTTATAGGCAACTATGTCTTCTAGGATGTTGACAAATGTCTTCATCCCATGGGTTTTTCAGACATGGGTCCCCATTTGATTGGGCTTGGGCTTTTGATAGTAACACCTCAATTCCTATAAAAAGTATGAGACGACCCATTTAAGCGTTGGATACCCATTTATAAAGTAGGTTGATTATTACCCGAATAGAATATTCGGGTCTAATTTTTGTGTTCTATCAGAAATTATATGCAAATTTGACAGATTAAAATTTTGTATTAAAATTGACGAAATAATTTTTTTTAAAATTTAATAATGTAATTTAACTTTTGAACTATATGATTAACTTTTAAAAAAAATCATTTCGACAATTTTAATATATTTTATTGACCGGTTAAATTTTCACGTGGTTTCTTAGGGAGTATCTTTTTAAGATCGAGATAGTATATAAAATAGGACCTGTTTTTTTGGAACGGAGAAAAGTTCAACTGTGACAAAAAAAATTATTGAAATTGTAGAAAAATTTCAACTGGCTGGACGGTTATTAGACTTCCAGAAATACTGAATTTGATGTTATAATCGCATCAGTGAATATCGTACTATAAAATTGATCACCAAAATTCTAATAGGTTTCCGTTACATTGCATATAAAAAGTCAAATTTGGAAAGTGACATAAAGCTCCAAATGGGTTATCTAGATTAGTTAGTGGTGATGCTGACGTCACACCGCAGCTGGCCATCACTAAATAATCACGTGGACGGCTAAGATCAAACCACTCATAAAAAGAATGTTGAAATAATGATCGTATCATCCCTCTATATATATATATATATATATTAATTATTAAAAGTTACCCATGCGAAACGCGTAATGACATAAATCTCATAATATATTTTATTTTGAACATAATATTCAGATTTGATCTCATTTGTTTTAGTTATGCATGATAAAACGAATTGTTAATTAATTTAGGCTATACATGTAATTTGAAAAATATAGTGATGACAAATTATTAATTAATCAGATAAGCTGCATTGGTAATTTATTAAAATAGATTGATGGTATTTTTGAAAAATTTGACAGACTCATATTTTTTTTTTGTTATATTAATAGTATGATGATATGATATATAAGTCAACCCACGAAAAAGCGAGTCTACCAAATTTTGATCATTTTTTTCAAAAATGCTCACACTATTTTTTACTAATTACTCATTTATATTTATTCAATTCAAAATATAAAAAAGACACAAAAATCATTATGTTTTCAAAACAATTATAATTCTATACTAAACAAAATCGTTTTACGTGTATTTTGTATAACAAAAATATTATATTATTAACAATTTCTAATTTAATATATTCATTCAATCAATATATTTTTTAAAAATTTATTTATCCGGATCATATATATAAATCATGTGTCGCAAACGCAATGTCCGGCAATTATTAGCAGTATAAATATACAAGCATCGTGAACCTAAAGCTAAAGAAACCAAATAAACCAAGTTCAAAAGAGTGTATAAAGCTTTTGTCTAAAGTATACTATTTATCTGGTACTACTAGTCTTAAGTAATCTAGCTTAAGATTTTACAACAAAAAAAGGGAAAATGGGGGAAGAAGAAATGAAAAGAGGGTTATGGAGTGAGCAAGAAGATGTTCAACTAGTTTACTATGTGAAATTATTCGGTGACCGAAAATGGGACTTCATATCCAAGGTTTCAGGTTTGAAGGGTGGAGGGTGACACAACACGGTATGGTTATGTATATGTTACATAAGATATAAGAAAGCCCCATGGTTCGATACCATGGAGCTTTGTTTTTTATTAACCACGTTTGGATGTGTTATGTATGTTTCTATAGGTTTAAAAAGAACAGGAAAGAGTTGTAGGTTGCGTTGGGTGAACTATCTCGACCCCGGGCTTAAACATGGAAAGATGACTCCTCATGAAGAGAAACTTATCATTCAACTTCACTCCAAATGGGGAAATAGGTCTAATACAAATCTGCATAGTTGTTATTTATTTTTTTGCCAAGATTTTAGGCTAACTTACCGACTTGTTGCAAAGATATATATCTAGTCTTTAACTAGCTTCTAACCGATGTAATATCACCTGATCAACGATCTACTGATATATTAGACTACTATGATATGAGACTTGAATGGAGATTAAAGTTCACTTGAGTCTCATACTCTCATGACATATGGCTCGTTTAGCTGTTCCTTATTAGCAAAAAAACTGAGGAATCGGAGTTGATTCTACCTAATTTTATAGCCTTTGGCAAACAAACATTTTTTTAGTATTATATTAGCGTCTCAAACCTTCTTAGTTGAAAAAAAAAGTTAATAGTATCAATCCTGCCATTTGGAATTTCTAGTTCCGTCCCCAGGTAGCTTGAGGGAGTTTCCGCATGATATTGAATTCAATATTCATCTTAAGAATTTCTAGCGCTTGGTTTACAGTTTTTAATTTCAGTTAATATTTTAAGTTCATAACTAAACATACCTTCGACTTATAATCTCTTACTATTGTTTGCAGATGGTCAAGGATTGCTGGGAAGTTACCAGGACGAACAGATAACGAAATCAAGAACTTCTGGAGAACTTACATGCGGCACAAGGCCCAAGAGAAAAAGAAAAAAGGGATTTCTTCGGTGCCCTCCATCTCCACATCGTCGTTGTCGTTATCTTCAGAATCAAATAACCCTTCAACAGAAACTAATTCATCTTCATCAACTTCCAAGAACTATTTCCCAAAATATATTGATCGGTGCATGGATTCAGAGGTAATAAGTTTCTACAGTATTGGTGGAAAAAACAGAAAAGCTTCTCAAGACGAGGATTATAAGATAGGGGAAGTAAAGGAAAAAGAATATACCATGGATGATATATGGAGAGACATCGATGAATCAGAAAATAACTACGATATGTTTTGTTCTAGAATGGATTCACCGATTTGGAACTATTGTCCCGATTTTCTATGGGCTATGGATGAAGACGAGATGGAGTGTCTCCCTGTTATCACTGATCAAATTTTTGGGGGTATATGACAGATCTAGCGAGCTCAAGTTCAGTTGGCTAAATTTAAGTTTTGCTGAATCAAAGCATGTTTTAGACATGTAACATATGTGAATATGTTTTTGGTAGATTAAAGTTTGTATATATATGTAATATAGCCGGTCGTTTCTCTATGTTGCTACTTGTTACAATTATCATGCACGTCTGTGTCTACCTTTGAACTCGAACTCGTTGATTAACCCAAATATTAAGCATAACTTAGCTATACTAGAAAATTTGTGTTGTTTTGCAGGTAGCTAAAATATGTTAATTTCGTTTATTCTCAATGGGTCAATAATTATGATACAATCCATTTTCCACTGATCAAAAGAATTGGTTGTTTAAGCTGTTAGAGAGTGGATACGAGCTGTTGTGCTTTTATGATATCTTTTTTTATTTACTTTTTACTTGGTAAATCTTTGACTTATCAATGAAAAGGTTATATTTTAATAATATTTTTGTTCATATTTCATCAATCTCATAGAATTTTGAAGTGTAACTCACCTTACAAGTGATAAAAAAAGATATTATTTTCGTAAATTTTTGGTATTTTTTTTATTTAATAATTCAAACACTAACAAAAACTAAAAAACGCTAAAAAAAACAGTTTTAATGTAATTTTTTTATACTTTTATATATTTCTCGTGTAAATTATAATATCTTTTTTTAATGTTAAAAACAAGCTTCAACCTATTTTTTACATTTTAATATATTTTTCGTATAGATTATAGATTATTTTTTAAGCTTAAAAACAGTTTTTAAACTGTTTTTTATTGGACCAGTGACTGTAACTAAAACAAATTCGGCACAAAATCTTCATTTAAAAAATCTTATAAAAGATGAGCGATGACTAATATTATCGTAAATTTATCTATATTAATTAGTCAGGGGCTTACCTACCCAACTCCATGACACCAGTTAAATAAAAGTGGAGCCAATGAATACTGCATTAACAATTAACTTTCAGTTAGGTAATTACATCAATTGAAAATGACATTTCCAACCATTACATGGAGAAAGCAGAAGATAATGTTTTTTCTTTAAATTATATTATTTCATGTTTATGGAGTTCAATTAGCCTAACACATCATTTAGATGTGAGCTTAATTAAAAAGTCCACCACCGAAGTAAAAGAAAACAATAATAAACGAGCTTTTCAAATTGCTAACCATTTTCAGTTCTTACCATTTATTTGGACATTCATCAAACAAATTATATCGCTCTAAAATGGTTTAAATGGAGCTTTTTAAGTGAGAGCTTATTGAATTCAAAGTAGTTCAATATCGTTTTACTTGGTATATAGCTAACTCGCCATGTCTTCATTTTCGAGGTGCCGCAAATTGATCGAACTCTAATAGCGATTAGAGTATATAATAAACTTACAAACAGATAGTTGGAAGTCTAAAAACGTAAGTACCGTATTAAGAGCTCTCGACTATACTCCTATGCTATTCTTAATTTTTAACCGTTTAACACTAATGCGCAAGAAAACCTTTCATGAATTCAGAACAACCTACAAATTACTATCACATATCCACCCGTTTATAGAACATCCCACTATGATTAATATTAGCCAATAATAATTAGAAATACTCTAATACCCGTCCCAGTAACTAATTAAGAAGACCCCAATCCAACCAAGCACTCGAATAACTCAAGTTAGGGCTGAGTTCGGTTTGTTTCGGTTCGGTTTTTGACAAAATCGAAACCGAACATATTTTTTGGTTCGGTTTTTTTATTTTTTGGACCGAACCGAACCGGTTTGTTTCGGCCCGGTTTCGGTCTTTCAGTTTTATTTTCGGTTTTTCGGTTTTTCGGTCATTTTCGGGCTTTTTAGGTTTTTTCCGGGTTTTCGGTTTTTTTCGGTCCGGTTTTATTATAAACCGAAATCGATCCGAAAAAGTTTTGGATTTTCGGTTTCGGTCTTTTTCGGTTCGGTTCGGTTCGATTCGATTTTTATTTTTTTTTGCCGGGCCCTAACTCAAGTATTCATATCCACGGGAGGGGGTATAAGGAGAGACGTTTGTCTCTTGGTGCTCATTTTCCGGTGAAACAAGAGGTCTAGCTGGCTGTTTGGCATATTTTCACCTTTCTAGCAATTTTCCTTTATGGTTTTTTTGTAGCCAATGTTCAGAATAGTTCTCGATGTAATGACCACTATGGGGGTCTATCCCATAGATACCTTTTATTTATAAAATCTTCTGTTAAAAAAAAAAAATACCCTTTGTGGATGTTTTATTGATTAAAAAAAAAAGTATTCATATCCACGTAAATGACTCGGCCCAACAAAACATCCCACCACATATGTACACTCACTTATAATGAGCATAGTAGTTTTCATCATTTCATGTGTATGCATATTTGTCCTTATATTTATTTCTTACAGATTTTAAAATTGATGGTAATTATTCTGTAAAGAAGTAGAAACTAGAGGTCTTTACAGCTTAGTCGGTTACTATATCTAGTTTTTAATTTAATTTTTGAATCAAATTAGCCTGTTATAATTAAACAAGATGTAATACCAAAAATATGTCTCAATAGTAACGTCAATAACGACAACTATTCATGTGATGAGCTATTTGGAAATATTTTTTCAGTTTTGTAATTTAATACATTTGTTTCCGCACGTAGGGGTTCCCATATGCCTAGTTAATAGTAGTTCTATTATTTGCCATGTGCCGCCGCGAAAAAAGAATATAATTTATTCCCAATACTAATGATAAGAACAATGCAATGCTATGAACTGAAGTGATAAGTGCAATCACGACTAAAAAATAGTTAAATCCACTGTATATATGCCAAATGTGCTTAGGGCCTTGGGCTCTATTTTTGTGGCAAGTATTCAAATGGTGGGATGTTTTAGTAGTCTGTTTGGAACAAAAAAAAAAAGTAAATTTGTTGCATATAATTGTAAACTTTAATAGAAAAGTATATATGGAAGAAAAAAATAGTAACAAGTTTGTAAAAATGATATTAAAAGATTAGTTTAACTCATATTTGAAATGCCAAGTATAACGAGAAACTATACTTGTTAAAAATTTGTAGATAAAAGTAACCCAACGTACTTTATTTTTGTTATTAAAAAAATTGTCAAGATCTAAATGGTTTATAGAAAAAATTTATTCGTCAAAAATTTAATTTTGAATTAAACTTGTTTTGTATGAGACACTTATTTGAAATATTAATTACAAAAAGTACCGAAAGGACTATAGAGTTGAAAAATTGGAAAGTGAAGAAAACCAATTTACATGCATAAGTTTTATCTCATTATAAACAATTAACAAGCACAGTATTATTAGTCTTAAAAAATTAATACTATATTACTAGTTATACAATGCTTATGCCATGACATTTCTAATCCTAACCGGCAACCAAAGGAGTCCATAATCCATAAGCTCTACAGTCCATATACGACAATATTGAGCAGTTGGAATTCATAATTAGTATCGCGAGAGTTCTTCCTTTTTTAGAGGGTGTGAAAGTCATACTTATACACTACATCCGTTCCAATTTACTCATACACTATAAAAATGCGTGATTTTGAGACTCAATTTTTTTATTATATAATTTACTAAAATGGTAATCAGTTCGGCTATAGTTCGGCTATATATTTGTAGCCAACGATTAATATGCAATCGAGCGAGGCTATAATTTTCTTAACCAAGTAAAACAAATTGGTAAAAATATGAAATAATTAAAGTGAAAATTAGCCACATGATTTTGTTGACGGGTAAAGTCGTTATGCAATCTGGTCTATACTTTTGGAGACATATTATCCAAGTGAGATGCTAGCTTATGTAGACTTCGGTTAGCCATGTGCTATACAAATTATATTAAGCGACTTTACAAGTTACATATTTGCATATCAAAAGAATGAAAATCTTATTTAGTTAATTATAGTAACGAAATTCGAAGCAAATTACAGTGACCACCGACCTCTGCCATCTTGATTAAGTACATAAGTTGACATTTTAATCGTCTCATTGGTCGCCGATCACCTTTTAATAAGATTTTGATTCATAGATCATTACTCTTATAAGATTTTTAAGTGTAACTCTCCTTAATAACTCAAACAGCTAGCTGTTTTTTTATACTTTAATATTTTATTTTTTTACTTAATAATTCAAATAAACACTAAAAAAAAACTAAAAAAACAGCTTTTAAGCTATTTTTTACATTTTAATATATTTTCCGTATAAATTATAAGTTATTTATAAGCTTAAAAAGAGTTTAAAAATAGCTTTTAAGTTTTTTTTATCAGACTGAATGACTAAAACTTAAAAAAGTTTCGACGCACTTGAACTCGAAAAATGTTATGAAATGTGACATCTCTATACATAATATTCTCCATTTTAACACGCATGTGTAGGAAACAGAAGCCAATAAATATAAAGGGAATATGAAGCCATATAATACAAGTGTGCAATGTATTTTTCCATGGGAAACCTGGCCAATGATCATTAGTTTTGTCATTGTCATAACATGGGATTTATAATGGTTGGTTTGGTGGTATAAATATATATTCTCATGGCCAATAAAATTACTATAAAAGATCAGGATCCTGTGTGGAAAACAAATAAGCAATTGAACGAGTTGCATGGCATTATGTGTCGACCTTGCAAGTTGCAAACTGCCTCTTCATACCATATGCCTTGGTTAATTATATAAACACTTTAATATGTTTCTGATATTTCCAGTAAAAGTTAAGAATTTAGACCTGTATAAAGTTATGTCTATTTTCTACTTATTAGTAAAATGTACTATTGGCCCATAGTTGTCCGAAAGTAAAACGGAATCATGAAGCGAAATGGAAAACGAAAACCTGAAACGAGTTTTTATTCCTATTACGTACAATTTTGACCTACAAATAACTCATATATAACTTGTCGAAATCGAATTATTCAAAAGTTAATCAAATAGTTCAAATGTTAAACTATATGAACAAATTTTAAAAATTTAGATTTCAAGAATATAAGTACGAGATATTTGCCGATGACAGTTACACGTAGATGCATAGTACCTCAATATTTTGGGACGGATGAAATATCATTTAGGTTTAGATATGAAATAATGAAAAACAAGAAATTAGAATTACGAAGTTTTGGAAGAACAAAAGAGTGTTTTAGCAACTATGGTTTGATGTGACAACAAACTATAATTTTTTTATGTTTTCGAAACATAAAATTAGAATTATTTTTACATATACAATATTTTTTTTTTTTTTGAAATAAGTATAACTTCTAACAATACTACACTACTGACAACTACTTTTCACCAATCGATCCTGGTATACTTTTTAAAATTTTAACATAAACTATAAATACTTATAATTTAATCAAAAAGTATACTTTTCTACCTTAGTTTATCGTTAAATATATAACATGCAATCAAACAGGTCAACACACGTCCTATTTTAATTTGTTAATGTTTTTTTTTTAAAAGGAGGTTTCCACTCATATTTATTAATGTTTGCCTTCTGTCCCATTTGTAAATTTATGTTTCTATTGAACGTGCATTTATAGAAAAGGACTAGTGTAAACTAAGCTAAATGGAATCGTCAAATGATAAAAAGAGTTTTTAAAATTGTGTGTACGTAGAATCATTAAATGGTATGTAAATACATGCATATATATATTATATACGAGAAGTCAACTTTAGATTAGTGTAAAAATCCAGTTCCCTTGGGCAGTTCACAAAAAAAGGCAACCTAGTAATTACATGCACCACCCCTAATCCCCTATGGCTCTATGAAGATAATCCAAACAAAGTGGGTATATATTCCTATAATCTTTTATAATTTGGAAGCATATTGTAACGCCTAGAGTTTTGAATTTATTTTTGTTATAACGCCTAGAGTTTACGGAGTTGTTGAGTTGTTGCCTTTTATTATGTTTGATATTGCATATAGGTGTTTACCTTATTTGGGCTTTGTAGATATATGAAGTTGTTGAGGTAGAAGCATGCCAGCTTAGTTTACCTTATTGACTTTTATTTTACAGCCGCTTGTTTTACGTTGTTGTCTTTTATTCTGTTAGATATTGTATACAGGCGGTTATACTTACATGTGGTGCATTATCTGGAGTTTATTTTATTTGAGATATGGAGTTGTTACGGGTTGTGAACCCCGTGTATGTTATTTCTTGAATTATGTCACGAGTTGTACGTTTAAAATTTTTATGGCCTTGTTTATAGAAGTTTATAGTTCTTGGGTATAGTTGTTTAGAAAGGAAATTTCGGGACGAAATTCTTTTAAGGAGGGTTAGTTGTAACATCCCGTATTTTTATAAGTGTTTTTAATTATGATTTAATTTATCCAAAAACGTTTTATTCAAAATTTTACTAAAAACCGGTCACTCGACTAATTTTTAGCCAAAAACCGAAACTCTTCCAAAAAGTTTTATTTTTAAAAAAAAAAACCTGTTACTAATTTTATAAATAAAAAGTACCCAATAGTTTTGTTTTTAAAGATTTGTTATTTTTGAGTAGTAAAACTATATTTTTTGGATTAAGAGTTAACTTTTAGATCTTTGGGGACCAAATAGTTCGTTACCACAAACTATCTAAAAACAGTTTTTCTAAACCTAAAATCAGCCCACTTTTAATTCAGTAAACCTAAAAACAAGAGAGAAAAAGAGAGAAAAGAGAGAAAAGAGAAGAAGAAGAAGAAGAAGAGGAGAAACCACGTTAGCGGATTATTACCGAAAACATCTCCTCTACGCTCAAAGGTAACGGGGGTTATCCATTGCGACTAGACGAGGGTGTATGTTAGGATTTGGTTTTACGTTTATTAGAAATTGGGGGTTTATGCCTTTTTATCTTAACTAGATTTATAAATTGTTAATTTAGAATAGAACTACACTATAGAAATTGCTTAACGAACAGTTAATGTTATGACCTATACAGACTTGGTCATATATAATATGAACCGAATGCAAGGGTGAATACTACTTGTAATTTTTGGTGAAATAGACAATCTGTTAATGGTTGGTATTGTTGCTTTCTATTTTTATTTTTATTTTAATTATTTGAATGGGGGAAATTGATGAGTTAATTATATTAATTTCGGATTAATGAGACTATGGATGAGTTTGCATGTTTTATGCGTTGATTATTGTGATTATATAATTATTGATGAAATTGGATAAATTTATGTTGAATAATGGTGAATTGCAGTTTATGCATCCAAGGTGTTTGTAAAAAGGCCTGAAAGTGATTTTATGTTGTTATAGCGTTTGGCTAGTTGTGAATTTAGTGCTTGTAACTAGAACTGGTTATAAGTGTCTGTGCATGCTGGTATGATGTCTCAGTATACAAAGATTGCATTTGATAAGATTTATTTGTCTTCATCTTCTGCTTCATATATTAGTTTTACTTCTTTTTCGGAGAATATACTATAGAGTATAGAAGCACTGTTACTATGCAACTTGATATATATCTTAAAGAGACTATGCATGTCAACTTGCCGCTGCTTTAAGTTCTCCAGTTATGCATATCAACTGAGGCCATCTGTAGATAATTGTTGACTTAAATTGTAGAACTTGTGGACTAGTATGAATGTACCTACTGTAAACTTTGATAGGAATTCCATGGTTGTATCTAGCATGATTGTAGACTTGTAGTACGTTACTGTTATGTTGTATTACGATAAATGACGTATGAGATGGTGTTATTTGAATAGTATAACATTATTGGCCGAGGCCTTAATATTCATACGTATGAAATTGTGTTAATTGGATGATTTTATATTATTGGCCGAGGCCTTGTGATTTAGCTGTAGTGGCAATGGTCTCTGTCTCTCCCTAATTCCGGGGACAGAAGACGGCCGAGGGGATAGGGAATGACTCGTCTTACGGACTGGGGCGAGTGGCGTTAGAGGTCCCAGTGTGCACTATATTTACTTTTATGTTAGCAATGGTCTATGTCTCTCCCTAATTCCGGGGGCATAAGACGGCCGAAGGGATAGGGAATGACTCGTCTTACGGACTGGGACGAGTGGCGTGAGAGGTCCAAGTGCGCACTATAAATCTACTTTTATGTTGCAATGGTCTCTGTCTCTCCCTAATTCCGGGGACAGAAGACGGCCGAAGGGATAGGGAATGACCTACCTTACGGACCGGGGTAGGTGGCGTGAGAGGTCCATGTATGCTATTGATGTGTGTTGTTGATATTTAATTTATTTAATTTTATCCCGTTGTAGAATGTTATTATATTTATTTTTATACGTCGATTATCGTAGTTGTAGAATTTGTGAGCTCTTGCATTTAAGGGATGGAGTGACGGTATTTGTGGTGCCGTCCCGTCTAGTTATGTGCGTGGGACTCACCGTTACAATTTTTGTCTTTCAGGTACCACATAGGTTGGCATGTTTGGATAAGAGCGGTTGCTTTGCAACATCATGGGTTTGGGGCTTTCGCTTTCTTTTTATTTAGAACAGTTTTGAGGTTGTAGCCTACGGGCAAATTACATTTGTTTAGTTCTTCTTATTTAATTTTGTTAAAACCTTTTGGTCTTGTAGCCGCGTTTGGCAAACACTTTTATTTAATTGCTTAATTGTTCCTTTAGCTCGCAAGTCTTTTTCTTTTAAATTTTTTTTAAATTCGTACCAACAGGTTCTCTTTTCCTTTATTTAAAAAGGTCATGCCTCGATGTCCGTGTTCTATGGATTTTGGGGCGTGACAAGTTGGTATCAGAGCGAACTAGGTTCTTGTATACTTTGGGACGACGGGAAGATGGGTAACCATTGGACCAAGATCCATCGTATCATTTTTACAAAACTTTTTCCAAAAGATTCTAATTTATTTATTTTTTTCTTTCTAAAACGGGGGGTTGCATTTAGCTTAAGACATTTAGCTAGAATTTAGTAGTAGTTGATGGAAGGAAAGTCCACATGTGAGGCAAGTTGGGGACAATAGGGACGCTTGTTGATCCCGGCTCACCAAACTAGTGAATAGACCTTTCGTCGGTATGTGTGAAGGAATACCTTAGCGATGTGGAATTCTAGAGTATGCGAGGACGCTCGGATGCTTTAGTTTAACATATCGTGATGGGTTATCCCTCGCACTTTTGTGTTGTTTGTATTGCGTGCGTAGATTGATATAGTGTGTATGAGGTATAAGTTTGCATGTCTGGTAGTAGCGAACTATTAGAGTGCGAGAATTGTGAAGTTGATGATTTTACGTAGTGCGTTTTCATATTATTAACTTGTGTGGTAATGAACATTTTATGCGAATGGATGTTGATATGTTGTGAACTAAAATGATGTAGTTGGGTGATATGTTTCATGTAAGGAATTTACAAATGTTGAGGAATTTTTCGTTTTTGTATTGTTAATGATGTAGTCGTGGACTAAAGTGTCTGTTTAACCTGTTATAGTAATGGCTATTACCACAAGGACTAGTGGAAGGGGACCAGCTACACGCGGGGGCGCACCACCATCAAGCGGTGCGGCTACCCGAGGTAGGGCAGATGGAAGAGGAAGAAGAGCTCCAAGGGGGCGTGGAGCAACTAGAGGAAGAAGGACAGCAAGAAATCGTGGGGGGAGAGGTAACACTAATGCCCCGCCACTTGAGCAACCCGAGGCTGAGAATGTGTATGAGGAAGTGAATGTGGAAGAAGAAGAGACATTTGCACCGGAACCGGAAACGGTCAATGCTAACCAAGTGATGACCAATCTTCAGAAGGTGGTACAAATGATGGTGCAGAATGCACAAGCTGGGAGTTCAAGCAACAATGGATTGCTTAACTTCACTCGATTGGGGGCTCCGACCTTCGATGGGTTAGGTGAACCATCCATAGCTGAGGGATGGGTGGACGAAATGGAGAAATATTTATCGGCAGCGGGAATAGTTAACGGGGAGCAACGAATGAATATGGCTCAGTTTCACCTAAAGGGTGAAGCACGGAAATGGTGGTTGGGAATTGTGGATACGTACGACGTAAGCAACTTCGAATGGAACGAGTTCATCGAATTGTTTAATCGACAGTTTCTTCCAGATTCTTATAAGGACGAAATGAGAAGACGTTTCGAGGAGCTGTATCAAGGGGGTATGACTGTTCAAGCATACCAACTGAAGTTTACCTCACTCTCGAGGTATGCTCCAGAATCGGTTATAGGGGGCGCAGAAAGATGTAGGAGATTCATGAAGGGGTTGAATCCGACCATCTCGTTACAATTGGCATCGGCTCGACATGTCAACTATAACGAATTGGTAAAATCAGCCCAAGCTGTGGAAGGAGCTCTCATCCATAACAAGCGAATATCGGAGAAGTCGAAAACCGGAAATGCTCCGAGGGAAGATAAAAAGCGGACTTGGGATATGGCGAATAATTCGCGATTTCAACAACCGGGAAGAGGAGAGAGGAGTTTTAATCTACCACCGACAAACGTCATGATAAGGGGAGCGTGTTTCCACTGTGGAGACGTGAGTCATCGACAATTCGAGTGCCCTAGGGTCCAATGTAGGACATGCAACCGAATGGGACATACGGCAAGGGTTTGTCCCAGGGGACAAGGAAGAATCGACACCAACCGACCGTTTAACCAACCTAGGTTGCCACCACCACCACCAAGAGGAGCAGGATTCGTACCACCACACCAATTACCTGGGAACCAAGGGGGAGGGTTTCGAGGTAATCACCAAGGAGGGGGAAACCGTGGGAACTACCGAGGAGGCTATCAGGGCCCGGGAAACCGAGGGAATCATGGGGGAAATCGAGGACCGCAAGGAAACCCACCAATTCAAGCACGTCTATTTGCCTTGCCACAATTGCCAAACCAAGGAGATCCGGCAAATGTACAAGGTATGGTTCTTGTGTGCTCATCTTGGGCACATGTTCTTTTCGATACGGGGGCTTCACGTTCTTTTATATCTAGAAGTCTAGTTGAGTCTTTGTCGTTAGAAATTGGGGTTCTTGAGAACCCGATAGTTGTAGAGACTCCTGTTGGGGGTCGAGTTGTGTTGGACCGAGTGTGTCGGTCTTGTGAGATGGTGGTCGCGGACCACGTATTTATATTTGACTTAGTCGTTATAGAGATGTCGGGATTCGACGTGATACTTGGAATGGACTGGTTGGTTCATTTCAATTCTTTCATCGATTGTGTTCGACGAAAGGTTTTCCTTACAACTTCATCCGGAGATGAGGTGTTCTTTCATGGGGAAATGGATGCTACCCTTTCTTCTATTCCTTATTATTCCAAGCGGGTTGCGGGCAACCTGTCTTGTCTTTTGGCTAGTCTCTCGATAGTGGATAACGACGAGGAAGTGGAAATGTGGCCACATGTAGTGGACGATTTTAGAGATGTGTTTCCGAAGGATCTACCGGGGTTACCACCGACAAGAGGGTTAGATTTTTCTATCGACTTGGTACCGGGAACGGCACCCATAGCCATTTCCCCGTACCGTTTGGCACCGGCAGAGTTGAAGGAGTTAAGTAAGCAGTTAGAAGAACTGCTAGAAAAGGGGTTTATTAGGCGGAGTACGTCACCGTGGGCGGCACCGGCCTTATTCGTGCAAAAGAAGGATGGATCGATGAGGATGTGCATCGACTATCGAAAGTTAAATAGGGTGACTATTAAGAACAAGTACCCACTACCTCGAATTGACGATTTGTTTGACCAACTGAAAGGAGCGACGTTCTTTTCAAAAATTGACTTGCGATCAGGCTATCACCAATTGAGGGTGAAGGATGAAGATATTTCGAAAACGGCCTTTAGGACCCGGTATGGTCACTATGAGTTTGTGGTCATGCCATTCGGGTTAACTAATGCGCCGGCGGCATTTATGGAGTTAATGAATCGAATCTTTAAGGAGTATCTCGACAAGTTTGTGGTAGTCTTCGTCGACGATATCTTGATCTACTCGAGTTCAAGAGAGGAACACGAGGAACATCTCCGTTTAGCGTTGCTCACGTTGAGGGAGCACCAACTTTACGGGAAATTTAGCAAATGTGAGTTTTGGCTAAATGAGGTGAAATTTCTTGGACATGTGATCTCGGAAGCAGGGGTAAAGGTGGACACAACGAAAATTGAGGCAGTTTCGAAATGGGCACAACCGAAAAACGTGTTCGAGATTCGAAGTTTCTTGGGTTTAGCTGGATACTATCGACGGTTCGTCAAGGATTTCTCGAAGTTAGCGACTCCAATGACTTACCTTACTAAGAAGGGGGTGAAGTTCGTGTGGAGTGAGGCTTGCGAAAAAGCTTTCTTAGAGCTCAAGAAGCGGTTGACTAGTTCTCCCATACTAGTTATTCCCGAGCAAGGGAAGGATTATCAAGTGTATTGCGATGCTTCGAAGGAAGGCTTGGGTTGCGTCTTGATGCAAGACGGAAAGGTTATCGCATATGCTTCGCGACAACTAAAGGTTCACGAAAAGAACTATCCGACTCATGACCTAGAGCTAGCGGCAATAGTTCATGCGTTGAAGATATGGAGACATTATCTGTTCGGGGAAAAGTTCGAAGTGTTTTCGGATCACAAGAGCTTAGGGCATATCTTTACCCAACGTGATCTAAATATGCGACAACGACGATGGATGGAATATCTGGAACAGTACGACTACGACTTGCACTATCACCCGGGAAAGGCCAATGTAGTGGCGGATGCTTTGAGTCGAAAGTCTCATGCGACCTTAGCGCATATGGCGATCGAGGAATGGAGGATGATGGGAAAAGTGAACGAGTTCGACTTGGAGTTGGGACCTGTTAATGGGGGGACTTTGTACACAATAGTGGTACGACCGGAACTTGTGAGTAGGGTTCTGGAAGCACAAGATGGGGACGAGAAAGTGGAGAGTTATGAGAAACAGATGAGTTCTAGCGAAGGATTAGATGGTTGGACGAAAGGAACCGATGGAGGACTACGCTTTAAAGGAAGGACTTATGTGACGGAAAATATGAGGAACGAAGTATTAAAGGAGTTTCACCACTCCCGATTAGCCGTTCATCCCGGCGGGACGAAAATGTATCATGATACGAAAAGACAGTTTTGGTGGCCCGGAATGAAACGAGATGTAGCTTCATATGTTAGCAGGTGTCTAACTTGCCAGCAAGTGAAAGCGGAACACCAAAGGCCGGCGGGTATGCTCCAACCCTTACCGGTAGCGGAATGGAAGTGGGAGAGGATAGCAATGGATTTTGTGACCAACTTACCTAGATCGGTAAGTGGGAATGACGCTGTGTGGGTTGTGGTCGACCGTTTGACCAAATCCGCACACTTCATTGCGATTAAGATGACGAATTCGGTGGAAATCTTGGGACGGAAGTATATTAAGGAAATTGTTAGACTTCATGGGGTGCCTATTTCGATAGTATCGGATCGAGACGCGAGGTTTGTGTCGAGGTTCTGGGGCGCATTACAAAATGCCTTAGGGACCAAGTTGACAATGAGTACGGCGTTCCATCCCCAAACGGATGGACAATCGGAGCGGACTATCCAAGTGCTAGAGGATATGTTGCGTGCGTGTGTGAACGACTTTAAGGGAGGTTGGGAGAGCCATCTACCCTTAGTGGAGTTTGCGTATAATAATAGCTTTCAGGCTAGTATTGGCATGGCACCTTTTGAGGCTTTATACGGGCGGCCGTGTAGGTCTCCGGTGTGTTGGACCGAGGTGGGAGAAGCGGAAATGTTAGGACCGCAATTGGTTCAAGAAACGACAGAAAAGATCAAGATAATTCGGCAAAGGCTTGAGACAGCCCGAAGTAGACAAAAGAGTTATGCGGATAAGAGGAGGAGACCTTTGGAGTTCAAAAAGGGGGATCAAGTATTTTTGCGAGTTTCGCCCAGGAAGGGGATTATGAGATTTGGCTCTAAAGGGAAGTTGAGCCCGAGATTTATCGGACCATTTGAGATCGTGGACCGAGTTGGAGAAGTTGCATACCGGTTGGACTTGCCATCAAAGTTGGCGGGGGTCCACCCGGTGTTCCATGTGTCAATGTTGAAAAAGTATCATCACGACCCTTCACACGTGGTGGACTTTGAGGACATTGAGGTTAGTGCGGATGTGACCTACGAAGTGGGACCTATGAGGATTATTGATGTGCAAGAGAAGGAACTTCGAGGAAATACGATTAGATTGGTAAAGGTGGTTTGGAAACACCACGGGGCCGAGGTGGCAACTTGGGAACGCGAGGATGAGATGAAGAGGAAATATCCTAATCTCAACTTTTCTTTAGGTATTTTTCTTTAGATGCATTCTAATTTCGGGACGAAATTTCATTATCGGGGAAGGGTTGTAACGCCTAGAGTTTGGAATTTATTTTTGTTATAACGCCTAGAGTTTACGGAGTTGTTGAGTTGTTGCCTTTTATTATGTTTGATATTGCATATAGGTGTTTACCTTATTTGGGCTTTGTAGATATATGAAGTTGTTGAGGTAGAAGCATGCCAGCTTAGTTTACCTTATTGACTTTTATTTTACAGCCGCTTGTTTTACGTTGTTGTCTTTTATTCTGTTAGATATTGTATACAGGCGGTTATACTTACATGTGGTGCATTATCTGGAGTTTATTTTATTTGAGATATGGAGTTGTTACGGGTTGTGAACCCCGTGTATGTTATTTCTTGAATTATGTCACGAGTTGTACGTTTAAAATTTTTATGGCCTTGTTTATAGAAGTTTATAGTTCTTGGGTATAGTTGTTTAGAAAGGAAATTTCGGGACGAAATTCTTTTAAGGAGGGTTAGTTGTAACATCCCGTATTTTTATAAGTGTTTTTAATTATGATTTAATTTATCCAAAAACGTTTTATTCAAAATTTTACTAAAAACCGGTCACTCGACTAATTTTTAGCCAAAAACCGAAACTCTTCCAAAAAGTTTTATTTTTAAAAAAAAAAACCTGTTACTAATTTTATAAATAAAAAGTACCCAATAGTTTTGTTTTTAAAGATTTGTTATTTTTGAGTAGTAAAACTATATTTTTTGGATTAAGAGTTAACTTTTAGATCTTTGGGGACCAAATAGTTCGTTACCACAAACTATCTAAAAACAGTTTTTCTAAACCTAAAATCAGCCCACTTTTAATTCAGTAAACCTAAAAACAAGAGAGAAAAAGAGAGAAAAGAGAGAAAAGAGAAGAAGAAGAAGAAGAAGAGGAGAAACCACGTTAGCGGATTATTACCGAAAACATCTCCTCTACGCTCAAAGGTAACGGGGGTTATCCATTGCGACTAGACGAGGGTGTATGTTAGGATTTGGTTTTACGTTTATTAGAAATTGGGGGTTTATGCCTTTTTATCTTAATTAGATTTATAAATTGTTAATTTAGAATAGAACTACACTATAGAAATTGCTTAACGAACAGTTAATGTTATGACCTATACAGACTTGGTCATATATAATATGAACCGAATGCAAGGGTGAATACTACTTGTAATTTTTGGTGAAATAGACAATCTGTTAATGGTTGGTATTGTTGCTTTCTATTTTTATTTTTATTTTAATTATTTGAATGGGGGAAATTGATGAGTTAATTATATTAATTTCGGATTAATGAGACTATGGATGAGTTTGCATGTTTTATGCGTTGATTATTGTGATTATATAATTATTGATGAAATTGGATAAATTTATGTTGAATAATGGTGAATTGCAGTTTATGCATCCAAGGTGTTTGTAAAAAGGCCTGAAAGTGATTTTATGTTGTTATAGCGTTTGGCTAGTTGTGAATTTAGTGCTTGTAACTAGAACTGGTTATAAGTGTCTGTGCATGCTGGTATGATGTCTCAGTATACAAAGATTGCATTTGATAAGATTTATTTGTCTTCATCTTCTGCTTCATATATTAGTTTTACTTCTTTTTCGGAGAATATACTATAGAGTATAGAAGCACTGTTACTATGCAACTTGATATATATCTTAAAGAGACTATGCATGTCAACTTGCCGCTGCTTTAAGTTCTCCAGTTATGCATATCAACTGAGGCCATCTGTAGATAATTGTTGACTTAAATTGTAGAACTTGTGGACTAGTATGAATGTACCTACTGTAAACTTTGATAGGAATTCCATGGTTGTATCTAGCATGATTGTAGACTTGTAGTACGTTACTGTTATGTTGTATTACGATAAATGACGTATGAGATGGTGTTATTTGAATAGTATAACATTATTGGCCGAGGCCTTAATATTCATACGTATGAAATTGTGTTAATTGGATGATTTTATATTATTGGCCGAGGCCTTGTGATTTAGCTGTAGTGGCAATGGTCTCTGTCTCTCCCTAATTCCGGGGACAGAAGACGGCCGAGGGGATAGGGAATGACTCGTCTTACGGACTGGGGCGAGTGGCGTTAGAGGTCCCAGTGTGCACTATATTTACTTTTATGTTAGCAATGGTCTATGTCTCTCCCTAATTCCGGGGGCATAAGACGGCCGAAGGGATAGGGAATGACTCGTCTTACGGACTGGGACGAGTGGCGTGAGAGGTCCAAGTGCGCACTATAAATCTACTTTTATGTTGCAATGGTCTCTGTCTCTCCCTAATTCCGGGGACAGAAGACGGCCGAAGGGATAGGGAATGACCTACCTTACGGACCGGGGTAGGTGGCGTGAGAGGTCCATGTATGCTATTGATGTGTGTTGTTGATATTTAATTTATTTAATTTTATCCCGTTGTAGAATGTTATTATATTTATTTTTATACGTCGATTATCGTAGTTGTAGAATTTGTGAGCTCTTGCATTTAAGGGATGGAGTGACGGTATTTGTGGTGCCGTCCCGTCTAGTTATGTGCGTGGGACTCACCGTTACAATTTTTGTCTTTCAGGTACCACATAGGTTGGCATGTTTGGATAAGAGCGGTTGCTTTGCAACATCATGGGTTTGGGGCTTTCGCTTTCTTTTTATTTAGAACAGTTTTGAGGTTGTAGCCTACGGGCAAATTACATTTGTTTAATTCTTCTTATTTAATTTTGTTAAAACCTTTTGGTCTTGTAGCCGCGTTTGGCAAACACTTTTATTTAATTGCTTAATTGTTCCTTTAGCTCGCAAGTCTTTTTCTTTTAAATTTTTTTTAAATTCGTACCAACAGGTTCTCTTTTCCTTTATTTAAAAAGGTCATGCCTCGATGTCCGTGTTCTATGGATTTTGGGGCGTGACACATATACAATGATTATATACATGTGCAAATACACTAATTATATAGGGTGCCAAATCTACGTATATAACAATTTATCATTATTTTTATCAAGGGCGATCGATCGAGTGAGTGAGTGAGTGAATGTTCATTTTTTTACTTGCCTAAGCACATTGCAAAAAGAGATTTATTAGGGACTTATTACACTTATGCATTTCAAAAGGGTACTTTATTTGGTCGCTACGTGATAACTTTTCAAAGTTAATTTACGCCTGATCCGTTCATCTTTTATCATTATCAATTTCCAAGTTTATCGTAAACAAACAATTTGGCTATGTTTGATAACAGTAACGGAATCAGGAATTTCAAATGGGATGAGTCGAAATTCTACATAATTTTTTCTATACCGTATATGGGTATTTTTTACGTAATATTGAGGGAAACTATTTTTTTTAAGTTTTGATCAAAATACATAGAAAAAACTAATTTTTTGGTAATATTTTACAAAATGGAGGGAGGGGGAGGAGGGTTTGACCCCCGACTATCCCCAGCTAGTTTCTTTCCCGTTTCACAACAACTTTTATGTTCTAAAATCCACATAAAATAATACAAATTTTAGATTTTTTTAAGTTTTTTTAAGTACTGTAAAGATATTTATAAAATTTTTAATTTTTAATTTTTGTTTTTATATTATCATGTTAAGATAGGCCAAATTATTATGGGACCATCACACAAAGATAGGTCTGTCCGCATGTAATTAAACACACCACCTATGCGCCGAAAGAATCTTGAAAATCATGTACAGAAAAAAGTCACGAGGGTATTTTAGGAAACGTTACCTTTTTTATTAACCAACAAAACCGCGTAAAACAACAGCTTGCTAATTTCCTAAATATCCCCTAACACAAAATCATCCTTTCATTATTACCATTAATTATCATCATTACTTGATAAAAACAATTATTTTCTAATTGGAAAGTCCTTAAATTTACCTTCTTTAACATAATTTTCTACTTGTGTGAGAGTTGAGTTGACTGTTTTGGTCCTTTTGGAGGCTTGTGATAATTCAAGTAATAGTAGTTAAAAGAGTATATTTTTTCTTTAACAAAAAGACATTTTGTTCTATAAATCACACTGGTCCACCTCTTACTAAATCCCCCCCCATTTCTTTTGATTTATATCTCCAAGAATAGAGTCAGAAAGAGAGAGAGAGATGGAGGAAATGTCTTCCTTATGGAGTTATCCAGAGGTAATATACTCTTTACAAGTTTTTTGTGTTGATATTTACATTTCCATTCCAAAGAATTTTTTAATTATTTGTGTTTACTTTTGGTTGTATTGTTGGTTTCTTTTCTATGTGATTCATAATACTTCATAATAAGCTAGTTACTTATGGAGAATTCCACTTTCATTCTTGAATACAATAGTTTCATTTAATTTCTTCCTTTGGATTTTTTGTTGGCTTTCTAGTGTAAAAACATTTAAGATCCTACAGGCTACAGTTACAGAAAGAAAATGTTTTTGTTGTAGAGACTTTATCATAAATGATGCTATGGTAGGTGCATTTGTCTTGTTATGCTTGAGACTCATTGCAACAACTCATTTTTTTTCCAAAAAATGACAGAATTGGTAAAAACATGATTTTACATAGAAAGTCATGTTCACAAAAATAATCTTCAAACAGTCGAAAAGAATTTTACTCAAAATGATATTGGGACAACTCTAAGACAATTCAAAACCGTTTTAGTGAGTAGTTGCTAAGGAAACCTAAATCAATAAAAGCAAGATTTTACGTTAGAAGAACATGTGTTTACAAAAATAACATCCTAACAGCCAAAGAGAACTACTCAAAATGATCTTGGAAAACTCCAAAGATACTTGAAGAAACCGTATAAGCTAGCGGGTCTAATTTTCTTGGAATAGTTCGGTGAAATACGAGGTAGAGAAAGCTGATGCGAAAAAAGCAACAACTGTAAAGGAAAATTTAGTCGTGAATAGCATGCTGCATCGGGTTAATAGTAATCTAGTGGAAAATCAATAAAAAAATTCCAGGTAAAACAACCACGATGGCACCACCAGCGACATAAATTTAACTGGAAGTGAGCAGACCCTGAAAATCGAAATGGTAGATTTCGTCTTCCGACAATGTCAGTCGTGTCACGGTTTAGTTTGAGAGGGGCCAGTGTATGACTAACTAATTAATCCTACTGAAACATCGAAATATGTGGCCCTTTACAGAATTCACTCGAAATATGTGGCTCCGCTACTGAAACATCATGGATTCTTAAGTCTTAATTCTAGTAGTAATCTTAATAAATGGTATCCAATGTTAGTAACACCTTTTTTCCTTTTTTCTCTTTTCTAGCTTAGTATGAGTGTATGGCTAACTAATTCTATTTCTCTAAAGTTCATTGATATTTAATTTACGTTTCATAATTACATCTAGTTATGAAACACCTAACCACTCAGGCACTCATTTATATAGATTCATGGAATGTCTCAAAAACAACAACAGTCACTTAAATTTATAGAGCATTTGAGCATATGTTATTATGTATGCATAACGTAATTATGAATAGCATTTTTCATTCAAATGGAGTATATACAGTATATGTGTTTGGTCTTCTACCTCTTTATACAATAAAATCAACAACCTCTTTATGTGTTTGGTATATATTTCGCTTAATACCAATGTCTTTTTGTGGTCTTCTACCTCTTTATACACACAAAAATTCTCCATTGATACTGTTTTTTTTTAAAAAAATTAATACCGAATGTCTTATTATGAACTAATAACATCTGCATAATAACATCTGTATAATAACCTCTCTTTCCGTTTTGGAATTTTTTGAATCTGTAGAGCATTGAAGAACTGAAACAGAAGCTCGTATACGCCAATCTTGAACTAGAGTCAGTAAGAGCACAAGCTAATGCAGAGAAAATGAAAAGCCAAGAATACATTATGCAACTTCTGCAAATCGTTAAAACAGTTTGCAAAGAAAGGGATGAAGCAAAAGATCAACTCCAAAAGCTACTCAATAAAAGAATTCCTTCTAATTCGAGCGTAACGGAATGTAACAGCTTCTCAGACACGTATAACTACAACTCACACACATCATCACCCACTAATTCCTTTCTTGATCCTGTTTCTTCGCCGGATTTATGTAACCCGAATCAACATTTGGGTCAGGATTATCATGATGAGGGTAGTTTAGTAATTGAAAAAATGACAGATGGGAAGTGTTTGCCCGAGAAAGGGAAACTGTTGCAGGCTGTGTTGGGGGCGGGCCCGTTACTCCAGACTCTGATAGTGGCAGGTCCACTCCCACGGTGGCGGAATCCGCCACCTCATCAGCCTTTCGAAGTTCTGCCTTTTTGCGTTAATAAAGGTTTGGATACGAGCTTTGTGCCCAAATTACTTGACTCTTCCTTTGTTGAGATGAATTACGGGTCTTCACATACGATTTCAACAATTTCAATGGTCAATTTTGGTAGTGGTGCTTATGGGACTTGTTTGGATAGTACTGCGAGTTTAACAGCTGCTGGGACTAATATTACTAGCAGTTATGGTTTCTCTGGAAAGAGACAGAGATCTCAATAAAGATGACTGATAGTGTGTTCTTTACTAATTAGACGTTATGTTTTTCATGTAAATCCTGGGTGCATTTTGTAAGTAAGGTATGCTCTCAGGGATTTAGATGTTGGTCGAAATTCTAATTTTCTTTCAACATTGGTTTGCTTATGATCCATGCTGGAATAGTAATGCACTTCACTTGCTAGAGAAAAAAAATTATGCATAATAAAGCTTTTCACTGCTTTAGTTTTTGCCTTTTAGAGTCTATAACTTCTTACAGGTATTGGTAATCTGGTATTGACATGTCGGTGATAAAAAACAAGTATACACAAAAGAACGAAAGAAGTGAGCTCTGCATTTAATGATACAATGCTGCTTTACAAGTATTTTTGTTCAAGTATCATAACCTTGTTGAGGTTCCTCTTGTATATTTGTATTAGTCAATGGTTCTTGAATATCAGACCTATATACATGACCCATTTTTTTACGTTTTGTCTCCAAATATCTTCTGTTTTCATCTGTGATTGGTGTCAAAACGGGTACTCTTCCCACCACAGCCAACCCGTAGCCCTTGAGACCGGTGAATTTGGCTGGGTTATTGGTCATTAGTCGCATGGTCCGGACACCTATGTCTCTAAGTATCTAATAATTTAAAATAAAACAGTCACCAAATATGAAACTTTTGTGTCCATTTTGATCATGGTTAACACTATTCTTCCATTCCATCACAATAATTTGTTCAGCATTTGCTTGCATTTCCAAAAATTGTTTTCTTTGGTTGCAGACTTGCAGTTTTAAAGCGAGTTTTTTTTTATTTACGTGCCAAAGCTACACCTATGTTTCTATAAATTTGGGTCACTTGCAGTTCCATACACTGTTGTATCACTGATTTCTATTATGTAGACCAATCTACCAAATGTAGCAAATGCTACATGGTACACTGACGTTCCATTTCTATGATGATTTTGATACATGAAGTATACCGAATCGAGAAAGATCATAGGTAGGGGACAAAATATTATTTTTAATTGAAGTTCATACACTATTCTATCATTTTTGAAATAAAGATATTTTTTACGTTTTTGACACGTTTGACCTATTTGAGTACCTAATCTATGGTTTTTTCTTTCCTATTTTAGTCCTGGAATTATTGTTGTTTCCCTATGTGGTTCACTAAAGTCGTTGATAAATGTAAATTGAGTGTATCAGTGTACTAATTGCTAATTTTTGCAGGTTGTGTTGGAATATGATGATATAATAGTAAACAACACTGCAAATTTTCCTAAAAGATTGACCTGGGCACCAATACCATACTCGCGTGTTGTTTACAACACTGACCTGCAAAAATGATGATATAATAGTAAACAACACTGACCTGGGCACCAATACCATACTCGCGTGCATCAGCAGCAAATCCAAGCTCTATATTTGCCTCAACGGTATCATGTCCTTCATCTTGTAAATTATAAGCCAAAAGCTTGTGTCCCAAACCTATCCCTCTCCCTTCATGGCCACGCAGATACACCACAACTCCTCTTCCAGCTTTTTCTATCAGTGACACAGCCAATTCTAATTGGTTTCCACAATCACAACGACCCGAGCCAAAAATATCGCCAGTCAAACACTCCGAATGAGCCCTCACTAATATATCTTGTCCATCACCTACATCACCCTGGTTCAAAATATTTCCGAGACTTACACAACTAAAATGTATAATAATAAGGGTAACTTACGGTATGAGATGCTTTTATCAAACTAATCATCTACTTTCAGTTTACGTTAGGAGCTGAATCTTTTCTTTTGGAACAACGGTTTTTGGGTTGGAAAACACTAGGCGGTTGACGAACATATATAATCAGGGTAAGTCATACAGATTATCAATATGGTATCGTACTGTTATCCAAAGTAAGCAACAGTTACTCATAAGTATGACTTAGAAGTCGGCCAACAAATAAGCTAATTTCTGAACGTGACCTCTAAAGTCATAAACAGCGAGGACCATGAGAAATTCAATCAAGATATAGGTACTGATGCTGTGACTTACTCGTATAATAATGTATAGAGCTTAGACGTTAGACCTAATAGAAAATGGTTACCTTTACGATCGCTACATGTTCAGTTCCATCTAGCTTAGAGCGATAACAATAGGCTTCAAATTCACCCCATTTAGTTGGTAGACGCGAAACTGCAGTTCTTTCTACAAGCCTTTCCCTTTTTCGCTTATATCTGTAAGAAAAAAGGCAAAACCAATTCTAACAATGAATTGTAAAGGTGTAATTTTGCTAAAAGCTATTTGCTTAGAGTCAGGGACAAAGTTTGATCAATTTCAAAGTGTTACTCAATTTTCATCAAGTTTTTGCTTTCTCCTTTACTGAGTCAGCAGTATGTTGTTTGTTATCGCAAATGTAAATCAACCTGGGATCAGTTTCCTAGCATCTCTCTATATGTTGCAGAATTTCTCATTCTTTTTAACTCTATTCCTTCACATAATGAGCTACTGAGGCCTCCTTTACAGATTATTATGATTTTATCTGCTCTCTCAACTATTTCATGGGTTATATTAAAAAAAAAATTATTATAAGATAGAGATTATAGTAACAAAGATTAACTATAGGGAGTGTGATTGAGAGACTAAAATAGTGTGTGACTGTGTAAAATGGGTAGCTTAAGTTAAAGAAATTGAAGATTTCAATGTAAAACCAATCTGGCTGGATCTCGTTATATTTTTTCCACTCACCTAATCAAATCAGGGATAGAAACAATCGGAATGTCATATTCAAGAGCCAGTTTTCTCAACTTAATAAGAGAACACATAGAGCCATCATCTGAATCAAGAACTGCGGAGAGAACAGAAACTGGTCTTAGACCAGCCAAGATGACCAAATCTACCGAGGCCTCAGTGTGTCCAGCTCTTCTTAGTACCCCACCATTCCGGTACTTAAGAGGAAAAACATGGCCTGGTTTTTTAAAGTCTGTAGGTTTAGAATCAGAAGATGAAAGTGCAAGAACAGTTTTTGCTCTGTCGAAAGCAGACACCCCTGTAGTTGTTTCGCCTTTGACATCCTACATGAGTAAGGACAAGTTGTTAATGTTACTCCTCCCAAACCTTTGAAAATAACTTACTACAGTCTACAGCTTTCTTATGATATTTCCCAAGTTTGTGATAAAATTTCACTGTTTCATGATTGTGCAACTATTTCACACACAGCTATAACAGCTTCCGTGCAAAATTAGCATATTAATATGAGAAGCATTTTGGTTCCTCAAATTTGAGGAACCAATTTTCAGAAATGTATATATAAGGAACCGGCAGGGAAGTGGATGGGATTACGTTTTTGTCTCAAAATCTAAACAGATCCTCAAAATTATGATAGACAATCTATTTAGGGGAAGCTTGAGTGGGTGTTCTTGAATCCAGTTTATGCATATGCATCTCATAAAACGATTAATAAAAGGAAACAATTCCAGATTTTCTGTTCCCATCAGTTATCATTCTCCAGCGTATCACTAACTTGCTTTAAAAAAAGACATGAAACAAATTTGCAACATCTTTGAGAAAGATTTAAGACGAACAGTGTCCCGTATTTTTATAAGTAATTTTTATTCATGATTTAAATTATTCAAAAACGTTTTATACAAATTTTATCAAAAACCGGTCATTCGACTAATTTTTAACCAAAAACCGAAACTCTTTCAAAAAGCTTTATTTTAAAAACCTGTTACTATTTTACTAATAAAAAGGACCCAATAGTTTTATTTCTAAAGATTTGTTATTTTTGAGTAGTAAAACAGTATTTTTGGATCAAGAGTTAACTTTTAGGACTTTGGGGACCAAATACTTCGTTACCACAAACTTTATCAAAACAGTTTTAATCTATTCAATTCAGCCCACTTTTTCAAAGCAAAAGACCTAAAACAAGAGAGAAAAGAGAGAAAAAGAGAGAAACCAAAGCTTAGGAAGAAGAAAAAGAAACCACGTTAGCGGATTATTACCGGAAGCATCTCCACTACGCTCTAAGGTAACGGGGGTTATCCATTGCGACTAGACGAGGGTGTATGTTAGGATTAGGTTTTACGTTTAGTATAAATTGGGGGTTTTTGCCTTTTATATTAATTATGTTCTTAATTTGTTAATTGGGGTTTAGTTGTTATATTTTTAATTCATTTATTTTATTTTGGATTAGTTGTGGATTTAGTATTTTGATTTCGGATTAATGATAATATTAATGGGTTGCGTGTTATATGCGTTGATTATGTATTATTATGGTTGTTGATAGAATTGGGTAAATTATTATTGAATAAAGATGAATTTTATATTGCGCATACAAGGTGTTTGTTAAAATGCCTGAATGAGTTTTTATGTTGATTAAACTTGTTTGGCTAATTGTGAATCTAGCACCTATACTTTTGGATTATGTTGTATTACGTTAAGTGACGTATGAGATTATATTATTTGAATAGTATAATATTATTGGCCGAGACCTTAATATTTATACGTATGAGATTGTGTTATATGAATAATATAATATTATTGGCCGAGGCCTTAATATTGATACATTAACAATGGTCTCTGTCTCTTCCTAATTTCGGGAACAGAAAACGGCCGTGTGGATAGGGAATGACTCGTCTTACTGACTGGGGCGAGTGGCATGAGAGGTCCTAGTGTGCACTATATTTATCTTTATGTTAGCTATGGTCTATGTCTCTTCCTAATTCCGCGGACAGTAGACGGCCGAGTGGATAGGGAATGACTCGTCTTACGGACTGGGACGAATGGCATGAGAGGTTCAAGTGCGCACTTTAAATCTACTTTTATGTTAGCAATGGTCTCTGTCTCTTCCTAATTCCGGGGACAGAAGACGGCCGAGTAGATAGGGAATGACCTACCTTACGGACTGGGATAGGTGGCATGAGAGGTTCATGTTTGCTATAGATTTGTGTTGACGTTATTTAATTTATTTAATTCATCCCGTTATAGAATGTTATTATATTTCTTTTTATACGTCGATTATCGTAGTTGTAGAATTTGTGATCTTTTGCATTTAAGGGATGGAGTGACGGTATTTGTGGTGCCGTCCCGTCTAGTTACGTGCGTGGGACTCACCGTTACAATTTTGTATTTCAGGTACCAATTAGGTTGGCATGTTTGGATAAGAGCTGTTGCATTGCAACATCATGGGTTTGGGGCTTCCGCTTTCTTTTCATTTTTATTATATTTTGAGGTTGTAGCCTACGGTCAAATTCTCTCATTTGTTATTTTCTTAGTTTTATAAAACTTGCCTTGTAGCCGTGTTTGGCAACATTTTTATTTAATTGTCAATTGTTCCTTTAACTCGTAATTTATTTCTTTTAAAAATTTTAAATTTTATACCAACAGGTTTCGTTTCCCTTTTATTTAAAAAGATCATGCCTCGATTTTATAAAATTTGGGACGTGACAACCAGCTTGCCATTTGATTTCTTACTAGCGCCCTTCAAGAATAAGGAAATAAACTATAAAAAACACTAAGCGTGCTTTGGTATTGGTCTGATGGTCCCCAAAGCATTTTATTTAATTAATCAAATCCCCAAAGCAAAGCCATTCCAGAAAACTTCACAACGTCTCCCCCCTATTAAAGCATTGGAAATCAACACATATCTATAAACACCACCACCACCGCCAATTTTCTAAATAAAAACATACCACGGTTATTGTGAAAGAGGGAGCAGAGGAGTCATCTTCTTTCTCGGGCGACATAAGAGGGAGCTGCAGTCTCTCGAGATCCTCCCCTCTCATGCCAACCGATACAATCCCGGATCCATGCTTAAGCATGAAAGCGACCGCTGTTGGACTTGTAAGAGATGCTGCCATGACAAAGTTTCCTTCAACCTCCCCGCTTTCATCATCTACAACAATTACAAACTAAACAGTTTTTGGACAAACGGTCAGACAAAATTTTCGTTTGATGATAAAATATCGTTTAAGAAACTTGAGAGAATAGTATCTAGTGCAGCAACGATTCAAGCATGATGTGATCAACAAATCAGTATGTGCGCCAAAGAAACCATTTTAATTTAGTAAAAGCAACTTGGTTCATTTTACTTACCGGAAAAAAAAAACTTGGTTCATTTACTAAGCATGCTCTATAATTAAGCCTAGCTAGCTCGGTATCACAAAAATGAGTAGGGACTGAGCTGAGCTTTTAACAACTGACCAGATGAAAAGAACTGGGCTCTACAAAACCTATTTGGCAATTTGATAAAGTTTGCTCTTCTCGGACGCCTTTCTATGTTTCTAAGAAGATAAAAATCCCAAAGATCAGGGTAAGTCTTGTTTGTGAAATGACTAAAGCTTCCTTTGGAACATTGTTGCTCTCAGATATTTCTTAAAGGAGCATTGGAAAGTTGATCATAGAACAGGAATGTACCAACCCAGTGTTTGGTGGATAAATTTTCAGTAATGGATTTGAATGCGGTGCAAAGTTCCTTAGATATGTCATATGTGAAACCTTGAAAATTCAGACATACGAAATCATACGCGTATACTAAGAACCTAACATCACGGAGGATATTTTTTTATCAAATAATAAAGAGTTGTAGAAGCAGCTTTAGAGACAACCCCAAAATGCCTTCTAAAAGCAAGCAAAACGGAAGCAACTGTACTTGATTTACCAAACACCCTTCTTCTTTTTCTCATCACAAAAAAATAATAACGGTATTTACCAATAGCTTAAAACTAACAACCCATGCTCCACTGGTTTTATTTAAAAACGCAATAAAATGTACAAACCTTGCCTTGGCGCAACGAATTAAGGGCTTGTTCAATCGAAGAGAAGCCTTGAGAGGGGCGGTCTGGATCGCCCTCCGTTTCGCTAACGAAGAAATTGATAGTTTCCTGTGTAATCTCTGGATCTACAGTTTTAAACGGTGTCGATGTAGATTCTTGCAAGTCACCTAAAAAAGAGCCATTTTTATTCTCCTTCAGGGGACTATCATCAAAAAGATTATCTGCTTCAAGTCCAGATACCCTTACAGCACAACACGTGGAACTCGACCATTGTTGCCTGATTCCTATACTCTGAGGGAGTCCAGATGATTTATGAAAGCTGAAACAAGATAGTAATTAGCTTTTAAAACTTTATATTCTGAAATAAGTTGAAGAATAAAAAAACATAAATGTTCGGATGTATCAGGCTGAGTTTTCTACTAGTATAGACTAATGTCTTGTTAAAGTGCACCTTTTCTGCTTACTTGGGGTCTTAGAATTAATTCTGTTCATCCATTTTAACTCTTCAAACTTTTTCCTACTATAGAAAGTAGAAACTTAAATGCCACTATATATAAAAAGGTAGAAGAAAATAAGCTGAGATTATAAATGTGAAACCAAACATATCTTGAATAAGTAAAAGAATTTAACATGGAATGACCTAAACTTTTACAGTTTTACTCATGCATTGTTTGATTGCACCTAATAGGCAGTGGCGGAACTATAATTATTTTTCATAATTAGAGGGTGCTGAAATGCCAAAATCAATATAAAAAATAAACATGATACATTGTAAAAGATCAGTTTTTTCTTGATATCCGGGGTGGTAAATCCCTTTTAGCCTGTTACTAGTTCCTCCCATGATGAGTCTCAAATTTTCTCTTTTTACTCTGTAAGTTATAGTTTAACACTTTAACTGTTTACCATCCTAAAATCTGTGAGTTATTCTTTCATGAAAAAAACTTGAGGTTTCAAGGTGCATAGCATAATGTTTTTCTTGAACTCAAACAGACCAGCTTATTTGCTTTATTGCTTAAATTTGAAGCAAAAACAAATCCTTAAGAGAGCTAGAGATGTCCCTTCAATAAAGATTGAAGCAAAAACAAAAGGAGTAAATAAGAACTTAGATAGCTCACAAGAAGTTGAAAAATAAATGAATATACCTTGAGTTAATTAATATGTGAGTGAAAAGTGGATGATGTAGCAAGAGAGCATCCATAGGGGGGGAAATATTATGGATTTTGTGAATTTTATTAAAAAAACATGAGTTTGAATGTGACTAAAAAGAAATACCATTTTTAGATTATGAATGGTGATCAAGAAATAATACCAGCCTCAAGTTCTGGATTGAGGAGTTTGTAATGACGTGTCTCAACTTCTTTTATGTCGTTTTCTTTTTTGCCGTTTTATCCTATCATAAATAAAATAAAATAGAATAAACGGGATCTTTGTGACATTTATAAATTAGAACCATAAACTACTATATTATATAAGTGCATGTCTATCAGACTATTTAGTAATGCTGGTCCACATATTTTGGAAAATAATGAACAAGTGTTCTTTTTGGCACTTTAATTCCCATAAGCTAACTGACTAGATATTCGTTGCCATCCAATGTCACTTTTGATAAATTGGGTTGGGTTTCTATATTATTATAAAATAAACGTAATTTTTATTATATCCTAAAGTGACTAGGGAATTTTTTATTTTGTGTAAACATGAGTATATTCGGCTTTTTAGTTCTATATCCGTGTAGTACATCTGGCCAACATATTAAGATGTGTCTATTATCGTCGTTATCTTTGAAATCGTCAACTTCCCAATATGATAACAATTAATATAATCCGAGTGTGGAACTCTCGTTTGTTCTTGTTGAATACTGTGTCGACGACTCATTGCTAGTGGCTTGGTTAACGGAACCATCACTAACAACATTAGTTGATGTTGATTTTTAGAAGTGAGCAGATTGTGATCTCACCGAAAGATATATATCTATGTCTAATTATAGGTTCTAGCAAAAAAAAAATTATGCAAAATATTATAATAATCACTAATTGAAATGTAGAAGAAAAAGAAACCATAATTATAGTATGTATTTGACTCGATTCAAAGCAAAGATGTGTATTGTAATATCCCAGAATGAGCATTCCAATTGCTTAGTTCTTCCAAAATAAGGGGGCATAAAAATTAAAGTCATCATACAAAATAATTGGTATTCCACTCATTAACGTTCATTGTAAACATGATCCCATAATAAACAAGACTCTCCACTAAAAAACAGAATTCGAACATATTTCTCCCTGAGTTTGTTCATTTCATTTGCATCCCTACTAACTGAATTAAAAAATTAAGATCATAAAGTTACTTTGCACGCACAGAGGAGTCCGGATCCTCTTGTGCGCCTTCATGCCCATTCAACTATTTTAGCTCAAATTTCAAATTTTTACGACTTGCTTCGCATGCTATAACTTTAATAATAATCCTATATTATATACAAATTTTATAATATTTGGACATAATATTAATATATGAACGATTTTTATTAGATATAAATGTTTGTTTTATGCTACTTTTATACATACACACACATTAGAACAAAGGGGATCATAGATACGGACTTGAAACAGAGGGCTAATATATCAGTGACTAAAAAGTGCAGGGATGTAAAGTGATAATTACCATATTAAATAAAGTAATAAACAATGGGAAAAGCAAGAGGTCTTTTTTGGAAGCTTACATAATTTAAATTTCCCGTAAATGATTAATAAAAATAAATGGCGGAAATTACGAGCTTGAAAGAAAAAAAGAAGATATGGAAAGGGTCTTTCGCAGTTGTTGGGATCATGTCTACTCTCGTTATTTACGGCTTTTTACAGGTTAACATTTTTTTCACTTTTTTTAAAAATTTATATTCTGTCAATTAAATTGAATTATATTGAAATAAGTGGTTTTATTTATTTTCTTTTCTTCTAGTTTGTGTATATACATTTAATCAAATTGAAGTTGAAGTACTGCAAGGAGGAACGATAATTTAAATACTGTCATTTTTTATTGAATGATATTGAAATAAGTGACTATTTTTAATTTCTTTTCTTATAATTTGTGTATAATCACTTAATCAAATTGGATTTGAAGTAATGCAGGGAGGCGTAAGTTAAAATAGATTACAACATTTCGAGGAAAACACGAACTTTTCTCATGTATTTTATCGAAAAGTTGATAATTATAGTCTTTCAGCATTCCGTATAATTTAAAAAAACCGTGCAAGTATAATTCAGCGATAATCGTATCCGGATCTTGGTTTCGCTAGTGAAGAACTAATATTCATTTATGGAAAAGGGGTAATAAACTTTATTTGGATAATTTTTTTTCCGGGGTACAAGCTATATAATAGGTGTATTTTGGGTAGAATGGACGGTAAAGAGAATCAAATTCTCGTCGATTTGTGGGGCATTTAACTCTTCTTACCATGCTCTTAGTACTATAGTTAATCATTTTTCTCAATATTCTCAAGAGTAACTATACATTAAAAAAATAACTCTTATGAAAAGTGATGTGTTGTGAGAGATTGAGAATAATGGATGTATAACCAAGCTTGGTGGAGTGCTTGGGCTTGTCACCAACGAACTTATCGACTTATTTGAAGAATTCTTTAGAGTTTTCTATTTGAATAGTTTCGCATATTTGTAATTGCAAATGTGAGTAGTATAGTCAGTTATTTATGTTATGAGATCTGATGGCACCCATGTTTGTTGACTTGGGTCGCAATGAAAATATAAATTGCGGCCTCCTGAGTTGCGATATTTCCTGAGATTAGGTTGTTTAGTTGTATTGTTAAGCCAAAAAGCTTTATTTTTTCCAAACAAGGTACTTGATGTAGCTTTTTAGGAGAAAGAGGAAAACAGAGCTTAAAATCAGAACCATAGATAGTAAAGCAGATAACTGGAGCTCATAATTACTACCAAGATCATTGCTTAAGAATAACCCGGGTTTTTAGGAACTAGATGCTTCTTCGCGTGAGTCCTGATTGGCATGTCACTTTGCTTGATAATATATATTGAACATGAATTTGTGTAATTTTCAAGCATCCTGTAGCTAAATATGTGACGAGATGGAGGAAAAATAACACGGTGACAAGTAAAGGAAGTACAGTACATAAGAAGTTAATGAACTTGTCATTAAGATGATTATGGATTGGTTTAGTACTTGTTTAATGGATTTTCCATGCTAGCTATGATGTTGTGGTGAAACTTTAGCTATGCTGATTCATGTTTATTTATTTTTTGGATAAGTTCATAGTCGATTGTAGGTTATTCCTGAATTTCTCTTCACATTCTTGAACTTTGAGAATACTAATGAATTAGAAATTCAACTCTCTTGCAGGAAAAGATAACGAGAGTTCCTTATGGAGAGAAAAAAGAATATTTCACATACTCGTTATTTCTTGTTTTCTGCAATCGTCTTACAACATCAGCTGTCTCAGGTGGTGCTCTATTGGTAAGACATGTAATCTGCATCTAATCAATCGTGCAGGTTTCCTGGAAATTACATGTTATCACTACATTTTTCTATTTAGGTGACTTTCATTTACTGGTGATTGATTTTTTGTGTTTCAGGCAAGTAAGAAAGCCTTGGATCCTGTTGCTCCGCTTTACAAGTATGGTCTTATATCAGTAACAAACATACTGACAACTACGTGTCAATATGAGGTAAGTATTTTCACTTCTAAATTATGATAAACTGTTGTAAGAGACAAGAAATCAAGAGTCGTAAAGGTACCATTTAATCCTTTTTTTTCAGGCACTCAAGTATGTCAGCTTTCCTGTCCAGACACTAACAAAATGTGCCAAGATGATTCCAGTTATGGTATGTTTGTCTTGTGTGGGCCACAAAAAGATTTCTATATCACTTTTCCAGGACAAAGAGAAGTTCGTCTAGATAGAAAAGGAAAATCTAGAATTCAACGTCTTTTTTACTTGCCGAACTACAAGAATATACCTTCTAGAAAGAAACTTCTCTATAAAGCACCTTTTGAAGCATGCCTGTCTCAGCTTATGGCAATAGAGAGATTAGGACGCAATGAAACTAAACCACGTTACTAACTTTTAGAAACAAACATTAAATTCTGAGAAAATAATATTGGGCTTTATCACATTGTATCCAACTTCAAACAGATAATTTTCGTTTTTATCATGTTTATGATTTTGTGCAGATCTGGAGTACTTTCATTATGCAAAAGGTGTACAAGGCACACGACTATTTATTCGCTCTCTTGGTGATGCTTGGTTGTGCTCTGTTCATTCTGTATCCGGTAAATGATGTGCTTCTACTTTTGGTTAATACTAAATAATTCAGCTTTGTACGCTATATCTTAAGTTTATGGCTTTATGCACTACTAAATTCCAGGAAATGTTATTAAACAATTTAAACAAACGGCACACAAAAAGTCTGAGTTGATTATCCACTGAAACTGTTGAAAGGAATCAAAAGCCCATCATCATTGGAATATTGAGTTTTAATGGAAATGTTACATCTTTAAATTTCTATTATTGCTTTTGAATTTGCACATGTAAGGGTACCATGAATACTTTACCAGTTACTCTGTCGAATTACGACCCTGGACGAATTTTTAAGCTCGTTTCTCTTTTTATGGATGCGACATTTGTTGGAAATTACAGAATTTTTTTTTTCTTTTCATTTGAGTGTAGGCGGCGGGTGATATAAGTCCGCGTAACAGAGAAAGGGACAGCACAATATGGGGTGTCTCGCTCATGATAGGTTATTTAGGGTATTTGCCAAATATCCTTAAATTTAATATTCTTCTTCATGATGTTTAATCTGCATCTGTCTCTGTTACATACTTCCAATTCTTAGCGAGTCTTGGCATATTTCATCTCATTATTAACCGCCTTTTTCCTATGTATATCAATAAGTCAAAATGTGGTTGATCTTTTGCATTACTTTAACTATTAATATCACTTTTTCAGATTTGATGGTTTTACAAGCACTTTCCAGGATAAGTTATTCAAAGGCTATGAAATGGAGATACAGAATCAGATATTTTACACTACATTGTGCTCCTGTTTTCTCAGCTTTACTGGTAATCTGAATGTTAATTCAGACTTGATATTTTTATTTTGAAATAGTACTAGACTTTATATAATGTTATCCTTCCATAAAGGAGGTTATCACTTATCACAGTGTTGCTTTTAGGTATCTGTTAACTCTTAACTCTAAGTGTGCCTTGTGCTTGTCAATTGTCATACCCTTCTTTATCTTCATAAATATGGCAACTTCAATTGTTTTGAGCATTGAATTTTTCCAATGATAATATTTCCCGACCTTATAAACTTCATTTACCAAGTAAAGAAGTATGTGCATGTTAGTGCTATACAATTTTGTGACCAGTTACTAATTCCAAGGGTTTTTACTTTATTCAGGTCTAGTAATGCAGGGAGAGCTTCTTATGGCCGTAGATTTTGTGTCTCGCTATCGTGACTGCTTCTTGGATATAGTAGTTTTTTCAACTGTAAGTTATCCGTCAACTTATATTTCCTTTTTCACTTCTTCCAAATTCGCCTCTTGTTTTCTTTTGAAGTTATCTCCATGTCATTTCATACTTGAACGCTTATATAACTTTATCATCAAATAACTCAGCTTCCTTCGTGTGCATCTTTTATTTTGTTTTCTGTTTTGCTGCAGGTAGCAACTGGTAGTCAATTTTTCATTTCTTACACTATTAGGACATTTGGTGCACTCACATATGCTACCATAATGACAACTAGACAGGTGAAGGACCTCATTTCTCATGGCATGCCATTTTTTAGGCTCCAGTAATCAAGATGTGCATTGTTTTCTTTTTTTCATCTCATTGGTTCTACAATTTTCATGAATCATACAGTTGGTGAGCATTCTGCTATCATGTGTTTGGTTTGCCCATCCTCTCAGCTGGGAGCAGTACCTTGCAGCAGTAAGCCTTATCTTTAATGCACTGTCGCTTTACCAAGTTTTCGGTAAACTCTATTAATTTGTTTTGTCCGCATCTTGTTTATCAGGTCATTGTTTTTGGTTCTGTTTATGCAAAAGCCTTCTTGAGAAACAAACCGCAAAGACCTTTGCCAGATGAAGAATCAGAAAATGTCGATTTAATTCCACTGAGAGGAAACTCTTGATTCAGGATTCTCTTTTGATTGCTTGCTGATTAGCCACCTTATGCGGCTTAGTTAGATGATGAGCTATTATAGCACATGATGAAAATGATTCTGTACGAGGCGCCAATACTCAATTTTGGTTGCGAATTTTAGTAGCAGATTTTCGCGAAAGAACGAAGTTTGAAGACTTTATTCTTTAACTCTATCTTTTCATTTTTTTTTACATTTTGGGTTTATTCGTTACAGGAAGATCCGAAGATGTATATGTTATCACTAATTGGTAGAAAAGGTTAGGGGCCTAATTTATTTATTTCCCTCTCAACTATGCCGTGTCTCCATGTTCACAGTGAAATTTTGTTCATACTGTTACTAAGTAGGTCGATGATGCAAGTTAAGGATAGATATTAGACAAATAAATACTCGGCAAAAGATAATTTGGGTAATTTTACTGACATTAGAAACTTTGTATTGAATAGTGAATTGTTCCATGTTTACTGTGTTCAATTATACTTTGTATAAATTGTTTCATGCTTACTGTGTTCATATTTTGTGCCCAACTGTGTATTTTGGCTATTCTATAGTTTTATTTTCTTTAAAAGTGAATCAAATCCAATTTAGCTTGAATCCCAACACACTTTCACGAAAGATACGTATAACCGTATCCTTATTTTTGTGTCCACGATGTAAATCCTGTAATTAGTAAAATTGCCATATAATCTTATCCTTAAATAGATAAACAAACCAATTAGCCAATAGTACTTGCACTGTTACACAAGTCACAATACCTCACATCCCTTGAAATTTGAGGATTTATAATCTTTGATAATCGTTATCTGGATTATGCCCCAATTTACCCGCTAGTTTAATGTTACTAGAAATGAAAATTCTGTATAAAGCTAAATAATTTATTCCTTATCCACAACTTTCGAAGAATATTGCCTCCATCGTGTATAGTTCTGATTTAGAGAAAATTAAGGATTGGTCCACGAAAACAAAAGTATTTAAGGATTGGTCCAGCTATAAAATTCATTTAAGGATTGGTCCATTATTTATGAAACTAATTAAGGATTGGTCCAATATAAAAGCTCTCCCAAATCTATTTATCTAATTAATCATTCTCTCTCTAAAAAAAAAAAAAAGAAAAAACGGCTTGTAGAAAAAACATTTTATCCCCAAATCTCTCTCTCTCCCTACATACATACCCACATACATACATACCCACATAATATATATATATATATATATATATATATATATATATATATATTCTCTGCCCCAAATTAGCTATAGGCATATAGGTTTAACTTATCTCTTTCAGTTTCATGTGACTTTCCATGTTTGGAAATTACTGTTTTGATCTCCTCGAACTGAAATGTTATAACAGCCTGCAAATTGTTTGGGTTGATTCTTGAAATTTGATTCAGGAGACGTTTTGAGAATATGAAAGTCACAATTAGCATGTGTTATATGATATTCAGGGGTTGTTTGATTGTTTGTTGGGTTTTTTTTTGCATGGTGAGATTTTACTGGTTTTTTTTTTTTTTTCAAACTGTTTTTTTTTTTTTTTCAGACTGTTTTTTTTTAATTTTTCAGACTGTTTTTATTTTATTTTTCAGACTGTTTTATTTTATTTTTCAGACTGTTTTTTTTCAGACTGTTTTTTTTTTCTGACTGTTTTTTAATTAATTTATTTTTCAGACTGTTTTTTATTTAATTGTTTTATTTTTTATTTTTCAGACTGTTTATTTTTTTTTTCAGACTGTTTATTTTTCAGACTGTTTTTCAGACTTTTTATTTTTCAGACTGTTTATTTTTCAGACTATTTTTTATTTAATTTATTTTTTAATTGTTTTTGATGACGTCAGCAATTTTTTTTAATGATGTCACCAAATGGACCAATCATTAATTAGTTTCAGTTTCATGGACCAATCCTTAAATACTTGTGTTTTCATGGACCAATCTAAAATTTACCCTCTGATTTATCTGTAAAATCCATTATATTGCCTCCAAAATTTACCCTTATATTTTGTAAATATCTGGAAAAAGTAATCTTCTATTTTTTTATGTTGATATGTAACAAAATACTCCTACTATACTATTTCTTATCATTTCTTTTAGGCTGGTTCATCAAAATAGCTTAGCATGATACAAAAACTGTATTTAAATTCACCAATGCAATAGCAAGAATAAATTTAATACTGAATAGTATGAATAACAAAATAAATCTGGATCCTTTAAATAGAGTGTCAATTGGAACTAAAGTATTTATTTTTACATACTATAATTATTTTGAAAAACAAACGTACAATTATTATCCCCCTACCTCCCGGAATTTTACTACCATTAAAGTTCTGAAAAAGTAAAAGAACAATTTTTTACCGAGAGCATCTATAATAGTGTTGTTATCTCTAATAAAAAAATTTTGTGTTAAATCATGTGTTATATTTATAGATGTTAAAAAAATTGTTAAAATAACAATGTTTTTAATGTTGTTAATTGATGATGTGGCAAAATATCATTAATTTGAACGTTAACTCTATTTCAACTACTACTATTTTAGTTCCTATTTTAGTGGAATTTACAAAATGACTAATTAATAAAATTTTAATTAATAATTAATTTTAATTAAAATTAGATAACTGTGAAAATTAATATTATTAAAATTAATACAATTATTATGTACCAACTTCTTTAGAAAAGATAAATATATTTACTGCATTATCCAAAAGATCAAAGTTTAGTTTTTCTTTAGAGAATCTTATCTCTCTGTTGGATTATGCCACAAGTTCCCATGTATCAGCTAAAGTTCTAATTGGTACATATAGTTTTAGTTAAAACAGTAATATACCCCAAGTCTTCAAATCTTATTAACGACTCAAACTAATTCTAAAGTACTGTACTATAAAAGTCATATAACGTGATCAAAGACGTAAGACTCAAACCCAACAATGTAGTGTTCCCCCACCAATAAAACGCATGAGACCATGTTAAAGTTAAATAAAATCAAAACATTAAAATCTGATGACTTTGTCACACTATTTCGATGGTTCATCTCGTTCGTATAATCGGTCTGACTTATTGTTACTGTATCCCGATCATAACAAATAAATCTATAAAAAAAAGGACCACAAATTAACTCTACTCCATATTTAAGGACACCATTGAATTCATAGCTAGGAGACAAAATAAATCCACACTTAAATTAACAAAATTCAAAACATTAAAAAGTCTGATTACTCCGTCATGCTATTTCGATGGTTCATCTCATTCATGCAATATGTCTGACTCGTTATTGTGGTACCTCGATCGTAAGAAATAAAGTGTTAAAAACGTAGCACAAATTAACTTTACTAAAAATTTAAAGACAATATCTTAAATTTTTCATAACAAATAAAGCCATTAAAACGGATCACAAATTTTACTTCTACTCCAAATTCAAAGACAACATCTCAATTTTTTTCATAACTAAGGAGACCAAATAGAGTTCTAGTGTAAAACACGAGGATGACTATTGTAATACAATCCTTAATTAATTTTAAATTCATACGTACAAATCTTAATCCAATCCTATCTAACAAAATCACCTGAAACTAAATGATACTACTAATTTTAAACACACGTCTCTAACAAACTCACTATAAATGCCCTCCACCACCCCGATCAAACCATCTCATCATTTTCACTTTTCACTTATCCCATACACATAAACACACACATCGCGTGATATTTCTAGAGAGAGATAAACAATGGAGCTTGATTTAACACCGAAGCCGGCGAAGAAGATGTACGGAGGAGAAGGCGGAACTTATTTCGCGTGGTCACCGGAGGAGCTACCTATGCTCCGTTACGGTAACATCGGGGCTGCTAAGCTCGCGTTGGAGAAAGACGGCTTTGCCCTTCCTCGGTACTCTGATTCCGCTAAGGTTGCCTACGTTCTTCAAGGTATATATATCTATCATCTATCTATCTGTCTATATAGTATATTAGCGGACCTGCCCACCCAATGAGTGTGAATAAAAAAAAAACTGTAACCCGTTATAGTAGAATCTTCGATGAACGGAGGGGGAATTATGGTGGAGAGAGGGGGAATTTGATAATAGAGAGATAATAACATATATATATATATATATATATATTGAGAGAGAGAGAGAGAATAGAGAGAGAGAAAGGTAGAGAGATAATAAGGAAGAGAGATGGTAACGTGAAATGGCAGTTATTTTTATTTTAGCAGTTTTATTTAGCAGTTTTTTTATTTGTAATTTTTCAAACTATCAATACTATTTTGCAAATATTTGTTTCAAGGTCTCAAAAGACCTCTAGACATAAAGTAATAGTATAGATATATGTATTAAAGTATTTGAGTAATTAGTAGCTGATCAAATAATATATTCATATGTATACAGAATATTGTTGATTAAAGAGTATTATTTATTTTTCCGGAAATTAGTTATATGATTATTTATATTTGGAAAGTTAATGTTTAGTATATGGACTTTATCAAAAACATGAAATTTGTGTTTTTTATTGAAGAATTAGTATTAATTCGGCATCATTGAACATCGACAATAAAAAAACAAAGAGAAAAGAGTTCATTGAGCATCTGTATATAATATTGGAAGAGATTTTTAACGAGTTTTTGATAATTAAGCCTCAAAATATGTATTAAATGATACTTTTTCCTTTATTTTCGTGAAGATTAGTTCAATAATAATTGATCTGACTAGTTCAATAATAATAGATCCTGATTTAGGTTTGTGTTTATGTAGATATGCATTGGAAATTTGGAATTAATTTTCATGCATAGTAATTTGGAATCGAGTAAGTATTTAGTTGTTGCGGTGATTATAAATGTTATCCTGAATTAACGATCTATATTTTAATTCGAGACTAATTAATTAGTAGAAAGTCCTTAAGTCGGATGTCCAGAATCTATTAAACAAGTTGCTAAGTCAAATTATGATTTTTTACTAGCTAATAGGTAGAAATTATTCTGTAGGTAACCTTTTGTTTTGTTTGTTTAATCTACTTTTTGATAGTCCTTTGTACTAAATATGATTGACTATGTGGTCTGAGTAACGTAATTGGTTGACTATAATCTGAGTCGCTTAATCACAATTTGGATTACAAACTTTCAAGTAATTGTGTTTGTGTCGGACCTATTCTTCATTGTGATAGACTGAGAGTCAATTTTATAAATTTTTCTTTGAGTCGGAATACATTGTGCGTCACAATAAACTTAAGCCAAATCAAATAACAATTTGAGATTTGAGATTTGAGATCAAGAGCTTAAGTTTGTTTTAGAATCGGACGCCTATTTTTTTAATATCTTTTCAAAGTTATACCAAGTAATATGAAGGGATACAATACTGTTAAAATGTTATAGATTCAAATGATTTTGTAAGTTTCTTTTGTATTACTATTCATACTGTAGTACTTTATCTAATTTGATAGGGGAATTGATTCTTTACTTGATCCTTAATGTACCTCCCCGGGTTTAGTCAAGTTACACTATTTATAGTTTGTCAACAGAAGTCTAACTACTACTTCAATCTGCATGTCAAAAGTCCAAATATTGTTGTGCACTGCGAATTATAAATTTTCCGTGTTACATTAAGTCGGTCTGGCAATTCAGTTAATTGTTTTTTAAAATTTAATCACATTTTATTTTTTTCCGTATATAGGTAATGGTGTTGCTGGTATAGTCCTCCCTGAGCAGGAGGAGAAGGTGATCGCTATAAAGAAAGGTGATGCTATTGCCATCCCTTTTGGAGTTGTGACATGGTGGTATAACAAACAAGATACCGAGTTTGTGGTGCTTTTCTTGGGAGATACATCAAAGGCCCATGAATCTGGCTCATTCACCGACTTTTTCTTAGCCGGAGCAAATAGCATCTTTAGGGGCTTTTCTGCTGAGTTTGTGGGCCGTGCTTGGGACCTTCCCGAGGATGTGGTTAAGAACCTTGTTGGCAAGCAAACTGGACAAGGCATTGTCAAGCTCGCAACAGGTTTGTGCCTATTCCTGTCTAATAATATTGATATCTTTGATTTATATAGTTTATGTGAACTAATGCTTTTAAGTATCGGGTTTACAAAAAATGTATCAGTAACTCAAGTTTTCAAGCTTGGAGCAGATTTTGCGGTTTTTCCTGATCTAGTACTAGTTTTAATATCTCAAACTTGTATGTTTATAATTATGTGAACGAATGCTTTAGAGTAGTAAATAGAGCTCATTATGTAAAATATATACTGGATGTATAGAACAACGCATTTTATTGTGGTGTGATTTTGACACATGGTATTTAAGTGGATGCTTCTTTTCCGAAATGATACTCTCTTAAAGACACTTGTACGAGAATTTATAGTATCCCATTTTGCATATGTTTATGATATATTTATAGGGTGTATATTGTTTGCTTTCATCTTTTATTAGGTTTTCTTTTATAAAACTGCATCGAGTTGGCCAGCTTCAAACTTGAGCTTTTCTTGATTTTTTAGATCATAGAAGCTTTAGACCTTGTTTCACTTGCACAGATTTAACCTCAATTTTTTCTTGTTGCTATTTTACTTAAAAGCTAGACCATATTTGGTTAATCAGCTTAGATGCTGAGCTTTCTGGGTTTTTGGACTGACAGAAAGTAAAAACTTTAAGGTAAACCCAGCTTAAAAAATCTGCAGTGAATATTCTGGCCTGTTTTTTCCCCAAAATCTCAATAAAATCAGCTTAACTGTTTAAAAGCATGATCACTTGAATTTTATTTCTGGATTTGCTACCTTGATGAATACAGTAATAAGAAAGTTCATATTATCTTATCGCTTAAATCATTATTGTTGATATTTCAAACAGGCGTCAAGATGCCCGAGCCCAACCCTGCACACTATAAAGGAATGGCATTGAACTGCGAAGAAGCTCCACTTGACGTCGACATCACAAACGGCGGACGCGTCGTTATTCTAAACACAAAGAACTTGCCTTTGGTAGGAGAAGTTGGTCTTGGTGCTGACCTGGTTAGGCTGGACGGTAGTGCCATGTGTTCTCCCGGATTCTCTTGCGACTCTGCTCTTCAAGTGACTTTTATTGTGAGGGGAAGTGGTCGTGTTCAGGTTGTTGGTGTTGATGGGAAGAGGAAGCTCGAAATTACCATCAAGGCTGGCCAATTGTTTATTGTCCCGAGGTTTTTCGTTGTTTCGAAGATTGCTGATCCCTGTGGGTTAGAGTGGTTCTCTATCATTAGCACACCCAAGTATGTCTTTTATCCTATCGATCTTAATTTGATTACCGATGTCTGAGTCGATTAACCTTGAAAAGTCAACACACAATGTTTGTCGTTAAGAAATTAAATCTTTAAGCCTTTTATGAAATATAACATATTCAAAAAGAAGTTCATATTTGTTTCGAAGATTGCTGATCTGTGTGGTCTGAATTGGTTTCTATCATCAGAGCACCTAATTAAGTAGCTTCCCCTATCAAGCTTAGTTTTATTTTCTTAAGATAGTTTTCTCCTACAATTGCTTGTTTGTATGTTCCGATGGGTTGATTGATGTTTGATTTAAAGTTTTTCAGGGGTTGCCGATTTATTTCAGTAAACTTAAACTTCTGAAAACTGTTTGTTTCAAGATCTTAAGTGTTTTGAAATTTCAAACAGGGACTATTTTACATTAATAAAAGCATTTTGTAATGCAAGGAATTTGGACCTGTTTTTAATGTAGTGAACTAGAAACTGTTAGTCTAAGCTCTCTAAGTGATGGGTTTTGCTAACCGAACAATAAGCAAAACTTGTACATGTATTTAATGTGCTTAATTTCTTTTTTGCAGCCCCATTTTCACCCATTTAGCTGGAAGCATTGGTACATGGAAGTCGTTGTCCCCAGAAGTGATTCAAGCTTCCTTCAATATTGGCTCGGATGTTGAGAACCTCTTCCGTTCTAAGAGGGCCAATGAGGCCATCTTTTTCCCTCCCCCGAACTGAGAATCTGTTATTAGTCTCCCCTTTGGCATGCGTTATTTAGGCTTCGCTAGTGAGAAAATAAGCTAGCAGGTTCAGTATTTTAGGGTGTTTTTAAAGTCTTATCAGTACATTTTAAATTTCGCTTTCCTGCTGTTTTGGTTTCTGTTGGATTCTCGTATTTGGAAGTATATATATTTCCTTTTTCCTTTTGTTCTTTGTTCTCTTTGCTTAATTTCGTTGATGTTTCTTTAGTAGTATTGGATTTAAGCTTTTGAGCTGCTGCAGTTTATATATATAATTGATTCAGATGGAATTGCTTAAAAAAGTCGCTATGTCATCAAGCTAGTTTTATTTAGTCTGAATTTAATTTTTAATAATTGCCATTTCTTATGGCTATCTGAGTTCCAAAAGTGGGTTTTGCTTTTCTTGTTTGTACTAGTCTTCATTCTTAAGAAGATAGTTTAGCCACAGCACTTCTCAGTTTTACTTTACCAGAAAAAGTTTGAGCCCTCAAGTTTGGTGGAGTTTTAAGTTCTAAATAGTATGTATAAGTTAGGCAGAAATGAAAAATTCTCCAACAAATAGTATGTATAAATGTTTAAGCAAATAGCAAAATCTGCATTTTGTAATTTTCACAAGCAAACAATATTAACTGTATGAAAAGTTATTTCTTATATGATTCGATATTGGAACGACCGGATGAAGCTGCATATAAGCTAGTACTCGAAAAGTAATGTGAACCTCTTAATAATATTTTTGAAGTTTTATTAAATTTCTATTTTAAGTTTTTAGACTGAAGTGAAATGGAACCAAAATATTTTGAGACTGAAGTGTTACTAGCTTTAGTGGTAGATTTTTAATTGTATATTATGCCTCTTATAAGTTAGCCTTCTCCCACAAAAGTCTAATTGTTTTCTTTCATTTAGTTAGTCTTAATATCAATTTGAAATTTACCAGTTCCACAATGTATGGTTAACACAATATACTAAAAAACATGACTACTTGATTCCTTACAAACAACTCATGAAACCATGTCTCTCAGTATCGAGTGCTCTTACGTGATATTGAAGGTTGTTACGTACTTATTGACTTTCCAATGCAGTATTTTTTGTTGCGTCACATAATGAAATTACTTGACTTGATTTAGCTTGAACATAAGATATTCTAACTTTTATTAAGCAAAGCATTATGGAATACCAAATCACTAAAGTTGACCGACTTATTTTGGTTTATCAATAACCATCATTTTTCTTTTCTCAATCTGGCTTTAACTTCAGTAATCCCCAGTTCTGAATTTCTGGTTCTGTTTTCGTTTTCTAATTCCAGCTTGAAATTGCTTTCAGGGCTTGAAATTCATATATGAAGTAAGTTATTACTGGGTTAAGTTTTTGTAATTCAACATTTTAACTTGGAGTAGATACTCATAGAAACATTGTTGTAAGACCATGAGCTTTTCTTCTTCTTCCGATAAATATTAATGTGACGCAACTTCTTGCGTTTTATATTTCAATGTTGCTTGAGGACGTTAGATTTTAGCTTATCCTCGTGTCGCCAACAGACGGATGATTAATCTGTAAAATATAACAAATACCGCACGGTTCTTTATGCATGACGAAACCAGATTAAAAATTTGATGATTATTTAGGACAACAAATAAAAGGAACTAAACTAGAAGCAAGCTAAAACAAGACTATCATAGAACAGCTAATAAAAATAAATATAAACAAATAGGACCATAGCTTACTGGCTAATATCCTTTTATTTTTCAATTAAGAGGTTGCGAGCTTGGTCTCCCAGTGAGCATGAAGAAGAAAAGATCAATAAGTTGAATAAACAGACTAATTGTATACAAGTCCTGTTAAATTAGAACAGATTTTGTATTAGACTTGATCCAAGCTAAGTAAAATAAAGAATGCGCTTGAAAAGCTCCAACAAAGACCAGTTGAAAAACTAAAAAACAAGGAGAAAAGAATTGCAGAATCTCAAACTTAGTAGGAATATAAAATTGGCGCCACTTTGGTGACAATTTAGCTATTCCATGGCACAATTATTGACTTGTTCTTCTAAATTAAGATATAGTAGCATTTTATTAAACAATTTATTTACAGACTTTGCGTCATGAAATAATTGGACAATTAATGTAAGATTGGTGCTTTGATTATAAAAAAAAATTGGTGCTAGAAAAGTTTCAAATTTCAAACACGTAATAACTTTAGATTTGTTATGAAACAGAACCATTTTCTTCCTTTTCTCAGATGATGAATTCAATTAGTTCTGCACAATATAACTTCAAATCATTTTGTATATTTACAAGTTACTTATAAATTAAAGCAAGTAAAAGTGGCTTATCAACAAAAAAAAAAGTTATAAGTCACCTTTCATAAAAAAGGCTAAAGTAGTGCAACAGTACACTCAACTTATTTTAAGCAAAATTTTCTATCATTACTTTTTAAAATCAGATTCTTGACAAAAAAAACAAATACCAAACGCGTCTTATAATCTCAAAATAATTTCGAATTGAATCAAACACTAAAATTATATTCTTGGCCAAAATGGACAAATACCAAACACGTCCTATAATCCCAAAATAATTTCGAATTGAATCAATCGCTATCGGACTACTAAGTGACACTATCAATGACGGAACCAAAATTGTCAAATAATTGACTGATTTTCTATAAAAAAAAATTTATACATTATATAAAGTTAAATTACGAAATGTGTGGCTGAAACACTAAAATTTAAAAATTCTGATTAAAATATATAGAAAAAATATATATTTTTTTAAAATGAACTCCTACCTCCATCGACGGTCACTGCCTAATTAATTTGACGGACGGTCTCTGCCTAATTAATTTGATTGGTGATACCAAATACCTAAGTGCCCAAATTAGCAATTTAGCTCAAAAAAACGCGTGTACATTTATAGCCATATAGGTGTATATATATTCCATATCAGTATTAAACCAGTAATCAAACAAAAAGTGCAGATATTCCAAAATCGATAACAAACAAAACACGCACGAGCAACGCGCTTAATTAATTACTATCAATTAACCAAGTCAACAATTTCATTTCCCTCACTTTTTAAAAAAAGAATAACAATAAACAAATTTCATTTCCCTCGCCCTATAAATACTTTCCCCTCAAAATCCAAAACCTCTCACTTTTACACTTATTTCATTCCACACTCGACTGATAACAAACCTATACGTATAGAGAGAGAAACAAATACATACACAATGAGAACCCCATTCTTCTCTCCCTCTAGACAACCTCCTCTCTCTCCTCCTGAAACCCCGTCCCACCGCTCCTTCTCCGCCTCTCTCATGGACGAAAACCTTGAAACCGCCGATCAAATCATCACCAAATGGAATCTAGAGAACAACAGCTATACGCAAATTGCGTATCTATTCTCTGATTACAGATCCGAAGCAAGAGAGTTTCTCCGATCGGTCATCGGATTACAGTCCGCGATGCACTATTTCATCTCCGAGGGAAAAAACTCGGACAACTTAATAAAATCGCAAAAACTTATGGAGATCGCAATGAAGAGGCTAGAGAGAGAGTTTTACCAGATTCTGTCGAAGAAAACGAGCTTTCTAGACACCGAATCGGTTTCCCTCTCTAGCCGATCGAGCCGAAGCAGCTTATCTGATGACGATGACGCGGCGGATGACGCAGCTATGGAGGATTTGAAATCGATTGCGGAGACGATGATTTCCGCAGGTTACGGAAAAGAATGCGTGAAAATTTATAAACTGGTGAGAAAATCGATCGTTGATGAGAGCTTATACAAATTAGGTATAATCGAGAATTTAAGCTTATCTCAGTTGCAAAAAATGGAGTGGGAATCGATCGAGGCTAAAATAAAAACGTGGTTAAAAGGAGTTAAAATCGCAGTTAATACTATTTTCCATTCGGAGAAAATATTATGTGATCACGTGTTCGCCTCTTCTTATACAACTTCAGAATCCTGTTTCAACGAAATCACGATCGGAGGAGCTCAAAATCTGTTTATTTTCCCAGAAAATATCGCGAAATGCAAAAAACTCTCCCCTGAAAAAATGTTCCGTATTCTCGACACATACACTGTCTTATCCGACTTATTACCCGAAATCGAGTTCATATTCTCATACTCCGCCACGTCAGCAGTAAAATCACAGGCGGTGAATTCCATTTTAAGGCTTAGAGAGGCGGTGAAAATAATGTTAACGGATTTTGAATCTGCGATCCAAAAAGAGAGTTCGAAAACGCTCTTGCCAGGTGGCGGCATCCACCCTCTTACGCGTTACGTGATGAACTATTTATCTTTCTTATCGGATTATAAATCAGTTTTAAATGATATTATCGACGACTGGCCTATAGTGATCCAGTCTCAGTTACCTGAATCCTATTTTCCATCCGAAAATGAAAAATCCGCTCTCGAAATAAGATTATCGTGGCTTTTACTCGTCTTGCTGTGCAAGCTAGACGCGAAAGCCGAGCTATACAGAGACATATCGTTATCGTACCTATTTCTAGCTAATAACCTAAACTACGTCGTTTCGAAAGTTAAATCGTCTAATTTGGTTCACTTAATCGGAGACGAGTGGGTTAACCAGCACGTGGGGAAAATAAACCAGTATTCATCTAGCTACGAACGGATCGGATGGGATAAGGTGACGTCATCTTTTCCAGATCCAACGGTTAATTTTAATAGCAATATTAATTATATATCGCCGCAGGCACTGAGGGAGTGTTTTAAGAGGTTTAATTTGGCGTTTGAGGACACGTGTAAGAAGCATAGCGGTTGGATTGTACCGGGGGAGGAATTAAGGGCTAAGATTAAATCTAAGTTGGAGAATAGTGTATTGGGAATGTACCGGGTTTTTTATGAGAATTATCGTGAGGTTTTTCGTGGGGTTTGTGAGGAAGAGTCTATTATCCGGTTTGCACCCGAAGATGTGGAGAGGTGTTTATTGGGTTTATTTAATAATAATAATAATAATAATAATAATAATGGGTCGGCTAGTGATATTTCTGGGGGGTTTTCGTCTAATTGAATTTGATATATTGGTTGAATTTTATTGTTGTTTTTAATGGCCGGCTGTTTTGGATTATTAGGAGTTGTTTAGAGTTTAAATGGAGGAATGTGTGACAAATGGTGAAATTGATATAAGATTTGTAGATATTTGATGTTCTCTTATTTTACTACTGTTATAAAAACTAAAACTGCTGATATAATTATATGGATTTATGTATCTAGTAGTATAATAAACTTGTTATTCAAAGCTAAATAGGATGTATTATATTTGATGATTTTTATTATACTGTTTCGGAAAGCAAGCACTAGTATTGAAATAACCCGATTCAAAGCTTTAACAAGCATAACCAATCTTGAATTTTTGTTTTTTTATTGATATTTGATGATTTTTATAGTACTGTTTTAAGAAGTGAGCTGTTGGAAAAAAACCGATTCGCAAAATATAAAACCCGATTCCAAGCATTGCCTTTTAGTTTTTACTTTTTTCATCAATAAAATTTACGCTTTTCACGCTTTAAAATAACACTCTGGGTACATTTTTGCTTTTTGAACAATGCTTCTCAGAAAAAGCTTTAATTAAGTTTGTTTAGATATGTTTTATGTAATCTTTTATTTTGTTATCTTGCAATGTTGTTTCGTCAATAATTAAAGGTTGGTCGACATAGACTATAGAATATTGAGCCCAGGTAAAATTGAAAAAGGTAACAAGTTGCACAGTGCTGATTAATCCAATGTCATTGATTAGTATTCTGAACTATCCCGTAATTATCCATTTGATTTCAATATGTTTACATAATTGACCTTTGTGCGATAACACAAGCTTCGTAAATTCATGCTCTAAAACATACTCCATAGAAAACCCAACTTTTCGAACCAAGAGTGATCATGCGTACAATGTCTTCTCATTGTAATTTTTTTTAGCCAAGACAGGGGCTAGTCGAACTCGAATCATAGCAACAGTCCAACATTTTATTAGATGAGCATGGTGATTTATCCTAGTCCGTACACGAAAAAACGGCAATCATCCGTTATAGCGAGAGATGTATATTCAAGTGATCATTTTATGTACCAAAAGAAGGCAAAAAAAAAAAGGATAGGAACAAATACTATGCACTTTAATTTCTTACATAAGAACAAGAAATTTACAAGAACAAGTTACCAACATAATGAAAGCGATTCGGATTTATTTAAACCCCAAACAGACACATCAGGCACGAGTCCACTTTTGTACAATTACTCAAATTTAAGAGAGCAGTGCATTATTTCCACCCAATCTCTCATTACACCCACCTTAGATACCAGAAATTTAACGATACGTTGTGACATCGATGAAAGGCCATTACGCAACCTAAGAGATATAAATGGATACAAAAGAAAACTTTAATCAAGGATTAACATTTTGTTGGTGTGTAACATCAACAAAATGTTGGTCGGGATTTGTGTACATGTTCCCTTGCTGATCCATGTGAGTGGCCATATTGATTTCACCTTCTTGTCCCTTCATTTCCGGGACGTTGGATGTTACTGCATCATAAATAAATTTGTCAATTAATTTTTAAGAATTAGCATGCAATTTAGCTATATATAGCTATATAAAACAATTATTTTAATAGTAAAATAATTGTGATCGATGTGATATATATGAGACTATGAGAGTGCTAACCTGCAGCCATTGCAGCCACAGCTGCGGATTTACGCCTATGGTGGGATATGGCAAAGACTCCAACAACAATCCAGAAAATGATAAATACAGGAATTAAAATTCCAAGGAGTATCGGTAAATTACTTTTCTTCTCTTCCTTCCCCACACTTACATAAGAAGGAGTATTATATGTATTGCATGATTCCTCAGATACACACAAGTTAGCATTTCCAGTTACCCTGTCATTGGCAAGAAACCAAATGTTTTAAAGGATCAATTGCTTTTGAAATTTTAAACAGGGAAAATATCAGTTTTAATCTTGAAGTAACATACTAACATCTATCCTATGATCAACATAAACCAATATTTATAGCATATATGAACATGTAGCAATATGACATGTTGCTTTCTTTAATTTTGTTTTCTTTCCAATATGGCACTGCCTAGTGAAAATTTCAATATCCAATATGCCAATATCAATATAACCATGAGAAATGGAGCTTGTTAGCGAGAAGGTTTATGTATAAATTCAACTATATAAGGTGTCTGATGATGACTAATCACGTACTATCGATTAACTTACATCAAATTTAAGTTATTGTTATTTGACAATGAAGCTGGTATAACTCCCCAAAAATCGTTGTTCGCCAAGTTGCTACACAAAGAAGCACATGAAATTAATCGAGTTAATATCATGTAAACATAAAGCTATTTATAACGGAAAGGTGAAAAATTATTGCTGTAAACTTACAGTTCTTGTAGGTTTGGCAAGGTGCCAAGAAAATCAGGTATTGGTCCAGTCAAATAAATATTATTGCTCAAGTCTCTGCAACATTAGAACGCATAAGCAATATATATGATCATAAAATTAGGTACGTAATAGACTAATTGAACGAAGTATACATTATTTCAAGAGCGTCCATGGAGCTAAAATCAGGTAATGTCCCTATCAGAATATAGCCACTCAAGAGCCTGCATATTGAGAAGTTAATTTGTGAAAAAACTGGACTTGAACCGATGATTTAACAAGAAAAATGAGCTTATAATATTTTATGAATAATCAATATACAGGTGAACATTACAATGATGCTACACGAGGTGTTGGATCGTTGGTACATTGAATCCAAGACCACGGAAGCAAACCGCTGCATGGATCCCCGCTCCATGATTGTAATGTGACGAATTGGCTTTGTAGTGCAGTCAATCCTTTCACTAGATTGACAATAAATCATTAAATCAAATGCAAGTTTATACCAATATTACCACATTTGATAATTTTTAGACAGCAATAATGAAAAAGGGTGATTGCTAACAATGAGAAAATATTACTAATTTTGCAATATCAAACGTCACGTATCACAGATATGTTAAACACTTGATGAATCCATGTCCTTGAAGTTTTGCAGGTTTAGGTAGTGTTATATCTAGAAACACATTTCTAAACTATTTGTAGAACTAAATGATCTGGTCTACAGATCACGACTTTATAACTGTGCAAGTGAACTAACCAATGAATTATTTGAATTCGAAACTATATTTATGTATTTAACACAACCTTACTGTGCAATTTTTTTTTAAAGGTGACCTTACTGCGCAATTGAAAGACTATAAAATTATTAGCCAGGAATTGTTTCTACAAGTAATAGAGCCATGCCATGTGTACTCCAAATCAATGTTTTAAATAACGTTATCACGTAGCGTATTTTTAGAGAAACGCTAAAAACGTAAATCTAATAAAAATTAACTAAATATATATAAAAAATTGTAACTAATAATCACAAAATGATTGTAGTTGAGATGTCATAGCATTATTTTGTTTGCAATAGCTTTGATATTTGATTCTCTTTAGCTTTCAATAATTTCATTAAAATTATGACAAAATAAAATAAAATTGGACTGTACCCGTTATATCGTAAATAACGTCTACTATATCGCGCTATTTACACTATAACATCCATATAGCGCGAATTTAACGAATTTCCATCCAAATAGCGGTTTATCATAGCGTTTTTTGGCCGAAAAACGTTATTTCGCAAACTATAACGCAATATAGCGCATTTTTTTAAAACAATGCTCCAAATTATATACATCTCTTCATTATTGCAAGAGTATTATTATTTCATATGAATTCCCAAGATCATGATAAAATATAATAAAAAAGGAGAGAACTCTAATATAAACCTTCGTTATCGATCGGTATCTTTGCTTATCGTAAGATGAATCTCTTATTAATTAGTACTGTGCCATGGGTTCCTAATTATACAGTTATATACATGCGATACAAGTTCTCATATATGACTAGTGTAACGAGTAGCGAGAATTCGTAGTATCTTAAGGCAAAATGCCTAATAGCGAATGAATCACTCAGGGTTTATAAACTACGTAACACTTGAAACCTTTAATCTAAATTCTAAGGGTAAGCAAACATACAAAAGATAGTAGAGTTTATTAAACATAGAATCAGTTTTATCAACAGACGATTGATGATACGTGAGGCTTGATCGTTATAAACATACTTCCTTAATTTAACGAAATTTTGTGGTTTCTAACAAAAAATTGTTTAATGCTTGTTGATTACGAAAATTGTGATTTCGTTACAAATTTAAACATTTGCACATTTATTTCCTTAATTCTTTTTTGAAACAGATTTATTTCCTTAATTTTATAACGAAAATTTGTGCTTTCTACCAAAAAGTGAAAAAGATATATCCCCTCCGTGTGTCCTCCTTGTATTTTGTTAAATATTAAGAGATATCATTAATTAATTTTAGAAGTTACAAATATAGGCCTAATTTAAATTAAATAATTATTAATGTCAATTTTTAGAATGTATTTATCGTAACATTTAAGGATATTATAGTATTTTTATTATTTTTTCATTGATAAACTAGGAAAGTGGACACGCATATTGATACACCCAAAGTGGACACAGTATAAAATTCGAACCCTAAGCTGGCATAAAAGAGACTGATAAAAAGTAAAACTATCCGTTAATTCTAAAACTTTTTGCTTATCCATTGATCACAAAATAAACCAAATTTCGTAAGCTGGAGTTTAGTTAACTGAATGAATAAGTTTGAATTAAAAACGAACAAATATAGAGTAAAAGCTGCAGTCAAACAAGCCTTAACAAAAATACAAAGAGACTACAGAGAGATCAAACCGTCATTTCTGTTCGTTGCGCCTGAAACATAACCTGGCATAAAGTACAGAAACTCAACTGATGTTAAAGGTGCACTTGCATGTATACAAAATGCAGAAAATAAAAAAAAGAAGTTACAAGGAAAGAACATTGCATGCATATATAATTAGCTTTACCATTAATGAACAATGATAAAAAGGAGAGTGCTAAAAGGGAAAACACGAGATAGCTAGCCATTAGATGCAGACACTATTGAGTAATGGAATTAAATGGATATATAGAGCTTAAAATTGAGGTAAGAGATGAAGATCTCTATGGCTATATACTAGCCATTAAATTTATGGGACGCGTAAACGTGTATACTTTGTGTTTATAACGTTGACATTGACTTTTGATCTTACTTTGAGCAAATGCCAAGAAGGTGGGAATTTTTATTTTCATTAGATATTAATTACCTTATGTTTTAAGACACAAAATTACACCAAACCAGACCCGAACCGATCCATGCATTATTGACGGGTATCCATCGCAGTTATAATAGGACCCGGGGTATAATGGTCTTCTCCTTACTAAGATAAGAGTAATTATCCATTAAACATACAAGTCCAATAGGAAAGGGACTAACAGTTAAAAATCATATGAGTTGACAGACGAGATTGACACTTGTCAACATCTTATGGCCCACGAATGCCTATAAATAGTCAAGTATCAGGAAAAAGGACATGAGGTTTAATAAAAAAAGAATACAAGACAAAGAATTTTCAGAGTTCATCTCACTAGAAAGTAGACAGATATAAGTTAAATCAAAGACCGAACATCAAGGCTAAGTAAAAGATCCAGATTAGGAGTAAATTAATAAGACTGAACATAAGTGTAACAGAATAAGTAATCCCGAATAAGAATATTCACCGATCAATAAAGAAAGAATAATAACTTGTTCAATAATTACTTTCGTCAATTTATATTATTATTGTTGATAAGTTTAACGCGACCCGATCAAAATTAATATTTTATCACATTATCTAAGAAGTCTGTTCATTAAAAAGAAATACAACAGTGAAATTTAAAAGAAATCTCATGTAATTAGTCATAATTCGTACTACATCATACTAATAAGTACTAAGTAGTAAGTCAAACATTCAGGAGCATAAATCAAGCTGTCCATATCAAATGTTCTGTGCACACTGTCATGACCGTGATGTTCTTCATTTATAAATTGATAACTAAACAAGTCAATGATTGTAAGTTGTAAATTCACATGCATGTTCGTTTATTGTCATATTTTCCCAAGTGTTCTGATTGACTTTTTAGGCATTTTTGTCGACCTACTGTATTGAGGACAATAATTTTCAGTATTTTTCTTTAGTAAAGTTCATGACACCAATTTTCTTAACCAACAGAGTAGCCATATACATATTATACTGCAAGTGAGAAGACATCGGTTTGAGTGGATACAGTACAACCTCATTAATAATAAACTCTAGAATAAAAAATTTCAATCACAATTAGGAACCACTTGTACATAGAAATAACCTTCACATTTTAATATTTTATAAATTTTTAAGGTCTTGTCTTAAGAAAATGTATCTTTATATAGTAATAAATAACATAAAGTTGTAAAATCATATATGTATATAATTTTTTAAAACAGGTTTTTATGCTAAATTATACATACTGTTTATACATGTAAAGAAAACATTAAATAAAATTTATATGAATTTTCATTTTTCTAGAAACATATACTCAATTTTCTAGATAATTATGTACTTAATTAATTTTTTTTTATAATTTATGAGTTTGTTATATCATGATTTTCCACCTCTTTAAATTCATGTATTTACCTAGTTAAAGTAAAAATATTTACTTGTCTTTTAAATATTTTTACTAGTTAGTAAAACAATGTATACATGTATACAAAAAATATTTTTTTTATATATATGAACCTCCACTTAAAAATAATATCTATATATTAATTTTTTTTTTCTAGTTCCGAGCTTATAAATGGATAGAAGTTTTACTGTATATGTTTCTGGCCTTTGGTTAGAGGAGTACTCTCACCACTAAAGATGCATAATTTTTCCTTCAGAAAGCATATTTATTGCAAAATTGGCCTCTGCACACGTAGGTATAGATTTTTTTTTGGAATTGCATTGCATATACTTCTCATTTCTCAATGTGAAGCTGTCCATTGCATATTTTATGAATTGTCCTATCAGTTGTTTGCATGGAGATATTGTTGATGATGTTTAGGTCACATTTTGATTATATTTTTAGGGTTATTAATTCATCTAGAACTTAAAGGTATTTTGAAAATCAAAAGGAAGATTTGGGTTTCACTTGTTCGGTGTATGGTTCTCTTTCTCGAATTTAGTTGTATATATATACATATAGTTGCAGATTTGATGAACATTTCTATTGTCTTATATCTAGGTGATGGTCAAAAATAAAATAAAAAAATTGCATAACGGTTATCTTTCCCTTCTCAATGCTTAGCCCGAGAGGCTCAGATAAATCGTACTTCGATAGGGTAAAGTTGTTGTAGCTAGGCTTGCTCCATTTGATCAGTTTTATGGTCTGTTATGTTGATCATCAACTGTAGCTCAAAGGTTCGAATATATTGTATCTCATTTTTCATTTTAAGAAAAAGGGAATAATGTTGACCGTTCAAGGTCCAGGGCCACTCGTGAACTTGGCTCCAAATCAGTGGACGAAATAGCAGAAACACTTGTATGAACCCCATTTACAATTTTTAAGGGTGTGACAACTAATACAATAATTTAGTTTGAATTTTAAATTAAATTTATGATAGTTATTTTTGGGTTCTCAAATATGTGTTGAGTTTTTAGTGGTTGACACACCCGTATTTTTAATAGACCCGGTTTACAATAGTGTTACTAACAAATTTAGATAATTAGTGCGCCAAATATGAAAAGAAATAAGCAACTTTTTTTTTTGGTAATCAAAAGAAAAAAAGAAAAAGAAATAAGCAACTAGCTTTATTAATTGTGTCAATATAAAAATAAATGTGATAGTTTTGTTCATCCAAATTTCTTTCTTAATTAACTGGGACTTGGATGATCATAATATACTTCAAATTTAAAGCATGCATAATTTGTGATAACAGGGCCGGGTGAACTATGTTATGCATAATCACAATGACCTTAACTTGCAATTATATAGATTACATTTTTTGGACACCATGTACTTATTTTCTACTACTACTAGATTGCACTAGGTTTTATATTTATAACTAAGATAATAGAAAAATAATATTTAAATTTTATTTAAATTTTGTTGGATGTGATTACTTGTAAGTAATGATATATATATATATATATATATATATATATAGTACTCCCACACTGCTAACTACACTCAATGACGTGACATGATAATGTTGTATGTAATATTTAATAAAAATTAGAATTGAAATGAGAATACAAGTAAATAGCTAAATGCACCAAAAAAAAGAAAAGGGTATATACAACCCATGTATACATAGTTTACATTGCCAAAAGGATTCTTTTCTTACTTAAAAAAATGAAGTTTTTCATTACTTTTCAAAATTTATAAATCGATATTATTTCCGTAACTAAATGGTTAAGGAATCTCACAATGTCCACACTTCAAAGATAAGGTCACAACATAACAGAAAGGAAGAAGAAGGATTTAATTAGGTCAAAAAACTATAATCAAACAAGAATCGTGACAACACAAATTTCATAACAAAACAAAATATGAAGGAATCATTTGTAGAATTTCAACAAAAAGAATTACCACAGAGATTAGCAAAACATGCGTACATTGAGCCCTATTTCCGTTAGTATCTAAAATGTCTTCTTAAAATAGATTTATTTGTATAGTAACTTCTATTCTAATTTTTATTAAATAGTATATGTCACATTATTGTGTCACGTAATTGAGTGTGGTTACCTTTTGAGTGAGTTTACTCATGAGTTATACTTAACGACAGTTCATACCCTTATACGAATCGACTTCTAAATAATGTAAACAATATTTTCGTAATTTGCATGTAAGAAGAAATTGAAAATATATATGTAATTTTGACAGTTCAAATTATAACTATGACAGTACTTTAAAGAGATCTATGTACTTACATTTAATTGGTCATCCTTTTTCCCTCTTGAAACTGATCCTTTTGGAGTCCTTGTTAGATTTAATTTCGGCGAATCATTGATTAGCTTAATTTTTAAAAATATGAATTATCAAATCTTATTTACCATTTAGTACATATAATATAGCATCACGTATCATAAAAGTTAAAAACTAAAAGTAAAAATAAGTAACATCATATAGCATATGTAGTACGAATAACATCATGTAGCATTTGTACTATAAACTTTAAAATAGATTCATGTTATATATTTTTTCATAATTAATTACATTTTCATAATTTTTCCATTTAATTTTGCTAAGTTTAAGTTTATAATAAGATTGATTGTGGGGGAGTTTTGAGAGATCACAATGGTTACATTATTTTTGTATTTTCTTATAATCACTCAAATACTTTTACTGAGTTAATGGCAATAAAAAGCGGGTTATGCCTTTGTTATAATCTTGGTTTTACTGATATTTTGGTAGAATCTGATTCTGGATTAATTGTTAATTGGTGGAACAGTAATTCATCCCCTGGTATTAAATTTTATAATTTGTGGGTAGATATTGTTACACTAATGGACTATGTTTGTTTAAGCTTAACACATGTGTACAGGAAACAAAATCAAGTGGCAGACGGCTTAGCAAATTTAGGTTCTGGTGATGTTAATTTGTCAACTTTTAGAGGTAAGCGTCTTTCACGTCACACTTATGCTGCATACAGGCTTGATCAAAAGGAAGTACTTTGTCTGCGAGGAAGTTACTTTAAATTTTAATGTTATTTTATACCAATGATGTTATGAATGATGAGATTGAGCCATATAATTGAGAGGAATATATATGCTAGATGAGCTATTCGATGGTTATTATGCTAATGATGAAGCTTTTCTAAAGCTATTTAATTATAAAAAAAATTAGAACACTTCTGTGAGGACTGTGGTCGGAGAAGTGTTCTTGGTTTGGTGATTACTAAATTAGATTTGTTTCTACTAGTTTTCAGGTACAAAATTTTAATGAAGAAAAGATTTCTTACAAAGTTGCATGACAGAACAGAAGCTATCTTATATACATTGGTTATAAACCTCATTTTGTAATATTAAAATCCTTTGTTGACTTTCTTTATGATCCAGTTTTGTAGTTGGCGTTTTACCTAGCAGTAATTTTGAGGTTTTTACTAAGTTTTAATATCACTGAAATTTTAAACTTTATGACTAGATTTGATCTTGTGTGCTCTAGATCATTCTGATTATGGAGAGATAAGGGGCATTATAAGGTTTGAAGTGATAAGGAGTAGAGCATGAATTATCGTAGCAAGTTTGGTTATTTTAGTTTTTAAAAATTTATAGTATTAAATCATGTGATTTTTCTACTCATTTTACTGTTTTGCAGGGCATTCTATGTGTAACTTAGTTTATTTACGTGTATTTCATCGTACTTCTAAATTCCGAGCAGTATTGAGGCTTTGGGGGCCTTGTCCATACATTAAATATTTCATTTTAATAAATTTAGGTTGGTTTAAAAATAAAAATAAAAATTAATTGAGTCATATATACGTAATATATACTATGCCAAACCAATCAACTTTTTTTAGTTTTCTTTGTAAATATTTAAGTTGGACCTCAAAACAGTTCCCATTTATCTCTTGATTTTTTATTGGTTTAAATGGTCACAACTCACAAGTCACAGCAATAAGCAAAACTTTGGTGTGCACGTCATCTTTTCTGTTTTTTGCTTCAGAAGAAACACTTTTTAAGTCTAAACCATAACGACATAACTTATATATAGTACAATATTAATTAGTTAAGGCTAAAAAAAAATGTCCAAATAGCGATCGGATTAATGACGGTATTTTTTGTTACGAGCTTATTAGCGACGGTTTTTGTGACGGCTTTGTGACAGTTTAGTCAATTTGCGACATATTTGTGATAACTTTTTAAATTAACGACAGACTTGTGACAGCTTTTGACTCTCACTAAATCAAATATTATTGTGTAGTGTAAATTGCGTACAGCTTTGTCAAGATTTCGTTACACAATTATAGAAGGTCCCAAATTAATTAATTACGTATGCCACAATATCAGAAATTACTCTAATCATGTGGTTTATATCTACTTCTCTCAAAATTGAAAACTCTAGTTTTACAAAGGTACATTGTTTAGAAAGACAGTATTAATTAGGATCAAATTGCATATTTTTCAGAGACAAAGACAATGATCATTCCTCTTAATTTCTTTTAAAAGATATATAGGTTGATATGATCGTTAAAAATTGGTGCAGAGGCTACCTTTTTGGAAATAATCCTTGCAAGAAGTTTAACCCTGACTTTTCAAGCTTTATTTTCACTATATTTGGATGTTTTGTTAGGATTTATGTTATAGATTTAGCTGTTAGAAGTTTGAATTTTTGTGAACAAAGGTTTTCAGTTGTGGAAATGCCCTTTATTAGGGTACTATTATTTGATGTAATAATGTAATAACTATTGTAACTTAAGAAAGAAATTCTGACTAAGGGTTACCTCTTGTCGGAATCGACTTCTTTTTGCATATTCTGGCCTGTCAGAATACGACTTTGTTTGGTTGGGTTTTTAATAACATGCTTACTTTTCAAAAAAAAAAAAAAAACTATGAATAAATCCAAAAAGTCGGAAATTCAAGTACCGTATTTATTTTCATCACCATAGTCTTTTGGTAAACATATAGGTACTCGCAAATGGGGTGTATTTTTTTTTTTGAGTAGTTTATTAGCTAATTCCATTTTGTTTTGTGTTTTAATTTCCTTGTTTATTGATGTTTTCTTAGGTTTTCAATCTGCTATTTCGATACTCCAAAAAAAAAAAACTGCTATTTCGCCATATTTTTGTAACAAGAAACAAAATCCTCGGCAATGCAACGTTCGTCTGATATAGAGCTGTGCAAGTGAGTACATCCATCATCCTGCTCACTGAGATTGATATGATTGTTTATGAAAAAAGTACGACTTTATTTGCGCAAATTCACTGCATTATGACCGACCGAAATGTTATACTTCAAACCTGAAGTGAAAATTCAATTCATTAAGTCGATTTCCTTTCGTGCCAAGATTGAAATGAGTACGCTCTCAACATCGCAATTAGGTAACCGACAGTGCTGGTCATATCATTTACTTAGCTTAGATGCCGAAGGACTAATAGGCGACTCATAAGTGACTTTTTTTTAATGATTTTTAGAATGAACTTATAGATGACAAAATTTTAACAATGACTAAGATGTCAAAAAAAAGTAAAAATGACCGTCTCACGAATAAACTAATATTTCCCCATCTATAAACACAAATACAACGTACCTAATGGAATATGCTATTATTATGCTCTACCAAACTCTAATTTTATTTAATTTTAATGCACACCCCTTATTATGCCTTTATTAATACGTAAGTACCTCGAAATTTCGGCTTACCATTAAAAACACTTATACCATAAATAAGATCGTATCAGTTTTAGCTAACCAAGTGCGCTAAAAAACACTCCACCAATCATAACTCGCCACGTCACCAAAAGAACAACCCAATGGCTTTTCTGCTTACGTGTCGTAATATGATTGGTTTCCGGTATGTGGAACACTATCTAATCCACCCAAAACCGCATATATTCTGAAAAAAAGTCTTTGTTGTTGAAAGGTATTCTGAAAAAGAGTCTAATAATAACTAATAGAATTGTATAAAGTATAAACGTGACAAATAAAGTTGGTATAGAGATATTTCTCATTTATTCTCTCGCTCTATAGTTTTAGAGAGTAGTTTTAGAGAGAGAAAGTGAAGATCAGTCTCTTCAACTACACTTTTCAGGTAATATTTAATAACCTATTTATATACAATATATACATATATGTATATATGCCATATAAAAGCCAAAGAAATCAGTTTTTTTGGTTTTTTGTTAGATTTAGGTCTGACAACTTTTATTTTGAGTTTAATTAGATCAATTTTAGGTATTTTGTATGAATATATTAATCAGTTGTGTTTGGATTGTTGTTATATTTAGGTCTGACAATTATTATTTTGTGATTTATTTGATCAATTTTAGGCTATTGGTAATCTTAACACTAGCCTTATTTAATTTGTATCTATAAATATATTAATCATTTGTGTTTAGATTGTTGTTATATTTAGGTCTGACAATTTTAATTTTCATTTTAATTTGATCAATTTTAGGCAATTGATAATCTACACTAGCCTTATTTAATTTGTATCTATAAATATATTAATCAGTTGTGTTTGGATTGTTGTTATATTAAGGTCTGAGAATTTTGATCACGAGATTAATATTCGTATTCTGTGAATTGATTGATTTTTGGCACTTTATAGTTTATAATCTTCGGTGAATAGTAATTTTATTACGTTGATTGAGTATTTGAGTGACACTACTTACATTTTGCAAGTTTTATAAGGTTTAGACCCGACAACTAATATTACGAGATTAATTTCTGATTTATAAAATAATCGATTTCAGTTGCTCGTTAGTCTTTAGTTAAAAACGGACAAATTACGTTGTTTTTTGGATTTGTAATTAGTTGTAGGCCTCACGAGATTAATTTACGTATTTAGTCAATTGAACAATTTTAGGCACCTGATAATCATTGGTTATTAACTTAGGGCCCGTTTGGCATCAGACTTTTTTGGTCAAAAAGCTGCTTTTAGAAAGCAACGAGAAAAAAACTTGCTTTAATTAAACTGCAGTGTAGTGTTTGACACCACTGTAACTTTTTTAATTATAAGTGACTTATAACTTATTTTTATTGATAAGTCATTGGTCACATATTTTAACTGGAGTAAGTGAGGTGTAGCTATACAAACACATTCGATTAGAAAGTTTTTAATTTTAAAAAATTTAATGTGAAAAAACTGAAAAAATCTGCAAATTCCTAGAAAGCTTTTTTGACCCAAAAGCTAAAAAAACTGACACATCAAACACTCATGGATTTTATAATAAAAAAAGCTAAGAGAAAAAGCTGTTGGCAAGCATGCAATTAGTATGTCGATTGAGTGAATGTACATACGTTTTGTGTGTTTTACTAAGTTCAGGTCTGGATACTCCGATTACGAGATTAAGTTGCGTATTTTGTTAATTGATCGATTTTACACTCTTGATAATCTGCAAAAAGTAAACTAATTTTGTCGATTGAGTGAGTGTACATTTGGTTTAGGACTGACAAACTCTGGACTGCAATATTAATATATTATTTTGTTGATTATGAATTGATCATTTCAAGTGCTTAATAAAAATAAATATATATACACACACATACTCCGTATATGATATATATGTATGAATATTTATGTGTGTGTATGTGTTTGTTATATACGCCAAAAAGATCTGTTGTGTTTGGGTTTGTTGGAAGCTTTAGGTCTGACAATTCTGTCCACGTTTTACTCTTTCTTTTTCGTACATTAATCATTAATTAGTTCTTGATAATATTGAATTGTTATGAGTATACATAAGATTTGTACATGCCATTAGGTTTAGGCCTGACAACTCTACTTACAAAATTAAAATATAATTTATTTGATTATTTCAGGTCCTGATAGCCTTAAATTTTATGTCGATTGTACGATAAAAATTACATTTTGTCTGACTGGTGGTGAGATTTAGGCCTATTTAGGGCTTCGATGGGTAAAGGAGGGGAGGATTTTGGCAAGAGGGAGAATATAATCCCAAAATCAAGCAAAAATGTGTTCCCAGCTTGGTCTAAAGATGTGAGAGAATGTGAGGAGAAGTATGGGGTGAAAAAGGAACACGGGTTGTCCACTGATGAGGTGGCAAAGAGGCACGTGGTTTATGGATTTAACGAGCTGGAGAAACACGATGGCCCATCTATTTTTAAATTAATATTGGATCAGTTTAACGATACCTTAGTGAGAATATTACTCGCAGCTGCTGTTATTTCTTTCGTATTGGCTTGGTATGACGGGGATGAGGGAGGTGAGATGGAGATCACAGCTTTCGTCGAGCCATTGGTGATTTTCCTAATATTGATAGTAAACGCGGCTGTCGGTGTTTGGCAAGAGAATAATGCCGAAAAGGCATTGGAGGCTCTTAAAGAGATCCAATCGGAACAAGCAACGGTTATACGTGACGGAAAAAAGGTCCCGAGTTCGCCTGCTAAAGATCTTGTTCCTGGGGATATAGTCGAGCTTAGAGTTGGTGACAAAGTTCCTGCTGATATGAGAGTTGTTAGTTTAATCAGCTCAACTGTTAGAGTCGAACAAGGTTCTTTGACAGGGGAAAGCGAAGCTGTTAGCAAAACAACAAAAGCTGTATCGGAAGATACAGATATTCAGGGTAAAAAATGTATGGTTTTTGCTGGTACGACGGTTGTAAACGGGAATTGTATATGTATGGTGACGCATACGGGAATGGATACAGAAATAGGTAACGTGCATTCGCAGATACATGAAGCCTCTCAGAGCGAAGAAGATACCCCTCTTAAAAAGAAGATTAACGAGTTTGGTGAGGCTCTAACAGCCATTATCGGGGTTATTTGCATCCTAGTCTGGCTTATTAATTTGAAATACTTTCTAACATGGGAGTATGTTAACGGGTGGCCGGCGAATTTCAAATTTTCATTTGAAAAATGCACTTACTATTTCGAGATTGCGGTGGCGTTGGCTGTGGCGGCTATCCCAGAAGGTTTGCCAGCTGTCATCACCACGTGCTTGGCTCTCGGAACGCGTAAGATGGCACAAAAGAACGCGCTCGTGAGGAAGTTGCCGAGCGTGGAGACGCTAGGGTGCACGACTGTGATCTGTTCCGACAAGACCGGGACTTTAACGACCAATCAGATGGCTGTATCTAAATTAGTGGCGATGGGAAGTAGGGCGAGTGTTGTGCGTACTTATAATGTTGAAGGGACGACTTATAATCCTCGAGATGGAAAGATTGTAGATTGGCCTATGAGGCGTATGGATGCTAATTTGCAAATGATTGCGAAAATTGCGGCTGTTTGTAATGATGCAGGTGTTGAAGAGTCTGGGAATCATTTTGTTGCTAATGGGATGCCTACCGAGGCAGCTTTGAAGGTATAATCACATTATTTTTAACTATGTAAATAGTTGTAAATTAATTACTTTGTATCTTGTTGGCTGATAAACCTGGAAAAACATGAAAGGTAGGAAGTACAAATTGACATAAGTAATATGTGAAGAGGTTTGCAAACGTGCACTCCACCATATTCCGAGGGCCTATAAAATTTTATTTTACCAATGTCGGCAAGTATTTGGATACAAGTAGGAATTCCTTACTGTGTAGATATAGCATCGCTAAAGTTTCCCTGCACTTAAATCCCAAAATAGAAAAAAAAATCATATTTTTCATAGAACAAATTTGATCAGATTCTTCTTTTTAAGGACAACTTGGTGTATCATTGAAGGCTTAACTGGTAAACATTCAGCAACTTACCTGGTAAAAATGCTCTTTTGAGCATGATGATTATTACACCTTAGTTATTACTCGTAATCGAAAATGTTTTTGTGAGAAACTAACTTGTTATGTTTTCACTTTCTTTGATTACGTAATGTGTATAAGTAAGTTGATTAATGGTGTAAACATATAAGGTGGCTTTATAATTTGTTGAAGAGTGCATGGATTTTTTGTACTTCTACTTGTTTGCAGTTAGTTGTTCTTATATTATTTTGTGAGACATGTTGAGCTGTTCATATCCCAGTATCTTAATTGGCTGTATTTGCAGGTTATGGTTGAGAAAATGGGACTACCTGATGGGTTGAAATCCGGTCCAGCATCGGGATCTGGTGACACTCTGCGTAAGTCAAAATTACAAAATCTGGATGATAACTCTATACTTCATAGCTTGCTATTTTCCCTTTTTCACAGTCATTGCTATGTTTCTAGGTTGTTGTCAAACATGGAATGCACATGAAAAGCGGATTGCTACTCTTGAGTTTGACCGTGATAGGAAATCTATGGGAGTTATTTCGAGTACCAGCTCAGGGAAAAAGTCATTGCTTGTCAAGGTATATATTCACCATTCCCTAATCCTCTCTCAATTCCCCAATATGAAGAATTGTTCTTTTGGTTTGACAATGATGTGAAGAAATGAATGAACTTATGAGGTGTGTGCCTTGTTGCACCTTTGTGTGTAATACATTGATTTTACCGGAGTTTTCGTACCATGACTACGTCTCGGTAATAAAAGAAAACCTTTTTGTCCATGGAGTATTTTGATAAATTAATTTCTTTTGTTGTCTCTTTACTATGTTTCATGTCTCACCTTTTGTCCTTATATTTCCGTATTTTGCAATTTTAGTACCTTTATACAAACTATGCCTTTTTTTCCCTTAGAGCTAACACCGTTGAACTTTATGTTAAATATATTATATGTAAGTATGATTTACATTTAAAACAAATTTCTTTTTATCTCACCATCTTTATATGGAAATTTTAGACAAGAAATTTGGAGATAAAGCATGATTAAAACAGAAAGAAAATCATTCTAACAGTACATGCTACTCTCTTTATTTGACGGAAGAACTAATAATATAACATTAGGTTTAGGGACGAAAAATGCATTATGCGCAAAGTTAAGGAACTAATATTGCATAATGCGTAAGTATAGGGACAAATATGAGCACAAACTACAGTTAAGGGACGAAGGTCGAATTTAAACCTATTTTGATGTAACTTGCATCGATTGACAATGCTTGTGCAATGTCCATTGGCATTTCCAACTAGGACTCTCAATTGTGTTTTTTTCTTTCCCAGGGTGCTGTAGAAAATGTGTTGGAACGCAGTTCCTTTATACAATTGCTAGATGGCTCTATTACTAAGTTGGACCATGCTTCGAAGGATGCTATTATGCAAAGCTTACATGACATGTCCTCAAGGGCCTTACGTTGTCTGGGTTTTGCATACAAGGAGAACCTTTATGACTTTGCCACTTATGACGGCGATGAAGACCATCCAGCTCATCAACTTTTACTTAATCCATCCAGTTATTCTTCCATTGAGTGTGACCTCATTTTTGTTGGTTTGGCCGGGCTAAGAGTGAGTCTAAATTTTAAATTTATTTATCTGTCTCATTTTAGTTTTAGAAAATTTTACTTTTTCAATCAACCTCGTCAATTAGTACACCATGCTATAAAGTTTCACAATCTAGACACAAATCTATAAAAAGAATCAATAACTAATATTTTAGCATTAAATTCAAAAGTACTAGTTATGTCCTTGTTATTCGATCATTCTTGTGTACTGATCTATAGAAAGTCGAACAATCAGTATACCAGAACTAAACATGAAATGTCTAAGCGTGCATGAATTTTGATAGGTTGGTGTACCAATTGTTTGATCCTGTATACATTGGTCTCGAAATGTAAAATTTGACAATATGGTATATTCATAGTTGAAAGTTAACAGGTGTGTGTAAAATCTTATAAAGTACCTGAAAAAATTATATATTTGACATAGGATCCACCTCGAAAAGAGGTTCGCCAAGCCATCGAGGATTGCAGAGCAGCTGGAATAAATGTGATGGTAATTACAGGAGACAATAAGAATACGGCAGAAGCAATTTGTAGAGAGATAGGTGTATTTGGGCCACATGAGGATATTAGATCCAGAAGCTTGACAGGAAAAGATTTTATGGAGCATAAAGACAGAAAAAATCATTTAAGGCAGAGTGGCGGGCTTCTTTTCTCGAGGGCTGAACCACGTCATAAACAAGAAATAGTAAGACTTTTAAAAGACGATGGTGAAGTGGTTGCTATGACTGGAGATGGAGTAAATGATGCACCTGCTTTGAAATTGGCTGATATTGGAATTGCAATGGGTATAACCGGAACTGAGGTACCTTCTCTCGTTATTTTCGTTCTTATCGTTATTATTTAAGCTGTTATGTTGGAGACAAGTGAAATAGTTTTGGATAGACTTGTTTTAGGAAACCGAGAATGACTATTGCAATTAGTTTGAGGTACAATGCAAATTCCACATGTACTCTTTTCATGGGTGTTCTTTAACCTCATGTATTTCCAATATTGCAGTGAAGCCCATTTTCTTTCCAAGTTTCCATTTAACCCCATGTCCAATTGACACAACTTCTTTTAAAATGGCCTGTTTTAGAATATTTTCCTATTAAATGAGTTTTTGTTAATTTTGGTGCAATAAAACAGAAGTTAATTTGCTTATCAAAAAAAAGCAGAGGTTAACTAAAGAAGTCCTTTAAAGTAGTTTTACTAGCAACAAAGTCTTTCAAAGTGGAAAACTGCATTTAGAAAAAATATTGGAAAATTGTGATTGGTTGGTTGAGTTGCCTAATTATCGAAAATAAATATAATACTATAAAAGAGTTGTCTCAGATGGACCACAGGAATACTAACTTATGTCATTTTGAAACGGGACATGGGGGGTTTATTTAAAACATAGATAGGACACGAGTGTTGGTTGTAAATAGTGGAAGTACATGGGTTTTTATTTGCAAACCACCAATATTGCATGGGGGTTACTTGCATTTTGCCCACTCATTTGGTATACGTTGTTATGTCAAACATACTTGAACCGAATGTTTGTAGAACTTCTGTTTCACTAACTTTTTAAAAGTGGTGTGGATTTTATATGCCCATGCTCTCTATTGCATACCTTTTTATATTAAGAGGGTGATACGGTTAAATTGTTAGATGTTACTTTGCGACTGGTTATTGTTTATGATATGATCCAGGTTGCAAAGGAAGCTTCTGACATGGTTTTAGCTGATGACAACTTCAGTACAATTGTTGCTGCCGTTGGCGAGGGGAGATCTATTTACAACAACATGAAGGCCTTCATCAGGTCAATTTCTGCTCCTTAATGTTTTACCCCATCTATTTTTGAAGTGGTTGAATAATATACGTATAAACCCACAAAAAGATAATAAATTCTTGTCTTCCCTTTGCCTGGACTTCATGATATTTGTTGCGATGCGAGTGTGATGAGTATACTCTTGGTGATACAGTTAAGTGTAAGTGCAGTCCCATTCTTAAGAAAAAGAATTGAGTTTTTAAAACTTGTGCTCTTACTCACCCCTGCTGATCACTTGTGACATAACTGAGCTAGAAAAGTTGTTTTACCGACAAAATTTGTTCAAGCATCTAGGAGCTGGAATTTCTAATTTTTCTTATTTTTAGTTGAAATTAAATTATTCTTCACTGGATTTGTCTTTGCTTTCCTAGATGCTGATCTTAAAGGCTTAAAATCCTTGGCGTGTAAGAGTGCAGTAAAAAGCTGTATTAGTTAAATACCTAAATACGAGATCTAAAGGTCTAATACTTGGTTGCCTTTTACTTAAATGGCCTGTGACTGTTTTACAAATTCCGGTTTTAGGTTCAGTTATCTATCCATGTCGTGGTCTATTTTGCTTCTTGATTTTGTTATTCGTAATGGGGGAAGTATTAGCATTGTACACCAACATGCTAGATTCTAATAATTAGTATGCTTATTATATTTGTAACAAATAAACCAATCTAAGCAAAAGGTGACAAATGACTATACCAACCTATTAGAGTTGGCGATTTAAACACCAATCTTAAGACAGTTATTTTTTGTTCTATTACTATTTTCTATTAGATTAGTAGTATTAGTTAGTGATCTCGGGTCAGTGAGCCCTTTCTTCCATGAAGAACCGTTGGCATCAGTCTCTGGGGCTAAGAGAATTAGAACAATCTATCCAAATTAATGTGTATACTAGTAGTTGTTTGATTTTGTCTACATCGATGTCTAAATTGTCAAATTTAATATATTGGTGTTCAAATTATTATATGCCGATAAGTAATGGGGAGTTACCAAGAAATGCTAGTTTCGATCTTCTTTGGGGAAGTATGTTAATTGTTTAAGTTGCTGTCTTGTTTCCAGATCGTAATCTATAAACCTTACTTTCCTCGACAACATTAATTCTATTTTTTCTTTAGCACTCTTACGAAACTAATTATCACGGATGTCTTGAACAGGTACATGATCTCCTCGAATATTGGTGAGGTCGCATGCATCTTCTTGACAGCTGCTCTAGGTATCCCAGAAGGTCTGATTCCGGTTCAGCTTCTATGGGTCAATCTTGTTACTGATGGACCCCCAGCTACAGCTTTAGGATTTAATCCACCTGATAAAGATGTCATGAAAAAGCCCCCTCGAAGAAGTGATGATTCACTTATAAGTCCTTGGATTTTATTCCGTTATCTGGTATGCTTTAAAATTAATGCCTCTACTACGAAACAACTCAGTTTGCCTTTACTGAAAAGTATTCTCTTAGTTCAAAGTAACTAGTAGGAGTCTTTTGCTTACTCAGGACCTCAGCCCCCCCCCCCCCCCCCCCTAGTAGGGCTCTCCTTTTGTTGTCACCTTGCTATTATTAGCCAAAATTATCAGCCTAATTAATTTATTCAAATTAGTTTCAAATTTATTAGTAATAGATATTTATGCCTTATTTTTACACCTATCCATCATAATAATAAAAACACATTATATTTGAAGGAGAACAAATGTACAATATATTATAAATCGAATAATTGGACTTTTGGGCCTAACAATGTCTTTGATCACCAAACTTGTCAAATAGATTCCAAAGATTCACAAGTTTAGTGAAAAAAATCATTACCACTTGTTAAATATGAACCAGTAATCTAATATGAATAAGAGTCACAACGGGGAATACTAAGGGGGTACACTATCTGGACTCTTATTTAGCACTTGATAGTTAATAAATTGTGATTGCTTCATATTTGTTATTTGATGGGCGAACTTTGTATATGTTGCTCGAATTTCAAAGTTGTATCAAACCATATAATATCTCACAATTTGTTTTATGCATCTTTTTCCTGTTGAGAGAGGTGTAAGTTTGATACTTCATAAAGTTAACTTCAACTTCTGCTTTATCAATGCAGGTTATAGGAGCATACGTTGGGCTTGCAACAGTGGGAGTATTCATCATATGGTTTACACAAGACTCTTTCTTAGGGATCGACCTAAGCGGAGATGGCCACAGTCTCGTTACATATACTCAACTTGCCAATTGGGGACAATGCCGATCATGGGAAGGCTTCTCAGTATCTCCTTTTAAAGCCGGTTCTCAAATATTCAATTTTGACAAAGATCCATGCGACTATTTCCAAACTGGCAAAGTAAAAGCGATGACTCTCTCTCTCTCTGTATTGGTAGCCATAGAGATGTTCAATTCTCTAAACGCTCTCTCCGAGGATGGTAGTCTCTTAACAATGCCTCCGTGGGTTAACCCTTATCTGTTGGTGGCTATGTCGGTTTCGTTTGGGCTTCATTTTCTGATTCTTTACGTGCCTTTTTTAGCCCAAGTTTTTGGGATAGTCCCTCTTAGTTTAAATGAGTGGCTATTGATTTTAGCTGTGTCATTGCCTGTTATTTTGATAGATGAGATTCTTAAGTTTATAGGTAGGTGTACGAGTGGTATTAGATCATCAGCTTCGAAGAGATCTTCTAAGCGTAAAGAAGAGTGAGGGTAAAACGTGTAGTTGAATTTTAGTTACCCTGGTGCACTCTTTGACCATCGTCGTGAACCTATGGATTTGAAACATTATATTAGATTGATTTAACTTATTTAAAATACACGTGATAGTGTAAGTTTTAGTGTTTTTCTTTTTATTACATGCTTCCTTTAATCGTGGAAGATATGTGTTGACGAAATGTTTTATATCTTTCGAAGAACTGACAATTCAATTTGAGTTTCTTCTTACCTTATACTCCCTTAAGTGCACATATAATGACGGTGTTGTAAATTATTATCCTTAATGGATGGTATTTTTAGGTTCTGACTATAACTCCCTTCAAACAATTTCCGTTTGCATCTTCCCATTTTTCTTAGCTAACAGCAGTTGCATGTTTTGTTATCCAAACAGCTTAAACAGGAGAAATACTTAAATCAGTAAAATCATATTAATATATTCTGGGGAAGTTTTCTTATTTGACTGGGATATTTAATTCAGTTATAAAGTGCCAACCCTGTCATGTAAAATTTATCTATTATTAGAAGGGCTCTTTGATGGCCATGGCCGGTCACATTTTAAGAAGATTTTTGTTCTAAAAATGTCTTTCGATAAATAGTGGCCAGACGGCCCAGACCTGTCACTAACTACCAGTCTTCCACCATAAAATTTGAAATGTACTCGATGGTTTTGTAGATTTCTTTTATAATCACTATATATGTAGTATGTATATGTAGAGACATCTAGAATAGGTATTGGTGTTTGGTGAATGGCTAGTTCTCACAAATACGTGCTCACAACTCAGATAATTAAACTTAAAAAAAAGGCCAGTTTTATAGAGAAAACATATTTATTTTAATACAACTAGTCTCCTAAAGTAATGAAGTACCATGTAGTTGGCCGATCTTATATACTGTACAATCTTTTTTAATATCCGCGAAATGAGCTGTTCTTGTATGGTGGTACTGAGTAACACATTACACATCTTACAGTAAATAAACATCTTTGGCAAAAGTTTGCTCTGAAAAGATAAAAAAAACTAAACACTGTTTCGGTTCAACCCATCTCTCATCTGAATGGCAGAACTCATAATTGGAATTATTTCATGCACAACTTGGTATTGTAGTAACCGGAGTATTTACAGAACACTTGTCTAGTTGTCTCATTGTTGCCGAAGACGAGTTTAAAAGAATGATTCTAGCTAAATAATTCAACAGAAAAAAAAACCGATATAGAAACAAGGAAGACAAGATTGAAAACGTAACGTTATCTGCATTCTGTAGATTGCTCACACAGATATTCTTTGGGTGAGGGACACTCAACATAGCTGTAAATTGCAAAAAAAAACTCAGAAGCAGAAGTACATGCGAAACTCTTAACAACTTTGGGTGCATTGACATCCCAACGCTTAAATTACGTTATTTAACGGCCTACTACTTGTCGAAATGTTTAATCTGTGGCTAGTTAAAATTTTAAGTCATCGTTTCAAAACGTCAAGGCCTTTTTACTCCTAATCTCATACCACCAGTGCTAAGTTTCCAACACAAATTGAAGAGAACCAATTTAATTAAGAACGAACCAGATTAACGTGTGCATATAAAAATGACTAAATATGGCCATGAATTCTGCATTGCACCATTCCTTCTAGAGTCAAATCAAATAACCAACATTCTACAAATAGAAGACCAAATAGGCAAATATAATAATTTTAAGCAAATGACAAGCAACTTATAACTATTTTAAGATATCAAATTCAATACCTGATCATGTCTTTGCCAATTCTTGAGATGTCCCAAGAAAAAAATATTCACAATGAAAGCTGTAATAGTCTCTGGGACTGATTCTATTTCAAGAAATCCAACTAAAATACTAAACCATTTCTCAAGAAATCCAACTAACATTCTTTTTTCCTCTCCCTCTTCAAAACCCTCATTCTCTCCGAAATTCTTCTATAACCGAGAACCTTACCACCGCTCTCCCGGATTCAATGGCAAAAGGAGACTTAAACGAAAAAGAACCAGAGAGATGCATTTTGGAGAAAATCCAAATTGATCTGATGACAGATGTTTCTATTCATGATAAAAAACCTTGCAATGTGCCAAAAAATTCATTAGAAAATTATAGACACGAAAAGACGAAAAGCACCAGAAAGAGAGTACTAGCGTACCCCTCAACCGATACTATGCTGAAAAGGACAACCTCAGGGGCGGCCAAGGGACTAAACAGCTTGCGTTTTATTGATAGAACAACTTCGGGAGAAGCAGGGGGGACATGGAGGTCTGTTGAAAAACGATTTAATCTGCTAGCAGTTAACCAGAAGCTTCCTCGAGATAAATTCGGAGCCTGCATAGGTATATAACATACTAAAATATTTATCATTATCTTTGGTAAATTTTGCAACTTTCTTAGCAGTTCAAGCTATATTCCTTCTGAAGGCATGGGGGACAGCAAGGAATTTTCAGGAGAGTTATTTGATGCATTGGCGAGACGTAGGAGGATAATCAATGCAGTAAATGGGATCACATTACGACAAATGAGATATTTTTGGGAAGATATGTCGAGTCATGACCTAGATGCAAGACTGCAGATATTTTTTGACATGTAAGGAGTACTTATGTGCGTTTGGTTTGTCAATTTTGTAGGACCAATGCTGTTTTTGAACTCTTGAGAAAACAGTTTTAGGAATCAATTTGTCAAAAAAAAAGCTTTTACAACATAGACAAACACAGTTAAGAATGTTATAGGCTAAAAGATAGGAGTATATAACAAGAAAGGACACAGAAATCAAAACCTTTAAGAAGGCAAGGAAATACATCGTTGATAGTTATTGAAAAGAAACTAAAAGAAGGTAGCAAATTGTGTTTAATTGAAAACGGCAATTTTACCAGGTGTGACAAGGATGGTGATGGAAAGCTAAGCGAGGATGAGGTTAAAGAGGTGATAGTAATGAGTGCTTCTGCAAATAAGTTATCAAATCTGAAACAAAATGCAGGGACTTATTCAGGTTTAATCATGGAGGAACTTGATCCAGATCAAAATGGATATATCGAGGTAAAACTAATAGTTGCCATTTTTTTCTTCTTTCCCTGCTTTCCGCCATCAGTTAAATCAAGCTTATTTTCAAATTTTAACAGATGTGGCAACTTGAAACTCTCCTTAGAGGAATCATGAACTCCGAAGAAAACACCACAATTTGTAAAAAAACGCAAACCCTAGCGAAAACCATGATACCCAAAGTATACCGAACCCCTGTTACAAAATTCCTATCTAAAACTACAGAAAGAATACAAGACAACTGGAAAAGAATCATTGTGATTACGTGGTGGATAACGATGAACGCGATCCTCTTCATCTATAAATTCAACCAATTCAAACAAAAAGAAGCATTTCAAATCATGGGTTATTGTGTTTGCGTAGCTAAAGGTTCAGCTGAGACATTAAAATTCAATATGGCATTAGTTCTCCTCCCTGTTTGTAGGAGAACACTAACAAAGCTCAGAGAAACACTCCTCGGGTCATTTATTCCTTTTGATGATAATATTAATTTCCATAAAATTATTTCTTTAGCAATTACGATAGCAGCCGTTGTTCATACACTTACACATGTAGCTTGTGATTTCCCAAGAATAGTTTCTACTCCAAAACAGGAATTCGATCGAATTTTAGGATCAAGTTTCGACTATAAACAGCCTACTTACGGTGACCTAATAGAGAGCATTCCGGGAATCACTGGGATTTTGATGATTATTTTGATGGCTTTTACCTTTACATTGGCAAGTAGTTCATTTAGGAGAAACGTTGTAAAATTACCTCGGCCTTTTCAGCAATTGGCGGGATTTAATGCCTTTTGGTATGCTCACCATTTGCTTATCATCGTGTATATACTCTTCATCGCACATGGCTACTACTTGTTTCTCACACGCGAGTGGTATAAGAAAACGGTACGTTTAGAAAGTTTTAATTCAATATAAGAAACTTAATTTTGCTATAGTAGATTTTAAATTACTAACACATGTTTTTACTCACCATAAGACATGAAAACATCTATCAAAGCAACACACGTATGAGGCAACATTTGCTTGGACAATCGATTATGATCTTGAATATATATGATATATTTGTTAACAATGCAGACATGGATGTATATAATGATACCAGTAGTTCTATATGCCGGTGAGAGATTTTATCTATCACTTCGAGATCATAACTACAGAGTCACCGTTACAAAGGTTCTTTTCAGGGTCTTCTGTGCCCTGGCCCTTTTCTTTCTTTTACTTTTGAATTTTAAGAAAATTAGTGATTTAACTTACCCCATTAACTATGCAGGCTGTGGTTTACACAGGGAATGTCCTAGCATTATACATGACAAAACCACCTGGGTTCAAGTACAAGAGCGGAATGTACCTCTTCGTAAAATGTCCAGATGTTGCAAAATTTGAATGGTAAACGACTTCAACTATCAAGAAAAAGTTTCCTTAGATTTTAAAGTAGAAACGACTCTTACAAGTTTTCGCAGGCATCCTTTTTCTATAACATCTGCACCGGGAGATGACTATTTGAGTGTTCACATTCGTACAATGGGAGATTGGACTAGAGAGCTTAAGAATCGATTTTCAGAGGTGATGTTTTGCAAAGGAATATTCATCAAGTCTTAGTTTTTCAATAATAGAATTCTTTTTGGTTGCTCCTAGAAGTTTACTCCCTATAAATTCTGCTCCTCTGATTCAAAAGGATATAAATTGCAGGTCTGTGAGCTATCGGTATCAAAAAATCAAATGAAAAGGGGAAGTCTAATTAGAATGCAAACAACAGCTATTCAAGACGAACTATCAGAAGTAAGGTACGCATAGTTTACAATTGCATTGGTATTTAACTTTTTAGAAAGGATATGAGGGATGCTGCTCAGAGATTTGACATATTTTTTTCACTGTATCAGTTTCCCAAAAGTCATCATAAAAGGACCTTATGGAGCCCCAGCTCAAAACTACAAGAAATATGACATTCTCTTGCTCATTGGCCTTGGAATTGGAGCAACTCCAATGATAAGCATCATCAAAGACATTCTCAACCAAATCAAACCTAACACCGCGAGTTTGAAAAGCAAGAAAGCTATTACACCAGCATCACCAGAGAAAATAAAAGGTCCAGGAAGAGCTTATTTTTATTGGGTGACAAGAGAACAATGCTCCTTTGAATGGTTCAAAGGTGTCATGGATGATATTGCGGAATACGACCAAAATGTGAGTTCAGATTTCAGAATCAGTATTCAAATTAAATTTTACATATTCCTTTATACTGGAACTTTAAAACCTTATCTATACATAGGCCTTGTTTGGTTACCTTTCTTTTTTCTTACTTTTACTTTTACTTCTTTCTTTTACTTTTACTTCCGGATGTTTGTTTGGCTGTCATTTTTAAGTTTACTTTTATCAAAAGTAAACCATTAAGTATGTTTTTGGCTTTACTTTTACTTTTACTTATATTTAGTTTGTTTGTATGTCATCTCATAAGTATACTTTTGGTGAAAAGTAAATGTTATAAGTAGACTTTTTAAAAGTAAGTTTGATGATACTTTTACTATTAACTAAAATACTGCTACTGTTTATATATGTTATATGATAAACCTATTTCAGTATTGAATCCAACTTGTTGAATCTGAATGAACAAAATCTGTTATATTGCTCAAGTTTTCATAACCAGATTAAAATTTAGGTTTTAATCTGAATGTTCTTTTAAAGTACAGATCAAAACGTAGTTCCTATCATCATTATATTTTCCTAATTTTGTATTTTTAATCTTTAAATAATGAAATGTTTTTTTGCTAGTTAATTATTTCGCATTATTCTATTAATCGAAATAAATAAGGGGTAATTCCTCATAGATACATCATATCAACTTATATTCCTGATAGATACCTTGATAATTTCACATTCCTCATATGTACCATTTTTTAATTATTTAGTTTATTTACTAAATTGTCATACAAACCAAAATATAATATACATATTTTATCTTTCTACAAACCCAAAAAAATAGTTTTAAATTACAACAAAATAAAAAAAAAAACACAAAAAATTTATAAAAATGAAAAAATCACAAAAAATATAAAAAAAAAACAAAAAATATAAAAAATCACAAAAAATTATAAAAAATCACCAAAAATCACAAAAAATGAAAAAAATCACAAACTTTTAAAAAAATTAAAAATATATATATAATTTTTTTTGTCAATATAACACTTTTTATACCGAAAAATCAAAAAAATATAAAAAATGACAAAAACTTATAAAAAATCACAAAAAATTAAAAAAAAATTAAATTTTTTATTTTTGTAATTTTGTAATTTTTTTGTAATTTTTTTTTCCATTTTTGTGATTTTTTATAAATTTTTTATTTTTTTTATTTTTTTAATATTTTGTGATTTTTTTGATTTTTTTATAATTTTTTTAATTTTTTTAATTTTTTTTGTGATTTTTTTATTTTTTTTTGTGATTTTTTTTTATTTTATATAATTTTATGTGTTTTTTTTCCATTTTTTATGAAATATGTATATGACGTTTTGGTAAATAAAGTAAATAATTAAAAAGTGGTAGCTATAGGGAATATGAACTTATGGAGGTATCTAGGAGTAATATAAGTTCAAAAGTGGTAGCTATTGTGCATTATTTGAATAAACAATTCATTTTTACTCAAAAAGTAAAAGTAAACATATTTTACCAAACAGCATTTTTAATGAAAAGTATATTTTTACGGTGTTCACCAAACAGCATTTACTTACTAAAAATTAAACATAAAAAATATACTTTTCAACCCACTTACAAAAAGTATACTTTTGAACATAAAATACGCGACCAAACGAGGCCATATAGCACTATAGCTTTCATAGACATCCATTAACTACCACAAACTTAGAGAACTTCAAAGATTATAAGCTAAAACAGTACCTGCTCCCCCAGTGTTTACCTTACATTTGTTAAAAAGATAAAAATTGCTATTCAAATTTAAGGAATCAAAATGGCTACATATAACTACAATATATTACATTTCATGGTCAAACCAATGTAGTATCTTGTGTGAAAGAATAATTAGTGTTACAAATCATAGGTAAAAGGAATTAAAGGAAAATATAATAAAATAGTTAAAATAGAGAAGATGATGGGAAGCTGATCTTTTGCGTAAATGTAAAATGTTTAAGAAGAACTAAACTACCACATCTTAAAGAAAATTTATAAGGAAACTGTGGTGGGGGCTTTATAGCATGCTGTTGAAACAATATGCAAAAGTGACAGGCTCATTGGCTCTTAACTCATACATACATTTTGTCCTTTTTGCAATACTTGCCCAATCTAGAGCTGAGTTATTTCTTGCTTCACAAAAATCTAGATAATAAAACTGATGTATTTCTAATTCTATGGCTATCTCATACAGAATATTATAGAAATGCACAACTACTTGACAAGTGTGTATGAAGAGGGAGATGCAAGGTCTGCTCTAATTCAAATGGTGCAGTCACTGCAACATGCCAAAAATGGAGTTGATATAGTCTCCGAAAGTCGGGTATTCGCAAATTTCTCAAATTAACTTTCTTAGTTAAATTTAGTTTTCTTTTCTTAAACTTTCTTATGAGCTTTGAATTTGCAACTTAATTAACAGATAAGAACTCATTTTGCAAGACCAAACTGGAGAAAAGTGTTCACTAATTTATCAACGACGCATCGGAACTCAAAGATTGGTAAGCGAAGTCGACACTAAACTGTATGGTGAAATACTATTTCCTTCCTTAATTTATTAGTACATGGTCTGATGCAGGTGTCTTCTATTGTGGAAGTGCCGCACTTACAAAGTCAATAAAGAGTCTTTGCCAGGAATTCAGCATAAATACATCCACGCGATTTCTTTTCCATAAGGAGAACTTCTAGACTAAATATAGGTCCGTCTCACACAGTTTTGTATAGAAACATTAAATTCAAACCTATCATCCAATAGATTCAGGGTTTTTAAGTTTTTTAGAGTGTTATAGTAGGAACAGAAATGACATTTTATATAGCAGTATTAGGCTTGGCATTTCCTTCTTTTGAATTTTGATATTCTTGTGAAGCTCAGAACTTAATATCTGACATAATTGTTTCATTTTCCTCCTTTGATGCTAATGGCCTTCTGCTTTACGCTTAAGAGTGTCTCAGTTTCATAATCTAGCAACATATATATGATGAAAATGACAGGTCCATTTTCTGAAAATGCAACTCACTTGAAAGGAATTAAAACAAAGCCACTAGCTCAAATTAGACTATAAAGCAGTCTGCTTACAAACCACCCAATAAAAGAAACAATAATTGACACACTATAACTAAGTTTCTAGTCGTAAAAGGACATCATAATATACATCATAATCTCAACGCTTGCAACATTCTAATCAATGAATAGTGTAACAATCAAGTTTTAGATATCTATGTTTACAGTTTACACTTGTTTGTTAACCAGTACTCTAACGTTTAAGATAGCATAGCAAATCAAGTTTCCGAGCATACAACTCGCAAGCATGAGGTTGTTTTATACGCAATGCTTTTGGTTTCTTGGCTTCCGCTCTGCCTCGCCCGTTCAGTACTCATAAACACTTGTTTGTTAGTTTTTATTTTTATTAGGAGTGTTGTAGTTAGCAAATTGTTTTACTAAAGCCACCAATTGTAGGCAGTTAACTTGTGGTATCTCATGCTTGCCTTACAACTAAAAAAGACATCATTTCCTTGTAATCTAAAACTCACATACATGCTGGCTAATGAAATTGAGGCCTGGTTTGATATCAATATTAGCATATTAGTCTTGTTTTTTAAATTTAGTAGTAGTACTTTTTATTTTCTTTTTATTTCAATTGACAAACGAAGAGTCGTTAATTTTAGCAATAATTTAGCAAAATAAATTTAGTTCTTATTCTGTTGCTAATTAAAATTTAGTGATAACTCATTTTACCAACATAAATAAAAAATGTACACCTATTTCCAAAGTGAAATAAATAATTTAGGTCGAAATTGTCACCTAGACTCTATCTATATTCTATATGTAGGGAAATGCTAACATGTACCCCATGACACATTTTAAGGTGTAAATACTTGAGTAAATGTGATTATAATATTTTTTTTTAAGTATTAAATGATGTTAAAATATGGTAAGTAAATAGTGTTTATGCATTAATAATCATATATCAATGACCATATATTAACATCATAAATGTTCATATTACATTACAATAATAAGAAATAAAATGCATGTTAATGTGTCCGGAGGTACATGTTAGTAAAACCGATCTATATATACCATTTTGATTATGGAAGTATATACATAGAGTCCAAATCTTCTACCCCCTATTCTCTACCCCTTTCGTGCCCTCTTGCTTATTTTCACTCAAAATTTAAATTTTCACAACTTATACCGCAATTTTATAAACTTTTATATTATATTGTATTCAAATTTTAAAATATTTAAACATAATATTGTTTTAGACAATTTTTTTAATATTCAATGTTTAATTTACACTAATTTATACATTTATTCCAAAACAAATTTTGTGTGGATTTTCTTTTAAAAATAATTATTGGAATGTATTGATACACACATTATTGTAATCGTACAATTTTTTTCAAGTTTTTTAGAATTTTTTTTTGGATAAAATAAGTAAAAAAGCACGAAAGAGGATAGAGAAATGGGATAGAATATTTGGACTCATATAAATAAGATTAATGGTCTAAATATTTTTTTAGACAATTTTTTTAATATTCAATGTTTAATTTACACTAATTTATACATTTATTCCAAAACAAATTTTCTGTGAATTTTCTTTTAAAAATAATTATTGGAATGTATTGATACACGTATTATTGTAATTGTACAATTTTTTTCAAATTTTTAAAAATTTTTTTTTGGATAAAATAAGTAAGAAAGTACGAAAAAGGATAGAGAAATGAGATAGAATATTTGTACTCATATAAATTAACGCTAACCTCAATTGGACTGTATCAGTTTTACTTGCAAACAATCTACTCACTATCAAGTCCTAGCACATTGAATTGACTTGTTAGGATTTGAAATGACAATTTATAGTAACTAATTACACTTTGTCAACGTAAAATCTAAAATTGATTTTGACAGGTTAGAGTTATCGAAAAGGTACGTAGCTCGATATCGACACAATGATCAGAACCTTTTATATCTCTGTTGTCTGTTCAGATTCTAATTTGAAAATATGATTTGACATTTCTAAAAAAAACACTAGGTTGTAGTGTGCCAGAAGTAGGAGCAGTGCTATACATTCCAATGAAGACAAACTGAGACCTTTATCATGTCATCAATATATTTCAGTGTCCAAATACATATTTTTTGAGCAAAAGTTACAAAACCCAAGGTTTATTAATACACTAGTAATTAAAAAGCTACTCCAAACTTAGTTCCTAGCTAGAAAGATAAGTAATCACACGTTACAGATTTTATTGGCACAAGCAAACGACCAATCTACATAATCTGGCTAGAGATCAACCTAATAAAACCACCAAATTTTCACCATTTTCTCATGTGAAAACATACTTTTATTAGGTTGTTCTCTTCCATAAATCTTTGGCACTGCCTGAGTTTATTTCCTTGAACTAGCAACCTGTGCTAATCAAGATATGTTTTCTTTTCTTTTGTTTTATGATATTTCTTGTTTGCTGAAAAAAAAGATACTACATGGTGGTGGACAAAAAGGTATTGCTAAGATGCGACGCTGTCGTTTTTGAGACCGGTGGCGGTGATGGGAAAGAGTTCTAGGGTTTTGAGGGGCTCGTCACAGTTAGTGGGACCCGCGTTTAGTGTTATCATGCAATCACCACCGTACGATCTTGAAAGATAGTTGCTCATCACCTGTGTTGATCCATTTTCAACTTCATCAACCTTAAGAAAATAACAGAAAAAAGAAAACTGTATATTTCAGTAAAAGTTATGCACTGGCAAGACTAACTACGAAAAGACTTGAATTAATATTATGAGCTATAATGTGAAGCACGTAAATATTTAAAGAGATGCACTAATATCGTTTCTCCCAATATTACCTTTCTTATATTCAAACTTTAACAGGTCTACTTCCTTAACTTATACCGCCATGTGTAAACCAAAGAATAAAATTCAAAATGTAACCATAGTATGATACTTATCCTTCGGTTATATACTGAGGTAATGTAAGATCTTATTTACAACTTTTTATTTATTTATATAATTTGTGGGGAAAATCCACATTTTTACAACTAAATACTTCATAATATAAGTCTTTTCATCCATAATATAATTAAGATCTTTATGACTAATTGTGGTAAGATAGGAGTACCTGATGAGGAAGAAACCCTAGAGGAGTATAGTTAGAAAAAGGAGGAATGAGAAACCCTAGAGGTAATTGTGAAATAGGGTTATGAAAATATTGATGATGATTATTAAGATGAAATTGCTTAGACATGAGCTTCCTTCTAAGCCTTTGCCTATCCCTAGCCTTGTGGTTTTGAAACCAGTAAAAGACGTTTTTTCCCTCGATCTTTCCGTAACGGGAGAGTCGAGCAGTGATCTGCTGTATTTGAGATGCATTTGGTGTTCTAGTCCCTCCTTTGTACATCTCTTCTAAGATCATGAGTTGTTCTGGAGTTGGACACCACCTGGATGAAGCCATTTTATTAATTAATTTTTAAAGTTTATATTTTATGTTTTGTTTTTGTGAAATGTGCTAGGTTTTGAAGATATAAATAGCTAAAGAGGGAATGTTTATGAAGGGGAGAAGCAAAAAGGATAGAGGTTAAAAGGAGAAAGGGACTAAAGCTGGGCAATGCAATGTTTTCCTTGATAAAAGTAGCATGCATTTACATTTTCACAGAAAGAATTCAGTGTGTCAGAAAATAATATAGCGAAACACTAGTACAGATACTTAATTTCATCTATAGCAAGATTAGTGTCGTGTCATTCACAAAGTCACAAAGTCACAAAGTTCGAGATATAATTAATTAACTCCTACGCAATATTTAGCACTCGTTCTGGAAAAAATTGCTTTTGTGAGAGTGACGACTCAAAATTTTATAATACAGTAGTAAGATTAGCCTTGTAAAATTCATCAAAAATCATATCTTTTTGGGGAACAAACTATAATATTGTGTCTTTGTATATTCAGGATCATATATGTAACTGGCGAATGTAGGAACCTAGCTTGGTTTAAGCATGCATGCAACTCCATATTTACACATCACACACACCAGGATAGTGTTTAATTACAAGTTAATTGTGAATCACAGATCAGAAACATTATGTTGACAAATGACAATCATACTAAAGAAATCTTCATATTATCTTTGCTAGCTAATCTATTAAAGCTTTTAATCCTGTTTTTTTTAATTTATTGCTGTCTTTTATTTTGTTATTTTGCCTTCACTTGTTTGTGGGTTTCTTCCTTAAATTAGAATTTTATTTTATCATAATTAATAAAATATCATAACATTCAAGGGAAGTAACTATGTACGGACAGTTGGTGCATCCACTCCTCATTTTGGAAAAACTGATGACAGAATATTTTTTTTTGGGAATTAACATAAGCATACCCTACAACTATTATATTAACAAAAACATATAATTAAAAGTTATATTATTAAAAATATAACTTCAATTAATAATTAATAATTAATAATTAATAAAAAATCTGATTCATCCCTCCCAATCCCTTTCCCCTCTCTCTCTCCTCCTGTCACTTCCTCTCCAATCTATCTCTTCTCATTCTCTCTCACTTCGATCTCTCTCCTTCTCATTTTTCCTCTATCCTATCTCTTATCATTTCTCTCTCTTTTTGATCTCTCTATTCTCCTCGTTATATCTTTCTGATCTTTTTCTCCTGCTCACTCTCACCCTCTTTCTCTCTGATCTCTCTATTCAGTGGTGATTGAGACGGAGACATCCGTCGGAGTGGGTAACGAAGGAGTAGAGCGAGCTCAAAAACTCGAGATTGATGTCGACGGATATACGGTCGTCGAAGTAAAGACCCACAACGATGACGTGGTAGTTCGGCATTGGATGAATACAAGAGTTGGATTTGTTAAATAGTGTATAAACTTGAAAAATAAGTGTCTGAATTTCATGAATTAAAGTTATGGAGTTGAAAATTATGAATATAAATTATGTAATTAAGGATATGAATTCTGTAAATTGGGGTATGAACTTTGAAAATAAGGGTGAACTCTACGAATTACAATATAAACTTTTGAAATAAAAGTATGAACTTTTGTAATAATAGTATGAAAATATATAAATTAGGGTATGAACTTTTGAAATAAGTGTATGAACTTTTGAAATAAGGATATGGACTTTTGGAATAAGGGTATGAAATATACAAATTAGGGTATAAATTTTTGGGTATATTTTTGTTAATTAGAAATTTTTGGGTATGTTTTTGTTAATTTAGTTTTAAAATTAATATGTTTTGTTAATTTATCCTATATTTTTCATATGCATTTTGATAAAAAAATTTAAATTTTAATGTTTTAACTTTTCCATTTCCTAAAATAAATTTGATATAAGATATATTTATTTATTTATTTTCAGAAAATCAGCCGGCATTCATGGTTGGTTCCGTCAATGATAACACTACAAACATTTCATCACATATGATCCACGTGGCCTGAACTGGTGGCATACCAACAATTTGCTTGTCATTTCAACTAATATATACACGGACACAAAATATTGTTACGTTAGTTTATAAGTTAATTAACTTGCAAGTACTCCCATAATACTAGGAGATTGATAGATAATCAAAACCTCCAAAAGTAAATGTAAAAACATCAAGCCTACGATAAAATAAAGTACATGACAAGTGAAATATCAAACAAGTGAAACATAACTTTACATCAAGTTAATCTATTTTGATGTTGTTTTAATTAATAGGATTGAGGTTTATGCAGATTGACAAACTCAAGAGACACATGGTATGCCTTATAACTCAAGCAATCAGTTTTTCTAGTTTCTTTATATACTATAAATTATAGTTATTGTGTTTGGAGGCTGCTGATATTCTTTTCAGGTTCTCTTATTGGACTAATTTCCAGTTGGGGCAAAAAGATAAAGAAGAAGACTGATGAAGCTAAAGGGTATGAAATTATTATGTTGGTTGCTATGAGCCTACAAAGGAAGTCCTATATGGGTGGTTTATTTAGTCCAAAAAAATAGGTATCTCTTGGTTTCATAGCTAGATTCAAATGATCTTATAATAGTTTAGATATTTGGCTCTTCACTAGAGTGGTACAAAGAAACAAGTTTTGGTTTTGGACTAAACCAAATGCAGTCAAATGCTATCAGATCTAAGTTGGAATGGTTGTGTACTGCTATAGTGCTATTACTGTAGATACTTTAGACAAGCATAACTTCATTTGCTTCCAAACTAACATACTATTGTGGATGATTTGCTACTGCAACAAAGTTTTCCCTTTCATGCCTTTACCTAATGAAAATGTATCTTAAAATTTTAATTCCTTTTCCTTTTCCTTTTCCTTTTCTTAAGCTAGCTCCGAACCTTAGTCGGGGCTTTCCGCTCTCAAGATATGTTTAGTTGCTCAAATTTTGTAAAAAAAAAAGTATCACATATGTGAGAGGAAGTTTGTGATCGAAGTCGTTCAGCACACACCTAGTTGACAATAAAGTCAGTAGGCTGAGTTTCCCTCGGCTGGACACACTATTTCCCGCACTCGCCAGTTATTCTCTTCACACAGTGTTATGGGAGATGATTGTAAATTGTTAGAAGTTCATGATCAAGGTGCAAATACTATAATCAAATTATTAAGTTCATATGCTACAATGAACTAACTTATAAATGTACGTAGATGGTTCATATGGACACATTTTTTCCCTTAAAAACTTCTGAACAAAGCTATAGATATCCCGTAATTTCCTAGACAATGTGCTCATCATCTTCTGTTTTGTAGCACAAATTTTCATAATTAACTAATTTCTCAAAAAAATTGTTTCTGCATTAATATTTCCTTTTCATGATTAAGAGATTTATAGCGCACGAAAGGAAAGAGACAAAAAGAATCTGGTGGGGTGCACAGAATGAGACTTTTTGAAAGTGAAATAGAATTCCATTCAATGATTCTGTCATCATTATCTTCACATAATTCATACAAATTAAATAAAAAATACAAAAATTGATGGCGTACAACAGTGCTTTTACCCTCTCTGGACCAAACACATTAATTAATTTGCATATATGAATGACGGGTTTTAACTGACCTAAAAATTAATATTACTTAAATACTTCAGTACGTTCATGGCGTAGTTACATGTAGATTTACCATTTGTTTCCCAGTTTTGCAAATAAAACATCCCTCAACTATTCCATATTGAGTTATTCCAAAATAAGTGTCCGCGTTTTCAATATAATAATTATAATGCAACAAATTTATTATATTACCATTTATATACTTACCATTTATGATTACAACAACAATAATTTTTAGAAAATAAATTATCTGCATTAACTTTAATTATGATATTTATAAGACCAATATTTGTAACTTATGTATCAAAATTTAATATTCTTAAAAAGTAGCAATTTATAAGGGGGACACTTAAAAATCGACGAAGAAAGTATAAAATTTGATTTATAAATGCATACACATCAAATTGTAATATTTTTTTTTATATAGAATCAGACAATCAAATGTTGATACTGTTGCTCAATAAAAAAAATTCTTACCGAAAAATGTCCAACATGTGAATTTAAGACATTTGTATGTACGTAAATCAATCGTTGCATTTACTTTTTTACAGCAATATGGTAGAAAATTGGAATAGCACATGAGTCATTGTAAGTGTGAAATGCACACAGGTCACAGTAGGAGACTTTAATTTAAAAGCAAAATAAATGAGTGGACCTCGCTGTTACCACATTGATATGGCTTTATCACGTGTAAGAGAGTAAGTTAAATGTTGCACCCATGTGTCTTGTCTCGAAGTACTATTTAGCATAGTCATGTCTTAGAAACGAAACTAGCCATAGATATAGGCAACAAGACAAACCTATAACTATAATACAATATTTTGATGTTTCTAAAATAGGGGGTAACGGTTGTTTGCACTATAGCCGGGTTTGATCCGGTTCAGTTCGGTTTTTATCGAAACCGAAATCGAGTATATTTTTTTGTTCGTTTTTTTTCGGTTTCGGTCTTTTTATTTTTTGGACCGAACCGGACCGAGTTTTTTCGGTTCAGTTTCGAGTTTTTTCGGTTATTTTTATGGGGTTTTTCGGTTCGTTTTTATTAAAAACCGAAACCGACCCAATTTTTTTCGGTCTTTTTCGGTTCAGTTATCGGTCCGGTTCAGTTTTTACAGTTTTTCGCCCAGCTCTAGTTTGCACATATCAAAATCGATCTGATCCGGGAAAAAAATACATTTAGTGTATTATACTATTTGCATTTTAACGATTTAGGTAGCAGATTACCAAAGTTAACAATTGACGTACTGAACTATCATAATATTCACAATTCAGGTACTGACGTTAATTTAGTTAGATGAAATTTAGTTTCATTTTTCATTTTGGTCATACTATTTGTAATTTGTATAAATTTAATCATGTCGTTTCGAAACATTACAATTTAAAATGTTTCTACTAAAACACATACATATACATACATAATAAATATGTCAGTTTAAAAAACATATTATTTGACTATATTTTCTCTGATTTTTTTTCTAAAATAAAAAAAATATATATAATGTTTTTTACACTTTCTCTAAAATGAAAATAAAGCAAGTTTTAGATTTATGACATTTGAGTAAAAATTATTTGATTCCACATCATTATTTGAATACTTTCATGAAAAAAGGACAAGAAAATTGTTATTTTTTTTCAAAAAAGTATTCATTTTTTGAAAATAGAATATATTTGTTAAGTATTTTTAATTTCTTTTTATAAACAAACATCATCTAGAATTTATATTATTTGCAATAATATGTATACATGCATTATATTATATATATTTTTATACATACATTAATATAACATATATATATCTGTGTGTTTGTGTATTATATACATATATAATTATATATTTTTTAATTTATACTAAAATGAGACATTTCAGAAAATTAAGGGTTAAATTTATACAAGTTACAAAAAATAGGATCAAAATGAAAAGTGAAACTAACTTCCATCCAACTAATTTAACGGCGATACCTGAATTGTGAACATTACGATAGTTCAGTACGCCAATTGTTAATTTTGGTAGTATGATATCTAAATCGTTAAAAACAAGTAATGTAGTACACTAAATGTATTTTTTTCCAATCTGATCTCTAAGGTGGCTCGTTTCAAATTCATTGGTCTACACAAAATAAGTTGAATTTGATCAAAACAACGAGTATATCATAAATCAATTAATATGTGTACACAAACGTCGTTTTCTGGTCTTTAAAATGAACAAGGTCCATATTGTGAATTTCATCTTGACTATTTCTTGCTCAACAAAGGTTGCTTAATTTATTTTTATTGTACAAGAACAACAAACTATTTGAACTCGGAAATTTGATCCCTTGAACCATTTCTAGACGTACGAATGTAGATTTTCAATAGGAAAATAATATTGGTCTAATAAATTGTAACTAATGTTTTCCACCCACTCTGAATGTCTATATATATCTTCAATAGGGTATAATATATGGATACAGCTATCAAACATTTGGAATGCTAGAGGTGAACCACTCCATTAAATATATGTGACATAATGCGAACATAATTTCTTACACAAGCTATAAACTTGCCTGAGTTGTAACCAGAATTTGGTAATCAAGAGGAACTTATAACCGGTCCTTTCTTGAAAATAAACTTGTGCATAGATTGTGGATTGGGACTAGGGGTGGCAATTTCATGGGTTTCAACCCGATCTGATCCGACCCGACCCGTCGCGGGTCAGGTAAAAGTGCAATTCTATTAGGGTCGGGTTTAAATAGGTAAAAGTGCAACTTAAAAAAGTGCAATTTAATACTCTCTCTCCTCTTTCTCATATACATTAAACTCTCTCTTTTATATTATTTTTATATTATAGTTCTAAATCAAATGATTTTTTAATGTAACTAACAAATTTTATTTGAAATGTTTGACATTTATGAGATTTATTTTTTAAAAGGAAAAAAATATTTTTTAAAAACGGGTCGGGTTAAATAGGTAAAAGTGCAAATTTGTACTTGGATCGGGTTGAAACCTGTAAAATTACCATCCCTAATTGGGATCGACCTAAACCGGCCTCTAATTAATGAATATGTCATATTTTTAATTTATTTTTTAATTAAACAGTCCCATCATCTATTTATTCATAGTAAATTGTCTATTGATGGGTAAATTTTTATAAGGATATCTCTAGATAGTATGCTAGAAGTAATGTATATACTCTATCCGTTCTTATTTAATTATACACTACGAAACTACGTACAATTTTGACCGGCCAATAACTTGTATTAAAATTGTCGGAATGAAATTTTTTAAAAGTTGATCATATAGTTCAAATGTTAAATTTTATGATTAGATTTAAAAAAAAATTCATTTCGACAATTTTGAAATAAGTTATAAGACGGTCAAAATTGCACGTAGTTTCGTAATGAACAATTAAATGGGAACGGAGGGAGTACTTGTTATTTTTGTTTTTGTTACATTTACTAACATTTCATTTCGTTTTCGAGCCCATTACTACCATTTTTTTCTTCCGCTACCCTTTACTTACAATTCTTGTCTTTTTTGGTAACCAGATGTGAAATAATTAGCAGAATTGACAACACGTGCTATCACGTGACCCATTTCCGTTAACGCGTTAACAATGGCTCTAAATCAGGCCCGGTCCGACGTCTTTTTAAACTTAACGCGTAATTTTTTTGGCGCCATTTTTAACTTTATCCAACAATTTTTTTTAAATTTGTCACTGAATTGACAATATTTGCCCCTGCCGTTAACGGAAATGGGTCACGTGACAACACGTGTTGTCAATTCTGTTAAGTATTTAACATCTGATTCTAAAAAAAAGAAAGATTGTAAGTAGAGGGAACCGGAAGAAAAAAGTGATAATAGTAAACTCAAAAACGAAATGAGATATTGTTAGTAGAGATAACAAAAACAAAAAAACCCTTATATATTGGTGTTAATATGAATATATGATGTTAGATCAATATTACCAGCTCAATTTTGTAACCTTTGTAGAAAACAATAATCTGGGTTTAATCGAACCCAGTTATAGCAGTTTTATGAATTAGGTTTATATGTATATACATATATATATATATATATATACATATATATATATATATATATATATATATATATATATATATCTGTTTATAAGCTTGTATAGAGAGAGATATATATAAACAAAATAATGAATTTTCTTATTAATTAAACACAGCTTTACACAGTTTTTATACTGGATACATCAAGTATCCAGTTCTTTACAAATCAGTCCAACATATTTCATAAGTAACAATAAACTGTTACAGCATTAGATACATCAAGTATCAGTCTTTACAAATCAGTCCAACATATTTCATAAGTAACAATAAACTTCACAGACCATTTATTCTGGATACATTAAGTATCCAGAATTTACAAATTAGTACTACTACTTTACAAAGCACTTATTCTGGATACACCAAGTATCCAGAATCTTACAATTTCACAGTATTATACTTAATATACCCTTCTCAAGATGGAGAGTGCAAAGATAAAACTCCCATCTTGACCAACAATCCTTGGAATATAGGATTTCCCAATGCTTTAGTGAACAGGTCTGCCAAATTATTAGAAGAAGACACATACAATGGATGAACAATACCAGCATCTATTTTTTCTTTGATAAAATGACAATCAATTTCAATATGATTTGTTCTTTCATGATTTACTGGATTGTCTACTAATGCTAAAGAAGATTTACTATCTGTAAAAATAGGAACAGCACCATTCTGAGAAATACCAAAATCTTTTAACAACTGTAAAAACCAAACTATTTCACAGCTAGTATTGGCTAAAGCCCTATACTCAGCTTCACAAGAACTTCTGGAAACCACATTCTGTTTCTTACTTTTCCAATTAACCATTGATTCACCCAGAAAAATACATATACCTGTAACTGACCTTCTTGTAGTGGTACAGTCAGCCCAGTCACTATCAGTAAAAGCTTTTAATTTTAAGTTAGAAGAAGATGAAAAAAGAATACCTTGTGATGGATTCATCTTGACATACTTTAGAATTCTTATTACTGCATCAAAATATATTTTTATAGGTGCTGCCAAAAACTGACTTAGAGCATGCACAGAAAAAGTAATATCTGGCCTTGTAATTGTTAAGTACAACAGTCTACCAATTAAACGCCTATAAGACTTAATGTCAGAAATAATACTGTCTACATCATTAACCAGTTTTTGTTTAGTATCCATTGGAAAACAAACAGGTTTTGAAGCCAATTGGCCTGCATCAGCTAATAGCTCAAGTGTATACTTTCTTTGACAAATGTGAATACCTTTGTGACTTCTTGCAACTTCTAATCCTAGAAAATATCTTAATGGCCCTAAATCTTTCAATTTGAATTTTTCATTCAAGAAACACTTTGTTGGCCCGTGTGGCTAAACCTTAGAGAGGGGGGGGGGGGGGGGGGGGGGTGAATAAGGTTTTTAGCATTTTTCGCGGAATTAAAATCTAAGTGCAACTTAACAACCCAACTTTCGCAATTCTAAACTTAAGCGTTAATAATCGTTAAACAATCCAAACGCAAGCAAGAAATTAAACAATAATAAATATTTGCGGAAAGTAAAAGCTAGGGAAAGAAAATGACACCAAGATTTATAGAGGTTCGGCAAACGGCCTACGTCCTCTCCTCGGTACTACCGAGTATTTCACTAAAAATCTTATTTCGGATATTACAATCCTATTGAGCTAATCAACCGATTAAGCTCCCCCTCACTTTATGAGTGTCCCGAATGAAAAGACCTAGAGCTTTTAAGCTTCACTTGCTTACAAAGTCTCTACCTTCGTTTCTCTGTGCTCTATCTATATAGCGTTCTAAAATTTACAAATTCTCTTTTGAGAAAAGACAAGCATTATATCATCGAAATAGAGAAATCGTAAAATCATTAAAAACATAATCAATGTTATAATCAAAATCAATTATTGAACCCCATGGTTCAACACACTTGACAGGATTAATTAAAATAGAAGAAGAACTTCCTAAGACTATATCATCCACATATACTAATAGAGTAAGAAAATCATGGTCCTTTTGTAATGTAAATAAAGAATGATCTGCATAAGACTTAACAAAACTAAACTCTAAAAGAGCACTACTTAGTTTAGAAAACCACTGCCTAGAAGCTTGTTTTAAGCCATAAAGTGACTTTTGTAACTTGCATACAAATGAATCATCAATTTTATGTGTTGGCCCGTGTGCGGCTAAACATTAGAGGGGGGTGAATAAGTTTTCTAGGCGTTTTTGCCTAATTTAAAATTCTAAGCAACTAACCACCCAACTAATGCAATTCTTAAGCTTAAGCGTTTTAACAAGAGTCAATAAATTGCTAGGAGTACTAAACGCAAGCAAGAATAAATAATTGCGGAAAATAAAAGTTTAAGGGAAGAAGATGACACCAAGATTTATAGAGGTTCGGCAAACGGCCTACGTCCTCTCCTCGGTACTACCGAGTATTTCACTAAAATAATCTTCTTCCGGATGTTACAATCCTATCGAGCTAATCAACCGATTAAGCTCCCCCACACTTTATGAGTGTCCCGAATGAAAAGACCTAGAGCTTTTAAGCTTCACTTGCTTACAAAGCCTCTACCCGATCACTCGCTCACAAAAATGAGTTTATAAAATACTCGTTACAATTTTATCAAAAATTGAAACAACACCCACAATCGATTGCTTCTAAAATAAGCTAATATGTGGTTTCGATGATGTTTGATCTTTGTTGGAGCTTGTATCTCTTTATCTTCGATTTCTCTCTTTTCGAAGTATTTCACCAAAATGGTGATTTTGGGTTTTTGTATATGAGAGAGGTTGAAGGATTGATTGGTATTGTAATTGGTGTCTTTGAAAAGTGAATTGGGTTGGTTTTTATAATCACCAAAGACTGTTTTTCTGTATATGACCGTTGGAAGTGGTTGAGGCTTTTTTCAGAGGTTTTAAGCTGTTTTCGAAATCTGTAGAAAACGATCGGTCGTTTTCTACAGTCGATCGGTCGTTATTCAGAAAACGATCGGTCGTTTCTGAGTTTCGATCGATCGTTTTTCTTGTGGATTCTCTGGAAGAAATCAGAACAAAAACGATCGGTCGTTTTTGTACAGACGATCGGTCGTACTTCAGTTTTCTCTGTTTTCTCGTTAATCTTCAAAAGCCCGTAACTTCTTCGTTTTAGCTCCGATTCTGGTTCCGCTTGAACCTGTGGCTTCGTTTTTCTGTGCTCTATCTTTCTGGCGTTCTAAAATTTTCATTTACTTCTTTTGGAAAAGACAAGCGTTATATCATCGAAAATAGAGAAATCGTAAAATCATTAAAAACATAATCAATGTTATAATCAAAATCAATTATTGAACCCCATGGCTCAACATTATGAAATCCTGGTGGTAACACCATATACACTTCTTCATTTAATTCCCCATGTAGAAATGCATTATTGACATCTATTTGTTCTAAAAACCAATTTTTAGAAGCTGCTACAGCCAAAAAACACCTAATAGTGGCCATTTCTGCTACAGGTGAAATAGTACTCTCATAATCTAAACCTTCTTGTTGTGTATAGCCCTTCGCTACAAGTCTAGCCTTATATCTTTCTATAGTACCATCTGATTTATGCTTTATTTTGTACACCCACTTACATCCTATAGGTTTCTTATTAATAGGCAATTTAGTTAAAACCCAAATTTTATTATCTTCTAAAGCTTTGATTTCATTTTCCATTGCTTCTACCCATTTAGAATCAATAGAAGCTTGTTTATAAATTTTAGGTTCTATAACAGAAGAAACATTCAAACTGAAGGATTTATAAGTAGGAGACACATGTTTATAAGAAACAAAAGAAGATAAGGGATAGTTCATAGATGAAGAAATATCAGAAATATTACCAGTACTGCAATGAAAGTCTTTTAAATACTTAGGTGCCTTTGTTGTCCTTTTTGGTCTTTCATCTTGAATGTTAACCACCTTATCAAACCCTTGTCTTGTACTATTCTTTGAACAGTCAATACCCATTAGAAAATCTTTTTCACTATCAAGCATACTAATTTGATTATCAAAGAAAGGAAAAACATTTTCATAAAAAACTATATCTTTTGACAAAAAAACCTCATTACTGTTGATATCCAGTAATTTATATCCTTTTATACTAGCGCCATATCCTAAAAAAACACATTTTTTACTTTTAGAATCAAATTTACTTCTTTTTCTAGCCAAAGAACTAGCAAAATATAAAAATCCAAAAACTTTCAAATGTGAATATACAGGTTTCTTAGAATATAAAAGTTCAAAAGGAGACTTATTAGACAATAAAAGAGAAGGAGTTCTGTTTATTATATAAGCAGCAGTCAATACACATTCACCCCAAAAAAAATAGGTATGTTTGATTGAAACTTTAAAGCTCTAGCTATATTCAATAAGTGTTGGTGTTTCCTTTCCACTACTCCATTTTGTTGTGGTCTATCTACACAGCTTGTTTGATGTATTATGCCATTATCCAAGTAAAAATTTACTAAATTAAATTCTATACCATTACCACTTCTTAATATTTTTATTTTAGAATTAAACTGGGTAGAAACCATTTTATGAAAATTAGGAATAATGATTGCAGTTTCAGACTTTTGTTTCATCAAAAAAACCCAAGTACACCTACTAAAATCATCTACAATAGTAAGAAAAAACCTATAACCATCTATAGTAGGAACAGAATAAGGTCCCTATAAATCACAATGTACTAAATCAAAAGCATTTATTGCTTTGGTTAAGCTAATAGGACAAGGATTTTTCTTATGTTTGGCAAAATGACAGATATCACAAGGATTATTTGAAAAAACAAACTTATTACAGAAATTCAAACTATTTACAAGAATTTTAAGTACAACCTGTGATGGATGAACCATCCTATCATGCCACAATTTTTGTTCTTTTACAGAAATTGAACTACTAGAAACACTATTCACATAAACAACATTATTAATCTCACTCTTATTAAGAAAATAAAGGCCATCATTTTCATCTGCTCTACCAATCATCTTCAAGAAGTCCTGGTCCTGAATCAAACATGGCTTAGATGAGAAAACTAATCTATACCCTGAATCCCTAGTTAATTTACTAACAGATACCAAGTTAAAGTTGAAAGTAGGTACACAAAGAACATTGCATAGAACTAAACCTGTATTAAAAACTATAGTTCCTATGTGACTAATACTAGCAGTTTGTCCATTAGGTAAATTAACATGTGAATTAAAAACTTTCTGTGACTTAGAAAAATAAGAAACAGAATTAACCATGTGTTCACTAGCTCCACTATCAATAATCCAAATATTAGGAGATAAAAAACATTTATTTAAGACAAAAGAAGAGCAAGAAATTGGTATACCTGACATACTAGTGAAAGCAAGATTTGAGGAAGATACACCCTGAGATTGCCCATTAAAATTGTTACTAACTTCTACACCTTGCTGAGGTAAATTTAAACGAGTTGCTGTATAACTAGATGAAGGACATACACTCTGATCTTGATACACACCCCTCTGGCTCATTCCCATCTGACCTATTGACTCTTGATTCATTGAAACCACATTAGCCATTGGTACACTACTACTATAACCCCTCTGTGAACCATTAAAATTAGACTTTGGTCTACTTTTCCATCCTGGTGGATACCCATGAATTTTATAACATTTATCCTTCCCATGACCATCAAAACCACAGAAAGAACACTTAATAACACCCCTCTGTACATTCTTGAACCTAGCCACATTACTAGCATTACTACCTACCATATTCTGGTTAGAAGTACCAGTACTATTAATGGCAAAAGCCATATTCTGATTCAAAACCATATTCTGATTTACAGCCATGTTATGTACACTCCTTTGCTTTTCTTCTTGTATTAACATAGTATACATGTCATTTAAACTAGGCATTGGTTTCATAAGCAAGATCTGGCTCCTAACATGTGAATATTGATCATTTAAACCCATCAGAAAAATCATCTTGAACATTCTATGCTCCCTAGCAACTATGGCAGCCATAAAATTACAAGTACAACCCCCAGTAACTCCACAGGTGCATCTAGGTAATGGACTTAAAACAGACAAGGTGTTCCAATGAGTTTCTAACCTAGTGAAATAGGCTGAAATGGTTAAGTCTTTCTGAACAATAGAATGTATTTCTTGATGAATTTCATAGATTCTAGCCTCATTGCTTTGAGCAAATCTCTCATTAAGCTCTCTCCACATTCTAGCAGCATTATCAACATAAAGAATAGATTGTCCTATTTCTTGATTCACAGAATTAAGAATCCAAGACATAACAATCAAATTGCATTGTACCCATGCCCCATACCACACATCATTCTCAGATGGACATACCAAAGTTCCAGTAACAAACCCTAATTTTGATTTAGCCCCAATGGCAATTTCCATTGCCCTCCTCCAATTATGAAAATTAGTCCCATTTAAAACAGGATTTACAAGACTAATACTAGTGTTTTCATTGGTTCCTATATAATAAGGGTTCATAGTGCTAACAACAGGTGGCTGAATGGGTGGATTAACATGATTTTCGTAATCATTATTCAAAGGAATCGGCATATCTGACTTTTATATAAAAGAAAATTAGGTCTAAAACGAAAAACCCCAAAATCAACCAAGAACCCTAATCAGAAAACCCAAGAATACCACCAATCGATTACCAGTCTATTATTACCAATTACAGTTATCAATTATTCAATCAAGAAGTGAATAAAGATCAACCTATTGTGTAATTAGAGAGAAAGAGAAGAGATAAGCAAACCAGTCATAAAAGCTGACTTATTATGTAGAAATACGTAGCGGAGACCCCCCAAAAACATCTGATACCATGTAGAAAACAATAATCTGGGTTTAATCGAACCCAGTTATAGCAGTTTTATGAATTAGGTTTATATGTATATACATATATATATATATGTTTATAAGCTTGTATAGAGAGAGATATATATAAACGAAATAATGAATTTTCTTATTAATTAAACACAGCTTTACACAGTTTTTATACCGGATACATTAAGTATCCAGTTCTTTACAAATCAGTCCAACATATTTCATAAGTAACAATAAACTGTTACAGCATTAGATAGATCAAGTATCAGTCTTTACAAATCAGTCCAACATATTTCATAAGTAACAATAAACTTCACAGACCATTTATTCTGGATACATTAAGTATTCAGAATTTACAAATTAGTACAACTACTTTACAAAGCACTTATTCTGGATACACCAAGTATCCAGAATCTTACAATTTCACAGTATTATACTTAATAACCTTTTATAAGGATATCTCTTGGCCGTGAGTATGTTGATTTGTGATTATAAGCACTATATATTTGACCAAAACAAGAACTTTATTGGGCTGCCATATACACAGAACGTGCCCCATGTAGTTTGGCCTCGTTATTGATATGGAGGTTGAATCTAAAATTTATATGCTCATTACAATGGATAAAATTTCATTCTATATTGGAGGGGTTAATTTAAGTTTTACACAATAATTTCACAAATTGAAGTATTATATATATGGAAACTCCAAGTCTCCAACAATAAGTGTTACATATTTTTGGGAACAACATGCATGTACTGAAAACAATGAGTTGATACATCAATGCATGACATAAAGTAAAACTGGCTAAAACCAGAAATTGAACATGAAAAAAGGAAAACATAAACACAACAAAAACGCCTCCAAAAACAGTACTATTACCAAGAAGTGTAGAATACAAGGTACACAAAGCCGGGGTGTTTTTTCTCGGTTTCAGTCAGCTGTACTCTTGCTGTGTTCAACAATCTCGCATTTTTTTTTTAATATTAAGAATTCAAACATAAAGTGTATTCATGGGACAAACCCCTATGATGGATATAATAATACAAATACGACTAGAATTTCAGCTATAAACAAACATTCAATCGGATGTGATAAAACAGGCCGCCAGGTATGCCTATAATTGTATTTGAGGGCAAAAAGAAGAAAGCTAAGGCTTTTCAAAAAACTTCGATTGTATATCAGTATGTGTAACATCCCTGACCTAATTTGGGAGTCACACGGCCGAATAACACGTGTGGCGACACGTGCTAGACAAAGCCTAATTTACAAACATTCAAAAATAGTAGAATAATAAAATATACCCAAAATTCTGTACCTTCATTAATAACAATTTTAACTACGGTCCTTACCAAGTAATTAAACATCATATAAGCTAAAGAAAATTTTCATCGCAGCGGAAAATCTAACTTAAACTTCTATAAGGTCTGTCTGTTCCCAATTAATCGACTTCAAATCTAAATAGTCGATCGCTTACCTGAAAAACATTTTAAAAGAGAGGGGTGAGCTAAACGAGCTCAATGAGAGAGAATGTCTTACAATATAATATAATGGACATAAATAAGATTTTTCCTTATCTTTTCTTTCAAATTAAACGCTTTATTTTAAGTAAAATTCCCAATGCAATTCTTTAGAAATCACTTCAACAAATTTAATAAAATATAAATAATCTCTTTCTTCTTTCTTATCATGATGTTCGCAAATATGAAAGTATTATGATACGGTAACAAGCTCGATTGACTTACTCAATCTCTTTATCGTCGATCTTTTTCTCAGGTGTATAAACCATACGTGCACTACGTAATTAAGGTCACCACAGCATGACGGCTGAGTCTATTCCTTAAAACGTTCCGGTTGACGAAGCTATGTACAATCGCTAAGTCAACCGTTGAGAACTAAACTCATTCGTTTAGTTGCCAACGTCACCCCACTGATGGGCTTGGAGGAATCTCCGTTGGACTTCTCTCTCATGATACCAATACAAAATCATAAGCGCACCAAAAATAAAACTGTCTTTAATATAAACTTTCACTTCATAAACTTACCTTTCTTTCTTTCTTTCAACATTTAATATAAATATAATTATATAATAATACTGTTTTGTGAATAATCACTGAAAATATGCAAATACTTTGTCGTAAAAATGCAATGGATACTTGTAGTAGAAAGACAAAACCCACTCACCTGGCTCGGGTTGAAAAACCCGAACACAACTATACCGAGACCGTTAAAGAACTGGAAATACAATCGTCTGCGTTGTGCCAAAATACAGTTAAACCTAGATGACATGCAACAAAAATGTAAACCAAGTCTAATACTCTACACAGTTATAAAATCTACCTGGACAAGTAGAAACTATATTATCTCCTGTAGAACTGCAACTAATAATTCTAGCATAATTATCAAGATGACTTAACTAATCAATTTTAGCCTTGGTGATGATGGATAAAAATATCTTTCTGTTTTACATTTATGTTATCAATTTGACAACTAAGTTTTGGAGTTTATCTTAAGAACCCCAACTAAAATCGTAAAAACTTATCTAAATCAAATTACAAAACCAGTGTTTATAGCCCATTAGATTCTGTTTCTATCAAAGTATGATTCATATTAACCATATATAACTTCCAAATCTACAGTCAGGATTTAATAAGGCTTGGGATTAACTAAACCAGTAGAGAAACTATAAAAACCAGAAACCAGTACGTGTAGAAGAACAAGGAAAGGTAAGTTACCTTATCCTAACACAACTTAAATAATTTCCAACGACTCTTTCTGACATTCTTTCTATGAGGTGTTTTCTCATGTCTCTTCCTTCTCTATCAATCTCTCTCTCTCTTTCTCTCTCTCCCTCAACACACATTCTATGTTACAATATATTTGACTGTTGGTCTCTCTATATGTTGCACATATATACAGATGGGACTAAAAATGGTTTGTCAACTTAATTGTTTTGTAACCGAAACGCATGGTTAATGTCTTAATAAATAATTATATTTGTAACTCATAATTTATAACTACTCTTAAAGAACTACCTTATTGGTCCTGTATTTTTTAGAAAACTAAACATGATCCTTAAAGTTCATAAAGTTAACACTTACCGCCAGAATAAAATAAATATAAAAAATGCGGGATTTTACACTCTTCCCCACTAAAAAAAAAGTTTCGTCCCGAAACTTAATTCTAACATCACGAAACTTGGTCATCTTTAATACGTCTATAGAAGTTCTCATGTGAACAGCTCAATTTCCCAGAAATCTAACATTTAAAGATTAACTAGACAATAGGAAATTTTAAAGATAGACTTGGTTCGGTCTATGTGTCGAGCTAACAGGAGAAAAAAACAAACACCTCCAACATAAGATGATTAAATCTTCCTAGTAAAGTACTACCCAGATATGGTAACCCTTGGTCATTTGTATTCTAAAACTTGCAATTCAATCTAACATCCCAAAATGGTAAATCCATACAGAACTGTGACTAACCCAAACGTTCAACTCCTATCGCCAAATCTTTAACTGTGAATCCACCCAATTTCTTTATAATTCAATAACTTTTCACCATATGGAATAATAACACGCCAACACTAAAATAGCAACGAGACTTCAATCAAATTATTTATACAAATGCATCCAAACAATCTGCAATATACAATGGCTCAATCTTGTAAAACATTAGCAAAATCTCCACTGCCAATTTTTCCCCAGCTCCTAAATCAAGCATACAACTCATGTCTAACACATCAATGTGCTATAAAATAGAATAAGCCGAGTCCCAAATAAGTTTAGCAAGCTAGAGGTCAAGAGTAAAATTACTAGATTCACAGAATAAATACTCGTACACAGTTCCAAATTACCAATTATACTCTTAGTAAGACATAAGGTTGTAGGAGACAAATAAATACAACCTTGCGTCCTCAACGTTCTATGTAGTAACCTGCCAACCAATTTAATTTAAAATACTAACGCTTATTCAATCTAACGCACACAGCACCTGCCAATCATTGCTTTAAAATATCAGACTCCAACTCGATATAAGATTTTATCGTCTCAACTGTCATAGTGCACCCAAAATAAAATAAAAATACAAGTTAGTACTCAGCTTACATGTCCACTGTCCACTTGCCTATATAATAATGTTACCCTTCTCCAGCACGCCTATCAGCCTCAGAATTTCTTAGATAATTCAATGCACCTAGGTTAGCGTCGATGCCGATTTCGGGCTTCAGAGAGGATATGCTTACTTACTCGCAACTAGAATATATATGACAGGTTATTAGATAAATAGTGATAAATTCAGGATCCCAACGCTAAGGTTTCATTCCCGAATCTTTTACTAACAAAGAAATAAATTAAGTCTTCCAGAACTACTCTCGCTTTCGATGCGAACTCTGAGTAAATTGCAACGTGATTTTTATTTGTTTCCTTCTCTCCTTTTCTTCTGTCTTTGTACTATCTAAATAACTAAAAGTTTTCCTCAACCAATCATCATATCTTTTGCTTAGAATATAACCTCACACTCTCCCACATAGTGATCACATAATTAACACCAATACTCTCTCAGTGATAGTGTAACCGATAGGAAATAAGAATAATAAAAATTTCCTAGTATGTCATGCAACAAGCTTATGTACTACCATACAAAACTCAAGCATTTGTTTGACGCCACTACTGTTTTTTGTTATCAATGTTAAGGTTCTGACTATTCTACCCGGTCTCCTACGGGTTCACCCTTCAAACTTACGTAACTTGTTCGTACTTAACCCCAATAAAACTACAGTTGACAAACCCTTCACTATTCAGACAACCTGGATGTTAGTAACTATCTAATACAATTGGGACAACCTGTCACAAGGCACAGGAGGTAGCTAACTTGGGATTCAAATCCTAATTTGAACCGTTTATAGCTGGTGCCTACAATTTCCGATAAAGTATTTATGGAAACCACCCGAGCTCCTACTGCAACCTGAATATACTAAGCAACCTTCTTCTCTTGCTCCTAATCCTGATAAAAGCATATTACGAAAAGTATCTCGCCTTGAAAGGTCAAAATGGACTAACCTTAATTAAAAACGTACTGGAAAAGGAAAATGCAAGTTAAGTTCTTATTTTACTATTCTTATACCATGTTAAACCCAAAACCAGTAATCAACTCCTATAAAAACTTCACAAAATAACCTCAAACATACATCCATTCCATAACTGGTAAAATAAGTCCAGCTACTCTAAACTACCAACTCTTTCTCTTCCCCAGGAATACCAATCATCGAAAATACCTCCCTTACTACGTTGACGATCTACACCGCAACAATACAATCAGAATTATAAAATGCCAAAAGCTTATTCCAACTAGTGAACCTCCCAATCATCCTTAAAATTTTAAAATCTAAGCCAAAATAAATGATATTAAAAGTAACTACTAGGCTAGAATAAAAGAGTTCAAAACTCTAAATCAAGATTTCGGACATGTAGTCTAAAGCTTAGACAAGGACATAGCTACATAATATATCCCAATTTGCATCCAAATAATACTACAAGCCAATAACCCATATACTTCTTTAACCTTTTGACAATAACCGAATATGGTACTAAGGACACATAACGACAGCCATGACCAAACTAACTAATTCAGAGTTTTAAAAGACTCGTGATCAAAACTCATCTAAAGTAACATGTTTACAAAATGTAACAAGTTAAGCAGCTGCTTAAAAAAAATCACAGAATTTATCATCATTACACTACTAATAGAAATTTTATCACCAAGCCACCAATTGCAAATAACCCATCCGACATTTTCTCTCTTCAAGGTAAAATAAAAATATAAATATAAAGCGGGTATCATTAACACTAACAAAACAATTGCAATCACTAATTATTCAAACAATCCGCGAACTCCGTTTGCATACATGCAAAATAATAACAACTCAGTTGGCTCTTCAAACCGACTAATCAACTACGTAAGTTAACTTATCACATATAAATTGCTGCCAAACAATAAACTATACGTACTGCTAGACTACATTTTAAGCTAATATCAGAAGTGGAGATTTTAGTGTCTATTATTCCCCATACATTCCTACCAATAGTTATACCTTATAATTAATACTAATCAATGACGGCACATACGCCATTCTTGTCCAACTTCCTTTTCTCATGTACATTAAACTTTGACTTCAAAACCCTAACCTCTAATCCATTTCCTCAGTTTGTGAACAGCTGATAAGCTTCAATAGTGATACATTACTCACCAATTATACACTACTAGGCCGGAACTCGGTATCTGTGTATTTATATATATATAAATCCGACTTAATCAAATTTTCTAGTTACTTATCTTCACTCCTAACCTGGTAGATTACAAGTCCAATACTATATTTCCATATCTAAAGAAAACAAAACTTAGTTGTAGATTCCAATATAAACCTATTCCCAGAAACTTAATTGTAACCGAAAACTCTCTTCAACTAAATTTAGCTCATAGAAACAAATCAACTCATACATCATTTACTTATCCACCATTGCAAAAAATAACTGAGTATCCTTTAAATGTAAAGTGTAAGGATATTAATATAAATATTTCTTAACTTGGAAGCCAACGAGACAGTAAAATCTTAAACATATAATCCAACAATTATGTATCCCATTATTAAAGCTATCCGTTCTGTTAATCCACGCCCGTATCTCCAAATTAACTCATGCACCCATATCAAGAACCTTAGGAGTAATACATATTCTAGGTATGTAAACTACACATCTACACTGTCTACTAAAGTATGTGGAACCAAATCGAACAAGGTTTCAACTCGCTTACAATTTTACATTTAACAAAGGATACACATAACTTCAATTAATCAAGCATACTTTATGTACTAAACTAAGGGTTGGTCACTAAACCAAAATATTCATGTACCACCAACCTTCTCCAACCAAATATCCAACAAGTCACTGCAGTTAAACTATTGACTAAATAATCTGTTTTCAGTTTAATTTACCACCAACATGTTCAACATCAGTAAGGTACAAATATCTAGTTGTCACCAATTGCTTTTAATTCTAGCAAACCAATACTTTCCACTTATTTCGAACTGCTTCAAGATACTATTCATCCTGAAATCTAACAATAAATACTAATTCAACATTAAAATATACTAGAAAAATTAAAAAAAAAATAAAAAAAAATAAAAAAAAAATCTGACGCCCTTTATCCGTCCCACAAAATAGAATAATTACTTGGCTTGTAAAATAAAACAAGGTCCAAGAAAAATTTACAATAAGTTGATTTAACCCGACGTGGATCCATATGCAATCACTGGGATAATCATTTTCTCTTTACAGAATCAAACTCACTATTACACGCAGAAATAAACCAAGTAAACTCTTATTCAACTCAGAGGACTTAACAAACTTTGGGACCAGACCTTAACTAACTTATTTCAACCCTAAATAGGAACATAGGACCTTCAGCTCTGATACCAAAAAATGTAACATCCCTGACCTAATTTGGGAGTCACACGGCCGAATAACACGTGTGGCGACACGTGCTAGACAAAGCCTAATTTACAAACATTCAAAAATAGTAGAATAATAAAATATACCCAAAATTCTGTACCTTCATTAATAACAATTTTAACTACGGTCCTTACCAAGTAATTAAACATCATATAAGCTAAAGAAAATTTTCATCGCAGCGGAAAATCTAACTTAAACTTCTATAAGGTCTGTCTGTTCCCAATTAATCGACTTCAAATCTAAATAGTCGATCGCTTACCTGAAAAACATTTTAAAAGAGAGGGGTGAGCTAAACGAGCTCAATGAGAGAGAATGTCTTACAATATAATATAATGGACATAAATAAGATTTTTCCTTATCTTTTCTTTCAAATTAAACGCTTTATTTTAAGTAAAATTCCCAATGCAATTCTTTAGAAATCACTTCAACAAATTTAATAAAATATAAATAATCTCTTTCTTCTTTCTTATCATGATGTTCGCAAATATGAAAGTATTATGATACGGTAACAAGCTCGATTGACTTACTCAATCTCTTTATCGTCGATCTTTTTCTCAGGTGTATAAACCATACGTGCACTACGTAATTAAGGTCACCACAGCATGACGGCTGAGTCTATTCCTTAAAACGTTCCGGTTGACGAAGCTATGTACAATCGCTAAGTCAACCGTTGAGAACTAAACTCATTCGTTTAGTTGCCAACGTCACCCCACTGATGGGCTTGGAGGAATCTCCGTTGGACTTCTCTCTCATGATACCAATACAAAATCATAAGCGCACCAAAAATAAAACTGTCTTTAATATAAACTTTCACTTCATAAACTTACCTTTCTTTCTTTCTTTCAACATTTAATATAAATATAATTATATAATAATACTGTTTTGTGAATAATCACTGAAAATATGCAAATACTTTGTCGTAAAAATGCAATGGATACTTGTAGTAGAAAGACAAAACCCACTCACCTGGCTCGGGTTGAAAAACCCGAACACAACTATACCGAGACCGTTAAAGAACTGGAAATACAATCGTCTGCGTTGTGCCAAAATACAGTTAAACCTAGATGACATGCAACAAAAATGTAAACCAAGTCTAATACTCTACACAGTTATAAAATCTACCTGGACAAGTAGAAACTATATTATCTCCTGTAGAACTGCAACTAATAATTCTAGCATAATTATCAAGATGACTTAACTAATCAATTTTAGCCTTGGTGATGATGGATAAAAATATCTTTCTGTTTTACATTTATGTTATCAATTTGACAACTAAGTTTTGGAGTTTATCTTAAGAACCCCAACTAAAATCGTAAAAACTTATCTTAATCAAATTACAAAACCAGTGTTTATAGCCCATTAGATTCTGTTTCTATCAAAGTATGATTCATATTAACCATATATAACTTCCAAATCTACAGTCAGGATTTAATAAGGCTTGGGATTAGCTAAAGCAGTAGAGAAACTATAAAAACCAGAAACCAGTACGTGTAGAAGAACAAGGAAAGGTAAGTTACCTTATCCTAACACAACTTAAATAATTTCCAACGACTCTTTCTGACATTCTTTCTATGAGGTGTTTTCTCATGTCTCTTCCTTCTCTATCAATCTCTCTCTCTCTTTCTCTCTCTCCCTCAACACACATTCTATGTTACAATATATTTGACTGTTGGTCTCTCTATATGTTGCACATATATACAGATGGGACTAAAAATGGTCTGTCAACTTAATTGTTTTGTAACCGAAACGCATGGTTAATGTCTTAATAAATAATTATATTTGTAACTCATAATTTATAACTACTCTTAAAGAACTACCTTATTGGTCCTGTATTTTTTAGAAAACTAAACATGATCCTTAAAGTTCACAAAGTTAACACTTACCGCCAGAATAAAATAAATATAAAAAATACGGGATTTTACAGTATGTGTTCTCCTTTAACTCGATATATATACATACGAGATGGTTTAGAATTTACCGGAGAGTTAGGGTTTGGGCCATAAAGCACAGGCCGAATAAAAGACATACACATTGCAATTCGTAAATAATTAAGGTTCAGCGTTCCAGATGAGGATGTTGTTATTGTGAGGGGCGCCGGTGATACCTGGTGCATCTAAACGTATGGTCTATGTTAATATATTAAAAATCTAGGCGAGCAAAAACCAATTGATCAGCACAAAAAGAGCGATCCTGTAGGGTCATGTTCAAGCTCACCGGTCATTTTACTTTATAGTTTATAGAGATAGTATTTTGGGGTGTACATAGAACCAAACCAATCAAACCGACCCAACCAAACCGAACCGATCAAAAACCGAACCAAACCGATTAGTAATTGATTTGGTTTGGTTTGAAATTTGATAAACCGAATTAATCGGTTCGGTTTGCGGTTTCAGTGGTTTTCAAACCGAAACAAACCGAACCGATTATTTTTATTCATATATAAAATAATATAATTATTTATATATATACATCAATAAGTTGAGATATGATGTTTTATTTGCTATTTATAGTTATTAATAATATACTTTATTAAATCATTTGTAAATTTACTTGCTATTCGACTTTTGGTTCAAAGTTGCAAATGAAATATAACCGAAAATTTTACGAAACTAGTGTAATTTTTGAATATTGTGTTTTTTATTTGTTAAAATTCAAACTGAACCAAACCAATCCGAACCAAACCGATTATGATTGGTTTGGCTTGGTAGGGTAATTTTTTGATCAAAACCGAACCGAATCGATTGTTTTTGATTGGTTTGGTTCGCATTTTACTCAAAAACCGAACTGAACCGTATACACAGAGAGATAGTGTACGTTTTAATCTGTTAGAGAGCAATTAGATATGTCTTCTAGTTCTATATAGGACTATTTGATCATAACCGTTCATAACCACATGTGCATGCATATATTAAGAAAAGCTATTGTAATAGTACTGATTAGTACATTTTAGTACTAGATATATTTATGGTGGCCACAGAAACTAATTTCAAATTGATCGATATGTGCATGAAAAGTCATATGATCAGACGTTACTATAGATTTTTCTCTTAATATACCTCTTTCCAAGGACCAATACCATTACCATTTTTAATTAATAAAAATTCGTTGACTTTATAAGAAAAAGAGGATTTTTTTTTTTATCCCTCGTCTCATCTGGAGTTAAAACCTCAAAAACTTCGAACGCTGACGGTAAGCGTGATATATTCGGATAACAACCACGTGACTAACAAGCATGTGGCTAACAACCACTTGCTCATAAAAAAAAAAAAAAAAAAATTAGAAGGGATATCTATCTTTATCTTTTCTCATATTAGTTAAGCTATCATGCATCTACATGGCCTCGTGATGATAGATCAGACGATCATTAATTCCATATATGCGTAGGCAGATTTCACCACTAACTCAACTTTTATATCTTTCTGCCACGTACCCTATGTTTATAAACTGATATAAAATACTAGTATGAAAAGTTATCTAAGAGTAATTAAACATGGAAAGGAGGTAACCATAATTTGCTCTTAAAGGACGGACTATTAAACTTTAAGAAGAAGAAAAAACGGACTATGAAGTTATGTGCTTGCACCATTGCATGAAGAAGACCAATTTTCTGTAACCAAAAATATATGCATGGCACACAAAACAAAAAATATACTCCGTATATTTTATGAGAAAAAATACGTTTAGTACACAAAACAATATATATATTGTTGTTAACGATTCATTCAGGTACCCACCTATATATTACTATTTTAAACTGTTAACTAGTCACTACATATTTTCTCCAATCATGAGAGATCTAGCTTATCAACGAAAACATATTGACATCATGACTTATCTGCTACTTTGGATATAGAATTAGTAAATTGAAAAACGAACTACTACAATAGTTTAAATAAAAACGAATGGCTCCATATCCAAAGTCTCATAACTGGTTTATTTGATAATGCTGGAAAAAATATTGCTTTGTTGAAACAATCCCCGCAACCCCCAACCCCCCTTCCTCTTTAATCTTGATAATTGGTTGGGTAATGGTCGGATTTAGATCCTAAATTTAGACCATAATCATTTCTTTAGTATAATAATCATGCATTTTAAACACATGGCAAATATCAGTAACCAATGACTAGGGCCACCGTTGATTAGTTTTTCTCTTTTACAAAAAATCATTAAATTTGGAATTGTGACAGTTGCCATATCAGAAAATTTTACTTGTAGGTAATTATGGGATGAAAATCATGATATAAAGCTAAGATAGTATTAATGCCCTCGAAAATAAATATCAGAGCTTCAATAACGAATTCAACTTTTTTAAATTCACAAGTGTCTCTAAATCATTATTTTATGTTCTCATTTAATTGTCTTATATAAAACTATATGCAATTTTGATCAATCAAAAACTAGTATGAAAATTGACGAAATGTAAATTTTGAAAAATTAATCATATAATTCAAATGTTAAATTTTTTGATTAAAATTAAAAAAAAATCAATTCGATAGTTTTGATACAAGCTATATATAAAACAGTCAAAGTTGCACATAATTCCGTAGTACAATTAAATCGAAACGGATAAAGTTATTTTTTTTAATCTCATTTTCATGGATGTTTCAGTGAGCAAGTTCTAAGAAATTAGAAAAAACTACAATTTCAAATGCTTTATGTTGATTTCCCACTAAATTCAATATATCATGACGACACTGAAATTTAAAAGCAGTGGAAATATATGTCCAGAAAACTTAATTATTAAATATGTGTACAATACTATTAAAATTGTTACTATTTTAGCATATAGGTTTAGAAGATTACCATGATTCTGGTCTTTTCTTTCTAAAAAAAAAATCGGGTTTTCTAACGTATTACTTGAAAAATGTCTTGATTTTTTAAAGAGGGTGGTCTCTCCACTATAAAAAAATACCGTCAAAAAAAATACCCAAATACCGACGGGATTAGTGACGGTATTTTTTGTTACGAGATTATTAGCGACGGTTTTTGTGACAGTTTAGTCAATTTGTGACAGATTTTTAAATTAGCGACATGCTTGTGACAGCTTTTGACTCTGATCACTAAATCAAACATTATTTTGTAATGCTCTCTCACTAAAAACGTATAAATGAATTTTGTGTTTTCATATTGATACGAAATATGTTTATATAAGGCTATGATAAAAGATAGCATGCATGTCACTAACTTATGATATCACATTTTGATAAATTACATAAGATAGCATGCATGCCACTAACTTATGATATCACATTAATTAGGCAAATGTCTTAGATAATATTGATAAAGAATAGCAGTATTCCTTTGGCTATGGACCATTGTCATGAAAAGGTTTACATCGCATCAGATTTTCTTTTTGCTGAATTCAAAAGATCACCTACCAAATCAATTTGGGATCATTGTCATAATACCTAAATTGTGAAGTATCGCAATCAGATATTTATGCCACACGATATAAAAATTCAACGCTAGCACATTTATGGGGCCAATCGTTGGTAGAATCATGAAGACGTCTTATACTGGAATTGTTTTCTGTAGTCTTCTAATCCATTTCAAAGTTTTTAATATAAATAATTATGATGACAATAGAACCATAAGGTTTCTTTTATTTTTGAATTAAGGGAAAACGAACATAACATGCGACATGCCCCGATCAATGTTTGATGTAGAAAATCCGAGAAACCTCCAGGGGTCCACGTATTTTAAACTCACAATAAAAATGCACTTTTCCTTTATTAATTATTACCACGTTAACATAAAATCATGGAGCACATGTGAAAGTCTCTTCCTTTCGCCGCGGACAATGGTGATATGGGGATGATTCGAGTCCTCTTATCGGCTGCAGGGAATGTTGATTAGATCATAGAGGTGCCCATTGATGGTGTTGATTCGGATAGAATGCGGTGGAGTTCACCTGAGATGGGGATTTCTCACTATTTTCAGCTTGGGGTATATTCCATTATCTGCTTACGTTGACACGGTGCATTAGTTTATATTGGAGCTCCTCATTGTGATACAGGTTCCTTTCTCCCTATGGCTGTTAATTCGGGATTTCTTGGCTACAAATAATGCCCTTCATAGGAGACAGCTTCCGTTGCACCTGTAGAACTTTGTGTGAGACTTTAATTTAGACGTATTTATGTTGATAGCCCGTTGACAACACGAGTCTTGCAACAATTTGGGTCTTAATTTTGGCATGTGGCACCGACAGGTCTTCTCGATTAAGGTTGTTGTGATTGTTACACAATATGGATTGATTTTTGTGTACTATCCATCACTTTAAGGAAATTCCTCCTATTTTTTTGTGTCCGAAAAAGCATCAACATTATTTTTCTAAATTTTCGATATGGCAAAAACTTGAACAAACCCTATGTTTTTTCTCAAGTTCGGTTCGTTTAGAGCATTAATTAGCAGTAGTTCATGTATAATGTCATCTATTTTACACTATCAAACCACTTATATCTATTTTACATATTCTTTATAAATACATTTATTCAGATAATCTAAAGTACACATTCAATACACACATTTTTCTTCACAACAGATTTTCTAAAATACACATCCAATATACACATTTTTCTTTACAACAATCATCAAAAATACATATTTTCTAAGATAAATAAATTATTTTTTTGTAAATATTTTTAAAAAATATTACACAAAGAAAAACTAATTCCAGTCATTACCAAAATATGCCAAAATCAGATTATTAAATAGCAATTTTTTAATAAAATGAAGGGTAAAGCTCTTTTGCTAATTTTTATTCAAGTTAAGAATAAAAATAAATTTGACCCGAAAAGAAATAAAATTTGTCTTGCAACTTCCTGGTAGTATAACTTACAATAATTCATAAATTAATTAAATCATTAAACCACGTGGGCCCATAACTCATTGAATCTTACATGCGCTACAGTGAATTGGTATACTCACAATTTACTGTAGAAAAGTATGATTATTAGTGTCTATGATACATATCAAAATACATGAACTGCTATATGATGGGTTTCATAAAATATTGTACCAAACAAATGAACTTATACCTGAACACATGTGAGTACTGCTCTTATAGCTAAATGATCAGGAGCCGAGATTTACCGAGCTGAACACGAGCTTGTTCATGAATGGCTTGGTTCATTTGCATGCATTCCTATTAGACAGTACGATAGAGGTACATGAATTTGTTGATTTTGAAATTTTAACGGTACGCATATGTCGGATAGTTTATGTATTTTATACAACCTCTGAAAAGAGAACAATAAAGAAAATTACTCACAATACTCCTAAAATGACTCATACACAACTTATGATATCACATTTTTGTAAACGAACCATCTAAAACAATACCTAATAAAATATACTAATTAATTTATCATATTGTTAAATATGAAAGTACCTGCGGTGTAGGTACCTGGTACGGCTACCATTTTCGAAGTGACCGTGCTTCGTAGGAAGCTGCCATCTGCAATATCTACTCCCATTCTCACTATTTTGTTCTCCACAAATCCATCACTGGAACGGTTTCAACCTTTATGGATCGATCTGTCAATTTCCAACTCATTCACGCTTGCTTTAACTCATCCACATGACTGAAACAACCTAAGAGATTTGTAAGCGAAGAAATCTGGCTGGATCTACAGTAACCTGTTGATGGTTGTTGGTGTTGGTACTATTTCGAATACAATAAAGAAAGGACAATTAATAAAAGAGACAGGAACGCAAAGGAAATAAACAATTTTATTTCTCACAATTGGAATATGAATTACAATTCCTGACTCAACAAATAAATAAAACTGCTGGACTGAAATAAAGAAACTGCCGGACTGTTTTAAAGAAACTGCCGGACTGGTTTTACAGAAACTGCCGGACTGGTTTTACAGAAACTGCCGGACTGGTTTTAACAAACTGCCGGACTGGTTTTAAACAAACTGCCGGACTGGTTTTAAACAAAACTGCCGGACTGGTTTTAAACAAACTGCCGGACTGGTTTTGAACAAAACTGCCGGACTGGTTTTAAAGCATAAAAAACTGCCGGACTGGTTTTTAACAAATAAAAAACTGCCGGACTGTTTTTTGTAAATACTGGAAATTACAGAACTGAAAAGTAAATAACAGAATCGAAAGACTGAAAGTAAACAGTACTGAAATGTAAATACAGAAAAGAAACAGTACAGGAAAGTAAATTACAGAAATGAAACGGTACTGAAATGAAATGGACAGAAAGTAAAAGACTGAAAAATAAATAACAGAAAGTAAAAGAAGAGGCAACTGCTGAGCAGTTTCCCTTAAACAATATTTCCCGAACCACCTTTAAAGGTTTCTGGTTTCGGGACTTTGTTCCCAAGGTACAACTTTTATCTCAGAGTGGTTCGTATGGAAACCGGCACCGAACCACAGGTCGAGCTGTTGGTGGTGCGGTTCTCTCTCACTAAGTGTATGCTTATGTTGTGAGTTGTGTGTATGATGGTGTGTTCAAATGAGAGGGGGAGGGCTGCCTTTTATAGGCTCTATAGAAACCGCAGCCATAATTGTGGTCATTAATTCCGGGAGTTACACCCACAGAATCCGCTCAATTTAATTCTGAAACCGCAGCATTTAATCTCATTCATTGCTGACGTTTCTCTTGCTGGAAACTCTAGGGACTCCTTTTGTATTTTATACAAAACTCCCTATTCGGGTTTGGACCCAAGACCCAAGACCCAAGACCCGAGACATTCCCCAAATCCCAAATCCCAAATCCCAAATCCCAAGCCCAAGCCCAAGCCCACGCCCACGCCCACGCCCACGCCCACGCCCGTGCCCGTGCCCGTGCCCGTGCCCGTGCCCGTGCCCGTGTCCGAGCCCGAGACCCGAGACCCGAGACACGAGCGAGCGCGCGTGTGTGGTACACACTAATACTCTTAGGTGTATGTGGACATGTTAGTTTAATAACTATATAGGTTGGTATGGTATATATATTGTAAGATTAACTCTTAATCTTCCAATATGAGATTATTCTAAATGGTTTTCTCATTAACCATTTCGTTTTTCCAGATTTTTTTTCCAGATTTGAGCTTCCGAGGTACCAATTTTGAAGCCACTTTGTATTCACACCCATTCTCCGAATAGGTCATGTGATATACCGTTACGAAGCTCGTCACACGGGCTACTCAACCACGTTGAGTACGGTATAAACAACTCAGCGCTATTACACGAAATAATGACTCGAAGTTGGTCCAGTGACCATTCGGAAACACCCATGTTTTCACATGTTTTTCCAACAATCCCCCACATGAATGCAATTGGCTGAAAATAAAATGCTCCTAAATGCATACGAGAGAAAACCGCAAGAGTTCACTGCATAAGGACAGGTAGCGCGCGCCTTGAACCTGCCGTAGTGACGTAAAATCTGATATGCTACTATTGAGTAGCCTTTAAGCCTTGAACCCTTTAGCGTTTTTGCATACCAGGGTAATGCGCACACAGTGTCCCCTCTACACCACTTACTAAGCCCTTTGGTTGTTGTCCATATTTGGCCGTGGACTGCCTTGGCAAAGTTCAACCGAGTGCTCTAGTGATTTAGCCCATGGCTCATCACATAGTATCGGCCATACACACTCGTCATAGGTGATTTCAAGTCAAGGATGTCCTGACTCACCCCTCTCGACCTTCGAGATACTTGTTTTCATTAAGAGCCTCATGCTCACCCTTAAGATGGTCTAGGTCTATCACTCTTTCATCCTAGAAATGGGCTGGGAACTTAAGTTCCCGAGTGCTTTGTTCGGTCACCCCCACAGTTCGGTTTTCCCGTTGAACCCGACGCTGGAGAATCCAGTTCGGGTTGGGTTGCCTCTGAGGAGGTTTCCAGTTTAATGGGCTTCAACCCCATTCCCCTCGATGAAACTTCAACTCCTACCTGAGTCAAGCCTTTTGTAAATGGATCCGCTATATTGTCTTTAGATCTCACAAAATCTAAGGACACCACACCGTTAGCTAACAATTCTCTTACGGATTTATGTCTCCGACGAATATGTCGGGACTTTCCATTATACATATGATCCTGCGCCCGTCCAATAGCCGACTGACTATCGCAGTGCATGCTTATTGCTGGGATAGGTTTCGGCCACATTGGAATTCCTTCCAGAAAGCTTCTCAGCCAATCAGCCTCTTCTGTTGCTAGATCCAACGCTATGAACTCAGATTCCATAGTTGATCTAGCTATGCACGTCTGCTTGGATGATCTCCATGAGACAGCTGCTTCTCCCATCACGAACACATATCCGCTAGTGGATCGTGTACTGTTGGAATCTGAGATCCAGTTTGCATCAGAATACCCTTCCAGTACAGCTGGATATCTGGTATAATGCAACCCTCGGTCTGCTGTGTATCTCATGTATCTGAGAAGTCTCATGATGGCCTTCCAGTGTTCCTCATTGGGATTACTGGTGTACCTACTCAGTCTACTCACTGAGTTGGCTATGTCTGGTCTAGTACAGTTCATGACGTACATCAGACTGCCTATTATTCGAGAATATTCCAATTGTCTCACACTCTCCCCAAAGTTCTTTTTCAGGGTGGTTGAGATCTCTATCGGAGTTCTGGATGTAGCTCTACTATCTTTATCAAATTTGTCAAGCATCTGTCTGACATAGTGAGTTTGAGATAGCGCATATCCGTCTGATGTCTTGGTAATTTTCATACCAAGTATAACATCAGCGACACCCAAGTCTTTCATCTCGAATTTTTATGACAATATTTTCTTAGTGGAGTTGATGTTATCAATACTCCCTATTATAATCATGTCATCTACGTAGAGGCAGACTACCACGTAGTCCTTTTCATTTCCTTTTACGTAGACGCATTTGTCACATTCGTTTATCCGAAAACCGTTTGATAGCATCACTCTATCAAATTTTTCGTGCCATTGTTTAGGTGCTTGTTTAAGTCCATACAAGGACTTCACAAGTTTACACACCTTGTGAGCTTTACCTGGAACCACAAACCCTTCCGGTTGTTCCATGTAAATTTCCTCTTCCAACTCACCATTCAAGAACGCCGTTTTAACATCCATTTGATGTATTTCCAGATCGAACAGTGCTGCGAGAGCAATGACTATCCGGATTGACGTCTTCCTGGAGACAGGAGCATAGGTGTCGAAATAGTCGACACCTTCGGTTTGTCTAAAACCTTTCACTACAAGCCTAGCCTTGTATTTCTCGATTGTTCCATCGAGCTTTCTCTTCTTCTTGAAGATCCACTTGTGTCCTAGTGGCTTACACCCGGGTGGTAGATCCACTAGTTCCCAAGTGTGATTTTGTAATATCGATTCAACCTCATTGTTGATCGCTTCCTCCCAATATTGGGCTTCCGGGGATGACATTGCTTGTTTGAATGTCGCCGGTTCGCCTTCTATCATGAAGGTTACAAAATCTGGACCGAAAGTCATTTCCTTTCTAGCCCTTTTACTACGTCGAGGCTCTTCTTCTTCTTCCTCCAACGGTTCACTTGCCCCCACATTTTCCTCACTGTTTGACTCCTCAGTCTCTACAGTTACGGAAGACTTGCGGGGAAAGATCTCCTCGAAGAAAAAAGCTTCTCGAGCTTCGATGATAGTATCTGCATGCACATCGGGATTATCCGACTTGTGCACGAGAAAACGATAAGCACTACTGTTTTGTGCATATCCTATGAACACACAGTCTACCGTCTTTGGCCCTATTCTCGTTCTTTTAGGAAGCGAGACAAGGACCTTCGCGAGACAACCCCAAACCCTTAAGAATTTATAGCTCGGCCTATGGCCTTTCCATAGTTCATAAGGTGGTTTATCACGTTTCTTATGTGGTAGCTTGTTCAATACATAGTTGGCGGAAAGCAGCGCTTCCCCCCACATGTTCTGGGGTAACCCAGAACTTATTAACATAGCATTCATCATTTCCTTGAGCGTCCTATTCTTACGCTCGGCAACCCCATTCTGCTCCGGAGAGTATGGGGCTGTCGTTTGATGTATAATGCCATTTTCTGCGCATATCTGCGCAAACGGTGCTTCGTATTCACCGCCTCTATCACTCCTCAACATTTTAATCTTTTTATTGAGTTGATTCTCTACTTCGGTCTTATAAAGAGCGAATTTCTCTACCGCTTCGTCTTTACTTCTCATTAAGTAGACATAGCAGTATCTAGTACAATCATCTATAAACGTGATGAAATACTTTTTCCCTCCTCGCGTTTGTATAAACTTTAAGTCGCATACATCCGTGTGTATTAGACCGAGAGGTTCAGTACTTCGTTCAATATGTTGATACGAAGACTTGGTTAATTTTGCTTCAACACAAACCTCACATTTATGTTGTTTATCAAATACAAAATTAGGTAGTAGATTCAGTGATATTAATTTCTTCATAGAATTAGCATTCACATGACCTAATCTACCATGCCATAAATTAAATGAATCGCAAGAATAAGCAAACGAAGTTTTATTGGCCACTTGGGCAACATTCACGATTACATTATTCTTGGTACTGGCCTCAGCCTTAGTACCCTCAATAGCTAACTCGGCTTTAGGAGCCGGAGTACCAACATTTAATTTAAACATGCCGTTGGTCATATAGCCACGGCCTACATACATTCCGTTTAAAGTGATTACAATTTTTGCAGATTCAAATACAAGTTTAAATCCTTTGTTCACCATCACGGACCCGGAAACCAGATTCTTGCGAATTTCCGGCACATGGAGCACGCCATTCAGTGTGAGCTCCTTTCCCGATGTCATCTTCAGCAGCACGGTTCCTTTTCCTTCCACCCTGGAAGTAGCCGAGTTCCCCATGAAGCAGCTCTCATTGTCCACGGCCGTATAGGTCTTGAACATCCATTTGCTGGCACAGATGTGACTAGTGGCGCCTGTGTCCAGCCACCATTCCTTTGGGTTGCTCCCCACCAGGTTCACTTCCGAGACCACAGCACTCAGGTGCATATAGTCCTGTCCAGCATCATCTCCTCCCTCAGCCACATTAGCTTGAGCAGGTGCCCTCTTCCTCCCTTTCCCTTGGAACTTCCTCTTTGGGGGGGGGGGGGGGGGGGGGGGGGGGTTTGGGCTTGTCGGTGCGCATCTTACAATCCGCGGCACGATGGCCCGGTTTGTTGCACACAAAGCAGTCTCCCATGAATTTCTTCTTGAGAGAGGCACCGACTCCGCTGTCAAAGCGTTTCCGCTTAGACACAGCGTCCTCAACCACATGGGCCTTGGCAACCGCATTGCCTGCTCCGCCACCGCCTTTCCTTCCGGATCGGCGGTTGCTTTGCTCAACATTGAGCCTCTCAATGAGTCCCTCCAAGGTCATAGCCTTTCGCTTGTGTTTCAGGTAGTTTTGAAACTCTTTCCAAGAAGGTGGCAGTTTCTCAATCATTAATGCCACTTGGAAAGGTTCGTTGATAACTAGCCCTTCAACCTCAAGCCTATGGTATATGAGTTGGAGTTCCTCAACCTGCTCGATAACACTCTTTCCATCAGTCATCATGTACTCGTGAAAGTCCGTGACGACAAATTTCTTTGCGCCAGCGTTATTCACTTTGTACTTTCGTTCGAGAGACTCCCAAAGCTCCTTTGCAGAAGCCTTGGGCTCGAATACACTGAAGAGAGTGTCATCCAGAGCACACAGGATGTAGTTCCGGCATAGGTAGTCGCCGTGTTTCCACGCTTCCACCGCCGAAACCGTCTGCACGTCCTCATCGTCCTCGCTTAGGACGGGTGCAGACTCCTTAAGAAACCGGGTCAGATTAAGGGCAGTTAAATAAAACAGCATCTTTTGCTGCCAACGTTTGAAGTTGTTGCCCCTAAACTTTTCCGGTCTCTCCAGTTGAGAGGTTGGCAACATTGGCATCGCCGGTGTTGCCGGAGCCTTGCCCTTTGCCCTGGCTGCAGCCACAAGCGCTGCCTTGGCCGCAGCCTTAGCAGCAGCATGTGCTGCGGCCGCAGCCGCAGCCATAGCATCAGCCTCTGCCGCAGCAGCGTCGGCCGCAGCCTTTGCCGCAGCAGCTTCGGCCTCAGCCTGAGCCTGAGCCCCCCCACTCGCAGCGCTCGCATTGTTATGGCTACTGCCAATCACAAGTGCGCCCTGCACGTTTTCCGAAGAAACGGTGGGTATTTGATCCTCATTAGTCATCTGAAATGACAAATTAAAACCGTTTAGTTTCTCGCAAGAAAACTAAAATTCTTAATCGCAAATACTAATTATAACTTAATTAGATTGCTTCAAAAGAATAAAAAAACCAATGAAAGAGATTCTAGCGTGAAAATCAAATTACTTTTGATTTCACTAAGAATTCTTTATAGTATTCTAGAATAAAAAGATTAAAACCCAATTCGGATTTATTCTATGTGCAAATTTCAATTTCTAGAAAACTAGCAATGATTTTGCGAGAATAAAAACCGAGACGTCAACAACAATAAAATAAAAAGAAAAGTCCTTTCTTATTTCGAAAATAGAAAAACCAAAAAAATAGTATTGTTTAAGATTGTTGGTGTTGGTACTATTTCGAATACAATAAAGAAAGAACAATTAATAAAAGAGACAGGAACGCAAAGGAAATAAACAATTTTATTTCTCACAATTGGAATATGAATTACAATTCCTGACTCAACAAATAAATAAAACTGCTGGACTGAAATAAAGAAACTGCCGGACTGTTTTAAACAAACTGCCGGACTGGTTTTGAACAAAACAAACTGGACTGGTTTTAAAGCATAAAAAACTGCCGGACTGGTTTTTAACAAATAAAAAACTGCCGGACTGTTTTTTGTAAATACTGGAAATTACAGAACTGAAAAGTAAATAACAGAATCGAAAGACTGAAAGTAAACAGTACTGAAATGTAAATACAGAAAAGAAACAGTACAGGAAAGTAAATTACAGAAATGAAACGGTACTGAAATGAAATGGACAGAAAGTAAAAGACTGAAAAATAAATAACAGAAAGTAAAAGAAGAGGCAACTGCTGAGCAGTTTCCCTTAAACAATATTTCCCGAACCACCTTTAAAGGTTTCTGGTTTCGGGACTTTGTTCCCAAGGTACAACTTTTATCTCAGAGTGGTTCGTATGGAAACCGGCACCGAACCACAGGTCGAGCTGTTGGTGGTGCGGTTCTCTCTCACTAAGTGTATGCTTATGCTGTGAGTTGTGTGTATGATGGTGTGTTCAAATGAGAGGGGGAGGGCTGCCTTTTATAGGCTCTATAGAAACCGCAGCCATAATTGTGGTCATTAATTCCGGGAGTTACACCCACAGAATCCGCTCAATTTAATTCTGAAATCGCAGCATTTAATCTCATTCATTGCTGACGTTTCTCTTGCTGGAAACTCTAGGGACTCCTTTTGTATTTTATACAAAACTCCCTATTCGGGTTTGGACCCAAGACCCAAGACCCGAGACATTCCCCAAATCCCAAATCCCAAATCCAAGCCCAAGCCCAAGCCCAAGCCCACGCCCGTGCCCGTGCCCGTGCCCGTGCCCGAGACCCGAGACCCGAGACACGAGCGAGCGCGCGTGTGTGGTACACACTAATACTCTTAGGTGTATGTGGACATGTTAGTTTAATAACTACATGGGTTGGTATGGTATATATATTGTAAGATTAACTCTTAATCTTCCAATATGGGATTATTCTAAATGGTTTTCTCATTAACCATTTCGTTTTTCCAGATTTTTTTTCCAGATTTGAGCTTCCGAGGTACCAACTTTGAAGCCACTTTGTATTCACACCCATTCTCCGAATAGGTCATGTGATATACCGTTACGAAGCTCGTCACACGGGCTACTCAACCACGTTGAGTACGGTATAAACAACTCAGCGCTGTTACACGAAATAATGACTCGAAGTTGGTCCAGTGACCATTCGGAAACACCCATGTTTTCACATGTTTTTTCAACAATGGTCGGAGACCAACTTTCAACGAGGAAGACGAGTTTCGCTAGAATAATCGTAAATCATCTGGTTTTTAAGTTATAACAGGAAATTTTGAAACTGATGTCCAACGAATTTCATTTTTCTTTCTTTGCTTTTTGATAATGATTTCGATGGGTGTTTAATCTAAAATTTTAAAATTATGTTCATTAACAAATCACAGAAATTTTATGCTAACTGCGTATCATTTACAGAAATCATGAGTTTCAACCCCGGGTGTTTGATTAGAGAGCAATAGAATTAGATGTTTTGACTGCACCGTTTTCTTCTTCTTTTGAAATTAAGTTTCTAATCTCATAAGTGTCTTAGATGGGGGTGTCAATGAATGTGTCAAACAATAATGCGTCGCTTGAATCGGAAAAATATAATAAATAAAGAGCAATTAACATAAGCATAACCTACATCTATTATCTTAATAAAAACATACACTCAAAAGTTAAATTATCAAAAACATACTATAATTAATAATTAATAAAAAAACAAAAAAGCTCATTTATTACTCCCGATCTCCTTTCCCTCTCTGCTCCTCATTCTCCCTCTTTCCGGTCTCTCATACTTTCTATCTCTTTCCGACCTCTCTCTTCTTCTCCCTCTCTCTTTTCGATCTTTCTCTCATCCTCCCTCTCTTTCCGATCTCTCTCCGAAGTGGACGGCGAGGGTTTAGAGAGAGATCGAAAACTCGAGTTTTATACTGACGGAGATGCGGTCGTCGAAAGAAAAGGCTACGACAACGACGTGTTAGTTCGAGATCGGAGAACGGACAATGGTTGGATTTGTTAAATCGTGTATAAGTTTGAAAAATAAGTGTATGAATTCCGTCAATTAAGGATATGAAGTTGAAAATTATGTATATAAATTATGTAAATAAGGATATGAATTTTATAAATTGGGGTATGAACTTTGAAAATAATTAAATGTGAACTGTACGAATTATGGTATAAAATTTTGAAATAATGGTACGGACATTTGTAATAAGTGTATGAAAATATACAAATTATGGTATAAAATTTTGAAATAATTATATGAAATTTTGGAATAACTGTATGAAATATACAAATTAGGTTATGAACTTTTGGTTATGTTTTTATAAATTAGAAATTTTGAATATATTTTTTGTTAATTTAGTTTCAAAACTATTATATTTTTTTAATTTAGCTATAAATAAATTAAATAAAATAGGAGTGGGGAATTTGGAATACGTACATATTGAGATATCCGATCATCATTTAACATGGGTGTGGTCCATGTGCAATATGCATGCATGGCCATCTCAATTTTGATAACCTACTACTGTCTGTAATTTGGTTCCCTATAGCTTCAAAATTTATTATTCCTTGTCATACTAACTAACTATACCGTTTAATGTTTAAATCTGTACATGCAGTTCGCTGTATATATATATATTTATTTATTTATTACGCTGTATATATATGTTATCACCCATATGTGTCTTTTACTAATTAATCACAATAATACATAAAATAATTAGTTAGGTTTCGTTTTTTCGATTTTTAAAAATGGTAGGTTTGATCAGTTTAGCTGCTATCATCCAATATACTATTAATTTTAATTAATAGTGGTATTGAAGAAATATTTACATTTACATAAATCTCTAATGTGAAACTCTCAAATGGTTTAATAAGTACTAGTATGTTTTATCTGTATGTAATTCGTTTGTTCTTTTACACCGGTTGAAATTTTGCAAAAACAAAGAACAGAAACGAGCCGAAGGAGGGGCACCAAACTCCCTCATTTGGGAGAGTTTACAAAACACCCCCTCCGTTTTCGCGATTCGTAATGATTTTTCGAATACGTTTTTTTTTTATCAACGTTTTGTTTTATTTCAAAACTATTTGTTAAAAAAATCTGTAAAATTTCAATTTTATACATTTTTTGGTGTTTAATTGTTTATTTGGTAATTTATAGTTTAGTACGGTCAAAAACTACAAAAAGATATATAAAAGTTTGAATACGTTTTTTTTTCAACGTTTTATTTTATTTCAAAACTGTTTATTAAAAAAAATCTGTAAAGTTTTAAATTTATACATTTTTTGGTGTTTAATTGTTTATTTGGTAATTTATAGTTTAGTACGGTCAAAAAATACAAAAAGATATATAAAAGTTGAAATTTTACAGATTATTTTTATCAAACAATTTAAAAATAAAACAATATGTTGATAAAAAAAATCGTATTCAAAAAATCATTCCGACTCACGAAAACGGAGGGAGTTCAATGAGCCACCCTATCAATCTTGGAACATGGAAGTAAAAAAAAAGGTGAACATTAAATAGACGACAGTGTCACTTTAATTAAATATTACAGGCAACAAAAGCATTACAAGATCCAAGAGAAGGCGGAAGTGTAAATAGCTGAAACCTAATTCCTAGCTATTTACTTATACCCGAAAAGAGAAATTCTAGGAAGGACAGACCTGTTACACTGCTTTGACCTACTTATCCAATTATTGCAAGTAATAATACTCAAAGTACATTAATAATCATTATTTGAGGGGAATAATGATATTTTATGTTGACAATTATTTTGTCAAAAGCATTATGCCTGCCCCACTCTGAGAAGCAATAACGGTTAGTGGGTAGTGGTAGAAGATGAAATACTTTGTATAGAAGAGGTAGTGCATTCATATTTTAGGCCATGGCCAGTGGTGGTTGTTGGGAATAGTTCTAGGGTTTTGAGAGGTTTGTTTGTGGGCCTTACATCTAGCATCACCACCCAATCACAACCGTCTGTTTTGGTGGTCGGTTTTTCCTTCTCAAGGCTTTGAAAATCCAGAGTTAGAGGTTCCGCCTTCCTTGCGAAAGTCACCGTTTGCGGTGACACATTCACAGTTCCTCCCTAAAGCAAAAAGAAATACGTACGTAAAAATTTAGAAAGGACTGAATCGTAATATACTTTAAATGACAAATAAAGCAACAACATAGGCTTTAAATATGAAGTGAAACGTAACACATTAAGTGAAAGTAACTATTTTAACAAAATTTATAGTACCATTATTTAACTTTCATATTGTACCTTTCAGTTGTGAAATAAGTTTTTGATTTTTCTTGTGTCTTTGTCTTTAGGAATTACAGACCATAAGAAGAAGAATAGTTTGTACAAAAGAAAAAATAGGAAGAATGGATGATATTTCTATTTACTATAACTTAGATTTTGGACCAAACTAGAAACAAAATACAGCTATACTTTTGAAACTTCTGTTTTAAGGCATTCCACTATAAAAATTTAAATTATTTCTGTCATCAGAGTTTTTTAACTTCTGCTGGTGTATTGCTGCTGTAATTTTTCTTTAATCTCTTGAGGTCCTTGTACCAAGAGAGATTTTTTTTGCTTTTTGGTTTGTTGGTAATGATGCTTAATTTTTAAACAAAAAAAGGGTAAAAAAGCCAATAGAAATTAGTGGTATATATATATAAAAATATTACGAAGAGTAAAAGTACCTGAGGTTGAACCTCAACTGGGATGTAGTAAAGAACTTGATGAACTTGTTGATTAGGGTTTTGTAATTGTTGGTGTTGGTGTTGAAAATGAGTCTGCTTAGCCATCATGAGCTTCCTTCTAAGCTTTTGTCTATCCCTAGCTTTATGGTTTTGGAACCAGTAAAATACATTTTTACCCTCAATCTTACCATAGTGAGAAAGGTGAGCAGTAATAGCCTGTATCTGAGCAGCCTTAGGTGTTCTAACCCCACCTCTATACATCTCCTCTAATATCATCAACTGTTCTGGTGTTGGGCACCATCTTGATGAAGTAGTTGATGGATACATAATAGTGTTATTTGTATGTATAAAAGCTCTTTGTTTTCTTTATAGTAAAGGTAAGTTTAAGAATGCTTGAGTGTTTGAAGACGGTTAGGGTTTAAGGGGGTTTAAATAGAGGGATATTTTTGGGTAGTGGAATAAATTGGAAAGACAAAAAGGACATGGTGATGTCATGCTCATGCGAATTTCAAATAAGTAAGAGAGACGGAATTTTGTGTGGTAAATAATTGTCTTTTTTTTTTTGGAATATTGGAGATATATACCTATAATATTGGGGTGGTTTTGCGGAATTTTTGTATTGAAAACATAAAATGGGCAATAGTTTATGAAAAATATAGTAATGATAAAAAGTACATGTCAAAAATACTTGTTGTGACCATGCATGTTACCCTAATCACATTTATAACAAATCTTACACGGTCATAATATATAATAAAACTATTTGACATACATTTTTTTCAGGAGAACCATTGATGATCATTTATCTAGCTCGATATGAGGCATGCATCCTACACTGCTTGGTAGGTGCTATTCATTAATTTGTATCATGTTTATGTGAATCTAACCAATAACACTTATTTAAAGGAATAGTTAACTTGTGTTTAGAGTAAAACAGTGAGGATGATGTACATGAGTACTAGATGTACCTTTATAAATCATTTCACAAGTGTCGAGAAATAAATTCTTTAGATCTACCCAGTTTCAATTTGCTACAACAGCAAATCTGAAAATTTTACTTATTAGATTTGATTAGGATAGTTTAGGGACCATGAGGCCTTACGTTGTATAGTTTAATCGGGGTTCATTGATGTGATGTTGTTATCTTTTAATAATATTTTTGTTCATACGTTACTACTGTCATAAGATTTTTAAGTGTAGTTCACCTTACAAGTGATAAAAAAAATATTATTTTTGTAGCTCTTTGTTATCTTCTTTTTTACTTAATAATTCAAACAAACACTAAAAAACTTTAAAAAACAGCTTTTAAGTTATTTTTTAACATTTTGATATCTTTCTTGTGTAGATTATAATATCTTTTTTTAAGATTAAAAACAACTTTTAACCTCTTTTTTACATTTTAATATCTTTCCCGTATAAATTATAAATTATTTTTTAAGCTTAAAAACAGCTTTTAAACTTTTTTTTAGTAGGCCAGGTGACCGAAACTTAAAAAATATTTGGCTCAAGACATTCATTTAAAAAATCTTATAAAAGATGACTATGACTAATATTCTCGTTTTAATCGACTATAACCTTGCGTGCACCATTCCAAATAAATTAAGTACAATATATGATTCCGCACTAAAATTCTTACAAGTTACAACTTTGCTTAAGCGATTTTATTTTTTTTGGTTAATTAATGGTAGCTGCGGAATCTTCATTAATCTTCTCTTAAATCATTAAACTGAAGAATAACTTAAAACAACATTAACTTTATAAAACACAAATATTTCAAGCTTCAACACGTTGGGAACTCAATATTTTAAAGCAACAGTTTATATCTATCTAGCTATCTATCATCGAGTGTACGTACTTTCTCTATTAGATGCACGTGGTCATTCATTACAAAGACGAATTGTATACACGGAGAAATTAAGTACTTTTGCAGATAAACAAAAAAGGGCTTGGCCAAGGATTAAGCACCGTTAATGCATGCTAAAAACATGATCATCTATGAAATATGAATATATATAAATGAGAATGACATTCTAAGTTGTGTCGTGTATAATAATAATACTATCATCAATAAAACTTAAGCGGGTAATGGGATCCACAGCTCTCTAATAATTGCAATCTTTTGAAAAGCAATGGAAATATTAAAAGGACACATAAACACACAATATATAGGTACGTACGCAAAAAAAAAAAAAAACGTACGTAACAAAACTGCTAACCAATACTACTATATTAGAACTAGCTAGATGTGACATTTTCACACACACACACACACAAAAACTACATGTGACGTTTATATATATTATTTTTGCTAGTATTATGACCTTGTTTAGGACCATTCAAAATGCTACGGTTTTCCACATATCCAATTTAACGGGCACCGAATAGGCATTTGTTAAAAATGTATATTTTTCTTTAAATTTCCTCAAGTATGCAACTCTTGCTGAACAATGTCTTCAAGTTGTACTTTCAAAAAAAAAAATGTCTTCAAGTTACTCTTGAAACTCAGTTCACCAGCTATATAATGCTTATGTATTTTGGTGTTCTTGTCGTATATTAATTATGTACAGTATATATGTTCGTGCTAAGAATTTTACCGCTCTTTTGTAGCTTTCCGTTTAAAGCAAACAAGTTAATATGACACTAGGTCAATTATTAGAAAATATAACTAGTACTGTAAATTTCTTGAGTACACATGGTTATTTGAAAGTATCAATATTCTAGAGTTATATTTTACCTCGCTTTTTGAAAGTACATCATTTAAAAAGCCATTTCATACTTATTTAGTTAGTTGGCGATAGTGATGACGCCATCATTTATGATTTCTGCACTGACAAAACTTACAACGTACTCTAGCATTTAAGGAAAAGTATGTAAACTAACGTCATAGTTTCGTTATATGTAGGGACCATTTAAATTCAATACACATGTAGTACCTAAGTAATATTATATGCTATTAAATACACCTGTATAAGAGCTATGCTAGTTAGCTCAAAGATATTGTGATGAATGAATCCACTCATTCTGAAATTATCTAATTTGTAGTAATTCTTTGTTTATACATTCAAATAATTGTACATTAGTAAAATCTTAAAACGGAGATACCCTTTCGGGCTAAAATCTTCAAAGTTAATGCTACATATTCCGATAGAACTACATTAATCATGCTAAGAATTCAAAAAGCAATCTCCTTAATGATGGTAGCGAGGATTTACACCTCTTTCCATATTTATTTCGTGCAACACAGATTACGCGGAATAAGTAAAATGACTCTCGAGAGGCACGCTGAAGCGATTTTCCTTTGGCCGCTTGGACTATTTTTAAAAGAACTTTAGTTACTTAGCAATTGGAATTCGGTGTTATTACTATGTTGGTTCCTTTTTTCCCCTACAGATCAAGGTACGTGGGGGTATTTTAAAAAAAAAAAGAAGGTACATTATGGCCTATATATTGATTCCTTAAAGGATTAAGTTTTGAAAACCTTTATACATGAACACCGACAACTTTGTTTATTAAAAAAACAAAATTATGTCTCTTTGTTTCATTATTTGCCGAGAAGAGGACATTGCCTTTTAAAAAGAAAAGTATAGTGTGACGATATGAATTGGTATAGTTAGACAAGTAGAGTTATTATTTCATAAATGCGATCGGATCAATCATTATCTTTTATCTACTACTCCATCAATTTCTCTCTCCCCTCAATAATCTCCATCTCTAATTGATGTTATTATTACATTTCAAAATTAATGCATGCTTACCTTTTAATCTACACTAGGCGCTAAGGGCGAAACTGAAAGAGGGCGAGTGGGTGTCGCCGTCACCCCGATTTTTTTTTAAAAAATACATAAAATGTTTTGAGTTTATAAATAAATACATTTACAGCTCCTCATTAATATAAATTAGTTCAGCGGTACAATGGTATAGTTGTATACTAACATATAATATGTCACGTGTTCGAATCCCCTCTCTTATATTTTTTTTACTTTAATTATATTTTTTAACGACGGCCCCAAAAAAATAAATTTCTGGTTCCGTCACTACTATGCGCAACCATGCATGGAGTGGCGAAGGTAGGATAAAAGAATGAGGGGGCTAGATTTCAACACAAAATAATTGTTTGGAAGGGGGTAAAACTCTATTTTCGTAATATAAATGCAAAATTTATATAGTCGGTAAGATTTTTAAAAATATGATCGAAGGGTTGCAATCCCTGCCAGCATTCTAGGGTTGCAATCCCTGCCAACATTCTCCTAGCCCATCCCCTATGTGGGGTTATTACATTTGTTATCAGAGCCGACACCACAACTGAACGTGTGTGTCACGCAGTGTGCCAAAAGTGTGATGTCGGGATTGCAGTGTCGAGACTAGTCTGCTAGTGCAAATCCCGCTCACGTGGCGCAAAAAGGATAACGCCGGGATTGCAGTGTTCAACCGGGACTAGAGATTAGCACAAAGTCTGTCTGCGTGGTCGCAGGTTGCGGAGCGTGATGGATTGTAACGATTCTAAAGCTAATGTAGTGCAAGCTACATTATCTCACATTGGTAGTGTAATCTATTTTTGTGTTGTATATAACTCTATAGACACTCTCCATTATATAATCAGTTTTATATGATAAGTTTTAGCTATGAGATCATTACAAATCTGATTACATGCATGCTAATAATGTGGATAATTTTGCAAAAAAAGAAAATAATGTTGATATTTAGACAAACCATGAAAGTCGTGACAATTATCACTCAAGTGAATTAGGAACTTCAGATTTGTGGGGAAAATGTATTGGACCGATCTAGTTGAAGAGCAAAAATCAAATCACATGAGAGTAATGTTAGTGATTGTTGGTAACTCAAAAGTTTTTTTAGTGTCACTATATGAAATACAATACAATCATACTCATAAATTTATTATTGTCATTATTCAATTTATTTTTCAGTAGTGCTCAACTTAATCAGTAACTTAACTTAAAGTCTGTAAAGCTCATCGGAAATAGCCCGAAGTCAAAGTTAATCATATTCAACGTTCTAATTATCACATAGAATTTATAGTATCTAATATTTACCCAAAAAACCTCGTTATCATTGCCAACATAGTCATTTAAAAATCCGTTTATATTTGATATGATTGTCTAATATTACTTTTCCATCATTAAAATTGTCAACGTCAAACCAAGAATAAATACCAATAAACTTATAGATGCCAAGTAATTAAGCGACAAATCATACTTTTTTTTTATCAATACTATCGATCTTATGTACACAAATCAAAGTTCACTTAAATCCTCCAGTCTAACATAAATAACAATCCATTTATAAATAAATAAAAATATGGGTTTTCCCATAATTTATATATATAAAAAAAAAGCATAAATAACAATAAAGGTGAAATTAGTACTTCTAGAGGGCCAAATTTTCATACCATCATTAAGAGGAAACAAGAGATGAAATTAGAGCTTCTCAATCAAATCGAAAGAAATGTTTGATAAATTAAGACCTAAAGAGAGTATGGTAATAGTACTCATGGAACGGTCCGAGTACACACCGATGAGATCAACGAAATTGTGAAGGGGTTGTTTGGTGGTGTGGGTAAGAACAAGGGATGTAACGATTCAGTCTTGCGATCAAACCGTCAACATCTGCTTTCTACCACCAATATTGTCCGCTTTTGTCCAATTTCATCATCGTTTCTTATGCCGCAGGATTTTAAAAATTATTGGTGATTAAAATGATGATACTCCTATCTTATATAGCATATATGTATTACATATCTAAACAATGCGATATAGCTCACTTGTCTTTAACAAGTTATTTTCTTACGAAAATACAGTTTCATACACTCTTTCCCCGTTCAGGCACAACGTCCTCGTCGGGCACCCGTCCTTCCGGGATTACCTGTGCCCACATCGGCTAGATAACTGCTCTGATACCAATTGTAACGACCCGGTCCTCCGACCAGACCATCACAATATGCTTCTTATCACCAATACTATCCGTTTTTATCTAATTTCGTGCTCGCTTCTTAGGTCGCACGATTTTAAAAGGTTTTAGTGATAAGAAGAAAGATACTACTACCTTATATACCATATAGATACTACATATTTAGGCGATTTGAAATAACTCACTTTTTTTTACCATGGTATTTTACTATAAAAATTCGGGTTATTACAGGAGAGCTTTGAGAACCACCTTGCCCCAAACCAAAGCAAATCTAAAAAATTGAGAGTGGGTGAGGAACAAATAAGTAGGATCTGAAATTAGAGTGAGTTTCAGTTGAGATAAAGATTAGAAAAACTGGTAGGAGAGGGTGAGAGAAGAAACAGATGAGGTAGGAAAGAAATAACTTGTCTCGGGCGAGAAATTGTCGATGGCCTTACCTCCACCCAAAGGCAAAAGTTAGATTAGGGTCGTGAAGAGGTTAGTGGCGGCAGTTCTTTTTATGAGGGATAGCGTCTTTCCAACTTATAAAATTTTAGTGTAACACTATTCACTCACATAATTTCTCAAAGTAGATTTTACCAATTTATTAAAAAATTTATAAAAAGAGAATATATACGTTGCTAAACAACATTCTCAAAAGAAAATATAAATAAATTGTAAAACTACAACGTAAATGTTAAATGACACGATAGTATAAAACTTATATATTCAATAATTTAAATTTAAATTATAGTAGCTTGACAGGTCATTCATTTCCTTGGGACCATTGGATCTGTTGTGAATAGATTTTTTGTTTTACTTTTATTTCCAATAAATTTAACGATTATTGAGAATATATATTTATATTTTATTTATTTATAATTGAAATAAATTATTTCTATAAAAAAAGTTTATTTATTATTATGAAATATTATAAACTTGTAATCTATAGAATTATAATAGTCTAAATATAACAAATTATAAAGAAACTTGATCTTCTTTGTTTAAGATATGAACCATATGGTATTAACGATGGAGTTGGAGAGAGTGAATAGTGGGTATTGGTGATAATGATACCATGTTAAATAGTGTAGAATTTGTACAATTTCGAATTTTGTAGCTTAATTTGTGTTGGAGATGTTACAGCTAGGTTCCACTTCTTTCTACGTTCGTTTTTGTTTTGATTTAATTTTTTTCTGCTTTCTTTCAATTTTAGTTGTAATTAGGCACATGTGACCATTTTTCATATAATGAAATTTATTCCCCCCACCACTATTTATTTATAAAAATAATTAGCTCTTAAAATATTTGCTTGGAACTTGGAAGTTTTATCAAATATCTAGTCTAACGCGTATTTAATTTACAGAACTGTTTTCTTTAATTCTTATTTCCATTATGTGCCGTCCAAATGCGGCTAATGTACATGTATTGGTTCATACATGACATTTTCACATATATCATTCTATTAATATAAGTCAATCAAAATATTTTGAATCTGTCCAATTTTATTCAAATTTTCTAAAAATACCATCACTCTAATATTGTAATTAATCTTAAATGTCATCACTCAATTCAAATACATAAATAACTTAAATTTTTTTTATTTTTCACACATTTATATTACAAACAAAATCGTTTTTATTTTTTATAAGAGTAAAACATTATGTTACTCTTTATATACGATTGTTAATTATATTTAATCATTCGATATTTAAATTTAAAAAAAAATATTAAGTTTATTTGTCGGGATTATATATATGTCAGTACGTATCGCATACGTAAGGTAAGACCAATGATCAGTAGGTGTATATTAAAAGGTGAATAAAAGGTGTATTAATTTGAATCTACCCTACATAGATTCACTATGGTAGTGAGATTATAGAGTTGTCATTGTGGAGAGCCGGGAAAACTAAATAAGGAAGATAAATATTTTTATCAATGCCGGTAATAATGATTAATTATATCACTCACATTTATGGCATAGCTACAGGGCTGCAGTATTAGTAATAATGGAATTATGAAAAATTTCGGATTATGACGGGATAACAAATAAAGGTGGGAGTAATAGTACATATATGAAATATCAATGAAGTGTTGATTTGCTTTTTATTGGGGTTGAACTATTTTACAAATTTACATTTATATTTATAATAAATAAATTTGCAAAATATTAAATTTATTTATTGGGATCATATCTATGTCATTACGTATCGCACACACAATATATGAGCAATGATCAATAGGTGTATATTAAAAGGTGAGCAAACATTATATTAATTTGAATCTACCCTACATAGATTCACTATGGTAGTGAGATTATAGAGTTGTCATTGTGGAGAGCCCGGAAAACTAAATAAGGATGATAAATATTTTTTATCAATACCAGTAATAATGATTAATTATATCACCCACATTTATGGCATAGCTATGGGCTCGTTTGCTTGTACTAGTAATGGAATTATGAAAAACTCCGGACTATGACGAGATAACAAATGAAGATGTGATTAATTGTACGTATATGAAATATCAATGAAGTGTTGATTTGTTTTTTATTGGGGTTAAACTATTTTACAAATTTACATTTATATTTATAATAAAAAAATATATAAAAATATATATATATAATATATATATATATATATATATATATATATATATATATATATATATATATATATATATATATATATATATATCACCCCATTTATTTCAAATACCCCAATTTACCAAACACCCATACTGTTATTTGAAATACCATTAATTTTATAATCCTTTATTTTTACAACCAAACTATGCATTTGTAGGTCACACCTCACAAATTGTCCATCCCATGTCATTAGTAAGCCACCAAACAAGTCATAACGTACTAGATGATGTCATCGTAAGTTGTAGGCTTGTCACTCGTGTTTGTATGAATCACAATCTGTCGTACCATCAATAATTGGAGAGAGGACTATTTTTCATAAATTTATATATATATATATATATAATTCGATACTAATTACTAATGACTGTTATTTAAATTGTACTGTACATATTGTTAAATAAACATGATTATATTTTACTTGCCGGCGTTTACTTGGTTTTTTCGTTTTGATTTTCTAATTAATTACTAATTTGATGAGTAGTTAAATTAGGGTCTGGTTACTTTGTTCTACTTTGATCATCACATTCGAAGTTAACATATTTAGCATAAGTCAATAACCCAAGTTCTGAAAACATAGTAACAATCCCATACACAAAACATATATATTTAGATTTCTCATATAAACTAACACATTATTTAGAATCTAAGCATAGCCAAGCAACATTTTATAGACTATGAAAAAACTCCCTGGAAAAAGAAACTTTGTATTGTAATTTATTATTTTCATCAAAAAAAATTTAGTTCATATCACATATACATTGACACTTCTATGTGCATTGTATGCCCTCAATTCATTATGTGTGTGCTTTGAACGGAATCGAATAGAGACCAAGATGAGTCTACAGTTAGATCGATTCCCCATGCCATTTGGCCATGCAAACTCAAGAGTCCCCCTTTATCAACATGCCTAGCAAAGTTTACTACTTCATTTTATCTAGTGATGTGCAATGCCTGCAGTGACGGACTTGAATTTATGTTTTCCGGTGTTGAAAAATTTTGACGATTTTTTTCAACTGTCGTTCTAGTATGAAATTTCAAAATAACATATTTTTAATAGTAGAATAATCAAAAATTAACTCTCAAACAAAAAAATTCATTGATATAAAAATAATTGTGCATTTTAATTTTTTTATAATTTTTTTTACTAGCATATATTTAAACGAATAATTTTTTTTATACATATATAATTTTTTTTTTGTCGGCGTCATGGGGCCTGAGAGGTTTACCGGAATCGTGAGACCCGGTGCAGTCCCACCTTCATCACCCCCTCAGGCACCCCAGGCACCCCTGCGATCTCTCTCCCTAAGGAGAAAGCGAAAGCAGAGAAACACCTATTTATTAGATCAAAAACACTCTCAGTAGGATGCAACACAACGAATATACATAAAATAGTTAAATATATGCGGATTCTCAAGATTTTGATGTCTTGTAAAACATATGTCTACATCATTCTTTATCTATTAACACATAATCAATGATGATAATGAATTGAACTTAATTTTTGAACCCTTAATGAACAAACAGTTTATTGTTCATGTTTGATTCGTTTATATACTAAACAAATTAATGCTAATAAAGTTATGTTCATGTTTGGTTAGTTTACTTAACAAACAAAAACGAACTGATATCTTCATGGATGGTAAGGTTAGTTTGCCACCCTGCTTTTATTTGTTAACAAACGTAAGCAAAATTGGAAAACATGATAGATAGTACAGTATTCAGTATATATATACACATTCCTTTTCTCAAAGGCGTAAGACGAATTTTAGGCGGAAACAGCTCGGTTAGCGCCTAATACCGTCTAATCGCTTAATCTCACATGAGTACTAGGCGCATATGTTCCACCTACGGCCCATGTTCCGTCTAGTTTCCACTTAGTCTCGCCTTTTAAAATACCGTGTACGATCTCCATTTGATTGCATCCATGATTCTGTTATTATATCATTGAGGTTCGGATATGCTATCAACTTTAGATATATATACTATATAACATTTATTTAAATTAAAGTTATGCATCAAATGAAACAGTTGAAAATGTATAGTTTGTAATACCTTTTTAGTACAAAAGGTTTTGTGATGGTCATTGAAAGAAATTAAGTAATGATAAATGTAGAGACTTTTCACTCACATTCTTAGGGAGGATGGTCATTTGGATATAAAGGTAGATTAATGTCTCTCAATGAGTCTCACCAAAATTGTGTATCAAAAATTATTTATGTATTTTATCACTCAAAGATTAATCATTACCTTAACACTAAAGCATTTTCAAAAGATGGTTAAGCCTCAATTGTTTTTCTTCTTTTATTAGTTTTGTATCAGGAGCCAGGAGGTACTAACTAACAATGTACACGTGAGGTGCGACACGCCCATTATTATAAGTATATAACATGTTATTTAGGAAAAATGTTATTTACTAATTACTAGTAAAGGTAAGGTTTCATTCTGTGGTTAAATTAATGGCACGCGTTTTTTTTCCTAAAATTTGTTTGTAAATAACAGGAGCAATAATAATATTTTCATATTAGTACACAACAATTAATTTCTCCATTATTTAATAGCTAGCATATGGTATGCAGAGTGTGTGGGCACGTTGTATTTAAATATCTGTGTCACATAGTAAATATACCTGTCCCTTCTTCTTTACCTGTCCCTTCTTTACTACACGGTACTCCATGTTTCTTGTGACGCATAAGTGATAGGTGATTGCATCATCATCACAGCCAACTTGCTAAATATTCTCACAAAGTTAACAAATACGTGCCATTTTGATGATGATAATTAATTAAAATATTACATTCGATATACATATATGCTAAATGCGTTTTTACGAAATTGATATATTTTCTCTCTTCAAATAAACCAAAGACTTTTACAGCATGTCCAGTCCACTCGTACTATTTGCATACCCTTAACTCCCGTCATAACAACGGGAGAGGAAGCGAAAGCAAGGGTATCCAAATATGTCTTCCACACCATCCATAACATCATCCCAACTCGTTTTAATTTATTTTCACTCTTTCAAGTGTCAAAGTTTTCAGAACTACCCCCATGACAGCTAGATTTTTATTACCAAAAATTTACGTACAAGTTGGTTAATTATATGATAAGTTTTGGCCATTTTCATGCAAGTTACATATAATTTAGATTAATCATACAAGTATACATTTTAACACACAACACTCGTGTACAAACTTGCAGAGTGTCAACATTACGGAGTCTATGCGTAATTGTGTATAAAAAATTCTCTACTATATCATTATCCTATTTTTAAATATACAAATATATATTTTGCTCACACACGGTACATTATTGTTTTATTTTAATTTGTAATAAAGTAATTTACTAACATGGTGGTGCTTTGAGCCTCATCCCCACTCATTGTATCATTTAGCTAGGGATATGAAGAATATGCATGTCAATAGTTTTGACAAAATTATTGTCAACGCATAATAATTTCAATAGAGTATGGTGAATTATTTCTAAAATAGGTAGGAATCAGGGTTAGCTATTTAAGAGACTGCCTCATTCTCTTGGGCTTTGTTGCTTTTATCGCCATATAATTGAACCAAATGATGAAATATTATTGATTACTTATTTACTGTTGTTCCACCACCAATATTTTATCAATAAGTTCGCGATGTTTTCATCTTTTGTGTATGTGGTTTGTGTTATTAACCTTTCAGAACAATTATTCAAAAGTAAAGTTTACAAATAGTCAGATAGCATTCATTCGGTTACATCTTTCTACAAGTGATAAGTTCAGTAAATTAAAATAAAATATCTGACAGGTTCAGTAATATCGCTTCCAAATGGCATTTAGTCTCTGTTTGGTAACAATTTTTTGTCAATAATCAGCTTTAAAAAAGTTGTTTCAAGAATATAGCGGAAATGAATAAAAAATATTTATTATAGCTTTTTGAGTTTATATATCTGCGTTTTAAAAGTTAAATAATCTGATTTTTCAAACATTCATTAGATTTCTAAAAATTATTAGTATTAGTATATCTGCTTTTTAAAAGTTAAATAATCTGCTTTTTTGTAGTGTGAGGAAACTGAAAACAAGTATTAGTATCTTTCATCCCTATGCTTTGATTGAATGTGTGACTAAATGTTATGTTTCTGAAAGCTCTTATGACATGCGGGGAGGCTCCAACTAATCAAATTGAACTATTCTGTTTTTGATAAAGGCTTTGTTGGCATTTCGATATTGGTTATAGCTAAATTATATTTTCAATTACCAATTTAGCCACAAACACTAAATCGTCGTAATGCCTTTGTCAGTGTTCATACATTCTCTTATACTGTGAGTCTGCGTGTATTCATATTAGTGTGCCCAATTTAACCTCTCCGCAGAGGTTGTTTAGGAGGTTGAGAAAACGTCTATGGTTCAAAGCGGATCTAAGCAAGTTTGACACGAAGGTGGTTTGGGCCGACATTCCCATCCTTCTTGTAAGGAGACTCAGAAAAAAAAGGATTAAATAGTGGGCTTGGTCCAAGCTAACCGGTGGGAACTTTGTTGGAGTTATTTGGAAAGACACCCTCCCATATTTTAATTTATATCCTTCTAACATTCACTCTATCCTTCTCGGTAAATATGGTTTTGTTAGCGATAGGGGATCTTTGAGCCATTTGTTATAGTGTGCTATTCTACGTTGTAAAGGCAAGTCCGTATGGGGTTCTTCGACGAACACTTATATTTATGTTATTTTTGAAAGGAAAGAAATACTATGATTTATCGCTATTGCAGTTCCCTGCTAAGGAGGGTGCTAGGATACTGAAACTTTTAAGTTATCTTTAGCTTAAATAGATTATTCAGTTGGGGTCACTAGCAGCTCTAGATATAGATACTTATGTAACACATTGAAATTATGACATTGTTTTCTCAGCCGAGGACCGAGGTCATTCGCTTATTTTTAAATCATATTTTGTTATCCTGGTGTAACGTTTGAGGCATTTATTACAAGTTACAACACTTAATTTCTCAATTAGCAACTTCGGTCTACGAAGGATTTATGTGAAATTTGAGATTTATTATTGAAGTTCTGTTTGACTAGGTAGATTAGCATGATGAGATGCCATTGATCCGGCTGAATAATAAATTCAACAACCAGAGAACATTTGGTGATGGAAATGGTAAGAAAACAAACTGTGAAACACAATATGTTAAAATGTAGAATCATGTTAAAACACATGCAAACCAGCCACTTAATCAGCTAGAAGATAAACATCTAAAGCAGAAATAAATTTAAATGACTTAATATTGCAAACAAAATATTCACAATTACACAAATGGGGTTACTTAATTTGACATCTTAACATCTACTTCGTCTCTAAAACTGAAATAGAACTTCCTCAAAATGACATAAAAAATCTCTTTTGCTAGATACAATTACCCTCAGCTAGTCAAATTAACTTAAATTACAGTAGAGCTTATTTAGGCTCATGATGAGTACGTAAGAATATATTTTATCAGGATGATTTGTCTGAAAAATTAGAAGGCAAACCAATTAAAGTCATTACTATCGCACTCGTAATAAGAGTATCTCCCTTTCATCAAAAGTTAAAGGGAACAATGTTGCTCTGCCGTTGTTCAATAATCTAAATGAAAAAGATAAACCTTGTATTTATGCAATTAGAAGGAGTAACTTAAAGTAGGACAGAAGTGAAAATTACCAAAGGAAACTGCTTTCATATAACTGAAGATTTGTTAGTTTGAAACTTTGAGCAAACAAGTAAAGAATTTTCAGAAAAAGGAAAAAAGACAACAATGCAAGTTTAGTTTATTACTCCATACTCTTGTTGCTTTTAAAGGCCAAAGTAGAACAACCCCTTCAATGCTAAATTCAATAAATAACCTGAGCTGCTAGTTATAATATTCCAGAATTTCATGTGAAATAGATAGAGATTACTTTAGAGTTGTTAGTTAACAATAATATTCTATCACAATCAAGTGATTCACTTAATGGTTATCAGATACAGGGATAGAGTTAGCCTTGGACATATTCTTACTACATAAGAGCGAAAAAATGAACATAATAAGAGATAGGGTTAATTATGATGTGATGAGTGTGTTTTGGCCAATTTTAGAATTGTTGATTCAACTTTTAACAATTCTGTTTTAGTAAGCTAAATTTATAGTTTGTTTTGTTTCAGTGACCCGCCGTTACCTTTTTCGATGTAAACCATTTTGAAGTTTCAATTTGGTCCGTATAGTTTAAAAATTTACGATAAACGGTTAAAAATTATACAAATTACACACTTATACAAAAACACTTACATGAAAGCTTATAAAACTGTCAATTGGAAGTTACATTTTCATATGTAAATTGAAAAAAAAAAATAAGTTTTATAAATGCAAATTTAAAAATGATATAAACTTATCAAACAACGTGATACAATATAATAAATATAAGCTAAATCGTTTTTTATTTTTTTTTGGCTATGTAAGTTCATTATTAAACTTATTAAAAAGCTATGAATTTTTTTATTGATTAATCTTATACTAAAATAAAATAAAGTGTGATTAGATTCTAACCCATACAAAATTAGGTTTATTAGATCCAAATTCATTTATGTAGGATGATATTAACAACTTTTGACATTATTTTATATATTTAATTATACGTGAAAAAATATTATTAAAATTGAATTGTTAGTAATTGTCCTTTCAATTCATTAGCTTTGTAAAAATATATGTATATCATCCCAACTAATACAATTCATATAGTTCTCGATACTTCTATTCATTTTATTTGCTAATTGTGCAACCCACTTAAACACATATTTTATATAAGTTTGTAATTTAAGTGTGTAATTTCTACAATTTTTAAGTGTTTATCGTAAAATTTTAAACTATACGGAACAAATTGAAACTTCAAAACAGTTTCATCCAAAAAATGTAATGACGACTCACTAAAAAAAATCAAACTATAAATTTAGGTCAATAAAAAAGAATTTTTAAAAGTTGCGTCACCAATATTAAAATTGGTCAAAACTCACCTCCGCTAACCATAATTAACCCTATTACATAAAGAACTTTTTTTAAAAATTTAAGAAGACAGATTCAGTATGATTATCATTTTGTCCGCCTGAAAAACCAGAATATACAATTAATAATGTTTAAAGATAACCGCGCAAACAATGATCCAAATAAATAAAAACAAAAACGCATTGCTACAATCAATATCATAAACCAATTCACTAGCATATAAAAACAGGTTTAAGGAAAGTAAAACTTTGCAATAACTTCTACTAACAATGGCTTCGACAGTCTTACTTCATATCATCGTCGTTGTTTATACATTAACGCATTTGGCCAATGCAAATTCCAAGCTTTTCCGAGAATACATAGGTGCAGAGAACCAAAATGTTAGATTCTCCGACGTACCCATCAATTCTAACATCGATTTTCACTTTCTACTATCGTTCGCAGTCGATTACACTAAAACCTCTACCCCTATGCCAACTAACGGTAATTTTATACCCTATTGGGACACAGAAAATCTCAACCCTCAAGCGATCACTTCGATCAAGTCAGACCGTCCAAATGTGAAGGTAGGTGTGAGCCTAGGAGGTGATACAGTAAATGGCCAATTTGCGAATTTCACCGCCGATTCAATAGATTCTTGGGTTGGAAATGCTACAAGTTCGATTACTAAGATGGTGAGATAACATGGTCTAGACGGATTTGATATCGATTACGAACACTTTCAAGTGGATCCTGATACATTTGCCGAGTGTATTGGTAGGCTATTATGTCACCTTAAAGAAAATAACGTCGTCTCGTTCACATCCATTGCACCGTATGGTAATGAATCTGTGCAAGAACATTATGTAGCTCTATGGAAGAAATATAGTCATGTTATCGATTATGTGAACTTCCAATTTTACGCATATCCTAAGAACACGACTATTACTCAGTTTTTGGAGTACTTTGAGGCTCAGAGTTGTAACTACAAGGGAGGTAAGATTTTACTGAGCTTTGGTACAGATACCAGTGGGGGGTTAAAGCCCGAGCACGGATTTTTCACGGCTGCTAGTGTTCTTAGGAGTTGGGGTAAAATCCATGGTATTTTTATTTGGTCTGCGGACGACTCTAAAAAGGATGGTTTTCGGTACGAAAAACAAGCACAAGACTTTTTGGCCAGCAGATGAAGAACTTTTGTTTTTTGTTATTTTTGGTAGAATTTTGTTTAATTTCCTTGAAAAATAAAACGCTATTCTGTTGTTCAAAAATCGAGTGAAGATCTGAAAACAAGACAAAAGCTCAAGGGTAGCTTCAGTTCTATATATCAATGAAGAACCATTAGATACATTCATGTTTAACTTTCTTTCTTTTTAAAGATTACATTCATGTTTAACTTAATTAGAAACCATAAATCAATGAACATGTATTCAGAAATGAATGCTTAATTGCTTATTTTGAATTAAGTTCAAACTCGTCCCCTTCAGTAAAGAAAACGAAAACAAATTTGTTAGTTCACCAGGATAATTTGAGCTAATATGAGTCGGAACAAGAATTATAATCTATACACTCAACAGTAAACATCGTGGATCATTCGTTTCTATTCCTAAATGTAACAGTTATACATCTCATTACCTGAAATCAGAACTATCAACAAATACCCCAAATTTGTACATCTCATTCCATACATCTATTCCTAAATGATCATTCCATATCATTTGAGTACAAACGACTTTGTACCTTATAATCCATGTACAAAGTCGTTTAAATTTTTAAGTCTAACTTGAATTTTAAGGTAAATGATCAAATATTTTCTTACCCCAAATTCTTTTTGGATGGAATTTTAATTTTATTGGATGGAAGTGTATAAAATCGCCGAAAAATGATAGTACGGTGTACTAATTAAATAATTTGATAGTATGTTGTATAAAATCGTAAAAAGTCAATAGTATGATATACAAAATTGCAAAAAAAAAACTGAGACAAAAGATGCATAGGCAAACGTATAGCTGCCTTAAACGTCTGGACAGATGTGAAACATATGTTCCTTTTTTTCGTTACCTAAGTCACCTTTTATTATGTGTATTATATGAAAATACACCATAAATATTATTATTTTGATAAATTAACTTATCTACTAAATAAGTGGTGTCATTATATGTTTATATACATGTAGACTCCACCTGACCCCCTCAAAAAATACATGTGTATTATCTGAAAATACACCATAAATATTATTATTTTGATAAATTAACTTATCTACTAAATAAGTGGTGTTATTATACGTTTATATACATGTAGACTCCACATGACCCCTTAAAAAATACCCAAAAAAAAATAGAACTCCTTTCTTAATATGTAAAACCGTGTTTTATTTCCGTTTCTCTTATTTTAACAATGAAATTTTAAAGGATTCCTTGAAAAACTCTTGTTTCACGTTTATGTTTCTTACACCCTCCCCTCTTCATTTTCCTATCTTGGCAGCTATGTTTCAAACTAAAATCTTCTGATCCAATATAAGTAGATTAAAAAAACTAAATATGTACATAATATTTAAATTTATAAACAGTAAAACCACTATTGATTAATATATAGCACTGAGACCGATATCTTTTATTAATTTCAAATGTTACTCCTATCAAACAATCAATAATAACTGCTGATTTATTATAATACTTCCAAATAAAAATAACAAATAATTCGCTACGAATTTTAAATGAAACTGTTTTAAATATTTTAGTATCATTGTGCTTAAAATATACTAGCGCACCTCGCCACGATACGTGATGTAACGCGTGGATTAGTAATAACATTTTCACACAACAAATGTTTGTTCTACTGAAAAAACTCAAATTACAGTAAATTTTTTATAAAAAAAATACAAATATACTACTAATAAAAACGGAATTAATTGAATTTGATTAAAAATAAATTAAAGTATCTTACAAGTGAGTTTCAGATTATGAAGTTTAATATCAAAAATATATATATATAGAGAGAGAGATGTGAAGATGAGAATGAGTTATTCTAATCTATTTGACAGGGGTTGTTTCTTTTTTAACCGTTCATTAGTTATTTTGGTATTTTGTATTTTATCTATTTGTAATTTATGTTAATTAAAGAAGTTTTAATTAATTATTTGTTTAAAGTCCTTGTAAAGGCTCTTGACATAAAGTAATAGTATAGATAACTAATTTAGTTATAAAGTGATTATTATAAACCCAAAATATATATATTAATTCACTACGAATTTTAAGTGAAACTGTTTCAAATATTTAAATATCATAATGTTTAACGACACTTACTTAGTTACAGAGTGATTATAATAAATCAATATATGAAAAACAATAACAGTATGAATTTTAAGTGAAACTGTGACGATCCAAATTTTCGGGAGAAAATTTATGTGGTATGATGTGTTGTGCTGCGTCATTCCTACATAGCTCATAGTACCGTGTGGTATATGAGCTTAAACATTCATGTACTATTAACAATGCCTTTTAAACCCGTGCGACACAAACCGAAAATGGAACTGCACAGTTAAGCGTGATTAGGTTGTAGTAGTCACAGGATGGGTGACCCTAGAGAAATTGTACCAAAACGGATAATATTTTATTAATACACGGTGGCGGTCCGAACTATGTCCGGGTCCTTACGGAAACAGTCTCAAGTATGTAAATTTCACAATGTTTAAATCGAGACACTTATTTAGTTACTTTATATATATATATATATATACACCAGCTACACTTTATTTAGCGTTACCTTTATAAGTTACTTATAATAAATCTATGAAAAACAATAACACTATGTTTAAGTTACTTATTGATAGAACATAAAAATTGGACCCGAATATTCTATTCGGGTAATAATCAACCCACTTCATAAATGGGTATCCAACGCTTAAATGAGTCATCTTATGCCTTTTATAAGAAAATAAGGTATTACTATCAAAAGCCCAAGCCCACCTAACTAGGGACCCATATCTGAAAAACCCCCTGGGATGAAGACATTTGTCAACATCCTGGAAGGCATATTTGCCTATAAATAGCCCACTACCCCTCATAGAAATGGACCAGAAAATCTATCTAAAAAATATAGAGAGAAGTTGAGAAAAGAGAGAAACTAGTCGAGGCAGATCACGCCAAGAAATAAACCGAGCAGAGATAAAGCCGAGCACCGAATAAAAGGGGAAAAAGACCAAGAATAGAGATTAAATCATCAAGTCGAGCACAATTGTAAAACAGAGATACTAATCCGAGCAAGTGTAATAGTCCGAATAAGGATAATAATCCGAGCAATAATAAAGATCAGGAAGTGTCATTATTTACATTTGATTTACTATTATATTATTGTTGAAAAGCCTAACGCGACCGACCAAAGTTATGGCTTTATCAAATGGCGCCGTCTCCGGGAATCATCTAGTTCCCAACTAGTTTAGAATTCGAATACCAATACTCTGCCAGACGAGCGACAATGGTGACCAATGTAGAGGAAACCCATCCCGAGATAATAGAAACCAATAACCAAAACGCGCAAATTAGCCAACAAGACTTCGACGATCTATTCGCCATCCACGACAGATATGAAGCTATCCAATCCGGAAACCAACCAACAACCTCCTACGTCAACCAAGAACAACCGGTCGAACCACCCCAACATTTCATTGAAGGGATTGTCGACGAACATCCTTCGTCCTCGGAGGACGAACAAGACGTGCCCGTATTAAGGCGTGCACGAAGACGCTTACCCGGGTCCCAGGCAGGGCCGAGCTCAAGAGTCCCTTTGCCTACAGTCTCGGTCAACTCCGGTGCTCGTTTACAAACGGACGAAGCTCATCAGTTTGGCATGCCCGAGGATCATGTACTCGGACAGTTGCCCCGACTACCAACTAATCCTCCGAGGATGATTACACCACCCACGGTGGAGGTACAACATGTTGTTCCGTTAGCCGATGAAAGGAACTACGCCCAGCTACAAGCTCAGCTGGCGGCATGCATGACGGCCATGACAGCGGACGACATCGTATGGTCAGTTATCCAACCCAACAAAGACCCACGCCACGAAGTGGAAGATTCTGCCTACAGGGCCGCCCTGGAGGCAGCGAGTCGGCGACCCGATACAAGAGTGCCCCACCAAGGGGGCAATGTCCCAATAACTATCGTTCATCTGAACACTCATATGGAACGTGTCCACACAAACACGAAGGATGGTAGATATCCCGAATACAGGATCCGGGAAGGATATGGCCCACCACCACATCAGGGAGGATACCCTCCCCCCTACCAAGTCACGGATGACGCGTTCCAACAGGCTTGGAACGTATGCCAAGAAACCCCATGTACCGAACAGATCACGTGGTACCGCAATCCTATGGGGTTCGTCATCCCCGAATTCAGGCTCTATGATGGAAAGAGTTGCCCTATCGACCATCTGAGGCACTACAAGACAAAGATGGAACTGTGGAGTGATGACCATGCACTGATGTACAAATTTTTCAAAAACAGCTTGGGTCAAGAGGCTTCGTCATGGTATCACAACTTACCACGGGGCTCCATTAAAGACTGGGCAGAACTGCTAAGAGCATACTCCACCCGATACGCTGCTCATCGGAAAAAGAAGGTTAGTATCGAAACCCTTCTTAAAATGACGATGATGCCAAATGAAAGGCTCAACGATTACTGCATACGTTTTATCGACGTAGCAAACCAGATTCCACGATATGCCAATAATATAGCCATCTAGAACTTTATCAACTCCATCCCTAATGGCTATTGGGCGAGAAGGAAGTTCATAGGCAAAAACTTCCCGACCACTGATTCCCTGCTAGCTTATTGTACCCACCTCACCGATAAAAACGACGAACTGCATTTCCTCAACCGAACCCTACCAAGAAGAGAGTCGGTCCGCGAGGCACAGGTGGGTCGCAAAAGAGTTAGGAATAACCAGGGAGAAGCATTCCAACCGACCAGAAAGGGCAAAGATCCCGAGGTCCATAGCAGGGTAGAGCGACCACGAGCACTAGAGCCCAAACCGCTCCAGATCGCGTACCCAACAGCGACCAACGAACATAAACCGCTCCAGCTCACCTACCCGATGCCACCCAAGCCGTTTCAACAAGGTCGGCCCCAAGAGAGGGAACACCGAAACACTTTCGGACCGGTCGAGCTGCGATACACTTTCAACCTATCTGCTGAAGATATCCTCAAGGATATATGCAGGGAAAGTTGGTATTCCCGACCACAACCGATCATTTCTCCCCCCAATCAGAGAGATTCCAAGCTCTTCTGTGCATATCACGAGGATCACGGCCATCTCACTGAGCATTGCCGTAACCTGCGATGGAGAATGAACCAGTGGGGCGATGCAGGATACCTAGCCAAGTACATCAAAGGAGCTGGGAATAAAGGCAAACAATTGGCCATCGAGGGATCCGACAACCGGCAAGGCAAAACGATCAACGTCGTTCATATGTCACGACCCAAGGGCCCAGGCGGGGAACGATCGCGACAACGGCAGCTGGCCCACTTTGGCCAAGTAGCCAAGGCATCACAGGCGTCAACCTCTAAACGACAATGCACACCACGACGACATCCGCCCATTTCTTTCTCGGATCTTGACGAAGAAGGGGTGATTTACCCCCACGGAGACGCCATTAACCTCCGTGTTCAAATCGGCCTAGACACGGTCAGCAGGGTACTTGTCGACCAAGGAGCCTCTTGTGATATCATGTACAGGGAGCTCTTCGACAAGATGGAACTCAAGCTGCAAGATCTACAGCCAACCGATGTCACACTGATCGGATTCATCTCCGAAACGACTAAACCGTTGGGTAGGATCGTCCTCAGTGTCACAACCGGGTCCGTGTCGGTTCCCGTGGAGTTCTTAGTGGTCAACGACCACTCCGGTCACAACGCAATATTAGGCCGACCTTGGTTACATGCCATGAAGGCCATACCCTCGACCTATCACCAAAAGGTCAAATACCCAAATGATAGGGGAGAGATCGAGACAACCAGAGGATGTCAAGAAGATTCAAGACGCTGCGAAGACATCACCGCGACTCTCCAAAAACAACGAAGCATTGCGGAACAACCCACTAGCACAAAGAAGCTGATCAACCAAATATCCAAAACCGAAAGGGTGGTCGAAGAACAAGTAGGAGAGACACTTAGGAAGGTGTATATTCCTGATATGGACGAGGAGAACTACTTCCTCCTCGGAGATAACCTTCCAAAACAGGAATCCGAGGAGTTGAAAGCATTCCTTCTCAACAACATTGATAAATTCGCCTGGAGCCCTAAAGACATGCCGGGCCTAGACCCCAGTACAGCATGCCACCACCTAAGTGTGAACGCCGAGTACAAGCCAATAACACAGAGGAGCAGGAAAGTCTCTGTACAGCACAGAGCAGCTATAATCGCTGAAGTACAAAAGCTATTGGAGGCTGGAGCCATAAGGGAGGTTTACTATCCAAAATGGTTGTCCAACCCGGTCGTCGTCCCTAAGAAGAACGGGAAGGAGAGAGTCTGTATAGACTTTACCAATCTCAACAAAGCCTGTCCGAGGGACCACTTTCCCCTTCCAAGGATTGATCAACTGGTGGACGCAACTGCGGGAGCAGAACGGATGACCATCCTTGACGCGTACTCAGGATACCATCAAATTCCCCTCGCCCGCGAAGATCAAGAAAAGACTTCGTTTATATCGCCTTTGGGAAATTATTGCTATACGGTAATGTCGTTCGGTCTACGCAATGCGGGGGCAACATACCAAAGGATGATAACAAGGGTATGTCGAGATCATATAGGGAAAACACTGGAGGTATACATTGACGACATGGTCGTCAAGAGCGAAAAGGCCACATCCCACCTCCAAGACATTAAAGACGTCTTCCAAACGTTGGGAGAGCACAAACTAAAGCTCAACGCAAGCAAGTGTGCATTTGGCATCAGCAAAGGGAAATTCTTGGGGCATATGGTTAGCCGACGAGGAATAGAGGCTAATCCCGATCAAATAACGGCTCTACGGAACCTAGCAGCGCCTAAGAATAAGAAACAGGTACAAGAGCTCACGGGAATGATGGCCGCGTTGAGCAGGTTCATTAGCCGATCCGCAGACAAGGGACGGCCATTTTTTGAATCACTCAAGAATGATAGAAAATTCGTCTGGGACCCGGAATGTGAAGCTTCATTCAACAATCTCAAACAGTACTTGAGGACACTGCCACTGCTGGTAAGGCCGAACAAAGGAGACGTTCTGGCATGCTACCTAGCAGTTTCCACTACAGCTGTGAGCGCAGTTATCCTAAGAGAAGAAGGTCGCGAACAATTTCCGATCTACTTCGTCAGCAAGACTCTGGTCGAAGCTGAAACACGTTATCTACCCTTGGAAAAGCTGTGTCTGGCATTGGTCGTCGCAACCAGAAAGTTGCCACACTATTTCATAGCTCATCAGGTCCGGGTATACACAAAATTTCATATCAAAGAGTCACTTCGACGGACGGACATTAGCGGCCAAGTTGCCGCCTGGGGGGTCGAACTATCCCAATTTCATATCGAGTTCGCACCCCGTCATGCCATAAAGGGACAAGTCCTGGCCGATTTTGTCACAGAATTCACCGAAGGCTATGATGAGCCTTTGGCGCTCTCTCCACAATCACACTGGCAGATACATGTCGACGGATCAGCCACCAAGGACGGATCAGGAGCAGGGATCGTCCTAAAGTCTAGAGAGGGAGCAATCATCGAAAAAAGCATAAAACTGGGCTTCCGAGCTACCAACAATGAGGCAGAATACGAGGCCATGATAAACGGCATGCTCATTGCCCGGTCCCTCGGATGCTCCCACTTAATTACAAGCTCAGACTCCATGCTCATCGTCAATCAAGCCATCGGCGAGTACCAAGCTAAAGATGACAGAATGATCCTCTACCAAGAGAAAGTCCAAAGCTTGATGGCAACCTTCGAACAGTGCGAGTTAATAAGAATCAATCGCACCGAAAATGCACATGCTGACGCCTTGGCCACCCTAGCCTCGACATTAACATTGACCGACACCCGGTCGATCACAGTGGAACTACTGCCGACCCCGAGCATAATTAAAAGGGTAGACCGGGTGACATCAATACAGTACGAACTAGGTTGGATGGAGGACATGACTCGTTATCTGCGAAATGGAACGCTTCCGGCCGACAAGATAAAAGCGCTGAAAATTACAAGAAAAGCTCCTCGCTTCTGGCTATCCGAGGACGATAAACTATACAAATCCAGTTACCGGGGACCCCATCTACTGTGCGTCCCGACCGAGCTACAACTGCCGGTCTTGGAGGAAATCCACGAAGGATCTTGCGGAGCACACATCAAAGGGCGATCCCTTGCAAACAAGGCAGTGATCCAAGGATATTGGTGGCCCTATATCAAGCGAGACGCCGATGCATACGTCCAACGTTGTGACAAGTGCCAACGATTCGCCAAGATACCACGGCTCCCATCATCTATGATGACCCCGGTATCGGCACCATGGCCGTTCGCTCAATGGGTAATTGATTTATTCGGTAAACTCCCAAGGGCACCTGGGAGTGTGGAATATCTGATCGTCGCGACGGATTATTTCACCAAATGGGTCGAAGCTAAACCCCTCAGAGAAATCAAAGCCAGCAACGTCAAACAATTCATTTGGAAATACATCATTACTAGGTTCGGTATACCGTACGCTATCGTCGCCGACAACGGAACCCAGTTCAAAGATGCCAATTTACAGCTGTGGTACGAGGAACTAGGTATCTGAAAATTCTATTCGACGCCGACATATCCACAAGGAAACGGGCAAGCCGAAGTGTCAAACCGAACAATATTGGACGACATCAAGACCACCCTTGAACAAGCAAAGGGGAGGTGGACCGAGCGGCTACTCAACGTTTTATGGTCGTGCCGAACTACACCAAAGACGGGCACCAAGGAAACCCCGTTTAGCTTAGCATATGGAGTCGAGGCCATCATACCGACAGAAATCGGGCTACCCACGCTCCGAACGACTTTAGTCGAGCAAGGAAACAATGAACAAAGAATGAGAGAAGAGCTAGACATGATAGACGAGAAACGAGAGATAGCAGCCCTTACCCTAGCCAAATACCAACAAAGCGTGAAGCAAATTTATGACAAGAGAGTAAAAGGATCCAAAGAATTCATGGTAGGAGAACTGGTGCTGCGACGAGTGACGGTCTATACCCGCAATGAAATACATGGCAAACTAAGCCCTACCTGGGAAGGCCCATACGAAATCGTCAAGCAAACGAGTCCAGTCTCTTACAAAATCAAAAGCGTACTGTTCGCCAATAGCCGAGGGGAAAAGAATTCTTGGAATGTGGCTAACCTAAAGAAGTACTACGTATAGGCAATCTTCCGAGTACAGGTTCCACCTTACCCCTCCTGCTTAATGACATTATCTTTCGTCTTTTTGAATGAATAAAATATATTATCATGATGTCTAGCGAAGGCAAATGAAAATTCTCAACATGGCCGAAGTGCCTAGAAATACTATGAAATTCCGTAAATGGCGTGTTTTCAAAGGAACGTCTAGGAATACTATGAAAATTCCCAATATGGCCGAAGTGCCTAGGAATACTATGAAATTCCGTAAATGGCGTGTTTTCAAAGGAACGTCTAGGAATACTATGAAAATTCTCAACATGGTCGAAGTGCCTAGAAATACTATGAAATTCCGTAAATGGCGTGTTTTCAAAGGAACGTCTAGGAATACTATGAAAATTCCCAACATGGCCGAAGTGCCTAGGAATACTATGAAATTCCGTAAATGGCGTGTTTTCAAAGGAACGTCTAGGAATACTATGAAAATTCTCAACATGGCCGAAGTGCCTAGAAATACTATGAAATTCCGTAAATGGCGTGTTTTCAAAGGAACGTCTAGGAATACTATGAAAATTCCCAACATGGCCGAAGTGCCTAGGAATACTATGAAATTCCGTAAATGGCGTGTTTTCAAAGGAACGTCTAGGAATACTATGAAAATTCCCAACATGGCCGAAGTGCCTAGGAATACTATGAAATTCCGTAAATGGCGTGTTTTCAAAGGAACGTCTAGGAATACTATGAAAATTCCCAACATGGCCGAAGTGCCTAGGAATACTATGAAATTCCGTAAATGGCGTGTTTTCAAAGGAATGTCTAGGAATACTATGAAAATTCCCAACATGGCCGAAGTGCCTAGGAATACTATGAAATTCCGTAAATGGCGTGTTTTCAAATGAACGTCTAGGAATACTATGAAAATTCCCAACATGGCCGAAGTGCCTAGGAATACTATGAAATTCCGTAAATGGCGTGTTTTCAAAGGTACGTCTAGGAATACTATGAAAATTCCCAGCATGGCCGAAGTGCCTAGGAATACTATGAAACTCCGTAAATGGCGTGTTTTCAAAGGAACGTCTAGGAATACTATGAAAATTCCCAGCATGGCCGAAGTGCCTAGGAATACTTTGAAACTCCGTAAATGGCGTGTTTTCAAAGGAACGCCTAGGGATACTATGAAATTCATATGCAGGTACAATGCAAGAAATAATTCAAGTCCACATTATGGCGGCGATACAATACAAAATGGCTAACACAATGAAGGAGAATCAAACTAAACAGTGAAATATCAACAAGAAGCATATCCAAAACAGGAATAACGAAATGACAAATGCATCAGCAAGGAAAAATCGATCCAATCAATCAAATAGCAATACGACAATGGAAAGGTACAAAACAGGAATAACGAAATGACAAATAAATCAGCAAGGAAAAATCGATCCAATCAATCAAATAGCAATACGACAATGGAAAGGTACAAAACAGGAATAAGGAAATAACACAAATAGTCCTCGCCCGCATTACGGAGGCAACAAGAAGATCATCGACACTAAAGAAACTCATTTAAGAAGAGCTACTACAGGAGGAGCACGACGGTAATTGACCGAGCTCAATCTCTTCGTCATCCGTCGTCGTATCCCCATCGGACTCATCACCATCAAAACGCTCCTCAGAAATAAGGGCATCAAAATTGGTCGTATGAGCTCCAACGCAAGTCAGCGTCTGAAGCCGCGCGTTGAACTCGGCTTCTTTAGCGAGCTCGTGAGCATCCGAGGCCGCTTTACGGCGATCATCGTCGAAGGGGAGATTACGGCGAGCTTCGATCATAGCCGCGGAAGCATCGTATCTGGTTCGGGACAAATGGAAATACTTCACCAACACGTTGGCTTTGGTTACCAACAGCTTTAATTTGCCGAAGTATTTGCCTTTTCACGCCAATATCGATCCAAACGAAGCTCCTGAACCTCAACAACATGCTCGGCACGACGAACGTATTCACGAAAAGAGGCCGCCTGAGTTTTCAGCTTGGTCCGAAGTCGAGCACATTGGTCGGTCAACTTGACATTTTTGCCCATCAAAACGATGTAAGGCCACTTGTCAGGCACCTCGCTAGCCGCACCAGATGAGACCTCGTCCCGGGCAGCACCAGTAGGCCCTAACCCCGGGCTAACTAGGCATGGAGAACCAGCCTGGTGCGACGTAGTAGCGCGTGCCTATAAAAACAAAACAAAAAAATGGGGAAGAACGAGACGAGATGAATATACAACCGCAAGAAACGAAAAGACGAAAATAGAAAAAACGAATATTTCCATACAAGCTACAAATAAAACGACAAAACAAGCTACTCGATTATCAATCCGATAACCCCTCAACGGATGCCGAGGTCTCTACTACATCGGCGAAATGAATATCTTGCAATGAAGCAATTTGCGTCCCCAAGCGCTCACGAACAACCGCATCGATTCGGTTCAAGGCAGCAGTGGTCTCGGTTACCCCGGCCGTCGCATCAACCATGCGCTCGGCCCGGGAAACACCACTCATCCCTTTTACATGCTCTAGCACCTCTAAAGCGCGAACTCGGGCCCAATACGCTTTGGCAAAGGATAGCAGCAGGTCCGCGTCCTCGAAAACGGCCCCTAGGACCAAGTTCAAGCTCGTCACACGACCTCGGGCTTCATCACGGGAACGTCGTAAGGCACCAAGAAGTTCCTTCGCTTTACCCTTATTCGCCGTATAGTGGGCAGTCTTTTTGCTGAATTTCTCTCCCAAATCACGTAACCGAATCGACACGTTTGAAATATGAACATTCAGATCCTCGATTTCCTGACGAGCACAAGCCAATTTTGCGGTAAGGGACGCCTTAGATCTTTCCAAATCTTCTATAACGTCACCTACACTACGACTAGGCGAGGTCCAGACCACCATAGCAAGGGGGTTATTTGGTACATGACAATATTTTGTTTTCACATCCTTCAAAAGACGACCCTCAAAAGAAAGTAATCCGAGAAGGCCCAACAGAAAGAAAAAACAGCATTTATATTATCACTTTCCCAAAAGAATATGTTTCTAGATACAAAAGAGACCCACAATTCTACTACCAAAAGACTACACAAAAACAACAAAAATATATGTATACTGTCAGAAAAATGGTCAAGGTTCCACCTGAGGAGATGCGGGTGGGGGAGTAACGGTAGCATCAGGTCGAGGAGTGGACGTGGCCGACGTAAAATGAGGACGGAGCGCTGTTAAAATTGTCTGCCCCGGTAGCCGGGGAAGCTCCTCTTCACGAAGATTCGCCCAGTCTAAGGGTTTCGGCGGTGCACCCTGCGGACAGGGATACACCAACTCCGACCACGCCCTATCCGACACAGGAACATTCGCGAAATTGAGTGCCCGCACATGAGCGCAATAGACGGAGAAATTGGCCATCATTGCTAACCTTGTTCGCTCCTCCGCATGTGCCGTTTTCAGAGAGGCCACCTTAGCCTTTTCGGTTTCCAAGTCCTCCGCTAGCAACAAATTCTCCTCCTCTAGTTGGTCATACTTAACGACCAGGTTCTCTTTTTCAGCCTTCAACTTATCGACCTCCTCGGTCACGCGCAGAAAGTCCACAGACAGCTTGTCATAATTATCGCCCGAGGTTTTATTCTCGGCGACTAGTTTCTCTTTCTCGGCCTCGAAAGCCGCAATCATATCATTTATCTTCTGATTGTTCTCCTCGACTATGGCCTTCTTCTCGGCCACCAGCTTCTCTTTATCAGCCCCTAGAGCTCCCAGCTGATCCCATAACGCCACGGTACTCAAGGCAATCTGCGCTTCAAAACATCAGATTCCAAACAAAATACGAGTACCAAACCTATATAACAAAATACGAGCATCATGGTATATATTACAAAATACGCGCCCAACATACCCGCAGCGCATCCGCGTGGGCCTGCTCTATAACCGACATTGTAGGCAGAGCAGCTATCTTTTCTGCATCCTTGAAAGCAAGGGGTTTCAGAGCAGTATACCCCATCTTTAAGGTTCGAGGTTGCTCCAACAGCTCACCTCTGCACCGATCAATGTAACGGGTCATTGCAACCCCGTCCACCAACACCTTCTCGGGTCCGTCGAGAGCCTCCTCCTCGACACCCGTCATAACATCCATGGCACTCTCCTTGCCAGCCTACACTTCCACCCCCACGTCCTCCTCCAAATGATCAATCTCAGGGGCCATATGCTCGATCTCTTCCTCCGTACGGATGGGCGAGCAAACGGGCAGATCTATCGGATCCTCACTAGGGATAGGCGAGATGACAGGCAAGGTCATCGTACCCTCTCCCATGTTAGTCAAGAGGTTCATATGATCGAATACGTCGTCGATCGACCCCTGAAACACAATAATACCCATGGACCGGGCAAGAGCGAGGGTAACCAATGGAGAAGTCAGTAGCTGAAACAAGATAATTAATAAAGCAAAGCACTAGAGAACAAAACGACAACAATCAAAAGACAAGAAAATCAAAATACATATACACATACATCGCCCGGCGCAGAGGCATCCTCGGTGGTATCCCCTTGGGAAGCAGCAAACACCCCCTCGCCCGAGCCAACGTTAGCATCCTCCTCGGTAACCGATGTATCGGTTCCCCTAGCCCTCTTCGTTGTTCCAATGACAGGGTCAGATGCACGACGCTTAGAACGAATGGTCTTTTTCCCTAGCCGAGCAGCACTTCGAGCCCGGACCACTTTCAAGAATTCCTCCTCAGGCTCTTTGGGGATCTCGGGTGCGGGATTCCCCTTGGTCACCGACCCCATAGGGTACCCGAGCAGCATGGGAGCAGTACGACTCGCAGGATCCGGCGTCGGTCCAGGCCCCCACCATTTCCAAAGAGCTAACAGAGCCTCTACATTGGGAGCGCCGAGGTCTGGCATAGTGGGAGCATTGGTAGCCGGTCCAGGAATCTGGTGTCCCGGACAACCCCATTCACCGGAAGCTATAACAATACCAAGATTGCGCTCTTTGTTGGTATCCGGCAAACCGATAACGAGCCGGCAAAAGGCACGCAGAGTCTTTAGATATGAGCTGCGACGCTCAAAGCTCAAACTATAGACTCCGAAGACGTCCTTCAGTTCAATCGGTATTCCGGACAACTCCGATAACCTTTGGATACCATTCAGAGTACGGTAACCATTTAGGGCCAGTTGGGCTAGAGCAATCTGGACGGCCTCAAAGAACGAAGCCACCCAGTTTGTAAAAGGAAGTAGAAGACCCCAGTAAAGAATGCCGAAGAGCGCACAGCTACCTCGCCGGCAGGAACAAATCCCAGCACCTCCTCGTCAGAAATAGGAAGCCGAATGTGTATGTTGTCGGGTATTCCGGCAAGCTCCTTAAAATCCTTTTCTACGAATGTGCCAACTTGGGCCACACTTTGGGTCAGAATTTCCTATCCAAACATCATCAAAAGTCCATCAATATGCTAACCAAATACACAAACAAGAACCACATCAATATAACGAGCGCCACCACCCCCCCCCCCCTCACATTAACCAGATACATAAGACTCATCAAACATATATAGACAACCTGAACCATATACCAACGCCACATCTATGACCACAACGACAAATCAAATACAACCCCTGACACAAAAAAAAAAGAAGGGGGGGGGGGGGGAGAACGAAAAATCACTTACAGTAATCATTATGAGCAAACAAGCGAGAACAGCAGCAAGTCTTTCAACAATACCACGAAACCCTAGATCAAGCGACCGAACGCTTTTCCTTTTTGGCGGGAAGAATATACTTTAGAGAGAGAGACAGATATTTTCTTCAGCGAATTTTGTGATAAAAACAAAAGGGATTACTTGGCACAGTAAAAAGGAGTGGAGTCACAAAAAGAATAAAATAATAACCGTCCTTTCGTGTGACAGAGGTTTACCTTTTTTCCAACCATACAAAAGTCAACAACCGCTGCTATTTTTGACATATAAACGCTCCAGATTTTGCCACGTCAGAGCATATCCCACTACCTAAGGCAGTTCACATCATTACACCTAAATAAACGGCCAGTGGACCCTACCACGAAAAGCTTCCCACATACGCTACCAATATTATCATACCGAGAATGTCCCCTGATAAAGCTCCTCGACTCCCAACCTTTTCTTACACAAAGGGCCTACCGAACAAGGTGGACGAAGACCGTTTCTAGCTTGACGGCATGACGCATCAAGTCTAACAACGCTCTCCGGGGGGATAACCGGGCACATTGTTCGGTGTATACTGAGAAACATCAAATAAAATAGAATAGACAGAATCAAGTGCAAGACAAAGTTTTATTCTTCCACAAAGGGGGAAAACACAAACAATACAACAGAAAAAGAAAATTTTTACAAGAAAATACACCCCATCATACTTTTTCGAACTACCCCCCATATCAACATCCTTCTTCACCAAAAGTTCCTCCAGACGCTCTTTTTCCCTAACCAACCGAGAAATCGCCATCTCAGCCTGTTTCAAGGCGTAAGACTGAGACTCGCATTTTTGCTCGGCCTTGAAACGAGCAGTGCCCTCCTCGTCCCAATATTGTTTAAACCTCCTCACTTCAGTCCGAGCACACATGAGATCATGTTTCAGCCATGACATCTCAATTTCTTTTAGTTGAAGAGGAGTCAAATCCTCCTCCCCAAAACCAGGGGGACGAGGTAGCAAAAAAGTAGGCTCCTCTTCCATAAGGGCTTTCTTTTTGGAGGCAGACCTAGTGATGGGAGCCATCTCAAACAAAAGCAAGTTAGAAGAAACAAATTATAAAACAAGAGAGAGGAGAATGGATAATGAAGTACAGACAATAGGGAGCATTTATAAAGAATCAAAGGGCATGAAGTACGAGGCGTCACAACGGTTCATAAGACAAAGGCATGAGATACGAAAAGATACATCTGATTCTAATACAAAAGAAAAAATATATACATCAGATAACCAGCCCAATCCAAATAAGGATCAATAGGTGGAAAAACCGAACTACCAGACCGGGAGAAAGCTACCCGAGCAGAGCTGTCAAACCGAGCTTGGTAAGAGTCATTCATGACTACCAAGCACTCATTCTCCCTGGAGGGTTCGGTGTTCGTCCTAGTAAGGACACGGACGCGCTCCTCAAGCCGAGGTTGAGCATTGAATAGAGAAAAGTTAGTGTTGTTATCTGACAAATACTTGGGAGCATGCATGTTTCCTGACAATACTCGGGAGCATGCACCTATGATTGACAACGTGAGGGATAGGTCTACAGTCCAGCAAGAAATAAAGGTACAAGATACTCAAAAGAAATCTATTACATCCGAAAAGGAGATCTATTACATCCGACAAGAAAATCTGTTACATCCGAGATAAAGATCTATTACATCCGAGAAGAGCTAGTACAGAAGATCAGGCAAAGAAGATCAACTATATCAGCAGGCCGAGTGAGCAGGAGGCGCCAAAAGAAAAACATAAGAAACAAGAAAAAGAGGAAAAGAAGAAGAGTGCAAGAAAAGAAGAAGTGATAAGAAAGAAGAGTCAAAAAGAAAAATGACAAAAATCCTAGATGTAACACAAAACCCTTAGGATCACAGGGTTGATTGTTACATCATAGTGGTGCAAAAAAGAAGAAAAAGAAAAAAGAGTGATGGGAGAGAAGATGAAGAAAAAGAAAGAGGAGGCGCAGAAGAAAAAGAAAAACAGATAAGAAGAAGATAAAGAAATGAAGGAAACAGACAAATAAAAAGGAATTCAATGAAACAAAAAAGAAAGGGAAAAAGAAAAGAATGAAAAGTAGAGAGAACATAGTATAAAAAAAAAAGAGAAACAAAAAAGGAAGAGGAAGAAATAAGGGAAACTGAGAAATGAAAAGAAGAAAAAGAAAGAGATGGGAAAAGATGGGGAAAAGAAGAGAAAAATAAAAAAATAAAAAGAAAAAAGGTTAGGGGGAAGTCGATCGATATCGATGAGAGGGCCCGGCAGAGACATCCCTGTCCCTCAGTGTCGGGTTCCCCCTTAGCATCTCATTCTCTTCAACTAGAGCCTGACGAGCACGTCGGCAATAAGCCAGTTCGGATCTTAGCCACGTTAATTCCCGAACCATCTCGGTATGGTGATAACGCATCACCTTCAATTCCTCCTCGGCATCCCTCAACAGCCGTTGTACATGGCTATAGGAGGCTTCAAAAGCCTCCACTTGCAAAGCTAATGCTGATTGGGTGAAAGGACCAGACATCTTAGGGAAATTATAAGATGAGGGTCTGTATATGGGGGAAAATAATATGATGAGGATTGTGGATGTAACCATGCTGTAAGCAGGTATTTATAGATCAATTAGATGAGGGCTGGTATTGAGAGTCGCAACCGTTCGCCAATGGGTACTAAGAAGCGACGACAATTAAAAGATGCGTCTGTTCAAGAAAAAACGTTTGGATTCCCAAAAGGTTCTAAAAAAGCGTGAGTAATTAAAAGCCACTTGTTCACAAAACGCTTGGATTCTTACCAATATTTAAAGGGGGTAAGTAATAATGGCATCGAAACACGCATCATTTTTGGGAAAAGGCAGCAGTTCAAATAAATATCTAAGATCTTTTGCACAAGGCTCAAGAAATCCTATTGGTCCCCAGATATAAAGAACAAGAAGGTCCAATGGATAAGGTCAAACGCAAGGCCCAAGAAAAAGCATTAATGAGGCCACAAGCATGCGCAGTCAAAAGAAATTGCATTGGGAAAGTAATTCAGATATAAACAAGAGAAAGAAGTCTTTATTGATTGATTGATGTTTCGTTACAGAAGAAGCAGTAAAAGGAAATACAATAAAAACAATAAAATCATTTCGTAGAAGGGCCCGCTTCGTCATTCGGCTTCCCCTTCGACCGAGCATACACTTCCTTAAGGGCCAGTTTGTACGCCCTCTTGGAAGCAAGTTGCCTGTCTCTGGAGGCCTCGAGCTCTTTGATCCGAGCACGAGCGCGAATACTGTCGAGCAAAGACCTCTGGTGCTCTTTCTCCATGGCGTCCAATCGCTCGTCTAGTTCGGCGGCCCGACGAGCTTCCACCGACAGCCGGGCAACCCTCTTCTCGAGATAACGCACCTTCTGAACTTCCTCTTCAAGACGAGCAACATATTCAGGAAGGTTGTCACCATAATTTTCAAGAGGAAAAGCCATTTGTTCGTTAATAAAGAATGAATTGCATAAAGAATACAGGGACAGTCCCCTTTTATAGGAAGAAAAGAAGGAGTAGATCAAAGGTCATCTCGAAGAAATACAACCTCTTGAACTTCCCAAGAGCATTTACGGCAAGTTAACCACAGTTCCAAATCCAATTAAAGTCATCCAAAAAGATATCAAGAAGATGAACAGACAAGAACAAGGATAGGGAAATATTTTATTCAAAAACTTCGATTACAACTAAGGAGAAGACTCCCCATTCAAAAGAAATTACAACAGAAATCACGAAAGACTAATTATCTCGAGGAAGAGCCTTCTTCATCGTCATCCGAACTCGGTTTAGACCGAGCATGCAACTCCTTGAAGGCGAGCTTATAGGCCCTTTTTGCTGCCTTCTGCTTGGCCAGATTAGCCTCGAGCCTCTTTATATGCTCGTAAGCCCAATCCCGATCGGCCATCGTCACATGATGATCAGAATCCATGTCAGACAACCTTTTCTTGTAATTTGAAACCCTGTCCACGAGTTTCTTATTCGCGGTACGAGATTTCTTGATCTCCATTTCTAAATAAGAAATATAATTAAAGGAGCTCTCACCAGTAGAACCAGAGGAAGCCATTACGTCACGAGCAAAGTAGTAGTAAAATGCCTAATTATGGAGGGGGCACACCCCTTTTATAGGAGTTTTCCTCGAAGAAAGATACTAGGATAGGAAACATTAAATGGGCCCCCTATGGAACCGTCATGAGACTGTTGCGTTTCTCGATGAAGTATTGGGAACGACAAGACTGAAGTAATATCCTCGACAGACCGAACATGACTCCCTCGACATGGAAACCACGCCGAGGAAGTCAGGGAGCACTTGATAGAACATAAAAATTGGACCCGAATATTCTATTCGGGTAATAATCAACCCACTTCATAAATGGGTATCCAACGCTTAAATGGGTCATCTTATGCCTTTTATAAGAAAATAAGGTATTACTATCAAAAGCCCAAGCCCACCTAACTAGGGACCCATATCTGAAAAACCCCCTGGGATGAAGACATTTGTCAACATCCTGGAAGGCATATTTGCCTATAAATAGCCCACTACCCCTCCTAGAAATGGACCAGAAAATCTATCCAAAAAATATAGAGAGAAGTTGAGAAAAGAGAGAAACTAGTCGAGGCATATCACGCCAAGAAATAAACCGAGCAGAGATAAAGCCGAGCACCGAATAAAAGGGGAAAAAGACCAAGAATAGAGATTAAATCGTCAAGTCGAGCACAATTGTAAAAGAGATACTAATCCGAGCAAGTGTAATAGTCCGAATAAGGATAATAATCCGAGCAATAATAAAGATCAGGAAGTGTCATTATTTACATTTGATTTACTATTATATTATTGTTGAAAAGCCTAACGCGACCGAACAAAGTTATGGCTTTATCACTTATATACTTCATTCGTTGTTATTTAATTGTTCATTACGAAACTACGTGGAATGAATTTTTTTAAAAGTTGATCATAGAGTTCAAATGTTAAATTTTATGATTAGATTTTAAAATAATTTATTTCGATAATTTTGATATAAGTTATATGCCGATTAAAATTGTATATAGTTTTACTGAACAATTAAATGATAATTAAGTTAGTATAATAAAACAAAATAAACAAAAATAGTAAACATTAATTAACTAGGACTCAGATCCGAACAATCCTCCCTCCAAAACTCATTCCCCACCACTCATAACCTTCTCTTCTCAAATCCCTCCCTCCAAAAACAAAAATGAAACAACAACCCATCCACACCACCACCGCAAATGACGTCATCTCCGCCGCATCACCACCACCGTATCCTACGTGGCATCACCGTCTCTCTATTCCTCTCTCTCCTAGCCCTCTATTTCCTATACTCCCTCGTATATTCCCCCACTATCTGCCCCCACTCTCTCTCATCCACCACTACTAACCTCTCCGACTCTGTATCCATATCTTTATCCGCCGATAACTTTTCATCTCAGCCGTTGGATCGTGAGAATCGTGTGGTCAGGAGAGGTGATTTGGAGGCGAGGCATGTTGTGTTTGCTATCGCTGCTTATTCTAAGCTTTGGATTAAACGAAAGGTGTTCGGTTCTTCTTTTCTTCCTTTTATAGGGACTCTTTCTGACATTATTGTAAAATCAGGGGGTTAATTGCAGTTTTTGTAATTTCTTCCCCCATGTTACCGGATATAACTAATTTAGTAGTACATTTTGTGCTAACAAGGGGTATAACTAAAAAACATTTATGGGAAAAAAAATACCAATTTTAACAATTGAAGTACCAAACTACGAAATTTGTTTCAATTGAGGAGCTACCGTTAAACAAAATGATAAAATTGCACTCACATTCACTTGCCTATCACATGTGAGTTTAATTCTATCAGCATTTGTCAAAAATAGATCCCAAATGTGAGATATAGTGACTGCAATTTCGTCGATTTATGTTGTTAGTCCCTTAATTGGACGAAATTTCATAGTTTGATACCTCAATTGTTAAGATTGGTATTCTAGTACCTAAATCGTTAACTACTGGTATTACGGTACACTAAACGTATTTTCTCCCATTATTTATGTAACTCAGTCATAATACTAGTTACAAATTGTAATTATGTATATTATACTGCAAGCAAACAAGTTTTGCTACTAGTTCCTATCTCATTGTCCTCTTTCTGGCACTATTGTAAGTTCAAGGGGTTAATTGCAGTATTTGTAAATTGTTCGGGTTTGTTTGTTTGTGATATAAGAAGGGGTATAGTATTAATAATATTGTTACCGTATATTTTGTCCTAATAAGAGCTATAACTAATGACACCTATATAATGTTATTATTTATATCACTCATGATACTACGTGCAATTTGGACCGGCTCATATGACTAAATCGCCGGAAATAAGTTTACACTTATGGCCTCACATTTAAAGTAAAAAATTGATTTTGTTTGAAATTTTTGACGTTTTGATGTTTTTTAGTTGAAATTTGAAGTGAAATAGTTCTAAAATACTTAAGAAGCACAGTTCTAGAGCGTGACAATTATTTAGCTATGGGGTAATTATAATAAAACATCAAATTTTTTTTTTGTCCTCTATCTGGCACTATTGTAAACTCAGGGAGTTAATTGCAGTTTCTATAAACTTAAACAAATCTTCTGATTTGTTTCCATTTTATACATGGAACTACTACGTGATTACTCATTAGTGATTGTTTAGGGGACTTGTAACTTGTAAGTAGATATGTGCCGAGTAAGTTTATTGCAAATGGTGCGACTATATGGGACTGTTTGGCAACTGCTTGCTTTTTTAGCTAAAATATATTATGAAATTTGTCTAAAATATCTTTTAATCATAAACATACAGAATAAGTTGTAAAATAGCCAATGGAGGTACGGAATGGGCTCAAAAAAGTAGGTGAAGAGGATCCGGACTCTTAGTTTACGCAAGTCAATTATATCTGATTAAAATATTATATGTAACTAGATATATAACGATTACTTAGGTATACTTAGTACATGAGTAACTTTTTTCAAGAAAGATCAAACGTATATTTCAAGTAAGAACTCAGCGTGGTACTTTTTTGCTATTTCCCCATTAGTTGCCATTACATTTCTTGGTGATTTGGTACTCTTTTCTTTTAGCAATACAGGCCAACTCAAATCAGTTCGTCATCTGATGTCCGTGTTCTACATAGAACTATGGGAAGTGAATTCTAAGTGATTTTGGACACTTTTCCTTTGCAGTACAAAAGAATTAAATTAGTATATCACCTGATTTCTATTGTCCATGCAGAAAAATGAGATTTTTTTATTTAAGCACAAAAAACACAGAACTATGAGATGACCTTGTTTTAGGCTGTGATCAACATACTCAATTTCAGTTCATTTTTGTATTTTCTCTTTGATAACATGCATGAGCTGTTGTAACTTTTAAGTTTTCTTTTTCTTTTTTTACTAAGTAACACTGCAATTAGTTGACCCGCATATATGTTTGTTTGTTTTTGGTTTTATGTCTGGAAATTGTAGTTATAAGGTGATGTATATGATATGGCCAGCTGATTTTCCGTTACGGTGAAATAGACCCTCAGGCTTTATAAGTTAGTAAATTACTAAAAACTCCATGCAACTTGGTTCAAAATTTAAAATTTTGATTAGATGGTTCTTCTGCCCACCATAATAATAAAAAAATTGTATACGTATAGAAGGATGTAGATTTGGATCGAAATACGTATTTGCACTTTTTTTTTCATGCGATTCAAAGTAATTCCGGAAAAAATTCAATGTGTAGATTCCAGCCCTCTTTCGTTTTTTAATATCATACATAGCCTCATAAAGAGGATTCAAGAAAATTTCTTTTCTGGAAAAGTAATTAGTGCCCATACTGGGCTACTCGTCTTCGTTATCAATCTTGTGGACAACTTGATACCTAAAATGGAGGTGCTTATAATACCATTAGTAATTAGCTTCATTTTCATGCCTTCAATTTTTTTGTTCTCCAATATGGAAACTTGCAGAACAAGTCCTATGAACGTTTTTGTCTAAAAAACTTGAATTTATTTACTAACTTTTGACTAATCGTACTCCTTTTTTTTTCTGCCAAAGGAGTACCTTAAACAATGGTGGAGACCAAACGAGACTAGGGGAGTTGTGTGGCTAGACCAAAACGTGACAACTCACCCCAGCGAATTACCAGACTTACCGGAGATTCGAATCTCTGAAGACACTGCCAGGTTCAAGTACACCAACCGCCAGGTATTCACCTTATAAGTATGAGTCCAGATCTTCTACCCCTCACTTGTGCCCAATTTTATGCCCCCTTTTCTATTTTCGCTCAAATATGAATTTTCCATCTTATTTCGTATGTTTATCGACTATTAAATATAATCTTGACAAATTTCATTATTTTTAGAGATAATATTAATTAAAATGATTTTTCTTAGATTTAAAGTTTATTTTACACTTGTTCTTATATTTGCGCCAAATTAAATAATATAAGAGGTTCTCTTATAAAATATAATTAATAGGATATATTGGTAAATATTTAAACATAATTGTAATAATTTTTTCCAATATATTTAATATATATTTTTGGACTAATAAGTCAAGAGGGGGGATATAATAAGGTACAAATCAGGGGCAGAAGATCCGAAATCTGTAAGCCTATATATATTCAGTTTTATATACTGGTCATAAAGTATTTATTTAATAGTTACTAATTTAAGTTATGATCCTATAGCTATTTTAATTTTGCACCTATAAAAAATTAAACGATTATACGTTATTTTCTATATAAAAAAACAGGGTCAGCGGTCAGCGCTCAGAATCTCTCGTATAGTCTCTGAAACCGTAAGGCTTGGGATGGAAGACGTGAGGTGGTTTGTTATGGGAGACGATGATACTGTATTCATGGTGGACAATTTGGTCAGAATTTTGTCCAAATACGACCATAGACAGTTCTATTATATTGGGGGCTTGTCAGAGAGTCATATACAGAATATATATTTTTCTTATTCGATGGCGTATGGAGGAGGAGGGTTTGCGATTAGCTACCCGTTGGCAAAGGCGTTGTCGAAGATGCAGGACGCGTGTATTCAGAGGTACCCGGGTTTGTTTGGGAGTGATGAAAGGATACAGGCTTGTATGGCCGAACTTGGGGTTCCCCTCACTAAGGAACGCGGATTTCATCAGGTGTGTTTGACACTTTTTTATGTTAATAAGTGGCTATGGCTTATTTGTCTATTCATATTATAAATCATGTGACATGGACTAGTAAAAGAAATTTTTGCTGTTCTCTCTTACCGACGAGTTCAAAATTTCGGATGTTTCGTTTTACTTGATTTCTATTTTCATAGTAATGCCATGAGTATATGGTTCTTTTCCAAGCAATAATGACAATTGCGATTCTGCAATACCGGAACATGTTTAACTATTCATTTGCTCATTGTAAATGGAAACACCCACACAAGTTCTCCGAAATTACAAATTTGCAGCTGCTGCATTGTTTTGCAAAATCAGTTATGTGTATCTTTCACAATTCCCTTTTATCTTTGAAGAGAGTTATGCTACTCGATGGAAGGTCGTATAGTATAATTTTGCCATTAAATATTGTAAATCAGTTGTGCCTGATTAGAAATTGATACTGTTTCCTGGTAGTGTTTGGAGATTTTCCCATTTTTAGAAAAAAAGGAAAGCAAGATGCATTGCTTTCCCCACTTTTTATACGAAAAATAGGATAAGAATGATATTCGTTTTGCTTCGAGTGTGTTGTGGCCATCGACAAATTGAACTAAATTACTGAGAATTTACTTTCTTCACTCTACCCGTTCCTCAAGTAAATTATCTCACCTCTAAATATAATTTAGTAAAGGTGAACCAATACCAAATATCGTATAAAGTGAGGTGTGTTTGATTGATTACTAACTGGCACGAAATTTGTCCTGGTAACTGTCAATTTCGCAAATGCAATGAAAATCTTGTAAAGAAACTAGAATCTTTGTTCGTATCTTATAAAACTTTCAATTAAACGGATTTTATGTCTCTGTTAACTTGCAGTATGATGTATTCGGAAGCCTGCTAGGCCTCCTTGGGTCCCACCCAGCGACCCCTCTCGTCTCAATCCATCACGTGGATGTAGTGGACCCAATCTTTCCCCGTATGAGCCGTGTCGAAGCCCTAAAACACCTTTTCTCCACTACCAAAGATGACACTGCTAGCGCAATGCAACAGTCCATATGCTACGACAAAATCCGCCAGTGGTCCATCACTATTTCCTGGGGATATGTGGTACAGATTGTTCGTGGGGTCATGTCCCCTAGAGAGCTGGAGACCCCGACGAGGACTTTTTTGAACTGGTACTACATCGATCTTGTTACCTTTTTTTTGAAAGATTTAACTTTTCTACACCAACTATCGACTTTTAACATTTAGCACACAAAACTATTGAGATTCACAATTACAACCAATCAGCCTTAAAGATTTCAACTTAAAAGCAATAGTTATGTACTAATTGTTTCAAACATGTTGGTGTACGATGACCCAACTCGCATACAGTCGGACAATTGGTACACCAGATGTTTTAAAATTAACTCTTCGGTACTTGTGAATTTCGATTGGTTGGTGTACTAAATGTTTGACTTTTATGGAGATTGGTGTCGATATTGTAAATTTTGATAGTTAGGCGCAGTGATTAATTATTTTATATATTGTAGAGTGGTGACATAATTGTCGAACTTGAATTGCATAGTGTCCTAAAATCGTTAAACGATGATAGGTTGGTGAATGAAAATGATATTTTCCCTTGCGGTAGTGAATAGGTACTTGTGAATTTCAATTGGTTGGTGTACTAAATGTTTGACTTTTATGGAGATTGGTGTCGATATTGTCAATTTTGATAGTTAGGCACAGTGATTAATTATTTTATATATTGTAGAGTGGTGAAATAATTGTCGAACTTGAATTGCATGGTGTCCTAAAATCGTTAAACGATGATAGGTTGGTGAATGAAAATGATATTTTCCCTTAGTGAATAGGTTTGACTGAAATTATAATGTTTAATAACTTCCGGGTTCTTTTAAATTTGATAAATTTTCTTTTAATATGCATGTAAGAGGCCAAGGTTCCTTGATCATAAAGACTAACTAGAAGTTCACTGACTTATTTTTTCGCAATCCTTGAATTCGGATTGGCAGTCAAAGAAAGGGTTTAGCAGTTATTTGCAGTTCATTCTTGAATCAGCATCATGGGTCTAATAGTTTTTTTTAATCCTTTTCATTCACTCCGTTTGCAGTTTAATTAATATTTAAGTGATATGGTTATGTTTCACAATCGGAATTGGGTGTTGTTCATTATCTTTGGAATCAGCATCATGTGTCTACTTGTTTTTTTTAATCCTTTTCATTCACTCCATTTGCAGTTTAATTAATATTTAACTGATATGGTCATGTTTCACAATCGGAATTGGGTATTGTTAAAGGTACCCAAGGGCGGATTTCACCGCATATACGTTCAACACACGGCCAGTGAAAAGACAGCCTTGTACGAAGCCATTTGTTTTTTATGTGAAATCGACCAAGTATGATGAAGCGAGGAGGCAGATAACTGGTTATTATCTGAGGGACTGGAAAGATGAGCAACCAGATTGCCGGTGGAAAATGGAGTCACCAGATAAGCTGGATTCTATTGTCGTGGTTAAGAGACCAGACCAACAGCGTTGGCGGCGGGTATGTTTTTCCAAATAATACGTCTTATTTATACCATGTTATCAAGTGTCTGAGTTTGAGAAAATGTTATATTTATATATAATAAACATGGAGATAGTTGTGTAACTTAGAAGTATTTTGGATGTTTTACATTCCCCCGCGAATATTGACGTTTGACAGTTGACAGTTGACACCATAACATCAATATGTTCATTGAGAAGTATATGTTTTTTGAATTTCTTTATATCTAGTTACTTGATAGTAATGGGTTTGAGTTCCTGAAAACAGCAATTTACGAGCAAGGGGTAAGAGTGTATATGTGGCGTCCTTCCTTTAGAATATGCTCAATAGTGGAAGCCGTATGCATAAGGTTACTTGTATAATTATTATCTGTAGAACATTTACTGCTTAATCAATTTTTTCCCCCTGAATTTTTTTATTTTGATATTCAAAAACATTTACTTTAACATTTTGTGCCAAAATTTGAAACTTGTTTGAGTGAGTTTGAAATTAATTGACAACGTCTCTAGTCCCTTACCATTCTTTATGAGATGCTTAATCTATCAATAGTACATTATTACGGGTGTAAGACACCTGTTTATTAACATTTCTGTCCCAAGTGAAGCATAGTATGATGCGATGTTTTAAAAAGACTCGCTTCGAGGTGCCTTGAAACTGGTATCCCCTTGTAGTAGAGGAAAACAAAATGTTTTAACGAAAAGCTCAAAAAGCTTATGCGTTTTTAGGACCGCTTCTTGCGCTACATGCATAAAAACTTTTGGCTTTGGTGAAACTCTAGCAAATACGTTTTAGCTACGTTTTTAGGAATACTTATATGAGTGTACCTTGATCATCTTTTTGCAGTCACCACGAAGAGATTGTTGTAGAGTGATGCCATCAAGAACAAAATCACAGATGAATTTGTGGGTTGGTCAGTGCGCAGATGGTGAGATCAGTGGAGTATAAAAATCGAATCTCCATTTAGCGAACACAAACAAAAATAAAGGACTCGGGCATACAGAGAAGTAAACTTCAATTACACCATTAACTTCTCTCTCCCTCTCTCGGTTTTTCAGGAAAACATCTGTCAATCAGTACATTATGAACCATACATTCTGCTGTGAGTCTGTATTGAATTTCGTGCCTGGTAAAGTTGGTGAGGAAATACTATACGAGCTTGGTCTTTTTCCTATGTAACATGAGCTAGCCAAATTTTCCTTTTTTATAGAAATCAGGTAGCCCTTTTTGTATTTTTTGAATCAGCCAATGTTGTCCAAATTTTACTAATACGGGTTACAACGCTTGAGACTTGTAAAAATTCAGGTAATGTTGGAGAATGTAATTTAAATTTCCTCGAAGTCTTCCTCAGAGTATTCTTATGTGACCATCTTTTTCATACATATAACTATCTTTTCGTGTGCTCTTTAGCATTTCTCTCTGAACGGGATAGTTTCATGTTTTAGTAATCTTTATGAGTAGATCTATTACTTTTTTCATATTGAACATGAGCAGTTTTAACTGCAGTGTAATTGAAAGTGCTTCTCGTACTTAACAGCGGTACAAACATTTTATTAATCTGCGGTTTTGAATAGCAGTAACATAGTTACTAAAGTTCAATACATTTTGATAAAGCTCCTAGGCGTATGGATAGATTCACACCTCCAATCGTGTTTACATAAGGCATGTCGAATCTCACTTGTATCTATCGGGTATAAAAGTATTGTCATAATAAAAGCAGAAAGTGCACTTGGGGATTTGTCTATTGAAGGAAGATGCATATTTACCCACTTTATATAAAGAATGCACTAAGTATCTGTTTTTGCTCCAAGCCTCTGATCCTTTGGGTCTATACTAACAGGGTTGTTAGAGACTTTTTAACACACCCTAATGCATAGACTCGTTGTGGGCAGTTTGATCAATGTATCAAGGTAGATCAATGACCCCTGGCAAGAATCTCTAATAGTGTGTCAAATAGTCGGAGCATATATCATCCTTTTAAATAAATAGACAAGTATTAACCTCCTTCCCTAAACTCTCTCTTTCGTTAAATGAATCTCTTGCTCGCCTTCGCCTTTCCCCCTGATTTCCATCCTATATTATATTTAAGGGGGAATGCCCAAAATATACAATTAATCAAAACATAAAATATCTAAAAGTTTCTTCTAAAAACATACAAGCATACAATTACACATATTTATTAGAGTTGTATGTTTTGGGAATAAAAGTTTTGGTTTGTAATTTTTGATAATTAAACTTGAAAAGTTATATGTTTTAGTAATTTATTAAAGTAAAAAATAGTCATTGGAGTACTGTTGGAGGACCAAATAAATTTACGATAAAGAGCTAGGCTTTTATCGAAAACATTAAATATCAAGATAGATCACAAGGAAAACTTATAAAAATGTTTACGAGGATCATAAGGAAAGAAATTACTTAAAATTAAAAGCAGAAAAGCTAAATGCTCCGATATTAAAAGTTGAAAAACCAAACGTGATAGAATCTGTTAAGAAGAAAATAAAAAAAATAAAAAACTGTTTAACCGTTTTTGAAGATGAATAGCTAGCACTATGATTTCGTCAAACAACCCGCACTAATCTCTCTTAATTTATGTATCAACTCTATATAACAAGATATGTATGTGATCCTATTTTCCATATATATATATATATATAATTAACTCCCTTCCTCATCTTGTGCTCACCACACTCCCATCTTTTGATCATACTTTGCAATGGAGAAATCTTACCCAAATGTGGACCAAGAATACAAGAAATCGGTCGACAAAGCTAGAAGAAAGCTTCGAGGCCTCATTGCTGAGAAGAATTGTGCACCTATCATGCTCCGTCTCGCGTACGTAATTGGTTCTTTAACTTTTCTATTCTATTCATACTTTTCTTGGTTGCATGCATGTATGCATGTTTCTGTATTCTCTAAGGGATCTATTTGTTTCTGATTTGGCTTTTCGTTTCGATACTTTTACTATGGTTTATGTGATTAGTACACATTTTTCGATTGTTTCCCGCAACAGTACACTTTTACACTACTGATCTAATATATAGATATAAAAAATAACTAACTTCAGTGCAAGTGTACAATGGTCAAGGGTATTTTGATCCATGTAAAAAAGAAAACAATTGTATAAGTTATGAGGCAACTTTCAAGGGTAGTGCTTGATTAGAGCTATTTTATTTAAATCATGCGGTATTTTCTGATTTATGTTTTTGTATTAATGGACTGAGTGAGTGTGAAGGCAGAATCAAGATATAAAATCAGGCTAACACTTTGATTACATGAAGTTGGTGGGGGACGAGATCAGGATGGCGAGAGTAATTGATAGAGTTTTTCATGGATTATAAATTGATAGTATTTTTCATGAATAAAAGAGGAAAAAAATCAATTTATATGGTGTACTTCGATAGATAAATTGGCTTTTGATTATAATTCAAAACGCCTTTCCAAACAAGTATCTAGACCCCTAACATTCTTAGAAATTTTCTAGACCTCAACACAAATTTGTAAGTTTTAAGGAGATTATAAAAAACGGGTTTGTTGTCGTTAGATGGCACTCTGCTGGTACTTACGATGTGCAGACAAAGACTGGAGGGCCGTTTGGTACAATGAGGCATAAGATTGAGCAAGGTCACCAGGCAAACAATGGCCTTGAGATTGCTGTGAAGTTATTAGAGCCTCTTAAGCAACAATTCCCCAAACTCTCTTATGGTGACTTCTATCAGGTCTTCTTTCACTATAGTACTTGTTATTCTTTTATACACATTATCAACTTTAATATCCAATTTTGGTGTACTGGTGTTGTTATTTTAAAGCGATGTTTATATTCAGTTAGCTGGGGTTGTTGCTGTCGAAATTACCGGAGGGCCTGATGTTCCGTTCCACCCAGGGAGACAGGTCTGTAAATACTACTTATGTTTCTAGTTATGTTTCCATTTGTAATTTCTTAACAATAAACATACAATAAGAAATTCGGGTTAGTTGGCAATATGGTACAAATTTAGAAGTTTTTGTTGTTCATCAATGATTTCGTAAGACTCCACTAGTGCATTCTAAACAAGTTGCATAAGAACAATATTCACAGATTAAATCCGTAATCAAGCACGTTTATATCCTTATTAGCTTATCTAATATCTGTACACTATGAATTTTTTTCTAACACATAAAGTTTAATATTAACCTTCTTTTTACAAAGTAAACATCATCATCGTCGTCAGTCTAAACCTTAATCCCGTCAATATGGAGTAAACCATATGAAACCATATTTGACAATTTTAAACAGACTTTTCAAGTACTTAAATATTATTTAATGGATGAAAATAGGAAGATTTATAATACCGATCCATGTAGTAACACCTTTTTTCATCCATTAAATTTGAATTGGTATTTTCTCCATCACAATTATTGTGAAAAGGCATCTACAAAAATAAGTCTTGGACAGTTTATTGGGAACTCATGCTTTGCTCGTTACTATGAATTTTTCTCCGCTGTTCGTTCTTGTGTAAAACTACTTATGCATCAATCTACAAAGAAATGTGAGTTAGAAAGAGAGTTTTGGTAATCAAAGCTTCATACGTCCTGAATTTAGATCTGGTCTACTTTGTATTCAAGAAATGAGAATTTCGTAATTTCAGGACAAGCCTGAGCCACCTATTGAGGGCCGCCTACCTGATGCAACCAAGGGTGAGTTATTCTGATTTCTCATACAACTTTTTTTTCTTCTTTTTCCTATAACCAGTATTTGTAATAAAAAGTTTTTTGCTACTGCAGGCAATGACCACTTGAGAGACGTGTTTGTCAAACACATGGGCCTCGCTGATAAAGACATTGTTACTCTCTCAGGTGCTCATACCCTGGTTCGTAGCTAATTTTCTTCTATCTTTCGTTTAACCAATTGATATTCAGTTTCCATATAATTACGTGGGATTATTAGGCAAAAGCAAGTAACACTTTTTATTAACAGGGAAGGTGTCACAAGGAGCGATCTGGTTTCGACGGACCATGGACTGCCAATCCACTCATCTTTGACAACTCGTACTTTAAGTATGTTTTGGAGTTTCATGTTGCCTTTTATTTGATTTTTTCTTTGATTTTTTTTATTTTTTTAGTTTTTGATTTTCTTTTTTAATGTTGAAAAGGGAACTTTTGAGTGGTGAGAAGGAAGGGCTTCTACAGCTTCCAGCTGACAAGGCGCTCCTACAGGATCCTGTTTTCCGCCCTCTTGTCGAGAAATATGCTGCGGTTTGTACATTTTGTTTTACCTTTGAGCGATCTTTCTTTATTTTCACAATTGCATATTTGCAAAATTATGAGTTTCTCAAAGTGGTGGCAATTTCTATGTATTTAAGGATGAGGATGCCTTCTTTGAAGATTATGCAGTGTCTCACATGAAGCTATCTGAGCTTGGGTACGCCTTTTTTTATATCTTTTACCTATATTTTTGGACAAAGATCCTGAAACATTTGTTTTTTTGCAACTTCATGATGATCTTGTGAATTTCTTGCCTTGATTTACAGGTTTGCAGAAGCGTAAACTGTTGGATATGTTATTCTGAGCTTCTCCTGTTCTTGACACTGGGATAACCTAAGTTTAGAAGTTTATTGTTCTAAGCTACTCATGTTTTCTTTTAATTTGATTTATCGTTTGGTGATAGCAAACAATGATTTCTGGTAGCAAGATCTTTGAATTACGAATAAATGTATTCGAACTTCTGCAAACTGCTGTCTTCTATATCCACATTTACATATGTTCGTCCAGTTTTGCTATTTTTAGCTGAACCTTTTTTCTCTTTAGAAGTGTAATATCCGACATCTAGCCACTCGACCTCGACGTATTCATGAGCAGTTCGATTGTGTTGTTCAGATGTAGAGCAATGTTTGGGAACTATGCTCTTGAAACGTCTCAAGCCACACTAATGGATAGGACGAGTTTGTTTAGTTTTGATGAAAACATAAAAAAATAAATTAAAAAGTAAATAAATGCACATTAAGGCCTAAAACGTAGGTTACTTTTTGCTACAAGCTTAAATTTCAATTATATTTGGATGATTGTGTTACCTACTGTATTAATTTAAGTATTTTAACTTTTAGTTTATGCTTCATACATCTTAGTCTACTTTACAGAACATAATAACCTTGTATGGTTTACCGAATGTTTAAAAGGCGCAAAGTGTCTATGCGAAAGTAGGCTGTTTAGAGTTTAATCTTGCGTAATATCATTTAATTTTGTCGAGTTTTTTTTTAGTTAATTAGGCGTCTACGCATAAATTTCGATAGGGCTCATTTTAGAACACTCGCCAAAGCATTGGAAATTTCAGATCAATATCTTTTTCTCTACTGATAGCTAGGCTAGTAGCTTAAATATTATGCCATCAGCTTTTTCACAGCGCTTAAAAAAAGCAAATTAGTGTTTCGCTAGTTAACTTTCTTAGCTTATAGTTAACAAGTTTGTTTCGAGAAAAAAGCTATAAAAAAAACAGGAAAAGTAAAATGTGTTCGTTGACTAAAGCATGGACGATTTATCATTCAGAAAAGCTAAAGAGTAAAAAACTTAATTTGGAAACAATTCTAATATATAGCAAAAGCTAGCCTTTCCAACCTATTGTCAACACTCTGGTGCAACTTTTTTAAATTTAATTTGAAGTTATTGTTAGTTAAATTTAAATTTGTTTATCGATTTTCACCCTAAGTTACCGTTTGTTATGGTTATGCTCTATGGTTTTGAAAAAAAAATTCTTGATAATTTTAAAATAAAATATTTCTCATTATTTTCATCAATCTAGAAAGTATAAAAACATATTTTCTCTCGAAACAAACACAGAGAAAATCATATTTTACGGGGAAAGATTTTCCGAGAGGGGGGTAACAACTGTAATTATTTTACAATTGTTGCTGCTATAAAATCTCAAGCCATCTATTTTGAATCTAACGGTCTCTAAAAATAACAACTTAAGCTAAAAAAATCAAATCCAAATAATAGTGTGTTTTCTCAACCATTAAATAATAATCAGATGGTTCATAATGATTACAGCAACGATCGCAGTAAAAAAAATTACATTTGCCACCCCATTTCCAGATTTTCCATCCTTTATTTTACTTCAAAACAAACATAGGTAAAACTTTTTGAAAAGATTTTCGACAGCAAAAATTGATGTCAAACGGTCCCGCAAGGACTACATGGGAGAGATATAAGTGAAGGGGTAAACTGAGAAAAAGCAAAAGTAGAGGGTAAAAAGTGTTACTTATTAAGTATAAGTGGACCGACTTTGACAAATATAAAGTTGACCAACAAATAAACATGAAAATTATATTAAAAATCATTTAATATTAAAAAATAAACTAAAGAAAGGCGCAAAAGATTATTACTCTCTCTCTCTACAATCCTGTAACTTATTTGAAGCCTAAATAAGAAAAAAAGAGAGGTAATTTTAACTTTAATATTAAATAAATGTGGATTTTTATATATACTTTGTGAATGGTTATATAAATCAGTTAGTTAAATAAATTTAGGGTTTAATTAATGTCGATTCTATAATTCTATTAGCTTAAAAAAAATTGAAATATAAAATATAAAATTTAGAAATTAATAACATCGAACAATTAGTACATCGTGTTTAAAGTTTCAATTCAATAACGTTATGTATTACAGTAATTGTTTGATCACGCTGGTTTAATTTTTTATTTTCTAGCTCTTAAGCACTTGTTGTGTATTATCCTAATTCTAAGAAACTGAAGCTAAATTAAATTTTATGTATTATTATTACTATCAAATCTATTTAATCTTAGAGAACTTATTCAATTTCTGGAGTTTATTGTTGATTCTTCATTGGGGGATACAACTTAGAAGGCTTGTTTGGTAATGGCCTTTTAGCAAAAGTATAGGGGGGAAAAGCTGTTTATTACTTGTACTATTGGGTTTTACCATTTTGGTACCCAACTTTTAAGTTTTACCATTTTGCTACCCAACTTTTAAGTTTCAATTAACCAAAAAATTGCAGTCAGTATACTCACATTTTGGATATATATTTTTGACGGAATTGCACTCACTATGTGAGTAGAGTAGAGAACGTGAATGCAATTTCGTTATTTTATTTAATATTAGTCCCCTAATTAGATGGATATAGGTAGGTGGGATCTAAATTAGAAAGAAGAAAAAAATTGCGTACAAAAATAGTAAAAGGCAATAGAACAGTGGTACTAAACAGCTCTTTTCCGTAAAGACGCGACCTAAAAGTAAAGGTGTTACTGTTGGTGCTCAAAAACATGAATAATCTAACCTAACCGTTTTCTTGTAGTGAAAATTGTGTACTTTCACGGACAATACAAACATCCTTGATGGGGAAATCAGCACAAGACGAAATTATTTTAAGCTACAATGACGTAGTACTAAGACGCTCGGATCTCGACATTCTTAGTGGTCCAAACTTTCTCAACGATTGCATAATCGAATTTTATTTCAGTTATATTTCTTCATGCCGTCTTTCTGAAGACGTCTTACTAGTTTCACCCTCAATTGCTTTTTGGATAGCAAATTGTCCAGACACCGAAAGCCTCAAGGATTTCATACAACCGCTTAACCTCCCTAGCAAAAATTTAATACTATTTCCTGTAAACAATAATAATGACGTGTCCATAGCAGAAGGCGGGACCCACTGGAGCTTGCTCGTATATGAGAGAAAGGCTAATGTGTTTGTACACCACGATAGCTCTGGTGGGTTTAATGCAAGCTCTGCAAGAAAGTTATATAGAGCTGTTGTGGAACATGTTGGAGGTGTCGATCCGGTTTTAGGTGTTAAGTATATCGAATGTGATAAATCCCCGCAACAGACGAATGGGTATGACTGTGGTTTGTTTGTTTTGGCTATTGCGAAAGCTATTTGTGGATGGTACGAAAAAGGTGAACCGAGAGATGATGATGGGTTATGGTACAGTGAGATTAATAAGCAGGTTAATTTGGTTAGTGTGGATTACATGCGCTGTGAGATCTCGTCGTTGATTAAAAGTCTAATGGAAAAGAAGCAAGGGTGTGATTCTGGTGTCCGGTAAAAAAAAATGGGTTGGTTTTTAGCTTTATTTGCTTGTTATTTTTTTTGTAGTTTCCTTGATGCTCACTTGATAATGCAAACATCTAAGAATCTACAGTTGATATTAATCCTTTTGTGTCAAAGTATGAGAAATCAATACTAGTCTAACTTATCTGTAGTGTATGTTCCCTCTTCTTCGTCCTCGGTGCTTGCTGCAATTATTTTGAGCTGATTGTGGAATTTACACTTGCTAGTGTTTCTGCTCAATTGCCCTATAATTGTCGTATCGCTATAAATTATTTGGCCAGATATTAGTTATTGTATACTTCCATTGAGGAAGGAATATTATTATTATTATGTTGCGAAAATCAGACTAACACTTCAGTTGATACTTAGAGTGGGACTATTCGAAAACCAGTGTTTTTTCGAAAAGGGAAAACCTCGGAAGTACATAATTTTTCATAGAATTATATCCTGCAGGTCTCTGTATTATCCTCTCCCATTTTAGAAAATAGCATCTTCAACAGCAAAGACAAAGTTAAACATAATTACTTTAGTGTAACTTCCAGATTACATAAAACATGCCAGATACAAATCCTTGTAGATACCCAGTTACGGAATGCATGTGCAATTACATTAGAACACAGTAATTTCTAGATTAAAGCCAAATTGTCCAAGTAACAAAACGTGCAAATCTACAAACTTTAAGCGGTAAAACCTCACATTTAATCACCACATAGCATGTTGTCCCTGATGACCCTACAAAACAAGAACTGAATTACTTATTCATAGAATTAACAAATATGCTAAAACAGAAACAAGAGGGAACAAAACATTTGCTCTGTTTGGTTTGCTTTAAGCTCAGGAATTAACTTTTTCGCTTTAAAGTTGGACTGCATTTGCTTAATCGGTTTAAAAGCTGAGATTTTATTTGTGTGTGATTTGCCTGAATAAGCTAGAAACTTTAAGCTGGATAAGTTTTTTTTCTTAAATCTCAAATCAGTTTTATTTGCTCAAAAGTTGCGACCAAAAATCGTCTCGTCTTACCTTTCTGATGATTCTATTTCTGCGGTTTTTTCCAGAGAACTCCGATCTTTTTCAGCACATTCCCATTTTTCTTCTTTAATAACTCATCATCGTCGATATCTCCCCTGTAAGGCGACCCTGGCCTACTATCCAACGATCCTGTTCTTTCAACATATTTTCCAGTATTTCCCGGTGAAACCATAGCTGCCGCCACCTCAGCAGCTTTTCTCCACTGGTTAGACTGCACTTTAATCCGCCTCAACTCCGCCTCCATTTCACCATTCACCGCTTGTACCGCCTCTAACTGCTCCGCCACTCTCTCCGCCTTCCTTTCCCTCTCCTCCCTCTCTCTCTCCATCTCGCCGTCCTCCGTCTCCCTCCTCTTCATCTCCAACTTCAGCTCTTTGTTCTCCTCCGATATGTTTTGCGACTCTGTCTCTTTATCCATCAAGTTCCCCTTCAACATCTCTATCTCTTGTCTTAAAACTGTCATTTCTTTTTCCACTTCAAATCTACTTTGCAACTCATTTTCCTTGTCCATTAAATTCGCTTTCATTTCTTCAATATCGGCTTTAGCCTTACTCAATTCCGCTTCTAGCTCAGCCTCTCTCACACTAAACGAAGATCTAATTTGCTCTGCAGTTTCTGTAAGGCTGGTAATAAGCAATGTACTATTATTACGTTCTTCGTTATTTTTAATCTCAGCAAACTTCAACGCTGTTTTTACGACATCAAGCTCATTTCTAACAGAACCAAGCTCAGCCTCGAACTGATTAATTTTCTCACTTTGCTGGTTTTCAATATTAAAATATTCACTGGTCGTCTTCAGCTTCTTAACAAGCTCTTCGAGTAAGTTCTCATTTGCCCTTGACCAAACCAACTCCGAAGCTATAGAACTGTGAGCCTTCTCCGCGTTAACAATCTCTAATTGCAGGGTCTCAACCGTCTTTTTAGCAATTTCTAGTTGCGACAAAGTTTCACCAACCACGACTTGGGCTTGAGATTCGGATTCTTTGCAAGCACTCAACTGTTCGTTCGTTTCCTCGACTAGAGAGAGAGTTTCATCCATTTTCTCTCTCAGGCTCTTGAGCTCTAATTCGGTTGATTCTGCTTTTTGCAATTCCTTCTCTCTATCTTCGGAGATTTTCTCGAGATTCGTTTTATGAGTTTCCTCAGAGAGAGATAGCTCGGAGATTTTGTTTTGAGACTCCTTGAGCTCTAAAGACGATGCTAGTAGCTGTTCTTTGAATTCTTCTTCTTTTTTCTTCGCTTCTATTTTCCATGATTCTGCATAACTTAGCTGGTCTTTCATGTTCTTTAGTTCCTCCTGGAGCTGAGAGATCTGAGACTCTAGTCCAGAAATCTTGCTCGGACGCTTCTTCTGGGGGGAGACAGAGAGAGAGGATTAGAAATTGAGAAAAAACTCAGATTTGCCATCTCCTTAGGCAAATTTATTACGAGAAATTAATAACATACAGCCCTATAATAGTACTAGCATTCTTAAGAAACTCTTGATCCAGTTTTATGTAATTCCACAACAAATTCTTACCAAAAATTAGGAAGAAAAGTTAACCGCTTTTATATCACTTCTTAGATTTAAAACCTATAGGTGGGAATGGTTGAACATCAAATGAAAAGAGAAAGGTACAACCTTGAAAATAGAGAAAATGATTTTGCTAGCTCTTATAGTAACAAGCATATCGGAACATCGGGTGTGTAGAGGTATAACACACACATTAATGCACCCAATTTTTTTTGAAATTATAGTTTCTCGGATAATACTAATGATTCAACCATTGCCTCTAGACGGTTCCCTGTTAGCATATAGTATGTGACCAATGTTTGAAGGCCAGACAATTTATAATTACTAGCAGTCCTAGGGTAAAAAAAAAGGAATTGTGAATTTTCTGCAAGCACCAAAAAAATTGGAAACATTTTTAAAATTACCTCAGATGCAGGGCTTTGTGGTGACCCACGAGCAACGACTTTAGGGCTTGGCGTTCTAGTTGCTAGATTTGAAGAGGAAGCACGAGCAGTCTGTAGTGTAGTCGGTTTTAGTTGTCGAACTGCCTGAGGAGAGATCTTTTTAGGTGTTTCTGAAGAACTTTTTTTGCTGCCAAGCATAAGAAAAAACACATCAGCATTCTAATGTCAAATCTATTGTTAGGTGCAAAAATTCATCACGTAGAAATGGACAATTTTTGCCATGCTCCTAACTCAATATATTTCTCCAAACAGCAAACAGTCATGGCATAGAAGTTTAACGGCTAACGCAGATAAATATGCTACCTTCTTCATTCAGTTCTATGAACTCAAAGGGAAATTGAGTAAATCAAAATGATGAGAGACTGTTTGTTTGTCAAATTGATTAGAATATTCAAACTCACAAGGGAAGTGCAGACAAATGCCTCTAAAGCTTTATGTAAGATAATTCTTTGCAAATATCAAATGCTCTTAATTTCCAGAAGTATTTCAGATTTTAGAATGTACACAATTTTCTGTAATACGCTGCAAGCACTGCTTATGTCATTTACTTGATTAGTTGACAAAGCAAACTTTATTCAGTTTTCAGATTAGGGGTTTAAAACATGCGATAGCTTGAATTTTTAGTGTGTTTAAATACGTTTGCAATCTTCTTACAAGGGGCAGAAGTTGGTTGTGAGTGTATATGGGTTCATTTCTGTTGTAGTTACATTTTTCCTTGCTTAAATTTTCGTGCTTATGTGCATGACTGTTAACGTAACTATAACTACAGATGGAAAGGAAATAGTCTAGTAAACTGGTGCAGAGAATATCTTGGAATTCATAAGAATTTATTCATACCAAAATCTTAACTATTTAAGAAATTTAACACTATTTGCTTAAACTTCTACAACCATTCAGGTTGTTAAATTATGTAGAAACTAGAAACCAAGTCATGAGAGATGTCCACAGTCTGGAAATTTTCAGCAATAAAAAAAGACGCATATGTGAGTTATATGACACTCTAATTGGTCACAATACATGATCTGTTAGTGGTCACTATACATGATCTGTTAGTGGTCCTCTACAATGGAAAACAAGATATGAAGCCTAGTAAACCAAAAAGACAACTTTTTGGCCAATATAGGGACGGAATGATAGTGGTCTTTCAAATCTTCAGTTGAAAGGCACCTCACCCATATAGGACAAAAAGTTGTCCCTTCCTGTCAGTACCATGCTCAGAATGGACCACGAATAATTAGCAAATCAAATTTCAAAATCAACACATTAATGAGAGAGTAGAAGATAATTTTCTGTTAATAATTCTGCGAAACTCGGGAAAGAAATTCTTTAGTGTTCATGGTGGTATAATTACCAAATCAAAGTTCAAAATCTATACATTAATGAGTGTATAAGAAGATTTTCTGTAAGAATAATAATAATTCTGCGAAACTCGGGCAAGAAATTGTAAGTGTTCATGTTGGTAGATATATCGACCAACACATGTGAGAAGTTATGTATAAACAAAGGACTAGTGGTATGTGATAGAGAATTTGAATCTGTGACCGATAAAATCTCAGTACATTGTACTAGCAATAATCTTTCGAGCCAACAGAATGTGGGGTGAATATTAGTATAAAGCATCAACTATCAACAACTTGGTCATGTAGCAATATAAGTTTTAGCCAGTTTGAGGAAACAACCCTTATATGACATTTGAATAAAGGGAATTGTAGCCGTAATTGGATTTTTTGTTGATTCATAAAAGCATGTTATATCCTCATAGTAGCTAATATGATGATTACCAATAAACCACTGACATAATTTAGAATACAGATCAAGACATAGCCGGTTCAAATCTCTAAATTTAAAATTTTGAAATGCAAAGATACAATTCTTGACTGAAGATTATTAAGGGACTGCTTGGCTGCAACTTTTAAGGAAAAAAAAAGATGGGTTTACTTGAGGTTGAGAAAAGAATTGATTCTTCGCATAAACTTATACTTTTCTTCTAGAAATAGGAAAAGAGCTCAGCTTGCAAGCTGATTTCATTGGTATTAACCAAATACATTATCGCAAGCAGAAAAATGTGCAACCAAACAAGCCTGAATAACTTAGGACAATGGAGATTTGTAAACATTGCCTAAGCTACTGCAAAAAAATTGAGAGCACAGCATAGGAAATTAAGTAACTCAAATTTTCTCGACGACTTATAAGGAACAACAAGAACCCTTAAATAAAACTAAAAAGAAAGTAATCCAACAAAAAAAATAGCAGTACAGGTTAGAGAGGAACTACCATTAGAGAGAGTAAAATTACCTTGCCTTTGGAGTCTGCATATTTAGTTACCTTGACCACTTCACTTATTATATGTTAGGGGGGTTTTTATGAAATTCAATGCTCCATGGCCCACGTGGCCTGCAAAAAATCAGAAAAATCACAATGAGTGAGACAGAGATTGGGATCCAATGTTAATTTTAACACACCACTGTAAGAAAAAATAGTAAATGGTTGAGCACAAGGACTTGGTAAATTGGGAATTTAGCTTCCATGATTGATGAGATTTCCTTTGTAATATGAAGAATATTGGAGTACTAATTTTGGTAACAAATAGTATTATATAAATTGATTGGTATAATGTACTCTTTAATACTCCCTATTCATTCTAATCAATAATTGTATCCCCAACAGACCAAAATACCATAAAATAATTTTACTAAAGATTTCTTCTTCCTTTTTGCATTGCTATACTGCAGCTTTTCATATTGTAAATAAAGGCTGGATTCATTCAACTTAATCTTTAGCTTATCAAGCAAGAAAGCCAAAAAAATAGCTTCCTCATGCAGTACAACTCATAAACAAACAAAAAAGGAAAATATATGACTTACCAAGCAAGAACTTAATGTATAAAACTGCTTCAATTTATTTAGCAAAATACATTAATGCGGTTGGCAATTTTCTTTATAGTAGTGACCACATTCAACAAGCCGGGAGTTAGTTATTTATGGTATGTGATTTATTGAACCAAAAAAATAGCCTCTTAGCAAATTAAGCCCTTTTCAAAGGGAAATTCGCCGTTATGGTAAAATTCTCACAAATTTTTGAGGCTAATGAAGGGTCTATATTCTTTATATTCTGATTTTGTGGTAATAGTACAATGTACATCCTAATGGAATATAAGATCAGTGCACAAATCAGAAAATTCAATGAGAAATAAAATGATGGAATCTAAAAAAAAGTTACCCTTTGGGGGGTTAAAAAAAAATTCCTTTGGTAAGTAACTATTGAAACAAAATGTTGAAATAATAAATTATCAAAATATCAGATTTAATCATAATAAAACTACTGCTTTTCTAAAATAACAATTATATCTAAGACAGATAAATCATTTTCTTGAGAAAAAAAAACTAGCCCAGAACTGTACATTGTGACTTTATGGTAATTGTACATTGTAATGGAGTAAAAATCACTACACAAGTTTAACATACAATGAGAAACTAATCAATGGAATCTAAAAAGTTGTCCTTTTGGGGGTTAAAATAGTAACAAAAAATTGTAAAGTAAATGTTAAAACGCCATGATAAATTAAAAAGATCAGCATAAAAAGATTAGCAAAAATACCATACTCAATCTTAATAAACCTACTGTGTTTCTAAATCAACAATTAGGTTGACAGATATATCACTTCACTGAAACCAAAAGACTTGTGGAAATTGTACATTGTACATTGTAATGGAATATAAATCATTACACAAGTTTAACATACAATGAGAAACTAAACCATGGAATCTAAAAAGTTACCCTTTTGGGTGTTTAAAAAGTAATCTTTTTGGTAAAGTAAATGTTAAAACACCATGATAAATTATTATTATTTTTAAAAAAACAGCATAAAGAGATTAGCAAGTTAATGTTGTTTATAAATGAACAATTAGCTAGACAAATAAACCATCTCACTGAAACCAAAGTACTTTACTTTTGTTGTACTTGTCACAGGAGCCAAACAAAGAAATACAAAAAAGTACAGTTGATGAATTACTATTAAAAAAACCAAGAAATTCAGAGTTAGAACAGAAAGACAGAGAGATTGAGACCTGTAATTGTTATTGTGATTTAGAGTTTAGACATTGTTGTTATTTTTCTCTTTCTTTGTAAGCTCAGTTCCCAAGAAAAAAAAAGAGAGGAGTGAAAATAGTGAGTGAGTGAGTGATAACATTAACTGGAGCCTCTTTCTTTGTGGGCTCCCTCCCCAAAATGTGTTTCCCTTTTGTTTTTAAAAACTTACCTACTGTAATTAAACATATATCCTGTTGGAAATTAATCATAATTTTTTTTAAAATGGAATGATTGTGATATAAAAAGATATAGTATCAGTAGTTATATAAATTTATTAAATTTTAGAGAATACAAAATTCAACTTATATACGAGAAATATATATGATTCATTTGATAAATATAATAGTAATAAACTATCATGGGGTCTATATTTTTATGGTTGAAATATTATTATGATTATTAAATAATAATAAACAAATAAAAATAAATAATGTAGGGTTATTATAATAAAATTACTCTTCTCCGTTTTTATTTAATTATCCACTACGAAATTACGTGCAATTTTGATCGGCTTATATAACTTGTATCAAAATTGTCGAAACGATTTTTTTTAAAATCTAATCATAAAATTTAACATTTGAATTATATGGTCAACTTTTGAAAATTTTCATTCTGACAACTTTGGTGCAAGTTATTGGCTGGTCAAAATTGCACATAATTTCGTAGTGTACAATTAAATAGGAACGGGGAGAGTAATAAGGAAGCTGAAATTTTATGTAAATATAAACGGTTTATTAAAATATATAAAATATGTTAAGTTTAAAAAAATGATTAAGTTTGCGGATCTGGTGGCTCAGTATGATTACTATTAAAAATTGTGTTTTTGTCTCACGTCGTGCATACATGAGAATGATAAGGTTAGCTATATAAACTTATAGATTTAAGTATATTCTATCAATAATGCCTTGAAAAGTCGTGCATAACCAAGTAACAAGGGAATTTTACATGCTTAGCCGCGGGTGATCACTTGAAAGTTGTGTCAAAACGTATAACGATTACTTCCCTTTTTTAGCTCGGCAAAAAAGTCTGGCCGACAAAATGCGGATCATAATTTTTTTTTAAGTAGTAATTTTATTGTTGTTTTGTCTTATCTTGCTTCTGGTTATGGCCCCGATACGAATGTTAATATCTCGGTAGCATTTTGAGTAACGATTCAATCAGAAGTTCCACTGGAAGAAGACCAGACCGGTGAGTCGTATCTTATCTCAATAGTTGAATAGATAGACGTGATCAACTTTTATTTTTCATTTAGAAAAACAAAATTGTAAATACTAAAATAAAATGTCTGAGTGCTGTATGATCAAATTCCTCTCTATAAAATGTTGGACTAAATGAACGAAATGGCATGGTTTACAACCGATAATTGATTTTTTTCCTCATTTTAGAGTTGTCGTCACTCCCTAAAATACTACTAGATTTTAAGTTCATATCGATAGTTATTCACATGATTTGAACCGATGACATATAACTTTAATTATTTAGACAAACTTTACAAAATGGTACATTTTACAAACCCCTCAAAACATTGATTTGTGAGTACAACTGTATAAGTACCTGAATATTATCCATTCAGGTGATTAAATATGACAAATATTATAAATTAGATGTTTTTTTTTTTGTTTTTTTTTAAATAAACAGTGGGGTAACCCACAATCTTATTAACTACCAAGTAAAAAAGTCATTATTACAATTTAACGCTGAAAACAGCAAACCAACTGAAACTTTAGGACTGAAATGAAGAAATTGAAAATATGAACACGTGTCCCTTATCTAACTCTACTGTAACCCTTCATTTCTCCCAAAACTTCATTTCTTCCACAGATAGAAATTCTCTCTCTTCTTCATCTTCTTCCCATCTCTCTTCTTCATCCTCATCCCAAAACTCAGATAACTTTGACTCGTAAATAAGAATAAATTAGATGTTATAATATAGAGAAACACTATTATAAACCTGGTTTACCACATCAGATTCTCTTCATTACATTTGTAGAGAGTGTATAAAAAAAGTTAAACGAGAGGAGTAGACAATTAAATAATGATAAGTACCAAGTTATGTCAACTCACTAACCCACTAATCACTACTTCTCATCTAATGAACAATTTTGTTTCCTAAAAATATGATTCTATTATTTTAATTTTATCTTACAAAAAAAAACAAAATTTTAAATACATTATTTTAATTTTAATTTTAGGATAGATATTTTTGGGTTTTATTAATATGTGTTGGGTTTTAATGTGTTAAATTAATTTAAGGGTAGTTATTATTGGTCGAAATATTTTAATTTTAATTTTAAATTAATTTTAGGTAGATATTTTTGATTTCTCTAATATGTGTTGGATTTTTAATGTGTCGAATTAATTAAACGTTAGTTATTATTGTGTTCACCAATAAAAAAAGATTGGTTCACATTTTTTATTACCTTAATAATGATTTTTTGTATTGTTTTAATATTTAGCAAATGCCCATAATGCTAATAGTATAATATGTAAAGAAAAATAATAAATTATTTTTTAAGAGGGAGAAACGTGGATAGTGGATAGTGAGGTCGTTACGTTTGAATTTTGAATTTGATATTATATAATTCGATGAATATGAATACAATATAAATAACCACTTGTCAAATATTTATTGGATGACGCACCACACACATAGTACACCGGGTATACCATAGTGTTATTCTATAATCTGGATATATTTTGTTACATTTTGTTTGGTAACTCTTGCCTTGTTCCTTACAAAATTAAACAAGACAAAGGTCTACTTACTTTGTCATAGTTGCATGTATTGTGTTTCCATCGTAATTTCCAAAGACACAATTAATGAAACTTTGCAAAATAAAAAAAACAGGGTGTAACAAATTTCTTTCAGTTTCTCGTACTTTAAGTGTTCCCATCGTAATTTCCAAAATACTGTATTAATGACACTATATAGAATAATAGAAGGAACAAAGAAAGAGTAGGTAGGAAAGCTATGAGTCCATTTAAAGAAAAAATAAAAGAGTCCAGAAAGAGAATTTATGCAAGAAAAAGAGAGTCCCATAAACGAATATTAGTGAGGAAAAAAGTAACTATTAAAAATCTATTTTTCTGAAGCAAATACAGAATCCTTTTTATTTTCTTAACAAACCTGTGTTGATTATTAAAGTACAAGTAAATGATTTCATTTTTGAAATTTAATTTTAAAAGGATGTACCACATGACTGTCTTTAACAACCCAATGGACCATTCCCCAACTGCTGCACTTTCAATTGTCTTTTTCTCAATCTTTGTTTATGATACCTAACGTGACCATACATTTTTTTCAAAAAAAAATATATACCTTTTAGACCGTTGATAAATCTCACTGTGATTCAAAATTAATGGAGTACATTATATTGATAAATCTCATTTTCTTAGTTAGGAAAATTCTTTAGAGGCAAATTTAGTGATAGTCTTGACCTTTGTTACCAATATTTGGTCTTCATGAAACTTTCTTCATTATTACCAAGTACGGTCTACTGTGATTTTAAGAAAATTGAAATGAGGTATGGTTAATGCATGATTTTGAGAAAGAAAAATGATTACGGTGCTTCTTGTTAAGCAGGTACGGTAAAAACAATCAAAATAAAAAACAACCAAATATATTACATTTTAAAGAAGAAATACTTTTAAAACAAAATATTTTTTAAAAAAAATCCAATTTTGACCCACTGATAAAAAGCATATTGATATTGCATATCCTACTAAACTATAAGATGTATTTTTAAAATTTAAAACATATGTTTCAATTATAATGGAATATACAGTGGAAATACTTTGTCTCATGGATTGTATTTTACTAGATTTATTACTATGGACAAAAGGTAAATTTGTAAAATAGTCTCACTCCAATAAAAAAACAACCAAACATTTCATTGGTATTTCAAATATGTACTATTAATACTGTCTTTTTTTGTTATCCCGCCATAGTCCGAAGGTATTGATAGTCTCAGTACTACTAATACTGCAACAAAATGAGGCCTAAGAGAACATTTTTTGACTGTTAAGCATGGTAATTTGATAAATGATAAGCACATGTAAACAACCTTATTTACATATCTAACTCTTAGAAACAACAAAATGGTGTGTTTGGTTGCGGTACTCGTAATCCGTGAGTATAACTTCAACCGGCATTTGTCTTGGGACTACGATTCTAGGAATGATCATTTAAATACATTATTTGTGGGGTTCATATCATTTTTAGTCCCGTCCCACCATATAATACGCCCTCCAAACAAGTCCTTTGTTTTTTGATACTTGTGATTTTTGCAAGAAGAAAAGGCGTAATCAAATTTTCTTTTATCACTAATTCATTGTGATTTGATTTTTCAGCAGGTTTTAGACAAACTTAGACTTGAGAAGAAGAGAAAACTCAGGCTCGTCTATAATTATCCACTTTTTCCAGGCTAACAAAAAAATCGATTTTAAGGTGACGGGTGAGTCGGTGACCAACCAAACAGAACACAGTTAGTTTAGAAGAAAAAAAACATGTAAGCTGACATTAAAGTATTACAACAGAAAAGTACTTAGCGTCCATTTGGCAATTTTCAATGTATATCTCATATTCTCTATGTTCTAAACTTTATGCTTCATCAAACAAGTTGGATAGGTAATTACAATACGGAATTTGAATGTTTGCTATGCAATATAATCAGTGGAATAAATAAATATTTGAATTAGATCATATTCAACATGCAATTGATGCTTTCTGGGAAAAAACAAGCCTCCAAGCTAAAAAAACAAACTAGAAGGCCTTTGCGATATAAGTGTAACGGAATCCTCCTTCAGTTTATTTCACCACCAACAAGGGGCTATTCAATTCATGTTGATTGTAAGGCAACAAATTCATGCTTGTCAGAATTAATTTGCAGTTTCCGGTTATAAAGCTCCTTGTTATCGAGAGCACATATTCTTTTGGTTTCTTTTTCCTCCTTGTTCTCTGAAGCTAGCTTGTCGAGATTCTGTATTCGAAAAAACAGTCTTAGTTAGTAATCATTTGGTGCCAATATTGACATAAACAAAAACGACAACAAAAGTAATCATTTGGTGATCATATATTCATATGCCAGGAACGAATTCATAATTAATCCTTCTTTAAGAAAGAGCCAGCATGCTATGTGAGGATGTCTTTGACCTTTTAATTAAAACTAAAATGAGATTAATCCATCATAATTGGTTTCTGAGAAAAGCTTAATAGCTGATACAGATTGTACTTGAACTCGAAAGTGGATTACATTACCTTATTCAATGAAGAATGTGCATCTTTTTCAATCTTATATACCGTTTCCAAGGTGAGTTCAAACCATTCATCTATCCAAGCAAAACAATTCCGGTGGCTTTCAAGGAAAAGCGCCCTCTCACCCTACACACAATGTTATCAAATGTACAATTAAAATCCTTCCTTTCCCTATTTTACACAATTTGATGAACTTGTATGCACTGATATTTACAAGTTGTTTTTAGGATAAATAATAAGTTCATTATTTCGCTAGCTAAACCATGAGCTAGTGCTTGTCAATAAAATGAGCTTAAAGCATACACCTAAAATATAGTGGATAAATAACATGCAATCGCCAATGGAATTTTTCACCTATACAATTATAACCTATATTTTTATGCGACGGTGAGAAACAACAATAAATTTTGGAATTTAGACTCGGGGTGAGGTGACTAGTCCAAAAACCAAAACTGACTTTAAACTTAGGGATGAGCTAACCTTTATATCGGTTCAAAGAAAGCTACACATATGCTGATATGTGTAGTTAAAGTAGTTAAAGTACTCCAAAGATTTAAAAGACAATACCGCAAACAAAGTTTGTTCTAGTTTAGTGCCAAATCCCCAATATGGTGCATCAATTGTCACCAACTTGTATGCTGTCATAACTGGATCACACCGATTCTGTTAAAGCAGAAAAATCTCAGTAGCTGTAAACCTCGAGGCATAGTTACTAATGTCAAAGAGAGAAACAAAATCAGAGTTTCGCTTCATATTCCTATTAAAAACATGAAAAATATAATATGCTAATGTTACAAAATTAAGGGTTATAACAGTTTAAGCGTTCAATCTAGTTTGTTGATAGCAAAAATCTGTCGCATACTACTGCAAAATTGTATATTGTTTTATAAGCAATGAAATGTCAAATGATCATGCTTCAAATTTAACTCAAAAAAAAAAACATGCTTCAATTTTGACCAAAATACAAACAAAAATTAACCACTTCCAAAGATGCATTATCATTTTGATGCATAAAATAACCCCAAAACAACTATAAACTGTGTCTAGCATCAAATAAATTTCAAGAAGTAAGATGGCCAAATTTAACACAAAGCGAAAATAACAAAAGTTGCACAATTTTAAGTACCTAATAACTTAAATAAATTCATCATAAAGGGATCTATCTACCTTCCATCCATTTGTCAGTGGACCTCGGCCTGTCTTAACTGATCTAAATTTGGATAAATCAACAAATTCTGTTCCGATTAAGTGACCCCAGTAATCTCTTTCTGTTGAAGCAATGTCTATAATCTCTACCGTTCTTGTAGCTAGCTGTTCTTTGCTAAGACCATGGACCTACGTACAAGAGTCATAAGAGAACTGAAAAGCCGAGTAGTTCCTAAAGTATTATTTGCTGTTTTCAAGCTATTTCATCTGAACATCAAAAAGAAATTAAGATGAGTTGATGATAGATGAGTTCTAACCGACTTACATTTTCCGAGCATCCATTGTCAGCAATGTGAATGGTTTCAATTGTCAGGTGTGACTTGCTGAAGCATGGACACTAGAAAAAGATTTCATCAGTACACTTCAATTAGTGATATTTAGTATAATTCATGAATAAAAATGTATGTTGGGGGGAAAAGGTACCTTTAGAACTGCATACAAGGTACCAGAAACATAGAATCAAGAAATGGAAACACTATCAGCAGAGGCCCAAAAATAAAATTATAATGTCATACTGAAAAAAGTTATCAATGTGACTGTGTGAGGACCTGACTTGCATTTAGGATATGCATTCCATGCTTCCTCTCGCAAAATAAGAGCATCTCTTTTTGCAAAGGCAGTGATCCAAGCAGGAACTTTGCTGCAAAGTAGTACATAACGCCGTAATGTTGTTAATAAGCTATAAAGTTGTTTCCCATTGTCAATATTGTGCATTTTAAATTAGCGACATTTTTTTATTATTCTAACAGCTATTTGCTACTCCAGTAGAAATAGGGAATACATTGCCAAAAAAAACATAGATCGGTGCCTTAAAAAGTAAAGGAATAAAACAGAGTTTGAGTTAGTAATAAAGTATTGGAACTAAATCTGGAAGAGAACAATTTAGCAGAACTAGTCAGTAGCCACCAGTTGCAGGAGCAAATAAACCTCAGCTAATCATTTAAGTTGATGAAATTTTAATTATCAATATCCAAGTAAAAATACGGCCACTGCAAAAATCATGCTATACTATTGTCATGAAGTCTACTAAATTTCAAGAAGTAAAAATTGAATACCGTCGACCCTTTCAAATGTCAGAATTGACGTAATGTGATTAATTTTTTTATATAGTTTGGACAACAGGATGATGTATGTATCGTAATATCATTTAGCCTTAACATGTGTCTGCTAAAAAATGTGCCCTGTTATGAACATACTACACACAACACATGATCCAATGTAGTAGTAAAAGTAGCTATTCCTTGAAAATGCAATTCCGAAATCATTGATCAACTACCAAATGAAACATGATTCGAAATTACCTTTGTAGCCGATAAATCTTTGATGTGTACTGGCCCTTTCCAAATGCATCATTTTCAAATGGTTTTTCTTCTAAGATTTCAATGCCTTCATCCTTGGTTGCGCTTTGTTGCATCAATCGCATGACCATGTACACCTGAGCCACCTCATACTGCCAAAAAAAAAAATGTCAATCAGCAAGCATATAAGTTCAATATATAATGGAGTATTAAATAGAATTATTGTAAAGAGCAATAATATAACAAATTTACAGTAGTTCGGATACCTCTTCCAACGACAAAGGCATCACAATACGGCTTCAAATGGTTTCCCAATTAAAAGAAAAACTGGTTAAGGAACCTTTGATATTGAATTTAATAATAAAAGAACTGTCTTATATATTCTAAAAATGATACAAATCAGGTTCATCCAGCTTAGTGTTCTAGCTTTTTCAGAATAAGAAAAGCAAAAATAGAAATCTGCTTTTAAGCTAGCTAGCCATTTCTGCTGCCGCTTAAAGCAAAGCAGATAACTAGACTAATTAGCATAACAACTACAACCACACAAGCGCTACCAAAAGTTGCTACATGTGCTTATTCAACACCATGGTTAAAAACAATAACAGAAACTCGTAACTAAAGACCTAAGTCTCTTACCTATTCAACAAGTAAGCATGAAAGCGGAAAAAAAACTTGAGAACAAAATATAGTGCCCTCTCAATTTCAGTAATCGAACATGCCGAAACGATTATTGTACATGCCTACTTTTTTCTTAATGCATATTTGTATACAAAAAAGAACTACTACATTTTTTGGCATACATGTATTGAAACATTAAGCTGCATATATAGAATGAAGGATACAATTCCTTGATCTGGACCATTATTCCAAACACAAAAGCTTGTGCTAAAACTTGATTTTATGTGTATATTAATATGTAAAGTGAGAATGAGAAAAAAGGACGTTGAGTAGTAGAGGGAATAGAAACCAGGAAAAGGAAGCAAAAAATGTGGTGTTTATGACAATTGGGGAAAGAAAATTAGTTAAGGTTTTGATTGGTAGATGGAAATATATCAGGAGAGCCAAGAATAGCAGATAACTAGTGGACAAACTAAAAAGAAAAACTACTATTACTCAAAGTTACTAGTTATATAAATATATACCCTTTTTTTATTGTCACCAAGCCACTTATATATACAAGGATGACATAATTAACGAAATAAAAAAAAGGTTTCAAGGGCTTTTAGTTTATTAATCACAAAATTAATGTATAGCTCCACGTCAATTATAGACCCATACCACCTAATCCGGAGAAAGAGAAAGTTTTAAGTTGGTTAAATACTTTGTAGTAGTGCATCTAAAAAATAGGCACTTGATAAAAATATCTTGATTATAAAGTTATTCCAGAGCTTGTGTAATGGAGTATTACTTAATAAAATGATACATTCTTCAATCGTGGTCCATATTGCCATATCCTTAATTAAACTTATGAAGAATGTGGACCACGAATCAGTAATATGGATTTTCTTTTGCTGGTTCTAAGCATATACACCATTACTTTCCAAAAATTAATTTTAACAATAGTTTTAGCTTAGCATAAAAGTTAACTAATCCTGTGTGGATTTTCATATTTTGTATTTCTATTTCTTCTTGTATTGGTTTATTGACAAAGAATATCCAAGGGCAATGCCTGCCTTGTGGTGGACGTTCCTATAAACAATCATATTTTTATTACGTGACGTTAAGCAGTAGTATACCACATAATATGTTTGGCTAATGATTCAGATACAATAACAGTAGCACTCCTATAATTTATTTAAATGTATACATCAAAACACAGTTAACGTATAAAATTTCATCACCTATTTTCTCATCCTAAAAAAGCCCATAAATCAAAGAAATCACTTATCTATTATTTACAACTACGTAGGCACCGAAGCTAAATGACTTTTATAATTGAGGTTCGTTGTTAGATTTGTGTGTTTGCTTGTAACAAATGTAAAATGAGAAAAGAAGGCATTATTTGTCCGGCATTTGTACGTGTACTAGTACAATAATGACATCTGATAGGACAGCACAAAACAAAATTTCAAAAGGAAAATCATTAAAATCCATGTCGACTATTTCTGTTTATTAAAATTTTGGGGTTTTATAGGTTTAATACACCATACTATCTGCTTTTAACGATTTGAGTACACATCTTTCAAAATTTTTAATTTGGATACCACACTATAATAACTTTTCAATTTAGGTATAACCGTCTAAATAAATCACGGAATTATGTCACGTGACATTTGACAAACGTTAATTTGAGAGGTTAATTTGATATTTTTGCATAAAAATATGTCATAATAGAAAAACGTTTCCCCCAATTTCACATATGATTTTTTTTTGGATTATGTGCTATTTTTTTTTTATTTGTGAAATTGGAAAAAAAAAATTCTAGCATGACATATTTTTGTGCAAATTTGTCAAATTAGCCTATCAAATTAATGTTTATCAAATGTCACGTCACATGATTCCGTGATTTATTTAGACGGTGGTACCTAAATTGGAAAGTTATTATAGTGTGGTACCCAAATTGAAAAATTTGAAAGATGGATACCCAAATCGTTAAAAATACTATAGTTTGGTGTATTAAATGTATTTTTTTCCCTTAAAATTTTAGTTACAATCTAAAACAACAAAAGTACATATTTTCTCAGAAAATATTGAAAATGATTAGGGAATTCAAGTGAATGATCTAACACATCAAAAGTGGACCAACTGGTCATTCTTAATATAAAAACTACTAGCTTATTGTCGCACACTCCTCTATCCGGTTAGATCCGGTTTAATCCAGACCTTTTATGGACAAATTTGGTTCTCTTCTCATCTCCACCGTCTTGCTCAACCTCTTTTAAACCTTTTGTTCCTTCTAATATACCCCGACGATCGCCTCTTTCGATGATCACCTCGTGGGTGATAGATTGGATCATTTTTAGATTTTCACGGCATTTCTTACCTTAACGGGTTTCGGGTTTTTTTTGTGTGTTGACACCCCGATTCAGACTTCAGCCAGTTTTGGTATCTGTCTTCTAAGATTTTGTTGTATGAAAATGCTAATTTATTCCCGTATTTTGCTTATGAGTTATGCTAGTTTCACCTCTATTAGTATGTTTATGTATTTACTTGGAGTGTGAATTATTACTCCCGAGTTTGCCTTTTGAAAATCGATTATATATTGACATGTGGTTGCTTTGTTTTTCTTTGCCTCGGTAGGCTTTAGATCATATTTTATCTGTTTTTAGTGATTAGCCGCGGTCTATGTTTTTAGACCTGCTTCATTCGTTTCTTTCTGTGTGTTGATACTCCGATGGCGTTTCTCACTAGTCTATGCTATAGGGTTTTTCCTCTATTTTTTGTATTATTTGTTTTGAGTGAACTGATATTTAGTCTTGTATAGAGAATTCAAATATTTGTCTTGAATTATATTTATAGCGACTAGCCGTGGTATGTTAGACCTGCTCTTTTCGTTCAGTGTATTGGCACTGATGATGACACTTCGCTAGTCCTTCTCGAGAGGTAAGTGGCTCGCACATATATTATTGGTTTATACATTGCGCTAAAACATGTTTCTCTTTGCTAAATTGAGGTTGGAAGATTCTGGAGATTTCGGTAGTCTTTTGGGTTTTCTTCGTATTAGTACGGCCGATAGGATTGTATTTTTCATTTTCTTTCAGTCACTGAGAGCCTGTTCCAAGGTATTTACTGACTATTGTATTGATGTAGTATATCAATAGAAGTATCTGTTTCTTAAAAAATAAAATAAAATCCCATTATCATATTGTAACTATAGGCTAGTGCTCATCAAGCCTTGATTAAATCTAAACTCAATAAACCCCAAAAAGTGCGACGTTTATTTTAGAAATGCCAGTTAAGCAGAGGTGTAAACAGTCCACTTATGTTGGAGCTTATTCAAGTTACTTATACGTAGCATTCTAAATCGGTAGTACTGCAAATTCTGATAAATCGAGATTGCAATTTAATCTGATTTCGGATTCATTGGATGCTCGGAATCTGGGTTATAAGATTGGACAATTGTGGATTTAACAGTTCTAAATTTTCCAAGACTAATTCCGATTTGAAGGTTCTTTATGGAGCAGTTTCGGTATTCATTAGAAGATGGTGTAACTTGTAAGCATACTTAATTTCTCGAAACTCGTTTAAAATGTCCCTTCGGGTCAAAATTCTCAAACTCGATTAGGTAATAACGGTATGGTGCGAGTTTAAAGTTTTTCAGTCCCAGTTTTGGCTTTTGACCAAAACGCTACTAACCCGCGATCCTAAAAAAACATTGGCCATTTTTTCTTCTTCTTGGTATTAATCGTTATCATCATTGACTTGCATGTTTGATACATTGGTACCATATCTTCACATTGCTATCGTTACAACTTTGTGTATTTATTTGACCATTACATATGAGAAGGAATACATACATAATAAATTCATGCAGAAACGCTCATAAACCCGCGGTATAATGGCGTCCATCGTGTTTTTGAGTTGCCTGGATAATATTATATTGTGATATTAATTATAAGAATCAAGAGTTTTAATTGGTTATAGTGTATTAAAATATAATATTCATAAGTAATTGGAAATGCTAAAATATGTTTAATTGGATCGATCAAGATAATTTCATTTCTTGTACACTCATTTTACACTTCGCACATCATTCATTACGAGTGAAAGTGTAATATGTCGAACTTGTCTGTCTTAGCGAGTTTGATGAATTTCTTGTTGATATTGCTTCTTTTACACTCATTTTACACTTCTCTCATCGTCATTATGGGTGAAAGTGTAATTTTCTGAGCTTGTTTGTGTTAACTAGTTTGATTGAATTTTGTGTTGATAGCACAATGTGATATGTAAAACCATATAGTGTAAGTTGAGTGAACGTAGCATTATCCGGGCCATATATTTAGTCTTTAATGATGTTGTAACATAATAGTAATTAATAAGCTATTATTGATTCTCTTTTTAAAATACCATTTTTCAACATTATAAATGTTATTATATACTATTTATATTAGATAAGTTGAAGTAAATTTGATCCAACATACAATAATGCACTATTCCATTTTTCACAATAACTTGGGTATTCTTAGCATTTAATATTCTATTGAGGAGTTTTGACCACATAAATTAGTGGGATTATGAGGTGACTCACCACCGACATAACCATAGTTGAACTGCCACGTCACCGGAAGTCGTTACAAAGGTTGGAAAATTAATAAGTAACAGTTGCCGTCTCTTTGACTTCAATCATTTATGGGAGAAATAAGGAAATTATAAAATAAGTAGTAGTACTATTTTTTAAAGTAAAATGATTTCACCCTTTTATTAAGTAACTTTTAAGAAATTGATTTTTATGTTTACAGCTTTTTGAAATTTAATTGTTTGCTTGGAATTTTAAAAGAGGTAATTAAAAAAAATATTATAAAAGTAGATTTCTTTTTTCTTTTTGTAGCAAGCTATAAATAAATAGAGTAGATGACTACTTAAAAATTAGAAAAGAAATACAACGTTTTAGTATTAAGCAAGGTAGAGTACCCTAACTATGCAAAAAAAAAAAAAAATGTAATTTGACACACCAACTCCAAATAAATCAATCTCTATACCTCATGGCACATATATATATGATGATCATAACGATTTTATACTTACGAGTCTGAGTCACGCTTCGGGTTGACCAATGTGGGTTGCGCGAGTGGTTATAACTCTAGTATACCTCGCTCATGATCATAAGTCGACCTATGTCACCTCCAATACAACGGTTATTAACTATACATAAAAAGGTAAAAATCGTCGGTATAGTGTAAATGTCGTATTACCTACCAACACCGGCAGTTAAATTATTAAAGTGTCTTATTCATTTGGCGGCAATATCTAAGCCTCTTTACACTTATTCTATGACCTATAAATATCCCTCACAGACTTGGTAGCTAGCTAATAGAAGTGTAGAACTTAGACATTACCATTCATTAAACACAAACAAAATTCTCCGGATGGAGAATGCTGACATAAGAGAACCCATAATCACTTCAGATGCACCGGGTGCCGAATTAATAGCATCTCGGTCACAACTTGGTTACCAAGTTCATCATGTGGTGGTTAGTCCTTGCGCTGCGTGTAAGATTCTCAGGCGAAAGTGCGCAGACAAGTGTGTCCTGGCACCTTATTTTCCGCCAAGTGATCCACTCAAGTTCACGACCGCTCATCGCATATTTGGCGCCAGCAACATTATTAAGTTATTGCAGGTATCAACATGCATTATTCATCGACATATATATACATGTTAATTTTATAGCTAACTTAATGGATTTGCGGAAGAAAATGAAAAAAAGGAGTACGAAATACATTTCCCTCCCTTACTGCCACTGATTAACCTCAGGAACTCGGAGAGAAATATTGACCCCTATGTAGTACGTTCAGCAAAAAGACTTTGAAGTTAAAAGGAATGTTTGTGCAATAACGATAAAGACTAAGGTAAATGCAGATATAAGTTTAGACTGGAATGGACCAAATTCCTTAAACTGCTCCCGAAAGTTTAATCATTGATTAGAAATCGAAATATGAATTAAAAAAATCTGGAAATCTGGTATATTGAATGAATAAACAGTTCCAAGTGACAGCTTAGTGAGCAAAGGGAGGGGATTCAGCCAAACACATAACTTACTCTTTTGAAAAAAGAAAGAACGAAGTATTGATATACATATATGGTTTGTTTCACTGCAGTTTTACCAAATAAACTGACCGGTTAAATTTTTTTTCAAAAATAAGGAGTGCATCCAAATTTGCATTTCGTTTCTACTCTCTAGACCCTAAAACTAAACAGATGGACTGTATGTAACCTACCCACCAAATGCATTAAAGTTGATAAGATTGGGTAAAAGTAAAAAAAACAATATACCTAGAACCTCTCTACATTAATAATTTCGGAATCGGAAGAAAATATTCTTATAAAAAGGTTATTTCTAACCAGATGTTGATATATAAAAAAATACTTAAATAAATTTTTCGCATAATAAAAGGTATATGTGTATATAATTTAACTAATTAACACAAATATTCAAGAGACAAATACATGTATATATGTAACAAGTTTTTTTTTTTTTTTTTATCTATGTAACAAGTCAAACACATAAATCCAAAAGACTTGAAAATTCACGAAACTAGCATATTCATGAATTTAATAAAATTTAACTAAATACATATGTATTTGAAAAATTAAGTACATATATTTAGAAATCTGGAAAGTTATCTAAAAGTTTATCTTAAACTTTTTTTTACATGTATAAATACTAGATATAATATAGAATAGATTTTTATTCATTTTTTCTACTTAAATCAAGTTTATACAATGACACTCAAAATTGAACGTACTCAAATTACTGAAAAAATTCGAGCCGAGTTGTGCAAAATGAAAGAAAAAAACCTCTTAAGTTATAGCATAAATAAACATTTTAAATCGTCTTAATTTTAATGTAACGATATATATATAATTTTACACCTTTATTTAATTATTTATATATGGAGGCAAATTTGTTAAGGTTTGATCCTAAAAAATCATGAAATATTACAATATAGAGGTTATTTTTATTTTGAACTGGTTCAAGATGAGACCGGACATTTTTATTCCTATATTTCTATACAGAGTATTAGTATAGAGAGGCTAGAGTGTAGTTTAAATTTGCGACTAATAAACACCCCCCAAAAGGCCTCAAATGCTTCCATTTCCTTACCAGCCCAACTCCACTATTCACACGTGAGGACCACTTCCGGATTTACTAGATAGAGACCCAAACTTAAAATAAATTTCTAAAAAAGACTTGCAATTTGCAGGAGCTCCCGGAGGACCAAAGGGCTGATGCAGTGAGTAGCATGGTATATGAAGCCAATGCAAGACTAAGGGAACCTGTCTATGGCTGTGCTGGTGCTATTAGCCTTCTCCAAAAAGAGGTTAATGAGCTCCAAGCTCAGTTAGCCAAAGCATATGCTGAGGTGGCAACCATGCAGTGCCACCAGGCTGACCTAACGGCCCTCCTCTGTACGGAAATGGCTCAGTCTCAACAAAAACTAACGACACTGCCATATGATTATGATGGTTACATAAATGTAGACATGCTAGATGGGTATGCTGCGGATGCAAACTATTCAGGTTCAATTTGGGAACCAAGTTTAATGGACATGATTTAATACTTTCCTGTTGATGATTGATTCTTTGTTAGCGGAAAGAAAGCAACATCACAATCAAACCTGATATGCTCTCAAAATCAATCGTAACACCAGTATGTCACAAAGTTTACAAAATGTAGATAAATTTAAGCTAATTTTATTGTGAGTACTTTACAACTTGTGAAATGATATGACACCGAACTTTCCTTTCGAAGAGAGAGAGATCGTATTATTACTAGTGTACGAGAAATGGAAAATAGTTAATAAGTTAAACCGTAAACTTCGAATATTTTGAGAAAGAGTTTAAATGTCATCGCCAAAAACTTTTTCGTTGTATCATTGTTACATAAACTTTTTCATTTCCATCAGTTTATCAGCTACTTCAATAATAAATTGGTGTCGTAACAAATTAAATTGTTGTAAACACACTTGCAATCGTAAACCTTACAGGCTTTTCCCAAAGAAAAATGAAAAAGAAGACGACGCCTTAAAAATAGAACTCTTAACCAAACAAAACAAAAACACAAGACTGTTGTATCATTGTCCTTTTGGTTGCCAATTCCGAACCCACTCTGTAATAGTGGCTACATTTCTCTCTATATCCTCGAGAGTGTCACTTTGCAATGCCACCACAATATCTTCCGCGTAACTTTCTTTAGCCTCCTCCAACAGAACTCCAAATATTTCACATTCGAGATTGTTCGTAAGCTTTGAACCAGTGTAACCTCTGTCCATAACAGAATACGAAATTTATGTTTTTTTATATATATACTTTTTAAGTGGAAAAGTATTTCAACCAAACGACATAAATATTAAACCCAGAAACAGAAGGTAAGGTACCTCTTAGTCAAACGATCATATAACAGAGAGTTTTCAGTCTGAAGAACCACCACATGATCGAACCAACGCTCAGGAAAAAAGTCACAGCCATGGTAGTCTACAATAACTCCTCCTTCTTCCATTTGATCCTCAAGTTCGTCACACACCTACAATATATATGCACAAGAGACGATTTATGCACACCTCGAAAATGGAAGTTGATTTTCATGTAAAAATCAACTCGGGAACTACAGAAATGTATACCAGAAAAGTTGAAATAGTTAAATCGACTGGCAAGTTATTTCTTAGTTCCTAAAATTAAGATCTTTTAACAATACTTTGCTACTGAGTCTACAAAGAAAAGAAGAGAAAAAGAAGAACCCAAATTACACAATAAACTGTCGAGGCCAAAAACGAGCATTTTCTAAAATGAGGACCAAGTAGCTAAACAAAAAGGCGAACAATGAAAGTCGATCGAGGATACATCACTATAAATAAAGCAATCTACACGAGCCTAATAGTATACACATATTCGCAAAATCTATCACATGCAATCCTCGAGTAGGGCTGCTAATGATAATGAGCTGAGTTGTTCACAAACAAGCTCGTGTTAGGCTCGTTAGAGGCTCAGCTCGTGTTCGTTCATTTATAAATGAACATAGTCTCAACAAAAATACAAGGCTCGGTTTGTAAACGAGCCGAGTCTGAGCAATAGTCTGTTCGGCTCCGATCATTAGAGTTAATAAGCCTTAATGATCACAAGACCGAGCTGTTCAAAAAAGTCATCAGCCGAGTTTGAACTAGTTCTTTTAGGCTCGTCACGGGCCCTAGACGAGCCTGATCAAGCATTTAAAGTAAACGAGCCGAGCCCGAGGCCATTGTCAGAAAGCCAAGTATAAACGGTTATTGTAATGTTACCATCCCATTTCACCCACTTTATTCAAAGATTACAAAATAGTAAATACTTTAATTACTACTACCATCTAATTCAATAATTTATGAACAGAAGTGCATAAATAAGACAAATAACAACAATGAATATAAAGAAAACACGCTGGTGTACTAAACACTTCAGATGCTACTACCCATCTGATTCATTAATTACTAATGAAAAAGCTAAAAGAAAACCAAAACGAAGTTAGCTTTTGAGCCTTTTCTTTTTTTTGACCCCAAAGCTAGCTTCAAAAGCTAACATACCAAACACTCCTAGCATTTTTTAATGGAAAAGCTGAGAAAAATAAATCTGTTTCCAAACAGGCACATTTACATAAAAAAAAAATCCCCAAATGAAGTTAGCTTCAGAGCCTTTTTTTAGCTTTTTTGACGCAAAACTTAGCTTTTAAAAAGCTAACATACCAAACACCCATAACATATTTTAATCAACAAACAGAGGGGAAAAAAGCTGTTTCAAAACACGCGCACACACACATATATAGATAGATAGAGCTGGTCGTCATATCCGTCGTGGAGGTTCTTCTCCTTGACGAGGTCTCTGATGCTGACGTGGCGGAGGTTGAGTTCCGCCACCAGCAGCTTCGCCGTAGTGTATGTTTGGCTTCGTCCTCTGAACCATTCTCTCTCTCTCTATCTATATATCTATATATATATTTCTTTGCCGCTGTTTTATTTAACAGTGTTGTGTTAGGGCTGTGTCCCGTGTGGGTATAGTTGAGTATAGTGGTCTGCCAGTTGGTTAAATATACTACATGATTTAATTGGAAATTTTCTACTTTTTGGTAAATTTTAAATAAAAAAGCTACAAAAAAAAAAACTCCCAAAATGAAGTTAGCTTTTGAGCTTTTTTGAAAAGCTAATTACCAAACACCCATAGCATTATTTAATCAAAATTCTGAAAAAAAAGCTATATCCAAACAGGCAAAAATATATATATAGAGAGAGGGAGAGTGTGTAACGTTGTTGAAAAAGCTAAAAAAAATCCAAATGAAATTACTTTTTTGGCTTTTTTTTGCCAAAAGCTAGCTTTTATAAACTATTATACCAAACACCCCTAGCATTTTTTAATCAAAAAGCTGAGAGAAAAAAAGCTGTATCCAAACAGGCACAAACACACATAAATATATATATATACACACACCAAACGCCCATAGCATTAGCTAATCAAAAAGCTGTTTCCAAACAGGCACACATATACATATATGCATATATATATATAGATATATAGATATATAGATATATAGAGAGAGAGAGGGAGAAAAGTCTAACTAGGTCTTCGTTGATGATGTGGCAGTTGAGTTTATCGTCATATCCGTCGTGGAGGTTCTTTTCCTTTACGAGGTCTCCGATGCTGACGTGGCGGAGGTTGAGTTCCGCCGCTAGTAGCTCCGCCGTGGTGGTCTTTCCGGTGCCAGGCGTCCCCGTCACCAATATGTTTGGCTTCGTCCGATGCCCCATTTTTTCCCTCTCTCTCTATATATATTTATGTGTATGTATTTGCCGCTGTTTTGTTGAACAGTGTTGTGTTAGGGCTGTGTGACTAATTGGGTGCAGTCAATAGTGGGCAAGTATTAACCTTTTGTTTGGCTAAAAATCTTACTTTTTAAAAATGTAAAACTATTCTCATTTTATTTATTAAAAGTAAATTTATCATGCTTAAAGTAATTAAAATGTTTTTAAAGATTTACAGACTTGAAAAAAATTGTACCAACAACTACTGTGTTTTGTTTATTTTTGTTTGTTTGAATTCATACGACATTTGTTATAAATGATTGTGTTTTGTGTTGATGGAAAGAAATGGTATATAAGCATAGATATAAACTAACGATGGATGAAAAGCATGTGTTTGGTGGTAGTTTTATTTTCTAAGTTATATATCAACCGAGACAGTATTTAACTTTATTTTTAAGCTAGGTTTTTTTTTTTGCTCAATGAAGTATAACTTTTTCTTAGATAAAAAGAAAATATCTTAGAAACAAATTTTCACTCATTTTTATGAAGTTCGTTAAACCAAATTAATTATGATGAATCGGTTGAAACTAATTCAAAATATATACTGAAATTTCGTCAAACTACTCCAATAGTAGTGTGTTGGATGGATGATTGTTGTTAAAATGATCTTATCACCGGTATGATAATAAATGTTATTTTATTTTTATAGGGTACTCTTAAGGAAAGTATATATATGTTCTAATTAGATAAAGTCTATGCCAATAAGCATATGATTCCTTAAAAAGTATAGTATCGAAATTGCCCATAAGTCTATTGGTCCTTAAATATCACAAGTGCTGTAAAAAAATCATTTATCATTCAGATGATTTGAAAAAACTGACTATTGTATCTGTTTGAATATTACATATTCGTTTACTATCTATCCGAGTCTGTACTTATAAACTTACTGAAACGTAATGGAGTAAACCCGACCTAATTTGTTCAATCTAACTGTAATATGCATTTTAATATTTTTGTTTAAAAGTTTTGATACAAAGTACCTTCATTTTTATCACATTCTTAGTTAAGTGTGGATTTATAAATAGAACGTGGTATAATCATTATATATGTTTGTATAATCATAAGCACCGTAGGCGAAATCGTTAATTTTGCATCTTTTTTATGTTCGTATAATCATTATATTTTCTAATTTGGTATCTTTTTAATCTTTCAATTAAATGTTTTTTGCTAATTAATTATTTTATTCTATTCTATTAATCGTAAACAGATTTTACCAAACAATATTTTTAATGAAAAATATACTTTTACAATGTTCACCAAACAATTTTTACTCACTAAAAAATAAACAGAAAAAATATATTTTTCAACCTCATTACAAAAATTATACTTTTAAACCTAAAATACACGGCAAACGAGACCATTGTATCTTCCCATTTTGTTATACTTGTTGCAGTTAAGAGTTGTTAAGTAACCATTTGAACTATATATAGATACTTAGGTAGTAACCTGTCTTGAATAAGTGAGAATGCTAGTTAGTCGTTTAACAGAATAAGCTGTCTCGTTTGATCATATTTTCTCCCATGTTAAACTCAAAAAGGTAATGCTATTCAGTTCTATGTATTTGGAGACAACATTATAAATACAGTAGACAGTATTTAGGGCTTATCGACGACATTTAACTACATCGCAATGGGATTCGATTAACCTATGCAAAGTTTTCTGTACATGTTCAACGTTAGATTTTAGTAAAAATTAGGAAGGGACAGATAATGGCTGGAGTAAGTAAGATATATTCGCCATAAATGCAATTCAGTTAGAATTATGTACTAATTTATTTCTGTTGTAGAATATTATTTGCCATCTTGGGCCTTACTCTATTGGGTTTATCTTGGGCCTTACTCTATTGGGCCTATCTTGGGCTTTCCTAGCATATGTAACCCTACCGGTCAGGGGTCTCTTGATGTATATCTATCACTCATTAATGAATAAACACTTCGTCTTGTTGTCTCTCTCTATATTCTCTCCCTATATCTATATACATATATGTGAGCTAATATGTCACACAACACGTTATCGGCACTTTGCTCGCGGAGAGTAAGATATACGCTCGTGGATATTAAAGATTTTGGGTAAACGCACGGATATTGGGTATCAATAAAACTTGAGTTTTATCTGGATTTTATTGGGTTCGTTTCGAGCTTCTCTAAAAACTCGGAGTACGGTACATATTTTTTTTCCCAAGTAAAAATACAGATCGCATGTCCAGTAAAACAAAATCAAACCGTACATATATACTAAATTATTAGTGCTTATATCATGTGTTAGAAAACTGTTAATGTTTGGTGCATATATGGATGTTAATTGATAGGTGACATGTATGAGACAATATTTAATATTAATATGCCCATAAAAGCTTACCATGGACTCGGTATCTTATATTGTTTGAACTAAGATTTTATTTATAGCAGTAATAATACCACAATGTTTACGTTTGTATATACACATGTATGAATTAAATCATAGAATTGTACAGTATTGTATGTAACGAGAATAGAGAACAAATACAGTAAAAAAAAAAAAGGCAGTATATATATACATGTAAAATTTCTTTCCTTGCATGTTGTGGTGTAATTTAAAATTATCTTGTAGGGGACTTGTATGTATATTGTTAATTGTTAATTGTTAATTAATATATAGTACTTACATGCAAGATTTATTTACCATGTACATGACTTACACATATAGCAATAGAATTGTAATATATTGAGGTATATCGTGCTTGTGTAATTGGTAAATTTATATTGTCCTAATATGTACTGTCATGTTACTGCTATATTATTTAATCATGCAAGCAGGTAAAATAATCACGGTTATGTGCTATTTTATTTACTGCCATGTACACATGTATAATATGGTAATTTGCGAAATCATATATTTTCACATTTAAGTTGGAAAAATTATGAACTTTTCCCAAATAGGCTCACCTATTTGGATACGATGTCTAGGAAAGATATAGGCGGAAGTCGATATCCTAATTAGGTCGGGTTTTAAGTGGCATTCGTGCCCTCCACCCACACCGTCTTTCCTGGTCGTGTTCAATTAGCGCTACCGAAAGGGGTTGATTAAATAATAATTTTCCCGAGTGTGTTTATATAGTGATGTATGTTTTGCCGAATTGGTATTTCAGTATCGACCCGTCGTTCGATCAATGAGAACCGATTCACATAAGAAGCAAAATTAATGTTTTCGAACCTGTCGTTTCGAAAAAACGTTTGTGCTTGTGCAAACCATAAACATATAAACCAGTCGTTTTATATGATAAATAATCCATAACTCCCAACACATGTTGGATGCCATCTATGGTGAGAAAAATTGTAAAACATACTTGCGAAATGACTGTTTAAACGTTGATTTTAATCCGTCACCACATGTTACTCACCCTGATGTATGAAAATGTGATGCCCAATTTTTTTTTTGGATGCCATATTTGATAAGTAAAACACGAGTTTGTTATTACCCTCAGGATGAATGCTAAAACGTTGATTTATTCCGCCGCCACATTTGAGACGTGATGACGTCTATGGTGAACAAATGTCTGAAATTGACATATTGGAGCAATCCTTCACCAAAATACTAGCTTGGAAATTGTATTCCATAAGCAGTATCGTGAATTTATATTCACCATGTTCCTTTATCGTCCATCTGTTATTAGATAAGAAAATTGCCCCGGTGAGAAGTTTTAATCCTATTGGGTCAATGGCGAATTGTTTGCCTGATATTAATGCTCTTCGTTTACATTTTTTTTCCACGAATCGAGAGCCGAGACAAGTGTTATTTGTCTCGAACTGTCGTAATCCCAATAAATCGCCTAGCCAAACGAGATTTTAGACAATCGTCAAAATCAAAAACCTGTGGCTTCAAGACAGTAATTGAAAGGAACAATATGGCCCGTTGTCACAAAACAAGAGATAATACTCAAGGAGGCAACTCTATGCTATAAAGACAAAGGTCATGCACGGTTACTCCTTAAATAGTTCAAAAATATTATAAAGGTGAAAAAACCGAGGCTAATGTGGTTAAAGATAGCTGAAAGGAAACTCTTGAGACCCCCGGTTTTGTGGCTCAAATAAGTTTGGTACCTTTCTTTATTGATTTTGATAAATCATTGAGCCATTTTTTCGCTCATCTGGATTATGTTTTTCCATTTCGATTATGATTTTTCCATTTGGACATACTTTTGGATTATGGTTTGTCTGTTTACGAAATTTCTCGAAATAATTTAAAGTGTTTTGAGCAAATTTCTTTGACAAATGTGACCAAACTTTAAATTATGAAATTTTAGGCAATACTTGTGGGGTAGTTGATTTTTTTGGAAATAGTGGGTAACAGTGTACCATATAATTTCACCAACTATTTGCCTAAAAGAGTACTCAGTGACAACGATTCTGGACCTGTCGTTCCAAATCAAAATCTTTGGTAAAACCAAATTGATTTGTCAAATATGAGGTCTTATACTCATGTAGGTCATGTCGTACCTTGTTGAATTATAAAATATTCGAGAAAAACAGTGTTATCTGGTAATAGCTCATGAAAGAATTAAAATTTCTTTACATAGCCTCCATTCAATACGACCAAAAGCGTATTTTAGAGGAGTTGAAATGTTTTTCTAGTGGTTTCTACCACAATTTTTAAAAGCATTTAAATTTACCTTATCATTTCGCCTGTCGTCGAAATGATAAATGATTTAGATGCTAAAACATGATTGTCTATACTATCATTCGCCTATCGTCGATTGATCAAAACATTTTGATATTGTGACATTGACCAGATGAGATATTCCCGGGTCAAAAGACGATGCTTGATTTATAATCGCATCGCATTTGGATTCTCTTTGAGGATATATTTCGTGATTAATCTGAAATTCATACCACTAATGCTCACCTTGAAAGACTAGTATGTGTAAAGATCACGAAAAGTACTCATAGAATTCTTATAAAGAATTGAAGGAGTTATTATGGACTTGTCCAACCATAAGACGGACCATAAATATAAATGGTTATGGTTGATGCATCGACAATAGGTCACATGATTATTGTTGTCCACAGAAATGCAGCATTTCCCAAACTTTTAGCCCTATCATTAAGTTTATGGCTTATGATCCGAATTATCCTGAAAAGTCTAGTCGACTTGATAATTCCGAAGAGTAAGAATCGAAATTTCGATTTGAATTACTTGAGTTTGGAAATTGAAATTGAACATCCTGTCGATTATGTTCAGACCCAAATGGACTCACGGAAAGTTTGATGATGCGACTGCAAATGGTTGCACGCACTTCTTGGTCTTGCGCACCAAGATTTATATTTCCGTGTGGGGTTATGCTATTTTGCTGCATTGGTCCGTCTGAGGCCCATAGTCACTCAAAACACTAAATGTGTACCAGTTGGTTACTGGTTATGAGCCAGACGCCTCATATGAACGTGTTTTTTAGTGCTTAATATTTTGATTGAGCAGCTATATCGTTCAAAATATGGACCTCTTGATGTGTATCTATCACTCATTAATGAATAAACACTTCGTCTTGTTGTCTCTCTCTATATTCTCTCCCTATATCTATATATATATATGTGAGCTAATATGTCACACAACAATTTCTACTTATATTCGATATTAAAGGTGCCAAAATAGTAAACATAATGACAACCTTACCACTAGAGGAAATGGTGCCCATTTTGACACACCTCTATTTCCATATTAACACAAATCAATTTAATTTGTCAAAATCGCAAAAGTGAAATTAGATTCCTATAAAAGGGCCAACAATCAACATAGAGGCATTTGTCCACAACTCGGGGAATTATGCTCTTCCAAACTGGTCGTGTTTATGACATTTCATTAATCTCGATTCCGTTTATAAAAGATTTTGATGAAATGTTATGAACAACGATCACTTTGCATAGGCATTTCAAAAATACAGCCACATACCGGCGTGGTAGATGCCTCCGGTTGATTTTATTTACTTAATACACAATAGTTGTATGATGATTAAACATGGTCGTTGTAGCTTAGCCGATAAAGTTTATGGTTGGAACACCAATTGGCACGAGTTCAATACTTAATTACTGTCAAATCTATATTGTTATTTTTTATAAACACAATGCCGAAAAAAATAACATTATAGATTTGGCAGTAATTAAGTATTGAACTCGTGCCAATTGGTGTTCCAACCATAAACTTTATCGGCTAAGCTACAACGGCCATGTTTAATCATCATACAACTATTGTGTAAATAAAATCAACCGGAGGCATATGCCACCCCGGTATGCGGCTCACCACACTTGTGTTTTTGAAACGCCTATGCAAAGTGATCGTTGTTCATAACATTTCTTCAAAATCTTTTATAAACGGAATCGAGATTGATGAAATGTCATAAACACGATCAGTTTGGAAGAGCATAATTCCCCGAGTTGTGGACAAATACATGTGTGTTGATTGTTGGCCCTTATAGGAATCCAATTTCACTTTTACAATTTTAACAAATTAAATTGATTTGTGTTAATATGGAAATAGAGGTGTGTCAAAATAGGCACCATTTCCTCTACCGGTAAGGTTGTCATTATGTTTACTATTTTGCCACATTTAATATCGAATATAAGTAGAAAGAAATTAGTACATAATTCTAACTGAATTGCATTTATGACGAATATATCTTACTTACTCCAGCCATTATCTATCTATTCCTAATTTTTACTAACATCTAACGTTGAACATGTACAGAAAACTTTGCATAGGTTAATCGAATCCCATTACTATGTAGTTAAATGTTGTCGATAAGTCACAAATACTGTCTACTGTATTTATACTGTTGTCTCCAAATACATAGAACTGATTAGCATTACCTTATTGAGTTTAACATGGGAGCAAATCTGATCAAACGTGACAGCTTATTCTGTTAAAAAACTAACTAGCATTCTCGATTATTCAAGACACGTTACTACCTAAGTACCTATATATAGTTCAAACGGTTACTTAACAACTCTTACTGCAACGAGTATAACAAAATGGGAAGATACAATGGTCTCGTTTGACTCGTCTTTTAGGTTTAAAAGTATACTTTTTCTAATGAGGTTGAAAAGTATATTTTTTCTGTTTACTTTTTAGTGAGTAAATATTGTTTGGTGAATATTGTAAAAGTATATTTTTCATTAAAAATGTTGTTTGATAAAATCTGTTTACGATTAATAGAATAAAATAAATAAATTAATTAGCAAAAAAACATTTAATTGAAAGATTAAAAAGATGCCAAATTAGAAAAATATAATGATTATACGAACATAAAAAAGATGCAAAATTAACGATTTCGCCTACGGTGCTTATGATTATACAAACATATATAATGATTAAACCACGTTCTATTTATAAATCCACACTTAACTAAGAATGTGATAAAAATGAAGTTGCTTTGTATCAAAGCCTTTAAACAAAAATATTAAAATGCATATTACAGTTAGATTGAACAAATTAGGTCGGGTTTACTCCATTACGTTTCAACAAGTTTACAAGTACATACTCAGATAGATAGTAAACGAATATGTAATATTCAGGCAGATACAATAGTCAATTTTTTCAAATCATCTGAGTAATAAATGATTTTTTTACAGCACTTGTGATATTTAAGGACCAATAGACTTATGGGCAATTTCGATACTATACTTTTTAAGGAACCATATGCTTATTGACATATACTTCATCTAATTAGAACATATATATACCTTCCTTAAGAGTACCCCATAAAAATAAAATAACCATTTTTATTAGGGAAAATTACCAAAATATACAATTATTTTAAACTAATTACCAAAAACTTACAGCCAAACACTTTATTCCCAAAACATACAACTAATTAAAATTATAAATAATAAATCATTTATATTTTTTTAACAGCTCTCTCTCTCTCCCTCCTCTCCCTCTCCCTCTCTCCCTCCCGTTATCTATACATAGGTATTTATATATCTATCTCCCTGTAATTTGGAGTCAAACTCACTCGCCCTATAATAATTAACATCTATACAAAATATTTTTTTTATACACATCCGTCGAATCATTCTATCAAACCATAAATTCGCTTTTAATTAGGCGATTTTGATCCGTATTTTTATTGTTTCGAATACTGAATTTCTGTTCGTCGGATTTCTCTGGTTTATTGTTCGAATTAGGGTTTATTCTTTATAAATCGATTTAAATACAGATTTAATTACGAGGTTGTTTCGATTAGGTTTTTATTCGGATTTTATTCATCTCAAATCGTATATGAAATAGGATTACTTTTCGAAGAAATTAGTTGACGATATATGTGGGTTTGCATTGGTTATTTTCTCAATATTTTTTCAGAAATTGGTATTTTGTTAGAATAATATGATTGATAAAGAAACAAAATAGACTCGAGATGCCGAATATTAACAGTGTTTTGTATTTTTTTTTTGTTTTTTAATAACAGTGTATTGTGTTTTTATTATCGATACACAATACATTGTTTATACATGTTATTTAATACAGGCATACACAATACACAGTTTATACATGCTATTAAATATAGACATACGTAATATAGTGTTTATACATGTTCTTTAATATAGACATACACAATAAATTGTTATATACGCTCTTTTATAAATCCATACGCAGTACATTGTGTATTTATTGAGACTCTTTTTTTTGTGTTTCGGTTATTATCCATACACAAAAAAAATGTATTGTGTTTTTTATACATGTTGTTTAATACAGGCATAAACAATACATTTTTTTATACATGTTCTTTAATACATGTATACACAATACACAGTTTATACATGCTATTAAATATAGACATACGCAATATAGTGTTTATACATGCTTTTTAATACAGACATACACAATACATTGCTATATACGCTCTTTTATAAATCCATACGCAGTACATTGTGTATCCATTGAGACTGTTTTTTTTGTGTTTTGTTTATTATCCATACACAAAAAAGATGTATTGTGTTTTTTATACATGTTTTTTAATACAGACATACACAATACATCTTTTATACATGTTCTTTTTATACATGCATATATAATATATCTTTTATACATGTTCTTTAATACATGCATACACAATACATCTTTTATACATGTTCTTTAATACATGCATAAACAATACATCTTTTATACATATTCTTTAATACAGACATACACAATACATCTTTTATACATGTTTTTTAATACAGACATACACAATACATTGTTTATCCATTTACACTTTTTGTGTGTTTTGTTTATGTTGGTTTGTAGTGCAAAGGGCAGTTTTTGATGATGTGCAATCTAGATGTTGTCACGGTTGCTAGTTCTAAGATGGTTATAATTGCAATTCAGATCGATATAAGTTTTGAAAATTTGGTGGCTAAAATTTGTGATATTTGGTCGCATTTGGATAAAAGTGATGTGTTGTTGACATATTCTGTTCTTCGATATGAAAAATGCCGATTAAATTGTTAATATAGTGTTTATACATGCTCTTGAATACAGTCATACACAATACAGATTTTATACATGCTCTTTAATACAGGCATACACAATACACAGTTTATACATGCTTTTTTAATACGGGCATACACAATACATTATTTATACATGCTCTTTAATACAGACATACACAATACATAGTTTATACATATTTTTAATACAAGCATACACAATACACTATTTATACATGCTCTTTAATACAAGCATACACAAACATATTTTATACATGCTCTTTAATACAAGTATACACAATACACAGTTTATACATATTTTATTAATATGGGCATACACAATACATTATTTATACATGCTCTTTAATACAGCCATACACAGTACACAATTTATACATGTTTTTTAATACGGGCATACACAGTACCTTATTTATGCATGCTCTTTAATACAGACATACACGATACATATTTTATACATGCTTTTTAATACAGGCATATTCAATATATTGTTTATACACGTTCTTTAATACAGTCATACACAATACATTCTTTATCCATTGACACTGTCCATTTTTTGTGTTTTTCTTATTATGCATACACAATACATTTTTTATACATGCTCTTTAATATAGGCATACACAATAAATAGTTTATACATGTTTTTTAATACGGGCATATACAATATATTATTTATACATTTTATTTAATACATGCATACATAACACATAGCAATACAGGCTTACACAATACATTGTTATACATGGCACATAAAAAGTGATGATTTCATATTCCATACACAATGTAATTTTGCAAACAATATGAAAAATCACCATTGTCTATCAAATTTAAAAAATGCATACACAGTATTAAAAAGAGCATAACCAATAAAAAAGAAGCATACATAATCCAAAAAAATGAACACACAAGCGAGAAAGTTGCATACACAATCCAAAAAAATGCATAAACGATCGAGAAAAGGGCATACACAATCAAAAAAATACATACATAATACAAAAAATTAAATACATAATACAAAAGAATGCATAAAAAATAAGAAAAATGTATACACAATCGAATTTTCTGGGTTTTTGAGCTTTTTTCATTTTCATTTTTTTTTATTTTGGATTTTTATTGGTTTTTTTTTTTTACCATTTTTTTGGGTTTTTTCGGGTTACCGACTTTTTTAAAAGTTTTTTCAGCATATTTTGAGTTTTTTTGGATTCTCGAATTTTTTGAACTTTTTTCACTTTTTTTTTTACCATTTTTTTCGAGTTCTCGACTTTTTTGAACTTTATTTTTATATATTTTTGTGATTTTGGATTTTTTTTTTTTTTGCCACTTTTTTGGAGTTTTTCTGGTTTTCAACTTTTTAAAGGTTTTTTCAGCACTGTTTTGGTTTTTTCGGGTTCTCGACTTTTGTGAACTTTTTTTATTCTTTTTGTGATTTTGGATTTTTCTTTGTTTTTTTACTTTTTTTAACCATTTTTTGGGCTTTTTCGGGTTCCCGACCTTTTAAAAAGGGTTTTTCAGCCTTTTTTGGGTTTTTTCGGGTTCTCGACTTTTTTGAACTTTTTTCATTTTTTTGTAATTTTGGATTTTTCTTGGTTTTTCTTGGTTTGTTTTTAACCATTTTTTTGGCTTTTTTCGGGTTACCGACTTTTTAAAAAGTTTTTCAGCATATTTTGGCTTTTTTTGAATTCTCGACTTTTTTGAACTTTTTTCATTTTTTTTTTGTAATTTTGTAATTTTCTTGTTTTTTTTTTGTTTTTACCATATTTTGGGGCTTTTTTCGGGTTCTCGACTTTTTAACTTTATTTTTATATATTTTTGTAATTTTGTATTTTTTTGGTTTTTTTTAACCACTTTTTTGGAGTTTTTTCGGGTTCCCGACTTTTTAAAGGTTTTTTCAACACTTTTTTGGTTTTTTCGGGTTCTCGACTTTTGTGAACTTTTTTCATTCTTTTGTGATTTTGGATTTTTCTTTGTTTTTTGTTTTAACTTTTTTTAACCATTTTTTGGACTTTTTCGGGTTCCCGACTTTTTAAAAGTTTTTTCCAACCTTTTTTGGCTTTTTTCGGATTCTCGATTTTTTTGAACTTTTTTCATTTTTTGGTGATTTTAGATTTTTATTGGTTTTTTTATTTTTTTACCATTTATTTGTATTTTTTCAATTCCCGACTTTATTAAAGGTTTTTTCAGCATTTTTTTGATTTTTTCGGATTTTCGACTTTTTTTGTTTTTTTTTTGTAATTTTATTTTTTTCGGTTTAGAAGTCATTTTAACATTAAATAAGGTAGTATTTTGTGGAAAAAAAAAATGATATTTAGATAAACAGAGCGCGAAGACAGAGAGAAGAAAAAGAAATTTTTTGGTAGGTGATGAGAAATATATTTTTTTTTTCTATTTGGGTATGTTTTGGTAATAATTTGTTTGACTTGTATGTTTTGGTAATATTTTATAACACGTTGTATGTTTTGAGCATTGACCCTTTTTATTATACTGGTGATAAGATCATTTTAATAATAATCATCCATCCAACACACTACTATTGGAGCAGTTTGATGAAATTTTAGTATATATTTTGAATTAGTTACAACTGATTCATGAGAATTAATTTTGTTTAAGGAACTTCATAACAATGAGTGAAAATTTGTTTCTCAAATCTTTTATTTTTATCTAAGAAAAAGTTATACTTTCTTGAGAAAAAAAAAAAACTCAACTTAAAAATAAAGTCAAATACTGTCTCGGTTGATATAAAATTTAGAAAATGAAACTAACACCAAACACATCCTATTCATCCATCATAAGTATATTTATCCTTATATACAATTTATTTCCATCATCACAATACACAACCAATCATAACAAATGTCGTATGAACTCAATCAAACCAAAATAAACAAAACATAGTAGTTGTTGGTACAATTTTTTTCAAGTCTGCAAATCCTTAAAAGCATTTTATTTACTTTAATAAGTATGATAAATTTTACTTTTAATAAGTAAGATGAGAAGAGTTTTACTTTTATAAAAAGTAAGATTTTTTAATCACCACCAAACAACATTTTTTTATTTTTCATAAGTAAAAGTAATATTAAGTAAAAAGTAAAGGTCACCAAACAAGACCAATATTGTGAAAAAAACTGTAATGTGACGATGAAATTTAGCAATTGATATATCAAGTTATGAAATTTATTACAATTGAGGACTTATCGTTAAACAAAATGATTAAATTGCACTCACATTATCTTACCTATCACATGGTGAGTGCAATTCTATCAACATACGTCAAAAATAGATTTTTCAAATGTGATATATATTGACTGCAATCTCGTCAGTTTATGTTGTTAGTTGCTTAATTGGACGAAATTTCGTAGTTTAGTAACTTAATTGTAAAAATTGATAGTTCATTATTTAAATCGTTAACCACTTGTAGTACATTATATTAAACGTATTTTTTTCTCTGCAATTTTGGTAAGCCAATCGGTTAATTATGTCATTAGCCTCTTGTCATTTTTGAATCGGATAATCAGACTTTGATATCGGTGTGTGCTGAGACATCAATCACGCCTCTATGGGAAATCGAAGCAACGATGATGGAGGACATTAGAGATTTAACTCGGAGAATAACTTAGAAACTCGAGTGGTGTCCGAGACTAACAAATCCGCACATTGGATAGCTAATCATTTTAGATCCCATGTAGGAATTTTAAGTGTTTCTAAGGTGCCGACTTGTGGGCTTTTATTGTTTCCGACCTTTGAAAATGTTTCTTATTATAAAAATAAAATTGGTTAATCATGTCATGTGACGACTTATTAAGAAAAAAAGAATAAACTATGGGACACAAACACATGTTATTATATTTTATTATTTTTTAGTTTATGTCCGATCAACTTTATAAAAATTATATTATAATTTTGGGTATAGTATACTGCAATTTTGGTCATGTGACATAAGAAAAAAGGAAAAACCTGTGGGACACATGTTAGTATTTTTAGTTCATGTCCGAAAAACTTTATAAACATAGGAAAATTATATTTTGTTATAGAAACAGTGCTAAAAGCATACTCAAAAATGTAAATTGAAGATGAGAACTAATGTGATTTAACGTCTCAACATTTCGAGGTTGAATTATATCATACGTGAAAAAGTCATTAAGTACTTTTTTTTATATATATGAAATAGGAATTTAGAATCACACTATTTAAGTATTTATATAAGTTTTTTTTATATATGAAATAGGAATTTAGAATTACACCATTTTCATTCTCATTCATGATGTACCATATAGGTTTACAAGGAGCAGATAAAATCATCACTTCTCCTGCACTTTTAAAGTTTAAACTTTAAACTACAGAAGTATATTCCAGATGAACTTTTGTTATGGTTAACTTCATACCTTTCTATATAAAGTACTCCTACGATGGCAAAGATGGTTCACAGTTCACTCCTAACTTGTGGTTGTGGAGATTACATAAACATCATATTGAACGCACATTATGCACCGACATGACAATAATCCAATTACAAAGTGTGAACATGTCGTTTCTTTCATAATCCCGACTTTTATATTCATTTTTTATTTTACCTTGAGGATGAATTTTCCTCCAATTCACAAGAATGAACTAGAAAATTAGAGTTTTAGATGAAGACGCATTATATAAAAATAGAGTAATTGGTCACAGAATTACTGCCCTTCTATACAATGATAATCAATGGCAGACTGGCAGTAGCTTACAAATACTTACTACCTGATTTAAAGACTAAACCAACTGCAACAAATACTAGAATGAAGCTAATATAAAATAATAATAGAAGCAGCAACTTCTTTCCAGAGGGCAAATGATATATGATAGGAGTATTAAGTATGTCATAAACCTTTAATTAGAAAAGAGACCATTACTCAACAAATTCCTCTATTTTGGTGAATCTACGGGATTGGAGTTACATGGACAAACAGAAGAGTATTTGCAGAAGTTGCATTTCCATCTTTCCTCTTTTGCAGTGTAACCAGCTTCTCTCTTTCCCTGCCAAAACTCGAGGTTATGCTCAAGCTTTCCTTTGACCCATTTCGCATCATATGTAAACTGGTCTTCGTCGAGCAATGAACGGTCTCCTTGTAATTCGTATCTGCACCATCCCAGTTTCATCTCAATTATTTAAAGAGAAGAAACATATAAATAGTATGATTCATTACCGGAAACTGTGGAAATTTAAGTACAAAGTAGCAAATTATGGAAACGAAACAAATACATGTGTAGTTTTGACTGACCTAAGCAATAGCTGATCGTGAGCTGGTGGGAGTATAGAGCAAATATTCCGGAAGTACCCAACCAAATCATCAAGAGTCTGCAATTTGAGTCATTTTAAACATCGATAATAAGTTCCCTTTAGAGGATATAGTAAGAGTTAAGAACAAGTATATGAGCTAAATGTAAAGGGTACATTTGGCAATATAAATAGACATCTTGTCCAATTTGGAATCGTAAACACAATCAACTATAACTTAAGAAGAGCCAAGGCACCTTGAACTAAAGCAGGAACCATTTTGCATCGAAATTGAGGGTTCTTTCAATTTGTTAGGTAACTTACGGAGACATCGTGCACTTTCTTTTTTCTGTTGTAGAAAAAAAAACTCATACAATTATTCTTATTACCTCAGTGGGAAAACCGGAGTTGGCTGTCATCTCTCTAATTTCTTCAGATAAAGTACATTTAGGATCTAAAGAAAAGAAATCAAAGAATTGTCTGGAAGGGAAGTTAGTGCCAACTACATTGTCCCACAGATGTTTGTAGCACATCAACTGCAGCCTGCCAAAAATAAGTCCCATTGAGTGATTGGCACATTCTTATATCATTTTAAAGATACACTATAAATATTAGAATAAATTGTCAACTCATGTGCTTGCTTACATGGAAACAAATGTCACAAATGTGTCGAATTCTAAGATTCTTATGAGATGTGAAATCTTGTTCATTATATTTAGACACTGTATTACTCCCAAGCTCACTTGGATCCCCAACTTTTCAAATCACTTTAGGATGATGATTGCTAAATCATAATAGCCCGTGTGAGTGGGTATTAATGCTAGGAGTTCATATTAAAAAGATTTCAACAGTTTGATCGAGTTGCACCGATGAAACTAGCACTTCATGGGTATGCAGAAAGTGGTAAAATCAGTTATAAAATGAGATTACGCAATTAAATAAATTCAGGGTCGTATTAAAAAAATATTAGAATCATTGGCCTGCTTGTTTTGCATACCTTCCATTTCTACGTTGTGCTTCTGAAGGTAGTGTCGCATGCATACGAGTTTTTGTATCAACTAAAATAGGGCTCTTTTCATTGTCTGTAACAGGCATTCTGATTTCATCAATTATTCCAATCATCCATACACCTTCCACAAAACCTATTCTGCATGTAACAGAGATTAGCCTCCAGAAAAAATTAAAAAAAAAAACTGATAAGCTGCAAAAAAACGTTGTGTTGGAACACTTTGAAAAGCTATAAGAAAATACCAGTTATAAGAAATCTTACAAAGGCAACTCCCGTGTCATACCATCAAACAGTAACTGATTTACGCCTGTCAAGAAATTCATAAGTTTCAGAGCCCATACATCTTCAGTCGTTTTGGTCTGAACTATTACTCTTTTTAAGACCTATCAACCATATAAAGAGATCAAGATATTAGGAAAAAATATCTAAAGACATCGATATCAATGAACTTCACAGTGAGATAACACACCATACATCTTTTTTTCCTTGTTTTTAAAAATTTCGATTGAAATGATGGAAATTCTAGTCTGTCAACGTTAGTTTATCAGAGTTAAGTCTCTAGCTTTCCTGACATATGTACCATTTGCTCGTAAGAATCTTAGTTTGAAGTGGTCCAATCATTGTAAACTATGCAAGTGAATTTTAACAAAATGACTGGCTACGTAGCCTGCAACAATTTATTTCAGAGATAAACAGCATATTTACATCCTTACCTCTTCCTCAAGCTCAATATGGCGAGAAATTCCAGCTTTCATGGCTTCAGTAGCTTCTGGTTTTCCAAGCAGTAGACAGAACTCCATTTGTTTTTCACACCATTCCTGATATTAAAAAGTTAATTTAAATAACATTTTTGGTATAACTGGTCAATGTGTGAAAAACGCAATGTCGAACAGCTTAAGCAATGAGGAACGTAATGAATTCGCTTGGTTGTAGCTTTTAGCTAGCTTTTTACAAACTAAGAAAAAGCTGAACTAAGAAAAAGCTGAACGGGTTTAGCTAAAGACTTCTAGCTATATAAGTGAGAAGGTAAAAAACCGTTACAACTTAAAGCGAAGCAGCCAAATGAATACCACCTATTAAAAAGATGCCCGGACTTAAGAGGTCCCACCACAGACACCATACATATGATTTCTCAACTGCCAAAAGCAAATCATTCTTACACCAACTGAGAAACTTGGCATGATATAATCGATACAAAATCATCATTTGCCAATAAGTCTTGACCAATACAAATTAAACGCAACATATAAAGGTTAGAAACAATGCAAAAATACAAAGAAAATGTTTATGTACTCAGTAATACAAAACAAAAAGAAGAGTTCTCTCGATAGAAAATTCTATAGCGGAAAAAACAAGAATCCCGTGATTTGCAAAGATGGCTAAGAAAAACAACAAACAAGTTGTGGAACAATGGAATGGAGGGACAATGTGAAGCACAATAAAGGAAAACTGTGGAGAAATTAATAAAGCAAAAAAAAATGTCTTCCATAAAGTTAATTTATGAAAATGTTGTTATTAATTAATAACTGCAATCAACATTTCAAAACATATACTAAACACCCTTAGCACGAGTGCACGGCCATATAACATTTCCGTATTCTATTAAATTGAATAACAAACACCAAAATCATGTCTTCCGTATACTTACTAAAGGAAATGTAATAACGAATAACTTAATTAACATTTTAAAACATAAACTCAAACATAGCATGAACATACTCCAAGTGATTGCGATCCTAGTATAACCCACTCACCACTAGTCATATCCTGGCACGAGTTATTCCTTATAAAAATATTTTTTTATAAAAACAAACAAAACTAATTACAGCTGAAAGTAATATTATCAATGAAATTACTACAATTAACATTTTAAAACATATATTACCGCCCATGTTTGTTTGCAATATGGGATAAATGGTACAGTTTATAAATTATAACTACTTATTGTCACTGGTATTAATATTTATTGGCTAAACACAACAGAAACAAGAAACAAATGCTAAACTCAAGGCATTTTCATCAAATTTAATAATATTGCTACCAATCCATATAGGATTGGCTTGTCAACGGTATTAATAATAATAATATCATACTATATGATACATGCGTTATTAGTTATACCTGTTATTATCATAAAATATACTAGTATAATTACTACCATACGCAATTTAGTAACAATTAGAAACTCGGTAAAAAAAATACTATAATATAAGATGGGTCGCAAATTAAGTTAAACAAATAGTCAAATACTATAGTAAAATGTAGTACAATTAGTACTATACGCTATTTAGTTACCTCCAAAATGAAGGGTTATTATAAAATAAGGAGTAAATAATTACGGCGGAAGTAACATCAGTGACGGACAAGGCCCTGTTCCTACGAAACCGTTGCAAAAGCGACTCATTCTCGTCGTTAATTATTACGGTCCCAATATCCTCGATATCATGGTCGTAAGAACCCGGTTTAGCAACGGCAGCGGCGAAAGCGGCTTCGATTAAAGCCATTTCTTCGTCGCTAATAACCTCTGTTGGGATTATATATGTGGGTGAGGAGGAAGATGACGTCATTATTATTATTTAGTATTGTTGTTGTTTTGGAGTGGAGAGGAATGGGTGACGTGGCGGTTATGGTCGCTGGTCAGAAGAAAGAAGACTTTGGTTTCGTCTTCCTTTTACCAAATAAAAATGTAGAGTTTTGTTTGGCTCATTGATACAAATAAGCGTTTCTTTTTTGGGGGGAACTTTTTGGATTTTGTATTCTGCCGCTAATTGTTTTGTAGTAAACAAAAGCAATAACGGAAAACGGGAAGCTAAACGGCAATCCGAAAGCGTGAAAAAACTACATGTGAAATAATGAGAACATAAATTGAGAGGCGAAACGATCTTTCCGTTGACTGTGATCACTGTCGGTCTGCTAATAAAATCGATTGACCCAAATTGTATTTTTTATACCAAGAAAAATGGATACTAAAACAGTAAAAGGGAATCCAACCCTTAAGGTGCTGTTTAGGAACCAATTGATTCCTGAAAAAGTGTTGTCTGAGCAAGTGTTGTTGAAAATTGACTTCTGTAAAAACATTTTAGAAAAAAAATAGCTTACGGTGAAAAAAGTGTTTTTGATGTTCATAAGTTCTGTCTGTCTACGTTTGGTATGTATAAGTTTGAAATGACTTAATAACAAATAATTGATATAATATAAAAAAACGCATGAACAATACTAGTAAGTGTTATTGAATTACTTTTTAAAAGTGTAATAATTAAATAGTTGAACCGCATGAATAGTTTGAAAAATATTTCAACTTTTGCTAACCAAGAATTTGGTTTTACTGGGATGCCATTTAGAACGGATATGACTACGGTAATTATTGGACCGCATGAATACTTTAAAAAATATTTAGACTTTTGCTAACCAATAATTTGGGTTTAGTGGGCTGCCATCTGGAACGGATATAACTAGGGTAATTATTGGACCCCATGAATAGTTTGAAAAATATTTAGACTTTTGCTAACCAAGAATTTGACATACCCATACACCTCATGATCCATTCTGTCCAATTTATTCATTTTTTTTTTCAAAAAATACACATACACATTTATATTAATTACATAATATAATACTCATATAAAAATATAAAAAATAAAAATTAATAAAATTATTTATCTCTATTTAATGACCAAACATTCTTTTAAATCTTAAACTATGTTTTTTTATTATCCACATTTATATCATAAGTATACTTATTTTCTATATTTTTTTATTGCATTATTACTAGTAACGTGTGGGGCACGATTACTAGTAATAATAATAAACTATCACGGGGCTATATTTTTGTTGTTGAAATATTGCTATGATTATTAAATAATAATAAACAAATAAAAATAAATAACGTAGATTTATTATAATAAAATTAATAAGTAAACTGAAATTTTGTGTAAATGTAAACGGTTTATTAAAATATATAAAATGTGTTAGATTTAACTAAATAGTTAAGTTTGTTGATGCGGTTAGTAAAAGTATACTTATTTAGTGATTACCAAACAAACTTTTTACTCATAAGTATAAAAAGTAAGGATAAGCATACTTATCATTGGTTCACCAAACAAGCACTAATCGGTAACTTTGTTTATATTTCCGGGCCAAATAAAATTCAGTTAAAAAGACCCGTAAAATTACCCCAGCTTAGAGAGAGAGAGAGAGGATAAAATTTACAGCTAAAATGAAACTCAATTACTCTATAATTTTATTACTAATATCATCCCTTTTAGTGACCAGTTTTATGGTCACTAAAGCCGAAGTCATAACCCTAACCCCAGATACATTCTCTGACAAGGTCCACTTTTTTATCTCACACCTATTTAATTATTTAGCTTTAATTACCTTTTTTTCTCAATTGTTTTTTTTTTCTTATTTATCGTTTTATCAACATTTTTTTTTTTACTTTTTTCTATTTTTTTGTTTTGCATAAGTTGGATTCTGTATATTTTGTCATCTTTTGTTCTGATTTACAGGTATGTTCACATTTTGTTAAGATTAAATATAATCTTAATTGTTAATATTTACTAATTATTTATGTGTTGGGAGGAGTTAGGACTTTGTTTCATATTTTTTGGATTATATTTTGTGTTTGATTGTAGATTTGAGCTGGTTATTTAGGATTATGAAACAAAATTAGGCTATTTTGCTTTAGCTTTCTTGTTTTTTGAGGCCACTAATGCAAAAATTCGATAATTTTTAAGGTAGATAATCGAATGCAAGTACAACTTTAGAACAAAATTGACAAAAAAAGGCTGAGTTCAAAAAAAAAAGTCTCAACTTTTACTTAAGGTTTGTATTTTTTTGTACTATAAAATAACACACTTAATGTTTTTCGGTGTAGGTGTATAATTATAGTCTTAATCTTGATCAATTATGTATTATTGGGAGTAAGGACCTTTTTTCGTATTTTTTGTTTGATTGCAGATTTGAGCTGGTTATATAGGATTAAGAAACAAAATTAAGGCTATTTTTGCTTTACCTTTCTTGTTTTTTGAGGCCACAAATGGACAAGTCTTTAATTTTAAGCTAGATAATCGGATGCAAGTACAACTTTAGAACAAAATGGACAAAAAAAGTCTTAACTTTTACTTAAGATTTGTGTTTGTTGTACTATAAAACAACACTCTAAATGTGTTTCGGTGTAGTTGTATTATAGTTCGGCAAATATGTTTATGTGAGAATTGTATATATGAGCTGAATTTCGCTACAATTGATTTAAGACGTTAAATTAATTGGATTTACGTTGCAATCACTAATTCTAAACATTTATGGTCTCCAATAAATAAAAAGGAAGTAAACTGGAGTATTACATTACATGTTGATATTGCTTCTTTCTCCAAATAGTTTTATTTCAAATCTCAATGACTATTATGTATTCCGCCTTTTAATTTGAGATCTAATTGTTCTCTTGTATGTGCATGATTATGTTTCATTAGGTGAAAGAGAAAGACACGGTATGGTTTGTTAAATTCTGTGTCCCTTGGTGTAAGCATTGGTAATATCACTCTTCGTCTTAACATGTATTTAATTTTGATTGGCTTTTATGTATTTCATTGACTTAGTTTTGTATTGTTATCAACAGTAAGAGCTTGGGGTCACTGTGGGAAGACCTGGGAAAGACAATGGAAGGGGAGGATGAAATAGAGATCGGAGAGGTTGACTGTGGGACAAGTAAAACTGTATGCTCGAAAGTTGATATTCATTCTTATCCTACGTTCAAGGCTTTTTACAACGGAGAAGAAATTGCTAAATATTCAGGTAGATTTGATTTTCTGCAGCTGCTATATCTGTGTATTTTAACACTACATTCTCAATTAGTTATTTCTGGTCTTCTAAATATTTCTGAACCACTAAAGCTCTAGGCTCTCATTTATTTTACGATGATACAGACTTTAGGAAATAGAATACTTTTGTAAACTCTTTATGAGTTGTTTACGTGTCTGTAAAAACTTAAAATAAGTGAGATAAAAGGTGATTCAAGTAGAAAAGATGAAAGAAAGAGAATTCAATTGCTTCAACCTTCCATTTTTCATTTTTAACCAAAGTAGCTTCTCAACTAGTATATTAAAAGGCTTGTTTTCTTCAAGAAGAATGGTACCTATTGTTCATTGTAATTATGTTCGATTAGTTCTTTAGGTACTTATATCTGTGGAATAGTGTTTCACGAATTACATTTGTGGAAGCCAAGGCCGCCTAGTGTCCTATACCAAATTTCTAATTCTGCACCAATTATATCAATGATTTAAACCGTTGGAAATTAGATTATGTAGAAGCCCGTCCATTCCCCACTAAAAGGCCTCTTACTAAGGAAGGAGAGGGGCTTATATTAATGCTTGGCTTTAACAACGCCTAAATGATGTGGGACAATTCCAACACCCCCCTCACTCGTGGGTTGGTCAATTTCCGATAAGCCCAACGAGTGCATCAACAAATTGGGTGGAGGTGGCCCATCATACAAACCGGCTTAGCCTTGGCTCTGATACCATGTAGAAGCCCGCTCATTCCCCACTAAATGGACGGGCTTCTACATGGCATAAGAGCTAAAGGCTAGCCGGTTTGTATGATGGGCCCACCTCCACCCAATTTATTGATTGCACTTGTTGGGCTTATCGGAAATTGACCAACCCACAAGTAAGGGGGTGTGTTGGAATAGTCCCACATCTTTTAGGCATTGATAAAATCATGGATTAATTTATGCTCCCTTCCTTCCCTACTATTAGGCCTTTTAGTGGGGAATGGATGGGATTTTACATGGTATCAGAGCCAAGGCTAAGCCGGTTTGTATGATGGGTCACCTCCACCCAATTTGTTGATTGCACTCGTTGGACTTATCGGAAATTGACCAACCCACGAGTGAGGGGGAGTGTTGGAATTGTCCCATATCGTTTAGGCATTGTTAAAACCAAACATTAATATAAGCTCCTCTCTTTCCTTACTAAGAGGCTTTTTAGTGGGGAATGGACGGGCTTATTAGAATCCATATATCTTACCATTAAAATGCCTCGTAATGGTAAGGATGGATATATCTTTATAAACCACAGAGTCGATTATTAGCTAGACGATGTGATGATAATTACTCTAACACTCCCCCTCGCTCGTGGCCCGACAAGGGTCCTACGAGCGGACATATTAAATGGGTGGAGGTGAGCCCAAAATCGCTAGGCCCGTTCTGATACCATATTAGAATTCATATACCTTACCATTAAAAGGCCTCGTAATGGTAAGGATATATATCTCTTTATAAACCACATGCTTGATTATTATCTAGACGATGTGGGATAATTACTCTAACAGATCGTATCATCATTTCAGTTATTTGACTGGATTATGTGCATTTGGCAACACATCCCTCCTCCCTGGTGGAGAATTTGGCATCAGCTAATTCCTCTCCAACTAAGAATATTTTTGTTTACAACCCATTTCATATTTTTGTTTCTGGTAACTTCATATTCCAGCACCACAAAGCTGAGTCCACTGTTGCTTGAATTATTTTATTTTCCTCTTTGGTTGTTTTTATATTTGGTAAATAAATATATATTCTTTACGGAAGTCTCCTTCTAAAACTCATCCAACTAAGTCTTTTAAATATTTGAATGTGACGGCATTGGGAGAAAGCCTGTTCATAGATTCTCACTTTCTGGAGTAAAGATACTTGATCTCTACATTAATATGTCGAACAGTTATGGTTTGCTCTGCATTTGTTCTATTTTGGTTCATCAGCAGCAATAGTTGCTGATGCATTAGTAGAGTGCCTCTGGTAAATCCTAAATTTGGGTGGATTTCTTTGGAGGGTTCTTAGCAGTTTTTATTCTTCATCAACTTATTTTGAGAAGTGCTTTTATTCTCTTGGCATTTATTGACTAGGACTCTGATATTCGCTACAGTACTAAACCGGCATTATTCTGGTGTTAAATACTAGCTAAAAAAAAGTAGATTAACATAGTTTTTCTTTTGCTTTGTAAGTTCTTTGCTGAATGCTTTGCTATTCTAAGAAAATAGAGTGAAAACCATACAAATTGCACTTTTTCCATCACATCAGAAGTCCATGTTGATAACCAGTTCCAAATCAAACCCTGTTATGGTCAATACACATATTTCAACCATTGATTTTTTATTTTTTTGAAACAAATATTTCAATCATTGATGCTACGCATATTTTCGCTAAATGTGGCTCCTTTTGGTTTTATTCAAAGGAAAGTCGTTCAAATTATTTGGTTTGTGCCTTTAGTTCTTTTGATGATCATTCGACATATAGACTCATTCTTGTCAATGATATAGTGTTTAACCCTTGGTTTGAACGGATTTCTTAAGAAATTTATTAGTTAGACAATCTTTTTTAGTTATAGCTTCTTATCTAACATGCTGAAAAAAATAAAATTAAGCATGCTCAACAATAAAAAGTTTTACTTCCCGCCAAAATCTTTAACGACCTTTGCCTATATAATCTCATTATGCAACAGGCCCTAGAAATGTTGAATCACTGAGAACATTTGCCTTGGAAGAAGCAGAGAAGGCAGAAGCGAAAGCACAGCTTGAGAGTGAGAAAGAGTTGTGATTCCGTTTTCAGGTATTTATGATTCAGATCAAATCCGTCATGTCTTTCCATATAAAAGTTTTTGCCACTTATTTGATAACTATTATTTACTTGATTCTTGGAAAACTACTGCCCTGAGTTCATTTTCACACAAATTTCTTCTGCAGTTTGGTGCACATAGTGAGTGAAGGCAATTCGGCATAGATATGGAGTTGACGATTGGGTAATACTGACTCACTCATGCAACCTTACCGGATAGATATTAGCTGCACAAGTAACTGATTTTTGTTTGTTTATGGTAGTAGTGCTCGAAGACCTTTTATATGCCAAGAACTCGTACTATTCTTGTTAAAAAAATTAATTTGATATTTGATTATATGTACTTTTGTTATGTGCATTGTTTATTGGTATCCACACCTTTATCAACCTTATTTAAAATTTCGAGTAATATCGTTAATGTTTCACAATATGAGTCGATCCTTCCTTATACACCCTAAAATTTGCTTAGGAAAGAGTACTTTGTAACATCACTATCACCACGTCACGGCCGTTGGCTGGCTGCGGAGTATCTATATAATGCTCATCTATTCATACTAGTTTACCACAAACGGTGCTCATCTAGCTCCACACTGCTAACTAGCTATGAACATCTGGACGAAACACAGTTAAAACCTGATGTCGCAACTTGTTCATGTCTTGTTTATGTTTTCTGGCTTTTTGGTTGTATCAAATATTAGCTTATCGACTAATTTGCGACTGATTAGCTTATGCCTTATTGCTTCTGTATTCATTCGGTCTATCTGTGGCTAATTTTGAAGTAGTTTACTCACGACTTATTTAATAGGATGTAGTTTTTTAGTCTAACTTTTTGACGTTTCTTACAAGTTGTGTAGTGTTTTGGTTTGCATACATGTTTTTGAAAATATCACATTAAAATGAACGTAACGAGAATTAAGAAAGTTCATTGAACCAAATGAAATGAGCAAATTGAATAAAATGACTATATAAAACTAAACTGGTCTCTTGAATAGAACGAATTGATATTTGGTGGTTGTTCAGTGTAAACTGTTGTTGAGTTGTCAATGAAAATTGGTTATCTATAGTAGATTTTTAAAAGAAATAAGAAAACCACATTATTTATTATCTTAGAGACTGAGCAGTTCATTGAACTGAATGATAGTAAAAATTTAGTTTACCAAGAATCATCTCTAAATTGAGTGATATCTGATCATTTGTTCAGCATGACGAGTCAACAAATTGGATGAAATACCAAAGTAGCTTAATGATCATTGTTTTTTCACACTATCAAAATTTAGTGAGACAAACAATAAAAAATTGAAGAAGAACAAGAACACTTATTTAAATTAAAAAAATAAATACCAAAGTAGCTTAATGATTATTGTTTTTCACACTATCAAAATTTAGTGAGACAAACAATAAAAAATTGAAGAAGAACAAGAACACTTATTTAAATTAAAAAAATAAACACACTGATACCATTTGGTCTTTTTTAATATTAGAGAAATATTTTATTCTTCAAGAAAAAAACAAAATAAACTCCATAGTAAGGAAGACTCTTTTGAATCGTAAAATACTAGATTAAAGTTGGATTGGATAATATCTTATCTATTCGAATCTTATCATATCAAAAACGTATACGGCATTGTATCACCAAAATGAGGTGGCAGATGATAAACAACCTTGATATATTTTATCCACATATCATCAATTTAAGGAAATAAATATCTTATCTGGTAATAGAATCATGCAAGTTACTACTACTATTAACTGGATTACAAGGGAATTCATAGTTTTTCCATAATAAGATTTATCGTTTTTGTAACATTTTATCTTTAGTAGGATAAGCACAAGACAATTTCCTGATTGTCTTTTTTGGTTTTATAACAAACATTATCAATACTCAAAAAATACAAACAAAACCAGGTAGGTTACTTTGCACAGAGAGATAGAGAGATGGAGTTGGTGAGAATAATACTAACAGTGATACTATGTATGTATAGCTCAAATGTTTCATCACTCAGAGTTTCTTTAATAACCCATCAAGAAGAAAGAGAACAACAACTACTCTACAGAAGGAATCTACTTGCTAATGGCCTTGCAACCACTCCTCCCATGGGGTCTCTCTCTCTCTATATATATATACTTAGTGATCGTGCCCGTGTGCGGCGCGAAATATAGAAAATATATATAATTATGATATAAATATGTGAATAATACAAAAAAAACATAGTTTAAAATTTAAAATATTTTTTTTTTGTTAAGGAGGGATAAATAGTTTTATTAGTTTTTATTTTTTATATTTTTATGGAAGTATGGTATTATTGTAATTAATATAAAGGTGTATGAATATTTTTAGAAAAAAAATGGCTAAATTGGGCAGACTCATTTACTTGGGTTGGCTTATTATAATAGAATGATAAGATATATAGACATCAAGTTAGACATCAACTTAGACACGTTTATGCAAAAACGCTCTAAATCAAGATTTAATTAATGCAAATCTTCACAGTTTCATAACGGGAACACAAATATGCGTCTTGTTTTTTTTCCCAAGTTGTATAATTGCATGTATTGAATTTTTAAATTTTATCTTAATTTCCAAAACATGTAATTATACATCTCGAGAAAAAAAAACACGTATATTTGTGTTTCCGCCGTGAAACCGTGAAAATTTGCATTAATCAAATCTTGACTTAGAGCGTTTTTGTATAAAAGTGTCCAAGTTGATGTCTATATATCCTCCTTGTCTGTGTGTGTGACATTTAAAATATCCAGATGCTTTGTCAAGACTAGTGTAGTAGCCATGGGAGGAACTACCCCCCTATCGAGAAAAAAATGATCTTTTACCATGTATCCTGAATTTTCTTTTATCAAATTTAGCATTTCAGCACCCCTAATTACGAGAGGGAGAAAAAATCTAGTTCCGCCACTGCCATGAAGGAACATGATTAATGGGAGGGGCTAAATTGCATATGGACATTTTTTATCATGTTGCAGGCTAGGAAAGAATGATATCAGTAAATTGTTGTTAGATACATGGTAAAAAGTCGGCTTCCCTCTAATATGAGGAGTTGTAGCCCTCTTTCAGCCTATTTTAAGTTACTTCAGTGGACTAGCCGTAAGACTAGTAACTAAATGGTGTCTAAGCGACGCTATAGTCAATCCCATATTGACAAACTATTGATTTTGTGTCATGTATCTTACCGGTTTCGGAATATAGCCTTCTAGCCAGTTTTTTTTTTTAAATCTATCCACATAAAGTTCAGCCAGCCCCATATGCAGATCCTACTTCCCTTTCTAAGACTAGTGATACTTTGGCATAAGTCAATCCTCAATATGAGATTATCTGTCTTGATGGAAGTGAAAAAATTGATAAGGATTAAGTCTGTTATCGAACAGTTTTGCAGATTAGTTTAAGAATGTCTGATAAAAACGTTAAACGTCAAAATTGGCAATCCAATTCCAGTCAAAATAAGCCTGCAGCGCCATAACGAACTGTAAGCAAACAATCTCTAAATTACATATTTTAGATGACCTTGTGACTCAACTCTTGAAGGTTGATGAGCAAAACCTCCTTTTCCCCTGTCTTATTTATGTTTTACAACCTAATAATGTCTTAGCACAAAAAAAGTAGAACTTAAATAAGTTGGGCAAAGCTGGATTACGTAATTTTGCTTTTGGTAGTCTACAAACATTAAAAGAAATGCTTGATTTTGATTTTGTATCTTAAATTGCAGGTGGAATAGCTGGAATCACTTTTATTGTGGTATCAATGAGACTGTCATCAAAGAAGCCGGTAGGTTTAAACATCTCCTGTGGGCTGTGGGCAATTTTTCAAGTTGGTTTTAGTTTTCTTGATGACTATACTATTCTACCAAAATACTTAATCTGCAATCCATTTTGCTACAGCCGATGCTTTGGTTTCAACTGGTCTTGCGAAACTCGGATATCGTTATGTCAATATAGGTAAATCAGAAGTCTTGTAACTTTTTCAATTTACCTTCATCAAACCCATAACTATATCGTTTTAGCTGACATAAAACCATCATGTATTTGGTTCTTTAGATGATTGCTGGGCTGAGATTAACCGCGATGAAAAGGTTCACCTATCTTTACTCGATTTCTATACCAAAAGGTTTTGATGCAAAATGATGTGGCATGACTATATTGGAAGAGACCTCTATGAAACATTAACTTTTCAAATGCAGTGTGACACATCATTTTCAAGATATTTGTTGAAGAAAATACGACTTCTTTTGTATAGCATTATCCTTAATATGTAGTTTTGTTTCAGGGTAATTTAATTCCTAAGAAATCTACATTCCCAAGTGGGATTAAAGCCCTTGCAGATTATGTACATAGCAAAGGTCTTAAGTTAGGGATCTACTCTGATGCAGGGTAAAAAGACTGTTCAATGTACCGATAAAATTGTGGTATTTTCTTTGGTATTTTTCAGTACGTGACATAATATAATCACTTTTTTTTTCTGCAGTTATTTTACTTGCAGCAATGAAATGCCTGGCTCACTTGGCCATGAGGAACAAGATGCCAAAACCTTTGCTTCATGGGTATATCTATATATATATATATATCCATTTTTTGGATTATAACTACTATTTAACCTTTTCTTCTGAATCAATACTAAACAAAAACATGTCAAAATGCTGTGGCCTGTCGGTCTAGAATTGATTTGATTTCATAGAGTGACATCAAGTAATTTATATACAGGGCATCGATTACCTGAAATACGACAATTGTAATAATGGCGGGATTAAGCCAACTGTTCGGTGAGAAAATCAAACCGTACATCAAATCTTTTTGTTATGTGACGTTGTATTTGAACATTCAATTTTATTATCATTATTGCCTATCTGCTCATTCTCTCTTCCATATAGATATCCTGTAATGACCCGAGCACTCATGAAGGCTGGACGCCCTATCTACTTCTCACTATGCGAATGGTAAATAAATATTTCCGTTTATTTTGTAATCTCTTTAAGCTCCTTGTTCTTAGTTACTGTGTAAATCAGGGGAGATATGCACCCAGCCTTATGGAGTGCCCCACTTGGAAATAGCTGGAGAACTACTAATGATATTCAAGACAATTGGGAAAGGTATGTGTTACAATTCCTTTCTTTTTAAAATGTTTTTGTTTTCGGGCTATAAGTATGCATAGCTTTCTTTGAAATTGAATTTTTTTTTCTATTTTTTAAAACAGTATGATTTCTAGAGCTGATCAGAACGAGATATATGCTGATTATGCAAGGCCTGGTGGATGGAATGGTAGGAATCTCAAGACAGTATTTAACCTCTTTCGATAAGTTTATTGTTTATGTTTTGATACAGTAGTTTTTATTTTGTTTTGGCTTTTTGTAGACCCCGATATGCTTGAGATTGGAAATGGTGGGATGACTAATGACGAATATAAAGTTCACTTCAGCCTATGGGCCATTTCAAAGGTGTTAAAACGACTTTTTTTAAGCATTTGACTTCAAAACTTTCTGTACCCAAGTTAGTGAGACAGTCATGTTGTTTTACAACCTCAGTATAATATTTCCTCTGAGCTGCGCTTGTTGGATATGTTATGCCAAATTTTCATAAATTAAATAAATTTTGTTGAATGGTCTAACTTCAGGCTCCTCTTCTTATCGGATGCAATATGAAAAATATTACAAAAGAGACTTTGGAAATACTTGGTAACAAGGAAGTGATTGCCGTTAACCAAGGTATAGTTGTGTAATTATTATATAGTATGTATGTTGTCAATTTATCCTAGTATAGCAAATCCTATTGTTTTTTCTTACCTTCGTAATGGGTTTGAACTTTGAGCAGATTCACTGGGCGTTCAAGCGAAAAAAGTCAGAATGATTGGTGGTAGGGAGGTAAGGTCGCACGCATATCCTCTTCTAGGCAACTATTTTAAATATTCCTTTTTTTTTTTTTTTTTTGCAATTCAAATCTAAAATTGACTTAATAATATAAATCCACCAGATTTGGGCAGGGCCTCTCTCAAACTATCGAGTGGCTCTAGTCATTCTGAACCGTGAGCCTGTGCGCACTGCCATTACAGCCGAGTGGGATGATATTGGAATTCCCCCAAACACTGTTGTAGAAGCTAGAGATCTTTGGGAGGTATATATATTAGTGATATGTATATTTTACTTCAGTTACGTCATTTTCGTGTTATGGTATGCAGATTTATATGGTAATAACTCAAATCATGGGGGAAAATAATTTTGCAGCATGAAACTTTGAAGACTAGATTCGTGGGGAACCTGACTGCTACTATGGATTCTCATGCTTGTAAAATGTATGTTTTGAGACCTGTTTCTTGAATGATAAAATTCAAGTGCGTTTTCCCTGGGAACCGAGGGAAAAGATGAAGAGAAAGAAGAAGCCTGGTCTTTAAAGAACAACTTCATTCAACATAAGTTTATGTTGGATTAACAGTTAAACATATATTACTACGAGCTATATTGATCTTTTTGGTCTTGTTTGGGTGTTTAAGTACTGCTAAATTAAATTTGAAGGCATTACGACATATTTCCCTGAGTTCTAGTATTCTTGCCTTTTTTCTTTGGATCACGATCATAATTGCCATGTTAAAGAGGTAGTAATTTAAGAAAACTACACGGATATTTGTGCGTATTCTATTTCAAAAATCGTCATATCTGAATTTATGAAAACTGATTTCATAGATTCATATTGAAATCATCTGCTGCTATACAAAAATATGAATTCACTGGGCATATTCTTGTTAGGATCTTTTACTCATGTTACAAGGTTTAAATCAAAATATAAGGTTCACCAAATGCATTGAAGATTGAACATTCAAATTTTCAATTAACTTGAAATATCAGGGGGTTTAAGATATACTTCTGCTTTCTGATGTTTCTTCTTTTCAGCTTTTAAAGATCTTAACCACAGCACATAAAAGACAGTGTACCATTTCTCAAAATACAATGTGCTACTTCAGGATATATAAGTTAATTGACAGTGATAACAACATAGAACTGACTAATGATTCTTAAGAGAAACAGTTTCATGTTAGTAAACTGAAGACATACACATACTATTGTTGCTTCTAGTATCATGGTTTCAATAGTTCTTAACAAACAGAAAAAAAATGTTCTGATATTTTTTTAAATGCGTTTACTCTAAAATTGAATCCAGATGTAGATATGTTTAGGGGTGGGTTAGGGTTGAGACCCGACTCGTAAATGTTCAACCCGTATCCCGACCCGATTACTTGTTGGAAGTGAAAAAAAAATTCCGATCCCGACAAAAGTCGGGACCCGAATTTTCGGGATCCCGTAGGGTCGGGATAGGTTTATCCCGAATCTCCCAACATATTTTTTTTATTTTACGACGACATCATTTTTTATTAACAATTTTCATTTGAGAAGTCTAAACATGTTATTAACACGTAATATAATCATAGTTTAAAAATATCATTCCTAATAAATGAAAAAATAAATTAACATGTAGTAGAAAAAATAGTGTGAAACTACAAATAATGAAGTAGATAAAAAACTTGATATGTTTTTTATCAGATTCTTTTCCTATTTAGTTTTATTCACATAAGCAACAATTATCATACTAAATGAGATATATTATCATTATAATTTTTATAATCGGAAAATAATAATCATTTATCTTTCTTGAAAATAACAATATAATTTTTTAATTTAAGTATATTTTTTATTTTAATAGTTTCATATATTCAAAACTACAAATCTATATGAAGTATACTTATATAATTATAACTAATATATAAAACAAAAATGATTATAGTTCATATGGTAGAGTGTTTATATTGTATTCTAAAAGTATAAGGTTCGATTCTCAACAGTTGCATTTGATATAATTTAATTTATATTTTTATATAAAATATAAATTAATTAAAAAATCGAGTCGGGTCGGGACACCCGACGAAATCAAAATTGTCACCCGATCCCGAAGTTTGTCGGGTCGGGACTGTTCTCGGGTCGGGATTTCGGGATTTTTTCCCCAGCCCTAGCTATGTTACATCTCGATTTCCAGCAAAACCGTGATTTCATGCACATCATTTGGTACTCAATCTTCTTGTTGTCTGCATTTTTCACTTACCTCACCCCCTCAAGGCTACCAGGTCTCTGTGTGTACCATAACTCTATTTTCCCCATCTTTTGGCGGTCAAATCGTCATATTTACTTAAAGTGCTCCATTAAAACAAAAGAACACAAATATCAATTAAAAGACCAGCAATAAATTGACATTCAGGCTAGGGTAAAATGGACAGGCAGCACTTTAGGAATCCAAGTATGAGGTCGAATACCAACTGACTCGATCATAAAACTGTGTACATACTCGAGCTCCATCAAAACTGATAAACAAGTTCATATACGTTGTTGAATGTTATCTATGCGCTTTTTCTTTTCCTTGTTTCTTTGTATACTATAGTTGAAACAAGCATCACGCAAGCTTCATAAAAGAACCATGAGATGCATTCCACGTCTCAGAATGGGAGGCCTTGTAGTACAACTACAACGTATGAATTGATGTCTAACTTGGACAGTATCGGTGACTCTGTCGGAGTAAATTCGAGTAAAAGAAAAGACTAAAGTAAGAAAAGTTTCATCTTGGAACTTGCATCAGCTGATAGCGGGAATAAAAAAGATAGTATGCATGTAGAGAAAGTGATAGGGATAACAGAAAGTTTTCCCAAATTTTGATGAAAAGAAAATCCGCTTCATCAACGTAATCCGTAAGATGGCGATTTAGATTAAGAAAAAAAAAATGGGGGGTATTTAGACAGAACATAGGGAAAGAACTGATATACTCAAGAAGAGAACACCATGTTCGTAACTAGGAAAAGTACACAAATGGTTCGAGTTCCTTGTTTACCAATATTTTAGTTAGAATCCTACGAGCTAGTAAATCAAGTTTCTATAAGATTCGGGGAGAACTAGATATAAAAGGATTGATCTGCAAAAGCTTAAAAAAGATAGAAATCTTCAAGATTTCTAGAATATAAAAAATATAAACTCTTGTTCTTTTTTTGATAATTAGTAACCCTTTTTGGAGGTAAACCTGCTTTGCAGACACAAACTCTTGTTCATCTCAGAAGTTGCGAATATAAAAAAGGAAGTCTCCTAGAAAAGGAGAGGATTGTCAAGTTAATAGGCGTAATAAAAAATACCCTTGCATATAACAAGAATACCACACCAATGATTTTATCCACCTGTAAACATTTGCTAAAAAAGCACCTAGCATTCATAACATGGTAACAAAGTTAAAAACGAAATAAATAACTAAGAAATTTAAAAGAAACAAGCACCAGAGATAAAACACAAAAGGTCTTTTGATATCACAAAATCCAACAGAAAAAAAAATGAAACAAAACTCATTGAAGAGCCACAGAGGCATTCCCAAAACCACATAACAGAGTCATTAAGAAAAACAGTACTTGACACTAGAGAATCCGCCACCGCCTGTCAAGCACCCAATTCTGAGAACGGCTGCGTAACAAACAGGGTAGACACCCCAAACAGAGAAAATAAAACAAACCTACGACTCGATAACAAAACACCGACATGAAATCCAACAGACAGAACTTATTTAAACGATAATAAAAGTCTTCATCAGCTTTTCCAGAAACCTGCACGATTCACTTCGCGCCCTTCTTGACTGCAGCCTTGGTGACCTTGGCTCCGGTTGGGTCCTTCTTGTCTACGCTCTTGATAACTCCGACAGCAACTGTCTGCCTCATATCACGAACAGCAAAGCGACCAAGAGGTGGGTACTCAGAGAAAGTCTCGACAACCATGGGCTTGGTCGGAATCATCTTAACCATACCAGCATCTCCATTCTTCAAAAACTTAGGCTCCTTCTCGAGCTCCTTTCCAGAACGTCTGTCGATCTTGGTCAAGATCTCAGAGAACTTCACAGCAATGTGGGAGGTGTGGCAATCAAGCACTGGGGCATAACCATTACCGATCTGGCCAGGGTGGTTCATGATAATGACCTGCAATGTAAAGTTGGCAGCTCGTAAGGCAAGGATTAAATAAAATTCATGAACTCATTTGTAAAGTTCACTAAAAAGTAAAGAGTAATTCATATGAATATACACTATACAGAACAACTTGTGTATACAGACTATAGTTTACTAAAAAAGGATTTAAAATCTGGAACTTATGTTGTGAACACAGGCGGTAGTTTACTAAAAATCATGAACTCATCTGGAAAGTTCATTAAAACATAAAGTAACGCATATATATACACTAAACAGTACAACTAGTGTACAACATTGATTCTTTTTCTCTGTTATAATGATATAAAGTTCATCTTGGGAGTAAGAAAAAGGCCTATTCTTAATTTTAATGCGTTCTTTAAGCAAGCAAGTTAAAATTATTTTAAAGTCTACTAAAAGGTTGGGTACTTGCAAACTTAAAAGTTGTCAGGCATTTTGCAAGTTAAAAGCATGAAATTAATCAGACCGAATGACATTTAATAATAATCATGAAGTTTTCTGGTTAAGAAAATGACCTGCGAGGTGAAGTTAGCAGCACCCTTGGCAGGGTCATCCTTGGAGTTGGAAGCGACATACCCACGCTTGAGATCCTTCACAGCCACATTCTTAACGTTGAACCCAACGTTGTCACCAGGATGAGCCTCAAGAAGACTCTCGTGGTGCATCTCAACAGACTTGACCTCAGTTGTCAACCCAGATGGGCCAAAAGTGACGACCATACCAGGCTTGATCACACCAGTCTCCACACGCCCCACGGGCACCGTTCCAATACCACCAATCTTGTAAACGTCCTGGAGGGGAAGACGGAGGGGCTTGTCAGAGGGCCTCTTGGGCTCAGAGACCTGGTCAAGAGCATCTAGGAGAGTTGGGCCCTTGTACCAGTCGAGGTTTGTGGACCTCTCAATCATGTTGTCTCCCTCAAACCCAGAGATGGGGACGAATGGAATTTTGTCGGGGTTGTATCCGACCTTCTTGAGGTAAGATGAGACCTCCTTGACGATTTCCTCGTACCTTGACTTTGAGTACTTGGGGGTGGTAGCGTCCATCTGTTGCAAACAAGGAGGCATATAGAGTTAATAAGAAACAGAAAAAGAAAAGCATGTGTAGATACAAAAACAGATTATATCATCACAACTCTATTGGCAAATAAATGGACAAGAATCAAGAAGCTCACCTTGTTACAACAACAAATCATCTGCTTAACACCGAGCGTAAAAGCCAACAAAGCATGCTCACGGGTCTGCCCATCCTTGGAAATACCAGCCTCAAAACCACCAGTTGTCGAGTCGATAATCAGAACAGCGCAATCAGCCTGCGAAGTACCCGTAATCATATTCTTAATAAAATCCCTATGCCCAGGAGCGTCAATCACAGTGCAGTAGTATTTGGTGGTCTCAAACTTCCATAGAGCAATGTCGATGGTGATACCACGCTCCCGCTCAGCCTTGAGCTTGTCGAGGACCCACGCATACTTGAATGACCTCTTGTTCATCTCAGCTGCTTCCTTCTCAAAACGTTCGATGACACGCTTGTCAATGCCTCCTAGCTTGTAGATTAAGTGACCGGTTGTGGTGGATTTGCCGGAGTCGACATGGCCGATGACCACTATGCTGATATGAATCTTCTCTTTACCCATGGTAAATGCTTAGGACACTGAAATATTAAGAAATAAGTCGGGCAACATTTAATTCAATATAACTATCGAGTAACATGTAATATAGATGGACAAAAAAGGAGTACTATGAGAGTAACAAAAGAACACGTAAAAAATGTGAAGAGAGTAACAGCAATCCAAGACAATACGCAGTTAACACTAGAATGACAATATGATGGTATAAATTTCTGATTTGATATATCAGATTTTCAATATATTGATAAGTGAATAATAGGGTTAAGAGGAAGATATCACCAAAAGGAAAATGTTTAGAAATAATTAGTTAAAAATGTCATAATGTTGAACATGCTGAACTAAAATGTGGAAAACAGAATGTGTTGCTATTAAAATGAACTAGATTGACAAAAACTATTGCTATTAAATGGTTTCAATTATTAACATGCAAGTTAAAACTAAATATCAATGATGGAAATGAAGTTATATCAAACCTAAGTTTATAATGGTTATAATCAGTCATTATAATAATGATATTGCTAGGTGAAAGTGAAACATAAAACTACGCAATTATAATCTTAATAACAATTCATTGAACATGATAAGGTTGTTTAAATTTAAGAATATGGTTCAATTAAATTAAAACAATCTGTATAATGTAATTGAATGAAGTTAATATTGGTACGAATTTAATGTTCAATTAATGTCGGACTAAAGAGTAGATGAAGCTAATATACATTCATTTTATATCAAAGATATATCAAACAACAGATATACGTAACAATATAATATAAGTTCTAAACTAAATAAAATCAGAATAAATACTAGTTATTAATCAAATCAAGCATCATTGGTTGCCAGATAAATAAATAGTTAACAAAACTCATCTACAGATTCAAGATAAACAAATAAGATTTTTTATTTAACCAGACGAGTCTCGTAACTGATATTACTTGGCTGTTAATTATTAGTTAATTAACCTCTAAGCGACAGGTTTTAACAAAAGAACCTCTGGCAAAAATCGAGAAAATACAAAAACAGATTTTTACCGAAAAATTAGCTAAATACAAAAACAGGTTTTAACAAAACAGTAAACATTATATCAAATTATATTATCCACAGATTTTAACAAAAACAGATTTTATCCACAGATTATATTATCTAAATAAAAATCGAAAAATTATATTATCCACAGATTTTAGCTAAATAGAAATCAAAAAAATATATTATACTCAGATTTTAATAAAAACAGATTTACACAAAACAGTAAAAATTATATCAAACTTAACTAGAACATCAAAATCTCAACGCATATCCAGAGTTTTTAATAAAAACTGACGATAATTAGAGTTTTCTCACTAAAATAACCTTGAGATGACTTTTACAAACTGATTTATTTTCAAAAATTATAATAAAACAAAAATTCTACCATCGGATTTGTAAACAAAAGTATCAACATTTTAACTAACGCTAGATAAACAAAAACTCATTGAATAAACAAGAATATTACAAATTAATTTATCCTCAATATCAAAATATTATTTTTATCAACAGATTCTAACAAAAACTGATGAGATTCAGAGTCTTCTAACTATAATAATCTTAGATGATTTTTATAAATTGATTTATTTTCAAAAATAGAGTTAAACAAAAAATCTACCATCAGATCCATAAATAATAGTAGTAATTAACAGACAAAACGCTTAAAATTCCAAAATATTATTTTATCAATAGAATCTAGCAAAATTAAAGTCTCGTCGCCAAAATGAAGTTAATAATTTTCACAAATTGACTGATACTAACTAAAACGATCTAAAGATGATTTTACAAATTCAGTTATTTTCAAAACTAGAGTTATATAAACAGATCTATACAAAACACAAACAATTATCAACCTAAATATAAAAACAACACAAATTCATCTCATAAACAACAAAAATACAGATCCAACCTAAATTCAAACAATAACAAACGAAAAACTAAACAATAAACGATTCAATATCAGCAACAATAATATAAAATAATCAATTCAATTCATGCTAATTATACATAGACACATACATCTATGTAAATAAAAAGATTAAAGATAAGAATTGAAACTTACAATAGAGAGAGAAACCCTAGCCGCAGTTTGTAGAGAGAGAGATAGAGAGAGAGAGAGAGAGAGAGTGAGAAAGTGATATTATGAGAGAGAGAAGCTTCGTTTTTTATAGATTTGAGCTAGCTAGGGCATAAATCGTTTTTAATATAATGACTTATTTACCCCTACGAAATCTTTTTATTTACTAGAATGTTCGGTGTTATATTATTCTCATTTATCATCCTATTAGGTTCTGGTTATTTCCTTTCGTATCGCTTATTTTAGTTTTGAACAATTTGGTACCTAAATTTACTAATGAACATTATCTAATAGTTTTTTTTTTTTTATAAGCTACTGTACGCATATGATTATTTGATAAGAATATTGGTCCCCGATGATTTCGAATTTTAAAGGTTTTCTTCTCCACTAGTGGGTTAGGGGGGTGCAGAGTTTTTATTGTGGGGCAAACTGTCATGAAAGATGTATCGGTCAAAGTGGCTAAACACAAGAAAGTCTGTATCGGTAATCAAGATGCTTTCATACCGTTCACATTTGTCATTTTTGGTTTCCTAGCACCACTGGTGGGTTAGGGGAGCGGAGTTTTTATTGTGGGGCAGGCGATCGTGAAAGATGTATCGGTTAAAGTGGCTAAAGACGAGAAAGTCTGTATCGGTAATCAATATGCTTTCATACCGTTCGTATTTGTCATTTTTGGTTTCCTAGCACCACTGGTGGGTTAGGGGAGCGGAGTTTTTATTGTGTGGGCAGGCTGCCGTGAAAGTTGTATCGGTTAAAGTGGCTAAACACGAGAAAGCATGTATTAGTAATCAAGATGATTTCATACCGTTTGCATTTGTCACTTTTGGTTTCCTAGCACCAGTGTTGTGGATGTAGTGTTTAAAATGATTGATTTTGTAATTTAGTAAGGACTAGCGACACAAATTGTTTTTTGTTTACATTTTATATCAGTGTAACCATTTCGTTAATAAATTATCGAGACATGAGCAATGATAGGAAGTTTGCATGGAGTTTCTTAATAAAAAAAGAACCGAGGTTTTAGTTAGACATGGTCGTCGCTTTAATCCAATAGCCACTCTTTAGCCATAAAAAATTTATGGATTTTTTGGAATATTTTTGCTTTAACGAAAACGATAAAAAATTTAATTAGTTTGATACAAAGGAAACATCCTCAATATTCTTTAAATTTATTGGTTTATTTACATGAACAACAGTTGTACACTTTTTATAAGATAATTTGTGTTTTTAAGAAATTTAAAATGTAAATACATACTCCATTTTTCATGTCATATTGTTAACTTTATAGTACTCCTCTCTTGTACTAAAATGTCTTGAAAAGCTTTAATTCAATCAAAATTTGGACATAATACTCTTTGTCAAAAATAATTTGAAAGATGAGGTACCTAATTAACCGAGTTGAAATTAGTTGAGTGAATTACTAATAATACGTAAAAACATTGGGCGTAGTTAGTGATAATAATAAACCTTCGCTATAAGGGCGACGTTAGTTTACAAATTACGCTAATCTAGATGGGTCACTCGCCGTTGATTTATCCACGTGGCAGTGACTAATTCGTGTCCCCCAAGTATTTCACTGGTGAGAAATTTTTCATTTGTATTGGTTTTTTTGGGTGATTAATTGTTTTGACCTTCGGCATCACGGCATTAAAGGTCAATATCACCTAATTTAATCTGTTCTTTGGAAAATTGGGGATTGTTTTAAATTTACGTTTGAATTAAAAAATAATACTATTAAAATATAAGCGTTATTGGTTCTGTATGGAACTATTGTAGTAACTTCATAAAAAGAGAGATTGAGAGGATTAAACGTGACCCATAACAAATCGAATAAAACCAAACTTTTAAATGTTAATCAATACGGGTATCCATTTTATGTCGTCATTGAGTTAGACTGTATAATGTTCGGTCACATTTACAATCATTCAATTAAAAAATGGGGGCTAAATGATATTATTTTCAATAACTAATTTAATTTTTCAATTTTTATTATATATTAGACAAATTAGGATTTAATAAATTAAAAATAAAATTTACAACACAATAAAAACTCAAATAAAAATATAGAACCATAATGAATACTATCTAAATTTAATTATTAATCAAAATTTGAAAAAAAATAACAATTGAATATTTATTTTTAAAAACGGAACTTTGTACCGTTCAATTGATTGACTGCATAAAAGAAAAACTCAATCAATATAGTCCATGGGAAAGGTTAATTCAAATTAGCTGATGGATGTGCTCAACTAATTCACCTCAAGGTCAACAAATCGCTCAGGAACATGTTAACATCCATAATCCACCACACGAAATGTGGTATCATTACTCGAGGCACTATTATTGCCTTCAACCAAGAAAAATTTCAGGTTCAACCGTTCAGGCAATGCCTTGTACTCATATGATGATATAACTGCAAATGTTAATTTTCATGTTTCCCATGTTTTAATCAATTACTACTCTTAACACAAAAATGTGGAGTGTACTAAGTCAATTCCTTGGGGAACTCGATAAACAAATTTTACGAGTCTCTATGAAACTACTGATAAGGTGCCGTTACATAGACCATACTATTCCCAAGCTGCTCAAAACTGCTAAAAAAGGACTTCGAAGTAATCAAGAACAGAAAACCCGTGTTACGGCGTGAACTATTTTCAAATGTAAAATGGCACATGAAAATGATGAGCGCTTTAAAATGAGATATTCTACAATGACAGGTTGTCGAAGCCAACGGTTGTCTTGGTTTGCTTGAAGCTCTCACATCCTGGGCAATTGTGAAGGCTGTCGTGAATATAAATATCACAATCGAGGCAAAAGTAATGTTTGCATTTCGGGCAAACAACGCGATCCCCTGTAAAAAAAAAACAAGTTTTCTTAGTCTTGGGAATGAGGCTATGCTTTTAAGTGGAAAGTGGAAACTTCTCTTCAGGACTAACCAAAATTTGTACTATCTTCATCCAAAAAACATAACCTATTTGGCTCCTGGATATCATATCTGATAACTGATCAAAACAAGGCTTTTGTTTTTTCTTCAAATATAATAATAAATCTAAAAAATACATGGAGCAATTTAGCGATTTTATCACTCGATAAACGTGTGAAAGTTCAATTTGCATGCCTTGGTAATAGAACAATCAATAAACAATTCCTTGGAGCCACAATCTGCACTCACTTAGTCGCTTGGCATTTTCATATTTACTTCTTACCATAACCTTTAAGTAGTGGAGTAGAATATTATAAAGAATACTCACCAGAATTGGGAAAATCTTGCTGGCACCCAAAACAATTACTCGGTAAATTGTGATTATAATCGCTTAAATCTGAAGGAGGCACATCGTCAAAGGGCGTTATTGGGAAGAGATGGTGATAAGACCTCGCCAAATGTGGTGAAGAAACAAGAGTGAGGCCACAGATTTGACACTCTGTGGGTAATTCGCATACGCGCGCTTTGCATCTCGGACAAGTGTATCCTACGCCAACCTTAGCTTCTTTATGGCACGAGCAAATTGAGATAACACCCTCAGCTGCTTTTTGAGGGAATCCCATTTTTACTAAATTTGCGGTTGCAAATTCTGCTATTGCTGGAGGTGGTGGTGCGTGCTCCAGCACTAATTCTTTCAAGTGAGACTGCAACCAAAAGTATATTAGTATATAGAGAGAGTAAATGCACATATAAAAGGAAATGAGGGTGAGGTTGCTATGCTGCTGATACTTTCTTAGCAATTTCAGTTCAAAACTAATTAATAAAGGTGTTTATGTAAGATGCTGCCTTAACAACAGAGTTTGCTACAAAAGCTTTGCCAAGTTGCTTTTAGGAAACAGTTTGTTGATTACCCACGAAGGAGAAGAATATTTTCTCTAATCTAGAATATAACTAAACTAGTCATGTAAGTTAGTAGTAAGTAGTAGTTTTTCAAAAACTTGCTTCTAAAAGCATCCTCAAAAGACATCTTAAAAGCACCTACTTTAGTTTTACCAAACACTTGAAGAATATATACATTCTAAAAGGACAGCGATAAACAGCACTTGAAAAAACATATAAAATTTGCATTTTCGTTTCCGCAACTCCTCATTTTGCTTGCTCATGCTTAAGAATCATTTCCTGGTTTCAGGACTTGTTTGGTAGTAGCTTTTGAAGAAATATAGTTAACTTTTTTAGTTTTAGAAAAGTTGGGCTCATCCAGCTTAAATCTTCTAGCAATTTCATGGTAAATTACTGAGAAATTTGCCAGCCTTTAAGCGGTCACGAAATCAATCCAGCTTTTATACACACAAAATCTAAGCTCAAAAACAACAACCAAACAAGGCCTTAGACAGATAAGAACTTAAGATTCTGCTTTATATAAACTCAACTCACCTCATTTAACGCAACTGAGTATAATCCATTGGTCTCTTGACAAATATATTTACAAATGAAAATCTCTGCCGATAATCCAATAACCGAACACCTTATTTTAGCTTTCTTGCATTTACTAATGGATTCCATTATATCTCCTGGATCACAAGTACTAAGAGCCGAATAAAAAATGAGAACCTCGCGCTGACCATACGAGGGGATTTGGTACAGATAATCATGCACGAGATCCAGCGCATTTTGCAGAGACGAATCACCAGAACACTCCAATTTGCCCATAAGTGCTTTAACATGAGAATCGGGACTTCCACCCAGATCAGTTAAACACTGAGCAACACCGTCTTTAATAGTTATTAGGCCAACTTGACTCAACGGGTTTTGATCGAAAAATTCCCTAACAAAAACCTCAACTTGTTTTGCAACTACAGCCATTCGACTTGGTTTGAAATCCATTTCTGAAGCCGCCTGTAGATCAAATTTGAAAAGCATTCAGTAAAGGTAGTAAAGTTCCAAGAAAAACTAGACTGAAGAGACTGCCTCAACTTTCTTGGATCAATAAATTATGAAATTCTGGTTTCACTGTTATAAGTACAAAACTTAAAGAACCACATCGAATCATGTTGGTGTGAACAATTGAGATACAAAAAAGGTGTCAAGCCAATCCACGTGAGGCGATGATAAACATATCAAGTGAAGTACATATTTTCAGTGTAGTTTTGCATATTTGACACGTTTAAAAGTATAATCTGTGGCAGTTTTTCAAGCTGTGGTTAATATATGATCGAAAGGACTAGTGAAACTTCAATGCTACTTACGACTACACTTTTCTGGGTATAAATAACCTTATGAGTTGTAAAGACTAAATCATAGATACCATATCCCCTTTGAGAAAGTCAATATTGTAAGGTGAATAACTGTGAAACTCGATATTTTTTCAGAAGAGACTCGGGAGGAATTTGCAAGTGTTGTTTTACATCTATATTAGAGACAAATAACAATGGAGTACTTTTTGTGGGCCTTTTTTCACTAATCATGTCGTACATAAGATGAACTATTTTACATCATCATAGGTCCTTACAAGTTAAAGTCACTACAATAAATCTATTAAGATTCTTCCTGTCTCAGTCTGCTAAAAAAATTGTCTCTCTTTAGCTACTTACAGCATCTAAAAACAAGCATTTTCGCATTGGCTTGGTAACTCTAGTACATAAATGGGGATTGCTGAGACACTGATAATTGGTACCTCAAACAAAATCCATATTGACTAATTAAAATTTGTCACTGGGATAGCATGGTGGTTTACCCCAAATAAAGTAAAAGTCAAACTTAGCTAAACTCGTTATAGCGTCCTAAGAAAAGTTTTTCTCATCACTTTTCCCTCAAATGCCAAATTTGGAAAAAAGACAGAACATCAACAGATATATCATAATATTCAGATCTGACAGTCAACATAGTCAATTAAGATAACATTCCAACTGAATCAACTGGAGATATGACTACTTCGTTCAAAATCGATCTTATCTAGGGTGTTGGCTTAGAGCAAATCAAAATTATACTAATACAGAGTGACAATCCAAGTAACTTTTTTCCTTTCTTTGTAATATTGCAATGCATTATTTCAAATTTGACACAGGAGAGAGTGCTAAAAGTTCACTTTCTTGTGTCAAGGAGAACGAACAGGCAACTGGTAATGCTTTTCCACATATGAACACTTCTTTGAAATGAGCTCTTTAGTGTCAGGCCCTCACGTAAACCAACACAATAACTTACAGCGATAGTCAACTATCCTTTATTTATTTTCAAAGTATTACGACAGCGCACTTTATTATTCTGAAATTGAGGAGGGGGTTCTCAGAATCCTTTTCTTATTATGTCTAGAAGATATACAGAGTAATATTTCTGTTTCCAATTCCAGCAAATAGCCAGCCAAATCATCTTGAATGGCTCTTCTTAATAAACACTCATTGCTAAGCTACAAAATTATTTCAAACTCCTAACTAGACACCTATTTATACAAGTTGTTTTTCCCTAAAGAATTTTTAATAATTATTAATTGATATAATACTCGTTATTCTAATACACCAGACCGGCCTACCATAACACCATTGTAGATTCAGTCACTAAGAATCATACTCATTTACGAACAAATCCACCTATCATCCTACCTCTTAACAAAAATTTAAGTTTGACTTCCTAAATCCTTGACAAATTTTCACATTCCACCTAGTAAACTTTGTCACCGAACTTGGTGATAAGACAAAAGCGTAAAACCCCCGAAAGATAGCTATCTGATATAGTTCCTTAACGCGTCTATAATCTGCATGGAATCGACCGAAATGTATTAGTAAATCCAAAAACAAGTGAAGTATAATCGAAAATAAAAATCTAGTTTATGCATCTCAAGTAAAAAACCATCTAAGAAAGAAGAGAAACATAATAGTTTCTAACTATTAGTTCTCTTTAGCATCTAAAATCATGAATAATAAACCCTAAAGAGCCTTGCATGCACGTTCAAGCAAACAAGATAACTTATTTAGGTTGAAAATCATTGGTTCTGTTCATCTTTAAAAACTAGCTGTTCCAGGAAGGAGAGCAAACATTTTAAGTTGACCAACTAAATGCATTTTAAATTATAAGGAAACAACTTGACAATCTGAAGCTTAAATGCTGATAAACCCTATAATATATAGCATGATTCTAATAGCTGCATGTACGCCATTTTGACTCTTCAACAACCTCCCAAGCCACACCAACCATACCCCCACCCTCCACCACCCCTTACAGACACATAAACAAACAAAGCAAATAAAGGTTAGAAGGGAACGCTTACCCACTTTTTCTCTCTCTAACCCCCAGGCTTTCATGCGTTCTATTTTAGTTTTTCTCCTCTTCCTCACGATTCTAGATCGAATAGAGCTATGAGAACTGCTTAAATCTAGTTCCACTGATGTTTGATCAGTCATTATTCGTGCTTGATGGTTTGGTCACCAAATTATTTTTCTTCTACATATCTGTTAAGCTAAGGACTTCAGTGTTCATGTTAAAAAGCTTAGAGGCTTAGTGCATGTATTGAGGGTGCAGATGCTTCCGATGATGACTTAGGAGGCATCATGCAATTACTTAGAAAAACCGAACTACAAGGGATCACATGTTAATGCGGTTTTCACATTGAGAAGAAGAGAAGCAGAATATAATTGACAGCTATAAACAGTTAAAATGTTGAAGAAATATATGCCTCGTTAATTTGTTAAATTCCACTTTTTCATCTTTAATTTCTTTCAGTGTCTTCCTTATGAAATTACCCATCCAAAAAGTAAAAAACTACTGACACTTGAGAATCTGTAGTGAAATCATGAATTTCACCTATTATCAGTTGAAAAGAATTGGATTCCTCACACATTGTTGCCATTTTTAAACCATGCGGGAAACTTTGAAAGCATTCACGTACAATAGTAACATTTAGCTTTTTTGGCAATAAAATTCTGCCTAGCTCTGACCAAAAGAAGATGCTCTAAACGCTCTAACAAGTTAATTCAACCATAGACACACAACGTCACAGACAACAAATGAAGTGTACATAAAGACAACCTTTGTTCCTTCAGACCTTCTTGTTGGTGCATATGCAAATATAAATATGTGTACGTATGTATACCTTGGAGAGGTCGATGATGATGTAAAGGTATCGAATGAGTCCCTTCTGAATGCGAGCAGCAGAAGAGGAGCGATAACGGCGGCGGCGACGTTGAGAGTTGTCAAGCGTATTGTCCACGATACAGCCAGACTCATCCTCCTGCAAAGTGTCCCATGACCTATCTTCTGCGTAGGCCTTCTCAAATGCCTCCATATTTCTCTCCTCCTCTTCATCTTCTTCCTCTCTCTCTTCTCTATCCAATCGCCTTCCTTCTCCATTGTTCATCTCTCTATCTATTTGTTCTACGGTTCTTGAGTTTGGAGGACTTAAAACCTTTTCATATCACAACAAATTTGATTTATTATACTTATCATAGCAATATATTAAGAATGCTGAAAAATCAAATTTATTTAAATACAAAAAAAATACTCCAGATTATGCATCAAGCACAATAAATTACTAAGGACAGATGCAAAAGTCAATAGGTTTACTCTAATTTGATACCCAAAAGCCCCATAATCCATATTAATATTGTCGAAATTCTAAATAGAGACGACATAAAAAATGACAGTCGCTGTCTCGCTGACATAATAAACCAAACTAAAGACAAAGTTCAGACTGAATTCTGTACTAGAAAACCCTACAATTTACAAGTATGACAAATACACACTAACTTTTTAAACTACACAAACTATTAGGTCTGGGAGGAGATAGCAAAGTCAACTTGACAACTGAAGTTATCAAATGGAACAAACCTGGTTCATAACCAAGTTGAGAAAAAAAACTTTATAGCTACTATATACAGAAATCAGTAGTGTTGAAGAATAAGTATCCAATCACTAGGCGCAGAAGTGAAATTAAGCAGAAAAACTGTAATTAACTTTCACAATTCAGAAGAAAAAAAACTGAATTTATATGATCTGAGGAGACTACTGCGTCGGAAGCTGGTGGTGGCTAGAGATAGAAAATGGATCGAATCCAGACCGACCTAACCCAACCCGGATCCGAATAACTGGACCCAAAATTTGACCCGTTTTCTTTCTTTCTTTTCTACTTTTTTTTTACACACCACACTTGCAATTTCCAAAATGGTTCTTTGGAAATTTTCTTTTTATGAAATACGAGTATGACTAAGAATGAAAATATGTTACAATTCCACTTGTGGTTTTAGATAATGGGGGTTTAGTATGAAATTCAGTAATTTGTGGTGATTCGATTGTTTGTGAACGAACTTATAATTTTGTATGTAATTTTGTTGAAACTATATTTGGGTGTGGTTGCAAATGATTTAAAACAGGGTCTAACATTAAAATCAATTTTTCCTTGGGACTGGGAGTATGTTAGTTTCGGATAATTGTATACAATGATGAAATCGGATGAGCGTAATTGCAATATTTCAGCTCGGGTATAATTCTAAAACCAATATTTTAAATTTGCGATATTCTAATTCTAATTGTAATTAGCAACTATCACTATAAGCTGCAAGTACCAAAAACAACAAACAAGACACAAACGAATTGTCACGTTTGCACTTTGCATCATGTGAAAATTTGATCAAATGAACATTGAATTTTCAAATAAGTAAAAAAAAAAAAACTTAAGCAGCATAAACCCAGTTTTTCTTGAGCTCAGAAAAATACCACTTATTCTTACTAAAACGCAACCAAACAAGACCTAGATAAATCCACAGCGAGCTCAGCATTAATGTTTTTACTTCAAATCTGGACTGTTTTTGGTTCATTAAACTATTTCTTAAAAGCCTATTTGTTTTCTTTTGAGAAGCTGATGAAAAATAATCAACAACTTAAGATACATAATAAGCTTATTTGCTTAAAAATATGCAACCAAACAAGACCCAGATAATTATACAACAAGCTCAGCATTAATGTTTTTACTTAATATATGCACTGTTTTTGGTTAATTAAACTTTTTATTAGAAGCTGGTGAATAAAAATTCATCAAATTAAGAGACATAATAAGCTTATTTGCTTAAAAACCTGCAATCAAACAAGACTTAGATAAATATACAATAAGCTCAGCATTTATCTTTTTACTTAAAAGCTGGACTAATTTTGGTTCATTAGACTTTTTCTTAGCCGCTGGTCAAAAAAACTCATCGAATTAAGATACACAATAAGCTTAATTGTTTAAAAATATGCAACCAAACAAGACCTAGATAAATACACAACAAGCTCGGCATTTATGTTTTTACTTAAAAGCTGGACTGTTTTTGGTCAATTAAAACTTATAGTCAGAAGCTGGTGAATAAAAATTCATCAAATTAAGATACATAATAAGCTTATTTGCTTAAAAATATGTAACGAAACAAGACCTAGATAAATACACAACAAGCCCAGCATTTATCTTTTTACTTAAAAGCTGGACTAATTTTGGTTCATTACACTTTTTCTTAGACGCGGGTCAAAAAAACTCATCGAATTAAGATACACAATAAGCTTAATTGGTTAAAAATATGCAACCAAACAAGACCTAGATAAATACACAACAAGCTCAGCATTTATGTTTTTACTTAAAAGCTGGACTGTTTTTGGTCAATTAAAACTTATACTCAGAAGCTAGTGAATAAAAATTCATCAAATTAAGATACATAATAAGCTTATTTGCTTAAAAATATGTAACGAAACAAGACCTAGATAAATACACAACAAGCCCAGCATTAACGTTTTTACTTAAAATCTGGACTGTTTTTGGTTAATTAAACTTTTTTCCTAAAAGCTTATTTGTTTTGGTTTTAAGGTCATCAAGTTCAGATACATAATAGGCTTATTTACTTAAGAATATGCAACCAAACAAGACCCAGATAATTATACAACAAGCTCAGCATTAATGTTTTTACTTAATATATGCACTGTGTTTGGTTAATTAAACTTTTTATTAGAAGCTGGTGAATAAAAATTCATCAAATTAAGATACATAATAAGCTTATTTGCTTAAAAACCTGCAATCAAACAAGACTTAGATAAATACACAACAAGCTCAGCATTTATCTTTTTACTTAAAAGCTGGACTAATTTTGGTTCATTAGACTTTTTCTTAGACGCTGGTCAAAAAAACTCATCAAATTAAGATACACAATAAGCTTAATTGCTTAAAAATATGCAACCAAACAAGACCTAGATAAATACACAACAAGCCCAGCATTAATGTTTTTACTTAAGATACATAATAAGCTTATTTGCTTAAAAATATGCAACCAAACAAGACCTAGATAAATACACAACAAGCTCAGCATTTATGTTTTTACTTAAAAGCTGAACTGTTTTTGGTCAATTAAATCTTATACCCAGAAGCTGGTGAATAAAATTCATCAAATTAAGATACATAATAAGCTTGTTTGCTTAAAAATATGCAACCAAACAAGACCTGAATAAATCCAATTCAACAGAAAGAAAAAAACAACAACTCAAGTTTAAGCAAATCCAATTAGATACATGCAAAGAAAAATAACACCCAAGGTCACTTCACTTGTAATTAAAAAGACACAAAACTAATTAAACTAAATAATGAGATATAACAGTACATAGAGAGAGAGAGAGAGAGAAATACTCACGGAGAAAGGAGAGACGCAGGAGAGAGAGAGAGAGAGAGAGATAAAGAGACTATCACTGTATATGTATGTATGTATATATATTTGTTTGATATGTATGTATTGTTGGTATGTAGCACTTAAAACGGTAGAGTTTTCGGTTAACAATAAAAAACCAGGCTGAACCGGTTTGATTTGGTTTGGTTTGGTTTTGTTTGATTTGATTTTAAATGAAACATAGATGAAAAAAACAAAACTTTTAACTGGTTTTCATATTTATTTAAATGAAAACCGAACGAAGCTAAAACGACCGTTTTGATTCGGTTTTTTAGTTTTATGAAATTTGACGTCTAATTCTTTTTGAAAAATGCATCGTACTATGTCGTAACATATCATTGGGATAATGTATTCATGCTCCCACATTAGCTCGTTGCGGATTTACCGGTGTGATCACATATTGTAAGTGAAAGGAACTATTATGCATCTCCTATTAAATTCCGTCCACATAATACGTGACGGGTTTTTTTTTTGTTTTTAAGGAAGCAATTGCATTTACCGCAATATACACACATAGTATTTTAGCAATGTCCATTACCATTGACTATTTAAATAATGTAGTCTCAATTTTTTTCAAAACACACAAACAACCAAACTCTACAAGTTTTTCGAGATTGTTATGTGGCTAAAGTAGTGGGAGGCAGATGATAAAATCTAATATTTCATTGCCAACTTTTCGTTCTTCAAGTACTATACAATTAAGTTGATTTAGTGAGGGTGTCACAAAAATATCATAAATTTTAAAATTTATCACAAAAACCGTCATAAAATCTACGAAACAGTCACAAATCATTGCTAAACAACTCGTCACAAAAAATAGTTCAATATTTAGTAAAATCTTAGTATAGATAGGCTGGACTTGAGTAAATTAAGGTGGTTCTGAGTGGACAACTATAAAATCGTTTGTGACTTGGATTTCTATTATATTGTTTTGAAGAATCAAACACTAATTTGATCCCGAATTTATGTTTCGTTTTACAGATAATTTCAACATTTGTAGCTCTATAAAACTGAAGAGCTTTTTATCATGAGAATTCTTAAATTTGATGTGCCACCATCCCAATGAACAAATCAAAGTTGGGGTTGACGGCTCGAGGAAACCGAGAACATGTGATGCAAAGTTAGGGATACCGATGATTTTGGAGGGGATCGATGGACCTCACATTTTGGAAGACAGCAACCACTAAGGGTGAGATTTAGGCAATTAATCATTATTTGGACTTTGACTGGAATTAAGGAATGCAATATTACTCTTGAGACCGTCTCAAGAAGAGTGTGAGACGCAATCCACTCGTCATGTATATACCATCGGGATATGAATGTGATTGCAGATATCAATTAACTTTGTTCTCATCGGTGGAAGTGTTAAATTAGATGAATCCCGCGATGAAATAGTTTTGACATACAATTGTTAACACAAACATATTATAAAAAACTTTTAGAGGACACAAATGTTTAAACTAAAAAAATTGTTATTCAGTAATAGTTTTTCCGATATATACCTTGCTTTAGTACGTAATATTTAATTCCCGTGCCAATGGTGCTGTTCGAAACCGCTCAATTTAAGTATTTATCATAAATTAATTTATTTTATCAAAAAAATTACATGATCCTCTTAATTTTCAACATTATTCTCGGAAAACAGTTATTAATTGGAGTATACCTTAAGAAAGGATGGGTTTCCAAAGTATAGTACGCCAATTATTACTAGTATTTTTTATTTCTCACCATTGACATATAAAAGAGACGAATATATTAGGTGAACTTTATTTTTTTATTACTAGAATCAATTCAAGGTGTGCCATAATAATATTTAAAAACAATATAAGAAGCCGTCAAGTTGCCAAAAATAACGTGTGGAAAATGTCGGTATGTGGTGAAAAGGGGTAAATACACGACCTCAAAATTAGGTGAACTGGTGAAGGGTTCGATAGGGCCGTAACGAGTGCATTAACTAGCTAGGCCAACTATGTGCTCAACTTGCAAAACATTATACATAGATATAATCAAGACTTGGTTTAACGTTTTGCTCACCAAGTGGTCAACACACGGTTTATTTAAGTACAAATTGAATATATTTAAGTTCAACTGCAAAGAAAAAATGTTTATTTATGTAGAAAGATTCTAAATATCTATCAATTTATGCACTTTTTGATGCAACTTAATTAACGTAGTCGGATCTACACATGATCAAGTTTATAGAGATTGGTCCCACTTAAACAACCTGTTTGTTTTCAACTTCCCAAGTTACATCAGACAAATCCAATATATATATATATATATATATATATATATATATATATATATATATTAGTAATCGTGCCCTATGCTTTACATGTGAGACGTGTAGTACGATAAAATTTAAAAAATAAGTGTAGTATAATATAAATATTTGGAGAATAAAAAAAAGATAAAGAGTATAATATGAGAAGACTAAAAATAATTTTGAGAGCTTAAATAGGGATAAAAAGTGTTATTAGTTATTACTTTTTCTCTATTTTTTATAAGAATATGGTATTGTGGTAATTAATAAAAAAGTGTAAGAGTATTTTTGGAAAAAAGTGGTAAAATTTGGCAGCCTCAAAAAATCTTGGGTTGACTTATTATAATAGTATAGATATCAGTATTAATAATTTCTTTATTATTTAACATTAAATATATAAGAATTTATCCCAATCCACAATGTGTTTAATTACACAATAATTTCCTAGTTTATTTGGACCAATTTTAATTCATAAGAACCAAAATTTCCAACAACAAATAACTAGTAGATACACCATAGTCTAACAAAATTAAAATGCAGCCAAACACTCATTGACTAAAAGACTTGCATATCATTTTGCTAAATGTCTGGACGAGCAACAATAAAATCGTAAGTTTATGACTACCTACGGTAAACTCAATCAAGTTTCCCATTGAAGCGCGTTGATATTATCGATTCAAAAATGCAAAAAGTAAATATTTAACTTAAGAATGGCGTTGCAAAACACAATTGTTTTGTTCCAGGCTAGCAAAAAATCCCTATTGAGTCAACATTTTGTACTTGTGGAGGCGAAAAACAAACTTCTAGGATTGCGATTGCAACATTTCACTCCCCAGAAAGTCCTGTCCATGAATACCGCTATATCATCTGGCAACCTCAGTGTTATAATTGCGACACTCTCGAAGGAGTTACTATTTAGGAAGATCCGGTCTATGCAAGAGATTCTCCTCGAATGAGGTTAAGAACGTAAATTAAACATTGAAAACTAATTAACCTTATGCTAATTATGTTCTGTGGTTTCACAGTGAACAAGGAACCATACAATATCATGTTCAAGAGAACAAAATTAAAGCATTGAAAGATGGGCTCATTAAAGAACAAATACATGGAGTATATATAAACAACGACTCTATCTATGCAATAATTCAGACAAATCAACAAACGACTTAATTATAAAAGTCAAAGTTACATCAAAATTTAATTCATTGCCAACCTCATTCTCATTCAACTTTAATACAATAAACATTGACCATACATTTCCAAAACTTACAACTATATATACCTACACAACATAACAACCCCTCCATCCTATCATTTTCATTATAAATGTTATTTCCCTTGCTAATTTTGGTTAAGTGTTGAGTGTGAGAGATTAAGCTGAGCCTTAATTTTTTTTATTGGCAAATAAGTACTAAATTATTTAAGTTAGTTAAGTAATGGCAGGAGGAGGTGGTGGGAGGACTCTGGAACAGACACCAACTTGGGCTGTTGCTTGTATTTTTTTCATTTTGGTTGCTATCTCTATTGTCATTGAACATGTCATTCATCTCATTGGCAAGGTTTGTACTAGTCTATATGCATACAATACATGCATATACTACTCTTATTTCCATTCTACAAGATTTTCTTTGGTATTTGTTCTAACTAATTAAGAATATTTATATCATTTCCAGTGGTTAAAGAAAAAAGACAAGAAAGCTCTTTATGAAGCACTTGAAAAGATCAAAGCAGGTAAGCTATCAATGAAACCTATTAACGTTTCTTCAATTTTTTCTAGTTTTTATGCTAACAAAACTGACACTAGTCTTTTATTTTTATTTTTATTGAATTTTCAGAGCTTATGTTGCTTGGGTTCATATCCTTGCTCCTAACTGTCTCAACAGAGTCGATAACCGGGATATGTATATCCAAAAGCGTTGCTGCCACGTGGCACCCTTGCAGTAAAAAGCAGGAACAGGAAAAATACAAATACGACGAAGAACATCGTCGCCGGAGACTTTTGTCTTTTGCCGACTCAGATGGGAGTTTCCGGAGAATTTTGGCAGCTGCAACCGGAGTTGATAAGTGTGAAGAAAAGGTATCTTAAATTACTTTTTGGAAATAGCTATTTCTTCTAGTATATTAACAATTCAACCGTAAATCTTAGTTTAGTATATAACAGCACACCATACTCATTTGATATACGGTAGGAAATAGGAATAGTCCGGATTTAATTTACAAAAGATTTTATGTAAATTCTTTTTCAGGGTAAAGTGGCTTTTATTTCTGCTGATGGTATTCATCAACTCCATCTATTCATATTTATTTTAGCACTGTTTCATGTGATATACTGCATTCTCACCCTGGTGTTGGGAAGAGCTAAGGTATACTATCTCATCATGTTAATAAGATTGTAAATTAATTAATGTAAATAAGTTACATTTACTTTAATCATACCAACTAAATTATTTGCTCTAGATGAGGCAATGGAAGACATGGGAGAAAGAAAGCAGATCTGCCGAGTACCAATTCTCACATGGTATATTGCATATTACTAATACTTTTCTCGATTATACGAAATTTAGTATGAGTTATCTTCGATTTATGAGTGTTAGGAGTGCTAGCTCCAGCCTGAAATACATGGCATTATCATGAAATTTGATCATCAAAAGTGAAATTATGCAGATCCAGAGAGATTTAGATTTGCTAGAGAAACTTCATTTGGGAGAAGACATATGAGCTTCTGGACCAATAACTCTGTGCTTATTTGGATTGTAAGTCTCAAAAGCTACAATTTATAAATGATTTAGTTCTGAACTATAAAGCATTCAAGATTCTAATATATAAGTGTATTTTTCATTTGATCACAAATGGTTCCTTATCTCCCCTTCCTCCGACAGGTTTGTTTCTTTAGGCAATTTGTATTCTCCGTCCCAAAAGTCGACTACTTGACCTTGAGACATGGATTTATCACGGTAAGTCTAATAGAAAAACTTCATTACATTCTTCATTATTGTATTTGTATGTTACCTTTTTCACTCAGTCATGTACAAATTTGATTTGGTATAGAAACAGCATAGGAGTAAAAAAAATGACAGAGCCGAAGCGTTAAATATTTACAGTTTGAGTCGATTAATTGCAGGCACATTTGGCACCTCAAAGCCATGCCAATTTTGATTTCCAAAAATATATCAAGAGAACGCTTGAAGAGGATTTCAAGGTGGTTGTAGGTATCAGGTATGCACTTACTAACATGACTTATTCATTCTTATTTATTAACAACTTAGTTAGAAAAATGGTTGCAACTCTTATCTTATGCTATCTTCATATTCGTTTCTAATCAGTATGTAAAATGATTGCAAGCTTTTAAATCCTATTGCTGTCAAAAATGAATATTTATAATTTTAGTTTGTAAAGATATACTTATTACCATAGGCGAATCCATGCTTTTTTTTGTTGGGGGCACGGTTTACATAAATACTTATCACATAGTTAAAAATTTGTATCGATTGAAAAAATATGACACAAAATTAATGTTGCTACGAATTCAAAGTAAAATTACAAACTGATTTCGAGAACTACCTAGTTCGAATCCATTATATATTAAATACATCGTTTGGTAAACTATTTGAAATGTTTATTGAGGTACACAAAATTCAACTAAATATATTTTCTTCGAACTCGATTATTTACATTAACTTTTTTCACGTTTTTCAATCCACTACAAATATGTATACGAGAGAGAAACCACAAAATTAAAATTTAATAAATTGACATTACTTTATTTTTTTGTTTGTTAGAAAAATAATCATGTATAAAAAAACCCGAAATTTACATCATTCTCATTATTCAATTTATCTAATAAATAAATCAATCCAAAAAATATAGGTAAGTTTAGAATGAATCCGAATATAACTATTATTCATCTAAAATATAAGAGCGAAATTAAAAGTCAATATGAGTCGGTTCTAAAATTAAACAAAACACAATAAATATACTTACTATATTGTATTATTTTTAATTTTGCACCGAGTTCGCCCAGAATATACCCAATATTCTATAAATATAACAATATGTGAGTATATAATAAATATGAGTTAAAAACTTGAAACAAATACAAATGTAGTATATAAATATAATAAAACAACCTAGGGATATTTTGGTAGTTTCATAATTTGAAAATTGGAGGGGGGGGGGCACATGTGTGCCACCCCATGCCCTATAGTAGATCCGCCTATGCTTTTTACAATTTCAACTTTTAGTCGGATGCATTTTTATTATGTTTATGTGAATTGACAAAACTATACTTTGGTTTTACAGTCCTCTTATCTGGTTTGCAGCCGTGCTATTCATTCTCTTCGAAACTCATGGTAAGTGTATATCGCCGGCTTTCCTTAGAACTATTGAGGCTTTGTGAGAAAAATCACCAAAATTTCTAATACACTTATCGTTTAACTATATTTTCTTTCGCATCACTTGGACCATTCGATTTTTTTTGTATTGGACAGGCACATACTCTTATTACTGGCTACCGTTTATCCCCTTAATCGTAAGCAGCAAATTTCTCTTGTACTTTTTACTTGATTGTTTTTAAGATTTATAAATTTTACATGTACATTTATAATGGGTCCTGAACTCCTAAATAACAGCTTTGGAATTCTGTTATATGTTTGGCAGATAACACTTTTGGTGGGAACTAAGTTACAAGTTATCATTACTAAAATGGGCCAAAGAATTCAAGAAAGAGGTGAAGTCGTAAAAGGTGCACCGGTGGTTAAACCCAGTGACGATTTGTTCTGGTTTAACCGTCCTCGCCTTGTTCTCTATCTTATTAATTACGTTCTGTTTCAGGTAACCAACATCTTTATAGTATAAATTTACACATTCATGTAGTTATCATTGAAATTTGTTTCATTTACTCCTCTATGTTTATTAGTACTATTAACTTATATTTTCTCCATTTCTGTTTGTTCTTAATGCAGAATGCCTTCCAGATAGCATATTTTGTCTGGACTTGGGTAAAACTCCTGAATTTAATCGCTTTATGTTTCTCGTGTTAGTATATTAGTAGTTGCTTATAACTATAATGACATTGACACAAATTTTACAATGTTATCTAAATGGACCAAATCATTGGACGCAGACAAGGAACTAAGAATATAATGATCAGAAAAATTATACATGTAATGCTTACATATGTATGTTGCATAAATTTACATTTCCTTGTAATGTTTTCTCGTTTTCAGTATGAATTTGGGATAAGGTCTTGTTTCCACGAGAAAACCGAAGATATTGTCATTAGAATCACCATGGGGTGAGTTTCATTATACTTTCGATCGGTACAAGATTTGAATATTGACTTACAAAATCATCGAAAATTAACTGACTTGATCATGGTGATTTTGTCAGGGTTTTGATACAGTTTCTTTGCAGTTATGTTACTCTCCCTCTCTATGCTCTCGTGACACAGGTAATTTTTTGTACTAGTAGACTATGTCTAGAAAACATTTCAAATTAGTTTTTTAATCATCATTGTGCATACTTTTCCTCTAGCAATATTGAAATTCAATAGATATGATTAAGTTTTGTTTGTTTTAACCGGGATTAATACGCTGATATAAGTCATACTATGCAACCCCGTGGGGAATAATCTTACCCCCCCAATTATTGGAGACTATTCTAGTATCAATTTGTTTTTGGATAGAAAAGTGAGGCCAAAAAGAGCCTAACTAGTTCTTGAAAGCGAGTTTTCTAACAGATTTTTCTATATACCTAGTACTGACTAGAGACTTTTTCAATCCTCACTTCCAATCTTATTGATTGGCAAATCTTCTTGCACGTTATTTAACTTCTTAATTACTATTGGTTCAGAGGACAAATTCGAAGCGACTGGAGTACTAAAATATAATACTAAATGTAACTAACTTGAATGGGATTAAAATCTGTAGCAAGACGTCACTCTAGATAAGATTGACAAAACTAGACAACTACTCCATATATAACTAATTTCAACAGGGTTGAAATCTTTATCAAGTCTTAATTCTTAAACAATTACGGTTTATGTCTTTTTGTGTATACTTTTTCTAGATAATCACATTGCAATTCTACCCTCAAAAAATCATAAAATTGATACTCGAATTCGAATACACAACCAAAAATTCAAAATGATCGAGTATATAGACAGTATGTCCTTAGACCTTATTTGGTCGCAGCTTTTAAGTTCTGGTTTGCCCTTTTGCTTAAAACTAGATGTTACGTACGCGCTTTTCATATTTTATGGCCTGAAAATACTAGAAGATTTAAGCGACCTACCTTGTCTTTGTCCCCTTGAAACATAAAAATCCAGTTTATTTGCCGTGGAATCGCAACCAAATAAGCAATTTATTTCATGATTCAAAAGTAATAAAATCTATATACAAATTCCACTAAATGCAGATGGGATCTACAATGAAACCAACAATATTCAACGACAGAGTTGCAGTGGCTCTAAAAACCTGGCACCACGAGGCTAAAAAACACGTGAAAAAAAGCCACCATCACAACCGCTCCACCGACAACTCACCTTACTCAAGCCAGCCTGGTACACCCTCTCGCAACACCTCTCCTATCCACCTTCTCCGCAACCACCGGAGCAGCGATGAGACCCCTGACATGTCACCAAGAAGAGAAGGAGAGATGCAAATTTCCAGCTTCGGAGCTCGTGGTGGTGGACCAGAACGTTGGGACGAAGTTGATACGTATCTATCGCCACATAGCCATCGTATTGAGCTTGGGTCCTTGGAAGAGACGGGGCCTAGCCAAGTGGCCCCACTACCGGAAATCACTCCCATTGATCGACATTCGCCTTTGCCTAAGGATTTTTCGTTCGGGCATCGAAGAAATCACAGTGACAATCATACAATTTAACCTTGTGATACAAGGCAAGTTATTTAGTACTAGCATTCTTTTATCATTAAGCCAATGGAGTATATATTACATGTCACATGCGCATAGCATAATGATACCAGATACATACCTTTCTCTATTTAGGCTTTTTTTTTTAATTGTAACTACTGGTAAAATAAATAAATTTGTTGTAAATTGTGATGTATTTCCTTCTATTACATTTTTGAAAATATCCAACGCTAGTTAGCAAGATGTGTAGATGCTCTTCAATAGTAATACTGATACTACAAACGAAAATGACGTCAAATGTTTGTCAAAAAGAATTATGGACACTTTTCTTAAGTTTTTCTATGGGACATTATGTATTTATAGATCCTGTAATTGCAACACGTTAAGCTCCCTTTTAGTTACTTTTTTCCCTACAAATGTAGTTGTTCTTAGCACACTTATGAGTTGTTATTTTATTATGCAATTGTGATATTTTTACCGGATTATGTCATTATGTGGCATGGTCATAAATTGACAATTTAGTATGAATAATTGGATGAAGGGACTGTTTAATTTAAAAAAATAAATGTATTTATAGATCAACGAGAATGGATGAGACCAGGGGCGAAGCCAGGATGTGCAAATGGGGGGTGCCAAAATATATGTACAAGTAACATATTTTTATGGTGGGTGCCAAATCTACACCTAAAAAGAAATTGTACTAAAAAAAAATTGCGTCACTTGTGATTTCTAAAATTATGGGGGGTGCCGTGGCACCCGATCGTCCCCACTTAGCTTCCCCCTGGATGAGACCATTTGCGACCATAGTATTGTAATAGTACTGAAGTATTGTGCACTGCTTATTGTTAGAAAATCAGACGTACTTAAAAAAAGACAAGAATGCAAACCGCACATAAACTTTGATAACGGAGTTCACCAAAAAATGGCTACATTTCCGAGCCGCTACATGTGACGTTTATATATATTAAAGGAGGATTACAAACGTAATCTAACTTGATCACAAAGCTATATATGATTATCTCTCAAATAGAACTCTCTATTTTCAATATTTTTTCTCAAATATGTGATGATTAAAATATAAAATAGCTGAGACATATATAGAACCTATAGTGGATCTTATTACAATTCTTAGTGATGTGAGATAATTAATAAATATGGCAAAAACATATTTGGCTCAACAACTCAACAATCTCTCACTTGGAGTCAAATGTCGAGTGATTCAAAAGAACTCTGCTTATCCCCGACCACCGAATTCACTGTGCTCTCCCGAGCAGAATGCTCCAATCGGTATCATTTTATACTAATTAGTACTCTTCTATTGTCGGCGAGTTACCCATACTTCTAGTGTAGCGGCGATCCTGAGTCTCAAGCTCGGAGTCCTACTGAGGTCGCACATAACCTCAGTTTGTCAATTGTAACAGCCTTCGTTAGCATATCGGCGGGGTTCTTAGTGCACTTAATCTTTTCTAGCGCGAAAATTCCATCTTCTAGAACATTCCGGATAAAATGGTAACGGATCTGTATGTGGTTGGTGCGTGAAAGGAATACATGATTCTTAGCTAGCTGAACTGCACTTTAACTATCACAGTGTAGAACTCCTTTGTCGGTTTTCTGACCGAGCTTCTCTAAAAAACCTTGCAAGTAAATCATCTTTTTGCTTACTTTCACCATCGCGACGTACTCGACCTCTGTAGTTGACAGTGCAACGATCTTTGCAGTTATGTTACCCTCCCTCTTTATTGTCTCGTGACACAGGTAATTAAATTTCTAGAATATATATATATATATATATATATAGATAGATGCACATACAATTTTCAAACTAGCTCTTAATCATCGTATGCATACTTTTTGTAAGCAATATTGAAATTCAATTTCTATGATTATATATTCTTTGTTTTTACCGGATTAATTTTTAATACGCTGATATAAGTCATACTATGCAACCCCGTGTGGAATAATCTTAAACAAACACCCCCACCACCACAATCATTGGAGACTATTCTAGCATATTATCATTTTGTTTTTGGATACAACATATCATCATTGGAGACTAGTTCTTGATATCTAGTTTTCTATAGACCTCAACATGGTAGCTGTTCGGTTTGTTGTGGTTTGAATCCAACCCAAACCAAATCATGTAAAAAACAAACGGTCTGCTTTGTTGCGCTTTGATAAAATTTTAAATTTCAACATAATTTAATGCAATCCATTAAAATTTTAAATTTCAACATAATTTAATGCAATCCATTTTTAAGCGGGTTGAGTTCGGTCTGGGTTCGCGGTTTGTTTATTTTAGTCCTTAAACTTATAAAAGATGCAATTTAAACCCAAAAATAGAAAAAAGAAACTCGAAAAAATAAAAGTCAAAAATTTCAAATTAAACACTTATAAACCAAAACATAGTTGCATACTACATGCACGAGACTTATAGTTTGACATAACATTTTTATTAATGTATATTATGCCGCTATAACAAGATAGAAATGAACAATAAAAATTTAAAAGCGCGACATAAAAACATAAAATATACAAACAACTTAAAATTGTAAATTAAAAGATGGTTTAGACCAAAACCGTATATGTTTGATCGATCATAAGCTATTAGGGTTAAATAGTTTATTATGTATATTTGATTATTTATATGTATATTTAACTACTTGATGTGTATATTTAACTAATTTATATTTTTTACGGTTTGACGGGTTGACATGCGGTTTGAAAATCTTAACCCAAACCAACTCACTTATATTATTTACGGTGCGGTTTGGTTTAGATTTATAATTTTGAAATTTGTAACCCAATCCAACACGCCACGGGTTGGTTTGGGTTGCGGTTTGGAACGATTTGGTTCGGGTTTTAATACTGCCATTAGTCTAGCTAGCATTGAATATTGGAATTGAAGTATTACTATTACAATTAAAATTTTAAAACTTAAAAATTGACTAGAGACTTTTTCAATCCTCGCTTCCAATCTTCTTGCACGTTATTTAACTTCTTAATTACCATTGGTTCAGAGGACAAATTCGAAATGACTGGAATACTAAAATATGATACTAAATGTAACTTAACTTGAATGGGATTAAAATTTGTAGCAAGACGTCACTCTAGATAAGATTGACAAAACTAGACAACTACTCCATATATAACTAATTTCAACAGGGTTGAAATCTTTATCAAGTCTTAACTCTTAAACAATTACGGTTTATGTCTTTATGTGTATACTTTTTCTAGATAATCACATTGCAATTCTACCCTCAAAAATCATAAAAATGATACTCGAGTTCGAATACACAACCAAAAATTCAAAATGAACGAGTATATAGACAGTATGTCCTTAGACCTTATTTGCTCGCAGCTTTTAAGCTCTGGTTTGCCCTTTTGCTTAAAACAGGATGTTACGTACCCGCTTTTTATATTTTATGGCCTGAAAATACTAGAAGATTAAGCGACCTACCTTGTCTTTGTCCCCTTGAAACATACAAATCCAGTTTATTTGCCGTGGAATGGCGACCAAATAAGCAATTTATTTCATGATTCAAGAGTAATAAAATCTATATGCGAATTCCATTCAATGCAGATGGGATCTACAATAAAACCAACAATACTCAACGACATAGTCGCAGTGTGAAATTTCTATCCGCTGTTTTAGTTGTTGTTATGCAGTTAGATTTCAATTACAGTTGGAACCACAGTTGGAACATAAGTATAATGATGAACATAACTTGTAAAGTTAAATGTACTTGAATTAAATCACCCGCGCATTTAACAACGGAGTTCATCCAACTGGGTACGTTTTCGGGGCACTCACTCAGATTAATGATATTATAAAAGGTTACAATATATGATTCAAGTCTTATTGAAAAATTCTCAGACCCACTCTAGGTTTTTCTGTCTGTGTCTATATTGCTCATACCTTATAACTATCACTTAAAATATCAGTGGCGTCACACCATTATTTTTCGTTTTAAAAGCTCACTGTGCATTCTCTCAAAGTTGAGTTTTTTATAATTTATAACACACCATTTTTACAAGCAAATCTATTAACTATTTAAAGAGTAAAACAATTTTATTTCTTCAAGATCTTGTTGATTGATTTGGCTTTTTCTAATTGATCTCAATCTTCCCATCTTTGCACGAGATACTGCTGCATTTGATTGATCTCAATCTCCAAGTTAATACCTGTTAATAACTTGATTGACAATACGAGTTACTATTTTCTTAAACAAGAAACATATAAAATAATATTTTTAGAGATAAAATCTTAATATATTTTAAAGGGGTTATTAAGTATTGGGAAAATTACCAAAAAATACAACTATTTTAAACTAATTACCAAAAAGTTGCACCCCAACACTTTATTCCCAAAACATACAACTAATTAAAATTATAAATATTAAATCATTTATATTTTTTTAACAGTTCTCTCTCTCTATCTATACATACGTATTTATATATCTATCTCTCTGTAAACCCACTCGCCAACTCGCCCTATAAACCCCATAATTAACATCTATACAAAATACTTTTTTTACACACCTCCGTCGAATCATTCTATCAAACCATAAATTCGCTTTTAATTAGCCGATTTTGATCCGTATTTTTATTGTTTCGAATACTCAGTTTCTCTTCGTCGGATTTCTCTGGTTTATTGTTCGAATTAGGGTTTATTTTTCATAAATCGATTTAAATACAGAGTTATTTACGAGGTTATTTTCGATTAGGGTTTTATTCGGATTTTATTCATCTCAAATTGTATATGAAATAAGATTACTTTTCGAAGAAATTAGTTGACGATATATCTGGGTTTGCGTTGGTTATTTTCTCAATATTTTTTTGGAAATTGGTATTTTGTTAGAATAATATGATTGATAAAAAAACAAAATAGACTCGAGATGCCGAATATTAACAGTGTTTTGTGTTTTGTGTGTTTTTTTTTTAATAACAATGTATTGTGTTTTTATTATCCATACACAATACATTGTTTATACATGTTATTTAATACAGGCATACATAATACACAGTTTATACATGCTATTAAATATAGACATACGCAATATAGTGTTTATACATGCTCTTTAATACAAACATACGCAATAAATTGTTATATACGCTCTTTTATAAATCCATACGCAGCACATTGTGTATCTATTGAGACTGCCTTTTTTGTGTTTCGGTTATTATCCATACACAAAAAAGATGTATTGTGTTTTTTATACAGATTGTTTAATACAGGCATACACAATACATTTTTTTATACATGTTCTTTAATACATGCATACACATTACACAGTTTATACATGCTATTAAATATAGACATATGCAATATAATGTTTATACATGCTCTTTAATACAGGTATACACAATAAATTGCTATATATGTTCTTTTATAAATCCATACCCAGTATATTGTGTATCCATTGAGACTACTTTTTTTTGGTGTTTTCTTTATTATCCATACACAAAAAAGATGTATTGTGTTTTTTATACATGTTATTTAATACATGCATACACAATACATTTTTTTATACATGTTCTTTAATACAGGCATACACAATATGTTTTTTATACATGTTTTTTAATACAGACATACACAATACATCTTTTATACATGTATATACAATACATTTTTTATACATATTCTTTAATACAGGCATACACAATACATATTTTATACATGTTCTTTAATACAGGCATACACAATACATATTTTATACATGTTCTTTAATACAGACATACACAATACATCTTTTCTACATGTTTTTTAATACAAGCATACACAATACATTGTTTATCCATTTACATTGTTTGTGTGTTTTGTTTATGTTGTTTTGTAGTGCAATGAGCAGTATTTTGATGATGTGTAATCTAAATGTTGTCACAGTTGCTAGTTCTAAGATGGTTATAATTGCAATTCAGATCGATATAAGTTTTGAAAATTTGGTGGCTAAAATTTGTGATATTTGGTCGCATTTGGATAAAAGTGATGTGTTGTTGACATATTATGTTCCTCGATATGAAAAATGCCGATTAAATTGTTAATATAGTGTTTATACATGCTCTTTAATACAGTTATACACAATACATATTTTCTACATGCTCTTTAATATAGGCATACACAATACACATTTTATACATGTTTTTTTAATACGGCATACACAATACATTATTTATACATGCTCTTTAATACAGACATACACAATACATAGTTTATACATGTTTTTAATACGGGCATACAAAATACACTATTTATACATGCTTTTTAATACAGGCATACACAATACATATTTTATACATGCTCTTTAATACAAATATACACAATACACAGTTTATACATATTTTTTTAATACAGGCATACACAATACATTATTTATACATGCTCTTTAATACAGACATACACAGTACACAGTTTATACATGTTTTTTAATACGGGCATACACAATACACTATTTATGCATGTTCTTTAATACATACATAATACATATTTTATACATGCTTTTTAATACAGTCATACACAATACATTCTGTATCCATTGACATTGTCAATTTTTTGTGTTTTTCTTATTATGCATACACAATACACTTTTTATGCATGCTCTTTAATACAGGCATACACAATACATAGTTTATACATGTTTTTTAATACGGGAATACACAATACATTATTTATACATGCATACACAACACATAATTTATACATGTTTTTTAATACGGAAATACGCAATACAGGCATACACAATACATTGTTATACATTGCACATAAAAAGTGATGATTTCATATTGCATATACAATGTAATTTTGCAAACAATATGAAAAATCACCATTGTCTATCCAATTTAAAAAGTGCATGACCAATAAAAAAAAGCCATTCATAATCCAAAAAAATGAATACACAATCGAGAAAGTTGCATACACAATCCAAAAAAATGCATAAACGACCGAGAAAAGGGCATACACAATCAAAAAACTACATACATAATACAAAAAATTAAATACATAATACAAAATAATGCATAAAAAATAAGAAAAATGTATACACAATCGAATTTTCCGGGTTTTTCGAGCTTTTTTTATTTTCATTTTTTTTTTATTTTGGATTTTTATTGTTTTTTTTTTTTACCATTTTATTGGGTTTTTTTGGGTTACCGACTTTTTAAAAAGTTTTTTCAGCATATTTTGAGTTTTTTTGGATTCTCGAATTTTTTAAACTTTTTACATTTTTTTTTTGTAATTTTCTTGTTTTTTTTTTGTTTTTTACCATTTTTTTCGAGTTCTCGACTTTTTTGAACTTTATTTTTATATATTTGTGTGATTTTGGATTTTTCTTGGTTTTGTTTTTTTTGCCACTTTTTTGGAGTTTTTTCCGGTTTTCAACTTTTTAAAGGTTTTTTCAGCACTTTTTTGCTTTTTCGGGTTCTCGACTTTTGTGAACTTTTTTCATTCTTTTTGTGATTTTGGATTTTTCTTTGTTTTTTTACCTTTTTAACCATTTTTTGGGTTTTTTCGGGTTCCCGACCTTTTAAAAGGAATTTCCAGCCTTTTTTGGGTTTTTTTCGGATTCTCGACTTTTTTAAACTTTTTTCATTTTTTTGTGATTTTGAGTTTTTCTTGGTTTTTTTTAACCATTTTTTTGGGTTTTTTCGGGTTACCGACTTTTTTAAAAGTTTTTCAGCATATTTTGGGTTTTTTTGAATTCTCGACTTTTTTGAACTTTTTTCATTTTTTTTTTGTAATTTTGTAATTTTCTTGTTTTTTTGTTTTTTTACCATATTTTGGGGCTTTTTTCGGGTTCTCGACTCTTTTGAACTTTATTTTTATATATTTTTGTGATTTTGTATTTTTCTTGTTTTTTTTTTTGTTTTTTGCCACTTTTTTTTTGTTTTTTCGATTTCCCGACTTTTTAAAGGTTTTTTCAGCATTTTTTTGGTTTTTTCGGGTTCTCGACTTTTTTGAACTTTTTTCATTCTTTTTGTTATTTTGGATTTTCTTTGTTTTTTCTTTGTTTTTTAAACCATTTTTTTGGCTTTTTCGGATTCCCGACTTTTTAAAAGGTTTTTCCAGCCTTTTTTGAGTTTTTTTTCCGGATTCTCGACTTTTTTGAACTTTTTTCATTTTTTGGTGATTTTGGATTTTTATTGGTTTTTTTATTTTTTACAATTTTTTTGGATTTTTTCGGATTCCCGACTTTTTTAAAGGTTTTTTCAGCATTTTTTGGGTTTTTTCGGGTTCTCGACTTTTTTGAATTTTTTTTATTTTTTGTTGTAATTTTATTTTTTTTCGGTTTAGAAGTCATTTTAACATTAAATAAGCTAGTCTTTTGTGAAAAAAAAATGATAATTTAGGAAGAGAGAGCGCGAAAAGAGAGAGGAGAAATAGAAATTTTTTGGTAGGTGAGGAGAAATATATATATTTTTTTCTATTTGAGTCAATTGTATGTTTTGGGAATAATTTGTTTGGCTTGTATGTTTTGGTAATATTTTATAACACGTTGTATGTTTTAGGCATTGACCCGTAAGTATTAAACCATGAAAATAAAAGTATTTAATTATTGGTCCGGCTATAAAATTTATTTAATGATTGATCTATTATTTCTGAAACTAATTAAGTATTGGTCCACTATATATAATATATATTTTTATTTTTTTAAACTATCAGTTGTATCTCTCTCTCTCAACCATCTCTCTCTAAACTATCAGCTGTATATCTCTCTCTAAATCATCTCTCTCACTGAACGAATTTTTTCAAATTGCTCTATCTATATCCGACGGACAGGTTCTCTCTCTCTCTCTCTCGAACCTTCAAACTGTTTTTTATTGCTAGCTCCGTTTTTCTTGCTGAGTTTAGCTCAAATTGCTAGCTCAGTTTAGGTTTTAGAGATTTATTATAATAAATCAGACTGTTCTGTAACACAATGTATGATTTTGTATTATTAAAATTCAAGAGTTCATACTGTTTTTTCTTGTATTCAGACTGTTTTAAAAAACAGTTTGAGCTATTGTATTCAAGAGTTACAGAAAACAGTCTGAGTTATTATATAACAAGAATACAATAGCTCAGACTGTTGTCTGAGCTATTGTATTCAAGAGTTACAGAAAACAGTCTGAGTTATTATAAATAGTCTGACTTATTGTATTCTTGTTATATAATAACTCAGACTGTTTTCTGTAACACAATGCATGTTTTTGTTAGGTTTTTAGAGATCAATTACGTTTATTATTAAATTTTAAGAGGTCATACTATTTTTCCTTGTATTCAGACTGTTTTAAATTTAAAACAGTCTGAGCTATTGTATTCAAAAGTTCATATTTCTTGTATTCAGACTGTTTTAAAAAAACAGCATATTTCAGACAGTCTGAATACTATTTTCTGAATAATATTACCTTCACCATATTGTTTTTTGAAATCAATGAAGAGAGAGAATACAGTTTGATTACGGGATTTGTTGGCGGTTTAAAGAGAGAATACAGTCCAAATACGTTTTTTCGGAGAGAGAGAGAGGAGAGAGGAGAGAGAGAGAAAGAGATAGAGAAAGAGAGAGAGAAAGTTTCAGTTTTTATTTTTTAATTGTTTTTGATGACATCAGCAAAATATTTTTAATGATGTCACCAAATGTACCAATCCTTAATTAGTTTTATTTTTATGATTCAATCCTTAATTAAGTTATAGATAGGTACCCAATCCAAAATTTACCCTTTTAAAACCATAACTCCACGTAACATTCAATCTAATTGGATCATAACAGACTTTGTAACACACATAAATTGAATTTCGTGATAAAGACTTTACATAATAATAGAGATTTATTTGCACAATAAAAGGAAACCATAACTCCACGTAACATTCAATCTAATTGGATCATAACAGATTTTGTAAACACATAAATTGAATTTCGTGATAAAGACTTTGCATAATAATAGAGATTTAGTTGCACAATAAAAGAAACAATATCTCCTACACTACTCTACAGATATCTTTTAATCAACTTCCATTCTTTATCACCTTAATATTCTCAATATGTATAAAGTAAATCTTTTTAAACAAATGAGAATATATCCTGCATACTTTAATTCATATAAAAGACTTTAAAGATTAAGTAATGTAGTTGGACAGAATTAAAAAGAATCATACGTATTGGCAGGTTGGAACTGTAGTTGCAACTGAGGTTGCAAACTCACCTGTAAACATAAAACTGTCGTAATTTTTAACATTCAACTTAGATTATTTTGTTCAAACCAATTGACAACAAAGAGTTATTAGTACAGAAATATGGTCCTAACAATCTCCACATTTGTCATTGGATTTGACAAATAATCTGAGTTTATACAAACAGCTCCACCTGCAAATTATGTTAGCACATACAATCTCCCCTGTATTTTAAAATTATAGAACATTGCAAGTGGATTGAGTTAAACATTTAAGCGCCCCCTGCAAGTTAGAATTGCAGACAATATGTAACTCAAATAAGCATTCATTCATCAATTTCACCAAGCACAAAACTTATTCAAACATTAAGAAACAATATTTCAGAAATAAGTTGCAAACAAAATACAAGGCCAAAAAGACTGGCACATAATAGTTTGAACACAGAATTTGCAGAAATTGAAATAAACCACATAACATAAACTCTTCAAATTTCTCCCTCTATTTGTCATATCCAGGACAAACTAGTTGATGTTACTTGACAGATCAATGTCTAGGGCCTCTTAAGGAAACAGGTTCATCTCTGACCACATCATAAGTACCCACTGTCACTATCAGTGTCACTCTCATTGTCACTTTCCTTGAGGTTTCTGAGCAGCTTATTGAGGCCATAGTCATGGCTGTTTAACTCAGCCTTTTTCTCTTGATTTGTAGCTAGTTGTTGTAGCAGATACCTTCTAATACCCTTTTTCTTAGGAGCAGCACTAGTAGACTCTTTTTCTTTTCCCTTTTCCCTTTTCACCAGTAATGTCATTGATATGACATTCATTAAGAAGTTTAGTAGAAATATAGAGAGCAGAAGAGCATTTGGTAGATTTCTCAAAAGGTTGAAGAAAAGGATTTACAGAAGAATAGGGTACAAGATCCACTTGAGACAGAAGAATTTCAGAGATTAGGCAAGGAAAAGGAAGTAAGACAGAGTTAGCTTTGACATCAGCAAACTCTTTGATCAATTTGAACACATGCTCACCAAAATTGATGGGAATTTTAGACATAATTCTATAGATGAATAATTCCATCTCTTTGGTGAGTTTAGAGGGTTGCTTAGTAGGTGTCCAATTGAACTTAGAGATTCTATGCAGAACAGCTGCACTAAGAGTAAGAGCTGAAGTTTTAATGGAATTACCATCAAACTGATTTTCTTTTCCTGTAATTGCTAGAGCTACAACATGCATATCATAGTCAAGATCACCCTCAGAAGTACTAGGAGTACCTAGAAACTTATTGATTATTTCAGGGTTAAAATCAAGAGTATGACCCCTCACAGACACTCTTTCAAAAGCCATATCACCCTCATCAAACACCCCCTCATTCAGATTAGCATAGAATTCCCTAATTAGTTCAGGTAGATAGGATTCAAGATAGCTAATTGTTCTGTCAAGACCAACATCTTTCAATAAATTTTCAACATGCAGTTGAATATTCCTATAACTAGCCAGATTTAGTTGTCTTTCAGAATGAACTTCCCTATTACTAAGCTCAGAAAACCTATCTGACATGATTTTATTCCAGAATCTAGGGTCAACCTCATTATTAAGGGTGTCATAGACATATTTAACAAAGATAGGATCTCTCTTTGTGTTTCTACCAGAATATTTCGTAACCCTACGTTTTCTAGGTTGGGTAGAATAAGGTTCACTTACCTTTGCTTTTCTAGGTTGGGTAGAATAAGGTTCACTTACCTTTGCTTTAGAAGCTCAACGAGTTTTGGATTTATTCAGAAAGTCACCAAGAGTACTGTCATACTCATAGTTTAGATCAGGTTGATTAGGAGGAGAAGAAGACATGGTTGGATTTGAGGTTGCAACTGCACTTGGAACACGAGAAGATGGGTTTTTCAGAAAAAAAAAAAGAGTTTTTAATAGAATATAGAGAGAGATAGTAATTCTGATTGTACTTGTTTTTAGTATAACAAAAGCATTGGCTTAAATAACAATTAAGCCCAAATCTTTTTAAATTAGGAAAAGATGTACCCAAACCTTTTTGAACAAATTTACCCCAAAGATAGATACTAATCTTTTTAAAAGGATATTCAAGTTTTGAATTTTCGCATGAGGCATTCAAGATACTGTATTTATTAAGATAAATTTAGCAAGGAATAAAGATCTACATTCCAATAAGAAAAGATTTTAATATATTCTTTCTATCATTCAGAGATGGTTTCAAATCATTTAAACTTGTTCAACACATTTTGATTCTTCTAAAATATATTTGACCGAATATTACAGAATCTGTCAGCATAGTCAGTTTCAACTGCGGTTCCAACTGAATGCACAACTTGAACTTAATCGTTACACAATACATGTCTGTATATAGATAGTTTATTATGAATATATAAAACTATATTTTCCAATATGATGACAAACAATATGTCACTAGAATCTCGGATCTAGGACCTAACAATCTCCCCCTTTATCATTATTTTGGTAAAACTTTGAATTGCAGAATCGATTATAACCAAAACTCCCCCTCAATTGAAGCTTCTTATCTCTTCAGAATAAGTATCTCACACATGTAATTATTGCGCTTTGATAAACACCAGTATAATATTTCATAACGCATAATATTTAAGTTTACCTTCAAGTGTGAGGTTTATAGAAAGATTCTCCTTCGCTTCTTAACTTCATATTTCCAGAACACAGGATCCACACCAACTATATCTGATGTGAAGCTCTGATACCAATTGAAAAAACATATGCCCGAAGTTCCGAGTGCAGTTACGCATTTTCAGTTACAACTACAGTTGTAACCACAGTTTCAACTGACGAAAATAATTAAGTAACTAAAAAACATTGAACACGAGACGTTTTTAAACGGAGTTCGACATGATCACATTGTCTACATCTCCGGAGCCCTCACTTAGTATTTATTGATATTGAAAGTAACAATGATAAGACTCGAGACTTACAATATTATGACTCCCTAATGTATATGTCTATCTTACCATCTCTAACTCACAACTATCAATCTCTAATGACATTCCGCCACGATCTTTTTAAGTATGTTTCTCTCTCATGTACAACGGGTGTTGTTAATCTATAATATCAGTATATCTACATTGTATTCAACACACAAAATAATAAAGGCTAATAGGCTTTATATATAGGCTTTAAAAAAGATCCTAACTTGATCATTAATGAAAATATTTCCTTTATCTTCTTTCCTTCCCCGACTTGGAGATCTTCAAATATATATCTTCTAGTTAATTAGTCTTTGTCTTCTAACAAATCAGATCTTGTTTAATTCGAAATTATACAGATCTTTAATTTAATTGTCTTCAAGATATCTTCAAATAATCTTTCCTTTTTTTGATGTTTCCTTACTTGATAAGGTGTCTTCTTTTTAAATCTTCTATTTCAATAAGAAAAAATCTTCAATATATTCTTTCTATCATTTAGAGATGGCTTCAAATCATTTAAACTTGTTCAACATGTTTCTATTCTTCTAGAATATATTTGACCGAATATTACAGAATATGTCCAACATAGTCAGTTGCAACTGAGGTTCCAACTGAATGCACAACTTGAACTTAATCGTTACACAATACATGTCTGTATATTGAGAGTTTATTATGAATATATAAAAATATATTTTTCAATATGATGACAAACAATGTCACTAGAATCTTAGATGTATGACCTAACACAGTGGCTCTAAAAACCTGGCACCACGAGGCTAAAAAACACGTGAAAAAGAGGCACCATCACAACCGCTCCACCGACAACTCACCTTACTCAAGCCAGCCTGGTACACCCTCTCGCAACACCTCTCCTGTCCACCTTCTTCGCAACCACCGGGGCAGCGATGAGACCCCTGACATGTCATCAAAAAGAGAAGGAGAGATGCAAATTTCCAGCTTCGGTGCTCGTGATGGTGGACCAGAACGTTGGGACGAAGTTGATACGTATCTATCGCCACATAGCCATCGTATTCAGCTTGGGTCTTTAGAAGAGGCAGTGCCTAGCCAAGTGGCCCCACTACCGGAAATCACTCCCATTGATCGACATTCGCTTTTGCCTAAGGATTTTTCGTTCGGGCATCGAAGAAACCACAGTGACAATCATACAATTTAACCTTGTGATACAAGGCAAGTTATTTAGTACTAGTATTCTTTTATCATTAAGCCAATGGAGTATATATTACATGTCACATGGGCATAGCATAATGATACCAGATACATACCTTTCCCTATTTAGGTTTTTTTTTTTTAATTGTAACTACAGGTAAAATAAATTATAAATTTGTTGTAAATTGTGATGTCCTCCCTTCTATTAAATTTTTGAAAAATATCCAACGCTTCTTTATTTGCTAAGTTAAAGATGTGTGGATGCTCTTCAATAGTAATACTACGAAAGAACATGGCGTCAAATGTTTGTGAAAAAGAATCATGGATACTTTATGTATTTATAGATCGACGAAAATGGATCAGACCATTTGTTAATTGTAACTGACTCTCAATAGTATCACAATATGACAATATTACTGAAGTATTAATTGTGCTAATAACAGTCACGTTACTCGTATCACTTGTTATATGCTAATAAAAATACATACGTATTTTATTTTTATACGCAAGTAGACATACGTTATAAACCAAGAGTTTGAAGGTTTGAGGAAGCTGAATATTCCAACTTGGTTTGTTCATGTTCAATAAGATATGATATGCTAATTTTGGGGATGGGACTTTCATTTTTTTTTTTTTTTAAATGAATGGGACTTTCATTTTGTTAGGCTTATTTTTTTTTTTTCCGTCAGTATCTCCTAGACTATGTTTGGGAATATATTTTTTGGTCCAATCAGATTTGAAAAATCTGTTTGAAAAGTCGAATGGAATATTAGTTTTTTTTTATTTTAAGGCTCCCAAATATTTTTAAAATAAAAATTCCAAAAATCAGGCTAACAAGATCGTCGGGGGGAGGGGGGGCTTTTTACCGGAAAAAACCGGAACCGAAACAGGAATCCGGTTTGGTTTCAATATATAATTTTGGTACAGAAAAATCCCGGAACCGAACCGAAAACCGAAAAAAACGGAAAACCGTAAACCGATTAAAAATATACTTTTATACACTTTTATTTATAAATAATTATGTTTGGTGGTTCAAGCGAAACCTTACTTATTTCACGTATATGGAAAAAAAGTAAAAAAATAATGAGTGTGATAGAACATAAAAATTTGACCCGAATATGTCTATTCGGGTATGAACGACCCACCTTTTATTAGAGGGTACCCAATGCTAAAATCCAAAAACCCATGGTCTAAGAGAGCTTTCCTAACAGGCCATTATCTATAAAGGTCCTAGCCCAGTTATTAAAAGCCCACAATGGAAAAGCCCATGAGGTGACGGATAAGATGGCGACATTTGTCAGCATCCTATGAGACATAATTGCCTATAAATAGCCAAATATCTTCACTAAAATGAGGACCAGAAAATCTATCTAAAAAATATAAAGAGAATGAGAGAAAAGAGAAAAACTTGTCAGAGATTATCACATCAAAAAACAAACCGAGCAAGGTAAAGAACCGAGTACCGAAGAGAAGGAGAAAGACCAAGATCAAGATTAAATTATTAATCCAAGCACAAGTGTAATAAGAAAATTATAATCCAAGCAAGTACAATCACCGAGCAATAATAAAGATCAAGAAGTGTTCAATAATTATCCTCTTTTACATTATATTTTCGTTAAAAAGCCTAACGCCACCGAACAAAGTTATGGCTTTATCAAATGGCGCCGTCTCCTGGAATCATCTAGTTCCCAACTAGTTTCGAAGTCGAGCACCAACACTCTATCAGACGAGCAACAATGACAAATACCAATGAAGAAACCCGCCCAGAGGAAGTAGGCACAACGAATAATCAGGAAGTCTCAATCCGCCAAGACGAGTTGGCATATCTCATCGACATCCAAGACCGCTACGAGGCGCTCCAGGCCGGCTCTAGACCGACTATCTCTAACATCCAAACCAACCAACCTCAACAAATCGACGGGCTCGTCGACGAGAACCCCACAGACTCGGAGGACGAAAGAGCTCTGTCCGCGGCAAGGCGCGCAGGGGGAACCTTGCCAGTCAACCGCCGCCTCAATAACGCAGGGCCTAGCTCAAGGACCCCTCTGCCAGCAGCATCGATCAACTCCAGCTCCCACCGAGTTCGGTTTCAAACGAACGAAGCCCATCGGTATGGCATGCCCGGGAACCTCATACTCGAGCAAACATCTCGACCACCGATACTCCCACCGCGGATAATTACACCGTCCACGGTGGAAGTACAACCCATGGTTTCCGAAGCAGGGAACGAGGTCGCATTAGCGCAAGCCGAGCAGGGCCTCAACACTCAGCTTCAAGCTCAGCTGGCCGCATGCATGTCGGCTATGGCAGCAGCAGGCCTCATAATACCGCCCACCCAACCTGCCAATGCACATGCCGACCCCCGACACGACGTGGAAGATTCAGCTTACCGAGCAGCTTTGGTAGTGGCAGGCCGAACACACGATGCAAGGATACCCCGACAGGGGGAACATATCCCAAAGACGACCCCAACAATCGTCGGTCGACAGGACGCTCCTCGAGGACCTGTCCTCGACAAAAACCCAAACGACGGGAGGTACCCCGATCACAGAGTCGTTGTAGGATATTACCCACAACCTAACTACGGGGAATATCCCCCCCACTACCAAGCACCGGATGAAGCGTTCCAACAGGCTTGGGAAGTATGCCAAGAAACCCCGTGTACCGAGCAGATCACTCGGCACCGCAATCCTGTGGGGTTCATCATCCCCGAATTCAGGCTATACGATGGAAGAAGCTACCCAATTGATCATCTGCGCCACTACCGAACAAGGATGGAGCTGTGGAGTGATGATGCTGCACTGATGTGCAAGTTTTTCAAAAACAGCTTGGGCCAAGAGGCTTCGTCGTGGTATCACAACCTGCCACGAGGATCCATATGAAGCTGGACGGAGCTACTCCGTGCGTACTCCACCCGATATGTTGCTCATCGGAAGAAGAAGATCAACACTGAAACCCTTCTGAAAATGGCGATGCTGCCAAATGAACGACTCAACGATTACTGCATACGTTTCATCGACGTGACAAACCAAATTCCACAATACGCCAATAACATAGCCATCCAAAACTTTATCAACTCCATCCCCAGCGGCTATTGGGCGAGAAGGAAGTTCATAGGCAAAAGCTTCCCGACCACTGACGCTCTGCTTGCCTATTGCACCCACCTCACCGATAAGAATGATGAAATGCGTCTCCTCAACCGAACTCTGCCAAGAAGAGAGACGGTACGAGAAGCACAAGTGGACCGCAAGAGAGCAAAGAACAATCTGGGGGAAGCAGTCACACAGACCAGGCGGGACAAAGGTCCCGAGGTTCAGCAAAGGATAGAGTGACCCCGAGAACCCGAGCCTAAACCACTCCGGATCGCCTACCCAATGACCCCCAAGCCGCTTCAATAAGGTCGGTTCCAAGAAAGGGAACGCCGGAAGAACTTCGAACCGGTCGTCTTGCGATACACTATCACCCTGTCTGCCGAAGACATCCTTAAAGATATCTGCAGAGAAAGCTGGTATTCCCGACCAGACCCGTTCGCTACCCCCCCTAATCTGAGAGATTCCAAGCTCTTCTGCGCCTATCACGAGGACCACGGGCACCTCACCGAACACTGCCGCAACCTGCGGTGGAAGATGAACATGTGGGGTGACGCGGGATACCTCAACAGATTCATCAAAGGCACTGGGAACAAGGGCAAACAGCTAGCCATCGAGGGATCCGACAACCGACAAGGCAAAACAATCAACGTCGTGCATCTGTCAAGACCCAAGACCACGGGAGGGGAAAGATCACAACAGCGGCAACTGCGCACTTTGGGCAAGTAGCCAAGGCGTCACAGGCGTCAACTTCTAAGCGGCAGTGCACGCCGCAACGACACCCGCCCATTTCTTTCTCGGATCTTGACGAAGAAGGGGTGATATACCCCCACGGGGATGCCATTAACCTCCGCGTCCAAATTGGCATAGACACGGTCAGCAGAGGCAGAACCTGTTAAAAAAAATGATCAACTAGTCATTTAGTTGCCCCTACTAAAAATTTTGATCTTTTAGTAGAAACCAGTTGGAGAACCAGAATTTATTTATAGGAGACGCTGAAGTTCATGTGAAATTGATATTTTTATCATCACGCGGGATGCTAAAAAGTCTATAATCAACATATCTTCGGTAAAAACACATGGTAAAAACCATTTAATTCCTCAATAAGCCCCTTTTAGCCTATTCCCAGTTCTTCCGGTGCTCGGACCGCTAAATAATCCAATCATAACCCTTCGTGGTATTTGGCGGTAGTGAAAGGCTATAATCATCAAATTTTTGATAAAACGCATATAAAAAACCCAAAGTATTTTTAATATTAGAAAAGACTGAGGAACATTAATTAAAAGAACCGAACCCGTCATGATGTTTGGCAGTGAGGATAATGCGACGGAACCCATGATCAGTAGCGGCACGGACCCACTGAGCAGCATCGAGAGAGGAGGGAGAGAAGACAGAAGGGGAAGCTGATCCGGTACCCCATTCCGAGTCGGTAAAAGTGTTTAGGCCAAAATGTAGAAAAAGGGTCATCTCTGATTGGTTCCATTGAAGCTGGTTTGAAGTTGGGATGGGTAAGAGAGGGAGTGGTGGTGGTGTCTTTAGGGATGATAGAGATTGGGCTAAGAGTGAGATACTGAAGAAGAACAATAAGAGAATGGATAATATTAGTATATTTTGGTATGAGTTGAGTTTGTGTTTCTTGAGATTCATGTCTGGTTTCACATAGACAAGGAGAGAGTGTGAAGGTTTGGATTTCTTTCTAGTTTTTATTTTCTGAAAATATGAAGTCATGATTTTGGACCGATTCAAAAGTAGACTGAACTTGTGTTTATCGGGTTTGTGAGTGTACTTTGTTTCAGTGTACTTTTCAAGGTCAAATGCAATAACCACACTTGCGTGCAAGTCACCTGCCGTTTTTACGGAATATATAGTAATATATAACACCTTCAATACTCAATACTCAATACTCAATAGTGATTCCTTTTTTTTCTTTGACAAAGTTCAAAATGCATATTTACCGATGTTCAAATCCCTCAATCCTAATTCCTAAGTCACTAATAATTTATGTAACGAACGTGTGTAAGACAGTCACTAGAATGACTTCATATTAAATTTACATTGTTTTGATTGAATTACCAAAAAAAGAAAAGGGACTTCAAGCGTACAAAATTTATGGGGTGCCAATCCAATATATACATCTGGTATGTAAAATATGTACTACGAGCAGAAGTTTTTTTTTTTTAAATATGAATAGGACGATGTAGCCCTTGTCAGCCCCCTTCAAGCTCCGTCGTTGCTCTTATCCACTGTGGTAAATGGATTATATGATTCATAACGAATTGTAAATTTGGTTAGGCTGAGTTAACCCCTTTAAAATAGCAATAAGTGTAAGAAGTTGCAGCATTCTATTCTATTATTGAAGTAACGAATCAAGCCATATGATGAGACTTCTGAACAATATTATCTTCCTCCTTAACCACAAAAGTACTCTTTTTGTTCTAAACTCGGACTAGTTTGGTGGAAAGACCTATCGAGCAAATATAACTCGAACAAATATAACAAAATACTGATAGGCATGATTATATGATTATATTCCTCGTCATCAAGAGGAATTTTGATATCACATCAAGCTCTGGACCGATTACAACTTCAATGTTTCCCATTCATTTCAATAACAATCAATTCGTTATTGTGTGGAAGTGCATAAACATGAGTTCACCTATATGGTGATCTTGATCGATAACCTCTTATGGAAAACATCAATGATCTGATTGCTCATTAGTTCCATAATCTAGAACATTGCCATTGTCCCTTTTAACCTGCAATAGAGTTCAAAATGGCAGCTAACATATAAACAATGATAGAGACATCATTTCTATTTGAAGAGTCGCAGTTCATTACTAAATGATCATACAACAAAATTAGTATAACGTGCCATTTAACTATTCATTAGCAAGGTCCCCTTGGACAATCTAATCGATCATGTAGGGTTCATGACAATGATGTCAGTTTTGGGTCGAATGTTTTCGAGACTGGATAAATTGCTACATTTTTCAGTCTTCAGAAAACTTCGGCTCTAAAATAATCTCAGTTTCCAATCTAACTTGAACTTATTTGCTATTTCTTCTCATTTCTGTTACCAATTTTAACAGAAGTAGTATGTAATTTGAGATAACTGAAAATGCTTATACAAAAGTATGCAATTCGCTAAAGCAACGAACGCTTGGTGTATAAAAGTGTTATTAACCTCTTTTTTAAAAAGAAAAGTTTTCAGATGCCATTTTCCAAATCCAAACATGCCAAAACCATCTGCAAAGCAGTTGATGTGAAAGAGTAACTATATATAACAGGTCCATCTTTTCTTTTTTCCATGTAAGACTCCAGTAGTCAAGTAGATACTACTCCCTCCGTTCCCATTTAATTGTCCACTACGAAACTACGTGCAATTTTGACCGGCCAAGAACTTGTATCAAAATTGTCGGAATGAAAATTTTCAAAAGTTGATCATATAGTTCAAATGTTAAATTTTATAATTAGATTTAAAAAAAATTCATTTTAACAATTTTGATATAAGTTATAAGGCGGTCAAAATTGCACGTAGTTTCGTAGTGGACAATTAAATGGGAACGGAGGGAATAATAGGTATACAGTATAAGAACAGTTAAGCATCTTCAGAAAACTCTCAAACGTGATACCTTTTTCCTTAGACCTTGAGCCGACATGAGTTCATAAAACTTTCGCATCAGCATCTCCTCCTCCACCTGCAAATTTGTATGAATATTTATCACTTGTAAAAAGATCACAGAAACACCAATAACTTTAATAATCGCTAAGTATTCGAATGAATTACCTCAAATATTATAAACCAACAAAGATATGAAGCTCAAGATTTTGTTTTCCACAATTAGTTAAATGCTCCACTTATGTTTTATATCTATACGGTGGAATCTCTTACTTGCTATAAAGAGATGCATCTATGTAGATGTTGTAATATCCTATTAAAACAATTTGAATATACAATTATCCAGTACTCTATTTAAATTTCAAGCCGTCTTTTATTACATCTTCTTCCTGGTCAAGACTTTTCCTGTTTGCATCTAGCCATCTACACCATCTCGAACCTTTCCCCTCAAACATACATCACCTCTCTACCCTTATCTTAGCTTGAGGTCTGTTGTGTGCACTCATTATTCAACAAAATCATGCTCTAACTAACAATAGCAAGTCGGTGGAGATAGTGATTTCAGGATAGCATAAGTGCATAACCTAGTTGCCTTAAGTATACACTAGTGAATTTTAAATTTTAAAACGGCTTAACTGACTATAGAGGGATTAAAACCTATCAGTTTTGGCATTAGAAGATGTTTCTATCCTCACATTAAGGGATTAACACTACGTTGTTCAATCCCCAAAACTTTTTTTACCTAAGCCTTGTAACTACTGAAAGTCTAAACTATAAAATGTCGACGGTTGTTGGCTAACTAAGAGCACACCCACTCCACTAAAGTTTTTCGTCGAAAATCTGATAAATTATATTCAAAATACAAACTTGATCAAACCGAACAAGAGCGCAATTGAATGCAGATAAAACATAGTGCAAAACAAAGTTACATCAGAAAATAAAGTGAAACCAGAAAAACAAACTTAAACAGGAAAAAGGACCAAGAAAGACCTGGAGTTTATGCAATTCATCAGACATAGATTTGTAGGACTCGGTCATGAGCTGATTCTGCTTCTCCAAGTGTCTGCCAATATAAACCAAGCAAATCTCATTACTAACCACAAAAACCAAAATAGGGATAAATATTACGGAAACAAATTCAAACTTAGAACTTACTTTGCAATCTCTGAGGTATGCCTAGGATCCATTGTATTTCAGTTCTATTTGAGATATATAAATATAGATAGATATTAAAGAAGACGTAAAGCAGACTCCTCAAAGAGCTGCTTAACCACTGGTTCCAAACTCCTTGCTTCTCCTGCTCTGAAAAATCAAAAGAGAAAAACTCAGAGAGAGGAAAGGGAAAAATTCACACAAGTCCCCTAAAAATTGATATAGATTTAGCCAATGTTCTAAAAGATGCAAGGCTAGGTCGAGGTGGGGATCCAGGGCTTATTACCATTAACTCATTAAGTAAGATTAAACCTTACAATTTACAATTCGCATCCAAAACTTATAAAAATAATTCTATCTAATTTAAAATTCCTCAAAACAACAAACCACGATATTTGTGGCCGCCTACATAGAAATCAAGTGATGCATGAGTCTGCATCTCATAAGAACTTCATAACCATATTATATCAGCAATACAATTTACTGAGTAACAAACCTAAATACAACGTCTCTAAAAAAAAGAAACAAACCTAGATTCTTTTAAAAACCCTAGTGTTTGTGTTGTCTAACAATTATCTATTAAGGACAGTAAAAATACCTTGATGAAGAGGAAAACCTTACACGAAATCAATATGTATTTACTTTCTGATGAGGCGATTATTGCTTCAATGTCTCGCTCTCCTCTCTTTATTCACACGAATATGGTAATTAACATGGGCAAGTAACCGCTACATCTACATCTTTATACATTTAATTTTGAAGATTTCTAATCTATCCAGAACGGAGAAGTTTACCAAACAGTACCCTAGTTTTTTTATTTAATTAACCCACTTCCTAAAAGTTACTACTAATATTATGCTTACCCCACCTCCAAGCTAAAATAGTTTCAGTTAGATACAATTTACCAACTTAATAAGCAAAAACACATGTCCTCGATCTTTACTTTATTTCAATTCCAATAAAAAAAAATACTATCAAAGTAAACATATAAATTGAACATACTGTCAAATTTTTCGGTAATTGGGAACATATACACACATAAGCATGATATACATGAACAATTCTCTCCAAGCTAACCAACACAACAAAGAGATCGCATAAAAAATAAATACAAATACCGTCAAATTACAATCAAATTTCTGTCAAGAAAACAGAAAAAATCCCGGCAAAGCTACGGCGATGACATAATTGACGAAAAACAAATAAAAAAAAGTGATGAGAGAAAGGAGGGAACAAGACTTACCCAGCAGCGGAGGACTCCGGCAAGGTGTGCGGAGGCGATCGCCGTGGTTATGGTGATCTGCGGCGGTGATATAAACGATTCGTTTTTTTCTGGGTTTTCGTGAGCAGTTTATGCGTGTATTTTTTGATTGAGGAGAGAGAAAGGTGTGTACGCTGGAATTTAAAATTTTGGCGATTTAATTACCGGGTACGGGTGACTTTGCTGGTTATGGGCTAGGTAGCGGTACGGCAAAATATCCAGAAAAATGTTAATTAACCGAGTCATTTATGAATATTCTCATCTTCGGCTCGTTAAATGTTGTGTTTGTGTTCGTTCATTTACTAATGAGTCGGCTCTGAACACAATAATAAAGATCGTTGATATATTCGCTTCGTTTATTATTTTTAATATATATTTTCCATATATATTCCTTCTTCTATATGTAAACTTTATCTAATAAAATGTTTATGATCAATTAATACTCTTCAATTTAACTAATACATTTATTTTTTAAAGTAAATCTAATCAAAACTAAAATCACAATAACTAAATTTATTATTGCTTATCTTAACACTTATTTTAGCTAAGTAAAAAATATTTTTTTTTATGCATGCAAAACGATATTAAATTTCTCAAAAAACGTGTTGAGAAAAGACTCGTAAAGTTTAAACAAGATTTTAGCGCTCGTTTAGTAAACGAGACGAACTTGAGCAGAGCAAAACTCGGTTCGGCTCATTTTCAATACTACCGGTAAGTACCCGATACGTCAAAATACGTGTTGTTGACAATTTACAAAGTTTGACCAGCTTGGTACATTTTGGGTACGTAGCGACTTGAAATCGGTACCTTACTAGTACGATTTTGGTACGTTGTGATTTTATTTTTTCTGAAAAACTAACCAAAGGAAGTTGCAGGTGTGTGTATTTATGTCTAATATATAGTAGAATCTATAGATATGTGTATATATGTATCTATGTATATGATAATACGAAAGTAATTACATCTGTTTATTTGTTGTCTATTCTCTATTTGACACACTAAACTTTGGCGGCGGATGCAAAACAAATAGTTAAAATCAGATAATTTGTATATGTAAACAAAATTATCCCTATTTTGGTCGTGGAAAAGACGGTTTTATCCTTCATTAACGTGAGGGCAATTGTTTGCTATTTTTTGGTGTTAGGTGATAACAGTATGGTAATTGGTGAATTTGAGACTGTTTGATATGATTTTTGAGAAAAGAGTCAATTTAATATGCAAATCGTTAAAATAAAATAGTTTGTGTATATGTAAATTGTAAACGGTAATTATCCATAACCAAAACTGCCATTCAAGTTTTACTAGTATATTTAACAACTTGCTACTATATTGATTACAAAATAAAAAAATAAAAAAATAACTTGCTACTACCTTTTGAAGAATATATTAAGACCCCATAAATTTAAAATCATGTATTAAACAAGCCCTTCAAATTTAAGTATATTGGAGAACTCCCCCCTTAGTGCTTAAAAACATACACTAAGACCACGAATATTGAAAAGTTGCGTGTCTTATATATATCTATACTATTATTATAAGCCAACTTAAGAGTTTTGATACTATTAAATTTTGTTACTTTTTTCTGAAAATATCTCTATATTTTTTTATTAATTACAATAATACCATATTCACATAAAAAATATAAAAATTAATAACTAATAACATTATTTATCGCTCTTTAACAAGCAAACATTATTTTAAGTATTATCATCTTATATATATATATTTTTATTTTTTTTGATTTGTATCATAACTACAATTATTTTCGATATTTTGATTGCACTGCACGTCACACACGCAACGCGTGGAGCACGATTACTTAGTGTATATATATTCTAACATATATAAATACTATAAAATGTTTATAATTTGCCATATCCTTGACCTACCGTACCTATTTTTTTTGAATTTTACCGTATCGGTGTACCAGTATCTTATCGGGTACGATACTCATATCCGCACCGCGGTTAATATGATATATTATTTATAGACTTAAAACGCTAGTATTGGTAAAACATGACTTGTGTATGCTTATATGTTATTTCAGTAAGAAAAAAAAAAGACTGAGATAAAAAAGATCAAGACGCTCTCAATTGAAGTTGAACAGACACCTCCTACGTACCCGTCAGGGAAGAAGCTCTCAATTTCTATTTATTTTGATCATAATTTTAAAAAATTAGCATGCCCCGCACCACCACACACACCATTCTAAGGGGAAAACTCATGGATTTTTTTTGTATAGAAATCGGCCCGGTCATTTATAGATCTTGGTTTTGTCACTTTCTGCCGTGTTATAGTATCGGTATTATTGACTATTGAGTACCGGTATCGGGTACACATGTTTACATTTCCGAAATACATGTGCTACATAAATCGATTACTATATAACAAAACCAGTTTTAGCCTTTTTCAAAATCTTGCTAGTCTCAAGATTTTACATTTTTATCCATTTACACATGACCAATATTTCATTAGTTCATCAATTAGATTCGCTTGGTCTTTTAGATCCCCCATGAAGCTTTTTTTCTTCTAAAAGTAGCAATACATTTATAAGAAATCAAATTATGTAAACATAAAAACTTCCTAAATAAGAAAACAAAACTTAGATCTTTATTTTATGAAGTATAAAAAAAAACATATAAGAGAGCAATTTTCCCACTGCTCAAGACACGCCTAGTCCTAGACCTCGTCGGACTGCTCCAGTTATAACCTCACTTTTGTCATTGCCTATTATTTTGCTCTTATTTTCCTCTCATCATTTGGCTCCGCTTCCCCTGCCTTGCCTACTTTTTTCTCTTTCTCAGACAATAACTCCTTAATTAACCATCTATTTCACTTTGAAATCATTCGGTTTCCGTTCATTATTCTGAGTTATTTAAAAAATAATAGTAATATATTTCCACCTCTTGAGGTGCATCAGAAACCCCAATGTCCATGTTTCCATCTTTTTCGAGCTTTTCAGCATTAACCATTTCAAAATCTCGTCCACCCTAAATTTCATCAAGAGCAGTACTACCACTCTTTCCATATGATTCTTTTTTTTTTAATATAATTAATAACCCTCTATTCGAAGGTAACCTGTTTCTCATGTGCCAGAGATTAAATCCTGGTGGTGAGCGTGGTATACTTGAGTATCAACCACTTGAACCAACTACTTTACTCAGATTGATGGGTTTTTGTCGCATCATAATTCTTGATTTCTCCGGCAACACTTTTCTTGGGGTTATCATTTTCCTTTATGGTTATTTCGGTATCGGTATACAAATATTTTCTGCCCCATTCCGAATTAATAGTAGTAATTAACAGACAAAACGCTTAAAATTCCAAAATATTATTTTATCAATAGAATCTAATAAAATTAGAGTCTCGTCACCAAAATGAAGTTAATAATTTTCACAAATTGACTGATACTAACTAAAACGATCTAAAGATGATTTTACAAATTCAGTTATTTTCAAAACTAGAGTTATATAAACAGATCTATACAAAACACAAACAATTATCAACCTAAATATAAAAACAACACAAATTCATCTCATAAACAACGAAAATACAGATCCAACCTAAATTCAAACAATAACAAACGAAAAACTAAACAATAAACGATTCAATATCAGCAACAATAATATAAAATAATCAAATCAATTCATGCTAATTATACATAAACACATACATCTATGTAAATAAAAAGATTAAAGATAAGAATTGAAACTTACAATAGAGAGAGAAACCCTAGCCGCAGTTAGTAGAGAGATGGAGAGAGAGAGTGGAGTTTTTTGCCAAAATGGTCCAGTGGACCACTTAAATTCCCAGAATGGGCTACCTTTCTGAAATATTCCCAAAATGGTCTACTTTCGAAAAACGACCGATCGAAATGATTAAAACGACCGGTCGTTTTATTATTGAACTCTCTGAAACAATTTGGACAATAAACGATCGGTCGAATTGGACAATACGACCGGTCGTTTTTCAGACAAAAACGATCGGTCGTTATGTACATTTCGATCGGTCGTTTTTCAGAAATACTTGTACTTAAAAAACTCATCTCATTTCCCCAGACCACTGTACTCATCTCATTTCCCAGACCACTGTAAAAATAAAAAAAACAGAGCTCTTAGATCATTTTAGGGCAAATCTCAGATCTCTTCCAAAACAGGTAAAAACTCAATATTTTGTGTTGTTGTTGGAGTATTATTTGAGTAAAATTGTTAATTTTACCGTGTAGTTATCGAAATGAAAAATCCTACAATTATGTGTTATTGGGGAGGTACGATAATGGAAACTACTAGCGAGGGGTTATCTTATGATATTTCTTATAAATTTTTTTTTAAGATATCTAGAAACACGACATACGACCAATTTTTGGAAAAATTGTTTAAGGTACTTGATGTATCATCGACTTCAAATCGTTTGAGTTTAACATGTCGTTATCCATATCTGACTACACTTACTGAGTTTAAATATATGCGATTGGCTGTTGATGATAATGATTCGTTGGAAACCATGCTTGAGTTAATAGAAGAAAATGGAAGAACGTTTATAGAGTTATATGTTGAAATTGAGCAAGTTTACTCTTCTGATCAAGATTACGGGTTGTATTATAATATTCTTTCCACTAATGAAATCGGTACATCAAGTGGAACACCCATTCGACAAGAGCCAATGCATGAAATCGGTACATCAAGTAGAACACCCATTCGACAAGAGCCAATGCTAGAGGTATATTCTGAGAACAACGAACCAGATTTGACACATTTGGATGCAGTGTGTCGATTGGCAGATAATATTGGTTGGTCGATAGAACTTGGGGATGAACCAGAGGATGAAGATCCGGACTTCAATATTAGCGAAAACGAGTCTGACGATGACGAAGAAAATGTACAAGAAGTTGAGTACGAAGAATTATCATCTGAAATGGGCTTGTATATGGATGAGGATGAAAACGACCAATCAAGTGGGTCACAATTGGCGAATAATACTATTCCCGATGAAATTCCTATGCATCAACCAATGTCAAGTTTGTTTAATGAACCGTTCGACACTCAAGAAAATTATAGTAACCAGAGACGAAATTATATCATGTATCCTGGATTTTGGGATCCTCAAGTTAATGATCCTTTTATTGGTCTTTTATTTAGGGATAAAGAAATGTTGAAAAAGGGAATAAAACATTGGTCAATCAAACGTAACATCCATTTTTCCACTAAAAGTTCGAAGGCAAAATTTTGGGAAATTCGTTGTAAACTGGCCGAAACTCAACAATGCAAATGGAAACTACGAGCTTCACTAAGAAAGAAACATGGATTTTTTGAAGTGTCGGTGTACAACGGTCCTCATACATGCATTCATGCCGAGCTTACAACTGATCATCCACAGTTAGATTCCAATCTTGTTGCCCAAACCATTCGAAATGCCATCACAACTAATCCTATGATGAAGATTTCATTAGTTAAAGAGATTGTGAATGCCCGCTTTGAAATGTCAGTTTCATACAAAAAATCTTATTTGGGTAAACAAAAAGCAATCGCAGAGATATTTGGTAATTTGGAAGACTCATATAAGGTTTTACCTAAATTTATGAAAGCGCTTCAAAAGTATAATCCCGGTACCGTTGCTTCTTATGAGACCACGCCAGTTTACGATGTGGTAGGAAATCCAGTGGGTGAGGTATTGAACAGATTTTTCTTCACATTTAAGGCCGTTATTGATGCATTTCAGTATTGTAGGCCAGTTATCGCTATTGATGCTACTCACTTATATGGGAAGTATAAAGGTAAGATTTTGTTGGCCATGGCATCGGATGCAGATAATCATGTTTTTCCCATTGGTTGTGCATTTGTTGCTGAGGAGAGTACAATTTCGTGGAGCTATTTTCTTTCTAACATTATGCGACATGTGATTAAAGAGCGCATGAATATTTGTCTAATTTCGGATAGACATGCTGGTATTCTAAGTGCAGTGAGAGGAGTTTGGCGTGGTCAAGATTTTGTTCATCGATATTGTTCAAATCATTTTTTGGATAATTTTAAGAAAGCTTTCAAAGGAGATCCTGACTTACACAAGTTAGCGGAGAACGCCATTTGGGAATTACAAGAAAGAAAATTGAAAAGAATCATGGAAGCAATAAAAGTCATGAATCCTCAAGCATATCAATGGTTGATAAGAGAGCCTGCGGAAAAATGGTCATATTTTCATGATAAAGGGAGGCGACATGGTAACATGACCACAAACATGGCTGAAATTTTCAATAATGTTTTAAAAGCTGCTCATAATTTACCAATCACTGCTGCTGTGCAGCTTATTTTCTATAAGTTGGTACACTATTTTTGCGAGCGGAAAAAGATAGTAATCGGGATGAGAAACAGCGGCACAAGATATGGTCCCAATATCCTTAAAATTTTAGAGAAACGTAGGTCGGACATTGGTCATACCAATGTTACTTTCGATTATGAAAGAGGGGTTTATTCCGTGTGTACAAGTTCAAGAAATTCCAGGGGAGGCAATACTCAAGTTGTCGACTTTTCACTTTGGCAATGCGATTGCGGTAAGTGGCAGAGTGATGGAATCCCTTGTTCACATGTGTTTTCCGTATGCGCTGCAAACCGTCTTGATTGGGAAGCTTACATAGTAAAATATTACAGTCTTGAATCATACGAAGGTACGTACTCAGCGCAATTTTGTCCTCTTCGGCATCAAAACTATTGGGATTCATGTGATAGATTATTTCTTCCGGATGTTACTCTTTTAAAAGAAAGGGGTCGTCCAAGATCTACTCGTATTCATAATGGTATGGATCAGTCGGAGAGACGAGCACTTATGAGATGTTCTAGTTGTCAAGGGCGAGGACATGATTGTCGTAAGTGTCCGTATCCAATACGTGCTCGACGCTTATGATTTTAGCTGTAGCTTAAACGAGACAATATGTATAATTTTCCGATTGTAATTGTCTTTTTTAATATGAAATATCTATATTTATTCTCAGTGTTTTTTCATACTATTTTTTGAGAAGATAAACTGTTTGTTAAGTATGAGAGTAAATAAATAAGTGCAATTAACATAAAAATTAGAATGAACAACATAAATAAATAAGTGCAATTAACATAAAAATTAGAATGAACAACATAAATAAATAAGTGCAATTAACATAAATATATATATTTGATTGATTTTATATATATTTTTATATTTTTATATATTTTTCTTGCCAAATCAGTGTCGGAAAGTGCAAACGACCGATCATAATTTTGAAACGACCGATCTATTTTTAATTGTGCTCACTGGAAGAATTTTGTACAAAAACGACCGATCTCTGTGAAAAACGACCGATCGTTTTTACACAGACGACCGATCGTTCTGCAAAAACGACCAGTCGTTTTTTAAGTGTGCTCACTGGAAGAATTTTGTACAAAAACGACCGATCGTAATTCAAAAACGACCGATCGTTTTTCTGTTTTCCAGCCTTTTAACTTCTTTCAAACCCTAATTCTATTTTCATTCAACAAATATATCACCCTCTCTCTCAAAAATCGCCTCTTTCTATCAAAATCTATCAAAAATCCCTAATAACTACATATATATAACCCAATTCTCTTATTAATCCTTATAATCAACAATCGATTGCTTCCGTTTCTTGAAACCAAGTTTTTTTTTCAAAATACGAACTTTTCAAAAACCCTAATTTTTTTAAAATTCCAACCATGGTTCGCACCAAGAAAGCTCAACCACACCTCATCGACGACCATGAGGACGACTACGTGCCTCCGTCCCCGAGCCGCCCCCGTGTTCCTCGCGGTCGACGAACCGGCTCCTCCACCGCTCCACCATCGGGCCCCGGTGCCTCTTCCGGCTCTCTTCCTCCTCTCTATCCATCTACAATGGGTAAAAGAGCTATCTTGACTAATTTTACCATAGATATGCCTTTATTCGTTGAACGTTTTCCTCTTCTCATGCAAGATTTAAACTTTCAAAAACTCAACGTAATTCTTACTCTAAAAGAGCCTTTCTTCATTGAAAATATATATGAATTTTACCATAACCTAGTTCTTGATAGGGGTCATGATGACGCACTCCGCTTGCGTTCATCGTTTAATGGCCAGGCCTTCGTTTACGGTATAGACTGTTTACGAAATCTTCTACACCTCGATGCTGCGGGGGTGTACGAGCAAAGTGACGAACTTTGCGAAATGCTAAACATCGTTAATTTTACCGATTTCAAATATGAGCTATTTAATCCCGCCCACAACAATCAATCTAACAAAGCCCACGGCCTTCTATTTAGAAATAAATTAGCCTACCACATCCTCTCTCACATCGTCCTCCCTCATACTTCAAATTTCACGGATGTTACCAATGAGTACATCTTCCTTCTAGGGTGCATCCATCGCCGAGTCAAGCTTGACTTCGCGACTCTCATATTCTTTAAGATGGATTCGCTCAAAACGAAATCTAAGAATGGGCTACCTTACGGTGCCTTGATTTCGGCCATCTTAAAGGACCTAAACCTTGTTCCCGGTGGAACCCTTTTCAAGAATAAGGATAAACACATTTGGGACACCTCTTATCTTGCCCAAATGTCAATAAAATTCAACACTACCTCCAAGACCATTACTTGGTCCGGTAAACGGGTGTCCGGCCCCGACTACACTACTCTTTCCCCCGAAGAGGAAGAGTATGTCGGCCCTAAGGCCACACCGCAAGCCGCTCGTGAGGACGTACCTATTTCCTCCGAGTCCCTTCCCCCGTCTCACATTCCTTCCTCTTCTCGTCCCACTCGAGGTCGAGGAAAAGCTCAAGTCGGATCTTCCAACCGTCCTCCGCGCACCGAACAATTCTACGACGATCTATATATCGACCAATATCAAAATGCACGACTCCACCGACGCATGTTTCGATCCATGAACACAAGTCAAGAAGACTTGGATGAAATTGATAGGATAAGCGCCGAGCAACGGGCAAAGTTCTACGGGTATTTTCCCGATCTAGCCGGTCCCGACGATGACGCCGACGAAGAGGACGACGCGACCTCCCACCGTGACTAGGCTGTTATTTTATTTTTGCATTGTATTTCATTTGTTTTCCATTTATGATGCCAAAGGGGGAGAAATACCTCTCTTTTATTTTGCGTTGTAATTCCTTTGTTTTTCATTTTCTTCCAACGTTGTTTTTGATGTAATAAGTAGCAAACGCTTTGCATTTATGTTATGAATCTTTTTATGTTATGTTGCTATTTATCATTACGTGTTAATTTATATGACGTTGTGAGATTGCGTATTTATAATTCTACAAATGCGATTTTGATGTTATTATAACTTGTGCGCATATATATCTAGTTGATTGGGTTATTTTTGTTGTTTTCATTTGTTGCGATTGACCGTTTTTATGTTATGAATCTTTTTTATGTTATGTTGCTATTTATCATTACGTGTTAATTTGTATGACGTTGTGAGATTGCATATTTATAATTCTACAAATGCGATTTTGATGTTATTATAACTTGTGCGCATATATATCTAGTTGATTGGGTTATTTTTGTTGTTTTCATTTGTGGCGATTGACCGTTTTTAGGCAAAACTATGGCCAATTTTTCACTTGCATTTTATCGTTCGTTTTCCTTAATCGTTTAGATTTGTTTAATTTCGTTTTAAATCGGATGTTGTGACATTTCCTTGTTTTAAATCGGATGTTTAGTAAAACGTCACCTACACATCTTGTACCTAACATATTAATTTACGACATCATTTTATGTTATAATACTAGTCTAGTGCATAAATCTTTCGAAAAATCCGATCCAACACTCTCGTACTAAACATATTAATTTACGACATCATTTTTTAAGAGATCATGTTCAAAAAGGGGATCATGTTTTTATATATTTTTTGTCAAATCAGTGTCCAAAACTGCAAAAAATCCTTGTTCTGTAAATTCTTTACAGTCGATCGGTCGTTTCTGAAAAACGACCGATCGTTTTTCAACAGACGACCGATCGTTTTTCAGAAACGACCGATCGTTTTAGGTATGATTTCTTTCAGTGAGTTCAGACCAAAAACGACCGATCGAAATGTACATAACGACCGATCGTTTTTGTCTGAAAAACGACCGGTCGTATTGTCCAATTCGACCGATCGTTTATTGTCCAAATTGTTTCAGAGAGTTCAATAATAAAACGACCGGTCGTTTTAATCATTTCGATCGGTCGTTTTTCGAAAGTAGACCATTTTGGGAATATTTCAGAAAGGTAGCCCATTCTGGGAATTTAAGTGGTCCACTGGACCATTTTGGCAAAAAACTCGAGAGAGTGAGAAAGTGATATTATGAGAGAGAGAAGCTTCGTTTTTTTATAGATTTGAGCTAGCTAGGGCATAAATCGTTTTTAATATAATGACTTATTTACCCCTACGAAATCTTTTTATTTACTAGAATGTTCGGTGTTATATTATTCTCATTTATCATCCTATTAGGTTCTGGTTATTTCCTTTCGTATCGCTTATTTTAGTTTTGAACAATTTGGTACCTAAATTTACTAATGAACATCATCTAATAGTTTTTTTTTTTTTTTATAAGCTACTGTATGCATATGATTATTTGATAAGAATATTGGTCCCTGATGATTTCGAATTTTAAAGGTTTTCTTCTCCACTAGTGGGTTAGGGGGGTGCAGAGTTTTTATTGTGGGGCAAACTGTCGTGAAAGATGTATCGGTCAAAGTGGCTAAACACGAGAAAGTCTGTATCGGTAATCAAGATGCTTTCATACCGTTCACATTTGTCATTTTTGGTTTCCTAGCACCACTGGTGGGTTGGAGCGGAGTTTTTATTGTGGGGCAGGCGGTCGTGAAAGATTTATCGGTTAAAGTGGCTAAAGATGAGAAAGTCTGTATCGGTAATCAATATGCTTTCATACCGTTCGAAGCCAACGGTTGTCTTGGTTTGCTTGAAGCTCTCACATCCTGGGCAATTGTGAAGGCTGTCGTGAATATAAATATCACAATCGAGGCAAAAGTAATGTTTGCATTTCGGGCAAACAACGCGATCCCCTGTAAAAAAAAAAAACAAGTTTTCTTAGTCTTGGGAATGAGGTTATGCTTTTAAGTGGAAAGTGGAAAGTGGAAACTTCTCTTCAGGACTAACAAAAATTTGTACTATTTTCATCCAAAAAACATAACCTATTTGGCTCCTGGATATCATATCTGATAACTGATCAAAACAAGGCTTTTGTTTTTTCTTCAAATATAATAATAAATCTAAAAAATACATGGAGCAATTTAGCGATTTTATCACTCGATAAACGTGTGAAAGTTCAATTTGCATGCCTTGGTAATAGAACAATCAATAAACAATTCCTTGGAGCCACAATCTGCACTCACTTAGTCACTTGGCATTTTCATATAAGTAGTGGAGTAGAATATTATAAAGAATACTCACCAGAACTGGGAAAATCTTGATGGCACCCAAAACAATTACTCGGTAAATTGTGAAAATCTTACCCAATCTGATAAGGCCATAACTTTGGTCGGTTGCGTTAGGCTTTTCAACAAAGATAAAAATGACAAATCGACCGTGAATAAATGATGCTTCCTGATCTTTATTATGACTCGGATTCTTGTCCTTGTTCGGACTATTACACTTGTTCGGATTCGTATTCCGATTTTACAATTATGCTCGATATAACTATTTAATCTCTCGTCTTGATCTTTCTCCTCTTTTACTCGATGCTCGGCTGTCTTTTCTCGGTTTGTTTCTTGAAGTGATATGCTTTGGTTAGTTTCTCTCTTTTCTTAACTTCTCTCTATATTTTTTGGATAGATTTTCTGGTCCTTTTCTAGGAGGGGTAGTGGGCTATTTATAGGCAACTGCGCCTTCTAGGATAGTGACAAATGTCTTCATCCCAGGGATTTTTCAGACAAGGGTCCCCCTTTGATTGGGCTTGGGCTTTGTGTTGTAGCCCCTCAATCCCTACAACCAATATGAGATGACCCATTTAAGCGTTGGATGCCCATTTATAAAGTGGGTTGATTATGACCCGAATAAAATATTCGGGTCTGATTTTTGTGTTCTATCAAGTGCTCCCTGACTTCCTCGGCGTGGTTTCCATGTCGGGGGAGTCATGTTCGGTTTGTCGAGAACGTTACTTCGGTCTTATTTTTCCAAATGCTTCATCGAGAAATGCAATAGACTCTTGACGGTTCCCAGGGGGGCACATTTAATGTTTTCTATCTTAATATCTTCTTTCGAGGAAAACTCCTATAAAGGGGTGTGCTCCCTCCATAATTAGGCATCTTACTACTAATTTGTCCTTGACATAATGGCTTCTTCTGATTCTACTGGTGAGAGCTCCTTTAATTATATTTCATATTTAGAAACGGAAATCAAGAAATCTCGTACCGCGAATAAGAAACTCGTGGCCAAGGTTTCAAACTATAAGAAAAGGTTGTCTGACATGGATTCTGATCATCATGTGACGATGGCCGATCGGGATTGGGCCTTCGAGCATATAAAGAAGCTCGAGGCTAATCTGGCTAAGCAGAAGGCGGCTAAAAGGGCCTATAAGCTTGCCTTCAAGGAGTTGCATGCTCGGTCCAAACCGAGTTCGGATGACGATGAAGAAGGCTCTTCCTCGAAATAATTAGTCTTTTGTAATTTCTGTCGTAATTTCTCTTGAATGGGGAGTCTTCTCCTCAGTTGTAATCGAAGTTTTTGGAATTAATAAAATATTTCCCTTTCCTTGTTCTTGTCTGTTTATCTTCTTGATGTCTTTTTGGATGACTTTAATTGGATTTGGAACTGTGGTTAATTCGCCTTTAATGCTCTTGGGAAGTTCAAGAGGCTGTATTTATTCGAGATGACCTTTGACCTACTCCTTGTTTCTTCTTATAAAAGGGGACTGTCCCAGTATCTTTTGTGCAGTTCATTCTTTACTAACGAGCAAATGGCTTCTCCTCTTGAAAAGTATGGTGACAACCTTCCTGAATACGTTACCCGTCTGGAAGAGGAAGTTCAGAAGGTGCGTTATCTCGAAAAGAGGGTTGCCCGGCTGTCAGTGGAAGCTCGTCGGGCCGCCGAACTAGACGAGCGATTGGATGCCCTAGAGAAGGAGCACCAAAGGTCTTTGCTTGACAGTATTCGTGCTCGTGCCCGGATCAAAGAGCTCGAGGCCTCCAGGGATAGGCAGCTCGCTTCCAAAAGGGCTTACAAATTGGCCCTTAAGGAAGTGTATGCTCGGTCGAAACGGAAGCCGAATGACGAAGCGGGCCCTTCTATGAAATGATTTTATTGTTTTCATTGTATTTCCTCTTTGTGCTTCTTCTGTAACGAAGTATCAACCAATTAATAAAGATTTCTTTTTCTTGTTTATATTTGAATTACTTTCCCAATGCAATTTATTTTGACTGCGCACGCTTGTGGCCTCATTAATGCTTTTCTTGGGCCTTGCGTTTGATCTTATCCATTGGACCTCCTTACTCTTTATATCTAGGGACTAATAGGATTTCTTGAGCCTTGTGCATAGAAAATCCCAATCACCAAGGCTTTCTTGAGCCTTGTGCATAGAAAATCCCAATCACCAAGGCTTTCTTGAGCCTTGCGCAAAAGATCTGGGATATTTATTCGATCCGCCGTCCTTCCCAAAAATGACGCGTGTTTTGCTGCCATTATTACTTACCCCCTTTAAATATTGGTAAGAATCCAAACGTTTCTTGAACAGGTGTGGCTTTTAATTACTCACGCTTTTTTAGAGTCTTTTGGGAATCCAAACGTTTCTCTTGAACAGTCACCTCTTTTGAGTGCCGTTGCTTCTGAATACCCATTGGCGAACGGTTGCGACTCTCAATACCAGCCCTCATACGCTTGATCTATAAATACCTGCTTACAGCATGGTTACATCCACAATTCTCATCATATTATTTTCCCCCACATATAGACCCTCATCTTATAATTTCCCTAAGATGTCTGGTCCTTTCACCCCATCAGCATTAGCTTTGCAAGTGGAGGCCTTTGAGGCCTCCTATAACCATGTACAAAGGCTGTTGAGGGATGCCGAGGAGGAATTGAAGGTGATGCGTTATCACCATACCGAGATGGTTCGGGAATTAACTTGGCTAAGATCCGAACTGGCTTACTGCCGACGTGCTCGTCAGGCTTTAGTCGAAGAGAATGAGATGCTAAGGGGGAACCCGACACTGAGGGACAGGGATGTCTCTGCCGGGCCCTCTCATCGATACCGATCGACTTCCCCCTAACCTTCTCCCTTCTTTTTTATTTTTCTCTGCTTTTCCCCTTCTTTTCCTATCTCTTCCTCTTCCTCTTTTTTTTTTTTATTTCTCCGTTTACATCATTTCTTCCTCTTCCTCTCTTGTATTTTCTTTTTATACTCTGTTTTCTCTCTCTTTTTATTCTTTTCTTTTTCCGTTTCTTTTTTGTTTTATTGACTTTCTTTTTATTTGTCTGTCTCCTTCATCTCTTAATCTTCTTCTCATCTGTTTTTCTTCTGTGCCTCCTCTTTCTTTTTCTTCATCTTCTCTCCCGTCACTCTTTTTCTTTTTTTTTTTGCACCACTATGATGTTACAATCAGCCCTGTGATCCTAAGGGTTTTGTGTTACATCTAGGGTTTTTGTCATTTTTCTTTTTGACTCTTCTTTCTTATCACTTCTTCTTTATGTTCCTCCTCTTCGCTTCTTTCTTCCCTTTTTGTTTTCTTTTTATGCTTCTTTCCTTCGTTTCTTGCACTCTTCTTCTTTTCCTCTTCTTGATTTTCCTTTCTCTTTCTTCTTACTTTTTCTTTTTGGCGTCTCCTGCTCACTTGGTCAGCTGATATAGTTGATCCTTTGCCTGATCTTCTGTACTAGCTCTTCTTGGATGTAATAGATCTTTTTCGGATGTAATAGACCTCGATGTAATAGACCTCGATGTAATAGATTTTTATCTCGGATGTAATAGACCTCAATGTAATAGACCTCGATGTAATAGATAATGATGTATTCCATCTTCATTAATGAAAAGTATTTTTGCCCTTTTCTTTTTATATCGTACGTGTGGTTTGTTGTTTGTCTGGGATCTAGATCTTTGAATATCTCGTCTTTATCTCCTCTGCACTGTAGTCTCAGATGTCAATAGATGTCCCCATCACTGTCAAACATATGTGCCTGCTCCCTAGTAGGTCAGGAAATGCACATGCCTCCCACATCATGTCAGGAAATATGCAATTTCCCAAGCAAGGTTATAAGATATCATACTCTTCGTTCTATAAGTACCCTCTTTTCTTGGGTAGTTTATCATCTCTTTTTTCGTTTTGCTTCTCTCTTCTTTAGCCCTTTATTTTCTTCCATACTAAACAATTTCCCAGAATGTCTGGACCTGTGGTGAGATATCATGCTCAGATGAAGGGCTTGGATACTGAGGTATCTCGGGTCCGCAGTCGGATGGCAAGGCTTGAGAAAGAGTATGGCGTTTTGGCCTTGAGCCTGTTCGGCTCTTATCCCGAAGAGACGGTGAAGTGGACCGAGATCTCGGCACTGAGTCGCCAGCTCGATCACTTGTTGCTGCAGAGAAACCATCTGGCCAACTCCTGGTATGATGCCGAGGAAATTTGGGACCATTCTCAAGATGAGTTTGACAACTCTCCTCAGGGCCTCGCTAACCTAATGGTAAAGAATGCTCGGCTCGTGGAACGCGTCAGGGTTCTTACCTCGGAAAATAATAGGCTCTCCTCGGAGAATGACGATTTGGTCGCCATGAACGATTCCTATCAAGCTAGGCTGAATTGTTCTGCTCGTATTGCCTTCTCTCGGTCTGGCAGTTCGGTTTTTCCACCCATTGATCCTTAGATTGGGCTGGTTTTCTTATGTATTTCCCCTTTTGCCATTTGTGTTTTATCTTCTGTATTTAATGAATCAGTTGTATCTTTTCGTATCTCGTGCCTGTCTTGTGAACCATTGGAACTCTTCGTATTTTGTGCCTTCTGATTCTCTATAAATGCTCCCTATTGCCTGTATCTCATTATCAATTTCTACCTCTTCTTGTTTTCTAACTTGCTTTTGCGTGAGATGGCTCCCATCACTAGGTCTGCCTCCAAAAAGAAAGCCCTTATGGAAGAGGAGCCTACCTTTTTGCTACCTCGTCCCCCTGGCTTTGGGGAGGAGGATTTGACTCCTCTTCAACTAAAAGAAATTGAGATGTCATGGCTGAAACATGATCTCATGTGTGCTCGGACTGAAGCGAGGAGGTTTAAACAATATTGGGACGAGGAGGGCACTGCTCGTTTCAAGGCCGAGCAAAAATGCGAGTCTCAGTCTTACGCCTTAAAACAGGCTGAGATGGCGATTTCTCGTTTGGTTAGGGAGAATGAGCGTCTGGAGGAACTTTTGGCGAAGAGGGATGTTGCTATGGGGGATAGTTCGAAAAAGTAGGATGTGTGTATTTTCTTTTTCTGTTGTATTGTTTGTGTTTCCCCCTTTGTGGATGAATAAAACTTGTCTTGCATTTGGTTCTGTCCTATTCTATTTCCTGCTTGCTTCTCTTTTTTTTTTCTGAGCATACATCGAACAATGTGCCCGGTTATCCCCCCGAAGAGCGTTGTTAGACTTGATGCTCCCTGCCATTAAGCTAGAAACGGTCTTCGTTCACCTTGTTCGGTATGCCATTTGGGTAAGAAATGGTTGGGAGTCGAGGAACTTTATCGGGGGACATTCTTTGTGTGATAATATTGGTAGCGTATGTGGGAAGCTTTTCGTGGTAGGGTCCACTGGCCGTTTATTTAGGTGTAATGATGTGAACTGCCTTGGGTAGTGGGATATGCGCTGACGTGGCGAAATCTGGAGCGTTGAAATGTTAAAAAGAGCAGCGGTTGTTGACTTTTGTATGGTTGGAAAAGGGGCGAACCTCTGGTACACGAAAGGACGGTTATTATTTTATTCCTTTTGTGACTCCACTCCTTTTTATTGTGCCAAGTAATCCTGTTTATTTTTATCACAAAATTTGCTGAAGAAAATATCTCTCTCTCTAAAGCATATTTTTCCCGCCAAAAAGGGAAAAGAGTTCGGCCGCTTGCTCTAGGGTTTCGTGGTTTTGTTGGAAGAGTTGCTGCTGTTCGCGCTTGCTTGCTCATAATGATAACTGTAAGTGATTTTTCGTTCTCCCCCTTTTCCGCTTGTAGGGGTTGTATTTGATTTGTCGTTGTGGTCATAGGTGTGTCGTTGGTATATGGTTCAGGTTAGCTATATATGTCTGATGATTCTGATATAATGTGCATGGGGGGGGGGTGGCTCTCGTTCTACTGATGTGGTTCTGGTTTGTGTATTTGGTTAGTATATTGATGGACTGTTGATGATCTTTGTATAGGAAATTTTGACCCAAAGCGTGGCCCAAGTTGGCACATTCGTGGAGAAGGATTTTAAGGAACTCGCCGGAATACCCGACAACGTACATATTCGGCTTCCTATATCGGACGAGGAGGTGCTGGGAGTTGTTCCCGCCGGCGAGGTAGCTGTGCGGTCGTCGGCCTTCTTTACTGGGGGTCTTCGACTGCCCTTTACAAATTGGGTGGCCTCGTTCTTTGAGGCCGTCCAAATTGCTCCGGCCCAACTGGCCCTAAATGGTTACCGTACTCTGAATGGTATCCAAAGGCTATCGGAGTTGTCCGGAATACCGATTGAACTGAAGGACGTCTTTGGAGTCTATAGTCTGAGCTTTGAGCGTCGCAGCTCGTATTTGAAGACTCTGCGTGCCTTTTGCCGGCTCGTTATCGGTTTGCCGGATACCAACAAAGAGCGCAATCTCGGTATTGTTATTGCGTCTGGTGAATGGGCTTGTCCGGGACACCAGATTCCTGGACCGGCTACCAATGCTCCCACTATGCCAGATCTCGGCGCTCCCAATGTAGAGGCTTTGTTAGCTCTTTGGAAATGGTGGGGGCCGGGACCTACGCCTGATCCTGCAAGTCGTACGGCTCCCATGTTGCTCGGGTACCCGATGGGGTCGGTGACCAAGGGGAATCCGGCACCCGAGATCCCGAAAGAGCCCGAGGAGGAATTTTTAAAGGTGGTACAGGCTCGGTGTGCTACTCGGCTTGGGAAAAGAGCTGTTCGTTCTAAGCGTCGCGCAGCTGAGCCTGTCGTTGAAACAACGAAGAGGGCTAGGGGAACTGATACGTCGGTTACCGAGGAAGAGGCTAACGTTGGCTCGGGCGAGGGGGTGTTTGCCGCTGCTCAAGGGGATACCGCCGAGGATGACGTTGCTCCGGGCGAGGTATGTGTATATGTATTATGATTTTCTTGTCTTTTGGTTTGTCATTTGGTTCGCTAGTGCTTTGCTTTATTAGTCGTCTTGTTTCAGCTACTGACTTCTCAATTGGTTACCCTCGCTCTTGCCCGATCTATGGGTATTATTGTGTTTCAGGGGTCGGTCGACGATGTATTCGGATATATGAACCTCTTGACGAATATGGGAGATGGTACGATGACTTTGCCGGTCATCTCGCCTATCCCCACCGAGGGTCCGATAGAGTTGTCCGTGTGCTCGCCCCTCCGTAATGAGGAAGAGATCGAGCATAGGGCCCCTGAGATTGAGCCGTTGGAGGAGGACGTGGGGGTGGGGAGGGAAGGCAGCGAAGAGAATGCCGGGGATGATGTGGTGGGTGTCGAGGGTGAGGCTCTTGACGGATCAGAGAAGGGGTCGGTGGATGGGGTTGCAATGACCCGGTACATTGACCGATGTAGGGGTGAACTGCTGGATCAACCGAGAACGCTGAAGATGGGTTATACGGCTCTGAAACCCCTTGTGTTTAAGAATGCAGAAAAGCTATCTGCCCAACCTACAATGTCAGTGATAGAGCAGGCCCATGCGGATGCGCTGAGGGTATGTGGGGCTTGTATTGCACTATATAGGTTGGGTACTTGTATTTTATTTGGAAACTAATGTGTTAAAGTGCAGATTGCTGTGAGTGCCGTGGCGCTACGGGATCAGCTGGGAGCTCTCGGGGCTGAGAAAGAGAAATTGGTGGCCGAGAAGGATAATCTTGAGGCCGATAAGGAGAAATTGGTCGCCGAGAAGAAAACCCTGGGCGAGAATTATGACAAACTGTCGGTGGACTTCCTGCACCTGACCGAGGAGGTCGAAAAATTGAGGGAGGAAAAAGAGAGCATGGCCGCTAAGTACGGCGAAGTAGAGGAGGAGAACTTGCTCCTGGCTGAGGACGTGGAAGCCGAGAAGGCTAAGGTGTCTGCCCTGAAAACGGCACAGGCGGAGGAGCGGAAAAAGTTAGCAATGATGGCCAACTTTTCTGTATACTGCGCTCATGTGCGGGCGCTCAACTTCGCGAATGTTCCTCTGTCGGATAGGGCGTGGTCGGAGTTGGTGTACCCGTGTCCGCATGGTGCACCGCCGAAACCCTTGGACTGGGCGAATCTTCGTGAAGAAGAGCTTCCGCGGCTACCGGGGCAGACAATTTCGACAGCGCTGCGTCCTCAAGTTATGTCGACCGCGTCTTCTCCTCGGCCGGATTCTACTGTTCCCCCACCAACATCTCCTCAGGTGGAACCTTGACTATATTTCTGGCATTGTATTTTTTTTTTTTTTTTTTTTTTTGTTTTTTTTTTTTTTGTTTTTTTTTGTAGCTAGAAACAGATTCTTTTGGGGGAGTGATAATACAAGTGTTATGGTTGCTTTCTGTTGGGCTTGCTTGGGTCAATTTCTTTTGATGGTCGTCATATTTTGAAGGATATGAAAACAAAATATTGTCAGGTACCTAATAACCCCCTTGCCATGGTGGTCTGGACCTCGCCTAGTCGTAGTGTAGGTGACGTAATGGAGGATTTGGAAAGGTCTAACGCGTCCCTTACCGCGAAATTGACTTGTGCCTATCAGGAAATCGAGGGTCTGAATATTCATATTTCCAACCTGGCGATCCGGTTACGTGATTTGGGAGAGAAATTTAGTAAAAAGACCGCCCATTACACGGCAAATAAGGGTAAAGCGAAGGAACTTCTCGGTGCCCTACGACGTTCTCGTGATGAAGCCCGAGGTCGTGTGACAAGCTTGACCTTGGTCCTTGGGGCCGTTTTCGAGGACGCGGACCTGCTGCTATCCTTTGTCAAAGCGTATTGGGCCCGAGCTCGCGCTTTAGAGGTGATTGAGCTTATAAAAGGAATGAGTGGTGTATCCCGGGCAGAGCGCATGGTTGATGCGAAGGCCGGGGTGACTGAAACCACTGTTGCTTTGAACCGAATCGAGGCGGTCATTCGTGAGCGTTTGGGGACGCAAATTAATTCATTGCGAGAAATTCATTTTGCCGATGTAGTAGAGACTTCGGCGTCTGCTGAGGGGTTGTCGGAGTAATAAAATAGCTTGTTGTCGTTTTCTTTGTATCTTGTTATAAAAATTTCTCTTCTCGTTTTTTTTTTTTTTTTTTTTTTTTTTTTTTTTTTTTTTTTTTTCATCTCTTCTCGTTCTTCTCCTCCCCCCCTTTTTTTTATAGGCACATGCTACTACGTCGCACCAGGCTGGTTCTCCATGCCTAGTTAACCCGGGGTTAGGACCTACTGGTGCTGCCCGGGACGAGGTCTCATCTGGTGCGGCTAGTGAGGTGCCTGACAGGTGGCCCTACATTGTTTTGATGAGCAAAAATGTCAAATTGACCGACCAATGTGCTCGACTGCGGACCAAGCTGAAAACACAGGCGGCCTCTTTTCGAGAATATGTTCGCCGTGCCGAGCATGCTGTTGAGGTTCAGGAGCGTCGTTTGGATCGATATTGGCGTGCAAAAGGCGAGTACTTCGGCAAATTAAAGGTGCTTGTGACCAAGGCCAACGTGTTGGTGAAGTATTTCCGTTTGTCCCGCGCCAGATACGATGCTTCCGCAGCTGTGATTGAAGCTCGCCGTGACCTCTCCTTTGACGATGATCGCCGTAAAGCGGCCTCGGATGCTCACGAGTCCGCCAAAGAAGCCGAGTTCAACGCGCGGCTTCAGACGCTGACTTGTGTTGGGGCTCATACGACCAATTTTGATGCCCTCATTTCTGAGGAGCGTTTTGATGGTGATGAGTCTGATGGGTATACAACGACGGACGACGAAGAGATTGAGCTCGGTCAATTACCGTCGTGCTCCTCCTGCAGTAGTTCTTCTTAAATGAATCTCTTTAGTGCCGTTGATCTTCTTGTTGCCTCCGTAATGCGGGCGAGGATTATATATGTGATTTCTTTATTCCTGTTTTGTACCTTTCCATTACCGTATTGCTGTTTAATTGATCGGATCGGTTTTTCCTTGCCAAATCATTTGTTATTTCGTTATTCCTGTTTTGGAGATGCTTTTTGTTGATGTTTTGTTGTTTAGATTGATTCTCCTTCATCGTTGTAGCCAATATATATTGCATTGCCGTCGTAAAGTGGACCTGAATACTTCCTTGCATTGTACCTGCACATAAATTTCATAGTATTCCTAGGCGTTCCTTCGGTAACACGCCATGTTGGGAATTTCATAGTATTCCTAGGCACTTCGGCCATGTTGGGAATTTCATAGTATGCCTAGACGTTCCTTCGGTAACACGCCATTTACGGACTTTCATAATATTCCTAGGCACTTCGGCCATGTTGGGAATTTCATAGTATCCCTAGACGTTCCTTCGGTAACACGCCATTTACGGGATTTCATAGTATTCCTAGGCACTTCGGCCATGTTGGGGAATTTCATAGTATGCCTAGACGTTCCTTCGGTAACACGCCATTTACGGACTTTCATAATATTCCTAGGCACTTCGGCCATGTTGGGAATTTCATAGTATCCCTAGACGTTCCTTCGGTAACACGCCATTTACGGGATTTCATAGTATTCCTAGGCACTTCGGCCATGTTGGGAATTTCATAGTATGCCTAGACGTTCCTTCGGTAACACGCCATTTACGGACTTTCATAATATTCCTAGGCACTTCGGCCATGTTGGGAATTTCATAGTATCCCTAGACGTTCCTTCGGTAACACGCCATTTACGGGATTTCATAGTATTCCTAGGCACTTCGGCCATGTTGGGAATTTCATAGTATCCCTAGACGTTCCTTCGGTAACACGCCATTTACGGGATTTCATAGTATTAGTAGACAGCATAATAATATATTTTATTCATTCAAAAGAAGAAAGATAATGCCCTTAAGCAAGAAAGGTAAGGTATCACCTGTACTTGTATTCGGAGCATTGCCTATACGTAGTACTTCTTTAGGTTAGCCACGTTCCAAGAATTCTTTTCCCCGCGGCTGTTGGCGAACAGGACGCTTTTGATTTTGTAAGAGACTGGACTTGTTCGCTTGACGATTTCGTATGGGCCTTCCCAGGTAGGGCTCAGTTTGCCATGTATTTCGTTGCGGGTATAGACCGTCACTCGTCGCAGCACCAGTTCTCCCACCATGAATTCTTTAGATCCTTTTACTCTCTTGTCATAGGTTTGCTTTACGCTTTGTTGGTATTTTGCTAAGGTAAGGGCCGCTATCTCTCGTTTCTCGTCTATCATGTCGAGCTCTTCTCTCATTCTTTGTTCATTATTTCCCTGCTCGACCAACGTCGTTCGGAGCGTGGGTAGTCCGATCTCTGTCGGTATGATGGCCTCAACACCGTATGCTAAGCTAAACGGGGTTTCCTTGGTGCCCGTCTTGGGTGTAGTTCGGCACGACCATAAAACGTTGAGTAGCCGCTCGGGCCACCTCCCCTTTTCCTGTTCAAGGGTGGTCTTGATGCCGTCTAATATTGTTCGGTTTGACACTTCGGCCTGCCCGTTCCCTTGTGGGTATGTCGGCGTCGAATAGAACTTTCGGATACCGAGTTCCTCGTACCACAGCTGTAAATTGGCATCTTTGAACTGGGTTCCGTTGTCGGCGACTATAGCGTACGGTATACCGAACCTAGTTATGATGTATTCCCAAATGAATTGTTTAACGTTGCTGGCTTTGATTTCTCGGAGGGGTTTCGCTTCGACCCATTTGGTGAAATAATCAGTCGCAACGATTAGATATTCCACATTCCCAGGTGCTCTTGGGAGTTTACCGACCAAGTCGATTGCCCATTGAGCGAACGGCCATGGTGCTGATACCGGGGTCATCATAGATGATGGGAGCCGTGGTATCTTGGCGAATCGCTGGCATTTGTCGCATCGTTGGACGTATGCATCGGCGTCTCGCTTGATATAGGGCCACCAATATCCTTGGGTCACTGCCTTGTTTGCAAGGGATCGCCCTTTGATGTGTGCTCCGCAGGATCCTTCGTGGATTTCCTCCAAGACCGGCAGTTGTAGCTCGGTCGGGACGCACAGTAGATGTGGTCCTCGGTAACTGGATTTGTATAGTTTATCATCCTCGGATAGCCAGAATCGAGGAGATTTTCTTTCAATCTTCATCGCTTTTATCTTATCGACCGGAAGCGTTCCACTTCGCAGATAATGGGTCATGTCCTCCATCCAACCTAGTTCGTACTGTATCGATGTCACCCGGTTTACCCTTTTCATTATGCTCGGGGTCGGCAATAGTTCCACTGTGATCGACCGGGAGTCGGTCAATGTTAATGTTGAGGCTAGGGTGGCCAATGCATCAGCATGTGCATTCTCGGTGCGATTGATTCTTACTAACTCGCATTGTTCGAAGGTGGCCATCAAGCTTTGGACTTTTTCTTGGTAGAGGATCATTCTATCATCTTTCGCTTGGTACTCGCCGATGGCTTGATTGACAATGAGCATGGAGTCTGAGCTGGCAATTAAGTGGGAGCATCCGAGGGACCGGGCAATAAGCATGCCATTTATCATGGCCTCGTATTCTGCCTCATTGTTGGTAGCTCGGAAGCCCAGTTTTATGCTTTTTTCGATGATTGCTCCCTCTCTAGATTTCAGGACGATCCCTGCTCCTGATCCGTCCTTGGTGGCTGATCCGTCGACATGTATCTGCCAGTGTGATTGGGGAGAGAGTGCCAAAGGCTCGTCATAGCCTTCGGTGAATTCTGCGACGAAATCGGCCAGGACTTGTCCCTTTATGGCATGGCGGGGCGCGAATTCGATATGAAATTGGGATAGCTCGACCCCCCAGGCGGCAACTCGGCCGCTAATGTCCGTCCGTCGAAGTGACTCTTTAATATGAAACTTTGTATATACCCGGACCTGATGAGCTATGAAATAGTGTGGCAACTTCCTGGTTGCGACGACCAATGCCAGGCACAGCTTTTCCAAGGGTAGATAACGTGTTTCGGCTTCGACCAGAGTCTTGCTGACGAAGTAGATCGGAAATTGTTCGCGACCTTCTTCCCGTAGGATGACTGCGCTCACAGCTGTAGTGGAAACTGCTAGGTAGCATGCCAGAATGTCTCCTTTGTTCGGCCTTACCAGCAGTGGCAGTGTCCTCAAGTACTCTTTGAGATTGTTGAATGAGACTTCACATTCCGGGTCCCAGACGAATTTTCTATTCTTCTTGAGCGATTCGAAAAACGACCGTCCCTTATCTGCGGATCGGCTAATGAACCTGCTCAGCGCGGCCATCATTCCCGTGAGCTCTTGTACCTGTTTCTTATTCTTGGGCGCCGCTAGGTTTCGTAGAGCCGTTATTTGATCGGGATTAGCCTCTATTCCTCGTCGGCTAACCATATGCCCCAAGAATTTCCCTTTGCTGACGCCAAATGCACACTTGCTCGCATTGAGTTTCAGTTTGTGCTGGCCCAGCGTTCGGAAGACGTCCCTGATATCTTGAAGGTGGGACGTGGCTCTTTCGCTTTTGACGACCATGTCGTCTATGTATACCTCCATTGTTTTCCCTATATGATCTCGACATACCCGTGTTATCATCCTTTGGTATGTTGCCCCCGCATTGCGTAGACCGAAAGGCATTACCGTGTAACAATAATTTCCCAAAGGCGATATAAATGAAGTCTTTTCTTGATCTTCGCAGGCGAGGGGAATTTGATGGTATCCTGAGTACGCATCAAGGAAGGTCATCCGTTCCGCTCCTGCTGTTGCGTCCACCAGTTGATCGATCCTCGGAAGGGGAAAGTGGTCCCTCGGGCAGGCTTTATTGAGGTTGGTGAAGTCTATACAGACTCTTTCCTTCCCGTTCTTCTTAGGGACGACGACCGGGTTGGACAACCATTTTGGATAGTAAACCTCCCTTATGGCTCCAGCCTCCAATAGCTTTTGTACTTCAGCGACTATAGCTGCTCTGTGCTGTACCGAGACTTTTCTGCTTCTCTGTGCTATTGGCTTGTACTCGGCGTTTACACTTAGGTGGTGGCATGCTGTAGTGGGGTCTAGGCCCGGCATGTCTTTAGGGCTCCAGGCGATTTATCAATGTTGCTGAAAAGGAACGCTTCTAACTCCTCGGATTCCTGTTTTGGAAGGTTATCGCCGAGGAGGAAATAGTGCTCCTCGTCCATATCCGGGATATACACCTTCCTAAGTGTCTCTCCTACTTGTTCTTCGACAACCCTTTCGGCTTTGGATATTTGGCTGATCAGCTTCTTTGTGCTGGTGGGTTGTTCCACAGGGCTTCGTTGTTTTTGGAGGGTCGCAGTGATGTCCTCGCAGCGTCTTGAATCTTCTTGACATCCTCTGGCTGTCTCGATCGCCCCCCTATCATTCGGGTATTTGACCTTTTGGTGATAGGTCGAGGGTATGGCCTTCATGGCATGTAGCCAAGGTCGACCCAATATTGCGTTGTGCCCAGAATGGTCGTCGACCACTAAGAACTCCACGGGAACCGACATGGACCCTGTTGTGACACTGAGGACGATCTTACCCAAAGGTTTGGTCGTTTCGGAGATGAATCCGATCAGTGTGACATCGGTAGGCTGAAGATCTTGCGGCTTGAGTTCCATCTTGTCGAAAAGCTCTTTGTACATGATATCACAAGAGGCTCCTTGGTCGACAAGTACCCTTCCGACTGTGTCTAGGCCGATTTGAACACGGAGGTTAATGGCGTCACCGTGGGGGTATATCACCCCTTCTTCGTCAAGATCCGAAAAAGAAATAGGCGGATATCGTCGTGGTGTGCACTGTCGTTTTGAAGTCGACGCCTGTGATGTCTTGGCTACTTGGCTAAAGTGGGCCAGCTGCCGTTGTCGTGATCGTTCCCCGCCTGGGCCCTTGGGTCGTGACATATGAACGACATTGATCGTTTTGCCTTGCCGGTTGTCAGATCCGTCGATGGCCAGTTGTTTGCCTTTATTCCCAGCTCCTTTGATGAACTTGGCTAGGTATCCTGCATCGCCCCACTGGTTCATTCTCCATCGTAGGTTACGGCAATGCTCAGTGAGATGGCCGTGATCCTCGTGATATGCGCAGAAGAGCTTGGAATCTCTCTGACTGGGGGGAGAGATGATCGGTTGTGGTCGGGAATACCAACTTTCCCTGCATATCTCCTTGAGGATATCTTCAGCAGACAGGTTGAAAGTGTATCGCAGTTCGACCGGTCCGAAAGTGTTTCGGAGTTCCCTCTCTTGGGGCCGAACCTGTTGAAATGGCTTGGGTGGCATCGGGTAGGTGAGCTGGAGCGGTTTATGTTCGTTGGTCGGTGTTGGGTATGCAATCTGGAGCGGTTTAGGCTCTAGTGCTCGTGGTCGCTCTCCCCTGCTATGGACCTCGGGCTCTTTGCCCTTTCTGGTCGGTTGGAATGCTTCTCCCCTGCTATTTCTAACTCTTTTGCGACCCACCTGTGCCTCACGGACCGACTCTCTTCTTGGTAGAGTTCGGTTTAGGAAACGCAGTTCGTCGTTTTTATCGGTGAGGTGGGTACAATAGGCTAGCAGGGAATCAGTGGTCGGGAAGTTTTTGCCTATGAACTTCCTTCTCGCCCAATAGCCATTAGGGATGGAATTGATAAAATTTTGGATGGCTATATTATTGGCGTATCGTGGAATCTGGTTTGCTACGTCGATGAAACGTATGCAGTAATCGTTGAGCCTTTCATTTGGCATCATCGTCATTTTAAGAAGGGTTTCGATACTAACCTTCTTTTTTCGATGAGCAGCGTACCGGGTGGAGTACGCTCTTAGCAGTTCTGCCCAGTTTCTAATGGAGCCCCGTGGTAAGTTATGATACCATGACGAAGCCTCTTGACCCAAGCTGTTTTTGAAAAATTTGCACATTAGTGCATGGTCGTCACTCCACAGTTCCATCTTCGTCTTGTAGTGCCTCAGATGGTCGATAGGGCAACTCTTTCCATCATAGAGCCTGAATTCGGGGATGACGAACCCCATAGGATTGCGGTACCGCGTGATCTGTTCAGCACACGGGGTTTCTTGGCATACGTTCCAAGCCTGTTGGAACGCGTCATCCGTGACTTGGTAGGGGGGAGGGTATCCTTCCTGATGTGGTGGTGGGCCATATCCTTCCCCGATCCTGTAATCGGGATATCTATCGTCCTTCGTGTTTGTGTGGACACGTTCCGTATGTGTGTTCGGATGGACGATAGTTATTGGGACATTGCCCCCTTGGTGGGGGACTCTTGTATCGGTTCGCCGACCCGCTGCCTCCAGGGCGGCCCTGTAGGCAGAATCTTCCACTTCATGGCGTGGGTCTTTGTTGGGTTGGATAACTGGCAATACGATGCCGGCCGCTGTCATGGCCGTCATGCATGCCGCCAGCTGAGCTTGTAGCTGTGTGTAGTTCCTTTCATCGGCTAAGGGAACGACATGTTGTACCTCCACCGTGGGTGGTGTAATCACCCTCGGAGAATTAGTCGGCAGTCGTGGCGACTGTCCGAGTACACGATCCTCGGGCATGCCAAACTGATGAGCCTCGTCCGTTTGTAAACGGGCACCAGAGTTGACCGAGGTCGTAGGCAAAGGGACTCTTGAGCTCGGCCCTGCTTGGGACCCGGTTAGGCGTCTTCGTGCACGCCTTAATACGGGCACGTCTTGTTCGTCCTCCGAGGACGAAATGTGTTCGTCGACAATTCCTTCGATGAAATGTCGGGGTGGTTCGACCGGTTGTTCTTGGTTTGCGTAGGAGTTTGTTGGTTGGTTTCCGGATTGGATAGCTTCATATCTGTCGCGGATAGCGAGTAGATCGTCGAGGTCTTGTTGGCTAATTTGTGTGTTTTGGTTATTGGTTTCTACTATCTCGGGATGGGTTTCCTCTACATTGGTAACCATTGTCGCTCGTCTGGCAGAGTATTGGTATTCGAATTCTAAACTAGTTGGGAACTAGATGATTCCCGAAGACGGCGCCATTTGATAAGGCCATAACTTTGGTCGGTTGCGTTAGGCTTTTCAACAAAGATAAAAATGACAAATCGACCGTGAATAAATGATGCTTCCTGATCTTTATTATGACTCGGATTCTTGTCCTTGTTCGGACTATTACACTTGTTCGGATTCGTATTCCGATTTTACAATTATGCTCGATATAACTATTTAATCTCTCGTCTTGATCTTTCTCCTCTTTTACTCGATGCTCGGCTGTCTTTTCTCGGTTTGTTTCTTGAAGTGATATGCTTTGGTTAGTTTCTCTCTTTTCTTAACTTCTCTCTATATTTTTTGGATAGATTTTCTGGTCCTTTTCTAGGAGGGGTAGTGGGCTATTTATAGGCAACTGCGCCTTCTAGGATAGTGACAAATGTCTTCATCCCAGGGATTTTTCAGACAAGGGTCCCCCTTTGATTGGGCTTGGGCTTTGTGTTGTAGCCCCTCAATCCCTACAACCAATATGAGATGACCCATTTAAGCGTTGGATGCCCATTTATAAAGTGGGTTGATTATGACCCGAATAAAATATTCGGGTCTGATTTTTGTGTTCTATCACAATCATTGGAGACTATTCTAGCATATTATCATTTTGTTTTTGGATACAACATATCATCATTGGAGACTAGTTCTTGAAATCTAGTTTTCTATAGACCTCAACATGGTCGCTGTTGTGGTTTGTTGTGGTTTGAATCTAACCCAAACCAAATCATGTAAAAAATAAACGGTTTGCTTTGGTACGGGTTGGTAAAATTTTAAATTTCAACCTAATTTAATGCAATCCATTTTTAAGCGGTTTGAGTTTGGCTTGGGTTCGCGGTTTATTTATTTTAGTCCTTGAACTTATAAAAGATGCAATTTTAATCCAAAAATAGAAAGAAGAAACTCGAAAAACTAAAAGTCAAAAATTTCAAATTAAACACTCATAAACCAAAACATAGTTGCATACTACATGCACGATACTTATAGTTTGACATAACATTTTTATTAATGTATATTATGCTGCTATAACAAGATAGAAATGAACAATAAAAATTTAAAAACACGACATAAAACCATAAAATATACAAACAAATTAAAATTGTAAATTAAAAGATGGTGTAGACCAAAACCCTATATATTTGATCGATCATAAGCTATTAGGGTTAAATAGTTTATTCTGTATATTTAACTAATTTATGTGTATATTTAACTAATTTATGTGTATATTTAACTAATTTATATTTTTTACGGTTTGATGGGTTGACCTGTGGTTTGAAAATATTAATTCGAACCAACTCACTTATATTATTTGCGGTGCGGTGCGGTTTGGTTTATATTTATAATTATGAAATTTTTAACCCGATCCAACACGCCACGGGTTGGTTTGGGTTGCGGTTTGGAACGATTTGGTCCGGATTTTAATACTGCCATTAGTCTAGCTAGCATTGAATATTGGAATTGAAGTAGTATTATTACAATTAAAATTTTAAAACTTAAAAATTGACTAGAGACTTTTTCAATCCTCACTTCCAATCTTCTTGCACGTTATTTAACTTCTTAATTACCATTGGTTCAGAGGACAAATTCGAAATGACTGGAATACTAAAATATGATACTAAATGTAACTAACTTGAATGGGATTAAAATCTGTAGCAAGATGTCACTCTAGATAAGATTGACAAAACTAGACAACTACAGATATATAACTAATTTCAACAGGGTTGAAATCTTTATCAAGTCTTAACTCTTAAACAATTACGGTTTATGTCTTTATGTGCTTTTTCTAGATAATCACATTGCAATTCTACCCTCAAAAATCATAAAAATGATACTCGAGTTCGAATACACAACCAAAAATTCAAAATGAACGAGTATATAGACAGTATGTCCTTAGACCTTATTTGCTCGCAGCTTTTAAGCTCTGGTTTGCCCTTTTGCTTAAAACAGGATGTTACGTACCCGCTTTTTATATTTTATAGCTTGAAAATACTAGAAGATTAAGCGACCTACCTTGTCTTTGTCCCCTTGAAACATACAAATCCAGTTTATTTGCCGTGGAATGGCGACCAAATAAGCAATTTATTTCATGATTCAAGAGTAATAAAATCTACATGCGAATTCCACTCAATGCAGATGGGATCTACAATGAAACCAACAATATTCAACGACATAGTCGCAGTGTGAAATTTCTATCCGCTGTTTTAGTTGTTGTTATGCAGTTAGATTTCAATTACAGTTGGAACCACAGTTGGAACATAAGTATAATGATAACATAACTTGTAAAGTTAAATGTACTTGAATTAAATCATACGCACATTTAAGAACGGAGTTCACCCAACTGGGCTACGTCTACGGGGCACTCACTCAGATTAATGATATTATAAAAGTTTACAATATAGGATTCAAGTGTTATTGAAAAATTCTCAGACCCACTCTAGGTTTTTCTGTCTGTGTCTATATTGTTCATACCTTATTTTTCGTTTTAAAAGCTCACTGTGTATTCTCTCAAAATTGATTTTTTTATAATTTAGAACACAGTCTTTTTACAAGCAAATCTATTAACTATAAAACAATATTATTTCTTCAAGATCTTGTTGATTGATTTGGTCTCTTCTAATTGATCTCAATCTTTCCATATTTGCACGAGATACTGATGCATTTGATTGATCTCAATCTCCATGTTAATACCTCTTAATAACTTGCTTGACAATATGAGTTACTACTTTCTTAAACAAGGAACATATAAAATAATATATTTTAGAGATAAAATATTAATATATTTTAAAACCATAACTCCACTTAACATTTAATCTAATTGGATCATAACAGATTTTGTAAACACATAAATTGAATTTCGTGATAAATACTTTGCATAATAATAGAGATTTAGTTGCACAATAAAAGGAACAATATCTCCTACACTAATCTCCATATATCTTTTAATCAACTTACATTCTTTATCACCTTAATATTCTCAATATGTATAAAGTAAATCTTTTTAAACAAATGAGAATATATACTGCATACTTTAATTCATATAAAAAACTTTAAAGATTAAGTAATGCAGTTAGACAGAATTAAACAGAATCCTACGTATTGGCAGGTTGGAACTGCAGTTGCAACTGAGGTTGCAAACTCACCTGTAAACATAAAACTGTCTTAATTTTTAACATTTCAACTTAGATTATTTGTTCAAACCAATTGACAAAAAAGAGTTACTAGACCAGAAACATGGTCCTAACAATCTCCCCATTTGTCATTGGATTTGACAAATAATCTAAGTTTATACAAACAGCTCCATCTGTAAATTATGTTAGCACATACAGTCTCCCATGTATTTTAAAATTATAGAACATTGCAAGTGGTTTTGAGTTAAACATTTAAGCTCCCCCTGCAAGTTAGAATTGCAGACAATATATAACTCAAATAAGCATTCATTCATCAATTTCACCAAGCACAAAACTTATTCAAACATTAAAAAACAATATTTCAGAAATAAGTTGCAAACAAAATACAAGGCCAAAAAGACCGACACATAATAGTTTGAACACAGAATTTGCAGAAATTGAAATAAACCACATAACAGAAACTATTCAAATTTCTCCCCTTATTTGTCATATCCAGGACAAACTAGTTGATGTTACTTGACACATCAATGTCTAGGGACACTTGAGGAAACAGGTTCATCTCTGACCACGTCATAAGTACCCATTGTCACTATTACTGTCACTCTCATTGTCACTTTCCTTGAGGTTTCTGAGCAGCTTATTGAGGCCATAGTCATGGGTGTTTAACTCAGCCTTTTTCTCTTGATTTGTAGCTAGTTGTTGTAGCAGATACCTTCTAATACCCTTCTTCTTAGGAGCAGCACTAGTAGACTCTTTTTCTTTTCCCTTTTCACCAGTAATGTCATTGATATGACCTTCATTAAGAAGTTTAACAGAAATATAGAGAGCAGAAGAGCATTTGGTAGATTTCTCAAAAGGTTGAAGGAGAGGATTTACAGAAGAAGAGGGTATAAGATGCACTTGAGACAGAAGAATTTCAGAGAATAGGCAAGGAAAATGAAGAAAGACATAGTTAGCTTTGACATCAGCAAACTCTTTGATCAATTTGAACACATGCTCACCAAAATTGATGGGAATTTTAGACATAATTCTATAGATGAATAATGCCATCTCTTTGGTGAGTTTAGAGGGTTGCTTAGTAGGTGCCCAATTGAACTTAGAGATTCTATGCAAAACAGCTGCACTAAGAGTAAGAGCTGAAGTTTTAATGGAATTACCATCAAACTGATTTTCTTTTCATGTAATTGCTAGAGCTACAACATGTATATCATAGTCAAGATCACCCTCAAAAGTACTAGGAGTACCTAGAAAATCATTGATTATTTCAGGGTTAAAATCAAGAGTATGACCCCTCATATACACTCTTCCAAAAGCCATATCACCCTCGTCAAACACCCCCTCTTTCAGATTAGCATAGAATTCCCTACTTCGTTCAGAAAGATAGGATTCAAGATAGCTAATTGTTCTGTCAAGACCAACATCTTTCAACAAATTTTCAACATGCAGTTGAATATTCCTATAACTAGCCAGATTTAGTTGTCTTTCAGAATGAACTTCCCTGTTACTAAGCTTAGAAAACCTATCTGACATGATTTTATTTCAGAATCTAGTGTCAACCTCATTATTAAGGGTGTCATAGATATATTTAACAAAGATAGGATCTCTCTGTATGTTTCTACCAGAATATTTCTTAACCTTACGTTTTCTAGGTTGGGTAGAAGAAGGTTCACTTACCTTTGCTTTAGAAGCTCTACGAGTTTTGGACTTATTTAGAAAGTCATCAAGAGTACTGTCATACTCATAGTTTAGATCAGGTTGATTAGGAGGAGAAGAAGACATGGTTGAATTTGAGGTTGCAACTGCACTTGGAACACGAGAAGATGGGTTTTTCAGAAAAAATAGAGTTTTTAATAGAATATAGAGAGAGATAGTAATTCTGATTGTACTTGTTTTTAGTATAATAAAAGCATTGACTTAAATAACAATTAAGCCCAAATATTTTTAAATTAGGAAAAGATATACCCAAACCTTTTTGAACAAATTTACCCAAAAGATAGATACTTATCTTTTTAAAAGGATATTCAAGTTTTGAATTTTCGCATGAGGCATTCAAGATACTGTATTTATTAAGATAAATTTAGCAAGTAATAAAGATCTACATTCCAATAAGAAAAGATTTTCAATATATTCTTTCTATCATTCAGAATGGCTTCAAATCATTTAAACTTGTTCAACACGTTTTGATTCTTCTAGAATATATTTGACCGAATATTACAGAATCTGTTAGCATAGTCAGTTTCAACTGCGGTTCCAACTGAATGCACAACTTGAACTTAATCGTTACACAATACATGTCTGTATATTGATAGTTTATTATGAATATATAAAACTTTATTTTCCAATACGATGACAAACAATATGTCACTAGAATCTCGGATCTAGGACCTAACACAGTGGCTCTAAAAACCTGGCACCACGAGGCTAAAAAACACATGAAAAAGAGCCACCATCACAACCGCCCCACCGACAACTCACCTTACTCAAGCCAGCCTGGTACACCCTCTCGCAACACCTCTCCTGTCCACCTTCTCCGCAACCACCGGAGCAGCGATGAGACCCCTGACATGTCACCAAGAAGAGAAGGAGATATGCAAATTTCCAGATTCGGAGCTCATGGTGGTGGACCAGAACGTTGGGACGAAGTTGATACGTATATATCGCCACATAGCCATCGTATTAAGCTTGGGTCCTTGGAAGAGGCGGGCCTAGCCAAGTGGCCCCACTACCGGAAATCACTCCCATTGATCGATATTCGACTTTGCCTAAGGATTTTTCGTTCGGGCATCGAAGAAACCACAGTGATAATCATACAATTTAACCTTGTGATACAAGGCAAGTTATTAGTACCAACATTCTTTTATCATTAAGCCAATGGAGTATATATTACATGCCACATGGGCATAGCATAATGATACCAGATACATACCTTTCTCTATTTAGGCTTTTTTTTTAATTGTAACTACAGGTAAAATAAATTAGAATTAATGCCCAATATGTACCACTTTTGAACTTATATTCATTCTAACTACCTCTATATGTTCATATTCCCAATAGGTACCAATTTTTAATTATTTATTTTATTTACCAAAACACCATATACATATTTCACAAAAAATCTCAAAAAAAACACATAAAATTATATAAAATTAAAAAAATCTCAAAAAAATTAAAAAAATCAAACAAAAAAATGATTTTTTTAAAAAAATCACAAAAAATTGTAAAAAATAAAAAAAAAATCACAAAAATCACAAAAAAAATCACAAAATTATAAAAAAAATGAAAAAAATCACAAAAAAATTATAAAAATCACAAAAAAATTATAAAAAGTGAAAAAATCACTTTTATTGAACTTTATGCACTTTCGACTATACTAGATGCACGTTCGACTGAACTAGATGCACTTTCAGCTGAATCAGATGCAATTTTAGCTGAACCATATCCACTTTTAGGTGAACCAGATGCACTTTTAGCTGAATCAGATGCATTTTTGACCGAACTATATGCACTTTTATTGAACTATATACACTTTTGACTTGGACTATATATACTTTCGACTGGACTATATTCATTTAGACTAGATTATATGTACTTTTGACTAAACTATATGTACTTTCGACTAAATTAGATGCACTTTAAACTGAACCACATGTGTTTTCAGCTGAACCAGATGCACTTTGACCTGAACTATATGCACTCACTTTTATTGAACTATATTTATTTTTGACTAAATTGTATGCACTTTCAACGGAACCAGATGTAATTTCAGCTGAATTGAATACAATTTCGACTCAATTTTATGCACTTTTGACTGAACTATATGCACTTTTGACCAAATTATATGCATTTTCGACTGAAGTAGATGCACTTCCAACACATTTAGATTAAAAAAATGTACAATTTCATGGAAAACCCACTTTTTGTATAAAAAAAATTCACTTTTTGATGGAAAAAGTGTTTTTTTGATGAAAAACAGTTTTTCCGGTATAAAGTGTTATATTGACAAAAACAATTATACATTTTATTTTGTAATTTTTTAAAAAGTTTGTGATTTTTTTTCATTTTTCATGATTTTTTATAAAAAAAAATTTGTGCTTTTTTATAATTTTTTGTCTTTTTTATGATTTTTTTGTTATTTTTTTTCATTTTTTATAATTTTTTGTGATTTTTGTGATTTTTTTATTTTTTCATTTTTATAATTTTTATAATTTTTATTTTATTTTTATTTTATTATTTGTTTTTTTTATAATTTTTTTCTGTTTTATAGAATTTTGTTGTAATTTAAAACTAGTTTTTTGGGTTTGTAGAAAGATAAAATATGTCTATTATATTTTGATTTGTATGACATTTTTTAGTAAATAAACTAAATAATTAAAAAGTGCTACCTGTGAGGAATGTGAATTTATCAATATATCTATGAGAAATATAAATTGCTAATATGTACTTATAGAGAATTGCCCCAAGTTAGCAAGATGTGTGGATGCTCTTCAATAGTAATACTACGAAAGAACATGGCGTCAAATGTTTGTGAAAAAGAATCATGGACACTTTTCTTAAGTTTTTCTACCGAACATTATGTATTTATAGAAAGGGGCGAGGCGGGTCAGACCCAAATTCAGTAAGATTCCAAGTCAGAGGCACAGGCTGGGCTGGGACAAAATTTTTTTGGCAATGGTTCAGCCCAATATAATTATATAAATCTAAGTTTATTAATTCAACGTTTGCAAAAGAAAACACCCATCTATATATATACACATATATATATATATATATATCAATTAAAATGAAACTGATTTTATTTTATTTTTGCTTGATAAAAATACTACGGGTAACCGAATAATTTGAATATTGGGCAATCCGTGGTGTCAGGCCGTGCCTATTTATAGATCGACGAAAATGGATCAGACCATTGGTAAATTGTAACCGACTCTCAATAGTATCACAATATGACAATATTACTGAAGTATTAATTGTGCTAATAACAGTCACGTTACTCGTATCACTTGTTATATGCTAATAAAAATACATACGTTTTTTTATTTTTGTATGTAAGTAGACATACGTTATAAACCAAGAGTTTGAAGGTTTGAGGAAGCTGAATACTCCCAACTTAGTTTGTTCATGTTCAATAAGATGTGATATGCTAATTTTGGGGATGGTTCTGTCATTTTGTTATGCTTTTTTTTTTTTTTTTTTTCCGTTAGTACCTCTTAGAATATGTTTGGGAATATATTTTTTTGCCCAATCAGATTTAAAAAATCTGTTTGCAAAATCGATCTGAATATTAGTTTTTTATTTTAAGCCTCCCAAATATTTTTAAATAAAAAATTCAAAAATCAGGCTAACAAGATCGGTTAAGAAACGAACCCTTAGTTGCAACATGCTCATGTAGTCGAAATTTACACGCAAAATAAAACCCAAAGAGAAAAGGCACTTGTAAAGTTTTAACCAAATAAAATGCAAGTAAAAAAAAAATAATCACGCAGGTCCCGTTCCCCAAACACAAAACGACAAAGCAAGCAGCTTTTTGCAATCACTTTACTCACAAAACGACATACTCCTCCCATCCTTAGTCCGCGGTTTCTTTGTTTTTTCGATTAGCTAAATAATCACTGCCCCTTGTTTCATCAATATATATCAACACATTCATTTTTGTCACTTTAGTTTATAAAAAATAAAACATTCAAGCTCAGATTATTATTTCAAGACACAAAGAGATAACGTGCGCGGGGAGATGGAATCTGTTCACGGAATGGTTGGGAGGCTGAGTCGACAGTGCTATGCGGTGGTTTGTTTGGGAGTCGTGTTGATATCAGTTGCAATAGCTCATTATGCTTTTGAGCCTGAGCCAAAGGAGCCTCAAGATCGCGTCAAATGATATATTCTTGACCTTCAAGGCTCGTAGCTACAATACCCAAGCTAACTTGCTTAGAGTTTTCACTTTATGTTTTTTTTATCTGTAACTTTCATGGTCAAGGTTCTAAAAAACTGATATGACTAATAGTCCCGCAACCAAAAGAGGTATAGGTTGTAACTATATGAGGCTGTTCGTTCAATAAAAGGTTGTTTCATTTATATTCTCAAGGGGTTTTAACAAAATAACAATGTGCATACCAACCGGGTTGGTGATTTGAGACGTGTCTCAAGACACCTCTGCTTTGGTAAGTTTAAATCTTGACGAACCTCTCATATATGCATTCATTTTGTTTACTAAACATGATAAGAGGTGAGGGTAGCATTAGGAAAGTTTCTCAAAATAAAGCTTCAATAAAAGGTCTTGCTTTCTCAAGTTTTGTCTGTAATTTCCCTTTACTTGGTTAATGGTTTTTCTCTTGTAAGACATTTCAGTTATTTTTATATAAATTGGTCCAGTGCTTAAAAAAAAAAAGGGGTTTTAACAATTTTATACTTGTATTGTGCGTTTTTCTGGTTTAGTACGTTACATGGTTCATTTTTTCAATTAGTAACCTATATTGGTTTTTTTTTTTTTTTTTGTTAAAATTAACCATGCATGGTACTAAACTAGAAAAACGCAACAATGGTACAAACGTGGATAAAACCCTATTCTCAAGTATCTGAATTCTTAACTAAATTGAGAGTGTATTTGCCTATTGTGTCCTTTTATACTATATTTTAATTAGTTCCTTGATTTTTAATATCATGAAATTTGCTTTCTTATTATCACTGTCATTAGGTTGATGACCTATAAAGCTAGAACTATAGTCTATAGGACACATCTCGCCCGTGCTTAAAACGCATTGAAGGGCAACATTAGAACATTTGCGAATTGCAATACAAATGGGAGTTTCTCAAGTTGGACTAAAAAAGTCGCCAAGACCTTCATAGAACACGATATAAAACCACCGTGAGAACGATTAGAAACCATTTTGACAGCATATCTTACCGGTTAGAAAAGATATGATATAGCTGGCACCATCTACCAAACTATATCAAATAAGATGATGTTTCATCTCTCAACCTTTCTTCATATGGTAGGACTATTAAGAAAACCAGACATTGGCTCCAAACATTGAATCAACCTTTATAGTATGGTCCCATTTTGGAAACTATTAATACATTTTAGTGGAACTTTATTTGTAATGTTTTTGGTATTGCCAGTGTAGTAATTTTTGGAAGTTGATTGCTTAAGTTTGTGGCAATTTTATGTGATTCATGATTTTTGTAACAAGTGAATGCCAAGATATCACATCTGACAATGATGATACACCACTTTACACCTCCTTTTCTCCTTCCTGTCTTCTTAAGCAATCCATCTGCTGGTATGCTGGTATCCCTATGTCCAGCTAATTTCATGACACTAAAAATTAGACAACTTACATGTCTTTTTAATCGAGTTTGAGAAATTGCTAGATATATGTAATTAACAACAAGTATGTAATTTTGTCTGATTATACAGTTATATAATTTACAATAGCAGAATTCACTAATCTGGGAGTCTGCATAGTGCATACTAGTTGTTTTGCCCCCTCAGGCTGCAAATGGACTACCTTTTACTCTGTACTTGACATTTATCAAGTCTTTGGAGCTAATGTGTTTTTTCAGATTAATCCTTATTTGAGTGTAATTTAATGTCTGTCAAACATAAATCAATATTCTAAAAAATGCCCATTAGGGTCTTGTTCCTGTAGATTGTAATTATCACCGAAGCGACTGGACTTAGAATTCCATACTAGCCTTAAAATGGTTATGAACACAAGCCTTCTCGCGGCGAAATGCTCATGATACCAATATCAAAACAAACCAAAAGTGTGAAAGCCTAGAAAAATTATACCTATACCAAAGTTAAAACTCTAAAAGGGCAAAAGTAAGATCATAGTAAAACATACAGAACTAGAATCATGACTACAATTGTGAAATGCTACAATGTACACGCACTAGTAACTAACTTGAAAATTACTAACTAACCATTATTGTCACTTTCCAATGGCTTTCTAATCTAGAAAACAGCTCTATTTCACCAAAACCTCTCTTTATAGTATATAAAACCCTTCTCTTCTCACATTCTTACACACCACCAGAAGCCACACACAACTACACAACCATGATGAACCTTCTACTCCTCATTTCCTTCTTCCTCCTCCTATCACTCTCTATCCCCTCTGATGCCCAACCGGCACCCCCTCCCCTCCCCTCAGGCCCACCAAACGTAACAAAAATCCTAGAAAAATCTGGCCAATTTACAATCTTCCTCCGCCTTCTTGGCACCACCAGTGTAGGCAGCCAAATCAACAACCAACTCAACAACTCAAACAACGGCCTAACAGTCTTTGCACCAGCCGACAATGCCTTCTCTCAACTCCAACCAGGCTCATTAAACTCCCTAACGGACGAACAAAAAGTAGAACTCATCCAGTTCCATGTCATCCCTTCGTTCTTTTCGATCTCTCAGTTCCAAACAGTTAGCAATCCGGTCAGGACTCAGGCAGGAGATACCAAACCCGGGCAGTTTCCGCTGAATGTTACAACATCAGGAAACCAGGTAAACAATGGGCTAGTAACTTGCTAAAATGTTGATTTTTCCAGGAGAAATCCTGAAATAATTAAAAAATACTCTCTCGATCCCTTTTAATTATCAGCTGCAATTTTAACCAGCAAAAAGCTCTTTATCTTGATTGTCAAAAATAGAATTTTTAAAGGTTAATCATACAATTCAAATGCTCTAACTTCTAAAAAAAATTCATTCAACAATTTTGTTTCAAGTTGGTCGATCAAAATTGCATGCAGTTTTGTATATGACAATCAAATTGAAACAGGGGATCAATATATTTGGCAACCCTCCAAAATAACTTTTCTATTTTTGCAACCCCGCAATAATAATGATGGTTCCACTGCTGCAGGTGAATATTACCACGGGGGTGGTTAATGCGACGGTGGGTAATGCGGTGTATACGGATACCCAGCTGGCGGTTTACCAGGTGGATAATGTTTTATTGCCGTATAGTATTTTTGGGACTCCGGCTCCGGCGACTGCACCTGCTCCTGCAGTGGAAGGGAAGAATAAGAAGAAGGCGGAGGCAGATACGGGGTCGAATGATGACAAGGATTCTTCTGCTGGGGTTAGGAACTTTATGGGCTTCGGTCTAATGGTGTTTTTAACCGGGGTTGCTGTTTTTGTTGGATCTGTTTTATGACTAGCCATGGACGACTGAGATTGAACAGTGTGGCATACTTGGCTTGGGTTCCGTCGGGATCGATGGTTTCGGAAATTTTGTTCTGTTCCTCTAATCATTTTTCTTTTCAGTTTCTTGAATTCTTGTGATATTCACATATTTTTTGTGTTATTTCTTTTGTTAATAATCGTTGTTCTTTACATATGGGATCAGTGATATTCAACATTCCTTTAAGTACATACCAAAATTGAGTAAAGTTGACGCATTGTGTGAGAAAATATTTTTGTTTAAGTTTTTCGCCTTTCAGGATTGATATGCTGCTATATAGATCACGGATACATACCGTCTACACCTTTGCACTCTGAAAGTTACATACAATCAACACGGCTGAATTTTAGTAACAAACTCATTTGAGACATTCATTTCCAGAAAAAGCGTCTTTCAGTGACCTTTTTTTTTAACGACGACATGTTTGACTGACAAAAAGAATTTAATAGACTTATTTTGGATTTTGAATCTCGGTTAGAACTATGTTAAGTGTGGAAGTTCCAACTCAGAAAACAAGTACGGGCGATCAGTACACTTGACTTGAAAGCGAAGTAGAAGCCTGATTCAGAGTCAAAAGACTCAAACAAATTCATTCTCCACTTGTAATTAGTATTCAGGAATTTTGATTAATTTCCAAGGGAAAAGCACAATGCCAGACCACCGCCCAAAATTGTGCCAAGGAACTAGAATTCCGCTTAACTTGTCCTTTCATAAACTTCCATACCAGTAAAATAGATCCGATAATCATCGCTAATAAGTTTTATACCTTTAACTCCTCGGTCTCCTACCCACAAATTTCTGAAATAAACTTGTTATTGCTCAGATTCTCACAACCATAATAACTGCCACTTCGAAATGGTTGAGCAATGCTTATATAATTCTAATTGCTATTTGCCCCACTTGTTATGCTCCCTATGGAACAAATAACTGAATAAGGGTTCATAGCTGGGGTAAAAAGCATTCACGTAACATATAAATAGAAGGAATACAACAAAGAATACATAAAACTTGTGTATTCACTGCATATCAGTGTTTCAAAAAGTAAAAAGCCACAAGTTTTTGCAAGGGCTTTTAGCAGTCAAAAAATCGATTTTTTTTTATAGCTTTCATCGAGTTTTGAATCGATTTTTCCTACGGAGCGAGTTTTTTAAAACATTGCTTCATACTAATGTTCAACTATGCCATTGCTCTTACTCGCTTTGTGTGTACGTCATAATTTATTGTTTTTGTGCATCCTCTCATAACTAGAATTCCGCTTAACTTGTCCTTTCATAATTGCTTTTTTTTCGTACGAAGCGAGCTTTTTAAAACATTGCTCAATCAATACGCTACTAGTGTGTATTAGCTTGGCATTTATAATTGTCCCCCGGTGGCCTTCTCCGTATCATTCAAGGCGGTCTTGTAATCAGTGATCCCCATTCAAATAACAAACAAAATCGAATCTGAGATACCATATGACATATATCTATACAACATCTAGTATAACTCTTAATCAATATGTTAGGAAATCAGTCGAGCACAAAGAAAGACAGAAATACTGAACCGAGCACACACACGATTTGATAACGGAGTTCACCCAAATTGGCTACGTCTCCGGGCCGCTACACGTGGCACTTAATATTATTAAGAGGATTACGATTGTAATCTAGCCTAGTTACAAGCTATGGTTCTCTCGCAAATAGAACTCTCTCTATATAATATAAAGGTGTTGTGTAAAGGTGTAATTAAAATACAAGATATTGGGGCATATAAATAGAACCCTTAGTGGGTCATATTACAATTCCAAGTGATGTGGGATAATTAGAAAACATGGCCAAACCTCATTTGGCTCCACAACTCAACAATCTCCCACTTGGAGTCAAATGTCGAGTGCTTCAAAAGAAATCCACTTATCCCCGATCACCGAACTCAGTGTGCTCCACCGAGCAGAATGCTCCCATCGGTATCCATGTATAGTAATTGATACTCTGCCATCATCGGCGAGTTACTCATTCTTCCAGTGTAGCGGCGACCCTGAGCCTCAAGTTCGGAGTCCTACTGAGGTTGCACACAGCCTCAGTTTGTCGATTGTAACAGTCTTCGTTAGCATATCGGCGGGGTTCTTAGCGCCCTCAATCTTTTCTAGCGCGAAGATTCCATCTTCCAGAACAGCCCGGATAAAATGGTAACGAATCTGTATGTGCTTTGTGCGTGAATGGAATACAGGATTCTTAGCTAGCTGAACTGCACTTTGACTATCACAGTGCAGAACTCCCTTGTCGGTTTTCTGACCGAGCTCCTTTAAGAAACCTTGCAACCAAATCATCTCTTTGCTTGCTTCCGTCATCGCGACGTACTCAGCCTCTGTGGTCGACAATGCAACAATCTTTTGCAACTTAGATGTCCAACTCACAGCAGTACCACCGAAGGTACAAACACATCCTGTTGTGCTCTTTCGGCTGTTCAGATCACCGGCCATGTCAGCATCCACATAGCCGTGCAGGCCTTCCGAGGTCTTTCGGAAACATAATGCCAAACTCACGGTACCCGAGAGATATCTCAATATCCACTTCACAGCTTCCCAATGGTGCTTTCCTGGGTTACTCATGAAACGACTGACAACTCCCACTGCATGGGCAATGTCCGGTCTTGTACATACCATAGCGTACATCAAGCTACCAATTGCTGAAGCGTAGGGTATGTTCGACATACGATCCTTTCCTTCCTCGTCTGAGGGTGATTGTTTCTTCGACAAGCTAAAGTGTGTGGCTAGCGGTGAGCCTACAGCTTTGGCATCACTCATGTTAAATCGTGCCAACACTTTCTTCACATACTCGGCTTGCGACAGAAACAGGGACCCATCCCTTCCTCGAGATATCCTCATACCGAGGATCTGATTTGCAGCACCCAAATCTTTCATCTCAAACTGTTTCGCCAACTGTTACTTCACCTTGTTAATCTCAACAAGGCTCAACCCGGCGAGCAACATGTCATCTACATACAAAAGTAGTATGACGTACGAAGAGTTCGCAAATCTCTTCACAAAACAGCAGTGATCACTATCACTTCTTTCGAACCCGGTATCCGCCATGAAACTGTCAAACTTCTTATACCACTGCCGTGATGCTTGTTTTAACCCGTACAAGCTCTTCCGCAGTTTGCAGACCAGTTTCTCTTTTCCCTTTTCGGCAAATCCTTCAGGTTGGAGCATGTAAATTTCTTCTTCTAGATCTCCATGGAGAAATGCAGTTTTCACATCTAACTGCTCAAGATGAAGATTCGCATTTACAACAATGCTCAACAATAGCCGAATAGTCGTCATCTTTACGACTGGTGAAAAGATCTCAGTGTAGTCAATTCCTGCCTTTTGCTGGAACCCTTTGACTACTAGGCGTGCCTTATACCGTTTCGAGCCATCTTGTTCCTCCTTTAGACGGAACACCCATTTGTTGCTCAGTGCCCTTTTCCCCTTGGGCAGTTCGGCTAACTGCCAAGTCACATTCTTCTCTAGTGACTTCATCTCATCCTTCATCGCGAGCTCCCACTTGCTCGAGTCTTTCAGCTCCAGAGCTTCTTCTCTACTTTCGGGCTCTCCTGCATCACTGAGCAATATGTAATGCAGGAAAGGAGAGTACCGGGCAGGAGGTCTCTTCTCGCGATGACCTCGGCCCAACTCAGGTCGGGGAGTTTGGGGCAGCTCCTCGTCCTCTTCAGCATCTGCTGGAGGGTTGTCGAGCACCACTGGCTCATCTTCAGTGTCATTTTCCAAGTCCAATCTTGGAAACGCATTCATGTCGACCATACCACTTTTCTCGGACGGGAGCGCTTGTTCTTCCATATTTTGTCGATCTTTGTACAAAATGCTTTCGTTGAAGATGACATCCTTACTGCGAATGATCCTCTTCAGTTGACCATCCCAAAAGCGATATCCAAACTCAGCTCCACCGTACCCCACAAAGTAACACACTTTGGATTTCGAGTCAAGCTTGGTACGATCATTTATGTCGACATGGATATATGACAGACAACCGAACACTCGCAAGTGTTCATAAGAGATAGGCCTTCCTACCCACTCTTCCTCGGGAATCCTCCTTTCTAGGGGCACTGAGGGTCCGCGGTTAATGAGATAAACCGCCGTGCTTACTGCATGTGCCCACAAGGCTTTGGGCAACCCACTTTGCAGTCTCATACTCCTAGCACGCTCATTGATTGTTCGGTTCATGCGCTCGGCCACGCCATTTTGCTGTGGCGTTCTTCGGATGGACTTCTCCATTCGAATACCTCTCTGAGCACAGAACTCTACGAACTTCGCATCAATGTATTCTCCGCTGTTGTCGGACCTCAAACACTTGAGTTTATTCCCGGTCTCTAGTTCGACCATGGCCTTCCATTCTTGAAATTTCTTAAACACCTCAGACTTGTGTTTCAAGAAGTAGACCCATGTTTTCCTCGTCGAATCATCGATGAAGGTCACATAGTACTGAGCTCCTCCTAGTGAGGTTACTGGAGAGGGTCCCCATACATCTGAGTGGACCAGTGCTAGCTTCTCCTCCTTGGGAGCTTTTCCACCTTTCCGGAAGCTCACTTTCTTCTGCTTCCCGAAGATGCAACCTTCACACATATCGAGGTTGACAGACTTCAAGCCTGGAAGTTTGCTGTCCTTCGCTAACACTTTCATCCCCTTCTCACTCATGTGACCCAACCGTCGATGCCACAGTTCCGAGCAGTCTTGCGACACAGCTGCCGCCACTATACACTCCTCATCGGTTGTCATGTACAGCGTACCGATCTTGCTCCCTCGGGCTATCACCATAGCTCCTAGTGAAACTTTCCAAGCTCCACAGCAGAACGAAATGGAGTGCCTTTCGGCATCGAGTTGACCTACTGAGATCAGATTCTTGGTCAACCTCGGGACATGCCTCACTTTCGTTAGCTTCCATACCGATCCATTTGGAATGCGAATTTTCACATCGCCCATTCCAACAACATCCAACGCTTCTCCGTCGGCTAGATACAGTTTACCGAAATTACCCGCAGTGTAATTTTCGAATAAATCCTTCTGAGCGGTCGTGTGAAATGATGCCCCAGAGTCTAGAATCCACGAATCTATGTCTCTCTGCACGGCAAGTATTAGACAGTCACCCGAATCCTCGTCACTCGCAATATTAGCTCCGTGATCACGGCCGGTACTCTTCTTCGGCTGCTTGCACTCATGACTGAAGTGTCCCATACCCTGGCAGTTATAGCATCGAAGATTCTTCTTACTTCGATCGCTATCTTTGCCTCCTCGGCTAAGCCCTCTTCTACCTCGGGATTGTGAACGTCCTCTAACGTCCCATACCCTGGCCTTACCCCGGTCTCTTGAACCCATGTTCAAGGCTGCTCCATCATTTGAGCATTCACGCATATCCAATCTCCTGAGTTCCTCAGCGAGTATTTGATCTTGGATGCCGTTGTAAGTCAGTTTCTCCTTTCCAATTGAGTTGCTCACAGCAGCTCGCATGAATTCCCAACTGTTCGGTAGAGATGCTAGCAGTATAAGGGCTCTCACTTCGTATTCAAAAGTTATCTCCACCGCATCCAACTGATTTACGGTGTCGATGAACTTGTTCACGTGACTCGCGACAGGTGTCCCCTCAGCCATGCGTAGGTTGAATAACTTACGCATGAGATGTACCTTGTTGTTCGCGGATGGTTTCTCATACATGTCGGTGAGGATCTTCATCATCCCCATCGTCGTCGTCTCTCTTGCGACGTTATGTGCGACACTCCTAGATAGTGTTAGGCGGATCACTCCCAACACTTGACGGTCTAAGAGTTTCCACGCCTCCTCGGTGGTCGTGGTCGGCCTTTCCTCAAGGAGAAGTGGCTGATGCATCTTCCTCCCGTAGAGGTAGTCCTCTATCTGCATTCTCCAGAATGCGAAATCCTTCCCGTCGAACTTCTCGATCCCGTGTGTGGTCCTGTCTTCTTTCGCCATCGATCTTCCGAGCTCTGATACCACTTGTTAGAAAATCAGTCGAGCACAAAGAAAGACAGAAATACTGAACCGAGCACACACACGATTTGATAACGGAGTTCACCCAAATTGGCTACGTCTCCGGGCCGCTACACGTGGCACTTAATATTATTAAGAGGATTACAATTGTAATCTAGCCTAGTTACAAGCTATGGTTCTCTCGCAAATAGAACTCTCTCTATATAATATAAAGGTGTTGTGTAAAGGTGTAATTAAAATACAAGATATTGGGGCATATAAATAGAACCCTTAGTGAGTCATATTACAATTCCAAGTGATGTGGGATAATTAGAAAGCATGGCCAAAGCTCATTTGGCTCCACAACTCAACACAATATTGTTCCTCAATTAAGTAATCAGTTCTCCAAAAATCAAAATACCAATGGTCCTCACATGCGTGAGCAAAAATGTTTATTTTTCTAGTCTCCTTATTCCTAGAGCAGCACTATCATAAGAAAACAAAAAAATTCGAAGAACCAACAATATATGCAGTGGCGGAGCTAGGATAGAAGTATGAATGTTGGATTAAAAAAAAACGAGGATTTAAACCGTATTTTCATAATTTATATGCAAAATTTCTACGGCCGGTGTGATTTATTTTAAAAATAGGAAGGGGATTGTAACTCATACCAATCCCCTCTACTAGCACATCCCCTTAATATAATGATCATAATCTTTTTAGACACTATGGATGATACCAAAAAGGTAAAACTCAAAACTAAGAAGACGATTTAGAAGTTTTTATTATTGGGACCACACGTGCATTTTAAGGTTTTAAATATTATTTTTTTTTGTTTTTGTTAACAGCCGCGAATAGGTCAAAACTCAAAAAGCGGTACTAGTGGGGTCCACATTGACGACCAGTCCCTTATAATTTTGATTTGATTATAACTTATATCCGAAATGATTTTTATTAAAATCTAGTTATTAAATTTAACATTTAAACTATATGATCGACTTTTAAAAAAATTTATTTCGATAATTTTGATATAAGTTATTGATTGGTTAAAATTACATGTAAATTTATAATGAACAATTAAATAGTAACCTAGTTATTATTGTTTTTTGCATTTTAATAAAATAAATTTTTGTTAGCACTTTCCGTAGTGTCAGTTCCATTTCAAAATAGGTGTGACGCAGAGTTGAACACGACTCTGAATACTACACGTTACATTACATATTTACCATAATTGTTACTTACACTACCATAGAAAGTTACAAACACAAATTGTTTCTTTCATTAGTAGCATCTATAGATTTTTTTTTCTTTTCAAAAAAAAATCGATAGATTTTTCTTAAAAATAGAAAATGGCGGTGGTTGGTGTTCTGGCTTTACAAGGGTCCTTCAATGAACACATATCAGGTATATATGTCTTTTTTACTACACCTTTATCTGTATTCTGTTCCAATATAAAATAAATGCCATGACTAAGTTTTCATAATTTACTCGTACATATATAGTGAAACTCATGTAATGTTGCAGGAAACTTTTGCGTATAGTGAAATTCATTATGTATCTACGTGATAACTTTTGAATTTTGTGAGTACAAAAGTTTTGCGTTTTGAAGTAGGTCTAATATTTTGAATTCGTGACGAAACTTTTGCGTATGGTGAAATTCATTATTATGTATCTACGTGATAACTTTTGAATTTTGTGAGTACAAGAGTTTTGCGTTCTAGGTTTAATATTTCGTGCCAAACAATTTTTACGAAACTCGATATGTGTGCGTATATGTTTCTAATAGTTTTGAGGAGGATGGGAGTGAAGGGGGTGGAGATACGAAAAGCGGAGCAGCTAGAGGGAGTGAGCTCACTGATTATACCTGGTGGAGAAAGTACCACCATGGCCAAACTTGCTAATTACCACAATCTGGTATGTCTCACTCTGTATTATAAATATAATTGAATGCATCTATAAATGGATATGTGTGTATTTTTTCTGTATTTCTTGTAAACTAAGAAGACATGTCTAGTGCAAAAAATAGGTATTTAGAAAAAGTTTTTATACCATGCGCACCAGTTTACTTACATTTTTTCTCATATTTAAGTTAATTAGCATCACTTTTATATTTTTAAGGTAACAATTTAACTTTATACATTTTTCAGCTTTTCTATCAAATTTATTATCATAACTAAATATTACTAGATTTTAATATACTTCTATCAATTTTTTTCAATTCAAATTAATTTACTAGAACAATCACATTAAATAACTTACAAGTTTTATCGTATTTAAAGTAAAAAGTACACTTTTACAACTTATAAGTAAACGTTTTGGTTTATACTAATTATCGGATTTTTTTAGCAATTTCTCTATCAAAACTATACAACTCATATTTTTGTTATTTTATTAATTTATATGTGAAAAGTACAAATAAAGGAGAGAGAATAAGAGAAAAGTAAGAGAGAAATTATTATTGAAATTCCTATCCGCTGTTCTAGTCGCTGTTATGCAGTTAGGTTCCAAGTGAGGTTGCAACCACAGTTGGAACCAAGTGTATTAATGGACAGAACTGTGAAAAGTTAAATGTACTTGAAATGATTCACACGCACATTTAACAACGGAGTTCACCTAACTAGGCTACGTCTCCGGGGCACTTACCCAGATTATGATATTATAAAAAGCTTACAATATAAGATTCAAGTCTTAATGAAAAACTCTTAGACTCCCTCTAGGTTTTTCTGCCTATCTCTATATTGCTCCTACTCTATAACTATCACTTATAAATCAATGGCATCCCACCATTGTTTTCTCCATATTACATTCAATCTTTAAACGAATTATACTGAATATATATAAGGAACAAAATTGAAACAAGTGATAAGGACAAGCATAAGGATAGAGATACATATTAAAAGGAAGCATAACCTTATAAACTAATCTTTTTATATCTTTTAGGAAATCTTTCCTTACCACTTTGATATTCTCAATAAACGCATATTAAACCTTTAGAATCATATGAGAATATATCATGTATGCTGTAGAACAATTAATAATCAATAAATAACAGCTATGCAGATTTTACAGAACTAGACAGAATACTGCTGAGCAGCAGGTTGTAACTGAGGTTGCAACTGGTACTTGAAACATGTCACTATTGACTTAGTAGGTTGTAACTGAGGTTGCAACTGGTACTTGAAACCTGTCAATACTGTCTTAGTTCTTAACAACAGTTAGGATTTATTTAGTGAAAACCAATAGACAATAAACAATATTTAGACCAGAAATCTGGTCCTAACAATTATTTTAATTATAAGGGAACATTTTGATCTCTTATATTTGAGAGATATTTAATTTCATGTAAATTTAAGTTAATGGATAAGGAAACTGATGCGTGTACAAATTTAGAACAGTCTCCTCATATTTAAGGTAAATGAGTCATATAAGAAAACTGATGTGATTGCTCTTACAGTTCTGTTACCTCAAATAAGTTAGTATACATTTACCAAATGCAAATTTTTAATCACACTTGAAAAATTACTAAACTTCCATTGTTCATCATCCTTGAAAAAATTGATAAAGCCAATTTCAAACAGCTTTACATGATTACATTTATGATCCTTTACTTTTGCGGTCACTGATTAAATCAAACAAGAAAACGCCTAAATTGTTTGATTATTGAAGATCATGAGCTTTATATTATCTGAAACATTAGTTGTAGCCCACAAATGCTAAATCTACCACATGACACTCCCAGATGAACTTATAAAGCCTTAATTACAGGATTGTATGATTATTGGTTAGAGTCCGGAAAAAAAATGTGCTTCTTCTGAATAATTCACTAGTTTCGTTGTCATTGTGCATTTCTGTCATTAGTTCCCTGCTTTGCGCGAGTTTGTTAAGACGGGGAAGCCAGTTTGGGGTACATGTGCAGGGCTTATCTTCCTAGCAGACAAAGTTGTCGGTACGATATCTCCCTCACTTTCTCCTTGTGTTGTCCTTGTTGAACATTCTTTACGAATTTAAGTACCTTATTTCACATTTGTAATAAGAAACTTCAAATTCAATTTTGAGTTGAAGTACTTGTTGTGCACTTTCAGGACAAAAAACTGGAGGACAGGAATTAATTGGGGGTCTCGATTGTACTGTCCACAGGAACTTCTTTGGCAGCCAGGTCTAAAACTATGAAATTATACAGCATTAGTTTTTTTTCTTGATCATGAAATTTATGTTAATAGTTTTGAAAGTTGAATCCTGGTTTCATGTTATTTCTATGTTACGTGTGTAAACTACCGTATATTTTTTCTGTAGAATTGCCTCGTTAATTTACTCTGGTCTTTTTGGTTCTACCTATGTACCTGATCTCATGGAATTATAAGTAAACACATGTAAATTTTCCTCTCTGATTGAAACAAAATACAGATTCAAAGCTTTGAAGAAGAGATACAAATACCTGGGATTGTAGCTAAAGAAGGGGGACCTCCATCTTTTCGTGGGGTTTTTATCCGAGCCCCTGCAATACTTGAAATTGGACCAGATGTGGAGGTTTTAGCTGATATTCCTGTCCCGTCTGAGATAAGCAAGGGTCAGAAATCTGCTAACGAAGGTCAAGAGGTTTGTTTTTACCCCTTTTTTTGGATAATCCCTGTGTAATGATCTTCAATTTCGATGTATTTTCATCACGATGATATTTACTTAATTAAAAGGTAATCACTCTGTTGAGTTAACTCAGCTTGTTCATTTTCTGGCAATGTGTTTAAGTTCTTCTCCCGTGTTATCAGTTGTTTGGTGTGGGTTAAGACTTGCATATTTTGAATGAAAAGAATTGCTTGCAATTTAACAGTATAATATTGTGTTGGTACGATACAGTTGAAGTTACTAGCGGTGGAATACATTATTTGCTTGCATAACTTTTAAGTGCTTTGAGAATCATAGTATTGGAAGTAGGAGATATATTGATGTCTATAGTTTAGTTTGGTAACAAATTTTTGGGCAGTTTTTTAGATTTTTTATTTTGAATTCAATTGTGAGTCATATTATTTAGATTTTGAAAAGCAGATTTTTAGGCTAAAAATGCTAAAAATCGAAAAAGAAAAAAAATTCTGGATTTTCATTAGATTCTTTATGCAGCTTTTTTAAATCTGTTTTTTACCAGAAAAACTATTGCCAAACAGAGCCTATGTCGCAACCAAGTATATTGGGTCTTTCCCTCATAGTATGTGACATGTCCTAAGCCTTTCTTTGGAACATGGTAATATACTACAGCGTAAAGCCGTAAAGTGATCAGTGGTGGAAAACAATTGGGAATCAAAATGAATAAGATCGAGTTGCTTTAGTACTGTGTCTCTAGAGTATCTAGTCGAAGTGACATTCAAGGGATTGTTCAGATCGCCTGTAATTGTATTATTCAAATGAAGGCATACAATGACGATAATTGAATGAAGATCCTATGAATGCGATTTTCAACAAACCAGTAGTTACTAGTCACTTGATGAATCTTTACTTGTTTTATGTTGGTGTGATGCTTGTTCTGTTGCTCCATATGCAAATATAGAGGAAAACTGCATGGTTTAGGTTGATAACGTATAATTACTACCAAGATAATTTGTTAACTTATTTACTTTAAACATCTACTTATTATTGTCTCATCACTTTCAAGTGCCTTTCATGCTATGCATATTACTATCAAATCATTAGTATTTTAATAAATGGCCAAGGTTTATGAAAGCCAGGATATAGACGACATTTTGTTCAACAATCATTGTAAACATTAAAATGTCATCGTTTTAGATTATTCCCATATTTTCCAGGAAAAGACTAGCAAAGTAGAGAAAGTGATTGTGGCGGTGAAGCAAGGGAACCTTCTTGCCACTGCTTTTCATCCTGAATTGACAGCAGACACACGATGGTACGAGAATCATACCTATCTGTTGTGTGTAATTCCATTTTCAGTTTACAATTTCTTCTGTTTTAACATTATGTTACACAGGCATGGTTACTTTTTGAAGATGGCAAGTGAGGTAGAAGAAGCCTCCTCGAGTAGCTTGTTTGCTGTTGAAGAAGAGAGCTCTTCAGCAAAATCACTCCCCGATATTCCCATTTACCAGTAGAAGTGACTGAAATAGTCTCCCTAGTCACAAATTCACATTTTTTATTGCCTTCTGGTCAAAGATGTCTATGGTGACAGTAGTACTTTTTTTTGGGTGGTTAGATGTACATCATATAGAAAAATTGTTCTTTTCCCTCAATTTATGACTATATTGGATGGGTCACATTCAAGCCCTCAAGGTACCATACATAATTTTTTCTTCATCCTCTTCTTTATTGTTTCTTTTTGCTGGTTGTATAAAATCTAACACACTTGAAAGCGGAAAATAAATAACACTTAAATTATCATATATTACAGAATTATTGTTGTGAAATTTTGAAACTCTTGCTAGATCAAGCGGATAACAGAGAAAGTCTTCAAAAATTACTCAGAATTTTATCATGATTTATACATATTTAATAGTGCAGGAGCAGGAGATAATTCTGGGATCTACACTTCTCTGTCAATATCCCGACTAGGGTATGCGAGTTTGGATTCTTTAAGTAAATTTGGTGGGATAAAATGTAAATCTTCCGAGATAGCTTGCAATTTAAGTTAATTTGGGAAGATATTTACGAATTAGCATCGAGTTTGTTTAAATATTACTCATGTATGCAGAAAGTATAAACAAAGCAAGTTGCTGACTTCTTTCCAAATAGCTTGTAATGTCTCCTTAAAACTATGTCGAATTCCTTTGCGTTAGAGTCCAATAAAGAACTGCTCAAATATATTAGGAAGTACCGTTAGCTTGACCTAGATTTCTAACTCTTAATACTATAACAGATCCAATGAGCCAATCCCGAGACAATATAGACTCTTCATTTTGATACGAAGCCGAGTGGTAGTTCAGATTATTAGCTCGACTGCTCTAGCCACTTGTTTTTAATTTTGTAAATCCCGACAATCCCAATGCTTGTTAGACTCGGTTTATGACAACCGTATTTTCTCAAAGTAAATTCGTTATTTTATTTTTATGTTTAATAAGCGAGAATATCAATATAAACGCATGTTGAGAATGATACACTTTTGTTAACACAACTTAATACGAAGAAATGTTATAGTTATAAGAGGCCGATCCATACGGAGTTGTGAAACCAATCACAAGATTATACGGACGCCTGAAAGCCTGATGCCTGACACTCTAGACATAATGGAGGAATCATGAAACATACATTTTAGTAAACATATAATTTTTTAGAACATTGCATGAAAATCAGTAAAATTAAATAATAAACAACGTCTATGAACATTACTTGTATTATTCATTATATTTGTAAAATTTTAGCTAAAACGGAACAATATCAAAAGAGTATGATAATGGTTTAGACTTGCTAGTTAACAAGCTTGGTCAGAGTTTGTTTTTCAACAATGCGAGTCTAACAGAATGTTAAGACTTGTTTAGTAAACATCCCGCGTTTGAACGGTGTCGGGCTTGGGTCATTTACAACCCTGTGCATAAAAATATTAGTTGGTTATTGATACTCACTCCGTTCCATTTTCATTGTCCTCTACAAAAACATATGCATTTTTTACTTATAAGAGAACTCTTAATTAATGATTTTTTCTTTTAAAAGATAATCATATACTATAACAAATGTAAACTATGTATATAACTATCCAAAATCTCAAAACTACAAAATGTCTAAATAACAATGAACACAATTTTCAAAACTGATGATAAAACGGTGGTCGTTAAATTTTCAACATTAAAAATAACAAGTTATTGTATTACTAAAATTTAGCGACACCAGCCTTACAATTTGTAAAAAGTAAGTGTGACATGTAAGTTATAATCATAGTTACCGAAAAACCCTATTTTCATGTTAGAAACCCCGTTTCCCAACTCTCGCTTCCCACCTTTTGTTTCCCGTCTTTTATTTTCATTTTCTTTTTACTTTTTTACGTTTCCGTTTTGATTTCCATTTCCGTTTCTCCTGCCATAGTTATAATTTTAAACAATTAGCAAAAAGAAAAATGAATAAAATAAATAAGTGGCGATTGGATGGTCCTCTTTGTAACGGTCACCTTAATCACTTTTATATTAGAAAATGGATGATTAGATAATATTTTTCAATAACTAATTTATTTTTTCTATTTTCAACAAATTAGAATATGATAAATTAAAAACAAATTGTATAACACACTAAAAACCCAAATAAAAATACGGAGGACATACTATAACTTAAATATTAATTAAATTTTTTTTTTTTTAATCAATTTAACACAATTTATACAAACAGGATGTGAACCACTGTTCCCTATTAATTTCCATACATAAAAAAATTAGACTATAAAAAATATGTTTTCATTCCTATAAAAAAACATGTTTTCATTCCAAAAAAACGTAAATACCTATTACAATTTGTAATTTTTTTTTTTTTTCACTAAAAACACAACAAGTTAGATAGAGAGTTGAAAGGGTGGTTTAACTTTCTCTCTCTCTCTATCTCTCACTTGTCTCCCAAAGCTCTGCACCTACAAAACCCTAAAACACACACACACACACACACACAGACATATATATATATATATATAGAGAGAGAGAGAGAGAGAGAGGGAGAGAGAGAGAGAAAAGATGAAAATAGAGGAGGTACAATCTCAAACAAAGAAACAGAGAATTGCTACTCACACTCATATCAAAGCTCTTGGCCTTCAAGTATATCTCTCTCTCTCTCTCTCTATATATATATATATATATATATATATATATCAAGCTGGGATCAGAAATTAGGCAGTCTTTTAGCTCTTTGTATTTATGGTTTTGGGTTTTTGTTTAATTTATCCCTTGTGCATGTTTGGCAACAACTTTTTTTCTTAGATTTTGTAGCTTTTGATTCAAAATAAACCTATGGGTGTTTGTTTTGTTAGTTTTTCAAGCTTTTGGGTAAAAAAAGCTAAAAAAAGCTCAAATGCAAATAAGCTAGGAATTTATGGTTTTGGGTTTTTGTCTATTTTTTCCCTTTATTGTGCATGTTTGGAAACAACTTTTTTTCTTAGCTTTTGATTAAAAATAAACCTGTGAGTGTTTGGTTTGTTAGTTTTTCAAGCTTTTGGGTAAAAAAAAGCTAAAAAAAGCTCAAATGCAAATAAGCTAGGAATTTATGGTTTTGGGTTTTTAGTCTAATTTGATTATTTATTTTTGAAAAATCAGTTGTATATGTATAAATATCAAGCTGGGATCAGAAATTATGCAGTCTTTTAGCTTTTTGTATTTATGGTTTGGGTTTTGGTCTAATTTGATATTTTATTTTTGAGATATCAGTTCTATTTGCACCTTTTAAGTTTCGTATGTTTTTAGTAAATGGGACTATAAAAAGTCTCTTATTTTATGCTATTGGAAACCTTGAGGTTGCTGTAGATAGTTTTTAGTGAAATAAGAAGGCGAATTTGCTATTATATATATCAAGCTGGGATCTGAAATTTTGCAGTCTTTTAGTTTTTTGTATTTATGGTTTTGGGGTTTTAGTCTAATCTGATTATTTATTTTTGGAAAATCAGTTGTATATGTATAAATGTCAAGTTGGGATAAGATATTATGCAGTCTTTTAGCTTTTCTTATTAATGGTTTTGGGTTTTGCTCTAGTTTTACCCTTTATTGTGCGTGTTTGGCAACAGTTTTATTATTTTAGCTTATTGATAAAAAAAAAATAATGGGTGTTTGGTTTTTCAATTTTTTTAGCTTTAAATAAGCTAGCTTTTGGGTCAAAAAGCTCAAATGCAAAGAAGTTAAGAATTTGCGGATTTTTTTATAGCTTTTTCGCATTGAATTTTCAAAAAATAAATATCAAGCCGGGATCAGAAATTATGTAGTCTTTTAGCTTTTTGTATTTATGGTTTTGGGTTTTGGTCATTTTCCCCTTTATTGTCGATATTAGTTGTAAACTAGCAAAATAAGCTAACTGAACGCGATTAATTAACAAGAAAATAAATAGGTAAAAGTTATTAGATGTGATAAATTAAGCACTCATAACCAGTTATACAATAATACCAAGTAAACTTGTATAAACTTGCCTTGAAAACCACAATCAAAATCATTTTAGGAGAAAAATGATACCGGACCAACTTTGTTATCTTTATAAAAAAAAAAAGCAGACCTTTTCTACTGCATTTAATATAAGTGATTTGGAAAATTATATCTGAAACTTTGAGACTCGATAATGTAATAACATATGTAAAGAAAATTAATAGAAATTAAAGTGATTCGTTCCTGTGTGAATTTAGTCAAGATACTAAGGTCTGCCTAATGACTAGGCGCCTGATTCCCGCCTAGCGCCGAATCACCGCCTAGACCGCCTTTTGAAACATTGACTACCACCATACAATCCCTTTTCGCTCATTGTACTTTCCTGAAAATGAAGCTAAACTAAAGTTATTCATCTTTTTTTTTTCCTTTTGATTCCCTGGTTTAGAAGAACAGAACTCTCACAAATTTTGACTGCAATTGTCCTTTATTCAATTTCATTTTCCAATTTTAACTAATGGTGTAGGCAAATGGCACAGCTATACC